>CM065427.1:21761000-23052000 GCA_033030585.1 Hippophae rhamnoides | reverse complement strand
CTGAGGATTCCTTGTGGCAATTCAGAGATGTTATAGAGAGGTTTCAACTTGAAGGCGCGACGAGGGCGTCGCGAACTTGAGTGGGGGAGGGTGTCACGTCCCGCCCAAACTGCCCCTAAAAATCCAAATGATGGCTGCCTAAAGGATCTAGACACATGGAAAGTTCTAGAGTTGCCTAGAGAAGTCTAGAAAAGGCTAGAGTTGGATGGACTCAACTCAAGCTTTAAGACCCTAGAATGTTCTAGAGCACACTAGAGGATGCTAGAATGGGCTGGAGTATTCTAGAATGCACCGGATGGTTCGGGAAGGTTGTAGAAGCTGCTGGAAGCTTGCGGAACATCCCGGAAGGTGCATGAAGGAGCTAGACAAACCTAGAAGACTCTAGAGTTGGATAGAAGGTCCTAGAACCTTTTGGCAGATTGTACATAGAACTCTCTTGTATATTCTAGAGCTAGAAGGATCTAGAGAAATGTGGCATACTCCTAGGCTTGTTGCCACACTATAAATAGACCACTTGGTCTTCATTTGTATTCATCTTGGAAAATCCTTGGGAATTCTTAGCATTTGTATCATAAACTCTCTCTAGAGCAATACAAAGCATTCTTTGCAAACTCTTTCTATTCTCTTTGGAGTTACATTTCGGATTCAAAAGGGAGGCTTAGTGCAACGGACCGAGCTAAGTGCCGCACGATCGCTACTTGAGAAATTAAGGTCGTCGTGGGTTGAGTATGCACGTAGCCAGGTTAAAGTATCTCTATCTTTGGCAAAAATGAAGAACACCGCCCCGGCCTACACCAGCATGGACGTTCCACCAATGGAACGCGTCGTGAAGTGCGGAAAGCCCCAAAGGAATCTCGAGCCAAGTCGAAAGACTTGCTTTCTAGCTGGAAGCACGAGTGGAAAGTGCACGGGACGACTTAGGGGAGGCTGTTTGATCGGGTTGACAAACAACTTAGAGGAGCGTTGCATGGCTTGGAGAGGATGTGGAAATCCACGGCGGTTAAGATGTCACTCAACGAGGCCAGAACGGTGGATTGAGGCAAGAGATTGATGGGTTAAAGGCGGAACTTTCCAAGGTAAGGGATCTTGTCCAAAGAGAACTTGCTAATGTATTGCATAGAATGGAGGATATGGGTGGTGATCTGGCTCTACGTAGCGAGCATGGCCGCGGGAACTAGTGCAACCACCGTCAATGAGGCTAAGAGGGTGGACGTTCCCAAGCCCAAGACCTTTAATGGCGTTAGGAACGCCGGGAAGTGGACAACTTCCTACGGGGGGCTAGAACAATACTTTGAGGCTACGGCATAACGGACCATGCCAGAAGATCCGAATCGCAGCCATGTATTTATCCGATACCTGCGATGTTGTGGTGGAGACGGAACATGGAGATGTGCAACGAGGGTTTGCACAATTGGAAACCTTTGAAGACTTCAAAAGGGGAGTTCAAGATGCGATTCTTCCTGTAAATGCGAAGAAGGAGGCAAGAGGCCGGCGACGGTTAAAGCAGACGGGTAGCGTAAGGGATTATGTGGAAGGGAGTTCACAACTTCTTTGCTTGAAGTCCCCCGACACCCGACAAGGCTGCCTTATTCTTGTTGATGAACGGTCTCCAATCGTGGGCTAACCTTGAGCTCAAGCGACGTGGTGTCCAAGACTTATCTTCGGCCATTGCGACCGCAGAAAGCTTTATTGACTACTCCACAAACAAGGAGGGCTCCAAAGCTTAAAATATATCCTGTTTTTCATGTAAGCATGCTAAAACCTTACCACGGGAGACGAGGATGACATAAGTCGGGAGTATCAAAGAGAGCACCTACCGCGGTGACAGCCTCGTTTGATAGGGAAGTGGACTCAATTTTGGCGGGACCGCTGATCCACGAAGGGCGTACCAAGTTATAAGGAATACTTGGTCAAATGGAAAACACCCCAGGAAGAAGAAACAAGTTGGGAACACGAGGATTCCTTGTGGCAATTCCGTAGATGCTATAGAGAGGTTTCAACTTGAAGGCGCGACGAGGGCCGCGAACTTGGTGGGGGGAGGGTGTCACGTCCCGCCCAAACTGCCCCAAAAATCCAAATGATGGCTGCCTAAAGGATTCTAGACACGTGGAAAGTTCTAGAGTTGCCTAGAGAAGTCTAGAAAAGGCTAGAGTTGGATGGACTCAACTCGAGCTTTAAGACCCTAGAATGTTCTAGAAACACTGTAGAGGATGCTAGAACGGGTGGAGTATTCTAGAAACGCACCGGATGGTTCGGGAAGGTTGTAGGAAGCCGCCTCAGGAAGTCATGGAACATCCCGGGAAGGTGCATGAAGAAGCTAGACAAACCTAGAAGACTCTAGAGTTGGATAGAAGGTCCTAGAACCTTGTGGCAGACATAGAACTCTCTTGTATATTCTAGAGCTAGAAGGATGCAGAGAAATGTGGCATACTCACTAGGCTTGTCACACACTATAAATAGACCACTTGGTCTTCATTTGTATTCATCTTGGAAAATCCTTGGGAATTCTTAGCAATTGTATCATAAACTCTCTCTAGAGAAATACAAAGCATTCTTTGCAAACTATTTCTATTCTCTTTGGAGTTACATTTCGGATTCAAAGGCAGGCTTAGTGCAACGGACCGAGCTAAGTGCCGCACGATCGCTACTTGAGAAATTAAGGTCGTGACACCTAGCTCTCTTTTCGCCTCTCTATAAGCTTCCTCCAAAGTTTGTGGGATTTTCTTGGTCAGTTTTGCAAACAAATTAGAATCCCTAAGGAGACCTCGCCTAAAGGCCTCTATCGCAATAGAGCTCAAGCAGTTTGATATCTCTAGCCTTTTGTTATCTAAACCTTCTCATATATTTTTTAGTAGACTCACCACTTCCTTGGGCGATTGAGAAAATGTGGTATGACTCCTTCCTCAATGGATTGTTGCAGGCATAATTGGTGATAAACAACCTGGCAAACTATGAGAATGAGATTATAGTACATGGTGCCATATTATTAAACTACGTCGGTGCACCATCACATTGGGTGGCAGCAAATAGCTTGCATATCATGGCATCTCTCTTACCGTGGGTGAGGTTCACAAAGTCCATAGCTGTCTGATAAACAGAATCGGGATTGCCAAAAACTTTGATGCCATCCCCGCAACGGAGTCATCCCCGGCAACGGCACCAAAAACTTGATGAGCGAAAACCGGCATCGCCGATCCTGCCAATACTTTGGTTTTAATATTTATAAAACTCTTGCAAGTGCACGAATCATTTCGTAGAAAATGATAAGTATACTCCCAAGGTCGATCTAAGGAAGGAATGTATGTGGTTTTTAATTTATTATTCAAACTTTTAAAAACGAAATTAAATCCTAAACATCCTGTCACGATATTTTGGGGTTTTTGTGTTTTTAATCTAATTATAGAAAATTAAACATAGATTGAATAAACATTCATGCAAATTTTATCTTTTATAAATAGTGGAGTATTTATGGATATAATAACTAAGTTAATTATGCTTGCTCGTATTATTTAGGTTATTAAAGATATGAATTGATATTTATTGATTCTCCCTTTTTTGTATGAATACCACCTTTGGTGGGGTTAGATATTCTTTGTTAACTAAACAAATCAATTAACACCTATGGGTGGGGTTGATAACTAATTTGGTTAATTAAATTAATTCCTTTTTCTAAGAGATTGAAAATGAACCATTTAAATGCCACCTTTGGTGGGGTTAGATAGTTTAAACTTTATTCAAGGTGTCCAAATTAAACCTAAGAATTTAGTTATCCGAGTACTAACTTTCAAGTTTTAAAACCACTACTGAAAACATGTTGTCAATACATTTTCAAATAATAATTCTTATAAAAACTTTTGAAATAGAGCTTCACTCTAACTATCGGGCGATTGTACCAACAAATAAAAGAGCACTACTCTAAATTAAATAGGATAACTAAACCTTAAAATCTAATTTTCAGATTTAAGTTTGTAATGAAAAATAATATATTTCTCTCTAACATTCTTAATATAAAATCTTGAATAAAAATAAAATCAATTCATTTTAGAGATTTTTACCTATTTAATATTTCGCAAGCATAACAACGTTATTATTATATCATGTTTACAAATAGCTAGCACAGTTAAATTTAATCACAGACAAATTAAATATAACATGTAAGAATAAAGTTCCCCCACTTGATTAGGAACGCGGTGACCTATTTTATCGCCTAGTCTCATTGAGTTCTCTTCTTAACTCTAGAAGTTGACTAGCCAACTCTCAATGAGATTTAGTTTTTGTTTTAGGTTAGCGAGGTATTGTCCAATGCTTCCTCATTTGCTAGTCTTAGTCAACCTTCAGCACGTGTCCTTACCATGGTGGTAAGGAACAAGTGATCATAATTCTGGGAGTAACTAATAAATGGAACTAGTATTTGGTCTCTTAAGTTTCTCTCAGAATTCAGGGTGAATCCTAGAAAATATGGGATCATAAGATAAACCTTGATCTTAAAATCTGAGCCCCACGGTAGGTACCAAAATGTTAGGATTGATTTGATTTGTTAAGAGAGAAACTAGAGAAAAGTCTAAGCAATTGATGGAATGCTTGGATCTCTTAGGGGGTTCATGTATACATAGAGTTTTATATATATCGATATCGGTAAAATAATGTGTTTATGTTATAGCGTGTCAAAGGGGCATAAGAGTAAAGTAAAATACATTTAAAGCTTGAGGTCGACCACCCCAAGACTCGGGTTAACATCTCAAGGTTCGGGTTGATGTCTCAAGACTCTGGTTGATGTCTCAAGGCTCGGATTGACATCTCAAGACTTAGACTAATGTCTCAAAACTTGGGTTCAACAAAGGTAGACAATAGGTCGTAATCTAAATCAATATATATATATATATATATATATATATATATATATATATATTACTTTTTTCTTTTTAAACAATATGATTAATAATATTTATATTTGTTAATTTTATACTTTAATTTCATAATTTTTTTAGTTTTATTTGATGTCCAATTTTTTAAGTTTTATAAATTTAATCTAAATCTAAAAATTATGTTAAAATTTTACTTTAATAATCAAATTTAAGATATTATTTTAATATGTAATATATATAATCTCTAAATTTTCAAAGTAACTTTTGGACCAAATCTTTAATTTTTAATTTAAGAAATCAAATTTACCTTAAAAATTAAAAGAATTAAAGTGTAGAATGATGAAAGTTAGAGATGATAGTCATCGGCAGATCTACGTGGCCAGAAGGAGCATAGGTTACTCTCACTTTTGATAGCTAAATTTTAAGATTTATATATTTAAAATTGTAGAAAAATTATATGCATGTAACATATTTGTGCAACTTTTTAATTTTTATTTTAAAACTTTTATCACTAAAAAATACATTATAAATTTAATAATTTAAATATATTTATATTTATATAAAATGCACTTAACATCTTTTTTAATAAAAATAGTTAATAACTAAAAATAAATAATATTATTTTTTATTATTTATATGATACATCTCTTAAATTAAAATTATATATTTGTAACTTACAATATGTGACGACCAAACTCTACTTTCTTTCTTTTAATTTTTTTTGTTAGTTTTTACACTAATAAATACATTTTTTATGAATAGTTATTTTGTATAATATAATTATTTTTATTACATTAAGGATGACAATTTACACCGTTAATATTTATCCATTTAATGAGTATTCGATCAATCCATTTACGAGTAGATCATGTGTTAGTTGATCTAATAATTTACATGTCGAGATCATATCATATCTCATAGCAATTAAAAAAAGGAATAGTCAGTTAATATAATTTTTTTTAGGTTTAGTTATATGACATAACCTCTTTCATATATCAAGTTTCATTTTTTACCTCACATAAAAAAAACATATGTTCATTTTTCTTATAATGTAAATGAACACATGTGTTTCTAACATTGTACGAAAGTGAACATATATATATTTTTTACTAAAAGGGTTAAAAGTAAAACTATGTTGAATAATTAAGTCATTTATACATGAGAGTGTTATTTTTAAGCAAAAAATGCTTATTAAGTTTAATCAAATCAAGTTATCATTCATATAAGAATTTAACTTCATAGATAGTAAAAATATTAATTAAATAAATTTATATATAGTTATGTTATATTTGACTTATTTATTAAATAAATTTATGCAATTATTATCAATATCGTGATAAATCAATACAATAAATACATTTTTATGAATAGTTATTTTGTATAATACAATTATTCTTATCATTATAAGAGTAATAATTACAATTTATGATTATTCATTTAATATGTATTCTATTGGTTCACTTATGAGTAGATCATGTTTTTTCTTAAATTAATAATTTTTATGTCAAGATTATATTATATATCATATTAGTTAAAAAAATAATTAACTAATATAAATTACTTTTAAGTAAAATATATTTATTAAATTCAATTAAACCGTATTTATAATTCATTTAGGATTAACTTTTTAAATAATAAAAATATTTAATAAATAATTTTATATAAAATTAAATAATTATTATCAATATCGTGATAATCATTCATATTTAATTATATTTATATTTTATTTCTCATAAAATAATAACTATGATATATTATTCATCGTTAAAATAACAAATTAGTTAACTATTTGTTCGAAGAGTTTTTTTAAAAACCAATTTATAAAGTACATTAAAATAAATTTTTAATTATAATAAAATTAAATTAAAAATTTATATTTAAATACTTATTTTTTTTATAAAATAAAAAATTTATAATGATAATAATAATTAATAATTAATAATTAATAATTAATACCACTACATATTTATTAAATTTAAATCGCCAATTCATCTATCTACAAGCGTCGAAAACTAGTTCTTTAAACAAGATTCAAAGTCCTAACTATCATCCTAGTTCACTGTTATCCTACATATATCTTTTTATTCTTATATTCGTGTGTATAATATACACAGCTTATGTTACTTTAAAAGCTTAGAATTTTATTATTTAAAAAATTTTAATTATGATATCATATATATTATATAAATTATATAGCTTAAAATTTGTAAATGAAAATTTATTTAAAGACAAAAAAATGTCACAATTTGATAAATGTATAAAACTATCACTAATCATTCTTCCAATATTTTTAATTCTAAAATTATTATTTTTTAATAATTTTTAATATAATTTAAAATTTAAGTTGTTAAAAGAAATATAAAAAATATTTTTATTAATCTATCAATACCAAGTTTTCTAAGGAATAATGAAGGTAGATTTTATCTACTATAGTCTATATATCATGTGATATTTTATAAATAGAAATTAGTAATATTTTTTAAAAGAATGGTATTTAATGAATTTTTTAGAATATTATAATATATTTTTTCGTTTAATTGCACTACTAACCCATTGAGCTTTAAAAACAATCCCCTACACTTATACTCCCTGCTTTTATTGATGTTCCATGATATTTTTCAAACTAGTTAATTAGCTGATTTATATAAAAGATAAATAATATTATATTTTCCTATATATCTTAATTTCTGTTGGCTTATCTTTAACTAGAGAAATATTATATCTAATTTTTATTAAATTTTAGTTATAAATTTATATGATTAGGTGTTAATACAACTCAATAATTCTCGTTTTAAATCATAAATTTAAATAAAAAATATCATTCTATCTAAAAAATAATAATTACAAATTTACTTTTTTTTCACATGTTTTGATTGAATAAATTATTTTCAAACTAATAAATAATCTCAACCCTTAATTTTTCTCACCTGGGTTGAATGCGCACTCACACCAATTTGCTCTTACTATAACAAATCCCAACCACTCCACCCAATTTGCTACATGTCACTTTTGCTTAATGTTGCCACGTCCTTAGAGATAGTTGTGGCTCGTAAAGCTTGATGGCTTTAAGTCATCATCGGCTGCTGTTTAATTTTGTTGTTATTTTAGTGGGTTGGTTAAACTCAATTTCCAATTTTTGCCCCTTGACATTTTTGGTCGATAGGTCGGTGACAAGTGTGGATTTATATGGAATTTAGGAGAATAAGTAAAGAAAAAAATTAAATATAATATTTATAAAATTATATATAAATATATATATTTTTTTAATTTTAATTTTTATTATTAAAAAAATAAATACAAATTTAATAATTTTATTATATTTATTTTTAATTATAATATATGAGATATTTTTAATAAAAAATAAGTAATAATATATTTTTCTTTTGTATATGTATAAATGCTAAATCCGCGGGACCACGGCTAGCAATCACCATTCATATTCTTAACACAACTTGCGCTATATATGTCTAGTTTTGGAGTCGTTTTGTAGATCCTCAAAGACTCAGGTTTCTCTAGCTAATTATTATTGGAATCTCTTACTAAACCTACTTTTACTTCATTAATTAATTATTAGAAAACTATATTTTATAATTTTATTCAATCCTAGGAACTTAATATGGGACTAGCTAGGTCTAAGAACATTGAAGTATATACTTTTTCATATTTTCTAAAGATTCCTCGTATATGTTTAAAATGGAATTTGACATAACACATTAAAATGTGATGATATATTGTTTTGTTTGCGTACAACATTCAACAATATGGTTCACGCAACTTCCACGAGAGAAATCTAATTATAATGTGTACATTTTTGTTACAAAATTTGATGAAAAATAGTGATACATATAAAATAATACTTTTACTACTATCTCTATAGTATTTTTTCTATATAAAGAGACGTGAAATATTATTTTTTAAAAAAACTTAATTTTGTGAATAATATTAATTTTTAAAAATAATTAATTTTGTGATAGTATTCCTAATATTTTATTGTACCTAATTTTGTGAATATTATTATTAATATTTTATATCAAACATTTCTATCTAATGTGAGTGTTTTTTTTTCTTCCAAAAACTCAATTACATGTTTTTTTACAAAAACTCAATGCTTGAATTTTTGCCCATAGTAATTTTTATTTTTATTTTTTAAAAAATCTATCAAATTGTGAATTTTATTTACTATAAAGAAATATTAGGTATCAATTTGTAAAATTCACCTAATATTTTATTTATATTCTTTGAAAAAATTTCATATGGTTTATAAATTTTGCCAAACTTAGGGCTAAAAGTCTAAAAGGAAAATTATTGTAAAACTCTGGTTTTTATTTTTTATTTTTTTATGGTTTATAAATTTTGCAAAACTTAGAGCTAAAGTATTAAAGGAAAATTATTGTAAAACTATAGTCTTTTTATTTTTTTATTTTTTTTTTAAAAACCTTGTAAATTTTTTTGTTAATTTTGAAAAATAGGCAAAGGAAACTCCTAAATTATTGTAATATTATAATGTTCTCTTAAACATTTGGAACTTATTATAAATATATTTAACAAATTACAAAAAAAAATAACATCATTAAAATCTATGATAATAAAAATAACACCTTAATAAAATTAAACAGATAGAATTGAATTTTTTTAATAATAAATGAATCTAAATAACCGTAGTTTAAATTAAACCACATCTAATTAATTAACGTTCAATATAAAATGATTTGTCAAAAAATTTTAAATAATAAAAATATATGAGTTAGATATCAAATATATTATTTTTATAATTAATTACTATTTATTTATTTATTATTATTATTATTATTAATTTTTTTTTTTTACAAACATCTCCTTTAAAAGTAAAAAAAAATGTAGTTATTATTTTTTAAAATTTAAATGTTCTTTTTGTTACTTTTATAAATACAAACGAAGATATTTGTAATTTTCAAAATTCTTTAAGACAAATAAGATTACCCAATTTATGATTAATTTCAGTATTTTTATCTCATCTACTCTTTTTCCACCTTTTTAAAACAATATTTCTATACATTATAATCATATTAAATATTTTTATATAAATTTAATTATATATTTTTAATAATATTACGTTATATTATTTATAATTTATTATAAATTTATAATAAATAAAATTTTCTTTTCTAAAATGAAGGTGGGAATTGGCTTCAGTGGCCGTTTGCGGAATTGCCTATTACATCTACACGACATGACAATATACTATAAAATTAATAAAATAATTTTTTAAAAAATAACTAATTACACAATCACCAACCCGAACATATTTAATTGACAGAAAATGCACACTTACTGAAGTATTTATTAAAAGTGGGGAATGCAATTAGATTATGTTATTTTGTAAATTCGTCATTTAATCTCTTTTATTTAAAAAAAAATATATCAATTAAAAACAAAATATTTTATGTTAATATTTTTTTAATTAAAATATAATTTTTAAAATAATTTTAATACAAAATTTTCAAAATAATATAATTTATTATTAATTAATTACTTTTTATTAAAATTAAAAAATTAAATAATATAATTTATAATTTAATGTATCAAATAATAGAAATCATCCGATGACACTTTTCTGTTAAAAGTATTTGTTGTTAACTCTAGAAGTTAAATAGAATAAATTAATCTAATTTTAGGAAATCTGAGTAGGTGCTTGGAAATTTATTGGGAATTGAGGCTCACACAATACAAGTGACTAGTGGCATATAAACCATCTTTTTCTATTAATTTTAGAGAAAAAATAATGAACCGGAATTTTCCATTAGGTTAAATAGGTTAATTGTTCTTTATCATTTGACGCTTTATTTTTATAAAAAATAAAAAAAAATATTTTTATTGATAAATAAGCAACGTTAAGTATATTATACGTTATTTTTATCATAAAAACAATTAAAATATTAAATAAATGATAAAAATAGATATTTTTTAATATATTTTATAAAATATAAGAGATTAAGTGATAAATGTTTGTGAACTTGGTTGAAGATTTTTCTTTTAAGTTTAAAGAATTTATAGGTATTGAGTATTTTAAATTAATAAAATTTATATTGAAATAAAATTATTTTATAATTATGTTTAATAGATATTAAAATTGATTAAATAATTATAGATATAATTACATTATTTGTTTTGATGGATGTTAAATAACAATATATTTTTAAATATATTATTGTATTTTTTTTTATGAAATATCTCAATAAGAATAAAATTTATCTTTGATATTGAGTCAATAAGTATATTATAACGAATTTATTCAAAACAAATTAAAAAATTTTGAGTTCGGATATTTACAAAAAAGAGGTTTTACAAAGACATTTTATCTTTCCTTACTAACCCTATTAAAAAATATAATAATAATTAACATCATTAATAATACAAAAAATACGAATGAAAAAATAAATATAAATTTATTTAATATTAATGATATTTTTTTCTTTTACGAGCTTCGTAGATTATAAAAATTATTTAGAGGATATCACTTTCAAGAAGGATATAGGTTAATACAGATGATATTACTTTTAGATCGTCAAGTCTATTTATATGTATGTGTATTTTTTGGATCTTAAGATATTTTGTTAAAGATGTTTTTTCATCCTATTAAAAATCTCATATGCTTTTAAAGTAGAATTTATGGTGACTATTCAAGCAGTGATACAGACGGGTAACTTTCAATGCCATAAAGTTGATATTCTGTTTAGGCTAACTATTTAAAAATAATTACTTGTATGATGTTTCATTGTTATCTTATTTATATAAGAGATAATAATGCAGCTAATAGTATTACTTCTTAAGACTCTAGTATTTGCATAAAAACTTGGTGGTGAAATATCCTATCATTCGTTTAGTCTTTTATTTATTCGAAAGCTAACAATAAACTTAATTATAGATTTTTTTGACACTTGTTTTATATCTTTTTTTCGGATAATAATCGTAATTAAGAGATTAAATAAAGATGATGTTAAGAAGATGACAATGCAATTAAGATTTATTGAAACTTGTTTACTACAACGTTTCATTAAAAAAATTAAGTGTGATACAATAATTTATAAAATATGAATTTGTTTTTAAGTATGATAGAGTATGTATGAAAATATATTAAGGAAGGTTTTTTTTCATTTATATAAAAACATGTAACATTATTTTAATAATTATTTTTCTTGTAATATAACAATATATATTTTTATTGGTTTACGAAGGCATGAGTTTAACAGTGATTGTAGGTCTAGAACTCGATTTTCAACCATGATCGTAAGTCTATGATCACAGTTATAAGAATCGATGCCTAAATCAGAGAGACCATAGAATGTTACCTATGACCTCGGTTTGTAAACTGTGGCCATAGGGTATGTCTATGACTTCAATTTTTTAAAAAACTGATATCATATAGTATGTCTATGGTTTTGGTTTTTCAATAACTAAGGCCATAATATATGTCTATGGCTTCGGTCTTTCAATAACCGAAGCTATATTGTATGCATAAATTAAAAAAATACAATTATTAATTATAATATTAAAAATCAATATAAATTACAATAAATTTATTCGTTACAATATTAAAAATCATATTATATTAAAATTAAAAGTATAATTACATTTAAGAGTTTATTATACACTAAAACATAATAAAACCTTACTATTACAAACTGACTTTTTACTATTAATTACAAGCATTTTAATACCATAGGTGTTGTTGCGTTGGGGCTGGGGCTGGTACGCTAGCTAGTGCGCCTAGTGCCTGGTGTGCTGGTGCATTGGTGAGCCTAGTGCATTTGTGTATTGGTGAGCTGGTATGTCTGGTGTTGGTGCGCCTAGTGCACATGGTGTGTTGGTGAGCTGGTGAGCCTAGTGCGTTTGTGTATTGGTAAGTTGGTACGCCTGGTGCTAGTGCGCTTGGTGCCTAGCATGAAAAAGAGAACAACAAAAAAACTAGAATAATATGTGTGCATAGATAGTAATCGACATTTAACATGCCACTTGCTATAAGCATCAATGAACTTAATTATGCTAGCTCAAAATTGAAGTGGCAGAGAAGGGCAAATAAAAGTACGAAATAATTTCCAAATCATAAGATTATAAGGCAATAAACATGAATAAGAAGGCAACATACTAGTATTAAGAAAACACTAGCAAATTATAAGTTACAGTAACCTTGAGATTGTTTAGATTATGATAATGGGATGTTATCAAGAATTTTCATAATAAAGAAAATTAAAATCCTCAAAGCTTTAACAAATATTATTAGTGAATATGAAGCACACATGTGACTTGTAGAATGGCAATAAATAATGAAAGGGATATAGATGATATAGAACTAGACAGACTCTATAAGAATAAGCATACAAACCGGGACTGACCTATTACTAGGCACCAACGTAGGCACACGCACCAGCACTAGTACCCAACACTAGCACCAGGACCAACACCAGGCCAAGCACCAGTTGAGAGATATAAGTAGATCAATGGATAAAGCCAGAAATAATTTTAAACAAACTTACTTAAAAATTAGAACAAGAATAGTGAAGTAAATCTCAATTATAATCAACCATATATTACAAAATTAGTGAATATAAAAATAAAATTTCTAATTCAATACAAATTTTCAATAAACAACCTTATTAATATAAAAGAAAGTAAAGAGAATTAGACGGTCAAATCCAAAACTATAGAAGATAATAAGGGGAAAAGCAAAAACACAGTATCCAAAATTCCATTATGCACAAACATAGGTTCAAATACTTGTTATGAAATAATTTGCAAGTGGTGTACAAAACGCTTTATCCTAATGATCCTATCACTTCTTTACCTTATTCTTTAGTATAAATAAGAAATAAATGTTGGGAAATAACGCAAATTCCCGATAAGCCAAACTTATGAGAAAGCAAGAATATAAAATAACACACAAATTTGATAATAGCTCCAATCTTGCTTACGCCTCCTGGACTGCTGCAGATCTTTTTACCGAAAGAGAAATTACACAAGCTGTGTTTACAACGCTCACAACCCACAACCCAATTACACTCAAGAAAATTACTCTCAATTTTCTCTCACAAAAGCTTTGCTCTCTAAGCTTTTCTCTCAATTGGAATGAAAACTTTGGATGATTAATCCATTACAATTACACATCTATTTATAGGAAAATTCACTCCTTGAATTACTCCTTAAATTAATGGTTCCTTAAATTGCTCCTTGAATTAAGCTCCTTGTTTTGCTCCATTTAATTGCTCCATGTTTTGCTCCTTGCTTTGCTCCCATGTTTTACTCCATGTTTTACTCCATGTTTCGCTTCCTTAATTTGCTCCTTAAATTAAGCGAGCTTTTATAACAATCTCCCACTTCAAGACCGATTTCAACTGCCTTCACACCTTGATCAACGCAGCTAGCCTTTTCTAGTCATTTCAATAGACTAACCCAACCGGCCGAGCACAACTTCGCTTGTCAATAGTCACCACCTTTGTTAACATATCTCGGATTTTTGCTTCCTTGAATCTTCTCCAAGATTAACACATCATCTTCCAACAGAGACCACGAAGCGATAACGAAGTCCAATATGCTTTGTTCTAGAATGAAATGCTGAATTCTTCGCCAAGTACGCACTTTGACTATCACTACGCAGTAACATTCTTCTCTTGTTTGAATCCCACCAATTAACAAACTCAAGCCATATCATCTCTTTACTAGCTTCAAGCTACTACTACATACTCACCAGAAGGATAGAGTGACAATTTTCTCGTATTTGTGACATCCAACTAACACCGTAGTTCCAACAAGAACATATAACCGTGGTGCTTCTTCGGTGATCAACTTCACCTCCAAAGTCACAAGGCTTCACGCACTTTGTACTTTTAACTCTCCTTTACTAAAGTACAAGCACTTTTCATGTGCTCGCAGATACCTCAAAATCCACTCGATCGCTCTCCCAATGAGTTTTCCTGGATTTGACATAACCGCTAACAACTCCCACCGTACGCCAATGTCTAGTCTCGCATGCACTATCGCGTACATCAAACTTCCAATGGCCGAGTAAGGAACCTTAGCCATGAACCTCTCTCTTCTTCGTCTACGAGTGACCGATCCGGATAGCGAAAATGACCGCCGGGTGGTGCTAACCGGCTTGGCATCGCCCATTGAATCTTTGCAAAACACGATTGACGATCACCAGATAACTCGCAAGGATCCTTTCTTCTTATTTCTTGTGATTTGCATTCCAAGAATCTTCTTTGTCGACCCAAGTCTTTCATGTCAAATTCCCTTTGACAATTTCGCCGCCTAACCTTTTAATATCATCCATATCCGAACCTGCTACTAACATATCATCAACATAAAGTAGTAAAAATGATATAACCTGACCTATATCTCAAGTAGCAACAATGATCGCATTGCACTTCTGGAAACCTTCCTCAGGTACGGTTCGTCACAAATTTTTTGTACCATTGTCTCTAGGCTTGTTTCAGGCCATACAAACTCTTCTTAAGTCTCGAGACACCATGCTCTTCTTTCCCCCTTTCCGAGAAACCTTCCTGGGCCGGTACATGTATATCTCTTCATCTAAATCTCCACAAGGAATGCAGCTTCACATCCAACTGCTCAAGATGAAGATCTTCGATGGCTACAATGCTCACACCGATCCGATAGTATTAAGCTTCACAACGGAGCAAAAATGTCGTTGTAGTCCACTCCTTCCTTCCGTTGGAAACCCTTTGACAACTAGGCGGGCTTTGTATCTCGGAACCATCATGCTTCTTTCACCCTAAGACACCCATTTGTCAGGAAGTTGGCCTTCTTTCCCATAGGTAACTCAGCTAGTTCCCCATGTCCGGGTCGAGATGAGAGATTTCATTTCTTCTTTCATAGCAAGCTCCCACTGTTGGAATCTCGAAACCGACAAGCTTCATCATAGCATTCAGTTCCCTCCATCACCAAGAACATATAGTTCATGTATCTCCGTGAGCACATACGAGGTCGGCAAGACCTTCTCAACACGTGAGTCGGGAGTAAGAGGTCAGGTCACAGGTGTCGAAATGATGTTGCTTTGTCCAACAAGTTCCTCCGGGGGGGACTTGTTACAATTGGTTCCGCTGGGAAGTATCCGGGACATCATCTCAGCATTTGCAAATACCGACCATTCTCGCTCCGAGTCATCAAGGCCTCATTTTACGCATGTCCTTATACATCACCATTTCGTTGAAAATCACATCTCGCTACTGATAACTTTCTTCTTTTCGTCATCCCAAATGAGGTAGCCAAACTCATCCTCACCATAGCCAATGAACGTGCATTTCTTGGATCTTGGGACTGCTTATTCCCGCTCGATCACCGGAGTATGCACAAATGCTACACAACCGAAAACTTTTAGATGTGATAGTTTCACCTCTTTCCGCTCCATACCTCCTCTCGGTATTCTATGCTCCAATGGAACGGATGGGCCTTGCCGATCAAGGCTGCCGTGTCGATCGCTTCGCCCGAATTGCTTCTAGAATTCGACCGTATACGAACGTTTCGCTCTTCGTCAACGTTCGGTTCATACGCCGCCTACACCATTGTGTTGAGGTGTGCGCCGGCACGCTCTTTCCATTCTAATCCCGTGCTTACAAGCAGAAATTTTTGAATCCGTGTCTTCATATTCACCACCATTATCTTCCGAGCTTTTCGATCTTTAAACCCGTCTCATTTTCCACCATAGCTTTCCATCTTCTCGAAAGCCTCAAATACTTCGTACTTATGCTTTAGAAAGTAAACCCATACCTTCCGAGAGCGATCATCGATGAAAGTCACGAAGCAGTGTTTCCCACCAATAGATGAGATGGTCGCTGGTCCCCAAACATCGAGTTGAATAAGCTCTAGCCTTTCCTTCTTTGGGATTCTCAACTTGTCCCGAAAGCCGACTCTCTTTTGCTTCAAGTATGCAATCTTCGCACATGTCTATCTCCGTAGACCGTAGACTGAAGTTTTCCCTTGAGTTGCATAATCTTCATCCCCTTCTCACTCATGCGGCCTAGTCTCTAGTGCCACAGATTTCGTGTTTCATTGCATACCGCAACCGTAATTGAACAACGTGCCTCCGTCGTCATGTAAAGCAGCCACTTTTCTTGCCTCGAGCAACTGTCATCAGACCCTTTGAAATCTTCCAATCATCACCATGGAAGATCGTAGTGTAGCCTTCACCGCCAATCAGCCCCACCGAGATTAAGTTCCTTCTCGAGACGGAATACGCCTCGACATCCTTCGCTCCCAAACAAACTGGCTCAACTTAATCTTCACTACACCTTCGCCAATAATAGCACATGGTTGATCATCACCAAGATATACCTTCCAAGGTTTCCGGGACATATTTCTCGAAGAATTCTTTTGTGAAGTACACGGAACGATGCTCCAGAGTCTAACACCCAAGATTCTTCCTTGCTCTCCAAAGAGCATATCTATGATCATCTCCTCCCGAGTGGAAGTAACATTTGCCTCGCCTTCACTGCTTTGTTCCTTCTGCATTCTTTGCACCGATTTTTGTAAGTGCCCGGTTCTTCCACAATTCCAACACTCGATAGTCTTCGAGCCATGGGAATTATTAGGATTCCCGGATTTGGACCTCCTGCCTTTTCGATCTACCTCTGCAGTCGCTCTACCACGTCCATTTCCTTTGGTTGAATTTCTTCCTCTCGACTCGTATGCAAACCGAAGAGGTTGACGATTCACCTCTCTCTACGCTCTGATCTCTTCACCGAGAACCAAATCACGAACATCGCCAAATTTCAACTTATTGCTTCTCACGAGCTACTCACACCGCGACAAGAGATTCCAGCAAATTTTCCTGCAGAAGACAAAAGTATCAATGCTCGTACTTCTTCATCGAATTCAATTCCACCGAACTCAACCGGGCTGTAACCGTGCCGAGTTCATCGAGATGTCGAGCTACCGACGCGCCTTCCGTCATCTCGCAAATTGGAACAAGCGCCTCATCAATGTTGCACTTTGTTCGAGGTCACGGGGCTTCTCACATATCGAGAGATACCACAAGCACCCGCCGTGGTCTTTTCCCTTTGCCAGCGTTGAAAGCAACATTACGGATAACGTCAATCGAATAACTTCGGCGGTTGTCGTCTGTAAGATTCCAATCTTCTTCCTTCATAGCTCAACCGGCTTCTTCCCGAGAGAGGCTGATATAGATTTCTTTGATACGTATAATCCTCTATCCGCATTTTCCAAAACCCGAAATCATGGCCATCAAATTTCTCGAGTTTCACCTTCTTCCTTCATCTCGCGGCCATCGTCCCCACTAAAATCCGACTTCCTCTCGGGATCGTTCGATTATTTCTTGCGTAAAATTGATGTAAATCACTACCAATAGCTCGATACCCGCTTGTTGGGAAATAACGCAAATTCCCGACAAGCCAAACTTACGAGAAAGCAAGAATACAAAATAACACACAAACTTGATAACGGAGTTCTGGGCCAATCTTGCTTACGTCTCCGACCCGCCGCAGATCTTTTACCGAAAGAGTAGAAATTACACAAGGTGTTTACAACGCTCACAACCCACAACCCAATTACACTCAAGAAAATTACTCTCAATTTTCTCTCACAAAAGCTTTGCTCTCTAAGCTTTTCTCTCAATTGGAATGAAAACTTTGGATGATTAATTCATTACAATTACACATCTATTTATAGGAAAATTCACTCCTTGAATTACTCCTTAAATTAATGGTTCCTTAAATTGCTCCTTGAATTAAGCTCCTTGTTTTGCTCCATGAATTGCTCCATGTTTTGCTCCTTGTTTTGCTCCATGTTTTACTCCATGTTTTACTCCATGTTTTGCTCCTTAATTTGCTCCTTAAATTAAGGAGCTTTATAACAATAAAATGGCATAACATGTCAACACATGAAGGATACTGGTGACACACATTCTTATTTCACATTTAGCAACACAAGTTTCGTAAGTCGAGGGGAAAGTCATCACCTGTCAATTAATCAAAATATTAAAAAGAAGATAAATTTATTAAAATACAATACAATACAATAAGCAACATATATAACAAAATAAGTAAAATAAACTAAGTAGAAGCTGACGGGAAAAAAGACAAACCCTAACAGGAAAAGTGATAAACATTCTCCATTGTTTCGAAAACTCATCAAGTTCCTTAATCTCCAACTCTGGCACCTCCATGCATCTCATATCAGAATTTTCTAAATCAATACACTCACTTTCAGTAACATTATTGAAATTCCAACTCTTCTCATTTTCCTCAGCCTGAATGGTTTCGCTCGAAAGGTGTTTGACAAAAATAACTGAGGAAAGAAACCACGGGAAATCTTGGTGGTTTAGTAGGATACATAAATGGCCAGAGATTCAAAGATTGATTATTCATTCTATTGATTAATAATGGAAGCTAAAAAGAAATAGCATAAACTGAGGGGAAAAATGACAAACCCAAATCAGAATACAATTTGAGCTGAAAAACCAGCTACCCGAGCGAGCGGTTGGTGAGGGGAGGTGAGCAACAAGACAGGGGAAGAGGAAGAAGATATAGATCGTATACCTCGCGTTTGGGAAAAGGAAATGGGAAAAGGAAAAAAAAATAAAAGAAAAAAGAAAGAGTCAAAATTTGGGGAGAGAAAAGGGGAAAAAATAAAAGAAAAAAGAGAGAATGAAATTAAAGCATGGACGACTGGGAAATTAAAGGAAAAGTAAAAAAGAGAAAGAAAATCTAAAAAAGTAAAAAAGAAAGGAAAAAAGAAAAAAATTTATAGAAAATTTTAATGTTAGGTGTAAAATATAGAAAATTAATGGGTATGTATATGACCTCGGTTTTTAAATAACCGATGCCAAAATCCTATGACTTCGGTGTTTAAAAATTGAAGCTAAATTTCTGAGATCATATGTATATATTATAGCAGTGATATATTGTGTGTAAGTGTGTGAGTGAATATAATTTATAAAACATGTTTTTAGTATCTAAATTTTGGTATTCATGAAATCAATATAGGATTTGTATTTTTTTTTTTCAAGAATTCAAGTATTTTAGTTAAGTGTGCGTAAATAATTTGATTAATTCGTTTAAATTAAAAAATTTAATTTGATCGATAAGATTTAGATTAAATTGATATATTTTGTAATAAGATAAAATTTAAATTGAAAAATATATAATTTGTTTAGATTTGCATCGGATTTAAATTATTAAATTTTATAATCTATATCGAATTATTAATAAAATTATAAATGAAAATATATTTTATTTTATAATATTATATTATATATATATATAATTATATTAAATTATTATTTTAGTTTAAAAATAAAAATAAACATTAAATCTATGTAAAATTTGCTATTTTTTTTATTTTTTTAATTCTGATCATAAATAATAATAGATTCTATTAAAAATATAACAATTTAAAATTTAATTAATATATATATATATATTATTTTTATATATAATAATAATTTATAAATAAATTTTAATATTATTTCATAATTTTTTTTTAATATGTTCGTATAAATTGACTCTGCGATCAATTGGTTAGAAGATCTGAATCATTGATAAAAAGGCATGCGATCTTAACTCGGCACTCATCCCTAATATTAATCGTTAAAAGGAATATTAATTGTTTTTCGCTTTCTCATAACCATCGCAAAGTTTCCGAAACTGCACTGTCGGTGAGGATTGAGTTAAGAAGAGAGTATGTTTATTTTGTTTTTCTTTATTTCACTGATATAACAATTAATATACTTTAGTCACTACTGCATAATTAATTATAAAATTTAATACTTGATATAAAGTAAATATATTAAAAATATATCTAATATATGTGTTGTTCAATCACTTAAAAATGGCTAATGCCTATTCTCCTCGTTTTAATATTACATATATAATTAAGATCCATCCCAGTAGTGAAAGAAATTTGAATTATTGTATTGATGAATACTAAATACTTGCAAGTTATAATTTTATTTTTTTTTTTAATTTTCTTAGGTGATAGTACATACTGTGACATAATTAGAACCAATCTTATACTTTGCTTTTATAAATTTTCTTTTAATAAGATTTAGCTTCTTAACTTTAAAAATTTAATAAAATTAATTTGAAATTACCTTTTTATTTATTATGATTCAAGTCTTTAATTTTTCAATGGATAAGTTTGAAAAAGTTTATGGTAAAATATTAAATTAAAAATAAAAATAAGGATCAAACTTTTAAAAAAATTAAAAGATCAAAATATATAGGAAAAAAATATACTTTTTAATGGTACATAAGAAGTCTACTAAATTTAAAAATTAAAATATTATAAGTTCTTAAATATCTTAATGTCTTATTTTTTAAACTTAATTGACATTTTAGGTTTAATTTTTTAAACTTAACCAACATTTAGTGTATTGCTTGTGGTGCAATATACATCTATTAATTAAGTTTGAAAAATTGGATAAGGTATATCTATTAGAATTTATGTTGCCTCACTTTGTAAATTTAGTAATCTTTTAGGATATATATAACTTGAAAGTTAACGAATTAAAATGTATAATTTATAAAAATTAATACATCAATTACACGTAACACTAAGTATATAATTGTTAAGATTTAGAGTTAGATATGTTGAGTTTTGTTTAGTTGATACAATATTTACGATCGTTAGTATTCTTTTTAAAATTTAGATATGCATACATGTACATATTTATGTATTGAATGTCATTATAATTCTTTATCTTTTTAATTTTTTTAAATAATAATTATACACACATGCATACATATATGTATTGCCTTCGAATTCACACCTATTTAGTGTACACAAGAATTATATTCATTACAATACAATTTATATTAGTATATACAAGAACACATATCATTGTATTGCAAAGTAAAACTCTCATTTTCAGTTTAAGTCATATATTTGAATAATATAAAAATATTATTTAATCTAAAATAAATAAATTAATTTATATTTTGTCTACTTAAACAAAAAATGTATCATTCCCTTACACGAAGATTTTTATTCTTTATTTTTTTATTTAAAATGAAAATTGCATTTTTTTCCTGATAAATTATAACAATTTATTTTTATTTTCATTAAAGTCATATTTAATCTTTTTAAGCGAATCACACTAGCTCATTAATACTTAGTTACACTAAATACAGTAATATAACTTATTTCATTAATGATATTTTTATTTAATAATAATAACATTAAGATATAATTAATATTATAAGTAAAATAATTTTTTTATATATTTTTACAGTAACAAAGATAAAAATTAATTAACCTTATTTATAGAACAATAATAGCTATTATATTTTTAAAAATAAATATTTTTAAAAGCATATAATTTGCTAAGAGTATCTCCAATGGCTTGCACCATTTTAGTACAAAAAATTTTACATTATATCTTTTCACTTCTCTAATCTATCACATCAAAAATATTAAGCTAAAAAAAATATTTTTTTAAAAAATAATATATTCTCAAGTAGTATTACTGTCTAAATATTACTCAAACTTCGAGTTGTACATGACTTGGATTCATAGTGAATTTAGGCCGTGCATGCCTAGCTACTAGAAAACACGCTTAAAATGTCATTTACTCTGTCAAATTAATTTACATTCTGATACGTTAACACGATTGTGAAACTTTTAAAATTAATTATTTGTTTAATAGAATCTGAAAATACCAATTTAGAGTTTTACCCTGAATATTCACTCTCTCTCTCTCTCTCTCTCTCGAAAATACCTAAACATAATTACAGTATGATGGGCATTGATAATTGCATCTCTTGACAATAAAAGATGTTGCGGTTGTAAGTGTAATATATATATATATACTTATTTTTTTAACTATTTGATTAAATTAAATTAATCTTAATCTTCAATAATTAAATTTTTAAGATTTACCATAATCTTCGTTCACGCATTGTAAGTATATTTTTTTATATAACATATGCATGTTAAAAAATATAATATATGTATTATTTTTCTTATAAAATAATAAATAAATATTTTTTAAGATTTTAAAAATTAAATAACGTAAATAATTGAATTATATAAAAATTAATTCAAATAATATCCCTAAAATTAATAACAATAAAAATAACATTTTTTTAATTTAAGAGATATGAGTTAATATTAAGAGTATCATTTTTGTTTTAATGAATTTTAAGAAATGTTAGATTTATTTTTTATTAAATATTTTTTTTCAAACATTTTATCCGGTGAAAGATTGTTAAATTTGGACCTAATTTCATCTCAAAACACAGGTTATGAGATAGAGGACTGTCATTATTTATATGTACAGTATAGACGCGATTTTCAGTCGAGGTGGGACTTTAACACTCCCCCAAGTAACAGAATGCATCACTCACCAGTAACGAAACAACTACACTGATCGTATAACCTTACTCTGATACCATGTTAAATTTGAGTCTAACTCCATTTCAAAACTTAGGTTATGAGATGGAGGATTATCCTTGTTTATATGCACATCGTGAACTCGATCCACAGTCGATGTGAGACTTTAACATATGTTTATTTAAAAAAAAAGTTCATACTCGAAGTTGGCCGAGGAAGAGAAATGAATAATGATATATGAAATAAATTTGTAAAATAACGTAAACAACGTTATTAAAACTTCGTAACCATAAAATATTACATTTTATTTCTAATTTATATATTTTTATTATAAAAAAATATCATAATATCTTTTTTGTTTTTATGAAAGATGATATTTAATCATTTAAATTATAAAAATATATTATTTAGTGTTTTTTCTTATCAAAGAAGAGATACATAATAAATTTGAACTAAGAATTTTAGTAATAAAATAATGTTTAAAAAATATCAAATGTCATTCTACCTTTTCATAGACAGAAGGATTAAAAATTACATTTTGGTTCTTTATTTTTTTATTATTAAAATTTTTTTTTGATATAAATGATGTCTAATTTGATATCATATAGTATTATGAAAATATTTTTATTGTTAAAATTTTTAAATATTTTTTTATTATTTGAGTCTTTATTTTTTTATTATTAAATTTTTTTTTTGATATAAATGATGTTTAATTTGATATCATTTAATATTATGAAAATATTTGTGTTGTTATAAGTTTTAAAGATATATATATATATATATATATTTTTTTTTTAATTTTTCAAACTAATTTTATTTTTTAACTAAAGATTATGTTATTAATGTAACTAGATGAATGAATGTATGTTATTCAAATTCCTGTCTCTATTCTTTTTAACTATTATAAAATATTATCTGAAGAAGATTGTAGTGATCGGACAAGCAACTTCGTTTAAGCTTTAAACTTACGATATTTTGGAATCGGTTCGATTTTAATTTAACTTTCAAAAAGAAAAAAAAACTATCAAATAAGGTAAAAGAAAAAGACTGTGCAGCAAAACTCATTGAATCGCTATTTGCTACTCTCTAGCGTGAAATTAGGACGTGTCTCACACGTGGTTCGTAAGAGCCAAGCCAGTTAGCTGAAGAAGCCATCAAAGCCGATTACCGGTTAGGGTTGGTGAATAACCGGCAAATACATGTACTACCTAATTTTTTTTTTTTTTTTTGCAAAACAATAAGCGCATATTTTAATTTAAGTGCAAAATATATAGATTGAGTATTCAATCTTACTTTTATTTAAAGCAGCACAACCTTACGTAGTAGGCGTAGTACCCAAGCTCAAATGGCCCACACAAGAGACCTCTAATTAATTTTTATTATCGTTACAAAACAAAATATATATATATATATTGTTTCACCAACCCCGGCTCATGACATCCCAATAAGAAAATAGTAGGTGAAACATAATTTTTTTAATTATGTTAAGAACATTAATTTAATTTTTTTTGTACGGATGAATAAAAATTTAATTTTTTTAAAATAATAATAATAGTTATTATAATATCAAAATTATGATTCATTAAAATCGAACATATACTAATATTTTTTATATTGATATAACTATATAGAAAATAAACTTTAAATAATAAAACACACAGTAATCGAAATAATTAATTTGAATTTTATTTATTCTTACTTTTATATTTTTTATATTACTTAGAAACATGTGATAAATAATTAAAAAATAAAAAATTAATGTTGATATTTTAAATAATATAATAGAGTAAAAATTATGATAATATTTAATTTTTTAAACAAAATATGTCTTTAAATAAATATTAAAAATAAAAAATGTAATTAAAATGTGAGAAAACTATTATTCATTTTATAATTAACTGTTATTAATTAAATATATCTAAAATTAATGCGAAATAATTATAATTATTAGTATAATTATTCTTTATGTCTCTACGCTCATTCCTATTTATAAATTTTAATAAAAATGTTTAAAAGTCTTGTAGTTATAAAGTGGTGCACCAAAGTCATGTTATTTTCATAAAAAATGAATGTTGATCTTAAGTTAACTATTGATCATTTTTTATCGAAAGTAATCGCATGACAATCACGTAATCACATTTTAAGAATCATTTTTGGAATTACAAATTAATAAATTCAACTAATCAACTTCGTTGTCTCCCAATCATATTTCTAATTTTTTTAAATCTAAGATCACTTGATTTTGAGTAATATTTTATTTTATTTTAAAGCGATTATGATAAAAAATGAAACTTGTAGTAAGATATTGATCTGATATGGAAACACATTTGTCCATTGTATAAATACTTACCATTGGCATCTAGGATCGTGATAAGACTTACCGCGATAAAATAATGTCTTCCCACTATAATGATAAGTTTTAACTCACAACAATTTTAATAGAAAATAAAATTTATGATAAGATATTGACTTAGTTTAAAAATGCATTATTCTTGTACGAAAAAAATTTACCACTTATATCTAATATTATGGTAATATTTATCAGGACAAGATAATATTTTACCAAAATACTAATAACCCTTACATTAAAAACAATTTTGATAAATGATTAATAAAATTTATTCTAAATATCCTATAGATTTAATAAATGAGTCTCGCCATTGAAACCAGCGAAATTAGTTAATAACTCCTTGTAACGAAGTCTTCAATTTAATAATCCCACCTACTCATTAAAAGCCCCGTTAAAACTCAATTTCATTACGATTCTTAGAGCAACAACAAAAATAGAGGCTAAATTTATTTACTTCAAGGCATACCCAATTCTCTTTCAAATTAAAATTCTTTCATAAATATTTTGCAAAGAAGCTTTTCCAATTTATCTTTCGATATTAAGAGCTGCATCCTTATCTTCTGCATCTAGTTTTTTTTTTTCTCTACTACTGAAATTGAATTTTAATGAGATATTAAAATTGGATTCTAATGGTGTGTGTGGTGTTATTAATTTTATAGCTTTGAGATAACAATTAAAGGGAATTAGTTGGGGTTTTATTAATTTATAATCATGAAAGTATTTTTTTTAAATGTTGTTATTTGCTTACCATATGATTACTTTCGATGATAAACTTAAAATTAATAAGCATTTTTTTTATAAAAATAATAGGATTTTTGTGTAATATTTTATAACTACAAGTTTTTTTATATATTTTTATTAGAAATTATAGAAACCCTAGTATCCTTTATTACCCTTTTGGATTTATTTTTTTTTGTTTGAAGAATTTACAGGAAAACGATCAATAACAAAATTTTCTTATATTTTTTTAAACTATTATTGGTATATTAATTTTATAGATTATTTTTAACAATATATAATAATGATTATAAAAATGAAAAAAAATTAAAAATTAATTATTTGTTACTGTGCTTTCAATTTTTTTTATAATAAAAGAATTAAATTATTATAAAAATAATAAAATAATAAAATTGATATAAGGGACTTAACTAAAATCCTTCTACCTTTTTTATTCTGTAAATTTCTCTATTTTTTTTCCACAAATTTTGTTATATTCAAAACCAATTTCAATGCTAAGACACAAAGCAAAAATAAAAAAGAAAACCTTGATTTGTGGGATAAAAAATGTGAGAATTTTTTGAAAAAAAAAGTTGTACGAGAGAAAGGAGAGTAGAGTAGAGTAAAGGAGAAAAAAGAGAAAAGATAGATAAAGAAAAAAATTGAAAGAATATAATAAAAAAATTAAAATGATCAAATTACGTTTTATTAAGTATAATTAATTTTGATTGAATAATTTAAAGAATTTGAGTAATTTTAAAGTAATCAAGAAATTAGTTAATAATTAGTGACTTAGATGGCGTTTAGTTCGTGGAATGGAATTAGAATCGGAATCGGAATCAGAATGGAATGGAATGGAAAGAAAACAATTTTGTTTGGTTTGACCACTGGAATCAAGCTCAGAATCAGGATTATAGTGTTTGGTTTACCACTGGAATGGAATGAAAAAAGCTGTAAATGACCTTAATACCCCCCCACATGCTGTAAAGTTCAAATAATATCATTTAATTACTATTTTTTCGTCAGACAAAATAAATTATTGAAATCATTATTTTTTTAAATAAGTATTACTTAATTAAAAAGAAATATATTATTAAAATTATTATTTTTCTAAATAGGGTTTAGGGTTTTGAGGTTTGTGATGTATGATTTAGGGTTTAGGGATTTAGGATTTGGGATTATATTTGTAGGTTAAGGTTTAGGGTTAAAATTATTATTTTTCTAAAAATAGTTTAGGGTTTTAGAATTTTGGATTTAGGGTTTTAGGGTTTAAGGTTTAGGGTTTATGGTTTTAGGATTTGAAATTTGGGGTTTAGGGTTTTGGGATTTATGTTTTAGTGGTTTTGGGTTTTGGGATTTATGTTTTAAGGTTTAGGGTTTAGGGTTTATAGATTTGGAGATTTGGGGTTTAGGGTTTTAGGGTTTAACATTTAGGGTTTAGGGTTTTAGGGTTTGGAATTTGGGGTTTATGGTTTAGGGTTTTGGAATTTATGTTTTAGGGTTTTGGGATTTAGGAATTTGGATTTAGAATTTGGGATTTAGGGTTTAGGGATTTGGGATTTATGTGTTTAGGGTTTTGGGATTTATGTTTTAAGGTTTAGAGTTTTAGGGTTTAGGGATTTGAGGTTTAGGTTTTAGGGTTTTAGGATTTGGATTTAGGGTTTTGAAATTTTGGGTTTAGGGTTTTGGAATTTTGGGTTTGAGAATTTGGGATTTGAATTTAAGGTTATATTTTGGGTGAGAGTAAAATTGGAAAAAAAATGTTTAGATGGGAATTGAATAATGATTACCAAAGGTGGGAGAAGTAATTGTGATTCCTCCTCTTTTACTAATCAGATTCTATTCCGCATTCCATTCCTTCCAACCAAACACACAAAATAGAAGGAATCGATTCTGATTCCATTTCATTCCCTCCAACCAAACGTGGGGTTAGATCTTCTAGTTGAAAAACATCGTCATTACTTTTTAACGAGATAAAAAAAACATATTTATTTAAAATTTATATAATATATTAAAATAAATAGTTAAAATAATCTTATAATTATTGAAAAACTATTAACTTAAATTAAATTAATACATTAGTTATATTAAAGTTAAAAAAAAACACAAAAATCACATAATATGCACAATCACATGAATTATTGGGAGTAAAAATTGAAATATGAAAAATATAATTAAACAAGAATACCTCTATTTTCACTTCCAAAAAACACTATATTTTAATCACTTATTTAATTATATCCTATTAAAATAGAGATAGAAAGTGATTGGAGTGACTTTTGGAGATAAAATATAATTTTTTTAATATTTTAATTATACCATCATATATCAATCACATAATAAAAGTAGGACATTTTGAACAATTTTAAATTTATATGAAATTTTTATTAATTTTTCATCTTTATACACAATATTTTATAACGTATATTATTATATTACGACTACAACAAGTGTTAAAAAAAATGTTACTTAACATAACTTTAATTATAATACTCAATGCAACTACTCTATTATGACTTGATCTCGTTATTTAATTTATTTATAATTTTGTCTCTTATAATTTTAACAATTTTGGTAGAGTAATGGTGCGAGAGATGCTCTAAAATCATGCTCCGAGTTAAGATAAAATGAGTTTTTGTAAGTTGTAAAAATCCCAACTGACAAATCCGGTAATCGGTCATAGGGAGCAGTTTATCTATAAAAGGGGGTATTCGAGCCTCACAAGTCCCTGTGTCATCGAGTTCCGCTTGTTAGGGAGGTCTGGTCTAGTCTGGAACTAATTATATTGCTCTAGATCACATTACAGATCTCTACTACCATTTTTGTTCTACTGTTTAATCATGTAAGAGTTCTATCTTTACCTTCTTTGGATATTTGATTGATTTGGTCATTTTTGTGGGAAAATAAGTAGCTTTCATTTTCAGATTTGTTGCTTCTCTTTGGGTTCTGTTATTATGTATCTGTTATTAGTTCGTCTATTCTGCAAGTTTCAGTTTAATGCTTGCAGATCTGGTTTGTTTGACTGGATATAAATGAGATTTACTGTGGAAATTTTAGGATCTGAAAGGGAGAGGGAAAGTTACCGGGTGTTTAGAGATTTGAACTTTTACATAGCCCTTAATTGTTATTGTTTTGTTATCATTCAAATGTTGTATGTGTTTAACCTTGACGTGTGTATTTGAATTTGATTTATGTCAGTTGTTTGATTCTTTTCAGAAATTCAGTTTGATATTTTTCTTCTTCCTTTTAGTTTTAGCAGATCTGTATGACATAATTTTTATTTGATTTCGGATTCGTTATTTTAGTATTACTATAATTTTAATTTTGATATATTTTTTACTCATATTTTTGAATAGTATCTTAGTGGTAACCATTTTTTTTTAATATCAATTTAGTATAATTTTTCATTTAATTGAAGATTTTTCACACTAACAATAATATACTTACGATATGTAAAAGTTATTTTTGAATAATAAATTAATTAAACGATTTTAAGATGATATTTTGAGATAATCAATTAATTGATTATCTAAAAATGCCATTTAAATATCGCATATGTATTAGTGAAAAATCTCCAATTAAATGACAAATTTTATCAAATTAATATCTTTTTGTAAATGAAAGTACCACTAAGATACTACCATCTCAAAAATCTAGATAAAAAATAATATTAAAAATAAAATCGTGATATTACTAAACCCTTTTATTTCAATTTGGCTATTTTCATTTCTTTATTATCTTTCTTGTCATCTTTTATATTAAGCTTTTCTTAAATCAGATGTAATTACTTCATTAGCTAAGTGTTGCCAAAAGCAAATCTCTGAGTCAGATGTATTACTGTTGGCTTTACTATTTGGTGTCATAAAGAATAACTGATTGGTTATTCAGATCATGATTTAGGTGTTTTTAGTGGGTTTTAGATTCTTTGATATTTTATGTATGATGCTTGCAGAATCATTGTTTTTTTGTTCGATCTTCTAGTGCTTCCTGGGAATATTTAACTTTTGTAAAGTAAGCTAATATTTGTTCTTAATATTCTCTTCAATTATGAAGATCTCAACCCAACTGGTTGGTATGTGCGTTCAATTAGTGTGAGAAACATTCCTTTCTTTGTTCCTTCACATTATATATGCTTAGTACCTGCACCTCCTTACTTGCAAAAGCAAGCTTGCAGACTCCACAGAGTCAGTTTTATTTATGGAATATTGTTACTTTTGTACATCGATTGTTTGCAGTTAAGGCATGATTTGTTATGATATTATGTCTTAATCCTTATCTCACTTTGAGAACTTGAAACCCCGTTACTAAAGTCCTAAGGTAAAATTTTGTTCCGGGTGTAGCTTGAAAGGATGGAGACTTTCCTATTCACCTCTGAATCCGTCAATGAGGGACACCCCGACAAGCTATGTGACCAGATTTCTGATGCGGTGCTCGATGCCTGCCTTGCCCAGGACCCTGACAGCAAGGTTGCCTGTGAAACATGCTCCAAAACCAACATGGTCATGGTTTTTGGTGAGATCACCACCAAGGCCAATGTAGACTATGAGAAGATTGTTCGTGACACATGCCGCACAATTGGATTTGTTTCTGATGATGTGGGTCTTGATGCTGACAACTGCAAGGTCTTGGTTAACATTGAGCAGCAGAGTCCTGATATTGCCCAGGGTGTCCATGGACACTTTACCAAGCGACCTGAGGAGATTGGTGCTGGTGACCAAGGTCACATGTTTGGATATGCCACTGATGAAACCCCTGAACTCATGCCCCTTAGTCATGTCCTTGCTACCAAGCTTGGAGCTCGCCTCACTGAGGTTAGAAAGAATGGTACCTGCCCTTGGTTGAGACCTGATGGAAAGACCCAAGTGACTGTTGAATACTACAATGATAAGGGTGCTATGGTCCCAGTCCGTGTGCACACCATCCTCATCTCCACCCAACATGACGAGACTGTTACTAACGATGAGATTGCTGCTGATCTTAAGGAGCACGTTATCAAGCCTGTTGTGCCCGAGAAGTACCTCAATGAGAAGACCATCTTCCACCTTAACCCTTCAGGCCGCTTTGTGATTGGTGGTCCTCACGGTGATGCTGGCCTTACAGGACGTAAGATTATCATTGACACATATGGAGGGTGGGGAGCCCATGGGGGTGGTGCTTTCTCTGGCAAGGACCCAACCAAGGTGGACAGAAGTGGTGCCTACATTGTCAGGCAGGCTGCCAAGAGTATTGTAGCAAATGGTCTTGCTCGTAGGTGTATTGTGCAGGTCTCTTATGCCATTGGTGTGCCTGAACCATTGTCTGTCTTCGTTGATAGTTACGGAACTGGAAAGATTCCCGACAAGGAGATCCTGAAAATTGTGAAGGAGAACTTTGACTTCAGGCCTGGAATGATAACAATTAACCTTGACCTCAAGAGAGGTGGCAATGGAAGGTTCCTTAAGACAGCAGCCTATGGACACTTTGGAAGAGACGACCCAGACTTCACATGGGAGATTGTGAAGCCCCTTAAATGGGAGAAGCCTCAATCTTAAAGCAAGATCAGTCCTGGCTCTGCTGTGTTGAGTGCTTGCTTTATTTGTGGTACTTTATAAATAATTTGCGTGTTTATTTGCTGCTGCCCTTGAATCTTAGAAATGATAGCTTATGAAATTATAATGGCATACCTAAGAAGCCCTTTTTTGTTTTTAATTTCATTTTTAAAGTGATCTTGTAGCCAATGAGCGCCTTTATATTGAATAGAGCTTTTTTACAAGTTGATGGCCATTGGCATTGTAGTAACTGCTTGTAGAATACAGCAGCAGGGTAGCAGCAAGACCCTTGTATGTTCTTTATTAAATATGAATTATTTGTTATACTTCTCTAGTATCTCCATTTTTTTTATCAAATGAAACCATACTGATTTAATTTAATTAATAAGTGTTAAATATGGCCCAAAACTTCATGCCGAAACCATCATTAGTACATTAAAAACCCTATGTCTTTGGGATATATATATTTGTTTTTCCTCTTGTCGTTGAAAATTTAGCAGAAACAAATCTAAAATAGCAACTGATGAATAGAGAAGAAGAGTAGAAGCTAAGTGTGATTTCTAAAGAACCAACAGTTAGTCTCCACCTTTCACTTGTGTTTTCTAATTTTCATTGCCATCTCCCTCTAAATAGGGGTAACTTAGAGGGATTTTCTAATTTCCAATTTCCATTGTTTCTTTGCTGCATATGAGCATATTAGAAGAGAGGTCACATACAATAAGCTCTTTTGTATGTTAGTATTTGATTTAATAATAGGTTTATTAATTTATCTTTTTATATATTATCAGTAAATTAGATGGAGTCATATTTTATGAAGCTCTCTGAACATTAGTGTTTGTATCTTCATTTGATTATTAGTGCATTTTTCTTGATGTGATGTGGTAAATGTAGTAGATTTTTCACATTGAAAAGTTAAACCACTTAAATCATTGTGTATCATTTATTTTTCATACTAATTATTTTGTTGTTACACATAATTATATATTTGTGCCTGAATCATATAGATTTTCATACTAATTATTTTGTTGTTACACGTAGATTTTTCATACTAAATCATATAGATTTTTCACATTGGACCTGAACTTCGTTTTTGCTAGTGCTAATTTACAACAAATTGGTATCAGAACATTGGGTTATTTTGTTATTTATTGGAACTGATCAAGTTTTCTCTTTTGGATTTATTTAGAGCTTATGATTATCTTATTGATTTCATATTTTTTGGGTTGTGCTTTTGTTTATTTAATATTAGGTTTTCTGGTATGGCGTCAAAATACGAAATTGAGAAATTCAATGGTAGGAATGATTTTAGTCTCTGGCGAATGAAGAAACGAGCCGTATTAGTTAAAGAAAGGCTTGTTAAGACACTCAAAGACAATGATAAATTATCAAAAAAAATTAACTGATGAAGAAAAAGATACATTGATGAAAAATGCGCTCAGTTTAATTTAACTACTTTATCTGAAGAGGTATTACGCGAGGTTGGTGATGAGGAATCTCTTGCTGAGTTATGACTTAAATTGGATAATTTGTATATGACCAAGTCTTTGACAATTCAGTTATATTTGAAGTAGCGTTTGTATACATTCAGAATGTCAGAAGATACACCTTTACACGATTACCTTGATGAATTTACTAAAATTATTCTTAATATAAAAAATGGTGGTGTTAAAATTGATGATGATGATCATGCCTTAGTTCTATTATTTTCTTTACCTCATTTATTTGAACATTTTGTTGATACTATGCTATATCGGCGAGACACTATTTCTTTAGAGGATGTCAAAGTAGCTTTGAATTCTAGAGTGTTGAAGAAAAATGTGTCTACTAACAACAATGATAATAGCAGTAGTTTATTTGTCAGAGGTAGAAATAAAGAATGGCACAAGGAATAATAGAGGCAAGTCTAGAAAAAGAAAAGATAAATGCAACTATTGTCGTCAAGAAGGGCACTGAAAAGTAAATTGTCTTAAACTCAAAGGTAAAGGAAAAAATATACCACAACGTCTTTTGTTACTAATGATGTTGTTGGTGTTGTAGATAGTTCTGGTTTAGATGGTGAAAATGTTCTATCAGTATCTATTGGTTTTCCTATAAATGTTTTGATTCTTGATTCGGTTTATACTTACCATATGTGCCTCAATAAGGACTGGTTTGCTTTTTATCAGTCTATTGATAAGGGTGTTTTCTTGATGAAAAACAATGTGTCCTGTAAGGTTGTTAGTATTGGTACTGTCCTAATTAAGATGCATGATGATATTGTTAGGATTTTGAAAGATGTTCGCCATGTTCCATATTTGAAAAAGAACTTGATATCTTTGGGCATTCTTGATCCACAAGGCTACAAGTATGTAGCTGAAAGTGGAGTTTTAAGACTTAGTAATGGTGCTCTCGTTGTTATTAAAAGGAAATTGTCTCATGGCCTCTATGTGTTTCAAGGTAGCACTGTTATTGATAGTATTTTAGTTTCATCCTCATCAAATTAAGATTCAGATACCACTCGATTATGGCACATGCAGCTAGGGCATATGAGTGAGGCATGGAAGGTCTATTTTGAGCAAATGGGATTTGCTTGGTGGTTGGAAAATTGGAAATCTTAATTTCTATGAGCACTATGTCTATGGAAAGCATCGTAGGGTCAAGTTCAGTACAACCATCCATAAAATGAAAGGTATTGTTGATTATATTCATTCATATCTTTAGGGTCCTTCTTGTGTCATGTCTAAGGGTGGTGCCCATTATATGTTGACTTTATTGATGATTTCTCCCGTTATGTTTGGGTGTATTTTCTGAAGAACAAGAATGATGCGTTCTCAAAATTTGTAAAATTCAAAGCTTGTATAAAAAATCAAATAGGTAAGAAAATCAAACATTTGAGGACTGACGATGGTTTGGAATTTTGTGAAAGTCAGTTTAATGAGTTATGTGAAAGAAATGGCATAGTGAGACATCGCACTGTGCGTCATACATAACAACAAAATAGAGTAGCAGAACGTATGAATATGACTTTTTTAGAAAGAGCTCATTTTATGTTCTTTCAAGCTGACTTGGATAAATTCTTTTTGGTTGAAGATTGTAACCATGCCTGTTATTTGGTGAATCGGTATCCAACAACTGCAATTGAGTTGAAGACTCCAATTAAGGTATTCTCTGGTACTCTTGTTAATTATTCTGATTTGAAAGTTTTTGGATGTCCTGTATATACTCATATTAATAATGGTAAACTTGAGCCTAGAGCATTGAAATGCATATTTTGGGGTATCCTTTTGGGGTGAAGGGTTATAGGTTATGTTGTATTGAACCCAAGTCACCTAAATTTTTGATTAGTAGAGATGTTAAGTTCGGTGAGTTTTCCATGTTGGAAAGGAAAAAAAAGTCTATTATTGCAAATAAAGACCACGGTGTTAGTAAGCAGGTAGAGCTTGAGAGTGGAGCTCCTAGTCAAGTGCAAGAGGGCACTTCAAATTAGCCATCTATAAATAAGATAGATGATTTTGCTTATAATATAGTAGAAGAGCAACATGAGCAACCATATAGTATTGCTAAGGGTAAAGGAATAAGATAGATTTGACGCCCTCACAGGTAAACAGATACAAACTTAGTTTCTTTTGCATTGTCTATGGTAGAGTCTATTAAGGTGTATGAACCTTATAGTTATCATGAAGCTATCACTTGTGATGAGTCTGTTCAATAGCTGGTTGCTATGAATGAAGAGATTAAATCACTTCATAAGAATCATATTTGGGAATTGGTGAAATCGCCTAAAGGCTAGAAGATTATTGGAAACAAATGGGTCTTCAAGAAAAAGGAAGGTATACTTGAGGTTGAAACAACTAGGCTCAAGGCAAGTGTTGTTGCAAAGGGTTATTGTCAGAAGAAGGGTATTGACTTAAATGAAGTATTTTCACTTATATTTTCACTTGTTGTGAAACATAGCTCTATTCGTGTGTTTCTTGTTATGGTTGCATTGTTTGACATGGAATTAGAACAGCTTGATGTCAAAACAACCTTCTTACATGGTGAGCTTTAGGAACAAATATATGTGCATCAACTAGAGGGGTTTGTTGTTCTAGGCAAGGAAGATTATGTTTGTTTATTGAAAAAGTCTTTATATGGATTGAAGCAATTCCCTAAGTAGTGGTATAAACGGTTGGATTCTTTTATGATTGATCATGGTTACTCTAGGAGTGATTATGATAGTTGTGTTTATCATAAAAGATTCCATGATGGTTCATCTATCTATTTGTTGCTTTATGTTGATGATATGCTTATTGCTTCTAGGAATAAATCTGAGATTTAGAAATTAAAGTCTCAACTTAGTGGTGAGTTTGAGATGAAAGATTTAGGTGCAGCGAAGAAAATTTTAGGCATGAAAATTTATAGGGATAGACAAGCGGAAAAGATTTATTTGACTCAGAAAAGTTATATTGAAAAAGTTCTTTAACGTTTTTGTATGAAAGAATCTAAACCTGTGAGTATGCCATTAGCTGCGCATTTTAGGCTTTCTTTGGATTTGTCACCACAGTAAGAAGAAGAAGAGTAGTACATATCTCAGGTTCCATATACTAGTGTCGTTGGTAGTTTTATGTATGCTATGGTTTGTACTCGTCCATACATTTCACATGCAGTTATTTTTGTTTGTAGATATATGGGTAATCCTGGTAAGGGTCATTGGCAAGCAGTGAAATGGATACTTCGGTATTTGAGAGACACATCTAATTTTGGTTTGGTATATGATGGAAGTTCTAATACTAGTTGCAGTGTTATTGATTATGTGGACTCTGATTATGCTAGTGATTTGGATAGAATAATATCTCTAACATGTTATGTCTTCACTCTTTCTCATTGTGCCATTAGTTAGAAGGCTATTTTACAGTCTAGAGTTGCTTTGTCTACGACAGAGGTAGAATATATGACAGCAACAGAAGTAGTGAAATAAGTCATTTGACTTAGAGGTTTGGTTTGTGATTTGGATTTATAGTAGGATACTTCTGTTGTATTTTGTGATCGTCAGAGTGCGATACATTTGGCCAAGAATACTATGTATCATGAAAAAACTAAACATATTGATGTCAGATATCACTTCGTTTGTGACATTGTCTCTCAAGGTGCTATTATTGTCACTACAGAGAATCCAACTGATATGTTAATGAAACCAATTCCATTTAACAAGTTCAAGCATTTCTTGGATTTGATTAATCTTTGTAGTAAATGACCACCATTCGGGGCTTTGGATGACGGTTATTTAATAATTCGAAAAATTTTATATTTAAAGAACTTGCTTCCGTTTTGAGCCAATGTGAAAATTTGTTAAATATAGCCCAAAACTTCAAGCCCAAACCATTATTAGCCCATTAAAAACCCTCTGCATTTGGGATATATATATTTTTTTCCTCTACTGTTGAAAATTGAGCATAAACAAATCTGAAATAAAAGCTGCCAAATAGAGAAAAAGAGTAGAAGTTGTGTAGGATTTCAACCAAAGAACCAATAGCCAGTTTCCTACCTTTCAATTGGTGTTTTTTAATTTCCATTGCCATCTCCTTCTAAAAAGGGGTAACTTAAAGGGTTTTCCAATTTCCATTATTTCCTTGATGCATATTCATCATTGATAGTATCTTTACTTTTCAAGTCTTCATCAAGAGCATATTAGAAGAAAGGTCACATGCAATAAGCTCTTTTGTATGGTAATATTTGATTTAATAATAAGTTTATTAATTTATCTTGCTGTATATTATTAGTAAATGAGAGAAAGTTATTTTGTGGAAGTATTGAGTTTTTTTTTATATATTTTGTGAAGATTTTTAAAATATTGGTATTTGTATCTCCATTTGATTATTAGTAGATTTTTCTCGTTGTGTTGTCGTCAGTGGAGTATATTTTTCACATTGATAATTTGAATCACTTAAATCATTGTGTACCATTTATTTTTCTTATTAATAATTTTACTGTTACCCATAATTATATATTTATGCAACCAAATTGAACCTGAACTTTCGTTTCTACTGGTGCTAATTTACAATAATAAAGACCAGTATAAAAGTAACACGATATACGATATAGCAAAAACTCAACAAAGAGGCTACTAATACACCAATGGCCAAAAAAGCCACCACATTAACTAAACTTATTTACAAACAATTACCGACGAGTACCTCCTATGATTGAACTTGGATAAAATACATCCCCGGTTAAAGACAACTGCATTTCTCTCTTCCTAATTCAGACACATACATGTTATACATTCTGAATTCATAAGTTCGAGTTTGGAAAATAATGGGATGTCATATTCCAATAATAGACATAATGTGGCACATTGTCATGATTCCGTTGATACGGAGGTCTTAACAAATTATCTACATTGTTTAAATTGATCGACACGAATCTTGAAGAAGGTAAATAGGCAATATGTTGTGTTTGGGTTCACATACCAACTAGTTACAATGGTCTCATGACTGTCAACTCGATGTCAATGTTTGGTCGTATTAGGACCCCAAACTTTTGAATCGGACTCGTCCGGGACTCTGGAGTCATCTCTTTTGTTTCTCTTTTTGTTTTTTTGTTTTATTTTTTTTAACATAAATTCACATGCAAAGCACATAATTATTATACTTTTCTTTTCGTGTCACTATGATAAAATATGAAGAAAAAAATTACTTATACTCGTGAGGTCCCTCTTTTATTCAGAAATATATTTAATGTTTGAAAAACGTTCTCTAATAACAATAAAGTAAAAATAAATAAATAAATTTACTTATTTATTATATTTGTTGTAATTAAAAAATAAAAACCAAACAAAGTAAAATAATATGTATAAATATAAAAAAATTATTTAAATTAAAAATATTAAAAATTAATCTATTTTTTTATTTCTTTTACCATTCATGTTTCTTCCTCTCTCTCACTGTTAAGTTTTTAAAAATATTTTTATTTTTCTACGATGTTTAATTTTTTTCACCATCGTTGATATTTATTGATGATAAAATTAATTAAACAATTTTTTGAATTCGAAAAATAAATAAATATTTTTGCAATGTCTTATAAAAAATTAAAAATATACTTTTTAATATACTTAACATAATTAAAAAAATTACTTACCATATTTAAGAAATAGAATATGTATATAATAATTAAATATTTAATAAAAAAATTAATTATAATTTAGTATAAGTTAATAATCCCTTATAATGAGAATGTAAATAGAATTGAATGGAAAGGAAACAATGTTGTTTGGTTTAATTATTGGAAGTAAAGAATGAATCAATATTACAGTATTTGGTTTGCCACTGAAATGGAATGGCAAAAAAACTGTAAATTACCTTAATACCCCTATACTCAATAAAGTTTAAATAAAATAATTTAATTATTATTTTTTTCGTCACACAAAATATATTATTGAAATCATTATTTTTTTAAATAATTATTACTTAAAAAGAAAATATATTATTAAAATTATTATTTTCCTAAATAGGGTTTAGGGTTTTGAGGTTTGAGATTTAGGATTTTGGGATTTAAGGTTTAAGAATTTAGGGTTTAGGGTTTAAGGTTATATTTGTGGGTTAAGGTTTAGGGTTAAAATTATTATTTTTCTAAATAGGGTTTATGATTTTAAGATTTGGGATTTTGGATTTTGAGTTGAGAATTTTAGAAATTGGGATTTGAGGTTTAGGGTTTTGGGATTTGGGATTTAGGGTTTAGTGTTTTGAGATTTCGGGTTTATGGTTTAGGATTTAAGGTTTAGGGTTTAGAGATTTGGGATTTTAGTTTAGGGTTATATTTAGAGTGGGAATAAAATTGGAAAAAAAATTTGAGATGGAATGGAATCGTGATTCCTAAATTAGGAATTGATTCCATTCCTAACTCATTTTTCAGCCCAACCAAACACACAAATGAAAGGAATCAATTCTGATTATTTTCCATTCACTCCAACCAAATACATCATAACTTCTTAAAATTTAGTTTCAATTTTATATTTTTATAAATTAATTTAATTTGTTAGTTTTGTTATTAGCTTTAGGGGTGAGCAATGGATCGAAATTGATTGTTTTTTACTAATACAATATGATGTGAATGGATTTGAGGATTTTCAATATGAATCCAATATAGTGATATAATCAATCTAAATCCGAACAAATAGTATTTTTCATATCGAATAAGGTCAAATTGATATTGAAATTTATTTATAAATTATTCTCATATATAAAACATAACATACACAAATTTAAATTTTAAATTGATATTTTTGTAACAAATATTATTGTTTATAGTTATAACTAAAAAAATAAAAAGAATAATAAGTATATATGCACAATTATTAAATTATTATAAATATTTATATTTATTTTTAAGTTAAAATAATAATATAATATAATTATGGTATGTATAATATTTAAATATAACATATGTAAAATAAAATATGTATTTATTTATAATTTAATAATAATTTGATTTGGATTGGATACAGTGAATTATAAAATTTGTCAATTAGAATTCGATATGAATCTGAACGGATTGTATAATTTTCAATCTGAATCCTATCTGACTATAAAATTTATCAATTCAATTTGATTTGAACTTGACGGATTGAATTATATTTATCGAATTATTTACTCACTCCTAATTAATTTCACTTTAAATGTTAAAATTGAAAGTATTATGTTATTTTATCATTACATCTTTCAACTATTAAATTTAATTAAAATTGAATCTTGGAAGAAAAAAGGTAAGTTTATTATATAAGATTTGGGATAAATAAATAAAAATTCATTTATTTTAATATAATTCAATTTTATTTCTTAATTAATAAAATATGTGAATATATTATTAATTTTATTTAAATTTATTTATTTTTCTAATTTTTATTCTTTAAAATATTTGAAAAAATAAAAATAAAAAATATCTTTATTTTTATGTTATTAGTTTAATATTATTAATTATTTAATATTTTATCTTAGGATAAAAATATCATTCAATTTTAAAAATATTCAAAAATATCATTGACTAGCCATTATCTTTCATTTTTGTTAAAATCAAAGATCGTTTTGATTTTTTTGAAAGATTAAGGATATTTATTAAAAAAATTAAAGATATTATTGATATTTTTTAATAAAACATAAATAATATTTTAAATACCTTTATATATATAATATAGATAGGTAGATTGATAGATATATATTTTTTATTTATTTCAATAATGTTATTTTGAGTGATTTTAAACAAATCAGAACAAGTACTAAATTGATATTAAAATTTACTGAACATTTATTTTGAAATCTTTTTCTCCATTTAATATAAAATAGAGAAAAAGTGTTAGTTAATTCCATTGTATTAAAATGTTTTAAAGTGCATTTAGTCTTCCAAATTGAAAAGTATGTTCTCTACTGCTTAGTTTCGAGAAAAAAAGATTAATTAAAAATAAATAATTTTATTTTAATAATTTTTTATTAAATTATTATTATTTTCTTTAAAGTGATTCAAATTTAATCATTTAATAATGGTAAAATGATAGAAAGAAATTTTTTTCACAAAATATTCTTTTTAAAGTATGGTTAATATTAATTTTTTTTATTTTTAAATAAATAAATATATATATATATATATTTAAATAATTTTATGTTATAATATTATTATTGTTAATTTTTTATTAAATAAATTTCAATATTAAAATATTTATTGCGTCGTTTTTTATCATATTTTAATCCGTGATAGTAAAAAATAATATTTTAATAAAAAATTATTAAAATAATATTATTTATTCTTAATTTATCATTTTTTTTAAATCTCAAAACTACAAAACCCTTTTTAAAATCTAAACGACACCGACTTTGTGAATTTCCTATAAAACAATATTGAAATTAGCTGATGCTATTCGTTTAGAAGAAACAAAAATTGCCCGGAATGCTTTTTTACATGGAGAAATATTCGTGTATATGGTCAGCTCAAAGCAATGGCTACCTATCTTTATAGTTATTATGGCCGCCAAATGAAGTGGCAAAATCTGCACCTATCTGTTTGATCCAATACATCTTCCATATTCGAGCATAGAATTTCTAAACTGTTGTAGTGATGTACTGATTCACTTTAATCTTCAAGGAATACATTTTTGTTATGGCATTTGTCTTAGTGTCAGGTGAATTCAACTTCACTGTTGTAGAAAACATTTTTTTTAAAACAAATGATATAATTGAAGATGGGGAATCGAACAAGGTTTTTTCTGGAAGCCTGTAACAATACCAAACTTTTATCTCTACTATAGGCAAATGTTCTATCATAACCTGCTAGTATCTGGGACAAAATTCGTTCACATTCTATTTCTAAAAAATCTTTAGCTACAACTTTTGGTAAAATCATCATCGATCCTGAAAAAATATAATAGGATGAGAGGTACGGAAGGACACATAATTTTAAAAGAAACACTTTAATCTAAAAAACCCAAAATTACAAGAATTTATGTACACCTTTTTAAATTAAAATACATATTTTTTTAAAATTATAATACTAAAGTATTCAAATTGAAAACGATAGAAGTAATGCATTAATTTGCCTAAAATTACAGCACCATTAGTGCCCTTCAATAATAATAATAATAATAGCATAATAATAATAATAATAGCATAATTAAATAAGTCAATATTAGTTTTGTTCAGAGCCCGTACTAGCATGGTTCCAGAGTTGTTCTACAACAAATCTCAACTTTTAAAGTATAATCTATCTTACAAGTTACAACATACAAACAGCTAAATAAAACATTACCTTTGTCTGGAAGTCAATGGACCTCAGCTGGTTCCATACTCCAACAACTCCCACCTGAAGGGCTGGAACACATACAGTACTTCTGGAGAGCTTTTAAATAGAAGGGCCACACATACACAAACTGCGCCTATGGCCAACATTGACAGCATTGCTGGCCTGTACAACAAGGACCTGCTGCCCAGTCCATAAGCCAGTTTCTGATCACATCGCTTGCATTGTCTCGTGCCAGATCTTAACTCAGGCGTTCCCATATCGAAACTGCTTATTGACTCCTTCTGCTTCTGATTCGTACTGCTGCTGTTATTAACATTAGGTATGTCAATTACCACATGCCCAGGTGCAGATCTCTTCTTCATTTTCCTTTGAACAAGGTGGATGTAAGAGTAATGGCCACGCAATCGTGCATAATCTTCAGGAGTACAGCCTGTGCTGTCACGAGCACTCTTCCATGCTTCAACCCCAACCTGAACCACACCAACCAAGTCTTAATTATTTATCATCATTAGACGGTAAAATGACTCTTAACTTTTCTTTCTGTGTGCAAAGATTGAAGGATAGTGAAATATTTTCAGTTTCTTGCAACTAATCAATCATATCAATGTAACACTGATTACAATGAATACAGATTAGACTATCCATTTTAATTAAAGTTTTATCATTCCAAATTACTAATATTGGTTACATACATAACATGGATGCAAAAGAAAGTACTCTAGAAAGGAAAGTATAAGTCAGATGCATCAGCATACCATGCTCTGGATGTTGGAGCGTAAAATAATACAAGATTTACCTTTCTAGGATCATTAGTTAGTGCATCCAGTACATCCTCTGAATCATCTTTTCCTGCTGCAATGTGTAGAGGAGTTAAACCACCAGGACCTAAAACATCAGGCCTAAATAAGCTGCTATCATCTCTGTTAAACATCTCCTTGTCTTCAGACTCTAATTTATCTGAAACTTTCTTAGGCACATATCTCAAGAGAACCTCCACCAGAAGCCTACTGTTTCTCCGGACAGCCCTGTGGAGAAGACCCATCTCCAACAATGCAAGACCAAGGGAAGGATGCTCTCCTGTGCCAATAGTTCCATCAAGAAGAATGTCTAATAGTTTTCTCACTACAGCACACCAATCATGATCCATGGAGAACTCCATAAGCCATTTGAAACGCTTTAAAGTAAAGCGATCAGCATTAGGATCCAAGTCACCCAATCTCGACTTCAACTGACTTCTATGAAGGAGCCAGCCCATTTCGTGAATGAAATCTAAGGCTTGATTTCTAGTGTCAATTTTGACAACTCCCCCAACCTCTGTGTCAGGTTCAGTACACTCCAAGACATTCTCAAGCATACAAATCTCTGAGCAAACATCTTCTTCTGCGACTATAAATGGAAAGAAACTGCTACTGAGACCTTGATCTTCAATCTGGATAAATTCAAGGGAAAAAATCTCAGCTTAAAGGAGCACTATATGCTTAATATTATCTGTTACTGTTAACATCACCGCTGGTATCAACAGAGAAGATAGACCAAAAAGAGGAATTTAGCACGATGTTCAGATTGAGTGAGAGCATAAGCAAAATCATGGAAAGAAACAATAAAACTATGGAAGAAAAAGTAATGTAATCTTCACCTCCATATATAATGAGAAGGTAAACGTAATGATGTTTGAAACAGACTTTATACTATTTACTAGTTTTCATAAATATGAGTAGTTTCCATGAACCAAAAAATTAAAACAATGACTGGTTAGAAAAAATATCTTCTACCATCCTCTCAATAATTTTCTTATATGATGTGAGTGAGACAAATAGTTGGTATGAGTTCCTTTTCTCAACGAACAGATTTAGCCAATGGGTAGGCAACTAGTCAAAATTGCACTAAGCAAAAGATTCATTCAAATGTACAAACACACAACATACAAGAACCAGGATAACGTTCAGGGGCCTGGTTGGTTTGCAATTTGAAAAAGGAAAAATGACGTAATTCATTCACTTCATCATTCAATGACTAAACAAGATAGCGATATAAAAATTAAAAGAAAACACCACCTCTATAAATCCTCGTCCAACCAAGTCAGGGATGGAACAAAAAAAGTTGAGACATTGCTCATCACGCTCCTTGAACCCATCAACACCATTAATTAACTCATGAGTGGATTCTTCAACAAGATACTTCCCTTCTAGGGCACAAAATAACCTGAAAAAGAAGGGTTGTTAAACATAAAATGCTTGAGGTAGTAGACTAGTAGCCCTATATGTTTAACATAGACAATACTATATTACAAGGTTCTGGTGCATGTTAAATATAACTAAAACTGAGATATCAGTCCTGATACTCACACAGAAAAAGTAAATGGGATATAAATACCTAGTTGATGGTCGAGTAAGATTAATGCCTCTAACTGAAAACTGGGCCCTCTCAGATGCAGATATTGCAATTGGTTTGACACTTAAAATTCTGCTGTAGGTACTACTTCTGATAGGTAAGGATGCATCTATAACAACTTGACCTGCAGCGCCAATTTTATTCTAATCATGCCGTTTTTTTCCCACCACAAAAGGAGTTAACATAGTCAAGATGCTAAGTTACTAACATCTTTTGCAGTTTAAAAAACTAATAAATTGAAGCTGAACAAACCATCATAAATAAAAGCTATTTGATGCTGCACCCTGATACAAACCCATCCAGTTCTCCAGAAAGTATCATTTGAGACATCAAGAAGCCTAGTCAAGTTGGAGCTGAGGTCATAACAAAGCTGTAAAAGGAAACAAAGAGTTGTAAGTCTAAGTCCATGGATGCAGGCTCAAAAAGGAGCACATATATAGAGATGCAAATCAGCAGTTTGCTGCAAGGAGAACTTACTTCTTCCCATGCTGCCTGAACCTGATGTAGATAAATTGTAAGAACAATACAACCCGGCTTGATGTAGCTCTCAATATCAGTAGGACTGTGTGATAGCCAGTCAAGAATCTGGAAGTTTAAAAATAACTTCCTAACATAAGCAACAGAAAACACATTTTCTTGGCCTGTTTGACAATTAAAAAAGTACCTGTGCACGTAGGACAAGAGGAAAATCATTTGGCACTTTCCCAAAGAGCTTGAAAACAATGCGATCAGTGCGACTCTGGAGCAATGGAATAGAAAAATAAGTTAATTGCTAGAAGAAAGCACGTCATGAGCAAACAACCATGTAAACAAAGGAATAATTGAAAATTTCAATCATAAAAAAGAAAAGATGGCCTTTGCAAGAGGAATTGGTACAGCATCCATATTTTCTGAGAGAGAATTAATTATAAGAATAATAAATAGGGAACACAACCCAGCTATTCGATCCATTATGAACATAAAAAAAAATTATTTGCCAGTAAAATCTTAGTGAAACAGATGCAACCCAAAAGAAAATATGGAAGCAGTGTGAGGCTAATAGAAGTATTAAAGAAAGGAAATATTAAAGCATTTTTTTAATTCATATATATGTTATACAGGCTAAATTAGTATACCTGAGCTTCTCCGTTGGAACTAGAGGGTGACTGGGGAGATGCTGAATCTGAATTTCTACTTATGTGAGGTGGACTTGACTGATGGGAATCTTGTTGTGTCCATGAGGGGAACTCATGAGAACTAGTCCTTAAATTCATAGGCCCTGGTGACCTCTCAGGATCTTCCATTCCATCATCTGAGTCAACATATATGTCATTCAAATTGAAATTGTTCATTTTCATTTGCTCTGATGCATTGACTCCTACTTCTGAGAAAGCAGGAGGGGTGTTCAGAATGTTTGGTTTCACAGAAGATGTGACTCGTATACTTCCACCATTAGTATTATGCATAGGCACCCCTTGCCCTGGCATTTCAGATACAGATACAGCATGATGTTGTTTGGTAGGTCTTGGAGGAAGTTGATGATCATTTGGCAGAAAAGCAGAAACAACTTCTGAATTCCCAACTGAAGTTGCATTTTTTAGCAAATTACAAGGTTCCTGCAAAAGCCCACCTACAGTCTTTCCTCCCTTCTTAGTTGTCTGGTTGGCAAGGTTTCTCAAAAGATGAGTCAGCAAATCCTGATCCGTAGTCTGGTCAGATCTATTGGCTGCAATAATTGGAAGCAAAAATCACTAGCCCCAAATAGTAGGCAGTCACTGACTCATGGCAAAATCTCAAAGTAGCAAATAGATATTGAGAAAGTTAAAGCAGCAAAGTAAAACAGAAAGAAATCACCGAGAAATGAATGTTAACAAAATTAATAATAATAAATTCTTACATTGGATCGTTCTTTTCTAGTTCCATAATAATTTATATGGAAAAATCACATTATATCTGAAGTTTTATGAGATTTTTCTGAAATCAATTCATTTTTATTTCTTGAACTTGGATACATATATATACGGATGATAATTGGTTCTTATGACTCTAATTATCTCTTATAAATTAGGATCTATATAAAATGGGTTACAACTAATCTCAACTAAAATACAGTTGGATATACAAAATGGGTTACAGCTAATCTCATGCCTAGATTGAATTCCTACACTCTCTTTAAGCTAGGCGATATATGTTCTTCAAACCAAGTACTTCACTTAACTTAGTGAAATTAGGTCTAAACAAAGCTTTTGTTAAGATATCCGTTACTTGTTGTCTAGATTGAACATAGTTGAAAGAGATTGTCTTGTCCATAATTTTTCACTCATGAAGTGTCTGTCAATTTCCACATGTTTAATTCGATCATGATGGACTAGATTTTTTATAATTGCAATTGCTGACTGGTTGTCACGCATGATCTTGATAAAATCTTAATTTTCAACCTTGAGTTCGTTTAGCAGTCATTTTAGCCAAATTCCTTCACATATGCTAAAAGCTAATGCACGAAACTTGACTTTGGCATTGCTACGTGCTACCACTGCCTGCTTTTTGTTACGCCATGTCACCAAATTTTTCCAAATAAATGAGCAATATCCAGACGTGGATTTTCAGTCATTAGGAGATCCAGCCCAATCAGCATCAGTATAAACTTCCAATATCCGATTGATTGTTTTCCTAAACATGAGTCATTTTCCAGGATCCTTCTTCAAGTACCTTAGAATACGGTTTACTACCTCTAAATGATCTACTGATGGATTGCTAAGAAATTGACTAACAACACTGACTGCAAAACTTATATCAGAACGTGTATGAATCAGATATATTAACTTACCCACCAAACGTTGATACCACCCTTTGTCAACTACTAATTCATCAATTTGAGGCATTAGTTTAGTGTTAGGATCCATGGGTGTTTAAACATGTTTACACCCACTCATGTAAGAGTACTAAAACATACTTGTGTTGAGAGATTGAAATTCCTTTGTTGCTCCGTGCTACCTCCATCCCTAAGAAATATTTTAAATACCCCAAGTCTTTAATCTCAAATTCCTTAGATAATAGCATCTCAAGTCTTTTCATCAATATATACAATTAAAATTATGATTCTTCCATTTGTGAAGTGTTTGATAAATAGAGTGTGGTCTGCCTATGTTTGAGAGTCTCCATCCTGTTTGAGGACCTTGGTGAACCTGTCGAACCATGCCCTAGGTGACTGTTTAAGTCCATATAATGTCTTTCTCAATTTGCACACCTTCCCTTGTGTATCCTTGGTCTCAAAGCTAGAAGGTATATTCATGTAAACTTCTTCGATCAAATCTCTATTTAAGAATACGTTATTGACATCAAATTGAAGCTGTAGTCAATCCTCATTAACTACAATAAACAACAAGACTCAAACTATGTTAAGTTTCGCTACAGGAGTAAAAGTCTCCTGATAATCAACTCATATGATCGGGTGAACCCTTTAGCCACTAGTCGGGCTTTGTATTTGTCTACATTTCCATCTGCCTTCTGTTTGACTGAGAATATCCATTTACAGCTTACTGTCTTCTTTCCAGGTGGTAGCTCTGTTAACATTCATGTATCATTCTTTTTAGGTACAATGTATTCTTCTAAGGTTTCCTTGTGTCATTCAAGGACCTTTAGAGCCTCATTGACAAAATTAAGAATCTTGATTTTGTCTAGGAATGTCACAAATGCCTGAAATTTTGGGGATAGATTTGCGTAAGAGATGTAACTGCAAAGAGGATGTTGAGTAGATGATCAAACACCTTTTCTATTGGCTTTGTTGATTCCGTATGGGCAAATTAGGATTTTTCTTTCTTCCATATACTTTTATGGAATCATTAGAATGAAGAAGATGTCTAGGATATACAATGGGAGATTGATCAGGCTTGGTTTCTGATGGAGAAGTCTATTGAGTCATTGGTGTTTGTGTTTGCAAATCTGAAATTGGAACCAGATTGGAAGAGGACAAAGCAGTGGAAGACAAATGAGATGGTGAATTCGGTTCAATGAGTGATGACCAATCATAATTCTGCAATTTATTTGTATGATTCTCCCCCTGAATTGCAAAATTAGAGTAGAAAGGAATTTTTTCAAAGAAAATAACGTCCATGGAATTGTAAAACTTGCGAGTGATGGGAGAGAAACATTTGTAGCATTTTTGGTTGGCTGAGTATCCAAAGAAGATGCATTTAATAGCATGGGCATCAAGTTTACCACGCTATTGTGAATGGATATGGGCAAAGGTAGTGCAATCAAAGAACTTGAAAGGAATTTGTCACAGAAATCATGAAATAGGATATTGACCCTGAAATGTTTACAAAGGTGAGTGAAATTTGAGAACGCGAGAAGGCATTCAGTTGATCAGATATGTTCCAATAAGAATGGCTTCACCCTAAAATTGTTTTGGAACATTGGCTTGAAAAAGCAAAGATCATGCAACCTCAAGTATATGACAATTTTTACATTCGGTTATATCATTTTGTTGTGGTATGTCAACACAAGAGCTTTGTTGGAAAATACCATATGATTTGAAATATACACCAAGATTGGAATTAAAGAAATCTCTAGCATTATCAGTTTTTAGGATTTAAGTATTAACGTTGAATTGAGTTTGGATCATGGTATGAAAAAGTGAAAATATGTGCTTGGTTTCAAATTTTTCTTTCATAAGAAATGTCCAACACAATAGAGTATGATCATCAACTAACAATAACAACCATTGAGCACCAGTAACACTGAGAATATGACATAGTCCCCAAATGTCACTGTGAATAAGGGAAAAAGGGTAACTTGGTTTGTATGTGCGTGGTGAAAAAGTGTTTTGAGTATGCTTTGCCAACTGACAAACTTCACACTGAAATAAATTGGGATTTTTATTAAGACATAAGGATAGAAACAAACGTTTCAAGTACAAAAAATTTGGATGACCTAGACGAAAGTGCCACATCATGATTTCACTATTCTTATTAATATGACTATCTAATGACTAATAGAATAGATTGAAGGAGTGTCGACATCGAGAACATAGAGACCCGCACAAAAATCAACATTGTCAATCATCTTCCTAGAGCTCAGGTCCTGAAAAACATAAGATTTAGCACAGAATTTAGTTTCACAAATAAGGTCACGATTTAGTCTACTAGCTGATATGATATTGCAGTTAAAATCAAGTACAAAAAACACAGATTTAAGGATAAGGTCCGACCATTGTGGTGCGTGTACCATTTGCAATACGCACTGTTTGAAGTTTGTTACAAGGCAAGTAGGATGTGAAAAGGGATTGGTCATCTGTCATGTGATTAAAGGCACCTGAGTCTACTATCCAAGATGAGGAGGGGAATTTGGTTGCATGCATTGCTGAATTATTAGAGCTATGTATGGCGTTATTCCTACTGCTATTGAATATGGAGTTGATATTTGCCTTTTGTATAAGTTGTTGAAGAAGTTTTAACCAATCCTTAGTGAATGGGACATGATTACCGGATTTAGATACTTTAGTAATTGCAGCATTTCCCTATGCCTCACGGCCTCGATTTAGCTTCCAATCAGAAGGTTTTCCATGTAATTTCCAACAAGTTTCCTTCAAATGCCTAGGCTTCCAACAATAATCACACCATGGGCGACCTTCTTTATTCGATTATTATCAGTATGTTGAGAATTGCTTCAAACAGTGAATGCACCAGAATCTGGTGGATTGTCTTTGACTGCTACAAATGCTGGAACTTTAGGAATCGTGGGAGGATTAGATTGTCCCAACATAACACATTTTCGACTCTCCTTTCTACGCACCTCAAAAAATGCCTCTTGTAGACTTGGTAGTGGTTTTGCTCCAAGAATTCTACCCCTTACTTATCAAGAAGTTTATCGAGTCCTATCAAGAATTTGAAGACATGCTTATTAGTCTCCACGATCTTCTGGACACTTCCATTCAAGTGTCTCAAATAAGTCTAGCTGCTACCAATGACGAGTAAGGGTTGTGAAATAAATCGTGATAGAGTTTTCGCCTTGACGAAGGTCCTGGAAGGAACTCTCCACATAGAAAAGCTCGATAGTGTTCTCGCTACTGGAGAACGTTTCACGTGCTACTTCCCATATTTCTTTTGCTGTGGTGTACAACAAGAAATTTTCTCCTTATCTCTGTTGTCATAAAATTGATTAACCAAGACATAAGCAGATTGTTTTCTACTTTCCAGATCCTGTAATCAACATTATTTGGGTCAGATTTTGAAATAGCACCAGTGAAATATTCATCCTTGTTTCGCCCGCTTATGAACATCATCATTGATTGAGACCATTAAAGGTAGTTGTGACCATTAAGTTTATAAGTAGTGATAAGGACAAGGTTATTTTTTGTGGTGACGTGTTAGCCGAGGAGCAGTAGGAATATTGGATGAGGGATTAGATGTAAATAAATTCCCAGATGTTTGCTCGAGGTCTGCCATGATAGAAAAGGAGGCTAAGAGTAACAGTTTCTGAGCCTAATAAACCATTCGGTGAGAAAACTAAGAATGAAATGAAAGTTGAGGGACTTGGGACACTCCTAAGGTCCCTTGAGAACAAGAAGAAAACTTATGGAAGCAATTTCAAAATACAATATGAGAAATCAATTTCTCATTCAGTCATTGCTAATAGGTTTGAGGATTCTCTCTCACCTTCTCTAGAATCTCAACTTGAAACTCTGAAGAAAGGAAATGAACTTGTGTTAAAAGCTTCTTGTCAGATGCATCTTTTGCTCGATTCAAAGAATCTGAATTTGGACTTCATTGTAAGGCTCTTAAAGAACTAATTGAGCTATCTCAAAAGTATTACTTGGAAGTTGGTCTATACCATGAAGTTTTATGAGATTTTTCTGAAATCACTTCATTTTTATTTCTTAAAATTGGATACATATATATATACATATGACAATTGGTTCTCATGACCTTCATTGTCTCCTATAAATTAGAATCTATATAAAATGAGTTATAGCTAATCTCAACTAATATACAGTTGGATATACAAAATTGGGTTACAGTTAATATCACACCTAGATTGAGTTAATATCACACCTAGATTGATTTACTACAATATCCACCAAACGGTATTTTCCAAGAAAACATTCTTGTAAGGAATGAAAAAACATACGATTCAGATGATTGAGACAATTGTGTTAATTCAGACTTCAAAGCTTGTTGGAAAGGGAAAAACAATCTTCAGATATTGTGACAAGATGAAGAGGAAATAGTGATCTATACAAGTATTATCTAATCAGTGGTAGGTCAGGGCAGAACATTGTTTCATTCAGTCCCTCTTCCTCAACATTGAATTGAGTTGGTTGATGATTGAGGTGTGCGAGAAAACATACATAATATGGTAGGTCCATATTAACTATATTTTCTCTCAAATCAGCTGGATCCTTGGTAAGAAAGTAAAACATATTTCCTTTTACCCTCTTTTTACTGTTGATAGTGTTTAAATAAATAGCAACATACACGTAAACATCCAATCCACATGTAAATCCTCAAAATTCACATTAAATCTTCAAATAGCAACTGGGGGACTAGTTGAGCCTTGCGGTGAGAATTCAAATAATTACATTCAAAGCTGAAACTCACAATATTTACTATTTACTTACAATGCAAGTTGGACAGTATCCTCAATAAACTTATCAATAGATAACCACTAGTTTGATCATCATTAAGTGAACTTCCATTAACAGTAGTTTTGGGATTTGTTTTCCTCCTCCTTTTATTGTGACCAGCTAAACGCCTGCGACAACTTCTCTTCCCTTCATCAAATTCTTGAAGTAGATGAAACCTGCAAAGTAATTACAACACATTACCAGCCAATCCCATTCAAAAGAACTACATTTCTCATTCAGTTCTTTACTATTAAAAATACTAGTGTACTATATTCTCATTATTATAATGTATTTACTTACCTTTTGCTAGCTTAGACAAATCTCACAGATTGTGGATCATGAAAGTTACTGTATTAGCCATAGTGGTAGCATAGTTTTTAGAGAAAAATACATAATTGTTGTAAAAATAACATTTAAATCCTGTATCTATATTTTATAACAGTTTAGTTATATTATTATGAAAAAGTGATCGTAAAAAGATAAAGGTAATTTTTTTATCTTTTCAATTATATTAGATAGAGAATGTTATAACTTAAATAAATTGTAACCGAAAGAATTGAGAAAAAATAAAATAAAAAGAAAAAATAAATAAAAATAACAATTATTTGTTCAAGTGCATTCACTTTTTCATAACAAGAGGATAAAATTGTTATAAAAAATAATAGGATAAAATTGTTATAAAAAATAAGAACAGGACCTAAGGGTCACTATTAAAATAAGTATAGAAGCTTTACAGTAATCTTCCCTAGTTTTTATTACATATCTTGTATATATCCTACATGCTTGGAATAGTACACACAAATTATTCAATCCAACTTTCCTACTTCACTATTACTTTATATTCCTAATAGTCTTTTTGAGCTGGTATCAGAGCTACAACCTGCTACTTGATTGCCTAGCCTAGCAAAACCTCAACAAATCACCAAACAATATGACAGAAGATGACAAAACACCAGCCAACAGACAATCTGATTCTCAAAGTTCAAAAAGCAGCAACAACAATTTTGGTACAGACCCATCAAATCCATATTATGCCTACTATTCTGACGATCTGGTAATATATTAGTCTAAGAGAAATTGAAGGGACCCAATTATGCATCTTGGAGCAAATCCATGATTTTTCAAAGCCAATAACAAAATTGGCTCTACTAATGGTTCCACTGAGCCTCCATTAGTAACTGAACAACCAAAGGAGTATGCTTTATGAAGAAAATGATATAGTATGATTCTTTCATGGCTTGCCTACTATTTGGAGATCAATTTAAAAGGGGTTGTCCATGCCATGACTGCTCATGGAGTGTGGGAAAATTTCAAAGAACAATTCTCACAAAAAAATGCACCAACAATATATCAGATTCAAAAACCCATCGCCTCTCTTACACAAGGCACCATGACAGTTTCCGCCTATTACACACAACCCTTCGGGGCGAATTAGACATGCATTGAACCCCTCCCCCTTGTAATCAAATGAAGCTACACAATGAATTAATCGAAGAAGATTGCATGATGCAATTCCTTGTGGGCCTCAATGACACCTACAATGGTGCTTCGAGCAATATTCTCATGATGACATCAATGTCCAATGTCCGAGAAGCATACTCCCTCGTTTCCTAAGATGAGGCACAACGACAAATGACATCAGAATAAATTGAAAACTTCTCCATCATTGTTGCAATACAAAGCCAATCAAACAACTCCAAAGACAAGTGTGAACACTGAAATAGGGAAGGGTTGAAGAATGCTCTTGATAAGTTATATTTTATACACATTTTATGCGTTAGCTCCTTTATATTTACAGATATTTCATTATTATAATGTGTTAAAAATATTTATTTGTATTTATTGAAAAAAAATAAATTTTCTAGAATTTTTGAGATTTTTCTGTAACTTTTATAATTTTTTTTGGAATTTTTTGGTCAAGTGGATTAACTTAGGAAAATCCAACTCTGTCATGCTCTACTCTGTGTGCGACACGTGACATCCATGTCACGTTGCCATGTGGTGACATGTGGTGTCACGTTGTCATGTGGCAAAACGTGGTGTCACGCTATCATTCATGTGCTCCAAGTTCTGCTCGAATCGCGCATGTCGCACACAACACTATCTCCTTCAACCATGTCAAGCGCGTGTGGCTCACCACCCTCCAACACGCATGAATTTAGTGTCTGAGTGCGTTCTGAAAGCGTTTTGACCGTTTGACTAACTTTTTCTCTCTCCATGACATATGACATAATGGATCTACATCCATGTTTTCTCATCTAATGGTCTAGATTTAATCTGAGCCCAAAAACATAATTTTTCACATATAAATACCCAAGCAACATCGCCATTCTACACAAACAGTTGCCAAAACACAGAAATTGAGAGAAAAATTGAGAAAAAATTCATCTTTGTATCATTCTTAAAGATTCTTGAAGAATAAGTTGAAGATTGATATTTTTGGTTCCTTCAGCTCCAATAGTTCATCAAAATCAGATTCTTTTCTCTAACCTTTTTTTTATTTATGATGCAATGTTTAGTTTGTTTATTAGATTTTATAAATTTTATGGCTAGTTAAATAATTTATTGGGATTGTAGAAAATTTCAAACCATAGACTATGGTTTATTTAACATCATGATAAATTTTAGTTTTAATTCTTGAATTTTTGATATGCTCAATTTAATATTTGAATGTCAAAACTATACATGTTATGAATTACGGTATACAACTAGTTCATTACATGGATATGTTCATTGTTAGTTGAAGATATTAGTTTATAATTGTCAATATTCTTATTCAAAGTGGTACTTTATAGCTTCTATTATAAATATGATTGAATTTTTAGACTAAAAATTATCAACAGATATAATCTTACCTAGTTTAATTATTATTTTTTCAGATCTTAATGCAATGAATGAATTAAATTTAATAAGCATAATTCTGAATTGTTTAATTGTTTAAGATTTAGGCTGATCAATAATCAAACTTTTAATCAATTACACTATAAGAAAAGGTAGGAAATTTTAATCGTACCTAGATTTTTAAAGATAAAGTTAAAAAATTCAATAAGGGTTTTAAATTATAGAAGTGATTTAGAACTTAAGAAATTGATTTTGATTCACGAAAATATTAGTTGAATTGTAAGTTATTAGTGAGGATAGTCCCATGATCACATCTCTCATTATTTACTCCCAAAAATCATATCTTTTCTATCTTTTTTATATTTGTTATTTTTATCTTTTTCACAATCAACCTAAAACCCTTCATTATTAATTTAAATTGACTCACTAACAAACTAGTAATTAAAAGTAAAATTGTTACTAATCTTCTCCAGATTCGACCCTTACTTTAACTATACTACCAATTACACATTTTTACTAAAAATGAGGTTTAAATTTTGATGTATCTTTTAAGGATGTGTCAATCGTACACTAAAATATCATTGCTATTATTGTGACAAAAATGGGCATATGGACGAAAGATGTAAATTCAAAAAATGGAATATGGACTCTCAATAATGCAAGAAGTCAAAGAGGCAGAAAAGGCCAAAAGCTACATCAACCACGTGGGTCCCAAATAAGAAAATAACGTGATGACATGTTTCAAGCTGCCAATGCAGCTAATATGGCTGACACTTCTAATTGGACCCCACAGTCTACTTCACCAAACCTCGGTTGGGTTTTCTGCCAAGCAGCTTCAGCAACTTGCTCAAGCCGTGTCAATGATCACTTCAAATTCTTCTTCCTTCGGTAATAACAATGCTTATGAAATGCTAAAGGTCTGTCTCCATTTTCTATTGCCTCAATTAATTGTGTATTTACTAAACCTTGGATTTTGGATAGTGGAGCTATATCACATTACCTTTGATTCAACACTTTTCACTCAAAACATCAATAACCACTTGTTAATTTATCCACTGGTTCCTCGTCCCCAATCACCACCAGCAGCACCATACCATTCAATTTTGATATCACTTTAGATAATGTTTCATGTGTTCCCTCATTTCGATTAATTAAATCTAGTCTGCGAGAAAAAATTATTAACTCTTTAAATTGGTGTACCATTTTATTTCCCATTTTTTTTGTTTTGTAAGATTTGGTTACGGGAAAGATGTTTGGTTCGGGTAAACAAAGTTATGGTCTTTATTATATGTCTACATTGCAGAGGACACCACTTTGTTGTCAAGTTTCCTAACCTTCCGATTTATGGCATATGTGCCTTATACATCCATCTACTTCTTGTCTTAAATTAGTGTCTCCATTATTATCTTTGAATGTTATTTCTTTTGATAAAAATTATAGTGTTTGTCCCATGGCCAAACAAATAACACTTCCTTTCCCTTTAAATTCAATAACAACTCGTGTTGCATTTGATTTGATACATTGTGATTAAAGGTGAGTAAATAATCTAATCAATCTGCTTAAATTGAAAAATCTAATACAATTCATCGAATTCAGATCGAATTAGATTGACAATAATTTTGTAGTTAAATTTGATTTCGATTGAAAAGTATACAATCTGCTTGAATTCGAATTGAATTTGGATCGACAAAGTTTTCTAATCCATTTTATCCGATCCGAACCGAGTTATTAATAAATTATAAATAAATGCATATTTTATTTTATAATATATTATATTTAAATATTATACATACCATAATTACGTTAGGTTATTATGTTAGCTCAAAAAATAAATATAAATGTTTATAATAATTTAATAATTATACAGACGTACTTATTGTTTTGATTTTCTTAGTTATGATTATAAATAATAAATTTTCCTACAAATACACCAGCAAAGAAAACCCACCAATATTGCACCGCATAGCATTGCCAGAAAGAACACCAAAACCATGCCTGCTTGAGGATGACACAAGCCAAAACATACCCGATACCCCACCATTATCTGGTCACCACCATCCTTTTAATCTTGACATGACTCCACTACCCAGCTCACCATCTAATGTAATTCCTTACCCAAACAACACCTAAGATAGCAACATTCTCTCTCATTTAACCGCACCACGCCTCTACTAATCCCTCATCAGTCTTCTCGTCCAAAGAAACCCTACATGGCATAAAGACTATCACATATCCAGCCAAGTCATTCCAACTTCCCAAGCATCTCATTTCTCAGGTAATCGATATCTTTTATCCAATTTTTTTTCCTATTCTCGTTTATCTTCTACATAATGCAATTTTCTAACCTCCATTACAGGTCACACAGAGCCCACATCCTATGCTTTAGCTATCTATGATCCCAATTGAAAAGTAGCCATGAAAACAAACTTAGAGGCTTTAAAGAAAAATAAATTATGGATTCTAGTACCTTTACCGGCCGGCAATAAATCCATAGGTTGCAAATGAGTTTTCAAAATCAAATACAAGTTTAAAAGAACAATCGAGCGCTACAAAGCACATCTTGTTGCCAAGGGCTATACTTCAATAGTTGAGGGAATTGATTATCAGAAAAAAAAAATTCTCCCACAACCAAACTCAGCACTCTCAAATGTCTTCTCACCGTTTCGATTTCCTGTTATTGGCACATACATCAATTAGAGGACCAAAATTCCTTTTTTTATGACGATTTACATGAAATGGTTTACATGGAACCTCCTCCAGGTCTTTGACAGGGGGAGAATATTGTATGTCGACTAAACAAATCCTTGTATGGACTCAAGCATGCATCTAAAACTATTTTTTAACATTTTTAGATATCATTCAAAGAGCTAATTATAACCAATCGAAGGTTGATTACTCCCTTTTTACCGAGGTGCAAGGTACTTCATCTACTGCAACTCTTATATATGTTGAGGAAATCCTTCTCATAGGCAATGATCTTCAAAACCTAAAAAAAATTCTTCTCAAATGCTTCCACATCAAAGACCTTAGAAATTTAAAATACTTCTTGGGAATTAAATTTTCTTGTTCCAAAAAGGAATTTTCATGTTTGAGAGAATGTATGCTCTTGATATTTTACAACACTCAGGAATTAAGGTGCATGACCAGACAAGTTTCCCTTGGAACAGAATCTGACACACACCCCCAAAGATAGAGCACTACTTAATGACCCAACTAAATACAAAAGACTAGTTTGTAGATTGATGTATCTCACTAGGCTAGACATAGTTTACTATGTTCGGACACTCATTCGACTCATGCATAAACCTCAAAAATCGTTTTGAGATGCAACCTTACAGATTCTCATATGCACCAAAGGAACTCCTAGTCAAGGTTTGTTATGTCCATAATCATTAAAAGCCTTCTATGATTCAAATTGGGGAGGATATTGTGACACAAGAAAATCAGTCATTGGGTATTCTATTTTTCTTGGAAATTCTCTCATCTCATTGAAATCCAAGAAACAAACTAATGTTTCTCAATCATTGGCAGAAATTGAATATCGAGCTATGGCCAACACATGTTTGGAGCTAACTTGGTTGCATTACATTTTGCAAGATTTAAAAGCCCCATAGGTTGCTCCTACACAATTGTATTGTGTTAATCAAGCAACTTTATACATTGCAACAAACCCATTTTTTCACAAGCGGACAAAGCATATTAAAATTTATTGTCACATAGTCAAAGAAAAACTGCAAGCTGGATCGATCAGCCTTTCACATGTTTTTACACGTTTTTAGTTAGTAGATGTGTTCACAAAGGCTTTAGGGAAGGACCAATTTGCAAAACTATGCAACAAGTTAGGAGTTCTTGACATTCACTACAAATTGAGAGGGTGTACTAAGAAATATTATTGCAATAAATTCTCATTATTGTAATATATTTACTTACCTTTACTAGCTTAGATAAATCCCACAGATTGTGGATCACAGCTTTCAAGCCATTGTATTAGCCATAGTGGTAGCATAGTTTTTATTAAACAGCTTGTACGCATTTCCTATATGCTTGGAATAGAAAACACACACACAAATTATTAAATCCAACTTTCCTACTTCACTATTTACTTTATAATTCCTAATAGGCTCTTTGAGTTTTACATTGACACTTTTCTAAACAAACAGCAGATAAACAGAATTCCACTAAACAATGATTTCAAAAGGAAAAGAAATATTACCTACTACACTGCTGACAAAACCTTTGCATGACATTTCCAACTAATGCCTTAGCGGCCTTGGAATGCATCTCACAAACCTTGTGTCGTCTGTGGTAATCCTTGGCTTTGCTCAGGTCAGCCCCACAGTCCTCCACTTGACAAACTTGACGATGTTGAGTTGCCCCAGCTAGTTTGGTCTTCTTACCACTAACTCCTTCCCAATTTCCCACCTCCCTATCTTGAACCTGATGACCATGTCCTCCAAGCTTTAAAGAAAGGGTACCCTCTTCATCGTTCAAATTCTCTTCTTCCACAACAACAATTCTTCTGCGCTTCTCTAATTCCCTCTTCCCTTTCTCAATCTCTAGAGCCCCTTCCTCTGAACACGATGAAGAACTGTTTGAAGAAACCACTGTCAACGGGAAAAACCGCTTGCCCATGCCATTCGATGGCACAGAATTCACTGAACTGGCGATGAAAAGGTCGCCATCCCATTTCCACTCATTCAAATTCCATTCTTGACTCCTTTCCCCAACTTCCCGCAAATCCATAGAGGTCATACCATATAAATGATGAGCATCACCCCCAACCTCCATCAATAATTAATCAACCCAGATAATCAGAAAGACTTTAAAAATCAACAGTTAAACCACCAGAATTAGAAACAATACTCAAATTCAAAGATCTCAACAACGCGGAAGAAATAAACGCCTAAGCAAGTCTAATCAGCTCCATTCCTTCCCCAAAAGTCCAGAAACACTACACCGACACTCCCATGATTCCAATTGAGAGCAACCCACATGCCAAACAGCTCAGCTAGTACTTCCAAACAGGACGACGGAGCTGAATTCAATCACTCCTAAATACCTTAACAGCTACATAATCAGCCAAGATGAAAAGGTTCAACCTGAGAATAAAGTTCAACCAGCCGTACATTACGCAAGTGGTAGCTACCAGAAACAGATAGAGAAGGATACCAATCCGAGATGAACGGAAGCGAGAGTGGTCTGTCGGAGAGTGACCAAACTCCAAGGCAAGTTGCCCAAAGATTCGGGGAGATAATGATGCCGACGATGAAGATGATGTTGAAATGTGAATGGGTGTGTGGTTGGTGGTTATGGTGTGTATGAATGACCGCAAGGTTATTCTATGTCTCTCTCTCTCTCTCTCAGCAACCTTATTGTATGTTTATTATATTTTTTTTTTAAATATAAAATATAAAAATTAATTAAATGCTCATAATATATAAAATAATTTATAAAAAAATTTAAATATTTTTATTATAATTATAATTATACCTATAACTTAATAATAATGATAAAAATATGTCAAATAATATAAATTTTTAAAGTTATAATTATACTTAAATATATAAATAATAATATAATTATGTTTAAAATTCGACAATTTTATTATTACGTGAAAAAAATAAATATATTAAATATTTTTACAAATTATTATATTTTATACATAAAACATAATTAACTCAAAATAGAATCCAAACATTAACCTACTTTAATGTCACGAGAACTTAAGAAATAAGGTATAAAATACTATTAAAAAATTAGGAGAAATTTAAGTACATATAAATTTATTAATTTTTGTATTAATATTAATTAAATTTTATCATATTTAAAAAAAAAGACATAAAACTTACTTTTTATTAAATAAATAAAAATTATATGGGTAAGATTTAAACTTGAGTTTAAGGTGAACGTAAGGGAAAAAATCAAAAATATTTCCGAGTTTTTTAATATCTTTATAAATATATTTAATATTTAAAAAAAAGCTACAATACCCTTCAGGTTTAAAGTATATCTTCAAAAATACTTTTATTATTTAACAGAAGTATAAAAAAGCCTTGAAAATCACATCAATATTTGAAAAATTTGTTTCTACCCCTACTAATAACTGTATATTATATATAGTTATTTTGTCCATTTTATTAATTATAATTGCTATGTTCTTATTATTTTTAGTTAATTTTAATTAATTAAATTAATATTTATTGTTTATTTTTAAGAAATATATTTTTAAGAAAATTAAAGAATATGAATCGAAAAAGGACTAAATTGCAAATAATAAAGTCTCAAAATATAATTAAAATTAAATGATAGCTTAATTGCAATTAACAAAAGTTTAAAAGTTAATTTAAATTAAATTGGAGGGCTAAAATGCAATTAAAGAATATTTGTTTTTCTGCGCAGGAAAAGGATGACCACGCGCGACATTGTCCACGCGTGCCACACACCGCTAGATCATCCAATCAACGGTCAGGATAAGGTGTGTGAAAGCCAAACGTGACAAAATCGATTGGACCCGATTTTTCTAGATTGCATGCTGCTCGGTGCCCCGTGTGGGGCCCACCTGGCCGCGTAGGCCGGCGTGCAAGGTGGGATCTATGTGTCGCTGCACAAATTGTCCCATGCGACGTGGTCTAGATAAACATCATGCGCCATGCCATTCCAACGAATCAAACATTGCCATGTGTCTCCAATATTCTTTCAACAAATCAAGAGTTGACACGTGGCATGTGTTGGTTAAAATAAAAACACATAAATGACGCGCATTTCCAACAGCTTCTGCGTGCCCCACGTGTCTTCGAAGGCACTTCTCCCGTGCGACCTCTCTTCACAGCGAATTCAAGGCTGCCATGTGTCTCATTATATCTTGCAACCAATCATATGCTGACACGTGGCATGCATAAATTGAAATAAAAAATTCCAGAAACGGCGCACGCTGTCCACTGTTTTGCACGATAAATTTCTTTTACATGCATCTACCAGAAGAATAATTCTTGTCTCCCACTGGTAATATTTTTAATACTTTATCAGAGTTATAAATATGTGATACAGAGAAAATCACAAGAGGTTGGATAGGAGGTTAGAGTGTTGGACTGTGGTACACACAGAAGCCATTTTTGGCTTCTGTTGTGTTCTGTGTGTGCTAGAAATTTGAGAGCATAAACAAATTTTAATTTTTTTTTGTTCTTCATCTATTATTCCTTAAATGCTGTAATTTTAATTTTATTTATGAAGTAATTTAATTTTTCTAGGGTTGCTGTGTTGCTAAATTTATGAAGCTTGGATTTAATTATTTTTGAAAGATTTATGAGATTTTTAATTTGTTTATTCTATTTGTGCTTAATACTTTTGATTATTGGAAAATTTATCAATTGATCTGTGGTACTTAAATAAACTTGGAAGAAGCATTTTTGTGTATATTGCTCATGGATAGAATAACATGTATATATAAGGGATATAAATATACCTTTATTTTATGTGTGGCCATTTAAGAACTTTGAACGTAATAAATCTTGGTTAATTTAATTCTCATAGAAATATAGTGAATTATTTTAGCAAGGTGTGTCTATATGAAGCTTGGAAGATATGTATGGATAAAATTAAAAGTTATTAGTTAACAAATTAAATTTACAAAAAAATAAATCAAAAGAAAATAATATGCTTCGAGTGGATTAATTTGGTGAAACTGCAATGTTAGAATGTTTTTTATATTTTGTTATAAAACTCTTAATTAATTTGTTTAACTTCCATCAAAACTTTCGTTTGTTTTGAATAAAATCAGATTGAAACAATTTTAGTACTTAACAAACTGTAGTGACAAATCTTCGTGGGAACGATAATTTACTTATTAAATTTTATTACTTGTGATCGTGTATACTTACATGTTTTTATGTTCTCCAAAAGAGACAACACCTACCTATATAATTTTTTTAATATTAACGTTGAGAACATTATCACAAATACCCTTGAAGTTTTGTTTTTCTTAAAAAATATCCCTATTATAATAATTAATTTAACTTTATCAAAAATACCCCTACTATAATAATTAATTTAACTTTATCAAAAATACTCATGCTACAATAATTAATTTAACTTCATCAAAAATGTCTCTACTACAATATTTAATTTATCTTCATCAAAAATACCTCTGCTTCTCAATAACACGATATAAAATATTTTCCAAAAATATTTAACTTGATGTTTTGTGCTTGTTAACTTAATTTATCTTCAGAGGTATTTTTGGAAAATATTTTATATCGTGTTATTGAGAAACATGGGTATTTCTGATGAAGATAAATTAAATATTAGTAGGGGCATTTTTGATGAAGTTAAAGTAATTATTGTTGTAGGGGCATTTTTGATGAAGTTAAATTAATTATTATAGCAGGGGTATTTTTGATAAAGTTAAATTAATTATTATAGCAGAGGTATTTTTGAAGAAAAACAAAACATCAAGGATATTTGCGATAATATTCTCAAGGAAAATATTCAAAAACTATATAGGAAGAGGTAGAAAAGAATTTTTCTGATATTTATGTGATTTTTCACAGTTTTTTTATGTTTGTGTTAAATAATAAGGACATTTTTAAAGATATCTTAAACCTCAAGGGTATTGTAGTTTTTTTTAAAACATTAAGGGTATTTCTAAAGATATTGAAAACCTCGGGAGTATTTTTGATTTTTTTTCCACGGGAGTGATATATGTATAGGGATAAAATTACCATTTTATCCATAATGTTAAACGAAGATATAACGTTGATAACGTTCATAAGTATTTTTTATATTAAATAAAGCTTAGGGATAATTTTAAAGAAACACAAAACCTTGGGGTATTTACGATAATCCATGAAAGTAACGGAAAGTCATATAACTTAAGCTACGAAACAATCCTAAATTTTATATCACATTTTGATATTACTTAAAAATTATAAATTATTTTTAAATTTTTTAAATAATTCTAAATAAGATATAAATAACATAAACATAAAATTAATTTAATTGATATTAGTATTTTTAAAAACTAACAATTAATAAAACAATAATATCATTACAATAATTTTTATTATTATAATAATAATAATATATATCTTATTTTTAATATAAATTATATCTTAATATTATTATATCAGATCAATTATTAATAAAATATTGACATGAAAATAATAATTTTTATTGTTATAATAATTGATGTCTATTTAAAAAAAATATTTCTTAAAAGTGATACGTCAAAATTATAGCCCAAAAATGATGGTAGGGTAGTGAGCCCATATTCGTCACATCGTGTTTCTCTTACCCTTATGTTAAAAATAGAAGATGCCTTTGAGGAGGATTTTTTGTGGGATTTTGTATAAGAAAACATCAAATTTTATTTTCATAAAATTTAATAAAACAATGGTGGCCAAAGTTACATGGATCTTATATCAAATAATAATGAACTTTTGGTATGTTATTTTCAAGCAAATATCTCACCAACTAAACCTTTTTTAGAATTAATAAAGAAAAATTGATTATTATGTCTTAAAAGTCATACTCTAAGTCAAGGAAGCTTTATTGAAGGGCTTGTATTATGAATTAGGAGATAAGAGTTCTATCAATATTTGGGCATAACCTTGGGTACTTGATCTCAAAAATTAGTTAGTGTCTCACTTAAAACACCCTAATATTCTCTCAAATTTGATTATGGTTGGAAGTGAGATGTTCTCAAATTAGAATCAAGATGGAGTTTAAATACTCTAAAGTTCATAGATTTCGCAAGGCCACCTACTTCTACCTATAAGAATCATGTTGTCTAGTTAAGAACTAAAAAAGGCATTTTCTAAGTCAAAGAGGTTTATCTTTCCTTCGTTAATGATCCAAACATATTCAGTCATTCAAGTTTTTGGAATAGATTGTAAAAATCTAAGCTTCATGAAAGATATAAGATTTTTTTATGAAAAATTTTTCATAGAATTTTACCACTAAGGGCACTCATCGGTCAGTATAAAACTCTTAATGACTATAGTTTTCCCTTATGTCATCAAGAGAGTGAAGACATATAACACATATTCATATGCTATGAAATCTTACAATCCTTACGGTTTCATTGGAAATGGAATTTACTTTGGAGGTTTTTAAACATGTTGGATATCAAGACCTACATCCATTTTATCTTATCTCCACCGCATACTTTACTACTAACTGATGTCTCTTTCATTGAATTTTCACTAACGCCAACTGTAATGCTAGAGACTTTACGGTGGTTGAGGAATAGTATTGTTTTCTAAAGTGGAGTAATACAAGAAAAAGGAACTTTAGTTTTATATCCCTCTCAATTGGCAACCCCCCATATAGTTCTTATAAACTAAACTTTGATGCAACTTGGCTTAATGGTATGGCTACAATATGTTTTGTTCTAACATATCACAATAGCACTTTTTTGTTATGATTGGTTCTAATCTTGAGAACACCATCATCGGAGGTAGTCTAGACCTATACTTTCCACGAAGCTCTAAATTGGAAAAAGAAATTGGTATATATAGGGAGAAAGGGGAAAGTAATCATTGATTTCTTTATCCAAACAAGCAACCTTACTCTCTTCATCCAACTTAGAATTACTACGGTTATGACCGGAGAACTTTGTAATTTTTTAACATTTTTTAAACGTTGGATCCCTAGAGAAAATAATAATCTAGCTCATGATGTTATTAATTGGGCTTTTCATAATCATTATAATGTCAAAATCGTTATGTCTATATTGCCATCAAAACTCAGAGCCTTTGTAAAACTCTTTTTTAAGAAATTAATAGTAGTAACATTGCCTATCTTTTTAACTAAAAAGAACCTGATAGCATAAAACTTATAGATATTTGAATAGAAAAATATTTCAAAAAATTGCATAAAAGAGAAAAATGAAGTGATTAAAATGATCAAAATTGATCAAAATGACTAAAATGTCAACAAATATAATAATAAGGTAACTAAAATGTACCACTTTAAAGTAAAGTGATCAACATATCTAATTTGTGAAAGTAAAGTAACACAAAGTGTATTTTTTGCTCATGTATTATCTTATATAAATTTTAAAAAAAAGACAATATATATATATGATCGATATGAATTATATGCAATAGGTACGCAAGTATACGTATTACAAACAAGTAATATAATGATAAGAAAAGATCGTTCTACGAAGATTATATTATTATAAACTAATTTTAAAACTAAAAAGTAAAGAACAATTTTATGTGTTTTGAGAAATCAAAATTAAAAGAATTAAAAAAAATAAATAGCAGTAATTAATCAATTCAAAATTGACAGCCAAGAAGATAAATGAGAAAATATCTACGAATACTTAATCTTTAATTTCTTAATCATGTGAATCACTAAAATTCTCTAATATAATTATCAATCAATTACATAATCAAATGAATCTAACCTAACATGAATTTCTTTCCTAAGTAAACAACGCATCGTATAGTAATTAACCTAATCATACTTTAATATCAATTAAATTATAAACTAGTCATTAAGTTTATCAATTATGGATCACATATATAAAAATCATACATATGTGCCTCCAAAATATGTATGTTATTTAATCAAAACGAACAATTAAATCATTCTCTCAAATCTATTTAATTGCCTATATAGATTAATTATGATTAAACAGTTAATAGCATAAAATCAAATTAAATAATATAATTAAAGTGAAATCATAATTGAGGTAAAAATATTAGATCATCATATGTAAAAAATTGGATTTATAAGATCTGTAGATTAATAAATTAGCTAGACGTGATTGTGTTCATAAATGTCATATTTTTCAATAAAAAAATAAACAAATTATTGAATTGTAACAATAATTGTTTCTTAAATCCCCACCAAAATTATATCTCTTCTTGAAGTTTTTTATTTATTTTTAGCACCAAAAAATGATAAAAAAGTAATAAAAATCAACCATTAGGATTTTTGGTGCAATTAGGGGGTTAAATTAAGCTCAGATGTAATCTTGACGATTAGCTCATCTTCAGATAAAAAGTTGAGATGAAAAAGGATAAATTAAACAGCACTGACCAATGAGATTGCGATACGTGGCAAGTTAGAGATAAGGGACAAATTAGTGCGTGATGCATTACGGGTATAGATTGGTGCTAGTCAATACAGACTAAGTCAACTACAGGTTGTTAGCGCTGATTCACTAATTTAGATTACATGACACCTTAGTAGAAAGAACAGATGAATCTCATGACGAAGAGTGGCACGCTTATTAACTACTCAAAAAAACTTAGAATGAATATTGTGACAACATTTGGTAACATCTGCATCAGTTGGCACACGCAGCGTGCTCCGATTGGCTCCATTTTGCTTACGTGGCAACTACTGGTCGAATTTTGGTGAACTTCAATTGGCTCTCTTTGCTTGCGTGGAATCCACATGTCTAGTTCTAATTGGTCATGTATTAAAAAGTTCATAACAAAATCCATAAAATTTTCAAAAAAATCTCAAAAAATATATTTTCATCCCTTTTCACTAAAAAAATCATATTTTAATATTTTTAACCCCAAAAATATTACTTATTAAATAAAATGAACAAATATTAAGCAAAAAAATATACTAATGACTCTATTTTCATAGAGTTATTAATATATGACTAAAATGGTGAGGTCAATAATACATAAGTAACTTTAAAGTTATGAATTTATATTTCTACTAAAAAGTACACACTCTTCTATATCAATAATATTAATTAAAATATATATATACTTTCGACCTGTAAGGTTTGCTTGCTTTTTTTGCCTTTTTTATCTTCAACCTTTAACTTCTATTCACTGTTTCACTATTTTATCTCATACATGTGCTTCTTCTTTGACTACAATTACGTATGAAAAGTAAATTACTTATATTTTAAATTAATTTTTATTTAATACATATATTTTTAGATACTTATAATACTTATACTAATTAATAAGTTGATCAATTAATTAAAATATTGTATAATAAAATATATATTCTTTTTAGAAAATATTGTAAAATAAATATTTAAAATAATTAAGTAAACTATTTAATTGTACTAACTATTATAAATAAATAAAATTTAGATAGTATGAAAAGAAATTTCATTGATATTTTGTTGATTTTTGTCGACATTTTAACGAAATTTTAGTGATAATATCTAGAATATTTTAACCCAAAAAGATATTTAAATGACAATTTATCGATATTCACAATAATTTAACCAAAAGATATTGATATCATGTTTCGGGATTTGCAAAATAAGATATTGTCATAACAATATCGACTATGTTATCAACATTTTCATCTTTATTCAAACCTAGGGGTATCAAAAGGGCCGACACCGCATTGCACGGCCCGTTAAACATTGGCCAATAGGCCGACATTGCACGACTTATTAAATATTATGAACAATAAGACACGACGCGTAAGCAAAAAAAGCGACACGGTATAGCATGTGACCCGCGGCCCATAATGGGTCGGACAGTACTAGCATACTAGTCTAAAATTAAATTATATAAATATATCACTAAATATAGACGTAGTTCAATTGATAGAGTTAATATTAGTACATGTGAGGTAGATAATTCAACTCTTACTACCAACTTTTTTACCAAATAATGAGTTAAATGGGTCACAAGTCATGTCACTCCGTTAACCATAGGCTAAGTACGACACGGTATAATACAATAAGACCCATAGATCAAGAATAGAGGTACAATGTGACCTATGTACAGACCACCGATCGACACAACATGCTAATTCATAACACGATACGACCCAATCTTTTTGACACCTTTATTCAAACCCTATTTTTTAACTCATGACCCCCTATTTGTTGCATGTTTTTAAAGATATTGTTAGCCTTTCCTCATAATTATAGAAAAATAATGTGTTTATAGACTAATTTTGTGAAATAAAATAATATTTTTATATAAGTTTGTTTTAAAATTTTGTTAAACCATTAATCTAATTAACTCATGCAAAAGGTATACTCGACCAATAAAGTAATAATCTTGCAATATTGTTACACTTCTACACTTTTCTTCCCACCATTAGTTAAAGTCATTAAAAATAAAATTTATTATTTTAATCAATAATTACATACTATAACACATGATATAAAAAAAATCCTCAAAATTTAACTATACCTAATAACTTGCTTTTCACATCATCTCGAAGGATTGGTTCGCATATCAAATTCTTGTTTTTATGGATCTTAGCAAAGAGTTTTTGTTTTCAGGAGGCTTTTCATTAAGCATTTTAATATTTTTGAAAAAAATTACAAAATTGAAATATTTTAAATTTTAAATTTATAAGAATAAAACTAATACTTATAATATTAACACATTATTCCTCTTTCAGTTAAACTAAAAAGCATTGTTTTTTTTAAATGGTAATATAAATATGTTATTTTTAACAAAAATATACTTTAATCCCATGTTTATTAAGTTAGGTAGTTCTACTTTGCTACTTTTAAAAGAATCACATAAGTCTATTTTATAAAGATAATAAACGTATGTCCAACATTCAAAAAAAAATATAACATTATAAGTCTATTATCTTTACAAAATATATTTATGCTATTGTTTTTGTAAAGATAATGAACTTATACTATCCTAACTAAAAAATATAGGCTTAAAGTGTAATTTCATTAAAGATAACAAATTTAAATAAACATTTATCATTTTTTTTCATAAATTTTTAAGTGTTATTTTAAGTAAATATTTTTAAATAATAATTAAAAAGAGTGTTGTAATACACATGTATGCAGATGAGGTAGGAATCGATTGTACACCCAAATCCAATAATATAATTAAAACATAACATGCATTTTTTTCCAAATTAAATTCAGACAGATACCCTCCAACTTGATATGGTAGATTTGCAAAACTATTGGAAATGAATTTCAATAAAAAACAAATGATGAGAATAAGTGCCAAATTTTACTCTCTTAAAATTTTGTCCCACGTTGCTAATTTACATATTTTAAGAGATGTTTAACTAGAGAAGGATTTAAAATTGGGATTGGGCCCCAAGAGGCATCCACTTTTGTGGAAGGGGAGAGGACCTAGGCAATTGTAATTCCACACACACACACGTGTCATCGCCATCGTCATCCGTCCGACCAATTGGTCGTATCGTGGCAAGCCAAGCCCGAGTGCGCGCGCGTGTGTGAAAGGTGAGGTGAGACTTTATTTTTTGGAAAAAATTTCATTATTAAAACTATTATTTCTAACAGACATGATCGTTATTTTGTGACCGTTATGTTTTCACCCATAAATATGATCGTTATTTTATAACCATTATGTTTCCACCCAGAAATATGACCGTTATGTTCATAAATGTGTGAACTTTGCCTATCTTTTTTCAACTATAAATAGAGGTCAATAGCTCTCATTTTTTAAGAACATAACTTATCAACTTAAAAAAATGTTTCTATGGTTCTTCATAGCAAAACCAAAGAAAAGAAAATTCAGAATTGTTTTTTTCAATTTCTCGAGCAATAGTAAATATTTTAGAGGTGTAGCATTCCAGATTTCATCACTATAGTGAAGCTCCGAGATAGAAAAAAATATTCTGAGTTGTTTTATTCTTGCGATGATGAGACTGTGTTTGCTTGCACAAATTTAGGACAGAGCCGCGAAACATCTTAAAGAGAGTGACCTAGTTCGCGACTCAACCCAAGCAGTATATTTTAGTATATAGGTAATATTATTCTTACATTGTTTTCACATACTTGTTACAACAAAAACAATTATGAATTGTTTTAGGGACGATCGGAGAGGGTGAGTAGATCTAAGTCAAAATATGAAATTAGGGGATTTACATAATATAAATAAAATATTTATATTTACTATTAATAATTTATTTAAATATATACAATGTTTATCAAACAAATAACAAATATATATTTTACTTCGTTATTAAAAACTTTTCTTAAAAGATATAAATAATAACAAATATAATGATGAAATTGATTTCTATATTTATTATGATCATCACTTGGATAACTGATAATCATTTTGAAATAGATGAACAAACGATCAATCAGTGAAGAATTTGTAGTAGTTTTATAAGATCATAGAAAGTCATCTCTTTAATTAATGTTGAATATGAGTGATGTTGGTCAAACTTACATGCACCAAACGATGTAATAAATAATAATAAAATAAAAGAGTGGTGTTCAGCCAAGAACCCCTGAAAATTGAATGGATAGTGCATATTTTTGTTGAAAAAGAAGGAAATGCAATTAAGAACTAGTTGGCAAAACATGTGGAAGAGGGCTTTTACATCTATAAATAGAGCACCCCAGTAGGTATTTTGTATTATTCAATTTGGAGAAAAACTTAGAGAAAAGGCTTTAATGAAAGACAATTGAGAGCAATTCTTTTGGGTATAATTGGGTTGTGAGTTGTGAGTGTTGCAAACACTTTGTATAATTTCTCCTTTTTAGTAAAAAGATTTACAACAAGTCTGGAGATGTAGGCAAAATTGGCTGAACTCCGTTATCAAATTTGTGTGTTATTTTATCTATTTTGCTTTCTTATAAATCTAGTTTATTGAGAATTTACATAATTTTCCAACAACTAGTATCAGAGCAATTTGTGGTGATTTCTGTCAATTTTCTACAAGGTTACTATTCGTATGAATAGTAAATTATGTGAATAGAAAATTTTTGTCTGCGATATTGATTTATTGATAGAGATATTCTAATACATGATGGTTCACAAGAATAGTTAGAAATAATTCGAGGGAAGTCAGATTTAAGTAAGAGCAATGACCGCAGATGAAGGAAAGGTGAAACTCGAGAAATTTGATGGCATAGATTTTGGGTTTTGGAAAATGTAGATAGAAGATTATATGTATCAAAGAAGTCTATATCAATCTCTCTGAGGGAAGAAGCCAAAGGCTATGAAGGAAGAAGATGAGAATCTTCTAGACAGACAAACCCTCAGAGTTATTCGATTAACACTATCCTTGATAACTTGCATAATTTGACATAATTTATCACTTCTCAATTTTAAACTTTAGTCTAATTTTATTTAATTTTTATTAATTTTAGACTTAATTATTATTATTTAAATTTTATTGCAGATTTGAAGATAATGAAGATCCAAAATTTTAGAAGAATATTATTTAAGGACTTTCAAATTTAAATCAAATTTAAATTAATATATATATATATATATATATATATATATATATATATATATATATATATATATATATATATAACACAACAAGATGAAGATTTATATATAGGATATAGGGACCAAAGTAGGGGATAAATTGATATATATATATATAAGGCATAGAACAGCAAAAAAGGGAACACAAAAAAATTGAGAAAATTGCACAAAAACTTAAAGATTGATAAAAAAACAGCGACAGGGAGAGAACATAAAAAAAAGCAAAAACGTAGAAACTGGAAAAGAGAAAGAAAACGTGGGAGAAGACATGAAAGCATATTTCTTTTTGCGATTTAATTTTCTTTCAATTCTTCTCATAAAATTATGGTGAATTTGTTTATGTTTAATTTAATTTTTAGCATGAACTAATTTTTATTTATTTCTTAGAAAAAAAATATAATTTAATTTTGAACTCTGCTTGATTTTCTATGTATTGAAAGGTCTTCTCGACCTCATGTGCCTAACAGAAGATACATGAACTATATGTTGTTGACTAATGGAGGGGAGCCTAAATGCTATGACGAAGCTTGTCAAACTCGAGATGCCAACAAGTGGGAGCTTGCCATGAAAGAAGAAATGAAATCTCTCATGTCCAACCAAACATGGGTACTAGCTGAGTTACCCGTGGGGAAGAAGGCACTTCACAAAAAATAGGTATAACGGGTGGAAGAAAAGCATGATGGTTTTAGAAGATACAAAGCCCGACTAGTTGTCAAAGGATTTCAGTAGAAGAAAATAGTTGACTACATCGACATTTTTCTCCCTTTGTGAAGCTCAATACTATCAGATTAGTGTCGAGTATTATAGCCATTGAAGACTTCATCTTGAATAGTTAGATGTGAAGACTTCATTCCATCAAGGAGACTTAGATGAGGGAATATACATGTACTAGCCAAAAGGTTTCTTAAAAAAGAGGAAGAAAAACATGGTATGTAGACTTAATAAGAGTTTGTATGGCCTTAAACAAGCCCCAAGACATTGGTACAAATGTTTGACAACTTTATGCACAAGGAAGGTTTCCAAAAGTGCAACATCGAACACTGTTACTACTTCAAGAGATATAGGTCTAGTTATATCATTTTATTACTTTATGGATGATATCAGAAGGTTGAAGTAGCAATTGTCAAAGGAGTTTGAAATGAAAGAATTAGGCCCAGCAAAGAAGATTCTTAGAATGCAAATCACAAGAGATAATAAGAGATTATCCTTTCAGTTATCTCAGGTAAAGTACATCAATCGTGTTTTGAAGAGATTCAACATAGGTGATGCCAAGCTAGTTAACACACCATTGGCCATTTAGTTTCACCTATCCAAGGATCATTCCCCTCAGACAGAGGAAGAGAGAGAATTCATAGCTAAAGATCCTTATGCCTCAACCATTGGAAGTTTGATGTATGCGATGGTTTGTACGAGACCAGACATTGGCTATGTAGTAGGAGTTGTTAACAGGTTTATGTCAAATCCAGGGAAAGCTCATTGGGAAGCACTTAAGTGGATTTTGAGGTATCTACGTGGCACCGTAGAGAAGTTTTTGTACTTTAGTAAATGAGAGATAAAAGTACAAAGCTACATAGACGTAGACTTTAGAGGTGAAGTTTATCATCAAAGAAGTACCACCGATTATATATTTACTATTGGAATTACAACTGTTAGTTAGATGTCACAGATACAAAAATATTGTCACTCTATCCATTACAAAGGTTGAGTATGTAGTAGTGAATAAAGCTAGTAAAGAGATGATATGAATTCAAGGTTTTTTAATTGAGTTGGGATTCAAACAGGAGAAGAATGTTCTGCATAGTGATAGTCAAATTGCGATACATTTGGCAAAGAATTCAACATTTCATTCTACAACCAAGCATATTAGGCTTTGTTATCACTTCATCATATCTCTATTGGAAGATGATGTGTTAATACTGGAGAAGATTCAAGAAAGAAAAAATCCAAAGGATATGTTGACAAAGGTGGTGACTTTTGACAAACTAGAGTTGTGTTCAACTTCAGTTGGTTTACTAGAGTAACAAAACGAGAAAATATGCTAAATTGATCGAAGTTTGAAGATAGATTGAAATTAGTCTTCAAGTGGGAGATTGTTGAACAAACTTACATGTACCAAATGATGCTATAAATGAAAATAAAACAAAAGAGTGGCTATCAAGCCAACAACCCAAGAAAATTGAATGGACGGTGCATCATTTTGTTGAAAAAGAAGGAAATCTAATTAAGAATTAGTTGGAAAAACATATAGAAGAAGGGCTTCTGTATCTATAAATAGAGCACCCCAATATGTACTTTGTATTATCCAATTATAAGAAAAGATTAGAGAAAAAGGCTTTAGTGAAAGAAAATTGAGAGCAATTTTCTCAGGTGTAATTGGATTGTGAGTTGTGAGTGTTGTAAACACTTTGTTTAATTTCTCGATTATCAAATTTGTGTGTTATTTTGTCTATTTTTGCTTTCTCATAAATCTGACTTATCGAGAATTTGCGTAATTTCTCAACAAGTGCTTATTTATAAATTTGATTTAATGACAATACCGGAATATTGTATTTAATCATTAATAAAATAATATCAAAATAATATATTATTTTGATATTAATATAAGAAGATATCAAATCATAAATATGTAATTCAAAATTAAATATACTCTCCTACCAATATTATCACTAGATAAATCCCTCTGGGAAAACCCTAATGGGAAACCCATCCACTCAATGCCAAGCTATCATTAGCATATTCACTCCCACCAACGTTATCACTACTAGGTATATTAACCTTGCAAAACTCCTATGCAACCCTATTTGTTTAACATCCCACCTGAGCTGTATTAAGGAGCTTACCATCAAACATGTACACTGGCATTCCTAGCCAACTAAATCCTCCAACACAAGAAACTAACCTCTACAATATTCAATAAAGTGTCCTTTGAAAGGTTATCAATTTCTAGTAACCTATGATACCATCATTCTATAAAACAACTTACCCTACTTAGGTCATACCCAATCACATTCAAACATCATATGTTCTATTATATTGTTTTTAACTTGGTATAACAAATAGGACAATAAGTATCATTTGAGACTCTACGTATAGCAAGACTATCCCTTGTAACAAAAAAATATTAATTGCATTCCATAAGAATAACTCGACCTTGATGAAAACTTTAATCACCCACAACTTCTTCTATAATCAGTGGAACCTATCTAGATGATGATGCAACACATTTCCCATATCCCTTCTTACCTGTATGCACCAAATGATACCATGATTCAACCATAAACTTCCTTTTTTTAGTAATATAAATTTTTAGTTACGGATCTAATCAACTAAAAGTAGTGAATAGTTGATGAAACAAGATTAGTAATGCTGACATTACAAATACTTTGATTTTATATTTGTAAACATCTTGCAGGTGCACGAATCATTTTATAAAAAATGATAAGTATACTCCCAAGGTCGATCTAAGGAAAGAATATATGTGGTTTTAATTTATTATTAAATATTTTAAAAACAAAATTTAATTCTAAATATACTGTCATGATATTTTGATTTTTGTTTCTTATTCTAATGACATAAAAAAATAAACCTAAGAATTTAATTATCTAAGTACTAATTTTCAAGTTTTAAAACTATTATTGAAAATATGTTGTTAATACATTTTCGAATAATAGTTCTTATAAAAAACTTTTGAAATAAAGTTTCACTCTAACTACCAAACGATTATACTAACAAATAAAAGAGCACTACTCTAAATCAGATCGGATAATTAAACCTTAAAATCTAATTTTCAGATTTTAAGTATGTAATAAAAAATAATATATTTCTCTATAACATTCTTAATATAAAATATTGAATAAAAACAAAATAAATTTATTTTATAGAGATGTTTTACCTATTTAATATTTTGCAAGAATAAAAACGTTATTATTATATCATATTTACAAGCAGTCAGTCATGTTAAATTCAATCACAGAAGAATTAAACATAACATATAAGAATTAAAAATAAAAAATAATGGTAAAGAATTCATGTTAAAATTATGCCTCAAAAGAATTCTTACAAAAATTTTATGTTAATTGTATTGCTAGAAAACCTCCAAATGGATTTGTATTTCTATTTATTTTATCAAAAACTAAAAATCTATAAAAGTATAACCAGTTCTTCTCAAAAATAGAAGAACTTTAAAACTAAAAACTAAAAAAACTAAGAAAAATTTCTAGAGAGAGAAATAAATGAGAAATTTGTGTGTGTTTTACAATGGAAGAGATGGTCTTTTATAGGTGAGAAAAAGGCTAAAAAGGGTAGAAAAATATTTCAAAAATTGATTTTGGATGTGTTTGGACAGGTTGGCATGCTTGTGAGGCGCGAGGTTTGCGGAAAACAGACGTTTGGACAGCGCGGAACACAACATGGTGCATGTTGGGTATCTGGCGTCTTGCGCGTCATGCGTATCTTTAGTGCGCCTGAGGACTGGCTCTTGGTATATGTTGGTGTGCGCGAGACTTTGGTGTGAATGGGTGATTGCGCATGGAATTTCTAGTTTTTGACATTTTTTATTATTTTGACTCATTTTGTCCAATTTTTCTATCTTTTTGAATTTTCCTCATTTTTTTCTCAATATATTTACGATTTATTGTCTCTAGTATTTTTTTTCGAGTCTTTAAGTTATTTTTTTGAAAAAAAATACCTAAAAAATAATAAAAATACCTTTGATTTTGAAAAGATAAATTTATATAAAAATATGATAAAATTATACAAATATAAATCTATTTAATCAATTAAATTACATTAAATTATGATAATTTTAGTATTTTTTAAGCATTCATCAATAGTTAATTAATCAAATTATATTAAATTAAAATTTCACAAGTGACCATACATGCAATCGTGTGTAAATAAAATAATATGATAATAAATGAAATATTACATACAATATTTTATGTGGAAGTAACGTAAGCTACAATAATGACTTAAGAGGAAAACTATTAGTTTACTAGTCTATCGGACTACCTAACTATCCCTTGTGAAAATAAGTTTCAATTATAAGGCTATGATTTAAACTACACTACAATATAATACCTCTAAGTAATCTACTTACAAGCTATTGCTTTCTTTCACAGTCTCAACAAGAAAGATGTTCAGATCTGAACCAACGTTTCGATAAACTCGAAACGCATGAGTAATCTAGCTTGTTCAACCATCACCTGAAAAGTTAGTACAATAACACAAGTACAAAGTATGTCATAGATCATATTTAATAATGAATAAACCTAAATAGAAGATTTAAGAATATATCAGTTAATTTTAAATCATATAATAACCCTAAAACAAGTAGATTAAACACAAATTCAATAAAGATAGCTTCTTTAATGTTAAATAATCAAATCAAATAATTACGATATTACACATACAATTATTTGATCCAACCATTTAAGAACATAATAATGAAGAAGCTATATAATCATATAATCCAAATATCATAAATTAAATAAGCTTATTGATCAATCAAACACTTTCATCAATGCTTGATAGATTAATTAAATAAATAAGCCTAAACAAATATGATTTTATTTTTGCAAAACCTTTTGAGAAAGAGCACAAAAGTAATTAGAAAATTATAATGAATGTGGTTATTTGAAACAATGAGTAATGAATTTTATTTATATGAAAAATTAGAACATTAATCATATGTAATTGATAAATATGTTTTTTTATTACAAATAGTATTAGTAGTATTCATTAATCAATAAGGCTCTTATTTAAATAAGAGTTCTTTTTTAAGTAGTTTTATTGAGATTTTTGGTTATCCCCTAGGCAATAATTTAGTCTACATCTTATCCTATATTTTAGTCTATAATTTAAGCTATATCTTATCCAATATTTTAGCTTATAATTTAGGATATATTTTAGAAAATATTAAAGCACATTAAAGAAAAAACTAAATGATAATTTCATAAGTTGACTCAAATTTAAATAAATATTTTAATTGAAAACTTATGCCCTTGATTGATCTAAAATGGACTTGATCGATCAAATCAATGAGTCAATCGCTCAAAACCCTTTTTCGATCGATCGAACAACAATTAATAAAAAACTTAAGAGTAGGTAGATTGAACATGGTCGATCCTCGTTCAACCTAACTCATTCATTCAATCAAATAATGTATATTCAAATAATTCTAAGTGTCTAATATGAAATTGAAAGTATTTAGGAACAATATATACATAAAATATATGGATTTAAAGCTTGGTAGTTTCTTTGACTTGAATAGTGATCTTGAAAAATGTGTCTTAAAAATGAATTACATTTAATTATTTTGTTTATAAATATCGTTAACACTCATAAACCTTACAATCTCACCCTTGGCATATTCGTGTGACAAAACTTCTCACTCACTAAATCACGCTTATAGGAAAGTAAATTTTTACATAGTAAAACTATCCTATGATCTAGTAAAATCTTCTTCGCTTGAATCTTGACAACTCATATGTACATTAAAAAATGAAAACACAAATATGACTCATCATTTATTAGTTCAGTGTATATAACAACAAAAAAGCAAAGAAACGAACATAAGTAATGAGTAATAATAGATAGAATATTTAAATATTAAGTTTACTCTTTCTATGTGCAATCTCTCCCTATTAATAATATTTCTCTCATTGGGTACTCTCCTCCTATGTGCATTATCTCTTCTCCTTTTTGTCATACGAAAAAGTTAATTTAACTTTAAAGCTTAAATTTAATATGAGTATGAATGTGAAGTATGCAATAAATGAACTCCTCTTAAGTTTTATGACTCTTTAAAACATTAATTACATTCCATAAGAACAACTTGACCTTAATATTTTTTTTATCACCAGTGGAAACCTGTCTAAACAATGATGCAACACATTTCCCATATTCCTTCTTACCTACATGCACTAAATGATAGCATGATCCAACCATGAACTTCACTTTTTTAGTAATGAAAGTTTTAGTTACGTATATAATTAACTAGAATGGGTAAATAATTAATTAATTTAATTATGTCATTAAAATTTCACAAATGACTAGACATAAAATCATGTATAAATAAAATAATATGAAAATAAATAAAACTTAACATGCGATTTTTTAGTTGGAAACAAACTAAGCTATAACAATGACCTAAGAGAAAAACTATCAATCCACCAGACCACATAACTATCCACTATGAAAATAAGGTTAAATTACAAGGTCATGAATTAAATTACCCTATAAGATAATGCCCCAAGTAATATACTTACAATCCATTACTTTTCTTCACAGTCTTCACAAGAAAAGTGTTCGGATCTGGACCAACGTTTCAATAAACTCGAACCACACGAGCAATCGAACTCGTTCAACTAGCACTTGAAAAGTTAGCACAATAACACAAGTGTAAAATGTATCCTAGAGAAAATTAAATAATGAATAACCCTAACTAAATAATTCAATAATATATCAATTACTTTTAAATCATCTAACAATTCTAGAACAAGAAAATTAAGGAAATTTCAATAAAAATAGTTTTTTTTTTAAGTTAAATAATCAAATCAAATAATTATGAACATATAATCAAAATATCATAAATTAAATAAGCTTATTAATCAATCAAACACAACAATTAATGTTGATATATTAATTAAATAAATAAACCTAAACAAATATGATCTTGTTTTTTCAAAACGTTTTGAAAGAGAAAACGAACACAAAAACAATTACAAAGTTATAATGAATATGGTTATTTAAAACAATGAGTAATGAGTTTCATTTGTATAAAAAATTAAAACTCTAATCCTATGTAATTGATAAATATATTTTCTGTTTTAAATAGGGTTAGTAATACTCATTAATTAAGAAGACTCTTATTTAAATAATTTTTTTAAAAAATAGTTTCCTTGAGATTTTATGTTATATCTTAGGCTATAATTTAGGCTATATTTTAGGATATATATTATCTAATATTTTAGTCTATATTTAGGTTATATTTTATCCAATATTTTAGCATATAATTTATTCTATACTTTAGGACATATTTTAAAAATATTAAAGCACATTAAAGAAAATACTAAATGATAATTTCATAAATTGACTTGAATTTAAATAAATATTTTAAATTGAAAACTTGTGCGCTCGATCGATAGAAATCATTTTTCGATTGATCCAACTACGATTAATAAAAATCTTGATAGTAGATAGATTGAACATGATTGATCCTTGATCGATCTAATCTATTCGATCAATCGACCAAGTACTCAATCGATTGACTAATGTATATACCAATTTTTTTAAAGTGTTTAATGTGAAATCTAACATGTTTAGGAACAAGTATATGCTCTAAATATATGGATTTCAAGCTTGGTAGTTTTTTTTGCTTGAATAGTGATGTTGGAAAATGTGTTTAGAAACTAAGTTACATTTAAATATTTTATTCACAAATATCAACAACACTCATAAACCTTACAATGTCACCCTTTGGTATATTTGTATGATGATCCAGTAAAATCATCTTCGCTTAAATCTTGATAGCTCATATATATATTGAAAAATGAAAACACAACTTGTCTTGAAATACTCATTATTTATTAGTTCATTGTAAATAATGACAAAAAAATGAAGAAACAAACATAAGTAGTAAGTAATAATAGATAGAACATTTAGATATTAAGTTTACTCCCCTTATGTGACATATTGAATGAATAGAACACCTTAGGTGTTCTCCCTCATGTGCAATCTCTCCCATTAGATAACATTTCTCCCATTGGGTACTCTTTCCTTATGTGTATTATCTCTCTGCCTTTTGTCATATAAAAAGGTAATTTAACTTTGAAACTTAAATTTAGTACGAGTAAAAATGTGATATATGTAATGAATGAACTCTCTTTAAGTTCTATAACTCTCCAAAATAAAGTAAAATAAAATAATAATTTATAAGAAGTGATATATATATATATATATATATATATATATATATATATTGAATTAATGGTAGTAGACTTATCTAAACATGACTAGAATAAAAACACTCATTTAAGAAATTACTCTTGTCTAAATTTGACAAAATCTGACTATCCATCAAAGGCATAAGTATTTTGACAAGAGACACATACATATTAACCCATATGGTGACATATCGATAATCACTAAAAGTATAATTTGTGTTAGAATTGTAGTTGTATGTCAATTTATTCATTTATGATTAGTTATGAAAGATTCAAAGAAAATAGTATCACATATAATGAAAAAATGAAGTTGAATTCTTATGTATACAAAATAAAATTTACTTATCAAGAAAGAACTTAATTAACTTCTTTTTTTGTCTTCCCTCTTATTATTTATTATTTTTTTAAGATGAAGTGTTTATTATTTTCTTTTTATATAACCAATTGTGACTCTATTTTTGTGCATATAAAAGCTTTTGTATTTTTCATTTTCCTTTAATATTACTTTTGAAAAAAATGCATGAGGCAAAAGCCTAGTAATGTGACTTTCACACTAGTTGTGAGGTGGCCTTCTCCGCTCAATATTGTAGCTTCACATATCATAGTAGGTAGCTCTTTCAAAACTAGGTGTCTCATTAAAGTAGCATTTTAGATAGTGAAAGATAGAACTCAAATATAATTATGTAGTCAAGGTTAACTCAAACCCTAGAATCTCATAAAATTAATCATAAACTTTAAACATGACATACATATGTATCCAGTGAGTATGTGAGTATGTTATTATCAACAACAATCACTAGACGTGAAGAATTTATAAATGTACAAGTTAAAATGTCTATTTGCATAATGTAAAGTCAATAAGAAGAGATGAAATAGTATGAAAATAATATGTAAAGTTCATATCAATGTTAAAATAAATCTACTCCCTATTTTCTTATAAATTAAAGAAATAACAATAAAAATAAAAATAGGAAACAAACAATCCAACAAATAATGCTTACCTAAAGTTAATCAAGTACTTAAAAAAAGTACCTAGTTGAAGAATAGAGGATGGTCAGGTGAACGAAAAAATATAATATTTTCTAACCCAAATTTTCTTAAATTTTGAGAGGTGAGTACTACCACTGTGTGAAAGCCAAAATAATGTTTAAGCTTCCACTCACTGATTTTCAATGCAAATGTTAAATTATCTATTGTTGGGTACTTGTTGTGAGTGTCTATTAGGATTTGACTGATGTAGTAGATGAGGTGTTATACCTTATTTCTTTTGTCTATGAGTATAAAAGTGTAAGTATGAGGGCCACATCCAAATACAAGTAAAGTATTTCTCCTGGGAAAGGGCCGATCATGACAGGATGTTTACTCAAGTACTGTTTGATTTCTTCAAAGGCTTTGTCACACTCCTCGTCCCCAAAAAAATGATGTGTTTTTCCTCAACATCTTGAAGAATGGCAGACACTTATCTGTGCATTTAGAGATGAATCTATTCAATGCCATTATTCTTTCGTTCAATTGTTAAATCCCTTTCATACTTGTAGGAGGCTTTATGCTCACTAGGGCCTGTATCTTGTCAAGATTGGCCTCAATCCCTTGAGTATATATGAGTATCTTAAGAATTTTCCTCAAGCAACACCAAAAACACATTTCTTAGGATTAAGTTTCATGCCATACCTTTGGATCACGAAAATATCTCCCTTAAGTCTTTGACGTGGTTTATTGGCTGTGTTGATTTTACTACTATGTTGTCTACCTATGCCTCCAAGTTTTTTCCTAATTGATCGACAAATTTTTTGTTTATGAGGCATTGATATGTGGCCCCATGCATCCTTTAAACTAAACAACATTCTAGTATAACTGAAGGTCCCTTCCTCGATGATGAAAGATGTTTTCTCCTCTTCATCCGGATGCTTTCTGATCTGATGGTAGTTATAATATATATCTAGAAAACTCATTAATCCAAAACCAGTAATGGAATCCATCAACTGATCGATATTAGGAAGGGGAAAAAATCTTTAGGGTATACCTTGTTTAAGTCTATAAATGCCACACATATATGGGGTTACGTGCACGCCTTTTTCACCAACATGACATTTAAAAACCAAGTAAGGTAGTTCATCTCTCTTATAATCTTTGTCTCCCTAAGGGTATTCCCTAGGGAACTTCCTTGTTCTTTGTTGGATAAGTCTGACCTTTGGATTGACATTTAACTAATGAGTTATAATCTATGGGTCGATCCCAGGCATGTCTGCAGAGGTCCATGCAAATATGTCGGAGTTCCCTTGTAAGAAGTGAGATAGTTGCTCCTCCATCTCAGTTGTTAAATATGTACTCATCTTTAAAAGGTGATTCTACCCTTGTCTCCCTTTGGCAGGTCTCATACTTAATTTGAATTAACAGAATGTGCTAGACATTTACCACTTGACCTCCTTTGGAAGGGGCTCTATTGTGATTGCTACTTAGGAGTGACCTCTTTTTATGGTGGCTTTGTAGAAAATCTTGGCCTTTTCCTAATCTCTTCTTATTTCCTTTGTACCCTCCTTAGTCGGGAATTTAATGAATCGGGTGAAAGATGGATGGCATCATCTTTATATTGTGTATCCATGGTCTACCCATAATGGCGTTGTAGCAAGCTAGGACATCAATTACCATGAAATTGGTCATTTCTATTGATCCTTTGGCCATGGCATGTAGCACCACAGTCCCAACCATAGAGGTAGGTGGTGCCACTATTGAATCCTACTAGAGGTAGCTCCCTTCTTATGATTTCACCATCTCGTATGCCAAGGGCTCTCGTCGTAGAAAGAAAAGGAAGATCCATTGAGGGTCCTCTATTCTGGACCATTGGCTACTTGCTCTGTTATTTGGCACGAAGCACTTGTTTTTTGTTGATCCTACCATATTTGTTAGACCTATCAAGACTCATCTTTCTTTTTTTCTTTTTTCGATGCAACTTTCATAGCTACTTGGTCGCTCTTAACCAAACCTAACTCTCTTTTGAGATTGGAAACTTCCCTACCTCTCCATATGCTTCCTCCAAAGTGTGAGGACCATCTTGGTTAGTTCTACGAACAGGTTGGAATCTCTTAGGAGACCTTACCGACCACGCCTAAAGGCTTCTATCGAAATAGAGCTCGAGCAGTCGAAGATCAATAACTTTTCTTCTTCGAATATTTTCATAAATTCTTCTATAGACTCACATATTCTCTAAACGATTAAGATTAGGCTGTATGACTCCTTACTCAGTGGCTTGTTGCAGGCGTAATTGGTTATAAACAACTTGGAAAACTATGAGAAATAGGTGATGGTATGAGGTGCTACGTTATTGAACCATTTTTGGGTGCCATCATAGAGGGTGGCAGCGAACAATTTACAAACACATGGCATATCTTTTACCCTGTGTAAGGCTCATAGAGACCATGGTCATCTTGAAGTGTTGCACATAAGTAATCGAGTCTTTAGTCCCCTGATAGTCCGGGCACTTGAGAAAGTTGAAATTGGCTGGTGGTTCATCATTCTCTATCTCATCAGAAAAAAGGGAAAGACACACAGTTGTTTGTAGTCCTTATCCATATAATATGGTGCCTTACCTTTTTCCTGCTTTTCACTAGCCTTTTTTAGGGCCTGGTCTTGCTTCTGTTAGCTTCTTCCAATGCTTGAAATCACTTTTCCTAAATTTTTCTTTCCTATAACCACTGCTCGTCATCGGGTCCTACCAAACCAGAAAAGGGGTTGCCCTCAACCTCGTACTCAACCTAGGTGGGCTTGAACACAACATATTCTGGCCTATTTCCACCGATCAGGTTAGCAATTCGAGCTTTAGAGGCTCCCAAACCAAAATGTGATTGTAATATCTTATTTTCTTGCATGGTCTCTTCTAGTTCCCTAATTAGTTCAAGAAGTTGACAATCTAGATCCTGGTGTGGGTCGGCCTCTATTCTAGTTTCATCATAGGTCGGCAAGATATTATCTTATGCTATCGTTGCCTTCTCATTTGTTAGTCTTAGTCTTCCTTTAGCTCACGTTCCTACCATGATGATCATGATTATGTTGTAAGTAGAATAGGTGTTTTGTCTCTTTAAGTCTCTTTCAGAATTTGGGGTGAGGTTAGAATCCAAAGCTTAACCTTAGAATCTAAGCCCTACGGTGGGTGCTAAAATGTTGGAATTGATCAGATTTACAGAGAGAGAAACTAGAGAGAAAGTTAGACAATTGTGTGAGGATGTGTGGCTCTCTTATAAGGCCTATGTATATATAGAGTATTACATGTACACATGTCGATTACATAGGATATATATGTCACAACGTGTTAGAGGGATATAAAAATAAAAGAAAATATGTTTATAGCTTGAGGTTGACCTCCTCACAGCTCGAACTTAAGGTCAACCTTTCAACACCAAAACTTGCCTGCATAAGTGGTTCTCCCTTACAAGAGTAGTTATAAGCACAGACACAGATAGGTCATTTGTAACCGCTCGGACTGTTAGTCAGATCGAGTTTAAGGTCAAGTTATATGTCTAAATACTAACCCTTATCTTGCCATTGTAAGTAAACTTTGTATTTACTCATTATGTCATAATATGTATCTATATCTGTAAGCGATCAAAATGAATTAACCTTATATTCTATAGCACACAAAATTGCCATCTAAAGATAGTTGAAGTTTTTTGTTGTTGTGATTTTTAGATAATAGAGGTGGAGAAGAAGATAAAATAATAGGAGTGGATAGAAATATGAGTAATGTGTTTTGTTAAATTAATAATCTTAAAAAACTAAATAAAATATATTTTTTATAGCGATTTATGTCAAGATGTAAAGAAATGAGTTTTCAATAAGATATATTTCTTTATAAGGATTTGCATTGGAAAAATTTACACAAATGATGTCAAACCATTCAAAAAATAATAATTGATTAAATGTTATAATTAATTAAATGTTATGTATTATTTAGGATGATAATAAAATTTGTTGAAAGTTTTAATAATACTAGAAATATTTATTTTTTCTATCTCTTAAGAATATATTAAAATATTATATTTTTTATGCATTTATATATAATTTATTATTTTTTCATTTAAAGATAAAAAAATATTTATTTTATTTATAGTTTTATAAATTATTTTAATTTTATTATTATTTTAATTTTAATATTTAAATAAATATAATTATATTATTATTTTTATTAAATTTAATTTTTTATGAACCAAATATTATAGTATTATTTCATATATTTTTGTTTCTGAATTTTAATAATTCACGTTTAGATAGTAGTAACACAACTCCGTCCCTAGCAGGCTAGCATTACTCAATTAGTCAATTGTCTTAGTTGGTTTGTATAGGGTAACGCTCCCTTCTAAGCAAAGGAAGAAAACTCTCGCAGAGACTGTGGCTGAGATAGGAAGTCGAGAGCCAAGACAGTCAACAGCCTATCTACCGCTTTATCCTACGCACTTCGTTCTTTTTTTTTATCTTGCCGCATATTTCGCCGGCTTCGATGCTCAGATCTCTGACTACTATCACAAAATCAAGTCAAATTTCCGATTAAACCTCAAAGTTTTACTGCTCTTCTGATTATAGGTAAGCGTTCATCGATTTCCCTGAACTGATTGCTTTAGTTTTGGATTTTCTTGTTAATAATTATCGATTAATCGTTTATTGGGGTTGAATTTGTTTGAATTTAATATTGCGGTTGTTGGAAGTTATTTTGTATATCATCTTATATCTGTATAAATGTTGAATATCTTCTATACTTCTCTTGGTTGGGATTTTATCTTTCATAATATTTTACGAACTTGGATGTTTGGGTGATGATTGGTTCGATCTGCATATTAGGCCACTTAAGATTTAAGAAGCTTGCTTCGCTGGTTTTTATAGAAAATGTATTTAATGATCCCCGCAGTACAGTTCTGTATGGTTCAATTTGATATAATGATTTTGGTTAACATTAAATTAGGCAACGAAGGCCGGATTTTTCCAATTATGGTTTAGACCCAATGAAATGAGAAGTTTTGTAGGCAGTAGGCACTCTTGACAATCAATGAGTTGGTGGATATGACTTATGAGAACCAGTTACATGATGCTTGAAGAGGAAGGTAATAATTTGTGTAGGTAGTGCCATGGAAGGTGGTTTCTGAATGTTGTAAACATCTTCATGCCACTGCAGATTGGGTCATTGGTTTTGTAGAGACTAGAAAGTGAAATTGTTCTGGCATTTGAGCGGAGAACAAAGGCACAATGGATAACTTTTATTATGTTTATACTTTATTGCAATATGTTTTCCTTTCAGAGCAGAAAAGTGAAGGAAATTTTTCAACATTGGTTGGAGTCTTGGAGAGGATGAGTAATATGTTTGGATTTTCATCATTGTGTTATTGTGTATGGTGGTTTATGCAATTCAGTGAACATATTTGCTTCTATTTTCTTTTTTGACCAGGACTATGAATGTGTATCCTGTAACATCCTAGATGCACATTTAGATGTGCTATGTTGGTCCATTAGATCTTTCATTGATGATAAACTTGTTGAATTAAAAAGCATTTTTCCCCTTGCAATATGATGTTGTCAGTTGCATATTTTGATTAACTCACATGGAGTCTTTTAAGGAATCACGGAGAACTGTTATTAAAGAAAAAAAATCATGAGCTGCTTTAGCTGTTGTGAAGATGATGATATGCATAGAGCTGCTGAAGGTGGAGGTCAATATGCAATAAAAACTTCAGCAGGTAATCCAGCTTGTCAAGTGGCAATTTGTTGCAATCACTAACACATTTTTTTTCCGTCGTACCCCCCCCCCCCCCCAACAAAAAAAAAAAGAAAGTCTTAATATTTTGGATGGTGCTTTTGTATGCTATTTCTTTTAATTTCAAATTCATTGTTTAATGTAGGGGTGAGAAAATAATCTTATCAATCTGCTTAAATTGATAAGTCCGATCTGGTTCACTGGATTCGGATCGTATTGAATTAACAAATTTTGTAGTCAGATAGGATTCAAATTGAACAGTATACAATTCGTTTGTTTTTGGATCGGATTTGGATTAACAGATTTTATAATCTGATGTATCCGATCCGAACCGAACTATTATTAAATTATAAATAAGTGTATATTTTATTTTATAATATGTTATATTTAAATATTATACATATCATAATTACATTATATTATTATTTCAGTTTAAAAAATAAATATAATTTTTTATAATAATTTGATAATTGTACAGTCATACTTTCTATTCTTTTGATTTTCTTATTTATGATTATAAATGATAAATTTTGTTATAAATACATCAATTTAAAATTTAAATGTTGTGTATGTTGTGTTTTATATATGATAATAATTTATAAATAAATTTCAATATCAATATCATTTTATTCGATCCGAAAAAATCCAATTTGTTTAGATTCGAATTAGTTTGGATTGATACATCATCGGATCGGATTTGAATTAAAAATCTTTAAATCCGATTCGGATCAGATCGGATTTGGATTGTCCAAAAATAGTCAGTTTCGATCCGTTACTCACTCCTACTTTAATGCATGCTATATGCATCATCCTATTGGAGTTTGTGAAAATTTGTCAGTTCCACCTTTTCCTTTCGGATTTCATTACCAAGAATGATTTGTACGCACTCTCTCTCTCTCTCTTTGTGTCCTATTTTATTGCTTATCAAGTGGATTTTTTACTTTTTGTACTTGCTAGTTTTCTTTCCTACGTTTGGATCTCCAAATTTATCCATATAAAACTAAGTGGATTTTCTGTCACAGGAACTGATGGGAGTTATGCTGCCTCTGAGTCTGCACCCAAGGGTTCTCAAACGGTAAAAGTGCAACCAATTGAAGTTCCTGCAATCCCAGTGGATGAATTAAATGAAGTCACAGAGGATTTTGGGACAAATACTTTGATTGGAGAAGGATCATATGGGAGAGTATATTATGGAGTTCTTAAAAGTGGGCAAACTGCGGCAGTTAAGAAATTAGATGCTAGCAAACAACCCAATGATGAATTTTTAGCCCAGGTTTAGGCACAAACTGTCAACTACAAATGTTGCTGCATCCTTGAAATGAATTCAACCTCATTTATTGATTGGTGTTTAACTCCACAGGTTTCCATGGTATCAAGACTGAAACATGAGAATTTTGTCCTATTGCTTGGTTACTGTGTTGATGGGAGTTCACGTGTTCTTGCATACGAGTTCGCATCAAATGGATCTCTTCATGATATTTTACATGGTATTTGACACAATATTTTGTTTTCACTCTTATAGTGCAAGTTTTTGCAATGCTGTCAATTTTGAATTTTTATTTTGCTTTGCATTTTCTGAATGTGATATATAACACTTTTTGAGTATATATTGTGTATGACTTAACTGATTTTGTTTATCTTTGCAGGAAGGAAAGGTGTTAAAGGAGCACAGCCAGGACCTGTCCTATCATGGGCTCAACGGGTGAAAATTGCTGTTGGAGCTGCAAAAGGGCTGGAGTATTTGCATGAAAAGGCTAATCCTCACATCATCCATCGTGACATCAAGTCCAGCAATGTACTGATATTTGATGATGATGTTGCTAAAATTGCCGACTTTGATTTGTCAAATCAAGCTCCTGATATGGCAGCGCGTCTTCATTCCACCCGTGTTCTGGGAACCTTTGGTTATCATGCCCCTGAGTAAGCTCTTTATGGTTTCTTGTAGTCACCTCTATAATATTGTCTTGTTTAGATGCTCAAGTCTCGACCATGCAGAAGTCCCCATTAATCCTCTTGAGTATCAGTTTAATTCACTCCAGGTTTGAAATTTTGATGTCACAATGCATTTGTCCAACATCAGCATAATTGATTTTGCTATTTTTGTTGGCAGATATGCAATGACTGGGCAGCTGAATGCAAAAAGTGATGTTTATAGTTTTGGTGTTGTGCTGCTTGAACTTTTGACTGGGCGAAAGCCCGTTGATCATACATTACCACGTGGACAACAGAGTCTAGTGACTTGGGTACTGATCTCTTTGCTGCCTGTCTAGTTCACATCTAGCACCCATCATCTATTTGCATCTCTTAAATATTATGTTCTTGCACCAAAGCTAATTATTCGTGGAAATGTGTCAGGCTACACCAAAACTTAGTGAAGACAAGGTTAAACAGTGCATTGACGCAAGACTGGGTGGTGACTACCCCCCAAAGGCCGTTGCAAAGGTAATTTCTGTATCATCTTTTCATTTTGTACATATAATAAGTTAAACTACCTTTTGAAAATGGGTTATGAAAAGTATTCAAATTCTCATTCGTTTGAATATTGATAGAATGATAGCCAGACCATAATTAATCTTATATCAAACTGTTTGTTTCTCTCGATTACAGATGGCTGCTGTTGCTGCCTTATGCGTGCAATACGAAGCTGATTTCCGCCCAAACATGAGCATTGTAGTTAAAGCCTTACAACCTCTATTAAATGCCAAGGCTCCAGCACCTGCTGGTGAAACCCCAAGCTTGTGAATTCCCTCTCTATGCGTATTCAAGTTGCACAAAATGAGCAAGGAAATATAAGACTAGGGACTCATCTTGAAGGTCATGGTATACCGTAGGAGGGTATTCCATAATGTTGTTGTAACAGTGTATTTGATTTGTTCATAATGCATGGGTTATTCTTGTATTTTTTTTTAGCATGCCTTGTTTCCTTTCGGCTGAAATGAACTGGATTTTATCATTTAGTTTGATCCTCGTGTTTAAGGTAACTTCTACGTCTATATAAAAAATAAGAATAATTATCATTCTCCTCCCTTATGTTTTATTCAAATATCATTCCTCTCCATTAGGTTTTGAAAATATCATGAAACACCAAAAATATACAATTAACTTTAAAAAAGTTGATACAATCTGATTCTAAATATAAATATAATATTTTAATATTAAAAACTTATTTTCAGAGTATACAAATTAAAAAAATGGCTTTAAAAATTAACTAAAATCAAAATTCTAATAAATTAACTAAAATTTAATAATGAAAGAAAAATTATATTTGTAATAAGTGATATGATGCACCATTATTAATAAATATAATTATACTTATATAAATATATTTAATGAAAAATTATTTTGATAAAATTATGATACATAAGGGTTAATGATGAAATTATCTCCTTGCTTGATTTCCTCTTTCTTATCATTTTCTCTCTCTTGTCTCCCCCTCGTTCTGTCTTCTTATCCTCTGGAAAATTGGTGCTCTTCACTCAACATTGCTCGTTTCCACTTATCTCCTGCTAGTTTCTTCTCGATTTTCTGTTTACACAATTTCCTCTCAACTTTCTCTCTCTTATTTCTCTTTTCCATTTTCCTCTTGCAAGTCTTACCCTATAACTACTCATTTTACTTTACAGTTTCATACTCAATAGGGGTTTTGTTTTGATTTTAATCTTTACTAGCATTAATTACGTTAGTTGATATGTGTACATGCACGTGTAATAACAAAGAAAAAATCTATTTATAAAGTTTTGTTTTGATTTTAATATTTGTTAGCATTGTGTTGTATGTGTGTACTTGTAAATGTATTAACAAAGAAAAAATCTATTAACTACAAGTTAGCAACCATAACTTGTGACATGAAAAAGTGTTCAATAACAAATGTCATTTACATTACAAAAAATAAAAAATTCTTAAAATATAAAAAATATAAAAAATATAAATAAATAAAAATTAGACGCTGTAAATAATAAATGCAATTAATCTAAAGTAATGATGTGAAATTATTGAACAACACTGAAGGAGGATGCAAAATAATCAAACGAAATTCAAAACATTTTTGTTTTATAAAAGATTTAAAAAATTGAATGAAGTTTGGAGATAACATAAGAAATAATGGCATGTTTTATGTAGGAAAAAAAGGGAGGGTTATTACATGCAAATATTTATACAAAGGCATGTATAACAACTCCTCCAAACTCGTAAGTGATGCACATAATAAAATAAATGAATATATTGTAAGATTTTTTAATTGTATTTGAGAAAAATAATCCAAAGTTTAAAATATCATTATTAAGAGTTATAAAATTTGAAGAGATTTTATAACTTAAAAAAATAAATATTATTATATATAGTTAAGAGTTACCTTAAATAGCTTTTATAATTTATGGAGAAGTTTGATGTACCTAAGCATATTTTAAATATATAAGTATTCTGGTATGAGTTTGTTGGAAGATAAAATCTTAAAAATGGAGGTAAAGATAGTTTAGATATACACTTTCAAATAGATAGTTCAAAATCTTTATTAATATTATGAATTTAAAAATTACATGTAAATGTAATTTACTAATTCTCAATAAATTTGGCTGATTTATAAGTGAAAATAATTCTTCACACAATCCTAATCATATAGAATTCTATAGAATCATGTAATGTGACTTTTCACTAATACTTATTTCACACACAATCCTATAAACTACATTCATTTTCTTTAAGATATAAGATCTTTTGAAATCATGTAACTAACTTTGAATAATGATAATTAAAAGTTTTGAATGTTGAATTATTAATTATATTCTTTTTATTTTTTTTGTTGGACCTATTTATTAAGTTATATAATTATTTTAGATTTAAAAAAAATATAAAATAATTAAGAATTATTTATGATAATAATAATCAAAATTTGTTGTTTTTAAAAAATCAAAATAAAATAACTATAACTAAATAAGAAAATAAAATAAAATAAATTTTGAAAGGAAACTAACATAGGCTAAATATTGTTAAATGATGATATACGTTGATAATTAATTAGTAGTTAATAATTTAAATATTAAATATATTATTTTTTATAAATTAAAAGTAAAAGAACATGAAGAGTCTTTTACATATGTTTAATGAGTATAATCAAAAGATTTATGTCAAAGAAAACTAAAAATCTGAAGGATGTAAGAAGTTTGCGTCATGTTTAATAAATAGAAACTATATTGTACGAGAAAATACCTAGATAGTTAAATTATTTTTTATCAATAAATTTAAAACATGTTATTTTTGGAGTTAAGATTGTCATTTTATATGAAAAATACAAATTTATTCTTTTATAATATAGAGTCTTGTTCCTCTTCCTCCCTTAATTTTTAAGAATTTGATATCTCAATAGAACCTTACATTTTTTTTATTTTTGACTCTTTTTAACCTTTATATTTTAGGTGGTACTTTAGTGATATAGTTTAATTTATATTTGTGGTTTTGATTTATTGAATTAATTTTCAAGATTTTAAAAAAATTATTCATTGATTTTGATCATATTTTTTATTCTAAATTTTTTAAAAAATTTATTCGATTGACTTATTAATTGAATATACTAACTTAAGATTTATTTATTATTGAAATTTATTTAAAATATACATGTTTTGTACTAACTATTTTAAATGTTATTCAATAAAATATTTATCTGATGAATAACTAATTGAAACGTTGGTTATTATCCACTCGTTCTTATGGTTCTGACAATAGATAAATAATTTGTAAGTAAAATATGTTAGGATATTATCATAAAGATGATAATATAAAATTAAATTTGTACTTAAATATTTAATTTTTATATTAAAAAGATTAAGGATTCGATGTATTGTTGGTTTTGTTATTAAATTATTAATGTGATTTAATTTGTTTTTATATAAAAATAAATTATTGATCCGATTACAATTGAGTTAAGTATAAAAAAAAAGGTACATAAAGTATCTATTAATAAGCATAAGATAACTTTTTTCCATTAAATTTCGACCTTAACATCTAAGTAAACACCTGACTTTACACCTATGCCACAACTCTCGATGCATATAAAGTTACGCGGTTACGCCCTACTTATATGATATAACCTATCCTCTATTGTGTGTTCCTTGTCCCTGTTACTTTCTAAGTTAGGACCTTTTTTGTTTCCGCCTTGAAAAAAATATACTCACACATGTTTTGATAGTTATGGTTTCAAAACTACATTAATCGACTTTCTTTCGTCGACGCATCTTCTACAAATTTTGCAAGCTATATATATATATATATAGAGAGAGAGAGAGAGAGAAGAGAGGGCTAATTTAACTGTTAATTACCATTTCGAAGCTTTTCAGTCAATTCTCGAAAGTAGTCCAAGCGAGCATCCAAGGAAGAAAATTCTACAACTAGTCTACTATGAAAGAAGAAGAAGAAACTGTGACTTGAGAGTCTTGAGACTCGTCAATTTACTATTTCATATCAATAATTACCGAAAATCAATACAATACTTAACTTGGTATGTCTTTAAATATATTTTCAGAGAGAGATTAGCATAAGTAGAAAAGTCATTTTGTCGCGATAGTCGTATCGGCGTCTTTACAGGAAGGAGACTTAATCGTTAGATCGGCGAGTGACTTTTGAGTAGTGATGATGGGAGGGGATGTGAGCGGAGGAGGGAGTAGCTCGAGTTCGATTGCTGTGGCAGCTCAAGCAGAGCCGCAATACGCAAAGGCGAAGACGTCGGTGTGGTGGGACATCGAGAATTGTCAAGTTCCGAGATCTTGCGATTCACATGCAATTGCTCAGAACATTAGCTCTGCTCTCATCAAGATGAATTATTGTGGACCTGTCTCTATATCCGCCTACGGAGATACTACTCGGATCCCCTCTTCTGTTCAGCAAGCTCTCTCCAGTACCGGCATCGCCCTCAATCATGTTCCAGCTGGTATTCTTTTTGTCCTAGCTTTCCTAATTCTTCATGAGTTCATTGGAAAATAAAGAAAAATTACAATTTTGAAATCTTTAAGTCATAGATAGCAAGCGTATTTATTTAATTGTGAATTTTCTTTTAAAGTGAAAGTTCAATTGCCAAGTTCTGTTTCTCATCACTCACCACTCCCAATTGTACTTCGGCAAGACTCATCGATGATTACCCTTTTTGGGTTATTTTGTTTTATTGTTAATTTTCTCTTACATGAATTTTTTCCCAGAAAATGATGTTTTTCTTATTCTTTTTTTTTCTTCCGAAAATGAAAGGAATCAGATGTTGATTCATACATTTCAGAATTATGTAATTTGCCAGCTATTATTATGTGTTCATGAATATTTTGGAATTGTGCAATTGAAGGTGATTTTGGTATTGCATCAGATGAGAAAGGATTGTGTGTAATGATGGGTTTTGCGCAATGTATGAGTTTGGACAATATCTTACTTGGTTTTCTGCTATGCTTTTTATAATTGACCCGTTATCTTTATCTGGTGTGAGGCTGCGAGCTTTTGTTTATGACCATTAACATACCTTTAGTTCTCGTCGTGATCACTTCTTTTTGGAATTTTGCTTGCAATCTGTTAAAGAAAACTCCTATCGCACTTTATTACACTCCATTCTTTCTCTATGGTTATCAAGTCCTTGCTTTTTGGATATAAATGATGTCTTTTTTCTCCTCCCGGCATTATATCATTTTGGGTTTTATTGCTATCTTTAAAATTTATCACAGTCCTTCTCACTGAAGTAAGTAGTGTATGATACAGGAGTTATATAGCATTTCTAATACATATCTGTATTTGTATTGACTGAGATGCTCAATGTTTATAAAACAGGTGTCAAAGATGCAAGCGACAAGAAAATCTTAGTTGACATGTTATTCTGGGCAGTAGATAACCCGGCTCCTGCAAATTTTATGCTTATTTCTGGAGATAGAGACTTCTCTAATGCTCTCCACCAGTTGCGCATGAGAAGATATAATATTCTTCTAGTACAGCCACAAAAAGCTTCTGCACCTCTAATTGCTGCTGCAAAGAGTGTATGGCTTTGGTCTAGCCTCTCAACAGGAGGACCCTCGCTTACATCTGGTGAATCATCTCAGCTTGCTAATAGTAGCCATACCTTTAACTCTGAAGTACAGCAGTATCCAGTCACAGAGCCATTCCAGAACCATTCAACGAATGAAAGCCTTTCCTTGGGTAACCAAAAGCCTTCTACCAATGGAAGGGTTGGAGAAACTAAACACAAAGGAAAACAAATCAGGAAAACTCCAAATCAGCCCAATATGTCAAGAGTGTCCAGCATGCATAGTGACCTTAATTACCCTTACCAAAATCAACCTTTCACTTCGAAAGCCTCAAGTATGCCAGTTGTTATTCATGAGAGTATGAAACCGCTTACATCTGGTGAATCATCTCAGCTTGCTAATAGTAGCCATACCTTTAACTCTGAAGTACAGCAGTATCCAGTCACAGAGCCATTCCAGAACCATTCAACGAATGAAAGCCTTTCCTTGGGTAACCAAAAGCCTTCTACCAATGGAAGGGTTGGAGATACTAAACACAAAGGAAAACAAATCAGGAAAACTCCAAATCAGCCCAATATGTCAAGAGTGTCCAGCATGCCTAGTGACCTTAATTACCCTTACCAAAATCAACCTTTCACTTCGAGAGCCTCAAGTATGCCAGTTGTTATTCATGAGAGTATGAAACCGCTTACATCTGGTGAATCATCTCAGCTTGCTAATAGTAGCCATACCTTTAACTCTGAAGTACAGCAGTATCCAGTCACAGCGCCATTCCAAAACCATTCAACGAATGAAAGCCTTTCCTTGGGTAACCAAAAGCCTGGAAGGGTTGGAGATACTAAACACAAAGGAAAACAAATCAGGAAAACTCCAAATCAACCTTTCACTTCGAGAGCCTCAAGTATGCCAGTTGTTATTCATGAGAGTATGAATAATGATTTTCATCACCATCCAGAGCATACACAGGAAGAACATATTATGAAATCCCCACATGAGTTCATTGGTAGTAATGAGCCTATAGGCTTTGGAAGTTGGCCAACTATGCCTGAATTCATCGATGGAAATTCCAATTCTTCAGAGAATAATGACAATATTCTGTCGAATCAACCAAATTCATCTAGCTCAAATGTTCCTCGAAAGGTTCAAAATGTTCATGGCGGCCAGGCATTCCATCAAGATGCTGTGAATGGACGGTATCCTCGCAGGTCTGAGTATCAACCTCCTCCTCCCTCTCAAACTGTTGCAAATAATGTTTCTAGAAATGCTACATCAGAAACTCATGGATCATCACTGTCTCCTGAGTATGTTTATGGTCTTATTGGTGTCATCTTAATTGCCTTAAACACCCTGAAAGTGGAAAACATATTGCCCACTGAAGCAAATATTGCTGATTGTGTTTGCATTGGAGATCCCAGGCATCGTCTTACCGATGTAAGGAAGGCCTTGGATTATGCAATAGAAAATAATATGGTGTTGAAGAAAAGCCGACGCAAGTTGAAGTTGTATGTTGGTAAAAATGAGAAACTATGGAAATGCGTCGACCCTTCAAGTGGTAATATTACTGACTATCCAAACACCACATGGGATGGAATACAGAAATTTTTAACTTCCTTGGCTGGAAGATCGGCAATACTGGCTTCTCAGTGCAGGTAAATGAATACATGATTGGCAAAATTTGGCTACTTAGCTTTTCATTTATTGATTTCTAAAAGCTAAATGTATTTTGTGTTTGTTGGATCATTTATCGTTTTGTCTGCTTTACATAATTACAGATATGAAGCAGCTCTGATTCTAAAAAAATCATGCTTGGAAGGGCTTTCTTTAGGCAATGTGCTCCAGGTCTTGAACATGGTAATCAGCACGAAGAAATGGATAATTCTTCATCAGTCTGGATGGCAACCAGTTACTATTATCCTTCCTGAAGCTAAAACTAATATAGGTACCGAAACTGTTGTCTAATAAACAAGAACAGTATTGGTATGTGGTGCTAGAGAAGTACCATAAAATAGCTACAGCCACAAGACGTCTTTCATTTTAGTGGTATGACACTTACGGAAAAACGGCTGCTATTGAAATTCTGGATAGCCTAGGGGAATGTTGTTAAGATTGTGAATCGAGTAAGCAAGAATAGGCAACTTTTACCATTTTTTTTTCTCCCTCTTCCTTTCTACTTGCGGGGCAGTTGTATGGTTTGTACAGAACCAAAACCTACTTTGGGTGGGTTCACCCCTATTACACAACCTCATTATCTGAGCATGCTGAGTTGCTGTGATGAGCCTACTCGTTTTATAAAGTTTTTTGTAAATCCAAGATGGAGCTTCTGCTTTTTACAAGTTTGATTTGGTTGGATGTTACCCTGAATCATTACTTGTAAACTGTAAGAGTATGTGTGGTTACTATGAAGAGGTGGTATTTTCTATCAGCTTATGTTACCGAGGAAAGTATGGTAGGTGCAGATTGCTTTGGACCAAGGTCTCAAAAGTTGTCTTGGATAAATTTTTACTTGGTTATCCCAATGAGTTATTGTATTTTGAATAATTTGTGAGATAAGTTGTTTCCTTGAAGTAGTATTATGAGTTGATGACATTGAATATTTGAATTTAACCATTTAAGCTCTCAATCTAGCAAAGTCGAAGTAACCCCTCTAATGAAAGATCATTTTCAAGCTTTCATCTATTTTGTTTGCAAGTTTTTCTTCATTTTCCTTCAAATTGCAATCATAGGAAAATGAGCTCTGGTGCGGTTTCTGAGGTAGGAACATGAAATCTATTTAGGGTATTAATTTAGTTGATTTAAGTATTGTAAGGCTAAATAATTTATGACCCATTAGTTTACTATAAATATTCTTAGTTCATGTATTGTAATTTTTTTTTATGAATATTTGATATGAAATGTTATGGATGAAATTATTGGTTCTCTTTTATCTCTTTCAACCTTAGCTTTATCTTCTTCTTCTCTTCTCAAATCTTATACTTCCATTCGCAAAAACCTCTTATATCATATTGGTATCAGAGTAGGTATAATTTTCTTTCCTAAGTTAATTATCCTACAAAATTCCATCATTTTTTCCTAAATCAAGCTTCCATTATCAGAGCTCATAATCAAAGCTTGATTTGGCTTTTCGATCACCAGTTGGAGTTTTGTTATTTGGATCACACAATGTTTCTTGAATATTTGCTCGTGTAAGAATATGGCCCTTATTTAACTCCTTGCAACGAACCTGTGTGAAGCAGTTTGAAGACTTGATTCAATTCAGTTTTGGTTCAAGCTTGGAAAGATTGAAGCTCCTAGACACTGCAGTTATAGACATTTAATTGACACTACTTTTCAGCAAGTGGAACTAATTTGGGGACTACTGTGTTTGTTAGTTATATTGTAGTAGTCAATTTTAATAAATTTGCATTAATGTTTACCCATTTTAAAATTTCCTTTCATACTTTTATTTTCCTCGCAAAGCACCTTATTGTCACGTCCCGCTCAAATCGTCCCGTGAAATCCAAATAAATGGTGCTTGTTCAAAGGATCTAGACTTTTCTACAAGATAAGGTTCTAGAGTGGCCTAGAGATGTCTAGAATAAACTAGAGTTAGATGGACTCAACTCAAGCCTTGAAGACCCTAGAATGTTCTAGAGCACGCTGGAGGGTGCTAGAATGGACTAGAATATTCTAGAACGTGGTGGAGGGTTCTTGAAGGATGTAGAAGCCGCTGGAAGCTTACGGAACATCCTAGAACTTGCATAAAGAAGCTAGACACTCCTAGAAGACTCTAGAGTTGGCTAGAAGGTCCTAGAACCTTGTGGCATGTTGTACATAATACTAGAAGACTCATGTACATTCTAGACTTGGAAGTCTCTAGAAAAGTGTGGCATAGTCTTAAGCTTAGAGCCACACTATAAATAGACCCATTGGTCTTCATTTTCATTCATCTTGGAAATTTCTAACAATCCTTGGAAATCCTTGGGAATCCTTAGCATCTTGTAACATAAACTCTTTCTAGAGCAATACAAAGCATTCTTTGCAAACTCTTTCTATTCTCTTTGGAGTTTCATTCGGATTCAAAGGCAGGCTTAGTACAACGGACGGTGCTAAGTACCGCACGATCGATACTTGAAAGATTAAGGTCGTGACATTATGTTTCTTTATTTGAATGGAGAATGAGTGTTAATATTTTCTTGAATTGGATCGGTGACGTTAATATGCATTTGAATATTATGAAATCTATAAGTTTAAATGTGTGGTTTTTGCTCAAAAGAAATTAAATGGACATGTCAATAAATTTTGGTATGAGATTCAAAACAATAGTTTATCTTTTGATGAAAAAAATCAATTAAAACTTAGCCTAAGATGAAATACTTATTGTTTCGAACTTTCTTACCTTAGTGGACAATTAAAATGTACAAAACTAGTTCTATTTTGAGAGAAGCCAAACAATCAACCCTTTAACCCACTTTTGTTTCTAAATTCATTAAGAGAAAAGAGTCAAGAAAGAAACATATTAGTGAATCATTTATTAGGCCTTTTGATGTGTATAAACCAAAGTCTACCCAAACTACCATCTCAAAATTCCAAAAAACCACTCAATTGTCAAAAAACACTATAACAAATAATCAAAAAACAATACCACACACTTCACGTCTTTGTAGAACAAGATGTATCATTAATAAAAAAAGTTTTTGATGCGATTATAGATGTTGAGAGTAGTGATAATTTGATTTATTAAACCCTTATAAAAGCCATGTATTTGCAAACCAAAAAGGACCTTCATTTTAATGAGTTTTGTATGTTCTCATTTTCAATTGAAAAGTCTTATCAAGAAGGGGTTAAATGTAAAGTGATAGACATGCATGTTTTACATGCTTGTCATATTGTTCTTGGTAAGCCTTGGAAAGACCATGTACGTGCAATCCATAAGGTAAAACAAAACATTATTATATTCATTAGGATGAATAAAGAGATAGTTCTTATCCATTTGGAAGAGAAACCAAGTATCAAAGTTCCAAGAAATGAATCGTCACCTATTCTACCCAAATTATCAATATCCCATTTCTTTCTAAAGGTATTCTAAGTCTTCCACAAATCATAAAAAAATCAGCCTCTATTTGAGAAGAGTATTCTTGGAATTCCTCTTAAACCAATCACTCAACTACCTCGAACTCTAAGCATCATAGGCCCCCTCCAAAGAAGAATATCATAAAGGAAGTAAGTCTACTCATTCCGCCTAAACTTCACTCTCATGTTCTGTGTTAGTTGAAAGCCACACATATAAAAGACAAATACTTTAACAAATTAATATTATATTATTATTAAATAACAATATCTTTTAGTACACATTTACATTACATAACCTCACACACTATCTTACTTATGAGTTGCCTCACACAATATCTTACTTATGCTCTCAACTCATACTCATCACACTCTTTAATTTTTCTCACACTTTAATTATAAATTCCTTTCATACACCCTCACATTTCTCATATACTTGTATTTGTAACTTTTTTAAGTCAATTTTTTTATCAACTTTGCAAGTTTGTAGATTTTTCTTGTAAGTTAACTAGTATATTTGTGTGGCTATTTTAGTCCATTTAAACCTTACAAAATCATCTAGAATTTTTTTCTTTCTTTCTAAATAAGCTTGAGAGAATAAGAGAAGAGGTGATAATAATTTAGATATCCTCTCTTAACACTTATTCTCTTTTATCTCTCATTTATTGATCATACCAAGTTGATGTCATAGTTATTCAAATTTCGTAGTATTGAGTCCTTTGGTAAATATATATTTCATTTGATCATATGTCTTTATTTTTTTAAGCTCTATGTTTCCTTGTAGTACCTTCTTTCGAATAAAATGATAATGCATCTCCACTTGCTTGGTTCATCTATGAAACATTGGATTCTCTGCCAGAGGAATAGTTGATAAGTTATCACAATCAATTGGTATTGGATACTCTACTGTCTGGTTTAAGTCTTAAAGGACTTGTATCAACTACATACATTTTTTGAGTTTTCATCATTGATGATTTTTATTATTCCTTAGTGGTTGACAATGATATAGTAGGATATCTCTTGCTACACCAAGAGATCGTTCCTCTATCAAGATTCAAAATATAGCCGGTGATCAATCAACGCATATCATGATCTCTCGCATAATCCGTATTACAATAACCAACCATCGTACATTATTGATTCTTCTTGTAAAGAAGACCAAGATCAAGAGTTTCTTTCACATACCTTAATATACGTCAGACCACCTCTAAATAGGTCTTCTTTGATTTTTTTTTGCATATAGAGGCTTACAATTCATATTGCATAAGAAATATCTGGCTGTGTCAACATCAGATAAATAAGACTTTATACTAATTGACGGTATATGGTTCAAAGTCTTTTTCTTTATATGCATAGAGCTTGACATTGGCTTCTATCGGTATGGATATTGGCTTGCATTCCAACATCCTAAACTTTTAGTAGTGAATTCTTTATGTATTTGTGTTAGCACATGAACAAACCCTCTTTTATGTAATTCACCTCTAGCCCAATGAAATGTTTTAATTCCCCAAGCTCTTTCATTTGGAAAGATATTGATAAATTCTCTTTAGCTTTGTAAATTTCTCTTTCATCGTTTCTTATGATAATTAAGTCATAAACATACATCAGAATAATTATTATCTCTATTTTGTCCTTCTTGATGAATAAGCTTGAATCAACAGATGCCACCACATAACCACTCATAGTTAAGAATTGAGAAATTTTTCCATACCATGCTTGCAGTTCTTGCTTTAGCTCATAAAGTACCTTCCTTAACATGCACATGTAACTTGGGTTTTCTTTACTTTCAAACCTTCTCGGTTGTTCTATGTATATCTCTTGATCTAGCTCTTCGTACAAAAATTTATTCTTTAAGTCCATATGCACTAGCCTCCAACCTTTACATGTTGCAAGTGCTAGTATGACATGTGCTGTTGTTAGCTTTGTCCCGGGACTAAATATCTCATTATAATGTAGTCCATTTTTGGGAGAGTCGTCAAGCCACCATTCGAGTTTTATATTTTTCTATAGCTCCATTAGGAAGAGTCTTTAACTTGTAAAACCATTTGCACAAAATAAGTTTTATATCCTTTGCTTTTTGCACCAATTCCCAAGTTTGACTTTGCTTTAAAGTTACAATTTCTTTTTCTATGACTTTTATCCATTTGAGGCTTTGAGATACCTCATCATATGTCATTGGTTCTTTTATATAATCTTCTTGAACTATTGCATTATTGACGTACCTGGGTTTTGATTGTATGAGATCCTTTGGTGCTTTAAGATGTACACCAACTCGCCAAGGAATATAGTTCCCTGAAAATCTCAACTCTTTCTCCCATATTTGAGTTTTGATCTTCATCCACCTCTATCATAACAGAACTTGATTCTATTTCCATTGACACTCATATGAGATTCTTCTCATGCTTATAAAAACTATCTATCAACTTTGCTTGGCATTCATTGAGCTTCTAATCAAGATCATACAAGCAACTTGCCAACTTTGTGACCTTCATTGAGCTTCTTCATAAGCTTATTGAAAAAACTTGCCAATTCTTATTGGCCTTCTTTAAGCTTCTCATCAAGTTTATCGAAACAATTTTTGAACTCTACTTGGCTTTCATTGAGCTCTTCCTCAAGCTCATTTATTACAAAGGATGCCTTAACATCCAACTCCTCATCACTAGGAGTAAACTCTTGATCATTTAAGGTTGCAATATTACCTTCCACCATTTTCTTCATATATTTACAGTCTCTTACGTAATGACCCATTTTATCGCACATATAAATGGACCATTACACTTTCTCTGCCCCTTGAACTAATCTCCCTTTTTATCATGAATGCTTTGAGCTTTTTTCGCTTGAAAATCTCTTTTTTAAATTAATCTTCTTTAGATCCTGTAGTAGGTCTCCAATTACGTCAATCTTTTCTTTAACCATTAAAGAGTGCCTTATCACTTCTCTTTAGTGAGACTTCATATATTTCCTTTGTTAACGCTTCCAGATTGGCAAGTAAATTCTCTAACGCCATTAGAGAAGATTGGGTCGGCCAACCTTGCATGGCAGTAATAAATCTTCTATAACTTGGATTTAATTCATGGATAATAATTCTTCTCATTCTAGACTCAGAAATATTAACAATATAATTTAACTATGAGACCTTGTGATAGAGAGTTTACCTTGTTGAAATAATCGTTGATTGACATATCTTCTTATTTGACTAAAAAGAGATTGTTCTCCAAAAGTTGTAACCTCATATCATTCTTTTTCAAAAATAGTGCTATAAGAGTGTGCCATGCTACATTTGGTGTGTCACAACGTTTGATGTGTTCCAATATTTGATCCTCCATTAAAGCTCCGATTGCGTAAATAACTTTGCCTGCTTTGATCTTTCACTTCCTCAAAGCGCCAAAATCTTGTGGTGGTGTGACATATTCATTACCCATGATCTCTCATAAATCATAGCCTTAGAGATAAGGTTCCATGTGCAATGACCATGTGCTATAATTGTTGTTATTGAGCTTCTTACCTACTCTTTGTATATCTCCCATTATTAGGATCGGGAGAAACCTTAACATTATCTAAGTAAGCTTGATCTTAAATATGCTTCACAATTCTCTATGATTGTACACGACCTTGTTAAATGCTCTAACCAAAATTCAACTGGTGATCGACTTCTCTGATATCAAATTATTAAGTTGAAAACCACACATGTAAAAGTCAAATGCTTTAATAAATTAATATTATATTATATTATATTATTATTAAATAATACTAGTACTCATCATACACCATTTTAATTATGCTTTCAACTTATACTCATCGCACTCTTTAATTTTCTCATTTGAATTATTAATTCCTCTCACACACCGTCAAATCTCTCATACATTGTATTTATAACTTGTTAAGTCAATTTGTTTACTAATTTTGCAAGTTTTCAATTTTTTTTAAGTCAACTACTATATTTGTGTGGCTATTATTAGTTCATCTCAACTTTATAGAATTCTCTAAAAAATCTAAATAAGCTTGGAGAATAAGAGAGAAAGTAGTGATAATTTCAACACTTTATTGGAACCAAAACTATCCAATGATCATTCTTTTGTGATTTCATTTGAGAATTTAATAAGAAGGTTTTCTCATGCTTCCACATTTATTTTGATTAATAGTATTGAGCCGAATATTGATGTTTTATTGATCATTGTCCTTCACTCCCAAAACCTACCTATTTACTAAAGTTTTCTATATTAAACACACACATTTTAAATTAGATGAAATAATGCTTAATAAAGTTTTTTCAAGGATTTCTTTGTAGTTTTGAACAAGTTGCAAGTTTAGATTATCAACTTTCATTCCACGTTATTCATGCATTTTCTAAGAAGACTCAAAAAAATTCTCTATTTCGGTTATTATTTTAGAAAACTTATCATAGTTGAATTCTTTTAAAGTGAGAGCATATAACATAAGAACATGAAATCTATTTAGGGTAATAATTTTATTTGGTTTACGTACTGTAAGGTTCAATATTTCATAACTCATTAATTTATTATAAATACTCTTAGTTTGTGTATTGTAATTCTTTTATAAATATTTGATATAAAACTCTATGAATGAGAATAATGATTCTCTATTTTATCTATTTCAACTTTAATTTTTTTTATCTCTTTTCAAATCTTATTTTTCAATTTTCGAAAACATACTACATCAATTTCGTTTACTCTTTTCTTTGTTGATATGCTTTATGCTTTTCTCTTAATAGCCTTATCTAATCATCTTCTGCAATCATTTCCTTTGATTCTTTTTTATAATTGTTAAAAAAATATATTATAAAAATTTATTAGATTAATTTATTTGTATTAGTGATATTATTTAGTAATTTAATTTTAAAAAAAATGATGAATTAAAAATAAATATTATTTTTATATTTTTATATTAGAATTTTACTTAAAAAATAATATTTTGAATTAAAAAATAATTAAAATAACATATTTTATATTTAAGTAATCATTTTTTTAAAGTTAAAAGATTAAATAATATTATTTATAATTTAAAATATCAAATAATATATATATATAATAATTAAAGATATCTCTAAGCACAACACCCTAATTGCTACTATTATTTGGACGTGGAGCCCATGAGTGTTGGTAGAGAAAACATGAAACCACTTAACCACGTTTAAAGCACCATACTTTCTTATAACTCCTTTTTTTTTCTCAATAAATAGTTTGTGTGATTCGCATATCCCTTACAATCACTTTCTCTTTTCATAATCAATTTTTATTTTTTTAATTTTACATGCATTATAAGGATTACGATGATTTTAATCGAATAACTTTTAGTTATAAGTATTTTTATTATTTTTTTTAAAAATATATAAAATAATATCATTAAAATTTATAACAACAAAAATAAAACTAAAAAAATTGAATAAATATTAATCAATTAAATTTTAATATTTATAAATTAAATATAAGAAAAATATTTTTATAATTATAAATTATAAAAAATATTATAAATATTGTTTTTCTCTTTCTTTTAAATTAAATTCACTAATTTTAAAAATATATTGAAGACCAAATTTAAGACGCCTTATAACAATAAAAATAATATTAAAAAAATTAAATAAATATTAATTAATTAAAGTTTAATATTTATAAATTAAACATAAGAGAAATATTTTTATAATTATAAATATTGTTTTTCTATTTCTTTTAAATTAAGTTAACTAATTTTAAAAATATATCGAGGACAAAATTTAAGACGCCTAAAACAATTTAGCATCCTAATTTGATTGATTAATTAGAAATGGTTCGTGTGATATGACTCTTCACCCAAGTAATAAATTTCAATTCAAATCACACTTTTATAATATTTCATTTATTTAATAAAAAAATAAACTTTAGTATTTTAAAAAAAGAGTCGACATTTTTCTTTTGAAGAAAAATATATTTTTATCTAAAAATATTATTTTTTTAATAATTTTATCATAAATTAATATTATCTAAAAAATACTTCATTCGCCTAACATAATTTAAAAACAAAAAAAAAACTAATAGAATTCTTGTTACATAGTTTAAAATATATCTATGTATATATATATATATATGTGTGTTTTATTATAAATTTAAAACATATTTTATAAAATAAAATTAAACAATTATGTATAAATTTTTACCTGGGAATAAATCTAAATCATTTTCGACATTTGACTTGCCTTAATTTTATATTCTAAAATTACTTGTCTTTACTTTTTATTTTTTCTTAAATTTAATTTTCATAAATGAGAAAATTATAAAAAATTAATTTAAACAAACTTTTATAATTAAATTAATTGATATATAAGAAAACTACATGGACCAAATTTTATAATATTTTAAATATAAATTATTTTATTAAAATTTTATGATTAAGTTTATCTAAATATATTATAAAGGTTCTTATCAAACACTATAAAAATTAATTATAATATAATTTTATATATTATTTAATTTAATAATATTAATATCAATTTATTTAATATAATGCAATTTTGTTAATTGCTAATAAATCATATGATTAAAAGAATATAATCTCAACATTTTATATATTAATTTGTGATGAATTTTAATTAATAATTAATATTACGTAATATTGTTAAAATTTTAATTAAATTTATATAATTATATTTAATAAAAATTATAACATTTATTATAATTATAATATATTCATAATATATAAATTCTCTTTAATTAATCGTGGTTGAGTGGTGAGCTAGGTTAAAAATATCTAATAAAGTTGCTTAGTTTTAAAAAAAACTTGTTTTACTTTCCAATTCTTTATAAGCATATTATAAATTATTTAGTTATTTTTAGAGTGTATATAACTTTATTTAAAAGTAATTATTTCAATTATCGATCTTTTTTAGTATGTAAAAAACATTTCACATTAGCAAAGAAAAAATAATACACCCTACATTAATCTAAAATAGATTTTTTTTTCTTTGATAATTTAACTTGAATTTCTTAATCATTTTGGTATGAAAAAGACATTTGATATAAGAAAAGAAAAAAATAATATACAATCCATTAATCTAACCCTAATGGGACGGGTGTACTCAGTTACCTTTTTTATGTTCTTTGTTCTGATTATTAAATTTATCTTCTATCTCTATCTAAAATTCTTACGAAGAGATATTAAGAATTTTTAGTGAATAATAGACATAAAAATGAAGAACGAAAATCCAAATGATATTTTTAATATATGTAAAGAAAAATAGAATTTTGATTTAAGAATAATAAACAAATAATATTTTAAGTAAAAGTAAGAAAAATAAAATATATGTAACAATAAAATACATAATCATTTTATGTTAAATTGAACAAAGAATATAATATTTTATTTAATTTTCAAAAGTGAATAAGGAATATAATATTTGTTTTTGTCCTTTTATATAAGAAAATGCTAATTTTCGTTCTCTCTATTTTTTGGATTGAGTTTAAATAATCTTGTAATTCTTAATTCTTTAGTAAAGTATTTTAGTTTTTTTTAAATTATATAAATTTAATCTATTAATTGTTGTGTAGAATCAATTTAATATTGAAAATGTTATAATTTTCAAGGACAAAATAGGATTTTTCTTTAAAAGAATTAGTAAAATTTTATCTTTATCTCTCTCTTTTTCATCATTTTCAACATCTAGATTTCACAACCTCACCCGCACGACTTCATTATCAACAATCAATATGACCAAACCTCACATTTCATTATCATTTCCCTATTTTATGTCATTCATAGGTTATTCATTTTCATATTTTAGGACGAGATAATTTCAAATACAAATTTGTGGATTTTGGTTGTCTTAAATTGGAGCAACACCCAATTATTGGTGGGTGATTTTGGGTTTGGCTTATAATTTTTCAAATAAGTTCATTAAAATTATTAGTGTAAATGTGAGATTCTTTCTTATTATCATATGTGATATGATTTGGCATTTATGTTCTACTAGTTTCTAAAAGGTTTTAGGATATATATAGAAACATGTGAAGGTTTTTCATATAATCCCAATTACTACACATCATATTCATTCTCTAACTATTTTTCGAAGGTAGTTAGGTTGTTAAGCAACTCAATTGGTATGCCATATGCTCATATGGGTTGTTGTTAGGTGGTTATGCCATAAGGTTATAAATATCAGCACCTTGAGCCTATAACAATCATTTTTTTGTATGATTTTTTGTGAATAAAGATTGAGAGTATTCTTCATCTTCTTTACTCCTTCTCCTTATTTTTCTATGGTATCAAAGTGAAATTAAGGATCTTGTGAATCTTGTGGTCATGGAAATGAAAGATTCATACTAGAATGTGTTGTCGAATTCCTCTTCTTCTTCACCCACTACACCAATCTTACCTTAAGTGATATCATTTTTGAAAAAAAATTAATTCTTTATGTCTTACATGTCATTGGGCCTATATATATGACATTTGCGACCTTGTTTAAGATGATTCAAACAAGATCATCTCTTAGCATCTTACATAGTTTGTTGGAAAACTATGAAAAAATGCTTACCACTTTTGAGAAATATGATCATGAGTTAATAATTCAAACAAATTTTATTAGTAAAAATAAAAACTTTTAACCTAAATAGTTTTCAAATAACCTCACTCTCACAATTCTAAATTGTCTTCTTGAAATTTTCATCAATTTCTCAAATTCAATGATTCATCCATTGGTGATTCTTCATCCAAGAATAGGCAACACATGTCATTTGAAAAGAATGTAACATATATACTTATATGCAAAATTTGTAAAAAACTTAGGCATGTTGTAACCTTTTGCTTATTTCTACATGATGTTCTTCTTGACAAGAATTCTTCTTCTTGGATATATGTCACAAAATTTAACTCACTCAAGTGCTTGGTTACTAGATGTTGTCTCTTTTGGAGAATATAAAAACGTGCAAGCATACATGGTCACAAGTAATAAAGATTTGTAAGTAAAGTATCGTTCCCACGGAGATTTGTTACTATAGTTTGTTGAGTACTAAAATTATATCTCTCTCATTTTATCCAAAACAATCGTTAATTAAGAAAAATGTAACAAGAAAATAAGAGAACTCTAGGATTGCAATTTTTCACCAAATTATTCCACTCTAATCATATTATTTTCTTTTGATTTATATTTTTTAGTACATTTAATTTGTCAACCGAAAACTTCTATTTTTATCCATGCATCTCTTCCGAGCTCCGTATAGACACACCTCGTTAAATTAATTCACTATATTTCTATGAGAATTAAATTCACCAAGACTCATTACGTTCTAAGTTTTCAAATGGCCACACATATAATTAGGATATATTCCTATCCTTCATCATACATGTCATTCTATCTACGAGCAATATACACAAAAATGCCTCTCTCAAGTTTATTAATGTGCCACAAATCGTTTTGATAAAATTCCTAAATAATCAAAAAGCATTAAGCACAAAATAGAATGAACAAATCGAACGTCTTATAAATCTTTCAAAAATAGTTAAAATCAAAGCTTCATAAATTTAGATCAAATGCAACCCAAGAAAAATTAAATTACTTCATAAATTTAAAATAAAAATTACAACAGTTCAAGGAAAATAAGATGAAGAACACAGAAAATTAAAACATCACTTAAAACAAATATTTGGCACACATGGAACACAACAGAAGCCAAAAATGGCTTCTGCGTGTTCCACCGTCCAACCCCTAATACCACAAAAATTCTAAACTGCAAAAAAAACTTTAACTCTAAAAAAAAACTCCTTAATTCTATCATCTTATCACCTATTTATAGCTACCAAAATACATCGAAAATAATAAAATTTAACACACGTGGGGGACAAAGAAGTGTGGGACAAATAATAAATTAAAACGCGTGGGGGGACAAAATGTATCGAAAACGCGTTCAAAATGTGAGTGGAGATGCTGTGCGTTTTTGTTTTTATTTTCCTTCCACGCTGCCACGTGTCACGATATGATTCGCTGAAAAAAATAGATGGACACGTGGCAGCACCTCATTTGTTTCACGGAATGGGCGCACGCAGAAACTGAAGCACGGGATTGGGGCGCCGAGAGAGTGTGGCAACGGCTGGAACAGAGACTTGATCCTGTGCTTTCGCGTTCATTGTAACTTGCCACATGTTAGAACATGATTTGCTTCAAAATTAAGTGGGACACGTGGCAGATTATGGTTTGTGGAATAACCGGGCGCACGTGGATCGACCGCATGGGAAAGGGGCGCGCCAAGGTGGGGGACAAGTCTGCACGGCATCAGAAGGGTGGGTCCCACGTTGCACGCTGGCTTGCGCGACAGGTGGGCCCCACTCGGGCTCCGAGCGGCGCGATGGAGGAAATCCCTGCACATAGTCTCCTTGGTCGGGTTTGAACAGCACGCGTGCATCCGAACCGTTGATGTGTTGATGTGACGGTCCAAAATGACGCGTGGATAACGCCGTGAGGAATTTCTCTCTTGTGATGAAAAATAACTTTTATAAATTATATTTTCACCCACAAAATATATTTCAAATTATATTTTAAACTTTGTTTAATTGCAATACAACCCTTTGGTAAATTAAATTAAATTTTAAACTTTTAATAATTAAAATTAAGCCCGAATTTAATTTAATTTATATTTTCAACATTTATAAATTGCAATTAAATACTCATTTATTTTGAAATTATATTTTTGGACGAAAACTTGCAATTAAGTACGTTTTCGATACAATTTATTTACTTTTCATAAAAAATATAAAAACAGTAAATACTAATTTATTCATCGAAAATTAACTAAAAACATTAAGAACATAGCAATTACAATTAATAAAATAGGTGAAAATAAGTATATAAAATACAGTTATCACTAGATCTAGGTGCTAATCATCATCTTACACCAAATTCAAGCCAAGTACCTCATGCTTTTCCTTACACTAGATCAGGTAGTGTTCTTGTCAGTGATGAGCAAAATCGGGATCGCCAAAAACTTTGATGCCATCCCTGCAACGGAGTCGTCCCCGGCAACGGCGCCAAAAACTTGATGAACGAAAACCGGCATCGCCAATCCTGCCAATACTTTGGTTTTATATTTATAAAACTCTTGCAAGTGCACGAATCATTTCATAGAAAATGATAAGTATACTCTCAAGGTCGATCTAAGGAAGGAATGTATGTGGTTTTTAATTTATTATTCAAACTTTTAAAAACGAAATTAAATCCTAAACATCCTGTCACAATATTTTGGGTTTTTTTGTGTGTTTTAATCTACTTACATAAAAATAAACATAGATTCAATAAACATTTATGCAAATTTTATCTTTTATAAATAGTTGAGTATTTATGGATATAATAACTAAGTTAATTATGCTTGCTCATATTATTTAGGTTATTAAAGATATGAATTGATATTTATTGATTCTCCCTTTTTTGTATGAATACCACCTTTGGTGGGGTTAGATATTCCTTGTTAACTAAACAAATCAATTAACACCTATGGGTGGGGTTGATAACTAATTTGGTTAATTAAATTAATTCCTTTTTCTAAGAGATTGAAAATGAACCATTTAAATGCCACCTTTGGTGGGGTTAGATAGTTTAAACTTTATTCAAGGTGTCCAAATTAAACCTAAGAATTTAGTTATCCGAGTACTAACTTTCAAGTTTTAAAACTACTATTGAAAACATGTTGTCAATACATTTTCAGATAATAATTCTTATAAAAACTTTTGAAATAGAGCTTCACTCTAACTACTGTGCGATTGTACCAACAAATAAAAGAGCACTACTCTAAATCAGACCGGATAACTAAACCTTAAAATCTAATTTTCAGATTTAAGTTTGTAATGAAAAATAATATATTTCTCTCTAACATACTTAATATAAAATCTTGAATAAAAATAAAATCAATTCATTTTAGAGATTTTTACCTATTTAATATTTCGCAAGCATAACAACGTTATTATTATATCATTTTTACAAACAACTAGCACAGTTAAATTTAATCACAGACAAATTAAATATAACATGTAAGAATAAAGCATAAAAAATAACTGCAAAGAAAATAAAATCCTTACAGTACTTCGATGCCATTCCCGTTGCTAGAAAACCTCCAAACGGAATTTGCACTCCCATTTATTTAATCAAAAAGCTAATAAATTACAAAAATATAACTAGTTCTTCCCAAAGAGGGAAGAACTCTAAAACTAAGCAAAACTAGCTAAAACATAAGAAAAACTAAAAAAAACTAAAAACTAAGAAATGGAGAGAAAGAAAGAAGAGAGAAGTGTGTTTTGAGGTGTGTTTTGAAGTGAAGGGAAGGGGGGTATTTGTAGGTGAGGATGGAGAGAAAAAAATGAGGAAAAAACTGTTAAAAAATGTAAAACGCGTAATGGAAATGCTGAGGTCATTAATGTCGTCGGCGTAGCGTCATGAAGCGGTATACGTGAAAAATGGGGCGAAAAAGGTGTTAGTAGCGGAGGGCTCTTGAGCAACTAGCAGCCTTGTATGTATGACGTGCCTTGTGGTGAAATGAGGCTGGCGTCTTGTTGAAGCGGTAGCGCGATTTCTGTCTTTTTGACATTTTTGACCTTTTCGACCCATTTTGTCCAATATTTCCATGTTTGTTGACCTTTTCCCACTTATTTATTAATATATTTGTGATGTATTGCTTCAAGTATTCCTCTTTGAGTCTTTAAATTGCGTTTTTAAGCCAAAATACCTGAAAAACAATAAAAATACCCGTGATTCCGAAAAAGACAAATTTATATAAATATATGATAAAACATATAAATATATATATTTTTAATCAATTAATGTACATAAAATCATGGTTATTTTAGTGCTTTTTGAGCACTTATCAGTCAGTAATGGTAACAATCTTGATATCACTAGTGTTGAGTCTGACACTTTAATTGCTCTTGATAATAGCATGTTTTTTTGCCAATAGTGTTCTTCATACTTTACAAGCTTCCAATAATTTGTTATCTATTCAAAAGTTGTGTGAAGATAACAAGGTTTTCATTAAATTTTACTCTGATTAGTTTTCTGTTAAGGATGTGAACATGAGGAATGTGGTGCATCAACAATGCAACTAGATTTGCCTATCTATCATGCATAAAATCTTGATGATTTAGACATGATCAAGGTCCACAAGAAGTGGCATTGTAAACTTGGTCATCAATCTTATGATACTATTGTCAAAGTCATATGGACTTATAGTATTTCTTATAAATGTCTCATAAATGAGTTAGTGTTTTGTACGGCTTGTCAAATTGTCAAATCCCATACAATACCTTTTCAATCCTACCATAATAAGGCATCCAAGCCTTTTCATCTTGTATATATTGATGTATGCACTTCTTCATAGCTTTCCTACAATAATGAAACATATTTCTTTTTCCATTGTTCATGATTGTAGTAAATATATTTGGCCTTTTCCTTTGCACATAAAAGGTCAATTTATTGATGTCTTTATACCATTTACTAAGATGGTTACTAAACAATTTTGTATTTCTTGAAAAGACTTTCAAACGAATGGAGAAGCTAAGTTCAAACCTATTATACCTATTTTGGAACAAGATGGTGTTTTTCATAGGTGCACCTTTCCCCATGCTTCGGAACAAGTTGGCATAAAAAAATAGTGGAATGAGGCTTAGCTTTGCCTTTTCAAGCTCATCTACCACTTCAATTTTGGACCTATACTTTTAGAACTATTCTTTACCTGTTAAATAGCTTGCTTACCAAAAGTTTAAATAATTTATCTCTATATGAGATCCTATACTACAAAAAGAGTGATATGGACTACCTTAAGGTATTTGGGAGTCAACATTTTCCTTGTCTTAGGTCTTACGACAAAACTAAACTGGAACCTAGATCTTAAGAATGTGTTTTCCTAGACTATGCTTCTAAGCAAAAAGGGTACATATGCTATGACATATGGTGTTTAATGAAACTTGTTTTCCTTATCAGTCTGGACATGTTAAAGTTGATACTACTGCATCTTCCAATGAGCCACTTATTGTTGTGTCATATCCAATCCACTCTTCCTCAGTTCTTGTCAATCCTATGGTGAATTATGGCATATCATCTACATCTTAACCTAGTTTTGCTAAAATTTTATCTACATCATCTAAACCTACTTATGTTTCTTCTTCACCTTCACCTTACTCTTGTACCCATTCAAGTTCTAATCACTGCTTACCACATCAATAGTACAATATTGAACCATTTATTATTTATTCTCAGACCCCCTCACTTCCTAGTGATGAATATGAACCATCATTTCCTACTATTTTAGGAAATCCTATTTCCATTTCTATTGTCCCAGTAGAGTCATCTACTCTATTGAAAATACTTCTTGATACAGCCAATAACCTTTAATTGTTTGTTTATCTAACGATTCCTTCTTCTTAAATTCTCATCCTATGATTGTTAGAGCAAAAAATGGCTTTCTTAAATCCAAACCTTGTGCCTTTATAGTTCATGGAATTTCTGTCTAACCTGAACTTGAACATTATAAATATGCTTTAATTGTTCCTGTTTGGAAACAAGCTATGCAACAAGAGTATGATGCACTCTTAAAAAATAGCACATGGAATCTAATGCCATTACCTTATGATAAAACTGTCATAGGATGCAAGTGGTTTTTGAATAAAATTGAAAGCAGATAGGACCTTAGATAAATATAAAACTCAATTGGTTGCAAATGATTTTCTTCAAATTAAAGGCATTGATTTTTTTGAGACTTTCTTCCTAGTAGTAAAACCAAATACAGTTAGGATAATGCTTAATTTGACACTTCATAAAAGGCTAGAATATCAAGCAAAATTGCTTCATGATTCTACCACCTGGTTTTAAGCAAGGGTAGGGGTTGCTTTGCAAACTAAAAAAATCTCCCTATAGACTGAAGCAAGCCCAACATGATTGGTTTGAAAAGCTCAAATCTTGTTTGCTTCAGTTGGGTTTTTAGTCTATCACATCAAATACCTCTTTATTTGTCCTCGACACTCCTCAAACTTATTTATTGATCCTTGCATAAGTCGATGACATACTCATTACAGGTAGCTCCTCTAAACTTATTCAAGCACTTATAATCAAGCTTGGTGCCTAATTCAACCTAAATGATCTTAAAGACTTGACTTATTTTCTTAGTACTGAAGCTCATTTGTAGAAAGACCTATTCACTTAAATCCATAAAAATACATCAAAGAATTACTTGTGAAATATGGCTTGCTTGAGTTCAAATGCTGTGACACACCTATGTTCACGGGAAAGGCTTTGTGTCAATCTAATAGTACTATTCTTTTTTATGTTGATATCTCTTTATATCGTAGCATAATGAGTGCTTTTCAATATTATACTTTAACTCGTCTAGACATTACATTTGAGGTTAATAAACTTTGTCAATTTATGTTCAAACCCACACATATTCATTAAACTATTGCTAAAAGGTTATTACGTTATCTAGAGGGTACTATGCATCTTGGTCTTACATTTTACAAGCCTTTTTCATTTGAACTTGATTGCCTATAATGATGATGATTAGGCATCCTTTCTAGATTATAGAAAATCAAATGGTGCCTATTGTGTTTTTCTCGGCAACAATATGGTTTCATGGCATTCATCCAAGTAGCAAGTGGTTTTCAGGTCTAACACTAAATCAAAATACAAGGTCATGGTTGATGCAACTGTAGAACTTCTTTGATTCAGGTTCTTATTCACTAAAATTCCAATTGTAACTCCATCTTTGCTTCTCTACGACAATATCATTGTGTAACACTTAGCCTATAATCTAGTGTTGCATTCTCATTCTAAACATATAGGACTTGATTAACATTTTATCCGAGAACAAGTCTTACATCATCAGTTGATTATACAACATGTTTCCTCCGAAGATCAAATCGTGCATACTCTAAATAATCCTTTGGCCTTATCTCGTTGTACTTTACTACGCATCAAACTAATATTACAGTCTAAACCATCATCTTGAAGGGGAATATTAGTCTAAATGTGATATTTTTTTTATTATCACATGTGATATGATTTGTATTTATACTCTATTGGTTTATACTCTATTGGTTCCTAAAGGGTTTTAGAATATAAATAGGCATATGTGAAGGTTCTTTCTATAATCCTAAATACTACATTTCAAATTCCTTTTCTAATATTTACTTAAAACAATTAGGTTGTTAGATAATTCAATTGGTGTGTTATGTACTCGTAGGTGTTAGTTATTAGGTGGTTATGTAGTGAGGTTATAAAAAACATCACCTTAAACTTATAGTAGTTATTTTTTTGTATGATTTTAGGTAAATAAAGATTAAGAATATTATTCATCTTGTTCAATGCTTTCTTTTTCTTTTTCTAAGAGTATTTGTTTTTCTTATAAAAATCTTCATAAATTTACTATATGACTATGCTGGTAGTTGTAGAAGAAGGTTTTTGGGCCAGGTGACCCTCCACCTAATACCTGTTTTGTTTCATCTTAGTTTGGCTTCATAGATGGAGAGATAATGTGAGGAGTTTTTTTTTAATGTTTTTAATAAAAAGCTTATTTTATCCTTTTAAAACTAATTAGATTAAATTCTTTGTATTTTAAAATTAATGACTTGAAAAAAAAAAACAATTAAAATATCTCATCCAAGAATTATAAGAATATCGAGACCTGTAACCTGTTCCCATTATTTTTCATTTTATTGTAATCATCGTTTGCTTGAATATTTGACACCTTAGGAAAAATTGAACACCTGACCTAGCTGAAACTTTCGTTTGAATATCGACAATAATCTAAACTGTGAATCTTTAGTGATTGTACCTTTTGCAAAGGTTTTACAAGAAGGATCGATACAAAATTCTGATTCAATTGCGTTGAAGTTGCATCAGGAGATCTAATATCTGAGGATGAGAGTTCATGGATGGCGATATCTGATATACCTCAGGCAATGTAAATGTGCGGATTTGCGTTTTGTTACTACAAGTCCTCACGCCTACGTACCTCGAGCCAATGGACGCTCCAATGTATTTTCTCGACCGTTTCCTCGTTCTTTTTACTATTCAACATCACCAGGTACGTTTTATATTCACCTTCTCTCTTCGTTTTGTTTTCGGATTCTTCTTTTAGTTTAGGGTTTAGGGTTTAAAAAAATTACTTTTTTTTTCTTGGGAATGACCATGAAGTTTTAGCTGTGCTAGTGATTGTTTTGCTTGTGATGTTATTTTCCTTTTTATGTTTTCTTCTTAGCTTTCGCTTTTCCAGATCAACTTGCTCACTTTCTTAACATTTACAATTTTTTTATGCGAACGTTCTGAACAGGTTATGTTTGCCAGAATTCGTCTTCTAATCTGTTGTGGTATTAATCTTATCTTTTTTTATAAATAGCTCAATTGGACCCTGAGTTGTCGCCAAACATTCTTAAGATAATGGAACAGAGACTTTCTGCTATTGAACAAAGGAGTGCTTGGCTGCAGAATCTTGTAAATCAGGTCTATCTGATTATGCATGTTTGTTATCTGTTTCTATTAATTAATATGCTCATTAAGGATGAGCTTCTATATTGCAAATGTTTCTTATGTTATAGTTATAATTGATTATTGATTTTTATTTTGCTGTCCAATTGAAGACAGCCAGAAGCCTCACCAGCAGACTATGCTCGGGCTAATAAGGAGCTTCGGAAACTCCGAGTGCCAATGGATCTCATAACTGAGTTAAGGGCCAAGCAGAAGGTAACTGCTCTCATTTATCCCTGTTGAAATGTCAGATATAACGAAGATTGTGTTGCATTTGTAATATGCATATATATTTTAAAATTAGCTCCCTGCAGTTAATAGTTTGCTCAAAAATTCAAAGGTGATGTTTTATGTTTATGCTTTACATCCTTTTGATGGTGCATATATTTGCTTGCTTCAAAAAGTTTTCCATTGGTTAGGCGGGGAAATTATTTTTTATGTGTTTTTTTGGGTTCATTTTTTTGGACTCCCTGTTGCAGGATACTGATGGTTTGAAGTCACTGATGGCTGAATCTTCTGAAGATAAAGACATGCTTAATATGGCCACCGAGGAATTGAGTCGGGTCATGGAAGAGGAGAAAAGACTGCAAAATTCATTGCTGAAGTTATTGCTTCCTAAGGATGATGCCGATGAGAGGGACTGCATTTTGGAGTTGAGAGCTGGTAAGAGATGCTTATCTTTGGCCATGAGATGGGCGTGTTAATGCAGTCCTCTTTCATCTGTTTACTTTAAGCATCAGTATATTCAAATTGGACTTGGTTCTTGTCATTTCTTTTTATGTTAATTAATAAAAGTTGTAAACAGGAACTGGTGGGGAGGAGGCTTCTTTGTTTGCAATGGACATATTTAGAATGTAAATTTCTACAACTTGCCAATCAACGAAGCAATAGCTTCTTTTAACTCATTTTACTAGCTGTGATATGAAACATTGATCTGGTTTTCTCCGAAACAGGTATGAAAAATACTCACAGAAGAAAGGGTGGAAGTTTGAAGTTGTAGATTTAACCGAATCTGACCTTAAAGGATACAAGGTCTGGTTCCTTTTAAATACCAGAAAAACTTTATTTTAGACCCATCTTGAAGAATTGTGCTTTAGTTATATGCCACCTAAGCAAGTTGCTTGATTTTATTAATGTTTAATCTGAGTTTCATACTCAAGTTAAGTCCTGTTATTCTTAAATTCTTTCATCAGGAAGCTAGTGCAGCAATCTCAGGAGCTGACGTTTACGGGAAACTTAAATTTGAGAGTGGGATTCACAGAGTACAGGTCGCTATGGGACCTTTCTCGTTGTACTTTACCAGTTACCACTACTACCAAAATAGTTGATAGTTTTCCTATTGCAGCGAGTTCCTGTGACAGAGAAGGGAGGGCGAATTCATACCAGTGCTGTTTCTGTTGCTATCCTCCCTCAGGCTGATGAGGTGTTGTGTTTGGACTAATGTTTTTGACAGTTGTAAAATGGAGATTATTTTTTTGGTTTTCATAAGATGGAAAGTTCTTTGAGCCCAATTATTGATATTGGAAAATGGAAACATTTATGTTTCTTTGATATGGATGCCTATATATTTAATCCTTCTTTCCTCTTTTGTCATAATATGATGCGAAATATGTGATTGTCTTTTACAATCTTCTCTTTACCATATGTGAATGTGTATGTTGGTGCTTCCGCAGGTAGATGTCCGGTTGAGGAATGAGGACTTGAGAATTGATACCTATAGATCAGGTGGTTCGGGTGGTCAGCATGCAAATACTACCAATAGCGCTGTTAGAATCACTCATATTCCCACTGGGATGACCGTGGCCATACAAGATGAGCGGTCACAACACATGGTAAACTATTATAATCATGTTGCTTCTTTTATTTTCCCATTGGTAATTAACTAATTATTACACTTTTATATCTCTCTCTCTCTTCCTTACCACCCTATTTCTTGGTTTTTTTTTTTTTTTTTTTTGTAGAACAAGGCCAAGGCACTTAAGGTGCTATGTGCAAAGCTATATGAAATAGAAAGATCCAGAATTCAGGCCATTCGATCAAAACTTAGATCAGATCAGGTAAAACAAAAGTGAGATGGTTTAAGCAAAAAAAAAACAAAATCCAGTATTCAGGCCATTCGATCAAAACCTAAAGAGATGAAATGCATGTTAATTAATTGAGACCACTTGGTCAAAACTTCGATCATAGCTGGTAAAACATAGATGAGACGGTTTAGCAAAAAAAATGAATAATAATAAAATAAAAAACACAGATGAGATGCATGTTAATTAATTTTTCTGCCTGTGACATTGTGATTAATATAAATCATCACCCTGAACAGATTGGTAGTGGAGACAGATCTGAACGAATTCGTACCTACAATTTTCCTCAGGGGCGTGTTACTGATCATCGTGTTGGAATTACTCATCATGCTATAGACGATGTAATGGAGGGAGAAAATCTAGACGTTTTTGTTGATGCTCTTCTTTTGCAGCAGGAAATGGAAGCAATTGCTTCTTTTAGTTCCTCCCAATGAAGCATCTTAACTGTTGGTATTTCTTGTTTTGAGCTATTTCTCATTATTTAATTTTCGTTGTACATTAGTTATTACCAGTGACACGGTATCTCATTGGGGTTCTCTTCACTAGTGGTTGTAGGTTGTCAAATCTTTTGAAAGTGTTGCATAGATTTCAACATTCCCATTCATATTAATTTCCACTCTAACTCAACAATTCTGTCACTCTCATCTAGGCATGGCAAAAAGATCCACCCATTAGAGTTTCATGAATATTAACTCCATGTGATCTACCGTGGATCGGATCAAAAGAGATCATTTTTAGATTGAATCAGATGATGATATATATACAAGATTAACATATCGGATCAGATCAATACGTGAATCAGGTCAAATTTGATCCATCAGTGGATCGATATAAATCTAAATCTTTTTAAAACTATAATTTTGGAACTAAAAGAATTATACATTCACAATATATTTTCCTCATTTTTATAACTATTTATTTGAAAAAAATTACATTATAAATAATCATTTTTAAAATTTCTCTTTTATATTTTTACAAGTATAACTTTCTCTTTTAAATTTTTTATAAATTTATCTATTATTGTTTTGAATTTGTTAAACAAAAATTTAAATCTCATCATATTCATAAGTATTTATTTCTTATATTTTTTTTATTAATGATATTATTTTTTATTTTATCATAATTTTTTTAAAATAAGTAAGAATTTTTTTTTAAAAAAAAGTAATAGTGTTTTCTTACGATATATAATATTTTCTTATTGTTTTTTTTTTCTTTTTCTTTTTTTAAATTTATCAATCCAAAATACTTAATGTATCACATTAAGTAATGTTTTAGTTTTACAAAAAAATAATAAATAAAAAAATGGAACTATGGCATTGATCCATGGATCAATTACATGATTCAATCTACCATGTGTTAAAATAGATTAAATCAGATTGGTTTTTTTGAGCAATGGATCAGATTGGATATGATCTATTGTCATCCCTACTCTTATCAACATGTCCATTGGTAGGGAATAGATGTCTAAATTTATTAATGAGATTTATAATAAAATATATTAATTTTTAAAATGTATTTTATCTTATATTGTTTGATTTTTAATGAGATGAGATAGTAATGAGATTATATTAATTGAGATATTTTATTTGTCTATAATGGACCTAAATAAGACATGTAAAAATACAAAAATAATAAAAAATATGATACATGATTATTTATAATGTAAGTTTAATAAAAAAAATGATACAAATTAGGTTAAAAATTAGACTTATTAGGGTTACAATTTAAATAAGATGAAATGATAAGATATTGCATTTAAATTAAATGAGACAATGTTGTATCATAACCTCATGTTTGATTTATTGGAATAGAATGGAATCAGAATTGATTCTTTTTAATTTTATGTTTGTTTGGACTGAAAAGTGGGAATGAAATGAAATCGATTTCTAAAAGAGAAGAAATTAGAATTCTAATTCCTTCGCTCCCTTAAGGAGTCATGATTCCATTTTCATCTCAAATATTTTTCCAATTTTACCTCAACCCTAATATAACCCTAAATCTCAAATCCTAAATTTTAAATCCTAAAATCTTATTTTGAAAAATAATAATTTACCCTAAATTTTAACCTATAAATATAACCGTAAATTTTAAATCCAAAACCCCAAATCCTAAAACCTAAAACCCTATTTAGAAAAATAATAATTTTTACCCTAAACCTTAAATCTTAAATCCAAAAACCCTAAAACTTATTTAAAAAATAATAATTTTAATCCTAAACCTTAACCCACAAATATAACTTTAAACTCTAAACCCATAAATATAACCCTAAATCATAAACCTCAAATCCTAAATCATAAAACCCTAAATCCCAAATCTTAAACCTCAAAACCTCAAAACCTTAAACCCTATTTAGAAAAATAATAATTTTATTTTTAAGTAATAATTATTTAGAAATATAATGATTTCAATAATGTATTTTGTCTAATGAAAAAATAATAATTAAATGATATTATTTAAATTTTATTAAATATAGGGATATTAAGGTAATATATAACGTTTTTCGTTTCATTTTAATTGTAAACCAAATATTTTAATATTGATTCCTTATTTTATTTCAGTGGTTAAATCAAACAAAATTGTTTCCTTTTTTATTCCATTAAAGTTCCAGTTTGTGAATCAAACACCACCTAAGTTCATTAATGACACTAAATAAAATATGAGACGAGATAAGACTGTATATCTCCGATAAGAAAGTCCAATGGCTTAACTAAAATTGCAGATAAATAAGCAACAATTATTATTATTTTTATTAGTTTAGATAAAAGATTATACTTTTTAGTTTTTCCCTCCCCTTGGTTTTGTGTCCTCAGTCAAGTTTCTTGTGAAGTTTTGGTACGACGAGTCAGCACTCAGCACAACAGTCAGTCTCAGCACCAATCGTTCTCATCGAGCGGTCAGTGCACCAATCGTTCTCATCCAAGAGCTATTTTCCCATAAAGATAAATCTCCCACGTAAACAAGTGGATCGTCGGATTGCTATTACCTATTTCTTATTCCATCTAAATTAATTTATCAATACAATGATTTAAGTGCATTAGAATAGTCTACAAACAAGTTAATGCTGATAAGCCTCAAACGGGACCGTTTGCCTTAGAAATATAATATGACATCGAATGGGACTTTAAGGTCAACTCGTGTGAAAGGGATCCCATAAAGAAAAAAAGAAAAAGCTTTTTGGAATTTGAGAAATCGTTAATTATATTTTTGTTCACGTACGACTAAGCCACTGGATAAATTATTTCTATCTTTAAATATAAAAATAATATCCCTTTGTCCTTTTTATACATCTATTATTAAAACAAATTATTTTACATTAAATATTATTTAGTTGAATATTGTTTAAAATATTGTTTTTATTATTATAAGTTTTTAATTTTTTTTAATTTTTTTATTTAAATTAAGATGGTGTTTGAACCAAATATTATGATTATAATTGTTTGGAGAAAATTTAAGTATATAAGATTTTAGTGATTTGTAATGAGAAGTAGAAATTTAGATGATTAAATTGGATCTTGTATTCTCTTTATTTAAGCGATATATATATATATATATATATATTACATCTCACGTACGTGGAAGAGTACGTATATAGCGATCCGGTTACACGTGGTAAAATTGCACATGAATTAATTTAAACAGAAAGTAGATTGCTACAAATGTTACATTATTAGGTCGTTACATACAGATAAAGAAATGTCGTTATATATAGGTCGATTTAGGTTCCTAAGTAACTTTCTAGGGTCGTTCATGGAGAGGAAGGACCATGATCATATCGGGATCTTGTACACGAGGTCTTGACACCTATGACCTAGCAATTGGATAACGAGGTACTCTATCGACCGGGGTGTATGTTTTACCAAGTTTGTTGAGTCCAGGCCATTATTAAGCCAACCATGTAACCTTGTCTTACCTTTGCGGGGTACCTACACTTACTAGGTCGTATGTCCGTTACATATTTAATATCAAACATTAACTCTCATATTCTCTTAACTTTAAGAAGTCAATGGAATATTATTTGGTCATCTTTTTCATTTTAAATAACCCAAATTAATCAATTCAATGTATCTAAGCATATAACGGCTACTCAGACAATACAACTTCTAGTCGTAAGGTTATTTTAATCACGAATAATATTCTTTTAGTTAATTTTATTCTGGTTGAGACCTTTTAGCTACTCATTTTTCCGTTATAAATAGTAGATAAACTTTACTTTTATCCTACCTGTTTTAACTTAGTTAATTTATCACTTGCTAGTTAATCGGACGTCGTATTTTTCCTTGATAAGATCATTTAAAAGTTACTTGGTAGGGATTTCAGCTCGATCATATAGTGACGTATATTGGAAATTAGGTTGTTTGTTATATCCTTACTTCTCAATTAGAACAATCTTCCCATTATTTAGATAATTCCTTATTCATCTTTTTAACTCATATTTTATGTCTCGTAAGGGAAAAGAAGTGGATAGGTCTTCGAAAGGAGACCTATCAAAAAATGTATCCTCTAGATCAGGTCGTGTAACCTTGGGATCGTTACAAACCAAACGACCTGAGATGACATGGAATAGTGACAATAGGCCTATTCCGAGGACCGTTAAGGAAGGAATTCTCGATCTTCCTACTTCCTCGGGATCTAAGGCAATATTTGCCTCATCTTCATGGGATTCAATTCCTGTTATCAGTATCCTCGTGTCTACATCCACCAAAATAGCTCACCCTAAAAAGAAAAAGGGGAAATAAGGGTGAGCCTACTCATAGAACTAAGGACAAGCAATAAATTGAAAAGATGCCCAGCATCCTAACAACCGAGCATTTGGAGGAGATTAGGCAAACGTATAACCTCCCAACTAGCATAGGTATAATGCCAATACCTCTCCCCATCTATGCGATGCTAATGATCTTCCTTCAGGATGGTGGGTGATTCATCTAGCAGGCTTCAAAATAGGTCTTTGTTGCCCCTTTCCTAAATTAGTAACCCGTGCCTTGAGCACATTTGACATAAATTTTGCCCAAGTAAATCCAAATGGATGGAGAACCCTCTTATGTCGTGTGTATATATCGTGCATCATCGGCCACTCAAACTCTTCGATAACATCATCGGTTGGAAGGATAAGTATTTTTACATCATTGGGGACATTTGGGGTGACGAGGTGGATTTTTCGATTCAATATACCTGGAACCACCACTTGAACACCTCGAAACCTCGAGCTAGCGAGCTCATAAGTAAATTAGATGTTGGTGGTAAAGAAAAGATAAGGTGAATTGAGCTACAAAACACCTCGCATGAAGGTTATTGCAATATCCTGAGTGTAGCTCGCTTGAAGAAGTTCGGGATATGGCGAGATTATTCGAACGAATATCAAGGTCATTTCCTATTTATAAGGTAATTTTTCAGGTCGCAATTCTGGTAAGGTTATTGATGTATATATCTTTTTTACAGGCATGGACTGCTCGCATGTGGACTTAGAAGATCTTATCGACACTATGGGCTTTCAGGATCTGGCTCCCACGTACTCGCACTTGGAACCCATGTCCCTTTCCCTAACTCGGGATGAAGATCCCTTTGTAGAGTTGAAGGTTGCTCCAACTACTAAGGTTACAATGCCTCAAGCGACGTCGGGTAATCCGAGCTCATCCTTACCTCAAGGACTTAAGGTTTTAAAAAAGAGGAAGGTCGGGGAAAAGTATACCCCCGGAATTTGATAAGGTCATCCTGAAGGATGCAGTGGTCCTAGATACCCTTGTCACGTACTTCAATGAGGGGATTTTTGGAAGAATGGATCTTAAAAGAGATCTTTTTTTGGCATTTTGGGGGAGATGCTAAGAGGTCATAAGTCAGAGCAACTCGTAGGAGCGAAGGGGGCACCCATGGGGAGTTAATTGCAGATCGTCTCTTTGAGGTACATGTTCATTGCCCTTTTTTTTCTTTTTTGACTGATCTTATATGCATGCGGTATGCTTGGCAAGAGAGGGCGAACTGTCCCTCAGAGGCTACAAGCATGAGGTTCAGGTTAGTCGCCTACAAATAGCCAAGTACGAGAAGATGGAAAAAGACAGAGATGTCTTGATGGTTGAAAAAGATACAAGGATTTTGAACCTTGAGAATGAAGTTGTTGATAAGGTAGAGAAGCTACGAAAAATTGACTCCTACTATTAGGAGAGAGGGGAAGCAACCATGCATTTTGAACAGATCGGTGCCTTCAACATACCATCAACTGATTAAGTACCCTATTATTGACGAGGTAAGAGAAATTGAGGGGGAACAAGATAGGCACAAAGTTGTTACAATGTCGCTATGAAGAATGCGTTATCCCAGTCTTCAAAATAGCAATTACAGAGCGAAGGTCATCCCAACGAAATTAATAAATTGTGCACAGGTTAGCATAATACGATGGAAGTCCACGGTGAATATGATGTGGTTCATATAGGGGAAACTGAGAACAACCATTCCATGAAAATCAATTCTGAGCTACCTTCTCCATTCAAAGTTATTCTTATTGATTTTTTGAAGAATAACGTGGATTTGTTTGCTTGGAAGCTTGAGGACATGCCCGACATCGACCCAAATATCATTTCTTATGAGTTATGCCTGGATCATACCAAAAAGCTGGTCCAACAAAGAAAGTAGAGATTTTCCAGAGACAAGAATGAGATTATAAAAAAAAGATCGAGTCCTTGAAAAGTGTGGGTTGGGTTCGTGAGGTCATGTAACCAACCTGGCTCTCAAATGTGGTAATAGTGAACAAAGTAGGAGGCGAGCACAAAATGTGTGTGGATTTCACTGATTTGAATAGGGCGACTCCAAAAGATTGTTTTCCTTTGTCGAATATCGACCAATTGGCAGATGCCACGGCTGGGTTCGAATCAATGAGCTTTATGGATGCTTATTTAGGCTACCATCAAATCCGAATGCATCCTAGAGATGAAGAAAAAATGACGTTTATTATGAAAGAAGGGACATTTTGTTACACGAAGATGTCGTTCGGTTTGAAAAATGTCGGTGCTACCTATCATAGAATGATAAACAAAATGTTCGTTTTGTGGAGAAATTCATATGGCACATCATATGGAGATACAGATTACCTCGTAAACTAGTCGTAGATAATGGCAGATAGTTCACTAGACAAAAACTAGTATCTTTTTGCAATGAGAAGGGTATCAAATTATCTTATTTCACCCATTACTAACCACAAGTGAATAGTTGAGCTGGATCGTCTAATAAGACACCCATAAATAAACTATAGAAACATTTGGAAGGAACCAAAGGAAAATGGGTTGATGACCTACCCGGAGTTCTTTGGGCCACAAGGACTACTCCCAGAATGTTAATAAGAGAAACCCCTTTCTCCCTCATTTATGGAACTGAAGCAGCCATACCCCTTGAGATACAAGAGCCTACCCTTCGATCCAGTATCATGCAAGATGACAATGATCATTTAAGACGGGAGGACCTGCTGTTAACTGAAGAAAAAAGGGAAGAAGCCTTGATAAGACTTGAGTCGCAAAAGAGAACACTCCAAAAGACATAATAAATTTGTTAAGCATAAGAGCTTCAGTATTGGGGAGTGAGTTTTGCAAAAAGCGTTAAGCAACAAAGTCAAAACTAGCGCATGAAAATTTGCAGCAACATGGGAAGGTTCGTATCAAATATATGATATCACCCATGCGGGCTTTTATTTGTTAGAACATGGCAGTATAAAAGAGACCTTGAGTTGGAATGGAGAACTCCTCAAAAACTACTACGTGTAAAGTTTATGTTTTATATATGATGAGTACAATATCTTTTGATCAGTTGTTGAATTTATTTTATGCCCTAAATTAGAAGTAGTCGAACGACTTTCTCGTTTGGGATGCTAGATTTATCTTATGCCTTATGATTGGAGGTGGAGTCCCCTGACCCACACTTGAGATGCAAAATACATTCCAAGGAGCACATGCAAGGGAATGGACGTTCACCCTTATATGATGCCACCTCCTATAACTTTTTAATGAACCCCAAGTCAGAAGTAGTCGAACAACCTTCTCGCTTGGGATGTGGGATTCATCCTATGCCTCATGATTGGAGGTGGAGTCCCCTGATTCCCCACTTGAGATGCAAAATATATCTGAAAGAATACATACATGGGGTGGGTGTTCACCTCTCCATACCGTATATCTCGGGCACCTTATTTTATGCCCCTAAGTCGAAACACGTCATTCGACCTTATCACTTGGGATGCGAGACACGTCTTATGCCTCATGATTGGAGGTGGAGTCCCCTAACCCCTCCACTTGAAATGTGGGATCTGTTTTATGCCTCATGATTGGAGATGCAATCCCCTGGCCCCCACATGAGATTCAGGATGTGTCCTATGCCTCATGATTGGAGGTGGGGTCCTCTGACCCCTCACTTGAGACGTCGGCCATAATTTTTATCATATTGCAAGACTCTAGACACCATTTCATTATTCAAGATAGGAATAAATAACAAATAACAGGAGTTGAAACGATTACCAGATCAATAACGCGATCTGGTATTACAAATTATTGCTAGCATTATTATACATAAATATTGCATTCTTTCATGATAGGAACTTCATGGCTATTTTTTATCAAGCGCCATGTGTTTCCAATATTCAACTAGTTTGTGCAATCCATCTCGTTCTTCGTTGTATCTTTCATGTTCAAGGTGTGACAATTTCAAATCTTCACGCGAGTCCGCTAACTCTTGTTCTAGGACTTTACAACGAGATTTCAACTCACATAATTCTCGATCCATGAATTCGACTGCTTCTCGACACATTTCAACCTCTTTCTGAATCCTTCACCAAGGTTATGGCCTACGATCCAAAAACATGTCGCATAGAGTAAAAATAAATTGACATCGCGATGAACTTTTACACCAAGTACTAATAGCAAAATACTTATGTCGAACATACACCTCGTTATCATATGTCATATCGTTCCTCCCTCTCGTGGGTTGTATAGATAGATAGGCGATCTTCGGGCACCCCAAAATGATGATATAATTCCTCCTGCACACGAGGAACATTAAACATTCCACTTTTGAAAATATCGTTAATATCGCTAGTCTCACCCTTCTCTTTTTTCAGAGGATATATACTACACAAAGGGTTAATGCCTTCCCTTAACGAGGACAACCCCTCATTCAGAGGTAATTTATCAACACACGATCTGCTCATATGTAGGGGAGTAGACACCCCACCTTAAGCCGACTTTGAGAACATTGGGTGTTTCTCATCTTTTTCTCCCCTTACTACTTTAAGGGGGGCTTGGTTAACCTTTTCACTATGAGTAGGAGAAACATCTTGTTTCCTCCTATTAAGTGCAACTTGCATAGTGAGTAAGGTTGTTGGATTCACCTTCTCGTTACAACAAGGAACATATCATTTCTCTATAACGGGGAGTACTTTTGCGGATGGTGATGACCTCGTTTCAAACAAATCATCCAAGTTTACTTTGCTATAATCCATTCGTATATCAAACGGCCTATGATGAGAGGATGAATTTTATCAAGTTGCCCAGTATTATTTTTAAATTCAACCTATATAAACGCGGCCTCAAATGCTCAGAGTTATGCATATTATGCGAATGATAAATGAAAACAAAACATTTCAATCAAAACGAATATATAGAAGTAAACAACCACATTTAATAAAGTCAATTTCAATTCCCAAAATATTCACGGGATGACTTCTTCTACCACACCCTCGGGTGGACCGTTGGGAGCGACCTCTATATTACGAGGTGAAGCTTGCGGAGTAGCAGTTCCAGGTGCCTTGGACCTACTATAAAAAAAAGAAATAAATGACGTCTTTTTATAAGGGCTATCTGTTTGGGTTCGTAGCTTTTATACACTGGGGGTCCGTAGACTCCACCTTCAATTAAGCTACGACACATTTCTTTCGTCCTTTCCCATCTTTGAACCTGAGACCTAGCCCTTAAGTACCTCAGTTGATACCAACTTCTATGAAACTGTGGTACTTAAGGGTTAGGTCTCATATTTGAGGCTTGAAAAAGACGAAAGAAACTCGTTAATGTACCTTAGATTGGAGATGAAGTCTATAGACTCTCCCACAGTAGAGTACGAGGCCCACAAGTATATCCTAACAATAACCATTCTTATTTTAATTTTTTGGAACATCTTTAAAAAATTTAACCATAAAAATATAATTTTCTCATGTTCACTATTAAAAAAAAGTGTGGTAAATTATTTTACATTTGTTTAAATTAAATTACGATTATTTAGACTCGTTTAATATCTAGTTTTGCATAATTAGATATTATTTAATATTATTATGGTGTTATTTTTATTGTTATAAGTTTTATAGGTGTTATATTTTCTATAATTTTTTGTAATTTTTTTATATTATTAAGATGGGTATTTGAACCAAATATTATGATTAGAACCATTCTTATTTTAATTGTTACTCTTTTTCTAATTTCATTAGATCCTCTAATCACTATTATTTTCTAATTCTATCTTTAACTTACAACCAAGTTTTCTGTTCCACAAAAAAATGATTTATATACAATAAATAAATTGGAGCGGGTATAGTTTAGTATTAAAAGTGTGATTTCATTCTGCTAACCCTTTAATAGTTAAGAGACTAAAGAAAATTAAGTTATATCTATATATTTGTTTCACAATCTAAATAGTAAAGTTGTGGTGTTTTTGATCAAAGATTTATTCTTCAAATCTCAGTCTCACGTTCACATTCAAAGTGTGTACTTTATTGTTCGAATAAATTTTTTTTTTTAAATTAGCCTTAATTTTTCTAAAATTATATAACATATGCGGGCACATAAAGCTTAAAAAATATCTCAATTATTGTGTAATCCCTACGATCCAAAACTGATAGGACTGAAGGAGACAGACATTTAATCATATCTAGAGCAAAGCTACCTTATCAGCTTACCTTTAAAATCTTCTTTCGAAGGAGGAAATCAAATGGTAGGGCCTTGAAAGTTCTCGCTTGCTACCTAAACATATTAAATTTCATAGCAAATAAAAAAAAAAAAGTTTTTCATTTATCTCACTTTCTCTTAATAATATATATTCATCAATTAACATATTAATATTATATTAAATGTAAAATTAGAGATGTGAAATGTTGAAATAATTTGAAGATTATTAACTAAACATGGATCAATAATATTGTGTTAAATTAAAATATAAATACTTTTGTCTGTATTTGATCATTGGTTTGCAAATTTGTCAAGGGATTATATTTCCTTATCGGTTCATGTTTATGTCGATTTGCTTACTGTTAAGATTTTTTCTATGTTAGAGAATAATTTCTAAAGTCACCATTTAAATCATATTATTTAAAAATAAATTATGATAATTAATGTGATAGTTAATTATAAATTAAAAAAAAAATTATAGTGGTCGGTTTGGATATCAAAATCTCTCAATTCCTCTCTCCTTGTTATATTATTCTTACTCTACCTCTTAACCTAAGTCATTAATTTTCCCTGACACATTACAAACTAGAGTTGCCCATAAACTGATATTTGGGAACCTGACAACCAAACAAAAGCAAGGGGGGTGTTACGATCAGTCGAGAGAATCAAACAAGATTTTTATTAGACGAAAACTAGTTAGAATGTGAATGAATGACTGGGTCATCCTTATTTATCTCAAAGAGTAAAAAAAAAAAGAGATATATTTTCATGAGGTTGGTTTGTATAGGCTAAATGGATGAATCTCCAAAGGTATTGTGTGGGTGGAGTTGGGAAGAGAATAAGTTGTTTGAGTTAGCTTTGGCTGTGGTTGGTGAAGATGACCCAGATCGATGGGAAGTTGTTGCAACTTTGATTGGAGGCCAAAAGAGTAAAGAGGATGTTCAAAAACACTATGTGTTGCTCTTGGAAGATTTAAAAAATATAGAATCTGGCAAATTGGATCACAAGTTGGGAGAACCACAAAGCTTTTTGCAACTCAACTCTACTCAATCCATAAGCTTGACTGATGAAGATAACAAGTATGCATATTTTTCCCAATTATTATGTTAAAAGCGGTTTCAAAATAAAGTGCTTTTGGAAATTAACAAACCTCTTTGTGCTTTTTGCTACCAAGTATAAATGTGTTTTTTTAAACCTAAATGCACTTTGACAATTTTTAATTTTTGTAAGATCTAGTATAAAAGAAATGTAAAAAAATTATATTTATTTTAAAAGTAACATTACTTATTTTTTTTAATAGTTTAATAATATTATTATGAAAAATTGACTAACAACTATTTTTTTATTTTTTTTCTTCAATTCTTTAAGTTATAGTTTATTTAACTTCCAACAATCTTTATATAATATAATTGAAAAAAAATAAAAAATAAAATAATATTACTTTGTTTTTCAATCTTTACATTTAGTCCAAAGGTATTGCTTAAAAGCTTCACTTTCTCTCTTTTATTTTTGGAAATTTTTTCTGAGCCTATCCTATATTCTTCTCTGTGATCCTATTCTCTTGTGATGAAAGAGAGTTGAGGCATCCACTGGTTTTACTCTGATTTATAGCTATAATGTTTGATAGCAGGTTGCTAGTTCAGCTGGGTGATGCGTAATTTTCGTAAGTGTACGAATCGTTCAAGTAATAAAGTGTATTAAAATACGGATATCGAACCCACAAGGAATGGCGTTATTAAGTACCGAAATTGACTAACCCTAATTTTATTTGAAAATCGAATTGTTGGAATTGTTTTAAAAGCAAATTAACATAAAACTAAACGCAAATAACAAAATTTAATGTTGTTCACAAATGATTAAAAACGCTAAGGCATTTGATTTCGCTAAATCAATTCAATCCGATTTCAAGTTATGTTATATGATAATCAAAGTTAAAAGTGATGGTTGAAAAACCCAAACTTATCTAATACTCTTTCTCAAGTTATATTAGAATTACTTATCTATGAAAACCGACTATATTTCTATGAAGATTTAATCACAAATAAGCACATTACGATTTATGGAATTTCTGGAATAACCACATACATCATGCATTAGGTGTCAAACTCGCATTCAACATACGGTATTTATCACAAGAAGCGTTCATTACACATCTCCTCTCGGTCTCAATATAATGCAACAAATCATTTAAATCTTGATCAGAAATTTAAAAGCATTAAACATGGAAATAAATACTCAACTTGAAAACAATGAATTCATATAACGATAACACAAAAAATCAGATTTTCATGATTTAACTACATCATAGCCTTAGCAAAAACGAATTAGTTCATAACGGAAATAAGAACAACCATTATTTCAATTGAATCCATGAACAAACAAACTGAATAAAATGCAGAAAATAAAAGCTAAGGAGAAAGATGAAAAACTCTTGAAGAGGAAGACTTGGTAGCAACAATGGTGATGATCCTTCAAGCTTCTCCAACCTTTCTCTCCAAAATTTCCTTTTCTCCTGCAAAAATAACTCAATTCTGCTCTCTCTACTGTGGCCTCCTTCTCCATCATAATGTATATATAGGTCTAGGGTTTTGGAGGGCAAATTTTGGAACAAAACAACATAAAAAAATGTTTTCGAACGAAACTCGCCGGCGGCGAAGTTATTCTCGCCGCGACGAGATTTTTGGAAAACTTACGATTTTTGGTTCCGCTAAATCTCGCCGGCGGCGGGATTATTGTGGCCGGTGGCGAGATGCACTTGGCCGGCGGAGAGATTTCTTTGCCAAAATCCGTGCTCTCGGGAAGATTTTCAACATTTTCTCCGTAAGGTTTTCGCCGGCGGCGAGAATATTCTCGCCGGCGGCGAAATTCCAAATTTTGAAATTTTGAAATTTTGTTTTCTTTTTCTTTGATTAAATCCCGATCATTGTACTTTGTCCCTAACTTCTCCAAAATCATGATTTTACCTGAAATTGCACTTTAAACACGAAATATCCGTGAAATGACATTTGTGGATTAAATAATCAAATAAACACAATTAATACCAATTGTAAGCTTAAGTCATATTGTCATTTTTAAGTTGAATGATATGGAAGCTCTTGTGTAAAATGGTAAAGATGGTATGATAACACAGAATTTCAGTGTAATTAATTAATGCAAGTCACACAGACCAACCTTTCCAAACAATATGGGTGTTTTGAGAAAAAATCAACAAAGAGAACAACTCTATTTTTGATATTTAATTGATAAAAAATGTATAAAAAAAAAGAGAATGATTCTCAAATCTCTTTAAATTTCATTCCCAACCATCCTTAGTATTCATTCTCATTCTACCATTTTATTTAATATAAATTTTGGGACAATTTTATCCTCTAAAAATTATAATATTTAAAAAAAACTAAAGATTTAAAATTATAATATACCTTTAATTTAGATTTAAAATTTATTTAACTAAATTTTTTTATAATAATAATTACTTAAATAAAATTTAATTTTTAATTAAAATTAAACATGCTATTATATTAATTATTTTTTAAAAAATAAAAATAATATATTAATTATAAATTAAACAAAAATAATAATTTATTTATAAGGATAGTTTAATAAAGTGTAACTTTACTATTATGGACTCTCGTTCAGGGTGCTTACTCCATTTTCTAAAAGTAATATACCATTATTTCAATTTTTACAAAATGTTAGTAAACATTATCAAAGGAAATTAATATATTTATTTTGATTCATTCTAGTTTTTATTCTTTCATATTTAGATTCTTATTCTGATTTCGATTGATTCTAATTAGAATTAGTAAACACACTTAATATAATGGAGAATGAAGATTATTTTGATTGTTATTAACATTTTTGTTGTGTAATAGAAAAAAAGAAATGAAAGGGATGACAAATAGTAGGGAGAAATTTTAGACAAATTATAATTAAGCATTTAATCAATAGAAATTAAGAAAAGACATAATATAAAATAATAAGAAAAAATTGATATTTTAATTCATAATTTAATCTCCTGTAAATTCATAATTAGAGGTCTTATAAAATTATGGGACATTTATGACAATAATAAAATTATAATTTATAAAGTAAGTTTAAAATCAAAATTGATAATCCTAATATATTTAAATATAAAATATTAAAGTGGTTGTGTAACTTGAAAATAATTTTTTTATTTAAAAACAAAAAATTACTTTTAAAACAATTTAAACAATCGAGTATTTTTGTTTTGTCTTTGAATTATTATTTTCAAAAATATTAAGACTTGTTTGGTAGTTTAATTTGAAAAAAGTTCTTAAAAATTATTTTTAAATCATTACCAAAAAATAATTTTTTATAATTTAAAAAAACAATGAGTTGTTTGATCATTATTTTTAAAAAATAGTTTTGAAAAAAATATAAAAGCATATTTTTCATTATGTTTGGTAAAATTATTCTTAGAAATTGTTTTTACATCAAATATTTCTTTTAAAAATCCTACATTTTGCCACTTTTTTATTTACTTTTTACCATAATTTTTAATATTTATCAAATAATTAAAAATATTAAATAATATTTAAAATTAATAAGTTGTTAACATGATATAAATTAATATAACATATAATGATATATTTTTTTCTTTTTTTATATGACATATGATGAAATATGTTTTATAAAATAGTATATATATGTTGATAATATGTTATGAATTTTAGTTTATTATGATTGTTGTTAAGAGAGCAACATTACCTTATGGTTAGAAAAATTGATTGTATGGTTGTATTACAAAAGAAACAACCTACGAGATAGAAAACCAATCAGAGAAGGAAGGATGGAAGAACACCCTTTTTGGTGCCTAAGTTAGACATAAAACAAGGAGGATATCAATATAGAAGAGGATACCCACAAAGTGTTGGCTGATCAAGCACGACTAAATCTCCCCTCGATTGTTTTCTTCTTTTACTAGGCTTATCCAACAAAACTTATGGTAAAAATACTTCAAATGGGCATCGGATCAAAAGATAGGCTAGGCATTAGGCTCAATGCATAAGCAGTCTTAAATATCAAGTACTCCACTCTGTTCGAAGCATGACGTTGAAGAGAGTAATTGTGTGCAATTATATCATTTGGATTTTCATGATCATAACTAAAATATAAGATTAATCAAGCATATATTTAGAAAAAAAATACATTTAAAATTTCAACGTAATTATAACTTATCATACTTGAAAAAGTCAAGCAAGATAATAAACTTAAGAACTAAAGAGGTAAGATAAGATAATCAATTCATAAAATACAAAACTAAAATTTAAATCAAATAATATATTCAAAAAATCAAAAGTAAGATTTTATCGTATAGATGAGCAAAGTATTCGAAATAAAACCAAAGTCATAATATATTAATAAAGTAGTTTGAATAATGTATACAAGTTAAGACATACTTGACTTTTCATAATATTACAAGGGAATTTTAAAATGATGTCACATCAGATAAATCTAACGAAAATAAGATAATAAATTCAAAGAAATGTCTATACCACATCGATACAAGCAACCCAAATTTTAAGAAAATTCATTTTAAATAATAGCCCAAAATTTGATAGAAATCTATCAATATGAAGAACATAGAATCAATAGTCTTTTATATCATGCTAGTATAATAATTCCATTAATACAGAAATTTCATGGTCTTATGAAGTCCCTCATTCTCATATAATAAGGATAAAAATCATAGTTGTATGAAAATTAACTCACTCAAAATAGTTATTTACCAAGGTAATTAGCATGTACTCTTATCCCGAATGCTCTAATTCTCTACTAAGATGATCAACTTGTTTTTCATAATGTATTTAATATGAGTGAGTGGGTTATTATTGCCTCATTATTCTCTCATTTAATTAGGCCTTAGTTGATAGATTATTAGATAAGCATTAGTTAGACGGTGTCTCAAATGCCTCCTCACTCCAATTGAAATTATGTGTTATTTTATTCGCATGATGAAGGTACTATTAGGCTAGTCAAAGCCTATCATCTAAGTTGCTTGCCCTAAAGGGATGGTCGGGTGTCTCAAACTAAATACACCTTCCTTCAACTAGAGACGAGGGCTTAAATTCCTCCTTGTTCCAACCAAAGTTTGTACATTATTTTAGTGACGGGTCGATTTAAGCCTATCGTCTGAAGTGATTACTCGAAGAAAAGGTCATACATCATAAACTCTAGGCTTCTTCTTGGGGTTGGACATTTGACGAATGGCGAGCCTTTACACATGCATCTTGAATGAATGGGGGCTTCGATGCCTCCTCACTCCAAAAGAGAAAGTGTATTATTTTATTCACACGATCGTTGGTGATGAAAATGTTTTGTTGATAAGAGAATCTTAGATTTGATAATATTTTAATCAATATCAAGATAATAAATCAAAGAAGATATGCAACGAATTTCATGTCATACCCGGATAAATATCATAAACTTAAATATAATTTCACCAATATCAAGGTAATAGATTGGAGAAGAGACCAATAACCTTTCACACGATGTCGAAGTAAATGATCCATACTCTATAATATTTTCATCAATATTAAGAAAAAATACCAAAGAAGATACTTAATGATATTTCGTACCATATCGAGATAAATATCATGGACTTTACAATAATTCTATTGATATCAAGATTATAGATAGCGGAAGAGATCTAAGTCTTCTAAATTATACCAAAGTGAATATTCTAAACTTCATAATTTTTTATTTTTTTTTGCAAATTCTTAGAGAGATCCTATTAAATTAAGTACATTCATATAGAGTTGCATTGGCTTCAAGAATATTAATTAAATAATCAAAGCATGAAAGCCCACTCACCAAGACGAGAGAGATTGATACCAAGATATTTGATTATTATTGAAATATTTGCTCATTCACCAAATGCACGCAAATAAAGTCAAATATTCCATCGTCATGAATATATAAAGCATAATAGTAAATATTAATCTTAAAGCATAATTAATTAAACTTATACTTAAATGGATTGTATAATAGAATAAAAAACATAATGAAGCCACGTAAAGATGTGCCATTTTTAAAATGAGGAAATGTTCTAAATACTATAAGATAAATATATAACAAAATTTTTAAGAGTTTTTACTTGATAAAACTTTAACAAGTATGTAAATCAAACTTTAATGCATATTTAAGGAAACGTTACTATTACAAGTTAGTTATAACATGCTACTGATGTAATTTACTTCCTCGTGAGCACATCCACAAATATCAACAAGTAAAAATTATAGTGAAATTGAATAATGAGATAAAGGAAAAGTAAGCTCCCTTCTTGCATAAAGTGTAGTAATAGTACCAAACTTTGAACACCACCAGTTTAGTCTTGAAATAATTTCCTTGGCAAAACTAGTATCCTTTGAGGATAATACAAATCCAAAGAAAATATGGTGAATCGAGCATAAGATGTCGCATGATAATAGATTGATAGCGAATTGGCACTTGCGGAAGCGAATATCAGGTCCAATTTTGGTTGCACAAATTAATAATAATGGGTAACGGCAAAAGTAATAATCATTAAGAAATTAAATGGCACACAATGATTTAAGTGGTTCAACTTTTCAATATGAAAAGTCTACTCCATTGACGACGGCACACCAAGAAAAATCCACTAATAATCAAAATGGAGATACAAATACCAATTTCCAGAGCTTCACAAATTATACCAAATACCAAAATCAACCCACAAAATATCCCCTCTAATTTACTGGTAATATATATAGCAAGATAAATTAACAAACTTGCTATTAAATCAAAAATTACCGTACAAATGAGAGAAACACTACAAATGGCAACTGAAATGGACACTTGTCCTTGAGGCCGATTTCTCCTCTTTGATGTCATACTCCTATTCTCGATAGCTTTCTATACTTCTCTTTTTTAGCTCTCAAATTGGTGCTTTCTATTTGTTTTCAACTACATTTGAGAAATAGTGAGGAAGAGACGGTAGCAGTAACAACAATGAAGAAAATGACACAGAGATTTATGATTTATTCTTCTCTAATATCACCGTTGTTTTTCTACTTTTATCCGTGGCTTCAGATGGTTTTTCTAGCTATCGCACTTAATTCTGCTAAAGACAACAATATATATATATATATATAGAAAGCCGGTGAGGGTTTCTAATGATTTATATGGGCTTTGTTAATAGGGTTTTCGGGGCCAACTAATTAACAAATCTCCACCTTGGCTCAAAACAAAAACAAATTCTTCAAAATATGAAATTCCTCGGAATTACCAAATAACGTTCATCCAAAATACAGGAAAGGTGATCATCTTGACAAATACCAATCAAGTCCAATGCTTGAAGCTTGTTAAATAAACTGGTTTGGTTAACATATCAGCTGGATTCTCTGTACTCGCTATCTTATTAACAACAATAGCACCTTGGGAGACAATGTCACGAACGGTGATATCTAACATCGATGTGTTTGGTTCTTTCTACGATCATAGTATTCTTTAGTCAAGTGTATAATAACTACGACTATCACAAAATACAATAGAAGTATCCTGTTGTAAACCCAAATCACAAACCAAACCTCTAAGCCAAAAGGCTTCTTTCTTTAACGCTTCTTTGCCGTTATATTATGCCTTTGTCGCATAAAGCAATCAAAGTAAGTAGCCTTCCAACTAATAGCACAATGAGAAAAAGTGAAGACATAACCTGTCGTAGATCTTCTTCTATCCAGGATCACCAAGATAATGTCCGGAATCCACATAACCAATAATCATGACCGGTATTAGAACTTCCATCATATACCAAACCAAAATTAGATGTACCTCTCAAATACCGAAGTATCCATTTCATCGCTTACCAATGACCCTTACCAGGATTACCCATATATCTGCATTGACAACACTAACTACATTCGTGTGAAATGTCCTGACGAGTACAAACCATACAGCATCAAACTCCCGTGCATTAGCATATGGAACCTAAGACATGTACCCATCCTCTTCCTGACGTGGTGACAAATCCAAAGAAACCCGAAATCTTGTAGTAACGTCTCACAGGTTTAGAATCTTTCATGTGCCAAAACGTTCGAACTTTTTCAATATAACTTTTTTGAGTCAAATAAAGCTTGCCCGCTTTGCCTATCCCTATAAATTTCCATGCTCGAAAATTTTCATTTGCGCACCCAAATCTTTCATTTCAAACTCGCGTTAAGTCGAGACTTTAATTTCTGAATCTCGTACTTATTCTTAGAAGCGATAAAGCGTGTCATCAACATAAAGCAACAAATAAATCGATGAACCATCATGGAATCTTTTATGATAAACACAACTATCATAATCAACTCGCAGGTAACCACGATCAATCATAAAGAATCAAACCGCTATACATACCGCGCTTGGAGATTGCTTAAGCCCATATAAAGACTTTTTCAATAAACAAACATGATCTTCCCACCGGAACAACAAACCCTCCCCTGGTTGATGCATATATATTTGTTCTTGGCTTTCAAGACCATAGAAATTTGTCTTGACATCAAGTGTTCTAATTCCATGTCAAACAATACAGCACCATGTAAGCAACACACGAATAGAACTATGTTTCAACAGAGAAAATACTTCATTGAAGTCAATACCTTTCTTCCGACAATAGCCACTTTCGACAACAACACGTGCTCAACCTACCGCTTCAACCTCGGTATACCTTCCTTTTTCTTGAAGACCCATTTGTTTCCAACAATCTTCGGCCGTCTTAAAGGCTTCACCAATTCCATGTATGATTCATGAAGTGATTCAATCTCTTCATTCAAGACCAACCACTGAGCAGGACTCGTCACAGTGATGTACGATAACTAGAAGGTTCATGACCTCGATAAACTCGCCACGGAGACAATGCAAAAGAAACTAAGTAAATGCGCACCTCGAGGGCGTCTAATCTCTCTTATTCCTTTACCGCTGCGATCGTATGGTTGCTCGTCCGCTTTTCCGCTACATCACGAGCGGAATCGTCCTATCTCATCCACGGATGGTTGATCGATCTTTGCTCTTGTACTTGACTGTGAGCTCCATTTCTCAAGCTCCATCCGCTCACTAACACCGTGGTCTTTATCTCGCAACAATAGACTCTTTTTCTTTTGCAACATAGAAGACTCATCAAACTTAACATCTCTGTAATCAAAAATTTAGGTGACTTGGGTTCAACACACCATAATCTATAACCTTTCACCCCGTATGATACCCCAAAAATATGCATTTTCGATGCCACAGGCTCAAGTTTACCATCGTTTACACAGCATAAGCAAGACATGACCAAAAACTTTCAAATCAGAATAATTAGCAAGTGAGTACCAAGAATACCTCAAACGAGGTCTTGACTCAATTGCGATTGATGGAGACCGATTCACCAAATAAGTACGTGGTTACAAGCTTCCCCAAAAAAGATTTATCCAAGTCACTTTGAAAGAGCATACAACGAGCTCTTTCTAAGAGTCCCATTCATACGTTACGCTACTCCATTTCTTTGTGGTGTATGACGCACACCGCGGTGTCTCACTATGCCATTTCTTTCACAGAACTCATTAAACCGACTATCACAAAATTCCAAACCATTATCGGTTCTCAAATGTTTGATTTTCTTGCTTGTTTGATTTTCTATACAAGCCTTGAATTTTACAAATTTTGAGAACGCATCATTCTTATTCTTCGAAAATACACCCATACGACTATAAGTCATCAATAGAGTCAACATATACCGCACCACCCTTAGACACAACACGAGAAGGACCCCAAAGATCCGAATGAATATAATCAACGGTACCTTCGTTTTATGGACGGTTATCTTGAACTTGACCGCGATGCTTTCCGTACACAATGCTCACGTAAATCAAGTTTCCCGGTTTCCGACCACAAGCAAATCTCGTTTTCTCAAAATAGACATCCTCGCTCACTCATACGCCAAGCCGCATATGCCCGTAATCGAGTAGTGTCGAATCTTGATCTCGATGAGGATGAAACGTGCGATACACTACCAATAACACATACTCCCTGAAGCGTATAGAGACCACGCAACAATTGCCCTTTAATAACAATGAGAGCACCGCTTACTAACTTTTAAAACTCCACCTTCAAATACATACTTATACCAGAATCAAGAGTACCCGAAAGATATCAAATTCTTTTTCAAATCTGAACATGGCGAACATCTTTCAAAGTCCTAACAATACCATCACGTGCGTCTTAATTCGGACGACCAATACCCGATAACTTCAGGGGACATATTGTTTCCCATCAAGACAACACGCCTCATCAATAGACCGATGAAGCAAACCAATCTCTACGAGGCACATATGGTGGGCAACCCGAATCAAGAATCCAAACATCTCCAGGAGAACCAATAGATACCGATAGAACATTTTCACCATCGAACCGTAACGGTATCTGCAACACCGCCGACATCGTTAGTACCAGGAAGATGTTGGCGCATTTTCCTTTACCTTTGAGTTTCGGACAATTTACTTTCAGTGTTCTTCTGACTAATAATTGCATTTATCTTTTCTTTTTTCTAGATTTGGATCTAGACTTGCCTCTATTACTACTGTGTGCCTTTTCTTGATTTCTAACTCACGACAAATAAACCACTGCTATTTTCATTTTGTAGACACCTTTTTCTTCAACTACGGAATTCAAAGTCGCTTTGACATCTTCCAAAGAAATAAGTGTCTACACCCATATATAGCATAGTATCAACAAAATGCTCGAATGAATGCGGTAAAGAACATAATAACTAAGGCTCGATCGTCATCATCAATCTAACACCACCATTTTTCAAATCACGAATAATTTTAGTAAATTCATCAAGACAATCGTGCAAAGGTGTACCTTCGACATTACGAATGTATACAAATGTGCTTCAAATATAACCGAAACTAGTCAAAGACTTGGTCATATACAAATTCTCCAATTTAAGCCATAACCCAAATGAGATTCTCATACCAACCTCGCGTAATACCTCAAATCGACAGCATAATCGAATTGAACTCAAAGCATTTTCCATCAATGCATCTTTTTCTTCATCATTCAATTTTTAGCGAATTTATCCTTGCCTTCGAGTTGTCTTAAAGAGCCCTTCTTTAACTAATACGCGTCTTTATACGCTAAAGACTAAAATCATTTCTACCATTGAATTTCTCAATTTCATATTTTACGCGTGACGGAAAATCCAATATTAAATAAGCAAATACAACCCAGAAATATAAAACCAATCGAGATAACCAGGAAGCTCAAAATAGATCCAAAAGAAAGCAAACTTGATCAGTTCCCAATTAATAACGGAGAATAACCCAATACTGATACCAATTTGATAGCAAATTGGCACTTATGACGAATATCGTGTCTAATTTTGGTTTCAGACAAATTAATAATAATGGGTAGCTAAGAAAAGTAATAATCATTAAGAAATTAAATGGCACACAATGATTTAAGTGGTTCAACTTTTTCAATATGAAAAGTCTCTTCCATCGACATTATGACACCGAGAAAAATCACTAATAATCAAAATGGAGATACAAACACCAATTTCCAAAGCTTCACTGAAATTATACCAAATTCTAAAATCAACCCACAAAATATCCTCTAATTTACTCTTGGTAATATATATAGCGAAGATAAATTAACAAACTTACTATTAAATCAAAAATTACCATACAATGAGAGAAACACTACAAATGGCAAATTAAAATGGACGGTTTGTCGCTTGATTTCTACTCTTTGATGTTGTCGCTCATGTTCACTTGATTTCTATACTTCTTCTTTTAGCTCTCAAATTGGGCCGCTTTATTTGTTTTCAGCTCACTTGAGAAATAAATGTAGGAAGAGACAGTATGCAAAACAACAATGAAGAAAATGAGACAAGATTTGGATTTATGATTTATTCTTCTACTAATATCATTCTTGTTTTTCCGCTTTATCCTTGGGCTTCAAGATGGTTTTTCTACCGATCGACCCTAATTCCGCAGTAAGACAACAATATATATATAGCGGTGACGGTTTCTAATGATTTATATGTGCTTTGGGTTAATAGGGTTTTGGGCCAACTAATTAACATAGATCATAGCATGCAACAAACTTTCACACCCTACCGAAATAAATAGCACGAACTTTTCTAATAATATAGAAACTCCATGGTCTTCTAAAGTTCCCCACGTTCAAAGAATGAGGATGAAGAAAATAGTTGCATGAAAACCATGTCACCAGGAATAGTTTTTTTACTAAGGTGAACAACTCGTATTTTATAATACATTTGATATGAGTGAGTGAGTTCTCATTGCCTTATTATTCACTCATTGGGTCAGGCTTTAGTTGATAATAGATTAGATAAGCATCCGTGGGATAGGAAAATAGACCAGAGAATAGATTCAATCCAACCTCGTTAGAATAAATAATCTTGTCACGGACAGAAGATGGAACACGGATCGAATAGCAAGGTTGAGGGTCTCCACCATAGCCGGATAACCAGCTAAACAACAGAGACCCCGCCAAATGCTAAGAAGGCAACATTATCTTAGGATTGGAAGTTGATGACACGGTGGTGTTACGAAGAAGACAACCTGTAAGACAGAACCAGTTAAAGAAGGGTGCCCGGAGAGGAAAACATCTCCAATGCCTAAGTTAGACATAAAAGAAGGAGAAGATCAACATATAAGAAGGGGAAAAGATTAGCTGAAAGTCTGGAGAAGACGATCATCCCTCAAAGTGTTGCTGATCAAGCCCATCCAAACCTCCCCTCTGTTTTTTTCCTCTTCACTAGGCTTTTCCAGCCGAACTTATGGCAAAAATACTTTTAATGGGCCTGGGCTCAAAGTATGGGCTAGGCCTTAGGCCTAATGCTAAGCTATCCAAATAGTTGTAGTAATTGATCATTTTTTTACCCTGTAAATTCATTTAATCATTTTTTTAAATGAATAAAATATGATAGATAACTAGAATTATTAAATTAATATTTTAATACGATTATATAATTAAATTATATATATATATATATATATTTGAGTTTGTGTAATTTATTTACAAATAATAAAATAATAAAAGCTAATTGAAGATCTTAAAAGTGATATAAGATTCAAATAGATAATAATATTATCACAATTTTGTTATATTTATAATAAAAATGTAAAAAATTTATATTTTTATAACAATAATAATTTAAATCGTGGTAATATAACTATCCATTAAAATAAATAAAAAATATATATCTTATCAATTATGATCAAATATGTTAATTTTTTTAAAAAAATAATTCTTTTACTTTTAAATAAAAAGTAATTTTAAACTATTTTACGAAACAAACTTCCATATTTAAAAAAAAAACACAAAATGATGAGAACAATCTCAATATACTTTCACTATTTTTAAATAAAAGTAAAACATATAACCAAACTTTACAAAGCTTAAGTCAAACTCATAAACTCTAGTATGTTTGAAAATAGATTAAATATAACTGTATTAAATTAAATTATATTTAATTTTATTATAATTATTTTTTATAATTAATGATAATCTGTTTAATATAATTGGATAAAATTAATAATAACTATTTTAATAAAATAATTAGCATTTAAAATACTATTTAATTTATTTTATATAGTTTTATTACCTATTAAAATAATTTTATCATAGAAATTATTTTTAATTTTAGATAAAAGAAAAAATTAAGAAGCATAATTTTAGAATTAAATTTTTTATAAAATATCTAATATAGTTTAGTCTCATAGTCATTATTAGTATTAAAGTTTTACTGTATAATTTTTATTCTATACAATATAATCTTATAAATAAATTATACCATCAAAATTTTTAATAGTAGGTAACAAATATGCCTCAAGAGTAACTTTTAGTTATATATATATATATATATATATATATATATAGTTACTTAATTAAGTGATATATTACAAATTTTTAATTAAATTATATAATACAAAAATTTTAGAACATTTATTTATATCATAAATTATAATATAATCATAATTATTATGATAAATAAATATTAATTAAAATATGAAATTTATTTTTTTACATCTTATAATTAATTATCATAATAATTATGATAAATATATTATTTTTTATTTTATCTTTTAGCCTTTGACAGTTTTTTGATATTTTTAAATTTCTTTAATATGATCATGATGTCCGACATTAACTCATAGGCTAAGAGTTGAATTTTTGCCATATACAATTTTGAGGCCTATAATTACATTCCATTTCTTTTTAAACTAGGCTAGACATTTTTAATTTGTTAAAAAAATTTGGGTTTGATTATGATAAAAAAGAAAAAATAATAATTAATATATAAAAAAGAAAAAATAATAATTAATATATAAAAAAGAAAAAATAATAATTAATATTTTGTTCAACGCTCTTATTGTGTGACACCAATTAAATAATAAATAAACATGTTATTTTAGTTATTAACGTCCCACTTTTCATTCAACTTCTTTCTATATATGTACTAATAATTTGTAGCAAAATGATATGAAAAAAACTTGTCACCTTGAAAACTATGTTTTTTAAAAAAAAAAAATTATCATACAATTCATTGTTTTATTGAAAACTGTCTTTTAATAACAATTTATAATGAGATTTTAAGAATTGTTTCAGGTTAAGTGAACAAACAAGATAATATTTATTTATTTTTAATAATATCTAAATACTAATAATTATCTTAATTATTTATTAGCGATTTCCATTAATTCTTCTAAACTAAAAAGACTGACTCGTGAAAAGTAGTAAAATTATAAGAAATAAATAAAACTTTTAAGTATGAGGTCATCCTGCACTTAGAGATTCTTGATAATTAGATAACTAGTAAGACAATTAATTACATCAAAATACGTGAACTTGATCTAAAAAGATGCTTCACATTCGTAAACTTGAAATAATAAGTATCTTTTAAATTCAACAAATTTCTAGCAACACTTTTCTATAATAATTCTGACTATAAAGAGACTTTCATATATTTTATATTAAATATTTTATGTATTAAATATTTTGTATTTTTTTTATTCTCTACAATATCAATTAATTGTTAAAATATAATTAGTTATTTTTTATATTATTTTCTAATTCAAAATGATTAAACTAAGAGGTAAAAGAAGAGTTGTTTTTGAATTGTTAATCTTATAATTATTTTAATGATTAATTTTCACTAAAATAAAGGTAATATCATTTTATATCTGATATTTACGTTTAGTCTATTTAGTCTATTTTAAGTATGACATGAAATGATTGATTGTTAGTAAAAATATTTTTATTGGAGTTAATGGTTAAAATATCAAATTAATATTTTGTTGGAATTAATATTTCAAAAAATTAAATTAAAAAAATTATAGAAAATGTTTAAGAATTATTTTAATTATAAAAATTGAAATGTCAACAGTCATAATAATTTTCTATGAAGTTTTTAAAAGTATTAACTAATATTAATTTTTATTTATTTTTTTAGTTACACCTAAAAATAAAACAAAAGTCAGAAGATTTTAACCAGTTGAAGAAAGAAAATCAGTAGTTTAATTAATGTTAATTAAACATTAAATAAGTTTTTTTAAGAGGTGACATTGCACACAAGAGTTATGTAAGGAAAAATTAGTATATATATATATATATATTGTATGTATGTGAAATCATCCAAAGTTAAAAATGTAACTGTTGCAATATTTTGGATTTTCAATTACATCTACACATATTTTAACTCGTAATATTAAAATAAATTACCTCATATTATAAGTTAAATATTTTTTTAAAAAAAATTTATTATCATTTATTTAAAGTTCAAACCATACTTGAAATTAATTGGGATTCAAACTAGAATATTTCTTATATAAATGTCAAACATTTTTCTACTATATGGTATTTGACAATTTTTTTTAACATCATTTGAATGCTTAGTTATTATATTTATTATGTTTTAGGTTTTTTATAATTAAACTTTTGCATTATTTATATTAACCAGAAATCAAATTTTATAAATGTCTATCAATATATTATTATATGTATAGGAATTTACATACAATACATGTATAATCATATTAGTAAAATATAATGTAGTTGTTCTTATAATAAACTAATATAGAATAGATATAAAAAATGATAAAAGTTATGAAAGTTATGAACTGTAATGAAAGTTATGAAATATAAACTCGAGAGAACTATTTATTTTACAACTTTGATATAGCTTGTTTTATGACTATTTCATTCTAACTCGGTTATACATTCACGTATTTGTTATATTTTTACCATATAATCGTGATATGTAACTATTATTGAAAAAAATGGTAGTATAGGCTTTGGTTCGTGCTTTTTTTTTATTTAAAAAATATATTTTTAAATTTATTTGTTTGTAAAAAAAGTGTTCTATAAGGATAAAATAAATTTTATATTTAGTTTTGTAATAAATATAATATAATAGCACATGTAATACATGCATATTTGTATTTTTTGAGAGACATATATTTAATGAAGTATTTTTTATTAAAACAACTTCAATTTTTTTTAAAATTTCAATTAAATTTTATATTTGTATTTTTTGAGAGACATATATTTAATGAAGTATTTTTTATTAAAACAACTTCAATTTTTTTTAAAATTTCAATTAAATTTTCACTATCTAATATGTGACTTTGATATTAAACATTGAAATTTTTGTTTACAAATTATGTTTAATTTTGAAAGAAAATTTTTTCTTAAAAAATTTAAGTAATTTTTAAATAAATATTAATTTTGTATGTATATATCTATCAAAAAATATAAACATATATGTGATAGATGTGTTATTCCATTATATTTAAAGAAAAATTGGATAAAAAGTTAATTTTGTTATTGTATGATAAATATTAGTTTTATCATTATTTATCACATTTTTCACAAATAAATAAACTTAAATGATAATATTTAAAAAAAAATAAACTTCAAAAAAAAATTTCTTAACAAAAGAATCAAACATCAATTTTAACCTAAACAAAGTAACCATTTTTACACTTTATCAATAATTATATAAGTAACTTGGTTATAATAACATGTAATTAAGTTCTTTTTTAAGAAATATATCAAGATAAATCAAACCATTGAAACTTGTTAAAATGAAAATCGAAGAGAAAAGATTTAAAAATTCTTTAATATAAATACACAATCGATATGAGATTAAGTTCATTTTAAAAATAAATATCAACCACACTAGTTATACACACAATCCTCTTTAGAACAACATGGGACCTTTTCGGTTTCTTTTTAAATGAATAAATCAATATCAATCAATTAATTGAAATTTCTTAAAATGTGAATGATAAAGAGTAGAATTAAAAAAATTATATATATATATATGATCGATTTAAGACTAAATCCATTTAAAAATTAAAACTGAATGGCAAGAAATCTAAATTTAAAATAATTATAATCTAAAACTAAATTATGGTTTGTTTTAAAATAATAATAGAGTAAGAGAATAAGGTAAAGAGAGGGAGGAAAAAAAAAAGGAAAAGCCGGGGAAGAGGCAGAGCATGAATAGAGGTACAACATCATTCCTTGCTCTAACAATCATAGTTGTGTTGATACCTTCATCCATGCTCTGCATCTTCCCTGTCTTTTGGTCTCTTAGTTCTCTTGTTCTAAATCTGACCTACCTCTATGTCTCTGTCTCATTGCCACCCACTCTCATCATGAATTTCAAAAGTAAGCAACACTTGGTCTCTTTTGCTCTTTGCAATTAATGTTTCCTATTCAATATTGATCTAATCTTAATGTTTATTATTATATATTATATACATATATATATATATATATATATATAGAACCAATATATGCAAACCTCAAAAATGGAAAGCTAATAAATAGTACAATTTTATATGTACTAATCCTAGATCCAATTATCAATACTATATGTACTACCCCCCCTCTCTTACTTACTCTTACCATACAAACAAGAAACAATTATTGTGAAGAAATATAATTTTTAAATAATAAAAAGAAGAAGAGAAGGCTAATAATAACATTTATTTAATGCTTTATATACTTAAATGTACTACACTCCTTTATGGGTAGTACTTCTAATTCTTCCTCTTTTACTTTCACTGTTTGATTGTATTTGTACCCATTAAAAGTGATTCAATGAAATAAAAAAAAAATTATACCAAGTTTTTTTTTTTTTTTTTGGGAAAATATATTCCAAGTTCACACGCTGTAATAAAAAACTGATACAAACTTCCCATTCGAATAATAATAAAAAACAATACAAACTTATTCCGAAGACGGATTCCTTGCTAATCCAGATCACGGGCTAGCACAGTTTTGGGCTTTTTATTGAATAATAAAATGAGTAAACCCTATCCAAGGGTCCAATAAAAAAAATTAATATAATGATACATTTAATAATTAAAATATAAAGTTTAAAAAAAATAAAAAAAACATACTTACATAAATATATTAAAAACAAATTTTAAATTTAATAGATTTAAGATTATATTATTAATAATTTAATTTTTTTATTGTTTAAAATATTTCTTCTCGGTATTAACGCTTTATTTTTATTTATTTTATTTTTAATTATAAATAACTAGGGGTGATCAAAATATCCGATCAATCCGATTAAATTAAGTGGTTTCTATCCGAAATCAGATCGGATTCGGATTGGATTTTATCAATCCGCTCGGATTCGGATTCAGATTCGGATTAGAAATATTCAAATCCGTATAATCCGATCCGATCCGATATATTTAATATATTATTTAAATATATATATATATATATATATATATATATATATATATATATATATAATTATTTAACCTAACCTAAAGAGTTGCCGTATATCTCCAAAATCTAACCTAATATATTTTTCTACTACCTCCATCTTTCTCTCCCCGCCTTCTATATTTTTCTACCGCCTCCATCTCTCTTCGCCTCCATCATTGTTATGCTTCTTCGTCATTGCCGCTTATGCTGCAGCCTACCGCTTATTTTTCTACTTCACGCTTGCTTCTCTACTTAGCCGCTTCTGCTATATGGTACCGCAATGCTTCGCTTTCTGCTACCGCTTTTTCTATTTTGCAATGCCGCTTTGCCATAGCTTGCTTCGCTTATTTGGTACCGTCGCTTTGGCTTTAGCTTGCTCGCTTCGCTTTGTTGCCGCTTCGTTGGCGGCTTTCAACCGCCATCAAGTATCAAGCACGTCGCCGGCTGCTGGTTACCGCTTCTGCTTGCGCATTCTGCCGCTTTCGCTGCTGCCGCATTACTCGCTGGCTGCCATCGTTGTTCGTTGTTCTTCATCATCCTTAACAAGAAGGTTATATTTTTTGATGACATTATAAGAAAACTTTGAACGGTCATAATTTTGTGTTGTGAAATCTGTTTTGGATGAATTTTTTTATGATTCCATATAACTTTTTGATATCTAGGCACACCAAACTGTTAAATGCGGTTTTTGCAAAGTTTTTCGCCAAAAACGTTGTTTTTCGCCAAAAACGTTGTTTTTCGCCAAAAACGCCGTTTTTCATGCTTTAATTGAGCTATAACAATTTTTAAACTACTTTTAAAATATTGAGATCTATCTTGGCTTGGTGGAACAAATTTCATCATTGTAGTACATCATGGTTATTTACATAATTATAAAAATCAATATCATAAAACATTGTTTTATGTTTTTCGCCAAAAACGCTGTTTTGTATGCTTTAATTGAGCTATAGCAATTTTTAAAATATTGAGATATGTCGTGGCTTGGTGGAACAAATTTCATCATTGTAGTACATCATGGTTATTTACATAATTATAAAAATCAATATCATAAAACATTGTTTTATGTTTTTCGCCAAAAACGCTCTTTTTCCCCAAAAACGTTGTTTATCCCCAAAAATGCTGTTTTTCATGCTTTAATTGAGCTATAACAATTTTTAAAATATTGAGATTTGTCGTGGCTTGGTGGAACAAATTTCATCGTTGTAGTACATCATGATTATTTACATAATTATAAAAATCAATATCATAAAATATTGTTTTATAAATGGTGCATGTTAATTGAACATTTCATTCGTATTATTAAAGTTTTAGTTATATTATATATAAATGTTCAATACATATTTTAAATCACATGAAATTAAACATGTCCAACATCACCCCACGCCTATGCACATTTTTACAATTATGTATTGCAAATGTCTAATATTTTTTTCTACAACTATCTGAGATGGTTTTAAATAAAGATAATGATACACTTTACGTGATTGAAGTTAAGTAAATAAAGATGAAAGTGCAACACAACCAACTCAAGAAGAAGATTCTCAAGTACTCCAATCTCGATCATGTATTGCTTCTAAAGAAGAATGTAAAAAAGTTTCCTCTAGATCTAGTAGTGAAGCGTGGCTCATTTTACTATAGAAGGGGTAGGCAAACATCGCAGCTATATGCAAATATTGTAAGAAACAATATAAGTACGTGTCAAGCAACCGCACGTCCAAATTTTCGCACACATTTCCATTGGACGTGTGATAAGTTTTCCTGAGAGTTCTTAAGAAACAAAAAACTTTAGCTTTCCATAAAGGAAGGAAGTCTTAATACCTCATAGTTTTAATCTTTGAAAGATGTAGAGAAAAATTGGTAAGCGATGATAATAAAGATGAATTGCCATTTATTATCGTAGAAGGTGAAGGATTTAAGGAGTTTATTGAAGAGTTACAACCTTTGTTTTAAATCCCTTCTCAAGTGGACTATTGCAAGAGATTGCTTGAATTTATGCGTATCATCGAAAGAGTAAAATTAAAAGAGTTGTTGAATAGAACTAGTAAAAGAATATGTCTTACCACTGATACATGGACATCTTGTCAGAATTTATGTTATATGTGTTTAACTTCTCATTTTTTTGATAATGGTTGGAATTTACAAAAGAGAATCTTGAACTTTTGTCAAGTTCCAAATCATAAAGGTGATACACTTGATGAAAGCGATCAAGCATGTTTGTTAGATCGGGGCATTGATAGGATATTATGTATTGCCTGGATAATGCAAGTTCTAATGATACCTGACTTACTTATTTGAAAAAATGCGTTAATGGTTGGGGTAATGCAATTTTAGAATCAAAACATTTGCACATGCGATGTGGTGCACATATTCTGAATTTAATTGTTGGGCAGGGTTTGAAAGAGTATAACATATCAATGGTTGATATGGATGATGAGAAATTTGATCTTTTAAGTTGGTGGAATGTTCATTTCTCAAGATTTAAGATTTTGTCTTTGATAGCTCGAGATGTATTGGCCATACCGGTATCTACCGTAGCACCCCGAATCGCATTCTCTACCGGTCGTACAATTAGTCCATACAGGAGTTCCTTATCTTCTAAAATTGTACAATCTTTGATTTGCACTCAAAATTGGATTCGTTCATCTCCAATCATTAATATCCAAGAGTCACTTGATGAAATTGAAGCTCTAGAATCAGGTATATTTCATAAAACTTTCAAATATATATTTCAAATATATATAGATTTATTTGTTATCAAATATATATTATTATGTTTATTAGCTCATTATTTATGTATATTTTTAACTTTTTAATTTTTCATTGGCTGAGATATTCTTGATGGTATTGGTGACTTAAACCTTAAATGATTATCAAAAAGAGTTGTTGTTATTAATATTCGTAGTAGTGAAGTTAATTTATGTAATTGCTATTTAATTTTTGGAGTTAAATTATTACTATGTATATTTGGAGTTAAATTATGTAATTAATGTTTAATTTTTTATTTTTGATTATTTTTGTTGAATTATTTTTAATCATGTTGTCACTTACTTTTTAATTTGTATGAAAAAATATTTTTATTTTAGATTTTTTATTATAAGTAATTTTTTTAATAGATTTAAATTAAAATTTCTGATTTAATAATTTTTGAATTGGATCTGACTTGGATTGACTTAAAATTAGCAAATTCAGATTGTTGATTGATATGACAACGGATTAGTTTCTGGATTGAATAATTTTTTGTTTAAATAATTTTCGGATCGGATCGGATCGGATTCAGATTGACTTAAAATTAGCGGTTTCGGATTTGTTTGAATTGACATGTACAACGGATCGGATTCGGATTGACCTAAAATTTACAGTTTCGAACCGATGCTCACCCCTATAAATAACAATTATATGTAACAATATTTTGTACCAATAATGTGAAATATTGTTAATGGACCATTAGGGTTTTTTTATTAGAGTAAAATATACTAGTATCACGATCATAGTTAATATAAAAAATATTTATTCGATATAATTATGTATATTTGATTTTACATATTAATAATATTTAATACTAATAGCGTAAAATATATATAACTTATGTACAAATAATGGATATAATATAGTAGTTATTTACATTTAACCTTAAAAAAACAATAATAGAATGATTAATATTTAAAATAGAGTTTTAAATATATATGTGTATAAAAAAGGTTAAAATAATATTAAATTTAATTGTTTTATGATTTAAGATTTAAGATTTAATGTTTAAATGAATTTTTTAATTGTTAAATACTTATTTTTATTCATTTTATTCTTAAATATAAATAACACATATATTAATCTCGAACTCATTGATGTATTAATGAGTTTTTTATTTTTTTTATTGTGTCAGTGGGATGTACTAATATCACAAATAATAATTAATGTGAATTTATTTTATTAGATAGTTTTATTATATTTAATAATAATATTATTTTATATTATTTTAAGTTCAAATAAGGATTTATTATTCATTATTTATTGGACTTTATTATCAATGAGATTATTTTTTTTTCAAGTTTTTATTACATATTTATTTAAAAAAAATTATTAATCTTAAATTTCAATAAAATTTATTAAATGAAAATATTATATTATTATATACCTTTAAAAATAATAAATAATTATTTTTTCGTATCAATTTGAGATATTTTCTAACATTTATCAAATTTAAGATATTCGTTAACATTTATTATAAACAAATAAAAGACAAATTCAAATTGCCTAAATTTTCAAGATCCACATTTATTACTTTCCACAAACACAAGTGTCGTCTTTGGCTCTTTGCTTTACGTGATGTATAAAGCAAACAATCAAAGAAAGGTGTCAGATTCCGTAAATGTGACTCCTTGTTTGGACATGCATATTGCCTATTCTTAAAAAATTGTTAATTATTTTTAAAATACTTAAAAATACTAAATTTTGAGTTAATAAAATTTAAAATTAATATAAATTATTATTTTTTTAAAAAAAATATTTAATAAAAAATAAAAATAATAATATATTTTAAAAATAATAAAGAATATCTCATTCTTAAAAGCGTTTGGTAGCCACTCCCACTCCCACATGGTAGGTCCTTGGCACTCCATGCTTTTTCTGAGATTATTAACAAACTTATTGAAACTAAACTATTATTATGCTTTTTGGAAAATCAATAGTCTTTGTTACAATTATGTCATTTTGGGTCAAAATTGCAGACCCTTGTACTTTTTTCCATGTAGCTTTCATGGTTTGGTATATCTTGCTTCATATGTAAGAGACTTTTGCTTTTAAGTCCGCACTAAAGCACACCTTTTTATTATTTATTATTTATTATTTATTATTTATGTTAGAATATATGAACTCAAATAAAAATAGATCGAAGAAAATGAAAAATAAAATAAAATTTGAATAACTCGTTGATATTTTTTTTGGTATCGTAAATGGAAAATATATCTCTTATTGATAATTTTTGTTTTTTTAGAAAATAAAAAACTTTGGTATATTTTTTATCTTAAAAAACTTATTTATTGAATTAAAGATAGAGAAATCAATCATATAATAAGTGAAAAAACATGTCACAACATGAGTGTATTTCTAAATTGTTATTATGTTAGCACAAATGATATTCACTTGTTTATTTATGTTGTTATGATAATATCTTTAACGAATTTAATTGATTTCACAAATTTTATAAGTAAAAGTATCTCCCATAAATAAATAAAGTAGCAAGTCTACTTCTTAATTATATACATACAAAATATAAGGTGACAAAATATAGGAGTGGATATAAGTTATTTAGTCGATTATATAGTTATTTTATAAGGTGACATTATTTTTAAGATTTTTAAAAAATCAAAATCTTAATCAATATAATTCCTAAAATTTAACATGTAAATTAACACTTGAGGTAGGTTAGTTTGAACTATAATAATAAATGTTATTTAAAATTTTATATAATATGATTATTCACTTAAGATATGATCTCAAGTTAATTAATTATATCTATAAAGTGAATATTAAGAAATATGTTATGTTTAAGAAATTAATTTAATTATATGTTGATTTAAAATATACATTATATTTTTTATTAATTAAGTAGTATAATTCTAATCAGTGAGTATTAATTCAAAAAAAAAAAACTTATAAATAGTTAAACTTACAATTAAATAAATAAATATAATATATAATGTAAATAATATTAAAAAATTAGTATATATTTAAAGTGTATGTTGGTTTTACTTTATAGGATTTGTTTTTGAAATAACCTACGAATCAAATCTATAGTGTCTTTAATATTTTTTGAATTTATGTAGACTAATCAACTAACAACAAAAAAATTCAGTTTATTTTTCAAAAACAACAAAAAAAAAAAAAGTGTTCACTCCTAACAAAATTTAAGCAAAAATTGTCACCCAACATCTGAATCTGATTTATTTTATTTAATAACTAAAATAAATAAAAATTAACGAAGATAGACTTGAAAAGAATAATAACATTCTTTTTAATAAGCAAAATTTAAAGGGTAAATTAGATTATTATCATCCAAAAGATAATTATTATCTCCAATAATTTTTATCGAATGAAAAAAATGGAAAATAATACTTTATTATATTATTTGTACTCACATATTAAATTGAATTAATTTTTTTAATAAAAAAATAGATAAAATATTTTTCAAACTCTTATAAAAGTGAGGGGCTTAAACTCACGCGCAAGAGAGGTTGCATTAGAAACTCATTCTTCGCTACTAATAAGTGATTTTTCTCGCAAGTAATGTAATGGTCATTTTGTTAATTATTTTGATAATTTGATGTAAGGGTTAGTAAATAAAGTAATTATTTGGATTCAATTCAAAAATTTGGTTCAAATTCAACAAATTTGATATAAATCAAATAATTTAATTAATTCGATTAAATTGAAAAAATCTAATTCGATTCGATTGAAAATTCGATTAAATTGAAAAATTTAATCAGAATCTAACAAATTTGATATAAGAGTAAACAAATAATTTAATTAGTTCAATTAAATTGAAAAATCGAATTCAATCTAATTGAATCAATAAATTTTAAAATAAAATCGAAATTGAATTAAAAATAATACAATTTATTTAGATTTAAATAGAAAGATTTTATAATCTTATATATCTAATATAAATTAAATTACTATTTAATTTAAATAAATATATATTTAATTTTATAATATATTATATTCAAATATTATGTATCCATAATTATAATATATTATTATTTTATTTTAATAAATAAATATAAATATTTATAATAATTTAATAATTATACATATATAATAATAATATTTACTATAAAAATATCGATTTAAAATTTAAATTCTATTGAATATTTTATGATAATAATTTATAATTAAATTTTAATATCAATTTAAACTTATCCAATCTAAAAAAATCAAATCTATTTAAATTTATATCGATTCGATATTGATTATATTATCGATACGATCAAATTTATATTAAAAAATTTCAAATTCCTCCTAATAGAATTTAGATTAGTAAAAAAGTAGTTTCAATCATCCCTACTTTTACTTTTATGTATAATTTAAAATTAATCTATCTAATAAAAACTTCTTTAAAAAAAAAAACACTACATGCCATTAGAGAAAGAGTAGCACTAGATGTAATAATATACACAAATAAAATGGCTTAATAAGATCGGTTTCATTCTTGAATACTCTTTTAATTGAGAAACTCAACATCAAACTACAACTTTGCCTGAATCGGGGATTATTATATGGAGCCCTGTCCTTACGGGCTTGTTTGGCTCCTCTTTTACTCTTGCATGCTGACGTTTCCTTTTTCTGCTCTGATATATTCAATAATTAAAGGGTGGAGAAGAAAAAGAAGAAAAAATATTGGCAAAGAAACAGAAAAGCTTAAATCAAGAATCTTTGGGTGTGAAAATAACATCAAAGTTACTTAACGTCCACTCTGCTACTTCATCTTTGTTGCTAACAAAAATTTCAGTACCCACATCGATTGATGTCCATATCCTTCTAGCTGGACTGCTCTCTGGATCCTGCAACAAAGCAACAGATCAAAAAATGTAAATGAGATATATTTTTTGGTATTACTATAATTTAGTCACTTTATTTTTATAAATTCATCATATTGATCATATTTTTTAAAAAATTTATACATTAGTCACCATCTTATTGCATTTTTGGATAATTTATGCATTTATTGTCAATTTTTGTTTTTTTTTATCAATTTTTTAGTGAAAAACTTAATTTAAATCGAATTAAGCTTTCCTGGTTGAGAAAAGTCATATGTTTGAAAATGAAAATATCTCAAATAGTTTTAAAAAGTGAGAGATGAAGTGATTAAAAAGATAAAATTAGCCTAAAATGACTGACATGTTAACAAATATAACAATAAGTTGATTAAGTACACTAGTTTAAAATAAGGTTACAAATGTATCCCATTTATGAAATTAAAATGATCCGGGTGTAATTTATCCTATATATTTATGTTAATTAATATTATTTTCCTTCAATACATGAATTTTTTTATGTTAACTTGTGCAAAAATTGTCCCAACATCACAAGTTCTTGCTTTGAACCGAGCATACACAACCAGACCTAAAATAGCATATTCAGGTTGTATGAAATCGAATCGATCCCAAAATAACATATTAATTATATATATGAAAAATATTCTTATTATACATAATGTAACTTGTTGTTTTGGGATAAATTTAATTATGTAAGTGTTGCAATTTTAGAACATTTTTGCCCAAACTTCAAAAATGCTCAATTTAGTGTATGAACTATTGATTGACAAGATAAAAATTTGCTCATATGATTTGGTTAGTAATATACAAACCTGATAAAAGTAAAGTCTACTAGAGAGTCCACCAACATGAAGCTCCCAAGTTCTAGCATCTCCAATCCAACCCTCACCCCTTTTAGTTGGGTAGCCATAGTCAGCCCATATGGGATGTGGAAGCAATTGAACAATCTCTTGAGCCTGAGGATTACTATAAGGATCACAAATGCTCACAGGTTGCTCCAAAAATTGAGCATTTCCTGGAGCACAATAATAATGATAAGCTGAATATGGGAAGTTGGCTGTGTCATTTCTATATATCTTTCTATTATCTGGAGTTATATGATATGGAGGACAATTTACCAAACCCATAGGACTACACCAAGCTGGTGTATCTGGGTTTATTATCATCTCAGAATATCTGGTTACATCAGTAAGCACATCTCCATCACAAGGTTTTCCATTGTTTTTCCAGCAGCTACCGATATCGAGTAGATAGAACTGGCTTTTCAATCCTCCACCTTGTTTGATATCCAAACTCAATGTGACCTTAAAATTTGGTGATTCTGGAAGCTGCAGGTAAAACTCAGAATTTTAACTTATGTGACGCTGAAATCAATTAATATAGAGAAAAGCTCACATTTCTAGTCCTACGGGACTTTTCATCAGGCAAACATTTACATTTAAGGGGTGTTCTTATGAAATGAGATTGAGGATATTCTAGACTTCTTGTGCAACTCTTTATTATTTTTATCTGAAACTGATTTAAGGTTGGTTTGTTTTTGCTTTTGAGAAGTAGTAAAAGTGATTATGACAACAACCAAAAAAAAAAAAATCGAACAAAACAAAAAATTTTTTAACCATAAATTCTTGAAGGGCATAGAAAGCACATTTCGTATTTGTTGGCAAAAAATGATAAGCTTCTTTGTGAAAATGCTTTCTTTTAGAAACACTTTCGATTGAAATCATTTTTAACAAAATACAAACAAATAGATCTTGAAGAAATTAGTCTTTCTATTGCTAATTAAGTACTTGAAAAGAAGCCCAGCCTAGATAGTCCAAAGGTGTGCTACAACCTTGAACCCCTAACCCGACTCTCCAAACCCAAGATGTGTAGTTATCGTTTGAAACAAAATAATAATAATAATAATAAAGAAGAAGACTACTTGACAAGAAAGAAACAGAACACATTAAAAGTACAATAAAACATGAAATCATCTACACAAAAATAGTAAAATACATTGAAGAACAATGAATGAATTGGTTAATAGTTACTCACTTGAACTAAATCTGTTTAATCTTACCACAATAAATATTGAAGAACTCTAATTAAAAAATCCAGCTAAAGTGGGGTCTCTAAACTAAATGACATCAAAAGTAAACATAAATCCAAATCTATAAACAACCCACTTACAGTTTTAAGCATGCCTCTGGTGTCATAATGATACCCACCAGAAAATCCTTTGGTAGCATCAGCTCTAAGGTAAAGCATCAACCAAGGATACTTTTTTGAAGTCTTGAGCTTATGGTTGAATACCCAACTTCCCTCATCAACTTTCTTTTCCCAAACAACCTCATAGAATGAAATCCCATCAAGTCCATCTCTAGGGTTTGAACCCAAATCATAAGTACCATTAAACCTTCCTCTCATTAATCCTCCATCTAATAACCTAGTCTTTTGATGCTTCAAAATGGGTTGATTCATACACCCTTCTCCAAAGCAAGGGAATCTTGACCCTGAATCAAAAGGGCCTACCTTTTTTCCATTAGCAGGACATAAACCAGCTTTTGAGTCAAAGTTTCCATTTTTAAGCATAATCATCCAGAATTGCCAAGGGGTTTGGGAGTCTCTTACTTCACATAAAGAACCCAGATAGAGTTCTTTTTGTGCTGCATAAAGATCTACATTGTTTATAGCCTTTGAGCTTAACCCTGGAAATGGTGTCCCAACCCCTAGCTTATTATCATCTTTTGACACCCTTGGTTTCAGAAACGAATCTGCCCAAAATGAAAAAGAATCGACACATATCAACTTAATGGTAGCTTGTTATCAACTACTCTATAAACGTTAGAAAATAAATAAAGAAGAAATGAATTTTTTTTGGGTAAAACCCATGAGTATTTGGTCTTTGTTTTATGCTCTGTTTAAGCTTACTTGTAATATCAAAGCAATCAGCGGCTCTTGGACTACCCATTCCAGGAGTTTCTTTACCAACTTCATTGCAAAAGTTCCAAGCTTCGAATGCTACTCTCAGTTCATCTCTTCTCATTCCTGGGTCTCCCACGGCTGATATGTACTGTTTATCTGCTGCACCAAATACATTATTGATAACAAAGACAAATACCCAAAAAAATAAAAGACCAATTTCTTTACTCATAGGAACCCTCATTGCTATACAGTGAGCAGAAGGCAGCTGAGAAGTCTGTTTTCATAAGAATCAATTTATAGATTTTGGAAAAATGGGTATCAGCTGGCTGGTGATGTTGGCCTTTCCAGTTGTGTAGTGTATTGGATTCTTTTTTTAATGAATGGTCATTAATTTTAGTAACAAATATATTTATTTTCTTTTCTTTTCTCTAAAAATAATTGACATATCTTTAACACTCCTAACAGTGACATATGGTTTACCCATCCTAATTTCTTTAGTTTGAGCAAAAAGATTTTTGTGAAAGCACCCTTTGAAAATAGTACTTAAAATAAAATTCATATATTCTCATCATTAATTTTTTAGTTAATTATTTTAATTAAATATTATTATATTAAATTATTATCGTTTAAACTAATCCATTTAATAATATTATAATATTATTTTTATTATTGTAAATTTTAGATATATATTTTGTATAATTTTTCAAGATTTTTCGAATTGGTTTATTACTACTAAATTATAGATAAAAATAAAATTAAAACCCCTTAAATTATATTATTTATATAGTTAAAACAATGACATATAAAAAATTAAATATGAAAAATGGATTAATTAAGAATTAATTATATTATTTTAAAAAATGGATTAATTAAGAATTAATTATATTATTTTAATGATATTTATATTAAATATTTATTATTTTTAATAAAAATATAATTAAAATACGAGTCTTTAATAATAATAAAATAAAAATTAATACAAAAAAATTAATTTTAATATTCTTTAATTTTTTATTTTTTACTTTAATACTTTATTTATTTTTTAATTTTAAGAAAATTTTAAATATATATTTAACTATTATTATTGTTGATTTTTTCTTAAACAATTTTATATTAATTTAAATTTTATTCTTCTTAAATATTATTAATTTAATAACATTTTAATCACTTCATATAAAATAATAATATTTTAATAAAATATAATTAAAATAATATAATTTATTTTTAATAATTTTTTATTTATAATTAAAAAATTAAATAACATGGTATTTAATCGTATTTAATCAAAGTAACTAAAAGATATAAATAAATTAATTTAAAAAAGTGCACCTCATCGTAAGCTACAAAAGTCACTTCCGTTAAATTAAAATTTATAAAATTTAAAAATAACAATCCAATAATAATCAACAATAACTCAAATTTTAATATTAAAAGAAGAATAAATTTTAACTTAAATTGCATTCAAATGGTTTACATTTAATTTAAAATATTTTGATTGAACTTTATTTTTTCGTTAAATATAGAATATTATTGTATATTATAATCAACGTAATTATAATAAATTTTTATTGAACATAATTATATGAATTTAATTATATTTATCAATAATATTATAAAACGTTATTTAAAATTTATATTAAATTTAATATATATAAAAAATTTCTAAATTATAAACGGTATATAAATATTATTATTTTTTTATAATTACGAAAAATTTTAAATATTATTTCTTAAGTGTAATTTATTATCTGAATTTTTTTAAAATAATGTGATATCTTTAATTTAAAGGTGTGCAAATACTCCAATCAATTAGTTTAAATCGATAAATTCAATCTAATTAGTTAGATTTTAATCAGATTGGATTAATAATTTTTTTATCGGATTAGATTTGGATTTAAAATTATACAATCTATTTAGATTCTAGTCAATTTCGAATTGACATATTTTATAATATGATGTATCCTATTCGGACCGAATTGTTATAAATTATAAATAAATACATATTTTATTTTATAATATATTATATTATATTTAAATATTATGTATACTATAATTATATTAAATTATTATTTTAACTTAAAAATAAATATAAATATTGATAATAATTTAATAATTATATAGATATATTTATTATTATTTTGATTTTTTAATTGTGACTATAAATAATAATATTTTTTACAAAAATATTAATTTAAAATTTAAATTTATGTATATCGTGTTTTATATACGATAATAAATAATAAATAAATTTGAATGTCAATAAGACCATATCCGATCCGAAAAATTTGATCTGTTTAGATTCAGATTGAAAATCTTAAAATTTATTTAAATTAAATTGAATTTAAATTGATTAAAAATAAATAATTATAATTTATTATTCACCCTTAATTTAATTAAATTTACCTAAATTTATATCTAATAAAAATTATTATAAATTATTGTTATAATTTGTGACAAATATTTTTGTTGTATCTAAAATTGTTATTGCCGACAGATCATCCTTTTTAAAGTAGGTGAAAAAAATGAAGGAAAAAGACACAACAATACCACGAGACAAATTTCAAGGACGAATAGTAAAATGCATATAAATAATATATACTTATTTTTTGACTTATTATGATACAATTTATCAAAATTTATATATTTTTAGTTATAATTGATTTAAAATTTATAATAATTTAAGAAACCGTACATATTTCAACTGGTTTTGTGTTAAAAGTAAAGTAGCTAAAAAAGAATTCAAAAAAAAAAAAAATTTATAATAAAAAAAATAATTTAATTTATCAGAATTAAAATTAAATATTTTTTAATTAAATGATATTTAATTTAAAGTTTTAAAATTATATTTTTATTTATATAAAAATATATAATTCAAATATATTTTTAGAATTATAAATTTGAATTAAAATTGAATATTCTTTAATTAAATGATATTTAATTTAAAATTTTAAAATTATATTTTTATAATTATAAATTTTTAGAAATATATTGTTGAAAAAAAGTCTCAAAGCAATGCAAATCAACGTAAGTAGAGTGAGAAAAATATAAAACAATCAATAATTCCTTCACAATTTAAATATAATATTATTTGCTCATTTCGTGTTTTGGTCTTAAATATCATACTTATTTATTATTATTTATTATTTTTTTATGAAACAATTATGGTTGTCATTGGGACAGTGTCAGTGATTTCTCTCCATCCCTACTCAACCTCATTTTATAAAATATAGATAATTATTTTTTTATTACTCATTACTCATTTTATTATTTTTATTTTTACTTTTAATTAATAATTTCTTTAAAAATTTATCCCATAAAAAAGAAAGAAAGAAAGATTAACAATCCTAAAAACAACTGGTTATAACTGGGAAAATTTCATTGAAATATTTGAAAAGTGTTATAATTCGAAAAATCATCAACATAGATGATGTGTCGGTTTGCATACTCCACGATAACAAATGGGCAAGTATTATGGAGATGAGTAATCAAACTTCAAGAACATGTGGCTACTTAATCCATTGCCACAATTATAACCTGCCTGCCAAATAAGCCAAAATGTTTGTACAGCTCATCTTTTATTAAATTTATTTCGTGGACTTTTTTTCATTACTTCTTTTTTTTTGTGTGTGTGTGTGTATGGGTCCTACAAACTTTTATTATCTATACACTTCAATTTCTTAATTTTTTTTTAATTTTGTTCATAATTTTTAAATTTTCATAAATTAAATCTAAATATAAAAAATCAAGAAATAAATCATAAAAAATATAATTTTAACACATTAAATTTTACTGTTATAATAATAAAACATTTTATATTTTGACCAAATTTATAAATATTAAAAAAAAATGAGGTTCTAAAGTATAGAATTGATAAAAATTAAAATAACACAAAAATTATTCAGCTTAATAAATTTATATTCTTAATTAATCAACTTAGTTATATAAAAACCTAACAAGAATATAGATATTTATGGTTACGATATTAGTGTAAAATTTAATATTCACATTTATTTCAGTTACCCTCGTTTAATTAAAAAAAATATAGATATCTGAAATATAATATAATAAGGAGGTGGCATGGCATGGCATTAGGTGGTGAACACAAATCAATCACAGACATTTATGCATGCCTGGATAATATATACCTGAATAAGACCAACCCCACTTAAAGCAGTTTTAACTGCAAATTAAGACGTAATTAATTGAGAAAGCTACATCTGTGTTATGTGTCGTGCACATATAAACCAAATGGCGTAGTTAATTTACTGACTTGTATAGGCAGCAATTGCAGTCCCAACAAATTAAATTAGTTTGAGTCTTTTTTTGTTTTTTTTGTTTTTGGTTAACAAATGAGAATTGGTAACAAAACTTAAGGATTTAATCATTCTAGCTTGTTTTTAGTTTTTACCATAGATATTAATAAATTTAATATTAAATTAATTTTTTTCATTTTTTCTTAAATACAAGATCAATTGATCTAATAAAACAGTTAAAAATTTAATAGGAAGAAATGATTTAAATATTTTATTATATATACAATTGATATAAAAACATTGTTAACTAGGTGTAGGTTAATTTAGCTAGCTAATTCTAATTGGATGCATGCACGCACCATGCATGTAAAACTAGATCGAGATTAAGATCAGCACTTAACTAGATCTTTCTGAACGAGTATATCGTATCCTTGGTTCAAGCTTGTGACTATATTTTACTCCCAAACATTATATACAGCTAGCTAACTAGGTGTAGGTTAATTTAGTCCAAAACAAGCATTAATTTAGCAAATACAATTAAAAAATGTTTGTCCATTAGTACGTATTATTATTATTATTATTATTATTATTATTATTATTATTATTATTATTATTATTATTATTATTATTATTATTATTATTATTATAGAACTGTAAGAACGTATTTAAGCTAAACTATATATATATAGTAACAAAGTTATCTAGATTATGTTTTTCGTTTGGTTTATTCTATCAAATTTTAAAATGTATTTTTTAATCACTTGATTTTTAAAAAAGATGTTAATTAAGGATAAATAATTTTTTTTAAATATATTTTTTTTATTATCAAGTGATTAAATGTAATAAAATACGAGTTATTAATAAAAATAAAAGTGATTTGATTAATATGAAATTATTTTAAAAAATCAACAATAATAATTATATTCTAATATATAATTATTTATATTGATATTTATTAAAAAAATAATATAATATTAATAAAAAGTAGTGATAATAACCAAATATTAAATAAATATTTTATGTATTTTTTTCATATTAATTTTTATTTTATCATTGTTAAATAATTAAATTTTTATCATACTTTAATCATCTGTCATGAAAGAATAATATCTTAATAAAAATCATTAAAATAAAATTATTAGTTCTTAAATGATCATTTTTTTAAAGTTTAAAGACTAGAAAATATATTTTTGAATTTGATAGACTAAATATATACTAAAATTTAATCTTAGTGATATGGTTGATACTTTTGTCTAAAGTTAATTATTTTTGGATTGAAATTGGAAAAAAAAATAATGTTTGCGGATAATATATTTAAAGGTAAGATGTCATACAAATTCTTTAAATGAGATAATTTATGTCATTTGATTCCTTAAATTAAAAATAATATCATTTAATATCTTAACTATGTAAAAAAAGATTAATTAATGATAAATTATATTATTTTAATAATTTTTTTATTAAAATATTATTATTTTATGTCAAGTGATTTAGACGTGATTAAAATATGAGTTTTTAATAAAGATAAAAGCAAAATTTAATATGAATTTAAAAAAAAATAAACGATAATAGCATTTAAATATATATTTTAATTTTTAATAAAAATTAAAAATCAATAAAAATATTAAAATAAATAATGATAATTAATAAAATATTAAAATAAATATTTTGTGAATTTTTTAAATATTAATTATCATTATGAAATATTTATATTTTAATTATGCTTAATCATTTAATAAAAAATATTAAGTCTCATTAATTCATCTATTTTTTCGCAACTAATTTGTATAAGAAAAAAAATTAAATATAACAATGGATTTGGTTGGCGGTCCCAATTTAATTAGTCTTGGTTAGGTAGTAGGCATGCATGACTCAAGTCCTTAATTGAAGGAGCTATGAAGCTGTTCGACCCAATTGACCCGTGTTTTTTGGTTATACTTTCATACGTGCAACAGTTACCGTAAGACTTTTGTCCGGTATCGAGTCATTTCAAAGTTTTTAAAAGGTACATAAGATATCATATATATATATATATATTTAAGAATTCTTGTTATTTTTAAATAAATATAATTTAATTTAAAATAACTATAAAATATTAATGAACAAGATTTTTTAAAAAAATATTAAAATTATTATTTTGTATTATGTTTACATCTTTTAAAATATTTAAAAATAACTATAAAATATTAATGAACAAGATTTTTTAAAAAAATATTAAAATTATTATTTTGTATTATGTTTACATCTTTTAAAATTTTTTTACGACACTAACAAAAAAAGACCAATAATGTACCTTTTTATAAAATAAGGTATTAATAATGCATTCTTGTATAATTTTTATATTTATTTATACCTGTATAAAAAATTATGTTAACTGATAAAACTTTTATAAATTTAAATAAGATAGCATTAGATTGTGTTAATTTTATTTTAATAAATTAAATATATTATTCTATCTTTTTTAAATTGATATATTTTAATTATTTTACGGTTATAATTTGAACATTTTAACCATTTTTTATTAATTTTTATTTTTTGGATCAATCTTTTTGAAAAAATTAAGTTTAATCAAAATGAAACTTATTAATATGGATTGATATATGTTTAAAGAAAAAAATGTATTAAAAGTTAAATAAAAGTGAATAGTAAAATCATTAAAATTATCAAAATTAACTTAAAATAATTAAAATGTCTACAAATGTAATAATAAGATTAATAAAATATATTAATTTAAAATAAATTGATAATGTATTAAATTTATGAAAATAAAATAGCTATATATACTTTTTAGATTTAAATAATGGTAATATATATAGTTATTTTTTATCTAGTTATTTTTAAATTTTAATATCTTTTCCACTGGTTTTATTTATTAAATGCTTCTTTGTATTTATATCTGTATATAGACTTGATTAAATTGGTTGATTAAGTGGGAAGGTTTTCTATTGGCGTGAACGCCGTCCAAGCATTTACAAGAAAGTAAACTACACACGTTATAATTATATGACCCTTTTATAATATATTAATTTTTATTTAAATTATTTTAACTAATATTTTATTTAATATTTTTTAAAAAATAAATAATGTTTTATACATATTGATGTAAATAGAATTGTCTTCGTAAATATACGAGATTAACAAACTAGTTCGAAAGTAATCTTTGAATTTCTAATAGTTAAGTAAGTAACAATATAATAAATGTTACAAGAGATCTAAGATATCGCTCCGTAATTATAAGAAAAAATAATGTTTAATTGTGATTATTTATTAAGAAATTTAACTTAGTGTAATTATGTATATATATGAGTATAAATAGGAGATAAATATGTTATGAATAACTTATTATACTATTAAAGATATATATTTTTAATTATATCTTTAAAATAATTATTATGTCTTTATTTCTTAATAATAATTATCTTGTAATTATACTTATACGATGACTCTTATTGTTAAATAAATCAATGAATAATTCATTAATATCATTTGCATTAAATTTATTGAGTAATTAATTATCATATGGTATGTTATATAATAATATTTTTAATAAATTATAAAAAAATCTTGACTTTTTTTTAAATGAAATTAAAATCTATTTTTTTTATTAAATAAATTAAAGATTATATAGGTGAGAATCAGATACCATCTTAGATGAAATACAATCCAATCTCAAAATTGTAAATTAATGCAATTGTTATGAAAGTTATCCATAGTTGAATTTCTACACGCTTTAACTGCAAAATTTTAAAAAGCTATGATGATTGATAAACTTTATTTTATGGATATCTTAAAATAGTTTTTTTTTCTCGTCACAATTGTATAAATAAAAACTTAATGTAAATTATAAAATTTTCTAAAATGTAATTAAGAAATTGAATTTATTTGCTTTGAAAAAAAGAACATCCTGTTAGAGATTATTGTTACAAAACTCCTTAATTTAAGGAGCAAATTAAGGAGCAAAACATGGAACAAAACAAGGAGTAAAACATGGAGCAAAACATGGAACAAAACAAGGAGTAAAACATGGAGCAAAACATAGAACAAAACAAGGAGTAAAACATGGAGCTTAATTCTAGGAGCAATTCAAGAAACCATTAATTTAGAGTAATTCAAGGAGTGAATTTTCCTATAAATAGATGTGTAATTGTAATGAATTAACCATCCAAAGTGTTCATTCCAATTGAGAGAAAAGATTAGAGAAAATTGAGAGTAATTTTAGAATTGGGTTGTGAGTTGTGAGTGTTGTAAACACCTTGTGTAATTTCTCCCTTTCAAGAAAAAGATCTGCAATAGTCCCCAGGAGACGTAAGCAAGATTGGCCGAACTCCGTTATCAAATTTGTGTGTTATTTTTCTATTTTTGCTTTCTCTTAAATCTGGTTTATCGAAAATTTGCGTTATTTCCGAACAACTGGTATCAGAGCTATTGGTAGTGATTTTTGTCAATTTTCTGCAAGAAATAGTCAGAAACGATCCAGAGGAAGTCAGATTTTAGTGGGAGCAACGTGGCACGTGAAGGAAGGGTGAAACTCGAGAAATTTGATGGCCTGATTTCGGGTTTTGGAAAATGCGAGATAGAGGATTATCCGTATCAAAGAAATCTATATCAACCTCTCCGGGAAGAAGCCGGAGGAACATGAAGGAAGAAGATTGGAATCTTCTGCACAATGCCCTCGGAGTTATTCGATTGACGTTGTCGTGTAATGTTGCTTTCAACATAGCAAGGAAAAGACCACGGGTCTTCATGGCGGCTTTCTCCCGATATGTATGAGAGCCATCGGCCTCGAAACAAAGTGCACTTGATGAGGCGCTTGTTCAATTGGCAGATGACGGAAGGCGCATCGGTAGCTCAACATCTCGATGAACTCAACATAGTTACAACCTGGCAGGTTGAGTTCGGTGGAAATTGAATCGATGAAGTTAAGTACGAGCATTGATACTTTTGTCTTCTCTAGAGAAAGGTACTGGAATGCTACTCTGTCACGGTGTGAGTAGCTCTCCGGGAAGCAATAAGTTGAAATTTGACGATGTTCGTGATTTGGTTCTCGGTGAAGAGATCCGACCGTAGAGAGACAGGTGAATCGTCAACCTCTTCGGTTTGCATACGAGTCAAGAGGAAGAAATTCAACCAAAGGAAATGGATGTGGTAGAATCCAACTACCGAGGTAGATCAAAAGACAGGAGGTCCAAATCTAGGAATCCTAATAATTCCCATAGCTCGAAAACTATCGAGTGTTGGAATTGTGGAAGAATCGGCACTACAAAATCGATGCAAGAATGCACCGAAGGACAAACAAGAAGTGAAGGCAGAGGCAAATGTTACTTCCACCTCAGGGAGACGATGCATTGATATGCTCTTTGGAGAGCAAGGAAGAATCTTGGGTGTTAGACTCGGAGCATCGTTCCATGCTACTTCACAAAAAGAATTCTTCGAGAAATATGTCCCCAAGGAAACCTTGGAAAGGTATATATTCGGTGATGATCAACCACGTGTGCTATTATTGGCAAAGGTGTAGTGAAGATTAAGTTGAACGGATACATTTTGGGAACCGAAGGATGTCATGCGCATATTCCCGATCTCGAAGGAACTTAATCTCGGTGGGCGGTTGGCAGTCAGAGAGCTACACTACGATCTTCCACGTGGTGATGATTGGAAGATTTCAAAGGGTGTAATGATTGCTCGAGGCAAGAAAAGTGGCACTCTTTACATGACGGCAAAGGCACGTTGTTCAATTACGGTTGAAGCAATGAAACACCAAATACGTGGCACCGGAGACTAGGCCATATGAGTGAGAAGGGGATGAAGATTATGCACCAAAGGGAAAACTTCCAGGTCTACAGCCTACGGAGATAGACATGTGCGAAGATTGCATACTTGGAAAGCAAAAGAGAGTCGGCTTTCGGACAAGTTGCGAGAATCCCAAGAAGGAAAGACTAGAGCTTATTCACTCGATGTTTGGGGACCAACGACCATCTCATCTATCGGTGGGAAACACTACTTCGTGACTTTCATTGATGATCACTCTCGGAAGGTATGGGTTTACTTTCTAAAGCATAAGTCCGAAGTATTTGAGGCTTTCGGAAGATGGAAAGCTATGGTGGAAAATGAGACGGGTTTAAAGATCAAAAAGCTCGGAAATAGATAATGGTGGTGAATATGAAGACACCGTATTCAAAAATTTACTGTATGAGCACGGGATCGAGAATGGAAAGAATCAGCGTACTGTGCACGCCTCGACACAATGGTGTAGGCTGAGCGTATGAACCGAACGTTGCACGAGCGAAGCATCCGTATACGGTCGAGGTCTACGAAGCAATTTTGGGGCGGAGAACGCCGATCGACACGGCGGCTTACTGATCAACCGAGACCCATCTACGTTCCCATTGGAGCGTAGGAGAATACGGAGGAGGTATGGAGCGGAAAAGAGGTGAAACTATCACATCTAAAAGTTTTCGGTTGTGTAGCATTTGTGCATATCGCTGATCGGCAGAATAAGCTTGATCCCAATCCAAGAAATGCACGTTCATCATGGTGAGGGATGAGTTTGGCTACGGTATTTGGGATGACGAAAAGAAGAAAGTTATCCCAGTAGCAGATGTGATTTTCAACGAAGCGGGAGGTGATGTATAAGGACATGCATAAAATAGACGCCAATGCCTCAGAGCGAGAATGAGTTAGTATTTGCGTACGGATGATGTCCCGGATACTTCCCCAACGGAGAACCAATTGTAATAAGTCCTCGGCCCGAGAGGAACTTGTTGGACAAAGCGCATACTGCATTCCGACACACGCCTGACCTGCTACTCCCGGCCTCACTTGTATTGAGAAGGTCTTACCGACCTCGTGTGCCTAACGGGAGATACATGAACTATATGTCATTGGTGATGGAGGGAGCACGAATGCTTGCGATGAAGCTCGTCGACTCGAGATTCCAATAAGTGGGAGCTCATGAAAGAAGAAATGAAATCTCTCATCTCCAACCGTATTACATGGGAACTACCGAGTTACCTATGGGAAAGAAGGCACTTCACAAAAAATGGGTGTACGGGTGAAAGAGGAACGTGATGGTTCCAAGAGATACAAAGCCGCCTAGTTGTCAAGGCTTTCCAACGAAAGGGAAGGAGTTGACTACACATGACATTTTGCTCCCGTTGTGAAGCTTAATACTATCGAGATCGGTATTGAGCATTGTAGCCATCGAAGATCTTCATCTTGAGCAGCTTGGATGTGAAGGCGCATTCCTTCATGTGGAGATTTAGATGAAGAGATATACATGTACCGGCCCGAGGAAGGTTTCTCAGAAAAAGGGAAGCAAGAACATGGTGTGCGAGACTTAAGAAGAGTTTGTATGGCCCGAAACAAGCCCGAGACAATGGTACGTAAAGTTTGATAGCTTCATGCACAAGGAAGGTTTCGAGAAGTGCAATGCTTGATCATTGTTGCTACTTGAAGAGATATAGGTCCGGTTATATCATTTTACTACTTTATGTTGATGATATATGTTAGTAAGCGAGTTCGGATATGGATGATATCAAAAGATTGAAGCATCAATTGTCAAAGGAGTTTGACATGAAAGACACAGGTCCAAAGTAAAAAGATTCTTGGAATGCAAATCACAAGAAATAAGAAGAAAGGATCCTTGCCCATGAGTTATCTCGAGAGACATCAATCGTGTTTTGCATAGATTCAACATGAGCGATGCCAAGCCGGTTAGCACACCCTTGGCTAGTCATTTTCGCCTATCCAAGGATCATCCCCCTCGGTGAGGAGAGGAAGAGAGAGAATTCATGGCTAAGGTTCCTTGTGACTCGGCCATTGGAAGTTTGATGTACGCAATGGTCTCAGACAAGACCGACATTGGCCATGCGGTGGGAGTTGTTAGCGGTTTATGTCAAATCCGGGAAAACTCATTGGGAAGCGATCAAGTGGATTTTGAGGTATGCGAGGCACCACAAAAAAGTGTTTGTACTTTAGTAAAGGAGAGTTAAAAGTACAAGGATACGTAGATGCAGACTTTGGAGGTGAAGTTGATCACCGAAGAAGCACCACCGTTATATATTCTTGTTGGAGCTACGGTGTTGTTAGTTGGATGTCACAAATACGAGAAAATTGTCACTCTATCCACTTCTGAGTGAGTATGTAGCGAATGGCAAGCTAGTAAAGAGATGATATGGCTTCAAGGTTTGTTAACTGAGTTGGGATTCAAACAAGAGAAGAATGTTCTGCGTAGTGATAGTCAAAGTGCAATACACTCGCGAAGAATTGACATTTCATTCTAGAACCAAACATATTGACTTCGTTATCACTTCATCGATCTCTATTAGAAGATGATGTGTTAATACTTGGGAGAAGATTCAAGGAAGCAAAAATCCAGCCGAGATATGTTAACAAAGGTGGTGATTATTGACAAATCGAAGTTGTGCTCAACTTCGGTCCGCTAGAGTAACAAAGACTAGAAAAGTCAAGATTGATCGAGGTGTGAAGACAGATTGAAATCGGTCTTCAAGTTGGGAGATTGTTAGAGATTATTGTTATAAAGCTCGCCCTTAATTTGGGAGCAAATTAAGGAGAGCAAAACATGGAACAAAACAAGGAGTAAAACATGGAGCAAAACATGGAACAAAACAAGGAGTAAAACATGGAGCTTTTAATTCTAGGAGCAATTCAAGGAACCATTAATTTAAGGAGTAATTCAAGGAGTGAATTTTCCTATAAATAGATGTGTAATTGTAATGAATTAACCATCCAAAGTGTTCATTCCAATTGAGAGAAAAGATTAGAGAGAAAAGCTTTTGTGAGAGAAAATTGAGAGAAATTTTCTTGGGTGTAATTGGGTTGTGAGTTGAGTGTTAGTGTTGTAAACACCTTGTGTAATTTCTCCCCTTTCGGTAAAAAGATCTGTGGTGGAGGCAGTAAGCAAGATTGGCCGAACTCCGTTATCAAATTTGTGTGTTATTTTTCTATTTTTGCTTTCTCTTAAATCTGGTTTATCGGGAATTTGCGTTATTTCCCAACACATCCTTACCATCACAACTAATTATATATTCTTTTGAGATTAAGTACATTTTATAAAATCTAATAAATTTGAGTTTATAAAATATTTAAAAACAAATTAAGTATTTATTGAGGAATGTCTATTTACAGGTATGAAATAATCCTTTTGAATAATTTAATAAATTTATCATATATTATATTTTCAACACATAACAAATTTATAAAATTTATATGAATTGAATAAATCATTTTATATATGAAAATATAAACACATTTTATTGTATATAATAGTAACAATAATAAATTATGGTTGAGATTGTGGGAAAACAATTGAATGTTTATTGATTAAAAAAATACTCTAAAATAGAAATAATAATAATAATAATAATAATAATAACAATAATAATAATAATAATATAATTTATATAATGACATAAAAATAATTAATATAAAAAAGTATCTCACATCTCAATGGTTGTGTATTTAGGTTTAAAGAGAGACATATATTTGTTATTTGTCAAATTAAACTTTAAAGTGGAATAAAGATGTTAGTTAGATTTCTTTGCCCCAATAGAATATATTAGTTATATCATGTTCGTGATGTATTCTTGTGATTTGTTTGTATAATTATTACTCCTACATTATAACAAAAAGAAAAAATAAATTTTATCTTTATTAATAAATTTTTAATTAAGAAATAATAAAAAATTAAAAAAAAAATACTCATTAGATCGAGGTCTTAGACGACCGTCTATATTACTTGGACTCTCGGATGAGCCGTAATTGACATTAAAATCCATCTAGTAATTTGGAGATATCTCTCAAAGTTTCAAAACATATATATAGACATAGCGTGTACGTGTTAAATAATCCCATCTTAGACCTGCATTCAATTAATATATAACTTTAAACCCCTAATGCACGCTAAACCAACTAAATATCTTGGGTTGGTGATAGATTATTTAATTAGAGAGAATGAATAAATAATTAATAAAATTATGTTAAATTAAAAATCATAAATAGATAAGTATGTAATCATGTGCAATAAATATAAAGCAAAAATAAATAAAATTTTATACATAATATTTTAGGTGAAAACAACTTAGGTCAATTAAATGACCTAAGTGAAAAAATAATGGTCTCTTGGACTACCTAACTATCCACTATAAAAATAAGGTTCAATTACAAGGCCATGACTTAAACTATCCTCCAAAATAATACCTCAAGTAATCTACTTACAAGCCATTGTTTTTCTTCACAATCTCTATGTTTGAATAATGACCAACATTCTAATAAATTTGAGTCATACGAGCAATTAAACCCGTTCATCCAGCACCTGAAAAATTAGCACAATAATACAAGTACAAAGTGTGTCATAGAGCAGATTCAATAATAAATAACCATAATTAGAAGATTAAAGAATATATCAAATAATTTTAATTCATCTAGTAATCCCAAAACAAATAGATGAAGTATAAGTTCAATAAAAATAGTTTTTTAAAAGTTAAATAATCAATCAAATAATTATGATATTACACACAATTATTTGATCCAAGCATTTAAGAATTTAATAAATAAAAAACTATATAAACATATAATCACAATATTATAAATTAAATAGACTTATTAATCAATCAAACATAACCACTAATATTTAATAGATGAATTAAAGAGAAAAGCTTAAACAAATATGATCTTATTTTTCTAAAACATTTTGAAAGAGAGATCACAAAAACAATTAGTAAATTATAATGAATGTGGTTAATTAAAATATAGAGTATTATGATTTTTATATAGGAAATATTGAAGCTCTAATACTAGGTAAAAGTCCAATTATAAATTTATCTATTAAATAATTTATAGAGCATTAAATAATATAGATAATAAGGTAATTGAAAAGTTTTGCTCGAATAAATAATTAAATTAAAGTTGAAGTCTTAGCTACTCAATTGATCTAAGTCAAACTCAACCAATCAAACTAAGAAGGTCGATTAATAGAAACCATTTTTCGATAGATTCAAGCAAAGATTAAAAAATGATCGATCAATCTAGGCTATAAAAAGCAAAAAAATAGAGACTAGGTAGATCGAATGTTATTGATTCTTGATCAATTTATCCTAATTTTAAAATCAACCCGAGAGAACATAGATCATACATGATTGATACTCGTTCAATCTATCTCATCGATCGATCCATTCATCTAGTCATTACTCGATCGATAGCAACATATATAGTAAACATTCCTATGTGTTTAATATAAAATCTAACGTGTTTAGGAACAAGTATATACCTGAAATATATGAGTTTGAAACTCGATAATTTCTTCAACTTGAATAGTGATCTTGAGAATGTGCCTAGAAACTAAATTACATTTAAATGTTTTATACACAAATATCATCAATACTCATAAACCTTACAATCTCTCCCTTTGGTAAATTCGTATGACAAAACATCTCTTTCACTACATCACATTCATAGGAAAAATGAATTTTTACATAGTGAAATTATCCTATAATGTGATGAAACTATCTTTGCTTGAATCTTGACGGCCCATATGTACAATGAAAAAGGAAAACATAAATAGGCACATAACTTGTCTCAAAAGACTCATTATTTATTTGTTCAGTATATATAATAACAGAAAAACAAAGAAACAAAAATAATCAGTAAATAATTATAGATAGAACATTTAAATATTAAGTTTACTCCTTTATGTGATATATTGAATGAATAGAACACTTTAGGTGTTCTCCTCCTATATGCAATATCTCCCATTGAATAATATTTCTCCATCTAGGTACTTTACATGAATTATATCTCTCCCTTTTTTATTATACAAATACGTAATATAACATTGAAGCTTAGATTCAATATGAGCAAGAATAAGTGCATGTAATAAAAGAACTCAACCTAAGTTTTATGACTCTCCTTATTAAAGTAGAAGAAAATAAAAATTTATAAAATCTAATAGATATAAAAAAATTTGTTATTGAAGGTAGTAGACTTATTTAAACTTGATTGTAATAGAAAATTCGATTGATGATAACAATCTTGTTCAAATTTTGACTCTCTATTGAAATCGTAAGTACATAGACAAAATACACAGACATATTAGCACATACAGTGACATATCGACAATCATTTAAAAGTAAAATATATGTTTGAACTATAATAGCATGTCAATTTATTCATTTATGGCTATTCATAAAAGATCCAAAAATAAAAAGTATCACCTATTATAGAAAACTGAAATTGAATCCTTATTTTCACAAAATAAAATCACCTATCAAGAGAGAACTTAAAATTATTATTATTATTTTTTGATATTCCTTCCTTGATGAGGGATTTGTTATTCACTTATTTATTTTTCCTTTTTTATATAATCACTCTTGGCTCTCTTTTTTCATGCAATTGTTTTTGTATTTTACTTTTTCCTTTATCATTTTTTAAAGAAAATATACATGGATCAAAAATCTAATATGATGACTTTCACTCTAGTTGTGAGGTAATCCTATCTGCTTATTGTGGTAGCTTCACACATCACAGTATATAACCTCTCAAAACTAGGTATCTCTCAGCAATAAAAATTTCGAAAGTGAAAAACAAAGCTCAAACATAGTTTTGCAGTCAAGGCTAGCTCAAGTCCTAGAATCTTATCATAAGTAATTATAAAATTCAAGCATGATATACATATTTATGCTCAGGAAGTTTGTGATTATGTTTTTATCAACATTGATCAACACACGTAAGAAAATATGTAAATGCATAAGTCAAAAATACCTATTTGTACAATGTAAAGTCAGCCTAAAAAAATAGGTAGTATGAAAAAAAGTATGTAAAATTCATGTCATTGTTAAAACAGATATACTCCTTTTTTTATTAAAACTAAAGAACCATTAATAAAAATAAAAATAAATAGACAAAAAAACTAAAGATGTTCACTTAAGATGAATTAAGCACTCAAATAAAGGTACCTAGGTGAACATTAGATAATGGCCAGGTGATTGAATAGAGTTAATATTTCCTAACTCAAATTTTATTGAATCTTGTTTTCTTTATATCTTTAGATTGGAAATTACCATTGGCATATTCTTGGACTTACCTTTATATTTTTCATTTATCTTAAATGATGATGCAACATGCACAATAGGATGGTGATAAATAGTCTCAGAATTAAAAGTTTTAAAATTCATGTGCCTTTTTGAATCAACAACTTCATGTTTTCTAGTAGAATTTTTGAACATGTTACTATGATTTAATTTTCATTCATCCTATAGTATGATGCAACATGCATAAATGGATGATGATAATGATTCTTATAATTATAAGCATGGAACAAATTATTAAATTTATAAGCATTCATCAAAAACTTAACATTTTTTTGATTTATAGTTACAACTCTTTGTGCATAAATAGTAACTATAGAAGTAGAGTTACAAGGCCTTACATATGTGGTTTTTGATACTAAATAATTTTAGCTATCATCCTTATAACCAATGCCATGTGTATCATGTGAAGATGGGTTATAATATTTTATAAACCGAGTTATTTTTGAAGATGAGGGCGTAGAGTACATATCTACATAACCTAGCCATCTCTAGTCTATAAGAAGTTTTTCATAGTTAAGAACTTTTTTAGCCTTTCAGCTATAATGATTAACCTATTTGAGGCCAATGCCATGTGTATCATGTGAAGATGGGTTAGAATATTTTATAAACTGAGTTATTTTTGAAGATGAGGGCGTAGAGTACATATCTACATAACCTAGTCATCTCTAGTCTATAAGAAGTTTTTCATAGTTAAGAACTTTTTTAGCCTTTCAGTTATAATGATTAACCTATTTGAGGCTTCTTTTGATTCTCAAAGTTCCTGTACTAGATTTTGTTTTCCTATTTAAGATATGCAATACTTGAATTTAAAATATTAGCATGTTTAGATAGCTCAATTTTTTTATTTTTCTAAGATTGAGGAATTAATTTCATAGGATTTAGGTTTATTATTTAATTTGGTTACTTCTACTAGTAACTTATCATTTTGTCTCTTATTGCTAAATAAATCAATGAACAATTCATTAATATCATTTGCATTAAATTTATTGAGTAGGAATTCAGAATCACTTTCCTTATAGTCTGAATTAATGTCAGATTTGCTAGAGTATCTACTAGTAGTTGCAATAAATGCCAAGTAGTTGGTGCCATAATTTTTTAAGTCATTAGGATTATAATTGTCACTTTTTAGTCGCTAAGGGTAGCTTTGAAAAATCTTCTTGTTCTTTTCTTTTTGTTAGCATACTCAAATGTAATATGACGAATCCTATTGCATTCAAAACATCTAGGTCATTGGGTTTAGTTTTCTCACCTTTAAAACTCATAGGTTTGAGTTTTACTGGATTATGATATTTTGAATGGCTTGATTACCAATTATTTTGTGAATTGTTCTAGTTGAAAATTTGCTTGATTCTTTGGGCTAAGAGTTTCAATTCTTCATCATTCTCATTATATTCATTATCAACATCATCAATCATGGTGATTTTGAAAGTGATATCTTTGTTATTTGTAGGCATTTAAACACTCATATCAAAAGTTTGAAGTGAGACAATGAGTTCCTCTATTTTAATGGTGCACATCCTTGATTTCATCAATGGTAGTGACCTTTGCATAGAAGTGATCTAGTAGTGAGCATCAAATCTTTCAAACAATCCTAAAAACACCAAATTTCTCTCCAACATTAACAAAGATTTTAGTAATATCATATAGTTTTGACATAAAATTCAAAACAATTCTCATTTTCTTTCAACTTAAGGTTTTCAAATTGAGTAGAAAGCATGCAAAGTTTAATTCATTTAACTTATGTTGTGCCCTTGTGGGAAACATTTGAAATATCCCAAACATGCTTAGTAGTATCAACATTAGAGATTTGACAAAATTCATTAGTAGACACAACACTGAAGATAACATTAATTCCTTTTTGGTTGTAATTATTGCCAATTTCATCTTCAATGGTCTACATGTTCTTAGGCTTAAGAGTGACAATATTATCTTTGGTTATCGTAAATGGTTTCCAACCACAAATAACAAAGTTTTAGACACTTTCATCCATAGAACTTAAAAAGACACTCATATGAACCTTTCAATATGGGTAGTTAGACCCTACAAAGAAATGAGAATGGGTTGTAGAATAACCCTCTCTCAAATGATCTATAACTAGATTTTAGATATACACTAAGTATATCTAATGACCCATTTTGATACCAAATGAATTTTTTTAGTTACTGGTCTAATTAACTAGATAGGATGAATAGGTAATTAATTAAATTATGCCTAGACCACTCCAATGACCTAAGAGGAAAGTCATTGTCCATTGAACCGCCTAACTATTTATAATGAAAATAAAGTTCAATTGCAAGGCAAGGACTTAAACTACCCCCTACGATAATGCCTCTAATTAATCTACTTATAAGTCGTTACTTTCCTTCATGGTCTCCACAAGAAAGGTTTTTGGATCCAGACCAACATTATGATAAATTCGAGTCGCACAAGCAATCGAACTCGTTCAATAATCACCTGAAATGTTAGCACAATAATACAAGTGTAAAGTGTATCCTAGCATAGATTCATTAATGAATAACCTTAGCTAGAAGATTAAAGAATATATCAGTTATTTTAAATCATCTAATAACCCTGAAATAAAAAGATTAAGCACATGTTCAAGAAAGAAAGCTTCTTTAAATTTAAATAATCAAATGAAATAAATATGATATTACAAATACAATTATTTGATCAAAGCATTCAAGAACATAATAAAGAAAAAACTATATGAACATATAATCAAAATATCATAAATTAAATAGGTTTATTATTCAATCAAACACAAACACTAATGTTTGATAGATTAATTAGAGAAAGAAGCCTAAATAAATATGATCTTATTTTTACAAAATATTTTAAGAGAGAGAAAGAGTGAGAGCATATTAACAATTAGTAAATTATAATGAGTGTGGTTAATTAAAATATGGAGCATTATGTTCTTTATATAGAAATATTGAAGCCCTAATGCTAGGTTAAAGTCTAATTACAAATTTGTCAATTAAATAATTGATAGATTAGTAAATAATATAGACAATATGATAATTGAAAATTTTGACTTGAGTAAACAACTAGGTTAAAGTTGAAGCTCTAGTTGCTCGATCGATTTAAGTCAAGCTCGATCAATCAAATCAATAAGATCAATCGATTAAAACCAATCTCGACCATTCCAAGCTATGAAAAATATAAACCCAAGATCAGGTAGATCGAATGTGATCGATTTTGGATTGATCGAACCCAACTTCGATTGATCTACCCCAATTTTAAAATCAACCCAAGAGAACATATTTCATAAATGATCGATACTCATTCATTCTATCTTCTTAATTAATTTAGTCATTACTCGATCGATCGAACAACATGTATACTAAATATTTCTATGTGTCTAATATAAAATCTAACATGTTTAGGAACAAGTATATACTTGAAATGTATAGATATATAGTTTAGTAGTTTCTTTGGTTTGAATAGTGATCTTGAGAACGCACCTAGAAAATAAATTACATTTAAATGTTTTATTCACGGATAACGCCAGCACATATAAACCTTATACATGACACTTCCTATAATATTCATCATTGGGGGTAATAATGTAAAAATTAAGTCTACTATTGCAACAATAATAACATAAGACTTATTTATTATATTAATTAGTACTTGAATCATAACTATAAAAATAACATCTTTTATATTCAATTCATATATTTTAACTAAAAAATAAGTTCACAACCTCAAAAATTTTATATTGATTTGATGTCACTTAAGTTAAGCTTCGATCATTTAAACATATTTAATATTAAACTCTAATTAATTAGGTTTCGTTCAATGTTATTGAAATGTTATTTTGTTTTTATAAGTTGTAAGATTATTATTTTTATATAATTGTCTTAAAATTAGAAAAACAACAAAAATAATATGCTTAAAACTTTTATCTATAAAAATAATATTTCTTATATCAAACTTATATATTTTATTATTAAAAAAATTCAATTCATTATTTCACATTTAAAACCATTTAATTGAACACTGTTTAAGTTTATTATAATTATTTAAACTCGTTTAATTTTAAATTTTATTCCAACGACTTCCTTCCTTCTTCGTTCTAATGTCTTTTTTTCTCTAGCATGTTAATGTCCTATAGAGTTGGACATAGATAGCATATCTATATCATTATTGGAGTTCAAAATTAACATAAGTGTTATTTATAATTAAAATAAAATGGATAAAAATAAAAAAATTATTAATTAAAAGGTATATTTTAAATTAGAAAAAAACATTAACTTATTAATAATATCTATTTTTGTTCACTAAACATTAAATTATAAATTGATTAGATTTATAGTTATTTTAATATTTTTAATATATATATTTTATTTTTATTTTTTAAAACAATAACTTTTAATTATTAAATATATAATTTTTATCTTTTTACCATTAAATATAAATACTCTCTCTATCAAATTTTTTATTCATCAATGTTATCTTATGTAAATATAAATGCGATGGTCAAAAGTACGAATTCCATATATTCTAATACAAGGGTCTCCCATCATCCGAACTTCTTAATCCTAACTTCAAATAAAGGATTTATTTTAAGATGATCCGATTCATATCCATCATCTAAAATTAAATACATATTACATATATCTATTTTTAAATTCTAATAAAATAAAGATAAAAATTTATAAGGCCTATAAATAAACTATTTGAAAATAATAGAAATATTAAAAAAATAAAGAAATGATAAAAATAAAAACACAACATTTTGGGATGTTTTTCAAAAGAAATGGTAGTTAATAATTTTAAAAAAAATACAAAAAGGTAAAATTAAATCTTAAGTAAGAATATGGATTCAAAGATTCATCATTTTCAAGAATAAAGAAAATATTTTCAATAAAAGATATAATTTATTATGTGATAAGTAAAAAAAATAAGTATTATTATCACAAATGTAAAATAAAAATATAATATATCATTAATTGATAAAGAAATCAATATAGATAAACTATCAAAAATCTCTCTAAATGAAAAAAGAAAAAATGGATATATCAATTTTAGATAAATCCAAATATTAATAAAAGCACATTTTAGAGAAAAAAAAAGTGATACATTAATAAAACTAGCATTGCTAGATAATGAAATAATAAATCAAAATGGTGCTTTATTAATAATGATTAATAAAAATTTGGGATATCATAAATTAAAATTCACGACATATCCCAAGTTTTCCATAAATATTAACGATAAAAATTTAAATAAAGTATTAATTTTTGTTTATGAGTTTGTACGAGCAGATTTAATGAAAGAAGAAAATAATTTATTTTTAATACACTACATAGTATCTAGAGAATGATATAAAAATCTTTTAGAAACAACTTGAGTTTTTATATCTAGAGAACTCTATTTTGAGATAGGAGTTAAATAAGAAGAGCTTAACATCTTCAAATTAGCATTAGAGTCCAAAAACTTTAAAGATGAATTTATCCCGTAAATTCATTCTTAGGAAGTTAAAACTTATAAAGAAAGAATTGAAAAGGAAAAGGAATAACCTAATAGTTTAAGGTTATCAGAACCTATTAAGCCAAAAGAGAGTAACATCTTTGGAAAAAAAGAAGAAAGTTCAATTGGGTTAAAGAAGTAAAAAAAAGACCAAAAAAAGACTTATGTGGTTTATAATAGTTCAAAACTAAGAATTTATAACAACTGGCCTGAAGCAAGTAAAGCTATTACCGAATTTAAAGAAATAAATTATAAAACCTTCACTAATATAATAAAAGTTAAAGGCAGTTATGTAAACTATAAGCATCAAAATAATTGTCTCTAGAAGATACAGGTGAAAATTACTCTGTAGCATTACAACAACAACCAATCTCACCAAGCTAGTTGAAGACCCTAAGAAAGATAATACCTCCACTAGTACTATTTAGAGAAATATCTCTCATAGAGATAGGAAAAATAGTATGACTACTAGTATTATTAAGGGAAACATCCCTTAGGAAGGCATTGGTTATTGAAGACAAAAAAGACCAATATAGAAACTTAAGTAGACCACAGTAGTTGAGTCTCTATAACCTAACCATAAAATCTACTCATGAACATATTGAATAGACGACATTTTACACAACAGAAAAATAATTCTCTATAGGTAGTAAATTTAATATTCTTGAAAGAGTTGATCCAATTTTTGTTTATAAAGCTTTCCATGCAGGTTTAGTTGAGAACTTATATGCATGAATTAATTTAGATGAGTTAAATTATTTTCTTGAAAACTTTAAAAAGGCTATAAAAACTACCAAAAAAATATCAGAGCAATGGCAAGTCTGTCTACCTTTGAATTTTTAGTTCACTCATGGATTGAAATGAAAAAAGTGATGTTAGCCCTTACCATTTTATTAAATTAGGGATTTTCAACATCAATAGAGAAATTCCAAAACCAAAGGAGCTTCCAGAAAAGAAATTCAATACAGAAGAATTATGTAGGTTAAGTTGACATACGCTAAGTTTAATTTATCATGAACTTAAAAAAATTGATACCTCTTCCGAAGTCAAGGTAAATTATTTAGCTAGTAAAGTTATAATCACTTTTTTATAGAAATATGACCATCATTGAGGAGGATGGTGAGAAAATCAGTAAGTTTGAAACAAATTCTAATAATAATAATCTAAAAATTTGACAAGAAATAAGAAAGATATTTTATTTTTACCCTAAAAAAACCACTAAGAACTTTAAATGCATTTACTGCATTAGAGATTAAGAAAAAGAAGATGTGTCATCAGTTATGTCATCAAAAGGATTATTGATAGAAAATAGCAAAGAGGAATAAAGATGTTAATCCCACATCTTTAATTGACAATTCATGCCAAAGAAATGTAAGGCATAAATTCAAATGCCAAAAGCAAAAAGTTAGGTGAGAATTATTAAAGTATGATGAACAATGATTTTCTATTATTGTAAACATGGATTCTTTATCCTATAAAAGGAACCCTTATTTTCATTATTTGGACACAACTTCAATAATAATTCTATTTTAAGAAATTATTGATCTAGCAACTACGTGTTTAAAAATTATGAGCGGTTAAGAATCTCTTCAAAGTTCTTATTTGGTTTTAAGAATTATAAGAATTATTAATATTATGAATAAAATAAAACAAAATCACTCCTTTTCAATTCTCTAGTAAGTCTATAATTGACACCCGACTATATACAGATGCAATATATTTTTCACTACTATGAGGGTATTAAGGTTAGAATAAGTTGAGGCATATCAGATGTATCAAAAGAAGACAAATAATGAAAAAATATCATTGTGAATCCATTAAATTTAGTTATAATAATTATAAATTCAAGTCAATTAAGGAAGATTAAATATTTATTTATAATATTTATAAAACTGATGAATAAGAACATGAAAATAAAGAACCTAGACTCATATTTGTATAAAAGTTAACATAGAAATGATAAAGTTAAATCAAAGATTTATAAGCAACTCAGATTTATTTTTAAATAATAATATACAGAAAATAACAATTATTGTTTCAAAATAGTTAGTCACAATTTAGAATCAAAGTCATTTACATTCTAAAGATAAAAATTATTACTAAAAGATCATCATGATTTTTGTAAGCTTTTCAAAATTTAATAAAAAAATTATGTGTAATATCACGAAAATGAAAGAAAATGTAATATAAAGATATAAATACACGTGGGATGTTAGTAGAATTATGATTTATTTTAATAATATGTATGGAGAAGCAGACCATAAACCCTTTTACTGGTCATATAGAACTTTTTTCGAATTAATAACTTAAGATAGAAACTCATTTAGCAATATAGTATTTTTTTATAAACAGAAAAAAAACATACGACGTCCTTTTGTACTCAAGAATTTATGATTTGTCCTCCTTTTTTAAAGATTACGATTTAAAGTGTTACAATTTCTCAAAAATATTTTTTTCCTCCCTACCGTGCAATGGATTCCCTATCTTGCTATCTTGATACAGACCTTCTAGGTGAACAACCCTTAGAACCCATTAATTCAAAGGAATATGAGTAATCGATTAGCTAGGAACGTGTTGAAGATGATCAGATTAGAACCTTAAGGAAACAAATTCTTTAAAACCCTAACCTTGAGATGCCATAAATGATGATCACTCCCTTTGATAAGTCAAATTCAAGCATTCAATCAAGAACACAAGAAGGCAAAACAAAAAGTTTTCTAAAATAAACTTGATAAATGAAAAAAGGTTATGCCCATAAACTACATGACTACTACTTTTTATAAGCAACAAGCCATAAATGAAATGGACCTATTTAGTTATGGACTGGACCTAATCAATCCTTAAAAAATAAAGACTAAAATGACTTATGATAAATAAAATATAAAAAGGCCCACAATTAATTAAAAATAAAATTGCTTCTTAAATTAATCCTTACATTAAACTTGATTTTCTAAATCTAATTGGAATCCTTGAATTTAGTTTTAGATTCTTCTAACACAACCTCTTTGTATTGCGCTTTCATGATCAAGCCTTGTAAATCTTCTTTCATCCTCTTTGTTTTTGCCTTATTCATTAGACCATCAATTTCTTGCAAAGAATCTTGAGAATATTTGAGAACATCAACTTAGTCAGGACTTCAATCTCCATTATATCTTCTCTTGGTTAAGCATATTGTCGCCAATAATGAGCTAGATCAAATATCTATGAGCATCAAACTACTGATTCTCGTAATTTACGACACTGGCGAATGGTGTCGTCAACCACTATTAACATTAACAAGGAAGATGTGAGCATTAGGATAATTCTATCAAGGTACAAATTTGATTTCATTTCATCACTCTATTTCATCATTGCATTTATTTTTTGTTATTTCTTGATTATGATTTCATTTGTGTTCTTTTTAGATTCCTAGCTCATTTGTGCGTGCAATTCGTGTTTCGTATGTTTTTATTTTAGCAATAGATTTTCTTTCAAGAAATTGTTTGTCGAATTTAGGTTGTAGTTTTTGAGATAAGACTTATTTTGATGAAGTTCTTAAATAGTTTATGTTGAGAAAATCAGGTATACTTTTCCTATTTTAAGTAGTTACTTGATGAGCGAAAACCGGCATCGCCGATTCTCGCAAATACTTTGGTTTTAATATTTGTAAAACTCTCGCAAGTGCACGAATCATTTCGTAGAAAATGATAAGTATACTCCCAAGGTCGATCTAAGGAAGGAATGTATGTGGTTTTTAATTTATTATTCAAACTTTTAAAAACGAAATTAAATCCTAAACATCCTGTCACGATAGTTTGGTTTTTGTGTTCCTAATCTAATAACATAAAATAAACATATATACAGATTAATTAAATATAATAAAAAAAATAAACATAGATACAAATTCAATAAATAAATATAAATATAGATTCAATAAATATTCATGCAAATTTTATCATTTATATTAGTTGAGTATTTATGGATATAATAACTAAATTAATTATGCTTGCTCATATTATCTAGGTTATTAAAGGTATAAATTGATATTTTATTGATTCTCTCTTTTTGTATGAATACCACCTTTGGTGGGGTTAGATATTCTTTGTTAACTAAACAAATCAATTAACACCTATGGGTGGGGTTGATAACTAATTTGGTTAATTAAATTAATTCCTTTTTCTAAGAGATTGAAAATGAACCATTTAAATGCCACCTTTCATGGGGTTAGAGAGTTTTAACTTTATTCCAAGGTGTCCAAATTAAACCCAAGAATTTAGTTATCCGAGTACTAACTTTCAAGTTTTAAACCACTATCAAAAACATGTTGTCAATACATTTTCACATAATAATTCTTATAAAAACTTTTGAAATAGAGCTTCATTTCTAACTACCTGGCGATTGTACCAACAAATAAAAGAGCACTACTCTAAATTAGACCTAGATAACTAAACCTTAAAGTCTAATCTTAAGATTTAAGTTTGTAATGAAAAATAATATATTTCTCTCTAACATCCTTAATATAAAATCTTGAATAAAAATAAAATCAATTCATTTTAGAAATTTTCACCTATTTAATATTTCGCAAGCATAACAACGTTATTATTATATCATGATTATGAACTAGCACAATTAAATTTAATCACAGACAAATTAAATATAACATGTAAGAATAAAGCATAAAAATAATCAGAAAGAAAATAACATCCTTACGTAACTTCGACGCTTATTCCCGTTAGAAAACCTCCAAGCCGAATTGGTGACTTCCATTTATTGAATCAAAAATCTAAATTATTACAAAAACATTACAAGTTCCTCTCAAAAAGAGAAGAACTCTAAACCTAAGAGAATTGAACTAAAACTAAGAGAAAAACTAAGAAAAGCTTAGAAACTAAGAAAGAAACTAAGAAAACTCAAAAACTAAGAAATGAGAGAAAGAAAAGAAGAGAGAAGTGTGGTTTGAGGTGTGCTTTGAAGTGAATGGAAGAGGGTATTTATAGGTGAGGATGGAGAAAAAAATGAGTAAAAAATGTTAAAAAAATATAAAAAATAAAAAACGTGTAGTGGACATGCCGAGAATATCAATGACGTCAAAGATGACGTCATGGGCCGCTGCGTGAAAAATGGGTCAAAAGCGTTGGTAGCTACAGGCCTGCTATGGCTGGTAATAGCTACAAGGCGATTGCTAACAGCGTTGCCGCGCTGCTGGAAGAGAAGAACGCTAGGCGCTGGCCATGCAATAAGCTGGCGCTGGTACGCAAGGCTGCATTTTCCATTTTTGACATTTTTGACCTTTTCGACCCATTTTGTCCAATTTTTCCATGTTTGTTGACCTTTTTCCACTTATTTATTAATTTATTTGTGATGTATTGCTTCAAGTATTCTTCTTTGAGTCTTTAAATTATGCTTTTTAAGCCAAAATACGAAAAACAATAAAAATACCCGTGATTCGAAAAAGACAAATTTATATAAATATATGATAAAACATATAAATATATATATTTTTAATCAATTAATGTGCATAAAATCATGGTTATTTTAGTGCTTTTTGAGCACTCATCACAACTCCCAATCCAGCCTTCTAGTCCCTTAGCAAGAAGCGATAAAAACTAAAAATTAAACTATCCTAAATCACTTCCGTGGATTGACACGTTTGCATTTAGCCTACGCAACAAGCCTTTAAACCCCTAGGTTGCCCTAGTGAACGAGTTTGAGTCTCGTGAGGGTTTCTAATGATACCCACAAACATTGTACTAAATGTAAAAACAAAGAAACAATAAAAACAAACAACTTAAAAATTAAATTTACAACAAAATCACAAATTATCAACATCTCACAAAAATGTCTCATACTTTTTAATCTCCTTTAAGATCATAATTAAAATCTCAAGCATAAGTTATTTTAATCTCTTTAAACAATCATGATTTATTATAATAATTAGTCGAAAATCATTTTCATATTTCATATAAAAAATGTATCAATTTAATTTCACCCAATTTCAATGTCATGAATCAGAATTCGCCGACTCTATTCCTCACAAGTCAATACTAAACACCTTTGAATCCTATGGGTTCAAACACTCATACTAATTTATATGCGAAAGAGTTGATGTATAGAAATGAACTAATATGTTCGCATATGTATAAAGAATAAAGACTCAAAGTGTTATTTTAACATTGATCTCATGAAAGGAATCAAATGTATAAATTATAAAGATATCATATATAAAAATTATTTTCATGCATAAATCAAACTCATTAAGAAAACAAAATTCAAGATATATGTCTTTTACAAATGAAGAAAGTGCAATGACTTTTTAGGGAATTACTTCCTATATCTTTCTTTTGTAATTAACCTTTACTCATAACTTTGTAGGTAATGTGGGTTATAATATGTATATTATACTATATATTTTTTATCTCTCTTTTTTCTGTCAGATATTTTTCAATATGTGTATTTTTAGAGAGTCAACCCATGTACGATTGTACATTTCTTTTGGATTTTGGTGAGTGGTTAATTTTGTGGCTTTTTCTGCTTGATCTTGGCTTTAGGTAACCCCGTGATATGTCTTTTTGTTTTTGTAGTAGTCATGCATAAATGAGATATAAGCATATACTATCAATTTCTACTCAAATCATTTAATCTAAGCAAAAATAATAATCAAAAATATATGATACTCTATTAAGATGAAAAAAATTCATACATTCAACGCTAATACCTATAGAGATCATCTAAAAATTTGAACAAATACCAAATATGTTTGGAGTAGAAAAATATATATTTCACTGAATAAAGGAAATTAGGCTCAAATTATATCTCACAAAGGTAGTCTCCACTAAAAAAAACTCATAAACACCGATTTTGGGTTTGATATAATTTCTACATCTTATCAAGAAATACTAATTATGACAAAAACTAACTAATTATCAAAAATAATTACAAAATATTTCATGATATGTTTTCAAAAATTAATCTAACAGTACAAAAGACTTAACTATTTACTTAAATTTGATTTAAAGAAATGATAAATTTTTGTGAGAAAAGTTTTTTTTTATTATTTTTTTTTAATTAAGTATGGTAACTTTTCACCACCCCCAACCTAGAACTTACATTGTCCTCAATGTAACAACTGTAAATTAAAGATAAAGAGAGAAGAGAAGAAAGATTACCTATTTCCACGAGAATGTGCAAGTAGTAATGGAAAATCTGGTCATCCATCATATTCATCATTAAAGTGTATACGTATTGCATCGCCAGAACTTCTAACATCTCAACAAATATTTTTAGTTTTAACAATTTAAAAATTATTCACATGTAATTAAAATGAAATAAACAATAAAATTAAGTAAATAAAACAAATAACAAATAAAAATTTTTTTATTTTTTTATTTATTGTTTTTTTTTACCTAAAATGATGGGTTGCCTCCCATCCAGCGCTTAGTTTAACGTCTTAGCAAGACGTATCTTTTTGGTGCTATGGTTACTCTCACCAAATGCAATCCATTTCAAAGAATGTTGTTTGGTTCTTCTAAATAAGGCTTGACACGATGGCCATTGACTTTGAACGTTTTTGTGTCTTGGAGTCCAATAGTTCCACTACTCCATGTTCAAATACTTGAACTATTTTGAATGGTCCATCCCATCTGATCTCAAATTTTCTTGGAAACAATCTCAAACGAGAGTTAAATAAAAGAACTTTCATTCCAGGGTGAAGAGTCTTAGGAACTAGCCTCTTGTCAGCGATAGCGCTTAGTACGCCTCCTTGTATAATTTGGCATTCTCATAGGCTTCATTCCTAATTTCTTCCAACTCACGGTTCGAGTAATCGTTTTTCACCTGCTTTATCTAAATCCATGTTTAACTCTTTAATTGCCCAATAAGCTTTGTGTTCAAGTTCAACTCGGAAGGTGGCACGCTTCCCAAAAATTAACCGGTAGCGGCTCATCCCAATAGGTGTTTTGTAAGCGGTGCGGTATTTCCATAAGGCATCATTTAGCTTAAATGCCCAATCCTTCCTTGACGGACGCACGGCGTTCCAAGATTCCTTAATTTGCCTATTGCTCACTTCCACTAAACCGGAAGTTTGAGGATGATATGGAGAGTTACTTTTTACGTGTGATGTTGTACTTGTTTAGTACTCCATCAAAGAGTTTGTTACAAAAATGGCTACCTCCATCACTTATTATAGCTCTAGGCGTTCGAACCTCATCGAATATGAAATCTTTCAAGAATTTCACAACAACATTAGCATCATTGGTTTTGGTGGGGGATAGCTTCACCCACTTGACACATAATCCACAAAGAACCAAAATGTATTGAAAACCATTAGACGGGGAAAAGGACCATGAAGTAAATCCCCATACTTGTAATATCTTACTTTGTCTTTTCACCTCCAAAATGACCCCCACAATGAAGTTCATGACAAAAAGTCGAATGCTCTTATGTTCTTCTTCCGTACACATCTCCTGGATGACTTGATCTTGACCAATCTTGTATAAATAAGCGGTAGTCATCCCAGAAATAGTCCTTAATAGTTTTAAAAAACCTTTTCTTGTCCCGATCATGAAGTTGTTAGGTCGCAAAACACCAAGTGGCAAGATAGTTTACAATATCGACATACCATGGGGTTCGGACCTATGAAAAATAACTGTTCATCGGGAAAGTGTTTCAACTATATCGTCATTACTCTCCATCTTTAAGAGAATTGAAGTTCTAAAATCAACCTAGACAAATGGTCGCCTACTAAGTTTTCACTTTGCCTTTCTTATCCTTGATTTCTAGGTCAAATTCTTGTAAGAGTAAGACCCACCGGATTAATCTTGGCTTGGCATTTGGTTTACTTAATAGGTATCTTAAAGCCATGATCAGAATGTACAATCACTTTAGATCCTACTAAATAAGACCGAAATTTGTCTAAAGAGAATACTATAGCCAAGAATTCCTTTTCGATGGTGGTGTAATTCATTTGGGCATCATTGAGTGTTTTGCTAGCATAGTAGATGACATGTAAACGCTTATCCACTCTTTGTCCCAGGGCTCCTATTGCATAATCGAAGCGTCACACATTATCTCAAAAGGTAAAGACCGGTTTGGTGCCATTATAACAGTGGTAGATGTTAATTTCTCTTTCAAGGTATTAAAGGAAATAAGGCAGTCATTGTTGAAGTCAAATTCAGCATCTTTGGATAGTAAGTTACATAAAGGACGACTTATTTTAGAGAAATCTTTAATAAATCGTCTGTAAAATCCCGCATGTCCCTAGGAGCTTCTTAGCCCCTTTACGTATGTAGGGGAGTAGTTTGGATATCAATTCAACTTTTGCCTTATCAACTTCAATACCCTTGTTTGAAATTATATGTCCTAAAACTATCCCTTGTTGAACCATAAAATGACTTTTCTCCCAACTAAGGGTTAGATTGCATTCAATGCATCTTTCTAAAACCAAAGTCAATTTATGTAAGCAATCATCAAATGAGTTCCCAAAGACAGAAATCGTCCATGAAAATTTCAATGAATTTCTCCACCATGTCCAAGAAAATAGATATCATGCATCTCTCTGGAAAGTGGCGGGGGCATTGCATAACTCGAATGGCATCCTCCTCAAAGCGAACGTCCCAAAAGGACATGTGAAAGTGGTCTTTTCCTGATCTTCCTGGTGTACATGGGTACTTGATAATATCCAGACAGTCCATCCAAAAAACGGTAAAGAAATTGCCCTACTAATCTTTCTAACATCTGATCAATGAATTGGAGAAGAAAGTGATTCTTTTTAGTGTACAAATTTTGTTTTCTAAAATCTATACACATTCTCCATCCTATGATAATCCTAGTGGGCACTAATTCATATTTATCACTTTTAACAACTTGTTATCCCCGATTTCTTTGGTACCACACCTTGGACTAACCCACTTACTATCCGCAATAGGATAGATAATCCCTTCTTCTAATAATTCTAAGGATTTCCTTTTTAACTACCTCTTGCATGTTTGGGTTTAGTCTTCTGGGCCTCTCGCAAGGGTTTAGCACCATCCTCCAAGTTGATCTTGTGCATACACATTGTTGGACTAATGCCTCTTATATCCCTATACTCCAACCTATAGATTTCTTAAACTTGTTTAAGCACTTTGATGAGTTCTTTTTCTTGTGATTTGGTCAAGGTCAAGAAATTATCACCGGATATGTTTCTCCTTCTCCCAAAAACACATATTTTAAGTGCTGGTAAGTCTTTGAGTTCAAGTTCAGGTGCATTGGCCTCTTTAACACATGAAGGACTGGGTAGATTTAAAAGTGTACTAGATTTTGTCATCACTTCATTATTGTCTAGTTGTTCAAGGTACCCCTTAATTTCTTCATCTAAATCTTCTTCAACCTTTTCAAGTGTAAGAACGGTTTCAAGCTTGTCTTCTATTCTGGTTTGGAAAAAGGTGTTTTGGACAAGATTATCCAAAGGATCAACTTCGAATATTTCATCGATGGCAGAAATAGAAGGGAAAGGTGAAGAATCAAAAACTTTGAAATGAACAGTCTCTCCTAAGACTGTCATTGTCAAATTTCCATCTTGGACATCAATAATAGTTTTAGTAGTTTCCATAAATGGTCTTACTAGCAATATTGTATGCTCTTTGTCCAATGCCGGATTTTCTTGCATATCCAGAACCACAAAGTCAACATGTATTATCGCTTTGTCTACCTGTACCAAAACATCCTCAACTATTCCTCCGGATATTTAAGAGATCTATCTCGCAAGTTGTCAGTAGGACATAGTTGTGGGTTTTAAATCCCCTAGATCGGAAATGTGAGAATATAGAGTAGCATCAAATTTATACTAGCACCTAAATCAAGCATTGCTTTAGCAACCTTCCTATCCCCCATAGTTATGTTTATAATAAAACTTCCAGTGGTCTTTCAACTTAGGGGTAGTCAGTCAAGTACGCTAGAAATTTCGATACTACTACTGCTCATTCAGCTTCATACCTCCTTTTCTTAGTGTTCAACTCTTTGAAAAACTTGGCATATGAGGGCACATTCATGATCACTTCTAATAATGGTAAATTGATATTTACTTTAGAGAGCATATTAAAAAGATCATTGAATTGCTTATCTTGTTTGGATTCTTTCAAACGGTGGGGAAAAAGGTACTTGCATGGTGTGGTTCCGTTTGTCTTTTGAATTTTGGGAGTGTCGGATGACCCCCAATGAGTTTTTCGTAAAGCTTGTTAAGTTTAACACTTGTTTCTCCTTTTGCGAGATTAGAATATCGCTTCTTTGTTACATGAACTACAAGGTAGTTTAGAGATTCGTGTAAATGGTATTGACTACCTTACCACTTCAAGAGTTCTAACATCTTTTGCTTGTTTCCGTTGGGGCAACTTTCCTGGTTCTTTCTTTTGCATTTGTTCACCAGTTGCAACTTTAGATTCAATTCTTTTTAACCGAAGTTTCCACGGGCGCTCAACCTTTGATTAGTCATCATTGGTTGTCACCGACTAACTTGAATAAAAGCATTCAAGCTATCTTCTAAGGTTGGTTTAAAAGATTGGCTTGTGGGTAAGGTGGTTGTAGGTTGGGTGATCATAGGTGTTTGGATGATACTTTTGAAAATATTGGACTTCCTATGGCATCGACACTAGAATCACAAGTATTTGAATAATTATGAGTACCATGTACCCAATTGAACCACACACTCCATTTACCTCTTGATTTGAAATTTGGTGAGACATGAGGTATTTCACTTGTTTAGTCAATTCAGCAAGTTGCAAGGTTATCTCATTATCAAAGCCGACTTTCATTGACCTTTGCTTTCCTTCTACCACCTCTTTGTTGGGAATTAGAACCCAATAGCCATAGAGATTATAGGTTTCCTCTGCGGTTTTTTCTCCTACAAAGACCTCCCGAAAGCATTATCAACCATGTATTGACTCGTAGTGTCAATCCATCGTAAAAGAATTGGTTTTGTAGCTGTAGTGGAAAGCTATGATTTTGACATTGAATGAAAAGGAGTTTGAATCGTTCCCCGAAGCTTCATGAAAGTGGCTTTTCATTCATTTGAGAAAATGTTGCTATCTTTGTTCTTAGATCAACAGTTTTTGATGGGAATAGAACCTACCCATAAAAATTTCATAGACGCCTCCCAAGTTTTAAGAGAACCCGACTTTGTAGAGTAATGAACCATGACCAAGCTTTATCTTTGAGAGTGTAAGGAAAACACCTCATCCTAAGTTGATCTTCATTAATTGCATGTACTGGAAAGGTTTGGACAATACCATAGAATTCTCGAATGAAATGCAAAGGGTCTTCATTAGTGGATACCGTAAAAGGAAGGTAACAAAGAATAATGAATCTTTTTCAATTCATAATTCCTCAGCCTCTTGCAATTGGACGGAAGTTACATTGCCAATGATTGGCATTGTATAGTCTTTCATCTTTTTCCGCCTATCTTCAACATCTCCCATGGTTGTTTGTAGTTGAAAATGATCCTCCTCCTATTGTGAATCAACATTTTGCTCTTAAAAACAATAGTAGATATCTCTAAAAATGCAAGGAACCTAAATTTTTTTTTATTTTAATTTAAACGAAGTGGACACAATTTTTGAACACAAGCAAATTTATTTCATTTTGAATATTTTTTTTTACACGCAAACTAAAACAAAGGAAAATACAATAACGGGTGACCTCCCTAGTAGGACTAAAATTTATCGTCTTCTAGTAAGACGTTGCTCTGAGATTGCAGAATGAAAAACTCAATGTCTCCTCTTCATTGAATTCATTTAAGTTTCAATTTAGTCTTTGCCTTTTTGCAAATGTTCAACTAACTGCTCAACTTGAACTTCCACCTTTTTGATTGAAGCTTCCACAGAGTCCAACCGTTGATTGGTTTTAGACGATTATCCCTACAAGCTTGAATAAAAGAATTCAAGTTGTCCTCGGTTTGGTTTATTTGGAATGCTTCTCGAATAGATGGGTGGAATTGCTGCCACTTTGGTTTGAGCTTTGAGGAAATGAGGGTTGTTTTGCCTCCAAGAGAAATTTGGATGACTTCTCCACCCGAGGATTATAGGTATTTGAATTGGGATCAAACCTGGTCACAAGTTGATATGCTCCCAACACATTAACCTGCCAGTCGATTGTATCTCCTTGATATGGACAAAGCCAAAGACCTTGTCCCGTGTTGCTATACAAACCATATTGTTCATTATTTGTGTTTGTTTTGTGAGAAATAGCGGCAACTTTCTTAATGGTTGAACAAGTTGTTGTTGAACTTCATTCATTACCGGAGTCGATTTCGGAACACCACTTTTCTCACTCGGGAGCTTTTCTTTGGGAATTAGCACCCAACATCTCAAAGAGGTTATACGTTTCGATGCAGTTTTTCTCCTATCGCTCTCCCGTAGCGTTGTCGACAATGAACGACATTGTTGTGTAAGTCCATCGTAAAAGAATTGGTTCTGCAACCGCAGGGGAAAGCTATGATGAGGACATTGGTGAGAAACATTTTGAACCTATCCCAAGCTTCAAATGGAATGGTTCTCCTTCCATCCGAGAGAAGTAGCAATCTTTCCTCTCCGATGTTTTTGACGGGAATAGAATTTTCCCATGAATTTATTGAAAATGTGTCCCCATGTCATCAGAGGACCTGGGGGATGTGACATCAACCAAGCTTTGGCCTTATCCTTTAAGGTGTAGAGGAAACATCTCATTCTAAGCTGATCCTCGTGTAGGATACCGAGGAGGGAATGTTTGGACCGTAGCATAGAAATCTCTCATAAAGGAAAGAGAATCTTCATTAGGTAGCCCGTAGAAGGAAGGAAGCATAGAAAAATGAATATTTTTAAGGTCATAATTGAAAGCAAATTTCTCTCCCAATCGGATAATGCGGCGATTCAGTACCAATCACCGGTCTTGCAAACTCCTTCATCGTGGTTTCCGATACATGTTGGTTTTCTTCCATTTCTTTTGGTTCTAGCAAAGCATTAAGACTTGATTCTATGTTTGGCTCAAAATCAGGTTGATGGGTAGAATCCAGTGTTGTTGACACTTGTTTAAATTTATGAATATTATTTACATATGGTGGAAGGGGGTTTCGTAAGGATCTCCTACCACGCATAGACTATTTTTAAACGTAAATTTAAAACTCCTGTCAACAAAAATAAAAGAAAATTAGAGAAATTTTCCATGGCATTTAATACAAAACACTAGACAAATTTTTTTTATATATTTTTTTAATTTTTTTTTTTTTTTTTTAAATTTTTTGTTATTTTTAAATTAAATTTTTTTTTTAAATAACATAATCGATAATCAAGAAGTGTTCTCAGGAAAGAATGGTGCTATAAGCACATTCTAAACCACTCTCCTAGCGTAACAACATTCCCAAGAAAGACTAGGCGTGCAAAAGGCATCAAAGAACTAGTCTCCTAGACAGAACTCCCTTAGATTTTTACTTTTCATGTCTTTTAGTTTTTTTTTTTACGAACGGTAATTTTATTTTACTATTCACGCTATCTTATTTCTTATTAACTTAAAATTTTAAAATTTTTTTTTTAAATTTGTTTTTTTACGAACGGTAATTTTATTTTACTATTCACGCTAACTTATTTCTTATTAACTTAAAATTTAAATTTTTTTTTTTTTACGAACGGTAATAACTTTTTACTTCAAATTTCAAATTTCTAAATTATTTACTTTTTATGCTATAAAAAAAATCACAATTATTTACAACACAAAAATATTTTTAAAATTTTGATAAATAAATTAAAAATGCTATTCCATCCCCGCCAAAACTTGATGAATAAAAACTTGATTTTAAAACGTCGATGCCGACGCAAATACTTTGGTTTTAATATTTGTAAAACTCTCAAGAGTCAAGACGAATCATTTTTGGTAAGAAAATGATAAGATACTCCCAAGTCGATCTAAGGAAGGAATGTATGTGGTTTTTAATTTATTATTTAAACTTTTAAACGAAATTAAATCCTAAACATCCTCGTCACGATAGTTTGGTTTTTGTGTTCCTAATCTAATAACATAAAATAAACATATATCTGATTAATTAAATATAATAAAAAAATAAACATAGATACAAATTCAATAAATAAATATACATACAGATTCAATACATATTCAGGCAAATTTTATCATTTATATTAGTTGAGTATTTATGGATATAATAACTAAATTAATTACGCTTGCTCATATTATCTAGGTTATTAAAGGTATAAATTGATATTTTATTGATTCTCTTTTTTTGTATGAATACCACCTTTGGTATGCAAGTTAGATATTCTTTGTTAACTAAACAAATCAATTAACACCCCATGGGTGGGGTTGATAACTAATTTGGTTAATTAAATTAATTTCTTTTTCTAAGAGATTGAAAAATGAACTATTTAAATGCCACCTTTGGTGGGGACAGCTTTTTAAACTTTATTCAAGGTGTCCAAATTAAACCCAAGAATTTAGTTATCCGAGTACTAACTTTCAAGTTTTAAACCACTTGCAAAACATGTTGTCAATACATTTTCACATAATAATTCTTATAAAAACTTTTGAAATGTAGCTCACTCTAACTAATGAAGGCGATTGTACCAACAAATAAAAGAAGACTACTCTAAATTAATCGAGATAACTAAACCTTAAAGTCTAATCTTAAGATTTAAGTTTGTAATGAAAAATAATATATTTCTCTAACATCCTTAATATAAAATCTTGAATAAAAATAAAATCAATTCATTTTAGAAATTTTCACCTATTTAATATTTCGCAAAGATAACAACGTTATTATTATATCACATGATTATGAACAGCTAAAGCACAATTAAATTTAATCACAGGACAAATTAAATATAACATGTAAGAATAAAGCATAAAAATAATCAGAAAGAAAATAACATCCTTACGTAACTTCGACGCTATTCCCGCTGCTAGAAAACCTCCAAATGGAATTTGCACTTCCATTTATTGAATCAAAAATCTAAATTATTACAAAACATTACAAGTTCCTCTCAAAAAGAGTAAGAACTCTAAACCTAAGAGAATTGAACTAAAAACTAAGAGAAAAACTAAGAAAAGCTTAGAAACTAAGAAAGAAACTAAGAAAAACTCAAAAACTAACAAATGAGAGAAAGAAAGAAGAGAGAAGTGTGGTTTTGAGGTGTTTTGAAGTGAATGGAAGAGGGGTATTTATAGGTGAGGATGGAGAGAAAAAATGAGTAAAAAAATGTTAAAACAAAATATAAAAAAAATAAAAAACGTGTAGTGGACATGCTGAGGTCATCAATGACGCAGCGCCATGACGGGTCGTACGACGTGAAAAATGGGTCAAAAACGCATTGGGCGCGCTGCCGGCTTCGGCCTGCTGGCCAGCGCGCGCTCGTAGCGTGAAGGCGATGGTACGCGCCTACACACGCGGGCTGGGCGCTGGCGCCGCTATGTCAAGCGCGCGCTTATTGTCGCGATTTTTCCGATCTTTGACATTTTTGACCTTTTTGACCCATTTTGTCCAATTTTTCCATGTTTGTTGACCTTTTTCCACTTATTTATTAATTTATTTGTGATGTATTGCTTCAAGTATTCTTCTTTGAGTCTTTAAATTGCGTTTTTAAGCCAAAATACCCGAAAAATAATAAAAATACCCGTGATTCCGAAAAAGACAAATTTATATAAATATATGATAAAACATATAAATATATATATTTTTAATCAATTAATGTGCATAAAATCATGGTTATTTTAGTGCTTTTTGAGCACTCATCATTACTATTCACAAATATTATGATTTAAATAAATAAAACTCAAACTAGCCCGAAAAAATAATGCTATTGGAAATATAATTCTAAAAGAAACTAAAGCAAATATTAAAACAGAAAAATAAAAACACTAGAAATTTAACGAGATTCGGTATAAATGTTACCTATGTCCTTAGGTGTCGTTGACCATTTCCACTATCTTCAAATTGGATAAACTCCAAAATTACAACTAATTGAGCGAAATTGAGCTAATTAATTACCTTTACAAAAAAAAATATAGACAAATTTTGAGATGCTTTCAAAGTGGAGGAGGAGACTTTATTTATAGCCCAAAATACAACACCCACCATGGTTCCTAATCTATATGGGACTTTTTCAAATTGCTCACTAAGGAGCTATACAACAAATCTCCACCTTAGTGACTTAGTTATTCTTAAATGATTTCTTGAATCACTAAATCAACGATGTCAGTGCCAACTCAAATTTGCAAGATGATAATCAAGTCCAAACAATGTTTGAACTTGATTGTTGTCACCACCTTGGTCATCATATTTGTAGGATTCTTTCTAGTATTAATCTTCTGAATTAGTACTCCACATTCTTCAATAATCTCTCACACGAAATGATAATCAACATCAATGTGTCTTTTACGTGCATGGTAAACTTGGTTCTTTCCTAAATGAATAGCACTTTGACTGTCACAAAACACCTTAATATGCTTTTGACCAACTCCCAAATCTTCAAGCAATCCTCGTAACCAAATAAATTCCTTCACAACCTCTGTATTTTCTGTATACTCTGCTTTTGTAGTAGACAAAGCAATTGTGGACTGCAAGGTAGACTTACAACTAACTGGTGCTATAGTAAGAATAAGCACATAACTAGTAGTTGACCGATGCTTATCTAAATCTCCAACATAGTAAGAATCAAAATATCTGACTGCACATTGATCAACAATATTATCCTGCTCAAATACTAAACCAGCATCTATAGTATTTAGAATATACCATAGAATCCATTTCACACCCAACCAATGTCCTTTACTAGAATTATGCATGTACCTGCTTACAGCTCCAACCGCATGTAAAATGTTAGGTCTCGTACACACCATTGCATATATCAAGATACCAACCACATTAGCATATGGTATCTTTACCATGTATTCTCGTTCTACATCATTCTTAGGAGACAATTGAGCACGAAGCTTGAAATGAGAAATAAATGGAGTACTTATAGGTTTTGTCTATTCATTCATACCAAAACATTGGAACAACTTCTTCAAATATTGACATTATGTCAAACAAAGATTCCCATTTTTATTATCTCTGCTTATCTCCAAGCCAAGAATCTTCTTAGCTTCTCCTAGATCTTTCATCTCAAACTCCTAACTTAATTGAGCCTTCAACCTCTCAATTTCTTCTTGGCTTTTTGATACAATCAATGTATCATCAACATACAATAGAAGATAGATGAAAAACTCATCTTGTAGCTTGAGAAAATATACACAATGATCATATGTGCTTCTAGTGTACTTCTACTGTAACATAAACTAATCAAATCGTTTGTACCACTGCCTCAAAGATTGCTTCAATCCATACAACAATTTTCTCAACTTGTAAACCCAATTCTCTTTACCAGCAACATTAAACCCTTATGGCTGAGACATATAGATTTCCTCTTCCAAGTCACCTTGTATAAATGTGGTTTTCACATCAAGTTGAACTAGTTCCAAATCCAAATGTGCTACTAAGGCTAATAAATTTCTAATTGAGAAATGCTTTACAATTGGAGAAAATACCTCATTATAATCGATTCCTTCCTTCTAAGCGATGCCTATAACCATCAACCTTGCCTTGTAACAAATACCAAATTTGTTAGGAAATCCTTCTTACTTTGCATATACCTATTTACAACCAATTTCCTTCTTGCTCATAGGTAGTTGCTTCAATTTCCATGTCTTATTCTTCTGAAGGGATAGCAGTTCTTCATCAATGACTTCCTTCCATCTTTCAACTTTAGGACTTAAGATTGCATCTTTATATGTGGAAGGAACATCATCATGCACAACTAAAAGTGCACAAGCTATAGTATTCTTAAAAATGAGCAGGTAGATCTTCCATATCCTTGTATAATGCTAGCACCTTGACATTTTATCATCATGGCCTATCAATTGCAGTTTCTCCTTGTTGCTGTGGAGGTTATTAGGTTAAAACATCTTCTTCATTTGATTCATCTTCTGCTAATGGAGTATCAACTTCTATCTTATCTCCACCAACTAGATCAATGATTCTACTTTCAAACTTGACCTTCTTTGCAGGTTGCTCCACTTGCTGCAAAGTGTCATCGATCTTTTCAATTACCTTTCTCAACAAGGCATATTTATCAAAGGTAACAACTATGCTAAAGATTATATTTTTCATTTCAAGACATTATAGGCAATATCTTTTAGAACTAGAGAGGATCCCCATAAAAATAGTTATCTTAGCTCTTGGATTCAACTTTGATTCTATGACATGGTAGTATGAAATAGAACCAAACACATGTAAGAAATCATAATCTCTAGCATGTTTTCCAAAACATAGCTTCATATGCGTTTTGCCTTCAAGAGCATACGATGGTAGATGGTTGGAAACATGACATACATACGTCATAACCTCAGCCCAATATTGCATGCCTAACCCAGCATTTAACAACATACACTGAACCTTCCCTAGCAAAGTCCAATTCAGACATTCTACAACTCTATTCTATTATGGTTTTTTCAAATAATGAAGTGTCACACTATCCCTTCTTCTTCATAAACTTTCATAAATATATCATTTGTGAACTCAATGCCATTATCAAACCTCAGATGCTTAATCTTTCTTTTAGTCTGAGTCTCGATCATCTTCTTCCACTAGGGAAAAATTCATAGTATTTCATCCTTCTTCTTTATGAGATACACCCAAACTCTTCTCAAGAATTCATCGACGAAAGTGATATAATAATGTTTTCCACTAATGGATAGAGTTCTTATTAGCCTCCACACATCCGTATGAATGTAATCCAAGATTCCTTTTGTATTATGGAGTGCAGTGCCAAAGCTTACTTTATTATTTTTCCCTAATAAACAATGCTCACATAATTCCAACTTGTCGGTTATCGCGTCTTTTAATAGGCCTTTCTTTATAAGAATCTGTAAAGCTTTTTCATCAGTACGTCCCAAATGCATATGCCATAGCTTGGTAGTTTTTGAATCTTTTTCTTCCTCCAAAACTGTTGCTGATGTTGTCCCAATAACCGTACTACCAAGGTAGTAGTACAAGTTATTCTTTCAAACACCTTTCATTACCACAAGTGTTTCAAAAGTAGCCTTCAATGCCTCATTTTGTATGGTCATAGAGAAGCCTTTTGATTTTAAGGCTCTCACAGCAATGAGATTCTTCTTCATATCTAGAACATAATGAACATCTGTCAAGACTTTAGTTGAACCATCTTGATTCTTCAAACGAATTGTACCGATCTCCAAAATTTTGCATGGATAATCATTACCCATGAAAATAATTCCACCATCTAGTTCTTTAAAATTAAAGAACCATTCCTTATTAGGATACATATAGAAGTTACATACTGAACCAAAAATCCAATCCCTAAGATAGGATATTATTGATGAACCAACCAATGTAAAATCTAAATCTGAGTTGCTTGTAGCTACACATGCATCAGGTGTCACAACTTTTCCTTTCTTCAGATAGTTTTTCTTCCAATGGCCTTTTTCGTGACAAAAGGCACATTCATCTTTACCAAGCCTTCCTTTAGAAAGAGATCTACTTCTCTTCTCTTTTTGTTTTGTTTGCGGACGTTGTCTTACAAATAGTTCCTCTACTACTTCATTCTTGCTTTCTTCTTTATCTTTCTTTCTAATTTCATAACTATAAAAAGTAATGCAAACTTCCTCAAAAGACAGTTTATCCTTCCTAATGAGTAAGCTTGTAATAAGTTGATCAAACTCATTAAGAAGGGAGGCTAACAACATCAAGGCTAAATCTTCATCTTTAAAAGTTTCATCCATATTTAACAAATATGTTACTAATCGATTAAAAGTAGTAATGTGGTCATTTATTATGGTACCTGGAAGGTAATCAAAACGGAACAACTTCTTCTTCAAATAAAGCCAATTATGTCCACTTTTGTTCATGAACTTGTTCTCTAACGCCTTCCACAACTTACTGGCGATTGTCTCCTTCATGAATGAGTACTTTTGTTCTCTTGAGAGACACGAACGAATTGTACCACATGCTAATCGATTGATATGTTTTCACTATACTTCCTCCACTCCATCTTTCTCTTATTCAATGGCGATGTCTAGACCTTATTGAAACAAAGCATCTAGAACTTCGCCTTGCCATACGCCAAAATGACCGGTTCTATCAAAATTCTCTACCTCGAACCTTGCATTCATCACAATTGTTCTATCTGACGTGGATGGCTGGCTTTTGTTTGAGGGAAACTTTTCTTCCGTCATTTCTTCAAATTACAACAACTAGTAATTATATTCCAATAGCAAACAAATAAAATATAAACAAATGCCTAGTTAGAAACATTCGGCTCTGATACCAATTGTTGGAAAAATTGGGTATATTTTTTTTATTCTAAGTAGTTACTATTCACAAATACTATGATTTAAATTAATAGAACTCAAATTAGCCTAACGAAATAATGTTGTTGGAAATATAATGCTAAAAGAAACTAAAGCATATATTAAAGCAGAAAAATAAAAATACCATAAATTTAACAAGGTTCGGTATAAATGTTACCTATGTCCTCGAGTGTCGTTGACCACTTCCATTATTTTCAAATTGAATGAACTCCAAAATTACAACTAATTTGGTAAAATTGAGCTAATCAATTACCCTTACAAAAGAGAGAAAGATATACAAATTTTGAGATGCTTTTAAAGTGGAGGAAATGGCTTAATTTATAGCCCAAAATACAACACCCATTATGGTTCCTAATCTATGTCAGACTCTTTCAAATTGCTTACTAACGAGCTATACAATAGCTTCATTTCGCCATTTTGTGTTTACTATAATGGTGAGAGAATAGGATAATGTTACATTTCAATCGATTTTAATAATTTTTGAGATAGTATTTTTGGACTTCAAATATCACATGTATTGTGTCTTTATTGTTGTTGTTTTTTTCTATTTAATAGGAAATGGAAAGGTTATTTATGATATTCAACTATTAGTTTTGTTAATATTTCTATCAAAATATGACTTCATGTTTGTTAACAAGTTGTCTATGTTCTGAATTCAAACTTTATCTTAGCAAACCAATTATTGGCCAAATTGAATGACTTGCTTCACTGTAAAGTAAAATAAGAAAATAGGCTTACCTCTTAGACATGTAAGAGAGTGTTTGACATTAATGTATTACTTAAAGTGTATTTCTTTACATAATTTATAGTCTATACTCAGTACTTTATATGTATTTTCCTCGAATTTGTTATTGGCTCGAGTTCTAAGTTAATCTCTATTGGAAAATTACACAAATTTTTGATAAACCAGATTTATGAGAAAGCAAAATAGACAAAATAACACACAAATTTGATAGCAGAGTTTGGCCAATCTTGCTTACGTCTACGGACCTGTTGTAAATATTTTTACTAAAAATGGGAGAAATTGTACAAAGTGTTTCCAACACTCACAATTCACAACCCAATTATACCCAAGAAAATTGCTCTCAATTTTCTATCACTAAAACTTTTTTCTCTAAGCTTCTCTCTCAATTAGAATGAACATTTTATTGATGAATTAATTATAATTATACTTCTATTTATAGGGAGATTCATTCCTTGAATTTCAAAGGGTTCCTTGAATTTCTCCTTGAATTAAGCCATGATTTGCTTCTTAATTTGCACCTTAATTTTCTCCTTGAATTAAGGTCAATTATTCAACAATCTCCCACTTGAAAACTGATTCCAATATGTCTTCACACCTTGATCAATGCAATAGCTTTTCTAGTCTTGTTATTCTAACAAACCAACTAAAGTAGAGCACAACTTCAGTTTGTCAATAGTCACCACCTATCTTCTGGATTTTTACTTTCTTTAATCTTCTCCAGTATTAACACATCATCTTCCAATAAAGATCTGATGAAGTTATAAAAAAGTCCAATATCCTTGGTTCTAAAATGAAATTCTGAATTATTCGCAAAGTATATTGCATTTTGACTATCATTGTGCAAAACATTCTTCTCCTGTTTGAATCCCAACTCAGTTAACAAACCTTGAAGCCATATCATATCTTTACTAGCTTCATCCATTGCTATATACTCAACCACTGTAGTGGATAGATTAAAAATCTTTTATATCTCTGACATCCAACTAACAGTTGTAGTTCTTAACAGTAAATATATAACTGGTGGTGCTTCTTCTGTGTTCAACTTCACCTCCAAAGTCTGCATCTACGTAGCCTTGTACTTTTAAATCTCTTTTACTAAAGTACAAACACTTTTCTGTGGTGCCTCGTAGATACCTCAAAATCCACTTTACTGCTTTCCAATGAGTTTTCCCTAGGTTTGACATAAATTTGCTAGCAATTCCTAGTACATAGCCAATGTTTGATCTCATATAGACCATTGCGTACATCAAACTTCCAATGGCTGAGGCATGAATTCTCTCTTCCTTTGTCTGAGGGGACTGATCCATGGATAAGCGAAAATGATTGGCCAAGGGTGTGCTAACTGGTTTGGTGTCGCTCATGTTGAATCTCTGTAAAACACGGTTGATGTACTCTACCTGGGATAAATGCAAGGATCCTCTCTTCTTATTTCATGTTATTTTCATTCCAAGAATCTTCTTTATTGTACCCAACTCTTTCATGTCAAACTCCTTTGACAATTGTTGCTTCAACCTTATGATATCATTCATATATGAACTAGCTACTAACATATCATCAATATAAATTAGTAAAATGATATAGCTAGACCTATATCTCTTGAAGTAGCAACAATGATCAGCATTGCACTTTTGGAAACCTTCCTTGTGCATAAAGTTGTCAAACTTTTTATACCATTGTCTCATGGCTTGTTTCATGCCATACAAACTCTTCTTAAGTCTACACAACATGTTCTTCTTCCCCCTTTTTGAGAAACCTTCTAGCTGGTACATGTATATCTATTCATCTAAGTCTCTGTGAAGGAATGAAGTTTTCACATCCAACTATTCAAGATGAAGATCTACAATGGCTACAATACTCAACACTGATATGATAGTATTGAGCTTCACAACATGAGCAAAAATGTCATTGTAGTCAACTTCTTTCTTCTGTTGAAACCCTTTGACAACTAGGCGAGCTTTGTATCTCTTAGAACCATCATGCTCATCTTTCACCTGGTACACCCATTTGTTGTGAAGTGCCTTCTTTTCTATAGGTAACTCAGCTAGTTCCCATGTCTGGTTAGAGATGAGAGATTTCATTTCTTCGTTCATGGTAAGCTCCCACTTGTTGGAATCTCGAGTCTAACAAGATTTATCATAGCATTTAGGTTCCCCTTCATTAGTCAGCAACATATAGTTCATGCATTTCTTGTTAGGCACATGAGGTCGAAAAGACCTTCTCAATACAGGAGTTGGAGTATGAGGTTATGGTTTGTCGGTTCTAAGCTTTTTGATCTTCAAACCTATCTCATTTTCAACCATATCTTTTCATCTTCTGAAAGCCTCAAATACTTTAGACTTATGCTTTAGAAAGCAAACTCATACCTTCTGAGAGTGATCATAAATGAAAGTCATGAAGTAGTGTTTCCCACCAATGGATGAGATGATCGTTGGTCCCCAAACATCAGAGTGATGAGCTCTACCCTTTACTTCTTTGGGGTTCTACCACTTGTCTGAAAGTTGACTCTCTTTTTCTTTCCAAGTATGCAATCTTTGCACATGTCTATCTCAGCAGACTATAGACTTGAAAGTTTTTCCTTTGAGTGCAGAATCTTCATTCCCTTTCTCAATCATGTAGCCTAGTCTCTCATACTACAAATTTGGTGTTTCATTGCTTGTTGCAACTGTGATCAAACAATGTGCCCTTTTTGTCATGTAAAGAGTGTCACTCTTCTTGCCTCGAGCAATTGTCATTACACCCTTTGAAATCTTCCAATCATCACCATGGAAGATCTTAGTGTAACCTTCACTAGCCAACTGCCCTATTAAGATTAAGTTCATTCTTAGGTCGGGAATATGTCTCACATCTTTTAACTCCCAATCAGACCCATTCAACTTAATCTTCACTACACCTTTGCCAATAATAGCACATGGCTGATCATCACCAAGATATACCTTTTCAAGGTTTCTCGGGACATATTTCTCCAAGAATTCTTTTTGTGAAGTAGCATAGAACGATGCTCCAAAGTCTAATACCCAAGATTCTTCCTTGCTTTCTAAAGAGCATATCAATGGATCATCTTCTTCTTAGGTAGATGTAACATTTGCCTATTCCTTCACTTGTTTGTCCTTCGGTGCACTCTTGCACTAATTTTTGTAGTGCACGGTTCTCCCACAATTCCAACACCCGATAGTCTTCAAGCTATGGGAATTATTAGGATTCCTAGATTTGGACCTTTTGTCCTTTGATCTACCTCAGTAGTCTATTCTTCCATGTGTTATCTATTTTGCAGAACATAAAAACGTGCAAGTATACACGATCACAAGTAATAAAGATTTGTAAGTAAATATCGTTCCCACGGAGATTTGTTACTATAGTTTGTTGAATACTAAAATTGTATCTCTCTGATTTTATCCAAAACAATCGTTGATTAAGAAAAAGGTAACAACAAATTAAAAGAACTCTAGGATTGCAATTTTTCACTAAACTAATCCACTCAAATCGTGTTATTTTCTTTTGATTTATATTTTTTTAGTACATTTAATTTGTCAACCGAAAACTTCTATTTTTATCCATACATCTCTTCCGAGCTCCGTATAGACACACCTCGTTAAATTAATTCACTATATCTCTATGAGAATTAAATTCACCAAGATTCATTACGTTCTAAGTTTTCAAAAGGTCACACATACAATTAGGGTATATTCATATCCTTCATCATACATGTCATTCTATTTACGAGCAATACACACACAAATGCCTCTTCCAAGTTTATTTATGTGCCACAGATCGTTTTGATAAGATTCGTAAATAATCAAAAAGCATTAAGCACAAAATAGAATGAACAAATCGAACGTCTTATAAATCTTTCAAAAATAGTTAAAATCAAAGCTTCATAAATTTAGATCAAATGCAACCCTAGAAAAATTAAATTACTTCATTAAATTAAAAATAAAAATTACAACAGTTCAAGGAAAATAAGATGAAGAACACAAAAAATTAAAACATCACTTAAAACAAATATTTGGCACACATGGAACACAACAGAAGCCAAAAATGGCTTCTGCGTGTTCCACCGTCCAACCCCTAATACCACAAAAAATTCTAAACTAAATTCTCAAAAAAAAAAACTCCTTAACTCTATCATAATATCACCTATTTATAACACCAAAAAAATACATCAAAAATATTAAAATATCATACACGCGTAACAATCTGTATCGAAAATAAAACCAGACATTTTTCTTAAATTCCATGTACACGCGTACGAAATGGAATATTATATTTTTTTACGCGTGCTCACAGAAACAGAGGGCGCCATGCTGCTTTGTTTTAAATTTAATGCGCATACCACGTGTCAATCTGTGATTGGTTGAAGAATTAATAGAAACAGGTGGCATCATTTCATTGGGTGAACAAACCGGTTGCACGTAGGAACGGTGCACGGGAAAATGGCACGTCGAACGTGGGAGACAACGGCTGCAACGCGGCCGGGCTCCTGCGCTTTTGGGCGCATTGTAACATACCACGTGTCGGAATATTATTTGCTGAAAAATTAAGTGGGAAACGTGGCAGATTATGGTTCGTGGAATTACCGGGAGCACGTGAATCGACCGTACGGGAAAATGGCGCACAAATGTGGGGGATAGCGGCTGCAACGCGTCAGACACGTGGGTCCCACTTGCACACCGGCCTACGCAGCAGGTAGGCCCCACTCGGAGCACCGAGCCGCATGATAGATAGAATCCTGCATCCACTCGCTCTGGTCGAGTTTGACCGTGACGCGCGCATCCCAGCCGTTCCTTCTTTGATCCAACGGTCCACATGCCATGCGTGCCGATTGCCGCGTGGCTTCTTCCCTGCTGCGCAAAATAAATAACTTTTATTAATTCCATTTTCACCCACAAATATATTTCAAATTACATTTTAAACTTTGTTTAATTGTAACATATCCCTTTTGTTAATTTAAATTAAATTTTAAACTTTTAATAATTAAAATTAAGCACGATTTTAATTTAAATTATATTTTCAACTTTTATAAATTGCATTTAATCACTCTTTTATTTGAAATTATATTTTTGGACAAAAATTTCCAATTAAGAACGTTTTCGATACAATTTATTTAATTTTCTTAAAATATATAAAAAATAGAAAATACTAATTAATTAAACTAAAATTAACTAAAAATAAAGAGAACATAGCAATTATAATTAATAAAATAGGTGAAAATAACAATATAAAATACAGTTATCACCATGTCCATTCCCTCTAGTTGAATGTTTTCCTCTTAACTTTGTTGCAAAATTGAAGAGGTTGATGATTCACCTGACTCTCTACGTTGGATCTCTTCACTGAGAACCAGATCATGAACATTGTCAAATTTCAACTTAATGCTTCTTGACGAGCTATTCACAACCATGACAGTAGCATTCCATCTTTCTGGTAGAAGACAAAAGTATCAATGCTCGTACTTCTTCATCAAATTCAATTTCAATTGAACTCAATTGGGTTGTGACTGTGTTGAGTTCATTGAGATGTTGAGCTACCGATACACCTTCTGTCATCCAAAATTTGAACAAATGCCTCATTAGATGCACTTTGTTTGATGATGATAGCTTTTCATACATATTGGAAAGAGCTGTCGTAAGACCCATCATGGTCTTTTCTTTTGCTATGTTGAAAGCAACATTGTGGGATAACGTCAATTGAATAACTCCAATGGCTTGTCTGTCTAGAAGATTCCAATATTCTTCCTTCATAGCCTATGGCTTCTTCTAGGTTGATATAGATTTCTTTGATATAGATAATCCTCTTTTTGTATTTTCCAAAACCCGAAATCTATGCCATCGAATTTCTCAAGTTTTACCTTTCCTTCATCTACAACCATTATTCCCACTTAAATCTGACTTCCTCCGAATCATTTCTGACTATTTTTGCAAACCACCCTGTATTAGAACACCTCTGTCAACAAACAAATATCGTCGACAAATTTTACTATTCACTAGTCATGTGAATGGTAACCTTGTAGAAAATTGACAGAAATCACCACCAAAAGCTCTGATACCAGTTGTTTGGAAATTAGGTAAATTCCCGATAAGCAAGATTTATGGAAAAATAAAATAGACAAAATAACACACAAATTTGATAACAGAGTTCGGCCAATCTTGCTTACGTCTCCGAACCTACTGCAGGTCTTTTTATTGAAAATGAGATAAATTATACAAGATGTTTACAACACTCACAACTCACATCCCAATTATACCCAAGAAAATTACTCTCAATTTTCTCAGACTAAATTTTTTCTCAATTGAAATGAACATTTAATTGATGAATTAATTATAATTATGCATCTATTTATAGTAATATTCACTCATTGAATTTTAAAGAGTTTCTTAATTTACTCCTTAATTTGTTACTTAATTTACTCCTCGAATTAAGTTAAATTATTCAACAAATTCAAACTCTTGAAATATATACATGAATCCTTCATTTTTCATAATATTTGATTACAGTAGTACATATCTAAGTTTCCATTTTATAATTTTCATTTTGTTGAATTTTTGACTTCCAGCCGTGAAGACAATATGAATAGTAAGTATTGAAAGTTCATTTGAGATTTAAGGGGAGGAAAAAAAAAACACACTCACATACTTAATTTAAGCTCTTTGTCTATGTCATAAATTAGTCAGCTCTCTAAAGCGCTTGTAAAAAGCCATTAGATTTTATATAAGAAGAGCAAAGGACAGCACAACAAAACCAGTAATACCATCCAATTTTTGACTATTTTAATATGCTTTCTCCATCAGGAAAATGTATTCTTTCTTTTTTTTTCCTTTCTTTAGATCAGTTAATAAATTATTTTCTTTATTTTTTTTACCAACTATAATGTAATGCCTCATATGTGCTATGGTGAGGTTGGACGTTGGAGCTCTGTTATTGTAAATATTTTATATAAATTTTATTCAATACTTGTAACTTTATTACTCTGATACTAGTGTAAGTTTTTGACCTATAGCTTTCTTTTAGTTCTTCTTTATTTGTTAGCGCTACAATCTCTCTTAACTTATGATTATATATGGACTTGAAAATCAAAAGATTATGAATACTTGAAAATCAAAAGATTATGATTATAAATGGTTAAACGAATACTTGAAAATCAAAAGATTTTTAATGGTATTCAATTGAATCTATATTAGTCTCTTAAATTATAAATTTATTTAATTTTTAAATATATATATATATATATGATATTTTCTTATGAATGTAAAATTATAGTTGTATTAAGATGTCTCTTTGTTATGAATGAAAATATTTATTTATAGTATCAAAAATGATTTTATTACTTCTTCACATTTAATCGACTGTCCTAGCAAAAAAAGTCTTTTAATGATTTTCGTTTTCAAAGTTGTTTCTTTTGTTTGCCACTAGCTAATGACATTCCATGCAATTTACGGTGTCGTTTTATATAGAGAGAGGCAGAGAAATATATCCGAATTCTTTGTTATGTAACAGATTTTATGGAATTTCTTTTATTTTTTATTTTTTGTGGATTTCAAAATCCACATTTTCAAGTTTTAAACTGAGACTTCCATCTTATAACAGAGATTTTATGAAATTAATGTAACAATAAACATGCATCGGTTGTTATAGTAAGTTTAAAGAGAAAAACAGTGTCCAACAATTCTTAAGGTGCTAGACATGTAATTAATGTATCAACACGGTTGTTATAATTAAAAAAAAAACATTAAGTGTAACAATTCTTAAAGTGCTAGAAATGTGATGTTTATACGTTTCATGAGTTTTTAGGAGTGCGTAATGTATATTAATTCTATAAAATTGGTATTTTATTAGATTTTCAGTCATTATATTTGGTAATTATAATTAAAAAATATATTATTGATATCTAAATTCTATCATACTTAATGCTTTAGCTATTAATTTTTTCTTAATATTAAGTTAATTATTTTTATAAATTTAATAATGTTAATCTAAATTTAAAAATAATAGAATAAATAGAATAAACATACAAAAATGCCACCAAATATTTCCATTTATTTCATTCATACTATCAAACTATGTTTTATCTCGTTTATATTACTCAATTATTATATTTGTTAAATTTATAATATTTTATTTCTCTATATTTAACTATGTCATACATCAAATGATTATATGATAGATAACAATTAAAATAATTAAATAATATATTTAGAATAATAATTTTATCTAAATATATAACTTAACCATTTAAATTATTTCAAATATTAATACTCAACATGTGTGTGTAACATGTTGAAATCATGTGCATTCAGTATGACTTAACCCACACTCCCTTGTGGGATAAAGTTTACATAATAATACAATTTTTATTTTAAATAATATGGTATGACTTTACAATCAAACGTATGATTTTATATAAATTATACAATTAAGATTTTTAATATTGTGTAACAAATATGTTATTATTATCTACTAGTTAGTTGTTATCATACAACTTGAGATAAAAGTGCTGGAAAAAATATTCGATACTTTAGTAGTAATTTTATTCGATAAAAATTTTGCATATGGATCTATATTTTTATAGCAATAAACTAGTAGTTTTGACATTTAATTTTAGATACATTAATCGTCTAAAATTAAAATTTAATTGGATATTTTAGTATTAGCCAAGTTAGTGAAAAGTTAACAATTAATTCTCTTAAAATCTTGAATTCTTAGAAGATGAGTAACTATTTTCTTATATATTAATTTGTGTCTTATCACCCCCTTATTCGATTTACGTTTCTATTTTGTTTTTTTAACACTTTTCATGAATTAATGGACTCTTTTGTGAAAAAAAGTAGATAAAAGTGACAGGGGGTTTCCACTTGTGAGGAGAGTAAATATTTTTGATATTCATCAAGTAAAGTTAGAGAAAATCTTATATAATAGTAGATGATTTTTTTAAAATGTACATAAAGTAAAGATAGACTTTAAGGTATAAAAGATTTAATATAGTGAGTATTTATACTTAACATTAAAAAAAGACGAAAATAATATATTTAATAAGTAAAAATGACAAAACAAGCATGTTTAATAATTAAAATGCACAACTTGTAAATATATATATATATATATATTAGAATGATTAAAATAATTCTAAATCTATTTAGCCTAGAATTTAAGATTTATGATTTAAGATTTAGGATCTAGGGTTTAGAATTTATGGTTCAGCGACCAATAAATGGATATTATTGATAATTCAATATTTTTTTGTTTAATATGTGTCTTCTAATTACTGATCCCTCATTTTTGTCGATTTTACTTTTGATAATAAATAACACTTATATCAATCCAAAACTCGACTTTAAGTAGGATAGAAGTGAAAGTTTGGAGGTCCATTTAATGTCGGTAAAAGTTTTAGAGTTATAGAAATTTAAATCCAAAACACTAGACTCTGATACCATGTTAGAGAAGAATTAGCAATTAATTCTCCTAATTACTCAAGCTCTTAAAAGATATATTAATTATTCTCAAATATGTTAATTTAGATTTTAACATGCAAGACACGTGGTTAAAAAATGTAGGACAAACTCGTAATTAAAATAATTAAATAATAATAAAAGATTCATTTAACTATTATTAACTAAAAAATTCAATTTAACCATCACAAAACAGAATCAAGAAAAATTGAGAGAAAGTCTAAAAAACATTAAAATAATCAAATCTTATCAAACATGATGATTTTGAAAGGAAAAATTAGAATGGGATGAATGATTTTTCAAGAAATAATTTAGAGCTTTTATCTCAAATCAACACCCAATAATTTATAATAACTTTAATGTTTTTAGAAATAAAAGGTTTAAGATTAAGAAGTGATTTACTAATTGAAAAGAATTTTAAATACAAATTTATTCTTCAATTTTTACCCATATACGTGACACATTAAAATTCTTAATTAAATCTTAACTTTAGATCACGTGTGTACTTAAAATTAAATATAATAATTATTAATATATTATATAAAAATATATATCTACTTAACTTTGTTGTAACATGGTACTACCAAATTACAAAAATAAAAAGGGAGAAGTAAAAAAAAAAGTGACTTTTTTTTTCCCTTTGTGTCTTGCTTTTGTTCTAATGTCTCCTCGAAAGTTTTCCAAATCTCAGCGTGAAACGAAGGCTGTTTTCTACTTCAAAAGTTTTGAACTTTGTGTATGTCTCAAGAATTTAATTGGTGCTATTACAATTCTCTGCTTCTAAAATGACTTAAACAAAATCGCATACATCCTGTTTTCTTTTGGAAAATAGATTAGCATTCAGTTAATTTTACCAATCTTGCAATTTCCAGGAAATGATCATATTTTTTGAATGAATATGATCACTAATTAAGACAAAATATCCTCTCTTGTAGGACTAAAAGAGATTAGAACAAATATATTCCGTTATATTTTTTGAATGAATTTGTACACAAATCCACTTCCAAATAATACACGTAAATAAAAAATTAATTAAGAAAAAATATCCCCTAAATAATTCTAACATATCATAGTCATATCCTTCTCTTTGGAATATTACACTAAATACAAAATCAAATTACATTTGAATTCAAATATTTCAACGTACTAAAACCAAATCAACTGCTTAGTTTTTGTTTTCGTTTTCTGTTTTTGTTAGGTACTTTCAAATATGAAAATACAGTAAGAGTTGAATTTGATCAGTTGTATGTATCTCAATCTTTATGCCAAATTTGAGTTCTTTCTCTTGACTTTTGATGACTAATACAACCCAAGAATAATTAAAAAACAAACATTAGGTTAACTTCTGCTTTATTTTATATTTCTAGCCACCTTTTAAATTTGTATGTACTCGTTATTCATTCTCATTTGTCATTTTGTTAAATGTTGAAGAAATCAATATTTGAAGAAATAATCAGAAGAGAAAATCAATGTTTTCTGAGTATATTTTCTTAATTTGTATCGGATATTTACATTGTTTATATAGACAAATATCAATTACTATTTCACCAACCACCATTATTGAATTGCATGGTTTACAGCATGCTTGGTAGGCGCCGTGTATATTGGAAGAAATGTTTGGCGTCGGTGCAGTGTTTGTTGAATTGTGTTGCAGTGTTTGTTGAATTCAACACTCCCCCTCAAGTTGGTGCATAGATGTCTTTCATGCCTAACTTGACTGAAACTTCTGTGAATATTCGATATGAGACTGCTTTAGTGAGGATGTCAGCCAATTGATCTTCTGACTTAATTTTTGGCAATTCCAATGAATTTTCTTCTAACTTTTCCTTAATAAAGAATCGATCAACTTCAACATGTTTTGTACGATCGTGTTGAACTGGATTATGAGCAATATCACATGCTGTTTTATTGTCACAAAATAACTTAATTGATTCTTTAGAAGGATATCCCAAATCTTTCAAGAGAGATTGTAACCACAAGGCCTCACAAAGCCCAAGTGCCATGCCTCTGTATTCAGCCTGTGGCTTGAATCCGCAACAACACGTTGTTTCTTACTTCTCCATGTTACAAGGTTTCCTACAAAAGTGAAGTAGCTTTGATGTAGATCGCCTATCATTTATTGATCCAAATCAATCAAGATCAAGATATACTTCTATTCTTTGGAATTTGAGTTTTTAGTGACCAATACTCCTTTTCCAAGAGCAGACTTTAAATACCTCAAAATATGAATAATTGCATTCATATGTTGTTCTCCAGGATTATGCATAAATTGGCTGACAATACTTAAAGCATAGGCAAGATCTGGTCTTGTGTGTGCCAAATACATCAACCTTCCAACAAGCCTTTGGTATCTTTCTTTATTTGTTGGAACTTGATCAACCTTGATACATAACTTTAATCCTTCCTCTACTAGTGTATTAGTTGGTTGACATGCTGACATACCAGTTTCTTTTAATAAATCTAAGGCATACTTTCTTTGAGATAAGAAGATTCCTTCTTTTGATCGAGAAACCTCAATCCCAAGAAAATATTTTAAGGAACCAAGGTCTTTCATTTCAAATTCCTTGGACAAATAACTTTGGAGAGCTTTCCTTTCTTCAAGATCATTTCCTGTTACTATCATATCATCAACATATACAATAAGTGCAGTGATCTTACCATATCCCTTTTTCAGAAATAAAGTATGGTCTGAATTGCTTTGTTTGTAGCCAAATGCCTTCATTGATTTTGTGAACCTACCAAACCATGCTCTTGGGGATTGTTTTAATCCATACAGTGATTTTTTTAATTTACACACCTTTTCATCATGGATTTTGAATTTCTTGATTCCTGGTGGTAAATCCATGTAGACTTCTTCAATTAAATCTCCATGTAGAAAGGCATTTTTTACATCAAACTGATATAATGGCCAATCTAAATTTGTAGCTAGAGATACCAAGACTCGAACAGTGTTAATTTTGGCTACAGGCGCAAATGTTTCTGTATAGTCGATCCCATATGTCTGAGTGTATCCTTTTGCCACTAATCTTGCTTTATAGCGTTCAATCATACCATCTGCTTGATACTTTACTGAAAAAATCCATCGACATCCAACAATTTTCTTTGTTGGTGGACGATCGACAAGTTCCCAAGTTCTATTTATTTCTAAGGATCTTAGTTCTTCATTCATAGCATCTTTCCATTTGGGGTCAGCTAAAGCTTCCTGCACACTGTTAGGAATAGATACAGCAGATAATTGATTCACAAATGATACATTTGATTTTGACAAACGATGTTTAGACATATAGTTACTCATGGGATATTTGACTTTACTAGAAATCTCAGGTTCATACATGGCTTTAGGAATACCTCTGTTAGGACGTGATGGAAGTATTTTTCTGGCTGGTTCAATAGTTGGAACATTCTCAACAAACGATTGGTTAGGTATATCAGCAATTTGTGGAGAAGGAAACTCGTACTCACTTTGTGGTAGTAAGGAACTTGCTTGATGATCTTGAAGTTGATGAGGACTTGATTCCATTTCCCTTGAGTCTTTTCTATATTGAGAGTTATTACCATCTGAATTCAAGTTATTTATATTTTCCTCACATATAATTTGTCTTTCTTCATAAGGAAACAATTTATATGTAAGGGTCTGAATTTCAGCATGGTTGTACTCCCCCTGAAATTCAGGTGTAGATGAGAAATACATTGTATCTTCATGAAAAATAACATCCATGGTGGTAATCATTTGTTTTGTAGGAGGATGATAACACCGATACCCTTTTTGTTGTATGGCATATCCCATAAAAACACAACGTATTGCTCGTGGATCCAACTTGCTACGTTGTTGTTTATGTAGGTGTACAAATGCCACACAACCAAAGACATGAGGAGGTAAATTGGGAACACTTGGTGCAACAATTGCTTCAGTAATGGCTTGTAGTGGTGTTTGGAAGTTAATGGGACTGGAAGGTACCCGATTGATCAAATATGCAGCAGAAGTAATTGCTTCTCCCCAATAAGATAATGACATATTAGCTTCGATCAATGAGGCACGGACAACTTCCAACAAGTGTCGATTTTTTCTTTCTGCAACTCCGTTTTGTTGAGGTGTATCAACACAAGTAGTTTGATGAATAATCCCTTCTATTTTAAGATATTCTTGAAGCTCAGAACTTTTATATTCTCCTCCATTGTCACTTCGTAGAACTTGAATCTGTGTTTTATATTGAGTACGAACCATTTTATGAAATTTTCTAAATAATACATTTACCTCACTTTTAGATTTCATTAAACAGACCCAAGTCATTCTACTAAAATCATCAATAAATGTAACAAACCAACGTGATCCTCCCAAAGTAGAGACTTTGGAAGGACCCCATACATCAGAATGTATAACCATAAACAGAAATGGACTTTTATTTAAAGTTACAGGAAATGAGGAACGATGACTTTTTGCTAGTTCACAGACATCACATTTTAAAGTAGAAAGATCGAAGCTCAAAAATAAACTTGGAAATAATTTCTTTAAATATCCAAAAGAAGCATGACCCAATCTCCTATGCCATAGCCATATATTTGATTCATCCTTGTTAGATCTATTTGCTACCAATGCATGATTTGTTGAATCCAAGTCCAAATAATACAGGTTTCCTTGCCTAACACCACGACCAATCGTTTGCTTTGTTTGAATGTCCTTGAATACACAAAAATCAGGCCAAAAAATAACAAAACAAGATAAAGTAGTGGTTATTTGAGAAATAGATATAAGGTTATACTCTAAAGAGGGAACAACTAGTACTGAGTCTAAATTCAAAGTACTAGTGAGAGACAAAGATCTTTCCCCAATGACTGGGGTTGTGTTACCATTGGCAGTGCAAACAGTTTTGTGTGATGATGATTTTGAGATTTGTCTAGAATCGAATGTCATATGACCAGTTGCACCTGAATCAATTATCCATGTATTATTAAAAACAGGAGAAAAAACTTTAAGTATCTTACCAATATTTGCTGAGGAGTTTGCAACCTGATCTTTTGTTGTTTCAGCAATGGTGGCAGTAGACATTTGTCGTGGGTTTTTCTTCCGAGAGTCACGGTTGTGATCCCACCAGTCAGGATATCCCACAAGTTCAAAACATCGTTCTTTAGTATGACCCTTTTGATGACAATGGGTACATTTAAATGATGATTTATCAGTCACCCTTCGTTCTTGCTGATTGGAAAAAGAACGATTTTTAGAAATCATGGCGGAAGCGTCAACGTCTCCAGATTTTTCCTTCAATGAGATTCGACGTACTACCTCCCGTCGAATCAAGGAATAACAACCTTCTAAATCTGGTATAGTTTCTTTTCGCAAAATTTCTCCACGAACCTGCTCAAATTCATCATCTAATCCAGCAAGAAAAATATGTATCCTTAGTCTTTCAACAGACTCTTGATATGATATTAGATCATTAGGGTCTTTCATGACCACCTTATCACGATGGTCTAGCTCTTGGAAAATTTCAGTCAACTCTCCATAATACTCTGAAAGTGATTTTCCATAATACTCTGAAAGTGATTTTCCATTTTGTCTGGAAGTAAATGCCTTTTGGTTTAAGACAAATACTTGTAATTCGTCACTTCCATCATAGAATGCTTTTGCCAAAGCACCCCAAATTTCAAGAGCAGTAGGTATGCGTAAATATCGCTTCATGATTTCTGGACTTATTGACATAAGAATCCATCTCTTCACTTTTTGATTTTCTGCATACCACTTATTATAATTGCTTGATGTTTTTTCTGGTTGCAAATTTTTTTCATGAATATAAGAGAGTTTTTCTCTCTCTGCAATATGCATTTTCATTATTTGAGACCAAACATCATAATTAGTATCAGTAAGAACAATTTCAGCATTAAACACACCTTCAGACTGAACCGATTGTACAACAGTTGGAGTTGATTGCTCCATAGGTAATGAAATTATACCCTCTATCGTGATATTATGGAAAACAAACTAGAAAATGGTGTAATAATTTTAGAACTAAATTTTTTGTTTTCTGTTTTTTTTAATATATATTTATACTAAACCGGATAAAAAACCAGTAAACCGGTTCAAAATTGGATTAAAAACTTGAAAAAATGAACCAAAATGATTTTAGAAATCCAGAACCGGGAAAAAAACCGGGTTCAGACCTTTAAAATGGACCTAACCCTCCAAAAATAGGAAAACTGTGAAAAACCGAGAAAACCGGGTTCAACCGAACCGCTGGCCGGACCAACCTGAGCCGAACCGAGGTGATCTGAGCCGAACCGAGCTGCGGGCCGGCTACGCCCTCTGGCCGGACCGAGCCGAGCCATCCGAGCCGAGTCAGCCGAACCGAACCGAGCCGGATGACACGTCATCATCTTCAACCTCCAGACGGCGCGTGACGGAGCGTGCAGCGCGTGGAAAATGGACCCTCTACTTCAGGCGGCGCGTGACGGCGCGTGTGGAGGTTTTCTTCTACTCTAATTTTACCAAAATGTTCAGAATTGTGTTTAGAGTAATCTGGTAAAATTAGGTGGGACAAATATTGCTTCAAAAATGATGTTTGTAATTAATATTTGTACGGGTGTTTGAGATTTTTTTTTCAAGAGAGTAAGGATTTTCAGAGAAAGAAATCTCTGTTTTAGAGAACAAGAGTTTTAAATTTGTATAAAGCAACGACTTGGCTCTGATACCATGAAGAAATCAATATTTGAAGAAATAATCAGAAGAGAAAATCAATGTTTTCTGAGTATATTTTCTTAATTTGTATCGGATATTTACATTGTTTATATAGACAAATATCAATTACTATTTCACCAACCACCATTATTGAATTGCATGGTTTACAGCATGCTTGGTAGGCGCCGTGTATATTGGAAGAAATGTTTGACGTCGGTGCAGTGTTTGTTGAATTGTGTTGCAGTGTTTGTTGAATTATGTTGCAGTGTTTGTTAAATTGTGTTGCAGTGTTTGTTGAATTCAACAAATGTCCCATCTGATAATGCGGTTTTAACAACTTCAACCATGCTGTTTTGCTTGTTTATTAATTTCGTTATATTTGTGCAGTTGAATATCTGGTTCAAGCCACTAGTGGAGTGTTGAGAAAACAGCTCAGAAAAATACTGAACAATTGGAAGGTGCAGCTACAATGGAGGAAGAGAATGGTAAGGATAGTAATGTGCATATAAATGAGGCCACCACATCGAACAGTCACGAGAAAGAAGTGAAAAGCTCGACACAAAATGGGGACCAAAAAGACTTAGAGGAGAAAAGAGATGATGAGAAAGTTTCATTCTACAAGTTGTTTTCATTTGCAGATAAATTTGACATCTTTTTGATGATTGCTGGAACTATTGGTGCCATAGGAAATGGACTATGTCTTCCCCTTATGACAATAATATTTGGGGAATTAATTGATTCTTTTGGAAGCAACCAAAACAACAAAGACAATATTGTTGATGTTGTTTCAAAGGTAAATTTGACCCTGTTTCTTTTATTCTTTTATCACTAAAGAATAAGAAACTGCTTAAAGCCTATATAAAGAAACTACACTGTAGAAAACAAACTAATCAATTTCTAGAAATTTCTCTGTATTACTGATACATTTGGACTTTGGAGACATGCTCTTTTTTCTTCTAGGGTATCAAATATAATCAAGCATTGCTTGGAGTTTTTTTCATTTTTTTTTTTGTTTTGTTCAAAGCTTGGAGATTTCACTAATGATAAACCTGGTTTCAGGTGGCTCTAACATATGTGTATTTGGCAATCGGGGCATTAGGAGCAGCATTTCTTCGTAAGCATCTCTCATATGAGTTATGTTACATCAACTATTAATTGTTTATGAACTAGTGTCCAATGAACATAGACAGTACTCGACACACAGAATTATGGAATTTTCTGAAAGAAAAAAATAAGTGTGTCAACATTTGGATATGTATTCAAGAATTTAAGATAGTCTTAAAAGGGTCATTGTAACATAGCATTACCAATAATAGTACTTTTTCTTTCCTTTTCTTTCTTTATACATCATTAGGAGCTGATAAAACCATCTTTGTTGTTTATCAGAGGTGGCTGGATGGATGGTCACAGGAGAGAGACAAGCTGCAAGAATAAGAAATTTATATTTGAAAGCCATATTGAGACAAGATGTAGGTTTCTTTGATAAAGAAACGAACACGGGGGAAGTTATTGGACGAATGTCTGGAGACACTGTTCTTATACAAGATGCTATGGGTGAAAAGGTAAGTGAAAACGCATACCTAAATTTATACCTGATGAGGAGTCTGCATTGATTGTTTGACATAATTATGATGTTAGATTTGTCTGCATAATTATGCAGGTTGGAAAATTTATACAGCTTGTATCTACATTCGTTGGAGGCTTCGTCATAGCACTCATTAAAGGATGGGTTCTAACCCTTGTCATGTTAACCTCTATTCCTCTTCTAGTTGGTGCTGGTACAGCTATGTCTATTATAATGGGAAAGATGGCATCTCATGCTCAAAGTGCCTATGTCAAAGCAGCAAATGTAGTTGAACAAACAATTGGCTCAATTAGAACAGTATGTCAAATTCTTAAGCTTGAAATGGGATTACACTTGTTATATTTCATTAACATAAGCTGGTATTCATCAAATCATCGTTTCATTTACCGTCTAGGTTGCATCATTTACTGGGGAGAAACAAGCGACAAGAGATTATAGTAAATATCTTGTGCAAGCTTACAAATCAGGGGTTCATGAAGGCACAGCTGCTGGTTTTGGTCTTGGTGTAGTTATGTTGGTCGTTTTCAACTCTTATGCATTGGCTGTGTGGTATGGTTCAAAAATGATAAGAGAAAAAGGGTATACAGGTGGGGAAGTTTTGAATGTCATTGTTGCTGTCTTGACTGGTTCTATGTAAGCCAAAGTTCCACTCCTATTTTAGCTTTCAATATCATGTTTGGTAGAATTTGATATTTTCTCTGATTTTTTGTATACTTTCTTGCGTTTTGCATTTATGGATGATTCAGGTCTCTAGGGAAAGTATCACCTTGCATGAGTGCATTTGCTGCTGGTCAAGCTGCGGCATTTAAAATGTTTGAGACTATTAATAGGAAGCCAGAGATAGACACTTATGACAAAACGGGGAAGATAATAGAGGACATTCATGGAGATATAGAGTTGAGAGATGTTCATTTCAGTTATCCAGCTAGACCAGATGAGCAAATTTTCAATGAATTTTCTCTCTGTATCTCTAGGGGCACGACAACAGCCTTGGTTGGACAAAGTGGAAGTGGGAAATCAACAGTAATTAGTCTGATAGAGAGATTTTATGATCCACAAGCTGGTGAGGTATTGATGGTGTCAACTTGAAAGAGTTTCAACTCAAATGGATTCGAAGTAAAATTGGTCTTGTTAGCCAAGAGCCTGTACTGTTTTCTTCTAGCATCAAAGAGAACATTGTTAGCATGTGAGTAATATGGCAAACAACAAGGAGACAACAATGCAGGAATTATGACAGATAATCAGCAGACAAGAATAATAATTGAAATTAATATTGTTATAATTTGTTTACTTTCATTTTTCTTTTGTATACAAATACTACACATTTGTACAGAAATATAAGAACAGAAATAATATGAAAATATATCTGATAATTATCAGTAAACACAATTGTTGACATGGTATCAGAGCAAGGTATGGAATTACCTACTATGTTGTTTTCTGTTCTCAGAAAATTTGATTTCTGATTTCTAGTGTGACCATTCTGGTTTACACTTACTTTCTTTTTTTATCTCTGACTTCTAGTGTGACAATCCTGGTTTACTCATGAAACTATACCAATACTATTTCCTCGAAGAAAAATGAATCACAGAGATTGATTAACAGTGTTGCGCCGTAGAAGTGGTTCTGAAAAAAATTTCAAGTCAGCGTCTTTTAGGCCAGAAGCCATTGATGTGAATCGCTGTTTTTTTGTGTATAGTTAGTTTAAAAAAAACTGATCAGTTGCAATATTGAAAAAAAAGGAAAAAAAGAGGCGTTTTTTTCATACTGGAAATCTGAATAGAAACGAACAAAGAAGAAGAAGGAAAGACAGAGAGGAGCATCCAGCAATACCTGTTTTCTAGAGAAAACTATCATTTCGCAAAAGAAACAGAATGCAACCTAGACGGAGACGGAGGACCAGGTGGGTGAGTAAACTGTCTGAACCTCCGACTGCACCATTTTTCAGTGAATTTGATAGGAGAGGAAAGCTGATCGATTCGCACAGGGAATCAGAAGGAAAAGGGCGCCGCTGCACCAAGGAACGCATAAGAAGCTGCTCAACGCGCAGAGGAAACTGCTCGACCATCTTGTTGAAATAGCGCAGGAAGAGGAAAGGCGCCGCTTGCGAGAAGGGAAATTAGGGTTACAAGTTGTTTTTTTTCATTTATATAGTGGCTATTTTGTAAAAAAAAAGGAAAAAACGAAGTAAAAAAATTTTAGATTTCATGGCGGAAGCTAGAGATTTAACTACCAATTTCATATTGGAAGATTTGACGGCGAAAATGATGGAAGAACTAGAGCTCAGATCAGCTCACAACCTCCGCCAACTGAAGCATTGACTGCTCCCATTAGTATCAAGTTGGGAGGATCCAACTATGCCTTATGGTCCCAGGTGGTGGAGATGTATATCTCTGGCAAAGATAAACTGGGATATATTAATGGGGATTTTCCTCAACCTGTTGAAACCGACCCCTCATTTAGGAGATGGCGTATTGAAAATGCCATTGTCAAATGATGGTTGATCAATTCGATGGACCCTTCCTTAATTGCAAATTTTATCCGATTTCCAACTGCAAAACAGGTTTGGGATTCGGTGGCTACCACTTACTATGATGGGACAGACACGTCTCAAGTGTATGATCTTCGCCGTTAAGTTACTCGTATGAAGCAAGTGGGTGGATCCATTGAAAAATACTACAATGACCTTCAAGGATTGTGGCGTGAAATTGATTTCCGTCGTCCTAATCCAATGGAGTGAGCGATTGATATACAAAAATACAACTCCATCGTACAGGAAGTTTGAATGTATACCTTCCTCGATGGACTTGATGATAGATTGGATAAAACTCGAAGTGATATGCTTCAGATCAAACCATTCCCTACGGTGGAACAAGCCTATGGATTCGTCCGTTGGGAAGAGGTCAGGCAGACCGTGATAATCACAAGTGTAGATACGACACCCGGAGCAGTTATGGCTTTTAAAGGGGTCAAGAGACACCATAATCTAATGCCACCAAAAACAGGAACTTCCTTGGGTAGCAAGAAATCCACGGGAAATCCATCATCTCTTGACATGAAATGTGTCCATTGTGGAAACTCCAAACACACCCGTGAAAACTGCTTCAAACTACATGGGTATCCAGAATGGTGGAATGATCTTCAAGCACGGAAGAAATGGGACACCACTGGGCGAGCCGTTGTGGCTACCAATAATGCCTCACTATCCCTTACTTCTCAGGCCGAATCTTCCCAGGATCCAGGTATTTCAAGTAAAGCATTTCACATCTCTACTCGTAGTGATAAGGAGGATTGGATTCTGGACTCTGGAGCTACAAATCACATGATATTTGACCCAAACGATCTCTCCAAAACAACCCAACCAAGACGGAGTCGTGTTACCAATGCAAATGGGGTCACTTATCCAGTTACAAGAGCTGGAACAGTGACCTTATCTCCTTCATTATCATTATCTAATAACAAGATGGGCAAGACTCACCTGAACCTGATTAAGTCTTCGCTTGGTATCACTCCTTGCTTACGTGTAATGCATGTTTCTTTCGGGTAATATGTCTGTCGATAATGTTTACTACGAATTGGAAAGGTAAATTTTTTTGTCATAACTTTACTTTTATAAATATAATGTATTGATTATTTTATTTTAAATTGACACATTTTAATCATTTTATTATTACATTTTTAAACACTTTGATTATTTTAAATCAATTTTGATGATTTTAATTATTTTATTTTTTATTTTTTTAACTTTTTAATACATCTTTTTTAAGCAATTATAATTGCCTGTTAATAAGGTTCAATTTGATTAAATTTAAATTTTTTAATAAACAAAAATGATCCAAAAATACCAAAATTTATAAAAAATAATTGAAATGTTCAAAAATACAATATAAGTGACCAAAGTGTACACATTTTAAACAATATGAATAGTATGTTTAATTTGTAAAAATAAAGTGATCAAAACATGAAAATACCCATTAAGAAAGATGTATTTTATAAAAAAACAAAAGTGGATTTTGACCATTCAAATTCAATAATCGTATAAAAACTGACGGAAGCACCAAATCTGTGCCAAAGAAAAAGACCTAACTACTTTGGTAAATAATATTTATTTCTTTGACTGGTTATTTTTGTTTAACACGTAGTCATGTTCAGAATTTCATTTTCAAGAGCACGCACGCACAAGTACACGGAACACAAGTCACCTCTCCGGTCTACTCCACATAAGCAACCCAAAATAATTTGCATTTAGTTTTCATTTGATTTTTGCAAATATTAAAATTTTCCCTACAAAATAAGTAATAGAATTCTTCATATTCTTATGTATGTTTTCGCTCTCTATTGGGAATGTATAATTTACTAACCAACCAAGTCATGAATACGAACCCTCGTTTGTTTTACTTTATTTATGAGAAGAGAGAGAAAGAGAGGTGATACTAGGAATTCTAACATGGATAGGCATAAGAAAAGAAAACCTTGCGCTCTTGAACTAAGCCAGTCTTAATTCACTATATAGCAAAATTAATTATACAAAAACAAACAAAAATGGAGAAGTCCTTTTCCAAAGCATAATCCAAAACAATTCCATGTAATTTCAGAAATTAATTAAATTAATAATTTTCCATGTAGTTCACATATTAAACAAGACATTGAGGCTGTACTTCATGGGACAAGAGGGAATTGTTTACTTCTTACAAGATATACACCCCATTGTTGGACCACTCAACTTTCTCACTCGAATGACCTTGTTTCTCTCCTAAGAGAAGGTACTCTAGGGAGTTGAAAACAACGGGGCTAAGATGTGCTAAACTCGGAGCTCTATCCATGATATGGAAGAGCTAGCAATTTGTGGTCATTCACAGACCATGTTAGACTCTGTCTTCAACTTGGCTACTTAAGTCTCAACATGTACTACACTAGCTTCACTCGACTCCAAAATCCAAATTTATTGAATTTGTCTGCCCTCATCTAACCTAGAATCCTCTTTTCCCCTCTGAGTAATTATTCAAAAAAAAAAAAAAGCCAAAGACATATAGGAGTTTGTTATAGAAACCAAGGTTTAAAATTCTAATCATCTTCTTCACTTTCATCACTATAAGAGACTAGTCCAGTTTTAACAACACTTGGTATATCAGTAACACCATTGTGTTCGTCCAATCCATTTAAAGACTTTTCTGTACCAACACCAGGGGATTTCCTTGTCTTTGACGGATCCTCACCACCTTCATGATCCAACTTAGCTTTTTTGGCTTGTGGCTTGACTTTAACAATCATTCCTAAAGGAAGGGGAGGAAGGTTCTTCTTCCCAACTGACTTCTGCTCCTACAAAGTGGAAACAACAAACAAATTGTATTTACTAACAATAATAAAGAGGACTAACACAACGTTCATCCCACCCACATCCCACAGGCATGCCACACAAATAGGCACACTTTTTAAAACAGGTGTTAGTAGCAGTACAACCAACATCCTACTCCAAAAAAAAATCTGGCTAAAGACAGTATTGTCCTCGATAAAAATACAGTTCTAAACTCTAATCCCATTATGAATGTTTCAAGCAGGTTCATGCATTCAAGAAGTGAAAGGAAAGAAAAATAAAGATTAAAATGGTGAAACTTAATTATTAAACCAACCTGGACTACAGGAGCAGGTGCCTCCTTAAGCTCGTGAACAACCGAAGACTGAGCTGCAACTGCTAACTGAACAAAATATCTCAAGAATAAGCTTTAAAAAGAAAAAAAATCAAAGATTGAATCAATGCATTACTTATTATAATAAAGACAACTAGTGCGAGCATTCATATGCTGCAAAAGAAAATTCTACATAGGAATCCACGTTGGATTTGCTATTTGTTAGAGACTGTAATGAAACTTGTTGGTTTGTGAGCTTGTCTTTAGAAATTAGGATAGTCCACCATTCAAATTTTTTTTTGGAATGTACTTTGAAAAAAGACCTTTGCTTGATGTGTGCTGAACCCTTTACGAATTTATAAATTTCTTTCGATGAAGAATGCTTAAATACATGATTGAAGGCCAACCCAACAAATTCATCAACCCGACCCCAATAGTTTACATTTTTTTTGGACCCCAAATCCACCCAACCAGCATGATATCCACCCCTAACTACATCCATGATGAATCTAAAGCATACAGCTCATCATAAGGTCAGAGAAACCAGGTACAACATTGACTTTCAAGAACATGGCATCCAATGTAAGCATATGTATGCAGCCCACAAGATTCTTTCCTGAAAGCCTCTGAGCTACTGATCCAGAATAACATATAGTTAGTCAGATGCTTGAAGTTTGGTTCTTATCAACCGGAAGTACATAACATATCCCATGCAAGTTCATATGATAGCAAAGGCTTTGCTCTTTAAACCCTACGTGAATACACTCAATCTTTGCTAAAGTCAAAACTTTAAACGGCATACATTGAAATCAAAATGTATGAAATCTTCACCATGCATTACCAATAAGCATTAGCATTCTCAATGAATTGTCACGTTATAACTTTCTCATATTAGGAACTCCATATTATAGTAACTTTCTTAGGATGAACCTAAGATAATTCTGAAGAATCTTTTATATTTAAGCTCCATATGTCAAGTGCGTGCATATAAAAGTAAACAAAAACTACGAAGTTGAGTAGAAATATACCTGAAAAGTTCGAAGCTGTTGTGCTTCCTCGTCTTCCACCTGTTTTTCATATTCCCTCCTTGACTGAAGTGAAGGGCGAAAGAAATTAAGGAGTATACCATGTATGAAAGTAAATAAAATTAAGATCAAATAGCAACTATGAGTTTTTTTCTTTAATAAGAAAAAACTATGAGATAATTCTGAGTCAAAACAATATAGGTTTGTGGTGCAAGCAAGATTCGGATGAATAATTTTGAGCTGAAATATAAATACCAGTCAAGATTAAAAAGTGAAACCCCATAAAACAGATTTAAAAGCCAGAAGGCAATTAAGTAGGAGCTCTAGAGAGTATCCAAATGCGAATGGCATAAAAGAAAGGTCATGTTTATGCCAACCAGACACATTGGTAAACAAGGATTTAAAGCTGAAAGCATATACCAACAAATACATTGGTAAAAAACAAGGATTTAAATCTGTAAGCATATACCCAACAGACAAATTGGTAAACAATAATTTAAAGGGGAAAACATAGACTTACAAGCTCTAAATTATCAAGGAACTCAGTCTCGTCGTCATCCAAAGCTTTGGGAGGTCCTGCAGCATACAAGTACTGATCAGCAAACAAGCTGATGCTCCAACAAATTTACCAGTATATTCTCCAATGATAAACTAAACCAGAAAAAAGAGAACTACAAGCATTTGGAAAACAAAGAGACAAATCATAAAATGGACTAACGATGCTTGAATCTTTCATTAAATTCTGCATCCTTCTTGTCCTTATTCTCCTTCAAAATCTGCACTTTGCGGGGAATATCAAAGATTCAAAGACTGATTATTCATTGGATTGACTTCATAGATAATGAAAACTAAAAAGCAAATGCAGAAGTCAACCTCGTAAAGGGGTCTATCCCGCTGGGCAGTTCCATCTTCGACCCGTTCACCCCTTGTTCTCTTAGATTCATCCAACTGAGTCACAACCAAACCATCATAATCACTTCAAGCAATCTCAAAATCTTCCCTAGGGTATCATTCTAGCGCGCAAAACACTGCACGTAAAAAAGTGGGGAAAAAAGTACCTGTTCCTCGGAAACAAAATTAACAAGCCTAACAGGACGCTCAAAATCTTCAGCCATTTTTCCCACTTAATGCCTTCGATCAATGTGTCGCTAACTACTATTTTGTGCAACGAGTCCCGTGACCGAAGCGATAAAAGATTGTCTGTTGCCTCAATTTCTCCTGTGTCAAAGTTTCCAGCTTCTCATCTACAAGCGCCCTTGCGATTGAATTTGCTGTCAATTACGCAATAGATTTCCACAATCCACATGAATCTAACGTTTAGCGGACCTTCATATTAGGGTTTTTGTCTTAAAAATGGAATTCGGTGTCAAATATTTTTACGGGGTGCCGAATTGTACACTATAGCTTAAAAAGTTTAATAAATGGTATGCTCTTTTATTCTTTTTTTTGCTAATGATGATACGTTAAGTCTTTAAAACTGAAGTTAATTATGTCGTATAACATAATTTTTGCCAAAAACTTATTTATTATAATTATTTTCATAATAAATAAATAACATAAAAATATATATAATAATTTACATTTTAAAAATTATAATTATGTTTATAATTAAACATATTTTTATCGTTATATATACATTACTTACATAATTATAATAAAATAAATATTTTAAGTTTTTATAAATTACCTCGTACATATAAATATAAAACGTAATTAAATATTAAAAATTATTAAAATATTTAAATATTTTAGAGTTTTTTAATATATCAAAATCTCTAAATTTTATTTGAATACATTTTTTTTAGTTAATACTCTATAAATCTATTAAATTTATAAGATAATATACCTAAAATGTCTCATATTTCATATCTAATAAACAACTATTGCATTATAAAGGTTCACTAAATTAGAAAAAAATAATAGTAAATATCCTTTAGTTTTAAAAAGATAAATATTTTCATGTATTTCTAATTTAATACTTTTTAAATTTAATAAATTTTTAATATATTATATAAAATCTAGTTGATTTTATCGAACTTGATGTAATTCTATGATATTTTTTCTTATTATTTTATCTTATAACTAAATAATTGTTATAATATCAATAATAATATATCAAAAATTAATGATGAGATATATTTCAATTATCTATATATTTTATAATATAATCTAATTTAAGTATTTATGTTTTAAACATATCATATATTTTAAGATTGTATAAATTTTTAATTAATTATAATAAATTAATTGATTATGGATATACTTTATAATTTTATATAATATTGTATTTAAATAAAGTTGATATTATTGAATAATAACAATTATTATTAATAATGAAGATATGAGTTTACATTTTCATAAATATATGATTATTTTAGCTTTAATAATGATACGATGAAAATTGAGTGATAATATATACTCTATTTATAAATGTGTTTGTCTATGTAACATATTTTAAATATCAATATATTATACATATTATACATTATTATATTCTTTAAATTTTAAATTAAGTAAAAAAATTAATCAATTAATGTTACTTGCATTTGCATTAAAATTAGGGAGTTTTTACTTTCATATGCAATTCTATTTAAAAAAAATTATTTATTTATATGCATTGATAAATAAAAATCTTAATATTTTAATAAATCATAAAAAATATAAGTTAAACATAATATTTGACAATAAGAAGTAATCTTTTGGCGTCGCGATATTAAGATCCATAAAAACAATACACATTTTATGCTATCCATCTTCTTTATTTGCCAATACCACATTCAGTGGCTAGGTAGGGTAGCATACTTCATGGATCCAACCTACACTTTTTAAGAAGGTGATCTTCTTCTTAATGATATCACTTTTATCTTAGGTGAACCTCAGTTTGTGTTGTTGAATTAGTTTTTTGATGTGATCGACACATAATTCATGTGAAATTATTTTAGGATCGATGTTAGACATATCTTCTAGTTTCAATGCAAAAAGGTCAAGGTTGTCCTATAAGAATTGAATGAGTGAAGCTCTTAACTTTTAGGCTAGCTTTGAACTGATCTTAATGGATTTGTCCACTCCTAGGTCCTCTATATAAATTATTTCATAATCATCAGGGTTTACTACCATGGTCTGTCTTCCCACTAGGAGCGTTATCCCCAAATTCGAACAATTTTTGTTCTTTGATTGCTACTTCAGTATTGGGGATAATGTACTTTTCATGGTGGCATTATAATAAATCATCCCTTTATCTTGCTCTCCTTTTATCTCTCTGATCCCCTTAACAGTAGGATACTTAATGAGCTGATGATATGTGGAAGAGACTACTTTCATCTTGTGGATCCATAGTCGACCTAAAATTACGCTGCTATTGAACCTACCAATGACATCTGTTGTTACATGATCTTTTTAGGATTTATCCTTATATCCATTGAGGTAGATAAATATAATAAATCTGAGGAGCTTCCATTATCTATAAGAATTATGCGCACCTCACAATGTGCGATTTTGACAGTGATGACCAAAGGATTGTCATGAAGTGGAAGGACCTCCCGTCCTTAGAAGATGATAGGATAGATCAACCCCTAATGCTTCAGATTATATACCAATTGGTTTGTGTCTCTACCTTCCCTGTCATACATCAACCTAGAATTATTGGAATAATTTGAGATGATTGGCCCACCATGTATGGTGTGGATTATGCAAGCATCCCCTTGAGGAGGAGGATTGGGTATATTTGCGCCCCTAGGGGCCAGATTTTGGGGAATTAACTTGCCTTGATTAGTAGGGTTGTTGCTTCCCTAGTTTTCTTCTCACGGACCCCTAGTTCTATCAACTACATCTCCCAAATATCCTTCCTAGAGTAAATATTCAATCTCCCATTTAAAATGTCTGCAATCTCTGGTCCAATGACCCGTGTTCTTATAGAACACATAATACTTATGTCCTTCTCTCTTTTGAATGGGATAATCTTAGTTACAGCTCTATTTACCACCCATTTGCTAGACTTCATCACCTTCTCCACGTTGACAAACGTTTGGGTCTCTTTATAGACCATCTCTAGAGATTAAAAGGTGGTCTTAGTTAACTCAATAAATAGACCAATATCCCACTTGATGCCTTTGTGGAAAGCTTTAATGGCTATTTAATCAGAATATTGTGAAATCTCTATATTTTCCATCTTGAACCTCCTCATATAGGCTTCAATGGTCTCCTCGTCCTCTTGTATGACTGAGAACAAAATGTGCGACTCATTCCTTATTGGATTATTGCATGCGTAATTGGTAATAAATGCCTTTACCAACGCATCAAAGCTTTTTACACTCTTGGGTGGTATTTCAATAAACCATTGTTGTGTCATTTCTTAGAAGGTGGCTGCGAACAATATACAATACATGGCTTCTCTTTTGTCCTTAGGGAGGTTCACAATAGCCATGACCATCTTGAAGTGAAGAACATGAGCCACTAGGTCTTTCGTCCCCTTATAAGGGGACATTTGGGGGTAGTAAACTTTATTGGTAGTGTCGTTAACTCAAGGGCATTCGAGAAAGGTGACGTAGATAACTGATTACACATAGTTTTGATGTCACCACAAGGTCTTAACTTCTCATGTCCTTTAAACCGATCATCCATTTTGGCCCACATTTTCTCCTCCATGTCTTTAAATTTTTGCTCAAAGGTACTACTTGGACAACCTGGTGATGTCGGGAATCGTGTTGCAATAGTACTCCCTAAACCCAAACGTGTTGGGAGCAAGTTCTAGAATGAAATTGGGGGTTGGAACTGTAGATTGATGTTGCTCTTCAACTTCATCAGGTCGTTACAGGTAAGAATTACATGATGTATTCCCATCCTAGGCTGGTGACTATCCAATACAGGTGGACTAGAAGTATGGAATGAACTCTTAGCTTCCAAATATTCCTCTTGCACCAACCTAGACCTAAGTTTATTATTTTCTCTTTGAGATTTAGTAAATACTTGTTACAACTCAATTATCTGTCTTTGAAGACTCTTTAACATGACATCATTTTCAAGAGATGTACTTTCGGAGCTATAACTTACTGAACTTATGGACTGTGGAGTTGTCCTCGTTGGTTTGGCCGTGTTGTGGCAGGATAAGGGTCATCCATCTTCACTAACTAAGGGCTTAGTGAGACCCAATTCATGGTCATCATGCGATATCATGAATGGCAAAGAGTGATGCATCTAATTGTTAAGATCAAATTCTAGGGTTGGGTGAGTGAGACTATTAGTTTACTCTATATGTAATAATGAGCTGGTCATTTTGAGTGGAGTGAATGTCCCTAAGACAAAGTCTCAAATGCTAATAAAAACTAGAAAATTTTAAAACTTTATGATGGACGCCAATTGTTTGAAGAGATTTTAGTATGTTAGGATTTTATTGATTCTAGAGAGAAGTATAGAATGTTGATAATGATCAGATTCCTTTATTCATATTACTAAGTAGGTATTTATAATATTTATTATACATATATTGAGTTTATATTGATATACTTGATGTAAGGTGTTATTTACAAAAATTAGCTCTGTGTGGGATCAGGTCGTCGTCTTCAAGTCGCTTTATACGAGCTTTTTGAGATCTTGTATGACATAGGGTGATCCAGGTAAACACACGTGAGCTTCTTAAATGAAAGTGTTATCATTATCGTACTAGCGAGGTGTTTCAGGCCGTTAGGATTGCATATCTATTGCTTAAATAATATCAAATAATTTTTATTATAAGTTATTGTATTATAAAAATGATAATATATATATATATATATTTAATAATACAAATTTATTATCAAATTTTTTATTATCATTACTATTTATATATATAATATTTTTGAAAAAATTACATTACAAATATTTATAAAACTTATAAAAATAAAAACAACACTTCTCAATACTAATTTATACAACTTTTAATGTAAAATAAGTGCGTTATTTTTATTGTTATAAATTTTTAGAGTATTATATTTTATAATTTTTTAATTCAAAAATATGAATTTTTTATAAATTTGAAAATTATTTTAAAAAATAGTTTTCATATATACGTATACTTAAAATTACAACTATAATGAAAAAATTGAATAAAAACAAGTTAGTAATTAAAAGATATATTTTAAGTAAAAAAAATTAATTTATCAATAATATATTTTTAATAATAATAAGAGTTTTGATAATAACGTAAGTTAAAATTAAATTTTTGATTATTTTAATCTTTTAAAATATATATATTTTTTAATTATTAAATATGATATTCTTTTATTAAAAATAAATACTCATTTTCTTAATTTTTTATTCGTTTTTTTCCGTACACTAATAAATGGCTTAATATACCAAAATAAAATCGTTAAAGATATTGAAATAAAAAGGAAGACCCGTCATTGACGGAAAAAAAAAAACACTTGAGAAACCCAGCCAAAGCCCCAATCCTTTCGATAATTTCGATTCCGCTCACCCTAATTTATTTCTTTCCTTCGTCGACGCCGGTCAAAAATCTTCCCAGCTAAGCTTCATTTCTGCCACTCTCTAAGACAATAGTCTCCACAGTCCACTCTCCCATTGTATTGATTTGCCATTTCCCATCAATCTTTTCCTCTTCTGTAATATGTAAGATACCTATGTTAGCTTGTGATTCTCAAATTTGGGTTAGTAGATAATTGTTCAAATGATTTCTTCGTTGTGCTCTGAAGATAGTTTTCGTGATTCTAGCAAATCAAAGAAAATCTCTCTCATTTTCGTTTAGTTTGTGGTTACATTTGGATCATTAATTTCTAGTTTCCGATATTCTGTTTGGTTGACTTTTAGCATTAGGTAATGTATGTAACTGGGATCTGCCGCATCATGAAGGTGTTGATTTAATAGTTTCAGTTTTATTCTTTATGCTTAGAATACCCGTTCTTGTATGATACTATGCTATCAGTTAGTTTAGTTATCTGATATGATGCTTTGTGAGCATCTGAACCATTCTAAAGTTTTATCATGAACTGCTCAATACATTTCAGTTTTTTTTTAATTTTCTTTTCTGGATTTGTTGAATGATTAATAATTCGTGAATTTCTGAGAACTTGAAGTTTCTCATCTTAATTTCCCTGTTAATTTTCATTTTAAACAAAAAATAATTTTCAAAAACTTGGAATGCCAAGGTTAAAAAAAAGTAATGATAAAATAATAATATAAATTCATGAGATAATTTAATTAGAAAATTAATAGTCATAGTTAATTATTATTGTAGTGTTGTAATTTATCTGAAAGCAAGGGATTGCTAGTATTTTCTTCATCATAATGAGATTGGTATTTCTATATAGTTTTTTTATTTACTTATATTTACATTGCCTACTGTCCTCTAGTGCAGTGGTAAAGGTTTGATTCTTTTGGTAAACACAATCTATACTTAGATTAGAGTAGGTTTTAATTATGCTTATTTTTAATAAAATTCATTAATAATTTTTAATAAGTAACTAATTTATCAAAGGCCTGATTTTTAGTCGTGATCTAGAGCCTAGGGCCATAATTTTTATGGTCTAGGGAATCGCACACTCTTTAACAACGTCCAATCCCAGGGCATAATAAGATCTTGGAGCTTCAGCATTTACTAACTATTTTTGTTGCTTATATTGTTTCTAATCAAATTATGCAATTGATCATCACTATGTATTGTTGCTAGCAGAATCAAGTCCTTTTGTTCATAAGCTCTCTTTAGTACTAGCTTTGTTTATAGATTGTTATTTTCCATACTAATCGATCCTTGTTTATGGTCTTTGAGGTTTCTTCAGTAATAAAATTTTGGATTCAATGGCCAGTCCAGCACAGCATTCTGCTGGGTACTCTGGTCCTACCAATCCCTCATTACCAGAAACACCAAGTTCTCAACCTAAGAAAAGTCATATACCTCCACCACTAGTTCCACCCGGTGGTCTGAGGTTTCATACACCAAAGTTTCAGCAAGATCAGGTTCCTTCACCTTCTACCAAAATGTCAAATGTACTATCACCTGCCAATGGTATGAAAACTGGCAGCCCTGCCCCTCATTTGAGCACTCCCCCAGGACCTCCTGTCTTTACTTCGCCCGTCAGGCCCGCTGCTGTACCTTTTCGTGCCTCACCAGTAACTCCCCAGCCGGTTCCTTTTTCATCTGTTTCATCTTTGCCGACAACTTCCCCTCCTCATTTTTCAAATGGATCAGCTGAGTTGCACTACCAAGCTACCAATGTTACAGAGGATACACTGCACACTGGAGAAACACCATATGTATTGTTTTCTGCCAATAAGGTATTTTCATTTTTCTCCTGCGTTCAGACATCAATTCCTGCAGTCAATTGTGTATTTTGGAAGATGGCAAAACATACACTTCTCCTGTATTTCACAATTCTCATAACCAACGCACTCACATATACATTTGCATACTATGTTATACACACAAAGTGATTTATGTTGTTTGGTTTCACATATACATTGTTTTCATGCTCTTTTTTTTTAATGATTATGTTTGAAGTTGTATGTATTTTTTCCCTGAAATTTGGTCATTATTTTGAAGTTTTCTCCCATTGATTTATTATGTAGGTATTAAAACAGAAGAAGCTAGCAAACATACCTAGTTTGGGTTTTGGAGCATTGATATCTTCGGGTAGGGAAATTTCACCTGGACCTCAAATTATACAACGTGATCCACACCGCTGCACTGGTTGCAGAGCTTATGCGAATGTCTATTGCAAAATCTTACTTGGCTCAGGCCAGTGGCAGTGTGTAATTTGTGGGAAACTGAACCAAAGTAAGGGAGAATATGTAGCTCCCAGTAGGGATGATCTGCGTAATTTTCCAGAGTTGTCATCTACTATGGTTGACTATGTCCAAACTGGGAACAGAAGACCTCCCTTTATTCCAGTTTCTGATTCAAGAATGTCTGCACCCATTGTTCTTGTAATAGATGAGTGTTTAGATGAGCCTCACCTCCGGCATTTACAGGGTTCCTTGCATGCCTTTGTTGACTCACTTTCCCCAACAACAAGAATTGGGATCATCTTGTATGGTCGGACAGTATCAGTTTATGATTTCTCAGAGGAATCAACTGCATCTGCTGATGTGCTTCCTGGTGATAAGTCCCCAACTCAGGAATCATTGAAGGGAATGATTTATGGAACTGGCTTATACTTGTCGCCAATGCATGCTTCACTGCCAGTAGCACATGCTGTATTCTCATCACTGAGGCCATACAAATTGAACATTCCAGAAGCTTCAAGAGACCGGTGCCTAGGTACAGCAGTTAAGGTCGCTCTTGCTATAATTAAAGGGCCATCAGAAGCGATGTCTCAGGGGGTAATCAAAAGGTCTGGAGGCAATAACAGGATTATTGTGTGTGCCGGTGGGCCTAATACTTTTGGCCCTGGATCTGTTCCTCATTCCTTCAGTCATCCCAATTATCTTTACCTGGAAAAGACAGCAATTAAATGGATGGAGAATCTGGGTCGAGAAGTTCATGGACACGATACAGTTGTTGACATTCTATGTGCAGGGACTTGCCCTGTAAGAGTTCCTGTTCTCCAGCCTCTTGCAAAAGCTTCTGGAGGTGTTTTAGTTCTTCATGACGACTTTGGAGAGGCCTTTGGTGTAAACTTGCAAAGAGCATCTACCAGGGCTGCAGGTTCTCATGGTTTGTTAGAAATACGCTGTTCTGATGATATTCTTATAACACAAGTCGTGGGTCCTGGTGAAGAGGCCCATGTTGACACCCATGAAACATTCAAAAATGATACTTCCCTTTATGTACAGATTCCTAGTGTTGAAGAAACACAGTGCTTTTCACTATCCATGGAAACTAAAGGCGATATTAAGAGTGACTCTCTGTTCTTCCAGTTTGTAATTCAGTATTCAAATGTGTATCCGGCTGATATATCGAGAGTAATCACAGTTAGCTTGCCAACTGTGGATAGTGTTTCAGCATATCTTGAGAGTGTTCAGGTTGAAGTGGCAGCAGTTCTTATTGCCAAGAGGACACTCCTGCGAGCTAAGAACCATTCTGATGCAATTGAAATGCGAGCTACAATAGATGAAAGAGTCAAAGACATTGCTCTGAAGTTTGGTTCGCAAGCACCTAAGTCAAAGCTCTATCGGTTCCCCAAGGAGATATCTTTGTTACCAGAGCTGCTATTCCATCTTAGAAGGGCTCCACTTTTGGGGAGCATTGTTGGACACGAAGATGAGAGGACTGTACTTCGGAACTTGTTCTTGAATGCATCCTTTGACCTATCACTTCGAATGGTTGCACCTAGATGTCTAATGCACCGGGAAGGGGGAACGTTCGAGGAACTACCAGCTTATGACCTTGCCATGCAGTCTGATTCAGCTGTTGTTCTCGACCATGGTACTGATGTCTTTATTTGGTTGGTATGCACCTTGGCCCATCTGTGTCTTTGCACATGCATAGCTTGTGTTTCTAATGCTCCCTCTGTCTCCATCCCTTCATCCCTTGTTTTTGCTTAATAAGCTTATCTTATCTTGTATAGGATAGAGGGGAGAAATGCTTTATAATGTTATAAAGCATATCGCTGCGAAAAACATTTTTACTAGGTCTAGAAGTAATTTATATGTGATATTGCCATGTTGAGGTAACAAGGAGTTATGGGTTTTGGCTCTTCTACCTTGGAGTCTTTGGCGTCATCTGATTGTAACAAGAATTTTAGGAAAAAAACATTAATGGTAAAGTTAAGACCATACTGTTTGGCTGATGCATATAAAGGCACTGACATATTAATGTTTTTCTTGTCAGGCTTTTTTTTTCCTCTGACCCATTTTGCATTTGTGCTCAGAATTTTTAATTTAACGTCTCCCTCTATTCTGATGGTTAATTCTTTGTTTTGGTTGCTCGGAAATGGTGGATTCAGGGTGCTGAACTTGCTTCTGATGAAGGAAGAAGTGCAGCTGCTTTGGCAGCTTGCAGGACATTGGCTGAAGAGCTGACAGAATTGCGATTTCCGGCACCTCGCATCCTTTCATTTAAGGTTTTTCATCATGATTCTCTGTTATAGTGAGGCATCTTTATGTTTGTTGGTCAATCCCATTTAGTTCCCCCTAAGTTCAAATTGATTGACAGTTTTAGATTTTGACAGGAGGGAAGCTCTCAAGCCAGATACTTTGTTTCACGGCTAATACCAGCACACAAGGATCCTCCATATGAGCAGGTGAGAGGACACTTGCAAGAATGACTTTTTGCTCGACTCTGTAAGAGCCTCTTACTTCAATCCATTGAGAATTACAAATACTTGATTGCCATGTCTGTTTTGTAGGAGGCTAGATTCCCACAGCTACGAACATTGACAATTGAGCAGCGGACAAAGCTTAAAAGCAGTTTTCTTCATTTTGATGATCCAAGCTACTGTGAGTGGGTACGAAGCCTGAAGGTGGTGCCACCAGAACCTAGCTAATGACTTGTATTTTCCGTCATTGGTATATACTCTTGGTGCAAGATGTACTTCTCAATAGGTAGTTTCAGCAAAGTTGGGTCCTAGTACGACTTTCTGCTGAAAACCTCTTTTGATTCTCAATAGGTATTTTACATGAGGTGAGTCAGGAGTGGAAAGTGGTGAGTGAATACTTACCATTACATTGTTTCTGTGCATCCCAAAAGTTATAAATGAAAAATTACTATTTTTTTGCTGGTTCCCCAATCTGTATTCTTTTTGTAATGATCTCAAGAAATTGGTGTTTTAATATTTGTGTTAATAGTACTACTATATATCACAATCCTTGACATGATAGCATCTTATTGGATTATATGGGTTTGGAACATTGTGTCATACTTTTCTTTTCTTGTGCTAAAAGACATAACACAAGCTATAGACGTATTATATATAGGGTGAGGGGGCGTAGCTCCCCATATTTAGGAAGGAAATCTGTGTTGTTTAGTTCTCATATTATAAAAAGTGTATTTTTTAGTACACAGTTTTGATAAAATGAGTTGGTTAAGGATAAATTTTATTATTGTAATGTTTTTATTAAAATTTTATTATTTTACAATGTTTTTTTATTAAAATTTTATTATTTTACATCAAATAATTAAAACTTTATAGATCATGAGTTAATACATTATTTTTGTTTTTAAACTAAAATGAGGCGTAGCTCCCATATTTAGGAAGGAATCTGTGTTGTTTAGTTCTCATATTATAAAGTGTATTTTTTTAGTACACAGTTTTGATAAAATGAGTTGGTTAAGGATAAATTTTATTATTATAATGTTTTTTATTAAAAATTTATTATTTTACAATGTATTTTTATTAAAATTTTATTATTTTACATCAAATAATTAAAACTTTATAGATCATGAGTTAATACATTATTTTTGTTTTTAAACTAAAATGAATATAATGTTAAAATAAAAATTATAACAGTTAGTAAATATTATAATAAATATTTTGTAAATTTTTTTATATTCATCATAATTTTATCATTATTAAATAGTTTTAATTACTTGATGGAAAAATAATATTTTAATAAAAAATATAAAAATAATATTATTTATTTTTAATTAAAAAAAATACATTTTATCAAACTATGTGAATAAAAATTACATTTTATAATTTGTTTATTGTAGTATATTAGTATTTTAGCTAGGCAAATGTCACGAGGGCAATCCAGCCGTATTGCCTTTTTGTCAATATCACTAGTTTAGAGTTATTCAGTACATCTTCCATCTATTATTCTATTTTAAATCAAATTTAATTTTATTTCATATTAAAAATTACTCATCTTCAATCCACCGTACTAAAAGTTACAACAAAAAATATATTTCTATATAAAAAAGAATATTTTTTTTGTTTTTTACTAATTATTATATTCAAGTAATTAAACAATTATGTATTCCTTTATTTAAAAATTAAAAATCTATTTATAAAATATTATATTTATTATATGAATTAAAAATTACATTTAATTAAAAAAATACAACTAAAAAGAAGAAACATCTCACAGTAGCTTATGAAAGGAAAGAAAAGGGAAAATTACCCCTGAAGTAGATGAAATTAATAGTATACTTTAATTTATTACCTTTTAAATGGTATCTTAGAAATTTACTAGCTTTCAAACTTAGAATAACATAAATCCATACTTTATATTTCTATTAATTTTTAACAATTTACGCACATATTTGATTATACGAGGAGTAACTATTTTCTTTTTCAAATTTTAATATTAAAAAAAGATTTAGCTTATATAAAACACCATAAATTCATCCTATTAGGAGCAAAAATCTCATTATCGAAAATTTTATTACGTGCTGTCTAATATTCCTTTATTATTGTAAATTGTAGAATTCACTCTTCTTATTTTCATTCAAAGACACTACATATTTATATACAAAATTAGGGACATTCTTAGGTGACATACACCTAATACACAACTAACATCTCTAACACTCCTCCTCAAGTTGTAGCATAGATATTAATCATGTCAAACTTATTACAAAGATAATCAACCCGAACCCCACTTAAAGCTTTCATGAAGATATCTTTTAGTTGTTCTCCAGTCTTCATATATCTTGTAGAAATCAAACCTTGTTGAATTTTCTCACAAACAAAATGACAATTAATTTGAATGTGTTTAGTTCGCTCATGAAACACGGGATTAGAAGCAATATGAAAAGTAGCTTGGTTATCACACCAAATTTTCGCTGTACTGAAGTTTTAAGACTTACTTCATCCAAGAGCTGATATATCCATATTATCTCAGACACATATTGTGCCATAGCCCTATATTCTGACTATACACTCGATCGTGACACAACATTCTGCTTCTTGCTTTTCCATGAGACCAAATTTCCTCCAATGAAAACACAATAGCCTGATGTGGATCTTCTATCTACTTTGGAACCTGCCCAATCTGCATCTTAAAAACATTCAATATGAGTGTGTCTATGATTTGCATACAAGATACCACGTCCAGGTGCTCCTTTCAAGTAACACAAAATTTGCTCTAACGCTGCCCAATGATGAACTGTTGGGGATGACATAAATTGGCTAACAACATTGACCGAATATGCAATATTTGGACGAGTCACGGTAAGGTAATTCAGCTTTCCAACCACCCTTCTATATCTCTCAAAATCTTTAAAGAGTTCTCCATCTCTTGTAAGGTGGATGTTTGGAGTCATTGGAGCACTACAGGGTTTTGCTCCTAATTTTCCTGTCTGAGTTAATAAGTCCAGAACATATTTTCTCTGAGATAGAAAGATACCTTTTTTACTCCTTGTGACTTCAACATCCAAGAAATACTTTAGCATCCCCAAATCCTTCGTGTGAAACTAAGTATGTAGGAAAGACTTAAGAAATGAAATTCTCGTAGTATCACTTCCAGTAATAACAATGTCATCTACATATACAACTAAAAGAATGATACTAGCTTCTGATTGTTTGTAGAACACAGAATGACCAGACTTTCTTTTCATCATATCAAACGTTTCTATAGCTTGACTAAATTTTCCAAACCAAGCACGAGGACTCTGTTTCAAACCATACAAAGATTTGTGGAGACAATAAACTTGCCTAGACTCCCCCTGAGCAACAAAACCAGGAGGTTGCTCCATAAACACCTCCTCTTGAAGATCACCATGAAGAAAAGCATTCTTGATATCTAGTTGATGCAAAGGCCAATGGTGAGTAGCTACCATAGAAATAAACAACCGAACATATGTCAATTTAGCAACAGGAGAGAAAGTGTTAGAATAGTCCACTCCATAGGTTTGAGCATATCCCTTAGCAACAAGACGGGCCTTTAATCGAGCAACTGACCCATCTGGATTAACCTTAACTGTGAACACCCATTTGCATCCGATAGCCCGTTTCCTCGAAGGTAAATCAACCAAGTCCCAAGTACCATTGTCATCTAACACATTCATTTCCTCGATCATTGCATGATGCCAACTAGGATGAGATATGGCTTCGTGAACAGTTTTAAGGATAGAAATAGAATCAAGAGAGAAAATAAAAGAGAAAGAGGAAGACGACAAGCAATTATACGAAACAAAAGAAGAAATATGATAAGTACATTGACGTTTACCTTTGCGTAATGCAATAAAAAGATCATCGTTCAGGACTGGATCTGATGACGAAGGAGCAGGTGCAGGACATGAATCAGAAGATCTATGTCTGGATTAGACTTGAGTTATAAGAGGCCTAATAGGAACTGGATCAGAGACAAGTTCATATGATGTGATAGAATATACTAACAATCATCATCATCCCCCTAACATGCAGAAGGAGGAGAAGAAGAAAAATAGGGTGTTTCTTTCATGAAGGTAACATCAATTGAGACAAGATATTTGTTAAGATTAGGACAATAACATCTATAACCTTTTTGGAGACGAGAATAACCAAGGAAGATACACTTTAAAGACTTGGGATCTAATTTAGTAACATACAGACGAACATCCCGAACAAAACAAGTGCTACTAAATATCCTAGGGTCAACCGGAAATAATGACTTATTAGGAAACAAAATTTTGTAAGGAATATCACCCTGAAGAACAGATGATGGCATACGATTAATAAGAAAACATGCTGTTGAAACTACATCAGCCCAAAAAGGTTTAGAAACATTCATTTGAAATAATAAGGCATGTGCAGTTTTGAGAAGATGTCTGTTCTTACGTTCGGCCACTCCATTTTGAGATGGAGTATAAAACACGAAGTTTCATAAAGCATGCCATTTTGAACCATATAAGATTGAAACAAAGCTGATGTATATTCTTTGGCATTATCACTTCGCAAAGTATGAATTGAAACATTAAATTGAGTTTTAATCTCAACACAAAATGCACAAAAATAGAAAACAATTCAGAACGACTCTTCATTAAATATAACCAAGTTACACGAGAATAATCATCAACAAAAGTAACAAAATACTTAAATCCAGGTTTAGACAAAAATAGGACAAAGACCCCAAACATCAGAATGAACTAATTCAAAAGGAACACTAGCACGTTTATTAACTCTTGGATTTGAACTAAGACGATGATGTTTTGCAAATTGACAAGACTCACAATCTAATGAAGACACCTTACTAAACTGAGGACAAAGTTTCTTCAGTAAAGGAAGAGATGGATGACCCAGTCTACAATGTGCCTCAAAGGAAGAGGTTACATTAGAGCAAGCGACAGATTTTGGTATTGATGTGTCAAGAATATAGAGGCCTCCAGACTCATGTCCTTTACCAATAGTCTTCTTCGTCATAAGATCCTGAATAAGCAATGATTAGGAAAAAATGAGATGCAACAGTTAAGATTGCGAGTAAGCTGACTTACATAGATCAAATTAAAGGATAAGCTAGGTAAATATAAGATAGACGACAAAGGAAGCAAAGGAGTGGGAGTAATTATGCCAGACCCAAGAACACGAGATGGTGACCCATCGGCTAAGGTAATAGTAGAGGTAGAAGTGTGTGACTGAAGAGTAGAAAAGAGACTAGAATTACATGTCATATGATCTGTGGCATCAGAATCAATAACCTATTTGGAAGATGAAAAAATGAGACACGCATTTGATTTACCTGAATCAGCAATAGCAGTGACAGAAGGTGATGAAGACCTTAGTGATTCTTGATACTGTGAGAACTTGGTAAATTCATCTGCAGAGATAAGAACCGATTTTTCAGAAGTATCAGAAGTGGATGCAATATGAGCCGAGTGACCTTTCTGATGCTTGTACTGAAGCTTTCTACAGTCATGTTTCGTATGTCCTGGTTTGTGACAATAGTGACATACAATACCTCCTAGGTCCTGTGGTCGAGTTTCAAACCCGTGCGAGCCGCCTCCTTTGTTTCTGTTCATATAAGTTGACCATCCATGCTCATAATTATTACTTCGGCTGACCAAAGCACCATTTAATTGAGCAGGTGGAGGTGGAGTGCCTTCTGTACGAAGTACTCAACTAAAATCCTCTTGTAAAGAGGAGATCTCAGAACCAGAAAGAACCTGGGACTTAGTAGTCTCCAAAGTAAGGGAAGACTGGAAAGAAAACTCATGACCGTCATTTGTTCACGTTGGCTTTGCTGAACCTTTACATCAGGGCTAAAAGGCATCAAACTATTGAGCTTCTCATAAGTCCTTTTAAATTCCATAAAATAATTTGTGAGTGACTGATCTTGTTTGTCTGAACGGTAAAATGCTTTGCATACCTCATACACGCGAGAAAGATTTCCTTTACTAGAATATAAGACATCTAAATAATCCATCAATTCCTTAACGAATTCACAATGATTGATCAAGTCAATTACATTGCTTTCAATAGAATTCCAAATCTGCAGAAATAAGCGGGCATCTTCTCTAAGCCATGTCTGCTTTGAATCATCTTTAGGAGAATCATTAGTCAAATGAGTATCTTTGTCGATACTTCTCAAATAAATTCAAATGGTCTTGCTCTAAGACAAATAATTCGAGCCATTGAGCTTATGATCCATGATTTTAGACATCACAAGCACCATATCCGTTACAACATTAGATTTCTTTTTAGCCATAACTCCTACAAATGACAAGGCAGCAAGCAAACAAACAAACAAAATCTAACAACAATAGCGACCAAACACGTAGCGACCAAGAACACAAAATAGGAAGAACCCAAACCTGAACAATCAAAAGCGATGAGTGCCAAACCACGACAGATGACGCAGGGGAATGGCAGAGAGCAACACAAGGTCGACCAGAGAAGACTGTTGAGGGACGTGCTCTCACGTGCCGACACGTGAATAGTTGCAGAAAGTCGCGGTGGCGTGTGTCACTCACTCGTGGCTCATCTGGTGACCGGACTTCAGGGTTTGTCCGGTCGGCTGCTGCTCTTCCTCCCTGTGCTGGCAGTGAGACGCGTGGAAAGTTGACAGAAAGTCACAGTGGTGCGTGTGGCTCACTCGTAGCTCGTCTGGTGACCGGACTTTGGGGTTTGGTCGGTTGGCGGCTGGTCTTCCTCCCTATGCTGGCGGTGAGAAAAAATGTACACTCCAAAAGGGTGTTCCGAGTTGGAACACAAAAATGCATTAAATCCTAATTTGTGTTTACCCAAAATCAACCCCTAATTTGAACGGAAATTTTTTTTTTCCTAAATTTTGTAACCCAAATGCTTTGATACCATGTAAACTACAGAATTCACTCTTCTTATTTTCATTCAAAGACACTACATATTTATATAGAAAGTTAGGGACACTCTTAGGTGATATAATGATGAGTGCTCAAAAAGTACTAAAATTACCATGATTTTATGCACATTAATTGATTAAAAATATATATATTTATATATTTTATCATATATTTATATAAATTTGTCTTTTTTTCGGAATCACGAGTATTTTTATTGTTTTTCAAGTATTTTCGCTTAAAAACGTAACTTAAAGACTCAGAGAAGAATATTGGAAGCAATACGTCACAAATATATTAATAAATAAATAAGGAAAGGTCAACAAATATGGAAAAATTGGACAAAATGAGTCAAAAATGTCAAAAAGGAGGAAATCGCGCCGTCGCGCCACCCAACTACCCACGCCCACGCCCACGCCCACTCCTTCGCTCACAGACGCTGCTGCTATCTCACCCCATTTTCGCAGAATGCTTCTACGTTACGCCGACATCAAGAACCACCACTCCGTGTTTCCACCATTTTTCACCCACTTTTTCTCCCCATCCTCACCTATAAATACCCCCCTTCTCTTCACTTCTAAACACACCTCAAAACACATTCTCTTCTCTCTTTCTTTCTCTCTTTTCTTAGTTTTTTTAGTTTTGCTTAGTTTTTAGCTTTTCTTAGTTAGTTTCTCTTAGTTTTAGAGTTCTTCTCTTTTTGAGAAGAACTAGTTATGTTTTTTTAATTTATTATCTTTTCGATTCAATAAATGGTAGTGCAAATTTCATTTGGAGGTTTTCCAACAAGAGGAATAGCATTGAAGTTTTGTAAGGATTTTATTTTCTTTGCAGTTATTTTTTATGCTTTATTCTTACATGTTATATTTAATTTTTCCGTGATTAAATTTAACTGTGCTGGCTATTTGTAAACATGATATAATAATAAAGTTGTTATGCTTGAGAAATATTAAATAGGTAAAAATCTCTAAAATGAATTGATTTTATTTTTATTCAAGATTTTATATTAAGAATGTTAGAGAGAAATATATTATTTTTTATTACAAACTTAAATCTGAAAATTAGATTTTAAAGTTTAGTTATTCGGTCTAATTTAGAGTAGTACTCTTTTATTTGTTGGTACAATCGCCCGGTAGTTAGAGTGAAGCTCTATTTCAAAAGTTTTTATAAGAATTATTATCTGAAAATGTATTGACAACATGTTTTCAATAGTGGTTTTAAAACTTGAAAGTTAGTACTCGGATAATTAAATTCTTAGGTTTAATTTGGACACCTTGAATAAAGTTTAAACTATCTAACCCGTGGCATTTAAATGGTTCATTTTCAATCTCTTAGAAAAAAGAATTAATTTAATTAACCAAATTAGTTATTAATCCCACCTATAGTTGTTAATTGATTTGTTTAGTTAACAAAGAATATCTAATCCCACCAAAGGTGGTATTCATAAAAAAAGGGAGAATTAATAAATATCAATTCATATCTTTAATAACCTAAATAATATGAGCAAGCATAATTAACTTAGTTATTATATCCATAAATACTCCACTATTATAAATGATAAAATTTGTATAAATATTTATTGAATCTATGTTTATTTTTATTTTAGTAGATTAAAAACACAAAACCCAAAATATCGTAACAGGAGTTTATGATTTAATTTCGTTTTTAAAAGTTTGAATAATAAATTAAAAATCACATACATTCATTCCTTAGATCGACATTGGGAGTATATTTATCATTTTCTACGAAATGATTCGTGCGCTTGCTCTAGTTTTATAAATATAAAACTAAAGTATTAACAGAATCGACGATATCGATTTTCGCTCATCACATTCACCTAATACACAACTAACATCTCTAATAATTATTATATTAACTTTTTCCTTGTTCCAATTATTTTTATATTTCATTGTTTCTAATTATCATTTATTTAAAAATAAGTTCTGCATAATCTTTTGTTTGTTTTCAAATTACTTTCAAAGATAATATATTTTTCTTTTTCTTTTATTTTTAAAAAATATTTCACATGATATAAAACAAAACAAAAAAATTGACTTTTCTCAAAAAAAAAAATTCTATCCATCTTTCTAGCCCAAAAAAAATTAAATTATTTCAATCATATAATTGTTAATAAGTTTTGTGTCTGAGAAACTTTAAAAAAGTTATCAATAATCATCTAAAAATATCAGTATATTTTGAATAACTATAATATTATGCCTCTTTTTCTTCTTTGTTGAAAGAGACAATCCCAAAAGGTCCTTTTTTTTTTCTTTTAAAGAAGCTGGTAAGTGTTTTTTCGTTGGCATCTCACTTTTTCTTCATTGGTAGAAGAAAATGGTAAGTTCTTTTTATTTCTTTAGCTTTTGTATTTTTGTATTATTTTAAATAATAAATTGCCTAAAATGCCCTTATGTAATTTTTTTAATTTAATAATCTCTTCCTCCACATGTTATCACTATTTATTTTAACAAAAAATTAACTAAAAAGGTAACATAGGGACTCATGGTGTATTATATTTAAAAGATAATGGATTTTTAAGATACATAATGGACTAAAATTTACTACTAACTAAAGTTAACGAACTAATCCAGCATTTCACCTAAAAGAAAGAAGAAAGAAGAAAGAAGAAAGAAGAAAAGAAAGGAGATTTTAGTCTATTCAAATCTATAAGTAAGAGCTTGAAAACTACAAAAGCAATGATCTTTTTTAGGATAATGCTATGATTGAAGGCGTGGTGTATTTTAAATGACGAGGTGGATCCATCATTGTCTCTGTTGAATCAAAGGATCTATAGGTGTGATTTAATAAGCTTTGTATTCGAGAAGAAGAAATGTGTAACTCCTTTATACAGGTGTGTACATATACATATAATACACGTACGTCTGTGTAAAGCATGTCTAAAGTAATTCTAACTATTGTATGTTTCTAAAAGCAGATTAGCACAAACCCATTAATCATTAATTATTTTCTCTTCGCCAATGGCGTTTTCCTAGCTCCATTTTTTCCTATGCAAATACTTCAATCTTTGGCTTCCTAATACAGGATCAACTCTCAATCACTCTAAAAGATGATATTTTGGGAGGGTGAGAGGGAAGATAGTTAAGAATGCGTACTATAATGTTGGAAAATTACACAAATTTTCGATAAGTCAGATTTATAAGAAAGCAAGAATAGAAAAATAACACACAAAATTTGATAACGGATTTCGGCCAATCTTACTTACGTCTCCGGGCCTACTGCAGATCTTTTTTACTGAAAGGGGAGAAATTACACAAGGTGTTTACAACACTCACAACTCACAACCCAATTACAACCAAGAAAATTACTCTTAATTTTCTCTCACAAAAGTTTTTCTCTCTAAGTTTTTCTCTTAATTGGAATGAACACTTTGGATGATTAATTCATTACAATTACACATCTATTTATAGGAAAATTCACTCCTTGAATTACTCCTTAAATTAATGGTTCCTTAAATTGCTCATTGAATTAAGCTCATTGTTTTGCTCCATGAATTATTCCATGTTTTGCTTCTTAATTTGCTCCTTAAATTAATAAGCTTTATAACAATCTCCCACTTGAAGACTGATTTCAATCTGTCTTCACACCTCGATCAATGCAGTAGCTTTTCTAGTCTTTCTTACTCTAGCAGACCAACTGAAGTTGAGCACAACTTCAGTTTGTCAATAGTCACCACTTTTGTTAACATATCTGCTGGATTTTTGCTTCCTTCAATCTTTTCCAATATTAACACATCATCTTCCAATAGAGATCTGATGAAGTGATAACGAAGTCCAATATGCTTGGTTCTAGAATGAAATGTTGAATTCTTCGCCAAGTGTATTGCCCTTTGACTATCACTATGCAGAACATTCTTCTCCTGTTTGAATCCCAACTCAGTTAACAAACCCTGAAGCCATATCATCTCTTTACTAGCTTCAGTTACTACTACATACTCATCCTCTGTAGTAGATAGAGTGACAATTTTCTGTATTTGTGACATCCAACTAATAGATGTAGTTTCAACAGTAAATATATAACCGGTGGTGCTTATTCGGTGATCAACTTCACCTCCAAAGTCTGCGTCTACGTACCCTTATACTTTTAACTCTTCTTTACTAAAGTACAAGCACTTTTCTGTGGTGCCTCGTAGATACCTTAAAATCCACTTGACTGCTTCCCAATGAGTTTTCCCTGGATTTGACATAAATATGCTAACAACTCCCATTGCATGGCCAATGTCTGGTCTCGTACAGACCATTGCATACATCAAACTTCCAATGGCTGAGGCATAAAGAACCTTAGCCATGAATTCTCTCTCTTCCTCTGTCTGAGGGGACTGATCCTTGGATAGGTGAAAATGGCTGGCCAAGGGTGTGCTAATTGGCTTGGCATCGCCCATATTGAATCTCTACAAAACACGATTGATGTACTCTGCCTGGGATAACTACAAGGATCCTTTCTTCTTATTTCTTGTGATTTGCATTCCAAGAATCTTCTTTGCTGGACCCAAGTCTTTCATGTCAAACTCCTTTGACAATTGCTGCTTCAACCTTTTAATATCATCCATATCTGAACCTGCTACTAACATATCATCAACATAAAGTAGTAAAATGATATAACTGGACCTATATCTCTTGAAGTAGCAACAATGGTCAGCATTGCACTTTTGGAAACCTTCTTTGTGCATGAAGCTGTCAAACTTTATGTACCATTGTCTCGGGGCTTGTTTCAGGCCATACAAACTCTTCTTAAGTCTACACACCATGTTCTTCTTCCCTCTTTCTGAGAAACCTTCTGGCTGGTACATGTATATCTCTTCATCTAAATCTCCATAAAGGAATGCAGTCTTCACATCCAACTGTTCAAGATGAAGATCTTCAATGGCTACAATACTCAATACTAATATGATGGTATTGAACTTCACAACGGGAGCAAAAATGTCAGTGTAGTCAACTCCTTCCTTCTGTTGAAACCCTTTGACAACTAGGCGGGCTTTGTATCTCTTGGAACCATCATGCTCCTCTTTCACCCAGTACACCCATTTGTTGTGAAGTGCCTTCTTTCCCATAGGTAACTCAACTAGTTCCCATGTCTGGTTAGAGATGAGAGATTTCATTTCTTCTTTCATAGCAAGCTCCCACTTGTTAGAATCTCGAGTCTGACAAGCTTCATCATAGTATTCAGGCTCCCCTCCATCAGTCAGCAACATATAGTTCATGTATCTCCTGTTAGGCACATGAGGTCGAGAAGACCTTCTCAATACAGGAGCTGGAGTAAGAGGTTGTGGTGTGTCGGAATGATCTGTCCAACAAGTTCCTCTGGCTGAGGATTTGTTACAATTGGTTCTGTTGCGGAACTATCTAGGACATCATCTGCATCTGTAAATATTGGCTCATTCTGCTTTGAGTCATTGGCATCTATTTTATGCATGTCCTTATACATCACCTTTTTTGTTGAAAATCAAATCTCTACTACGGATAACTTTCTTCTTTTCATCATCCCAAATGCGGTAGCCAAACTCATCCTCACCATAGCCAATGAATGTGCATTTCTTGGATTTGGGATCAAGCTTATTCCTGCATTGATCACTGATATGCACAAATGCTACACAGTCGAAAACTTTTAGATGTGATAGTTTCACCTCTTTTCCGCTCCATACCTCCTCTGGTATTCTATGCTCCAATGGAACACATGGGCCTCGTTTGATCAAGTAAGCTGCCGTGTTGACTGCTTCTGCCTAGAACTACTTCGGTAGACCTAACTGTATACGAATGCTTTTGGCTCTTTCTATCAACGTTCGGTTCATACACTCAGCTACACCATTGTGTTGAGGCATGCCTGGCACAGTTCTTTCCATTCTGATCCCTTGCTTATAGCAAACATTTTTGAATCTGGTGTTTTCATATTCACCACTATCATCGGTTCTGAGCTTTTTGATCTTTAAACCCGTCTCATTTTCCACCATTGCTTTCCATCTTCTGAAAGCCTCAAATACTTCAGACTTATGCTTTAGAAAGTAAACACATACATTCCGAGAGTGATCATCGATGAAAGTCACGAAGTAGTGTTTCCCACCAATAGATGAGACGGTCGTTGGTCCCCAAACATCAAAGTGAATAAGCTCTAGCCTTTCCTTCTTTGGGATTCTGCAACTTGTATGAAAACTGACTCTCTTTTGCTTTCCAAGTATGCAATCTTCGCACATGTCTATCTTTGTAGACTGTAGACCTGGAAGTTTTCCCTTTGAGTGCATAATCTTCATCCCCTTCTCACTCATGTGGCCTAGTCTCTGGTGCCACAGATTTGGTGTTTCATTGCCTATTGCAACTATGATTGAAAAACGTGCCTCTACTGTCATGTAAAGAGTGCCACTTTTCTTGCCTCGAGCAACTGTCATTGCACCTTTTGAAATCTTCCAATCATCACCATGGAAGATCGTAGTGTAGCCTTCACTAGCCAACTGCCCCATTGAGATTAAGTTCCTTCTAAGATCGGGAATATGCCTGACATCCTTTAGCTCCCAAACAGATCCGTTCAACTTAATCTTCACTACACCTTTGCCAATAATAGTACATGGTTGATCATTACCAAGATATACCTTTCCAAGGTTTCCGGGGACATATTTCTTGAAGAATTATTTTTATGAAGTAGCATGGAACGATGCTCCAGAGTCTAACACCCAAGATTCTTCCTTGCTCTCCAAAGAGCATATCAATGCATTGTTTCCTCCTGAGGTGGAAGTAACATTTGCCTCTTCCTTCACTTGTTTGTCCTTCGATGCACTCTTGCACTGATTTTTGTAGTGCTCGGTTCTTCCACAATTCTAACACTTGATAGTCTTCGAGCTATGAGAATTATTAGGATTCTTGGATTTGGACCTTTGATCTACCTCGGTAGTATGTTCTACCACGTCCATTCCCTTTGATTGAATTTCTTCCTCTTGACTCTGTATGCAAAACTGATGAAGTTGACGATTCACCTGACTCTTTACGTCGGATCTTTTCGCTGAGAACCAGATCACGAACATCGTCAAATTTCAACTTATTGCTTCCTGACGAGCTACTAATAGCCGTGACAGTAGCATTCCAACTTTCTGGTAAAGAAGACAAAAGTATTATTGCTTGTACTTCTTCATCGAATTCATTTTCCACTGAACTCAACTGGGTTGTGACTGTGTTGAGTTCATTGAGATGTTAAGCTACCAATGCGCCTTCATTCATCCGCAAATTGAACAAATACCTCATCAAGTGCACTTTGTTTGAGACTGATGGCTTCTCATACATATTGGAGAGAGCTACCATAAGACCCGCGGTGATCTTTACCTTTGCTATGTTGAAGGCAACATTACGTGATAACGTTAATCGAATAACTCCGAGGGCTTGTCTGTCTAGAAGATTCCAATCTTCTTCGTTCATAGCTTCTGGTTTCTTCCCTAAGAGAGGTTGATATAGATTTCTTTGATACAGATAATCCTCTATCTGCATTTTCCAAAACCCGAAATCTGTGCCATCAAATTTCTCGAGTTTCACCCTTCCTTCATCTGCGGCCATTGCTCCCACTCAAATCTGACTTCCTCCGGATTGTTTCCGACTATTTCTGTAAACCACCGTGTATTAGAACACCTCCGTCAACGAACAAATATCGTCGACAAAATGTCACTATTCACGTAATTCACTATTCACGTAAGTAGTAACCTTGCAGAAAATTGACAAAAATCACCACCAATAGCTCTGATACCAGTTGTTGGGAAATTACACAAATTCCCGATAAGCCAGATTTATGAGAAAGCAAGAATAGAAAAATAACACACAAAATTTGATAACAGAATTCGGCATATCTTGCTTACGTCTCCGGACCTACTGCAGATCTTTTTACTGAAAGGGAGAAATTACACAAGGTATTTACAACACTCACAACTCACAACCCAATTACAACGAAGAAAATTACTCTCAATTTTCTCTCACAAAAGCTTTTCTCTCAATTGGAATGAACACTTTGGATGATTAACTCATTACAATTACACATCTATTTATAGGAAAATTCACTCCTTGAATTACTCCTTAAATTACTCTTTATATTAATGGTTCATTGAATTGCTCCTTGTTTTGTTCCATAAATTGTTCTGTATTTTGCTACATGTTTTGCTCCTTAATTTGCTCCTTAAATTAAGAAGCTTTATAACAATCTCCAATATATAACATTATAGTAATAACCATAAGAGTCATTTCAAATAGTTTTGGTTAATTATTTTTTATTACGAACTAGTAACAGTTTTATCATAATTTAACTATAATTCTTAATTTTTATTATTTATTTAAAATAAAATTAATTAATTTTTTTAATTAACATAATAGGTATACTAGAGAACCACTAAAAAAGATGATATTTTTTACTTTCTAATACGAGATCAACCCACGATCACTCAAAAAGATGACAAGATGCATTTTCATAGTGTGAAAGGGAGGGAAGTTAAGGATGGATGCGGGGATGTACGCGAATGATTATTCATTATAATCACAACATTGATTTCGAATAATATTGGTTAATAATTGTTGATTGTTAATAAAAATTAATCTTCTTACGCTTGATTCTAATCTTTATTATTTATTTAAAATTAAACTTGATTTAATTTTTTTAAAAAAGTTAAAATAATGCCTATCTTATTAAATTATTTAAAATATGACGAGGTTTCACAAAAATCCGCTTAATCCATCGTATTAAAAACGGTATAATTTAATCCATTAGTTTTATCAAAAGAATAAATTATATTATTTTAATAATTTTTTACTTAAAATATTATTATTTTTATCAAATAATTAAAATGCTATTAAAATATCTATATTTAACAAGAATAAAAAGTAAATTTTAATATAAAATAGTTTAAGAAAAAAATAATAATAAAATTCAAACAAAAAAATATTTTAATATATATTTTAATTTTTTTAAAAAAATTAAAAATTAATAAAATATTAAAATAAAATATTTACAATTAACATATATTTAAAAACAAATATTATATAAATTTTATTTTATATTAATTGTAACTTTACCATTAATAAAGGCTAGTGTTTTAATCGTATTTAATCACTTGACATAAAAATAATAATATTTTAATAAAAAAAATCATATAATTTATTCTTAATTAAATCTTTTCACAAAACTACTAAATGATATTGTTACCGATATAAGAGACTAAATAACACAAATGACTTGATTTATAATGCATTTTTTTCTCTAAAATATTAACATTATTTTGTCATTTAGCACATATTTCTTTCAAAGTAAAATAAAAAATATATAAGTAAAAATACAAGATATTTAATATAATTATTTAAAGTATCGTAAGTTTTATATTAAAAGTTTTTTTATTAGATAATGTATATAAAAACATAATATTAATATATATTTTATTTTGATTAATATGGTAAGTTTTAATTGTTGGATCGTTATGGATAACTATAATTTTAATTATCCATTAATAAAATGCCAATCACTGTGGGGATAAAGTAATCCCATCCGTTTTGCAAATTAGTGGCTCACCATGGAATGGAGTTGGCAATTCTTTTCTTCTGTAGCAGCATATCAATATGCGATGACTTGCAGCACATAAATAACATCGAACACGTCTCAATCTCACATATCACTGGCATGGCTTTTCAAGAATCCCAGTTAACTTGATAAAATCAATTCTAAGATCTACTAAGTCTCCATGAAGAATCTTCTGAATGAGTTGCTTAATCAAGTTCCCTTTAGCCTACAATAGTGAGATGAGTTATCTAATACAGAAATTGAAGAGAAAAAAACTTCCATACGCACCAAGGTACACAAAAATTAAAAATATCATCCTGCAATATGTGATATCCTTACCTTTACCCCGATAGCAATTGCCGTCTTAACTTTTACAATTTCACCTAATCTTAAGGAACCTGCCCTTTTATCTTTGACAAAGATCAATTGTATGTTCCTTGACAAGGCTACGCTTTGTATATGTGTTGTGAGCCATCGTGGATTGCAATCAGAAGCTAGTAATACCACCTATATGCTCAAAGATGAAATTCATCAATTCTCATCTACCATGCTACTAAGTTCATGACTGCATTACTTACAACAAAACCCCCGGTTAATGATTATAGTTCTAGGGTCATAAAGAAAAACAATCAAATTAACATAATTCATATTGAGAACAAATGTGCATATAAGCATCATCCCCTTAATGAAAAGACTAGCTTGTTTGTGTCATCATTTTGAACATATTGTTCTTTATTTCTAATATGGTTTTGCATGCAAAGACATTGATAACTTTTTCCTTTATTGTTTGCTCTTTTTAACACCAAGTGCAGGTATCAATAAGCTCAATTGGTAAGCAATGTCATTAAAAGAGGAAAAACTGTTTGGCCAACCAACCTCACTCTAAACATATTAGACAAATATAGCATAGAAGTGTCAACGAGTATATTTTCTTACTCATATATCTGGATGAATGTCATTAAGGTTTGACCAACAATGTTTGAGATTTTCACAAATATGGTTTCGGTAGTTTTTAATCATATGGCATGATTGAAATGTAACTTATACATCAATTATCTTATAAATAAGAAGATGGTAAACAACACCTAATACGGTAAAGCAGTTTAGCTTATTCCTCTACTTCTGAAAATAATACACGAAAAAGGAACAAGTAAAAAGTATGAGAAGCATGACACGAGTACAAATAGGAGTAGAACTATTAAGGGAGGCTCCCTAAAACCAAAGCATGGCTTATAAATAAAATAAGAAACCCACCTGAAGCAGAACCGAGGGTGCTTTGCGATCACAGCTAGAAAGGGCCTGTTGAGCAGAGTCCACCCCATCTATACATGGGGTCATGCTTTCAAGAACACGGGTGACCTCATTTACCCCAACAGCAAATTGTTGCTACGAAGTTAAATCACAAAGAACCATTGAATTCAGAAATAATTTGAAAATTTACTATACCAAAATTTAATAGAAAGAAAACAAGATTGGAAAACCTTAAACCAGAACTTTTCAGGTAAGTTGTCCCCATCATCAACAAGTCTTTCTGACTCTATCTTTCTCTTTACCATGCAATTACATTTGCAATAAGAAATCACAGAAATTAAACATAAGGTGAAAGAATTTATTAAGAAACCCCAAATAATAAGGGTAAAAGAACGACTCTGTTGAAAGCAATTTAAAATTAAAAACTAAAATTTTACGAACAATGCACTTCAGCTCTGACAAGACCAAATTCAACTATGTGTTAGGAGAATCACAATTTCAATACGAACTTAATCAAGTTCTAAACAACGGAATTAAACCTATTCTTCTTTTTTGTGTAAATCTTTTAGGAAACAAATAAATAGAGCTCAAAACGAAAAACATGCATAAAACCAACACAAACAATTTACGTGGAAAAACCGGTGTAGGAAGGAAACAACCACGGCACTCCTCTCTAAACCTTTCACTATCAAGAAACAATTGTACAACAGTTCTCTCTAGATAAAACTAGAGGCAAACAATCAACAACATCATCAACATTACACTTCTTGGAAACTAACAATTATTTCAAGAAAAATAGAGAGATCTAATCCAATTTCGTAGACACTATTTACGGCCTAGATTTTCCCAAACAGGTGAGCCAAATCCAAATCCTACCGTACAGATTAAAATCTTGAGTCATGAACCTGTCTGCAAAATTTCAGCTTAATCGGACCACAAATGACCTTCCATCGGAGCACTTGATGAAGGCTTGTTGGAGAGGAAAAACTAAAAGCTTTTTTCTGCTTTTCTTTTTCTGCAGATTTCTCTAGCTGCTGCTCTTAATTTTTTCTTCTTTACAGAATGCACTCTCAACAAACCCTAAATGGGTTTATTAATGAAGCAATGAAATGACATAATTGCCCTTTTTTACTCCATGGGCTTTTTAACCAAATGGGTTTTACTTGGATTCCTCTAAATAAGAGGAAAACCCAACAAATCTCCCCATTTTTCTGATTAGATAGAGAGATCCACCATCACGACAATTGAACAACAAACTTCAAGTTTTTCTCTTGACATTGCTTTTGTCAGCATGTTAGATCCATTTTCATCAGTATGAATTTTCTCAAATTCAAGTAACTTGTTGTTAAGAGTATTCCTTATCCAATGATACTTCACATCAATATGCTTTGATCTTGAGTGAAACACCGAGTTCTTCACTAGGTGAATAGAATTCTGATTATCGCAGAACAACACATATTTTTGCTGCTTGAAACCAAGTTCTCTCAAGAACTGTTTCATCCACAACAACCCCTAACAGGCTTCCGTTGTTGTAATAAACTCCGCCTCTGTTGTAGAAAGTGTAACACACTTTTGCAATCTTGATTGCCAAGAAACTGCTCCATTGGAAAAATAATTAGATAACCTGAAGTAGACTTACGAGAATCTTCATCTCTTACTAAATCTGAATCAGTGTATCCAATTAACACTGATTTTCCACTTCTAAAGCTAAGTGTTAACTTGGAAGTACCTCGAAGATATATCATAATCTACTTTACTGCATCCCAATGCTCTCTTCCTGGATTCGAAAGAAAATGACTAACAACTCCAACTGCATAAGCTATGTCTGGCCTCCTACACACCATTGCATACATTAAGCTTCCTACTGCTGAGGCATATGGAACATTTTCCATATCTTTCTTCTCTTTATCTGTTGAAAGATCTTAACTCGATCTCAACTTAAAATAATTAGATAAAGGAGAAGAAACCACTTTAGCTTTATCCATATGAAACCTTTCAAGTACCTTATTGATGTACCGTTCCTGTGACATATACAACTTCTTTCTTTTCTTGTCTCGAAAAATTCGAATACCAAGAATAGTTTTTGCTGGCCCCAAGTCCTTCATGGCAAAGGACTTATTCAACTACTTCTTCAAATTATCAATCCTTGAAGAATTTTTGCCAACAATCAACATGCCATCAACATAGAACAATAAAATGATAAAGTCATCATCAGAGAATTTCTATACAAAAACACAATGATCAAAAGTAGTATTCTTGTTACCATGCTCCCCCATAACTGACTCAAACTTCTTATACTATTGTCTAGGTGCTTGCTTCAACCCGTAGAGACTTTTCTTTAACCGGCATATATGATCCTCTTTTCTTTTAACCTCAAAACCCTCCAGATGCTCCATATAAATCTCTTCTCCCAACTCACCATGAAGAAAGACAGTTTTCACATCCATTTGTTCAATTTCTAAATCCAAGCTTGCTGCTAGACCTAGAACAACACGTATGAAAGACATCTTCACAACAGGAGAGAAAATATCATCAAAATCAATACCTTTTCTCTAACTGAATCCCTTGACGACCAGTCTAGCTTTGTATCGTGGTTGTGAATTGTGTTATTCTTGCTTCACCCTGTAGACCCACTTGTTCTTCAAAGCTCTTTTACCCTTAGGCAACTTTACCAGCTCAAACGTGTGATTGTCATATAGTGATTGAATCTCATCTTCCATAGCACCAACCCAGTGTGCTCTGTTTCCATCTTCCATCGCTTCTGCGTAACATTAAGGTTCTTCCTCATCTGTCAATAACACATACTCATCTGTATCATACCGCATGGAAGGGCATCGGTCTCTAGTAGACCTTTTGGGTGGAATTTCTGGTTCTGGCAACTGATCAGTAATATGGTGATCTGTTTCAGCTTGCATATCTGTATCATCTGAACCATGTTGGTCATCTTGAACATTTTGTTCCATCTATATTGATAAAGGAACCAGATCTAGGTCAATCAAATCATCACTATACTGATGGACGCTTTTTTCTATCTTCTCAACATCTTGTATAGTTTGATCTTCTATAAACACAATATCACGACTCCTTATCAATTTCTTCTCAACTGGATCATAAAATCTGTAGCCAAATTCATCCAAACCATAACCAACAAAGATACACTATCGTGTCTTCACATCGAGCTTAGATCTCTCATATTTTGGTATATGCATAAATGCCTTGCAACCAAAAATGCGGAGATGATCATAAGAAACATCTTTGTCAGTCCAAACTCTATTTGGCACATCAAACTGAAGAGGAACACATGGTGTGAGATTAAGAACATGTACAACTGTATTCAAAGCCTCACCCCAGAAAGATCTTGGCAACTGAGCCTATGAAAGAAGACATCTTACTCTTTCAACCAATGTCCTGTTCATTTTCTCAGCCAACCATTTAAGTGAGGAGTCTTGGGAGGTGTCTTTTGATGTCGAATGCCCTGATGCCTACAATACTCATCAAAAGAACCTGAATACTCTTTCCCATTATCTGTTATGATGCATCGCAATTTCTACCCAACCTGTCTCTCCACTAAGACTTGAAACTGTTTAAACACATCTAATACTTGATCTTTGCTCTTCAAAGTGTACACCTATAACTTTCTTGAACAATCATCTATGAAGGTCACAAAATAATTGACACTACCCAAATTTTTTGTCTTCATAAGACCACATACATCTGAATGTACCTAATCAAGTATGTATTGTTTTCTTGGAGGAAAACTCTTGAAAGAAACTCTATTTTGCTTCCCTGCCAAACAATGAGTACATCTTCTTAAACAAACATCATTCATTCCAGAAAGAAGATTTTTTTTAGTCAATACTGTCAAGCCTTTCTCACTCATGTGAGCAAGTCTCTTATGCCACAATTCTACTGTAAGCTTATTTGTCATAGCATTAATAACGCCTTTGAAGAGTCTCACCTACGGTATATACAAACTGGAATGCTTGTTCCCACGAGCAACAACCATAGCACCTTTAGTAAGTTTCCATTGACCATTACTAAAGGTATTGCAATATCCTTCATTATCAAGTTTACCTGCAGAGATTAAGTTCAAACGAATTTCAGGAATATGCTTTACCCATCTAAGAAGTAGCCTCGTGCCATTATTCATCTCTAAACACACATCTCCAATATCAATGACTTTAACCAAGCCATCATTACCCAACTTTACTGTCCCAAAGTCAATAACTATATAGGATGTAAAAAAGTCCTCTTGAGACATAGCATGAATGGAGGCTCCACTATCAATAACCCAACTGATCTCGTGACATGCAACATTGACAACATCTTCATCATAAACAACGAGAAAGTCTTCTGAACTAGCGGTGACAACTCGATCATTTTCCTTGCCAACATCACCTTCTTGTTCTTTGTCTTTCTTCTTGTTATCCCGCTTCAACTATCTACAATATTTCTTGATGTGCCATTTTATGCCACCGTGATTACACTCAACATTAGAAAACCTGTTGGACTTGCTTCTTCCTTTTTCTTTGCTCTTGAAACCTCTGCTTTTATTCCCTCTTCTTTCTGTAACCAAAATCTCTGACTGCTGAGAAGACCCATGTGATTTTCTTCTCATTTCTTCATTCAAAACACTACTCTTAGCCAGATCCATGTTGATTACACCATTTGGAGATGAGTTACTTAATGACATTCTAAATGTTTCCCAAGAGTCCGACAACGTACCCAATAAACACAACTCCAGAATCTCATCATCAAACCTGATACCTATTCCAGCTAACTGATTGATTATTCCTTAGAACGTATTCAAATGATCTGTCAACGGAGTTCCATCTTGGTACCTTAAAACCATCAACTACTTTATAAGAAACATTTTATTATTTCATGTTTTTCGAGCATACAACTCTTCAAGTTTATTCCATAATGACTGTGCATGTATTTCTCCACTAATATGATTCAAAACATTATCATCTACCCACTGCCTTATATACCCACAGACTTATCGATGTAACAAAGTCCATTCTTCTTCAGATAACTTTTCTGGCTTCTCAGAGACAAATACCGATAAATGAAATTGTTTGACATAAAGGAGATCTTTCATTTTTTCTTTCCAAGTGTGATAATTAGAACCATTCAAAGTAATCATTCTACTCAAATTTGCTTCCATTATTCAACACAAGAAATTCAACAATAATAACCGCAACTCTGATACCACTTTGTTAGGAGAATCACAATTTCAATACGAACTTAATCAAGTTCTAAACAGCGGAATTAAACCTATTCTCCTTCTTTGTGTGAATCTTTTAGGAAACAAATAAATAGAGCTCAAAATGAAAAACATGCACAAAATTAACACAAACAATTTACGTGGAAAAACCTTACCGGTGTAGGAAGGAAATAACCACGACACTCATCTCTAAAACTTCCACTATTAAGAAACAATTGTACAACAGTTCTCTCTAGATAAAACTAGAGGCAAACAATCAACAACATCATCAAGAATACCCTTTTTGAAAACTAACAATTATTTCAAGAAAAATGGAGAGATCTAATCCAATTTCGTAGTCACTGTTTACGGCCCAGATTTTCCCAAACCGGTGAGTCAAATCCAAATCCCACCGTACAGATTAAAGAGTCTTGAGTTGTGAACCTGTCTGCAAAATTTCAACTTAATCGGACCACAAACGACATTCCATCGGAATACTTGATAAAGACTTGCTTGAGAGGAAAAACTGAAAACTTTTCTGCTTTTCTTTTTCTGCAGATTTCTCTAGCCGCTGCTCTTAATTTTTTTTTTTCTTTGCAGAATGCACTCTCAACAAACCCTAAATGGGTTTATTAATGAAACAATGGAATGACACAATTATCTCTTCTCATTTCATGGGCTTTTAAACCACATGGGCTTTACTTGGGTTCTATGTACATAGAATCAACCATAATAAATCAGTTTATATGATTAGGAAGTAGAGTGCATGTGTCATATTAGAGGAGACAATCAAAGAAAAAAAAAGGAGAGTGATTAAAGTGGCTAAGAATGATAACCTACATTTTTATTGATTGAAGCAGACAAGCGAGATGCTCCCCTTCATAGATACCGCACAGTTAAACAGAAAACAAAAATAAAAACTCAAATTTTTTTTTTGGCTAAATCAATAAGAAAAAAAGAAGAATTTATTCAATATTCATTCACTCAAAGTGAGCAAGGATGAGACGTACTTTTTTTCATGAGGAATAAAGCCAAACGTTGAATCACGGTTGATTAAAGCGTAAGAATCAGAAGCTCTTTTCTTGTTAGGCATATCTGTACCTTAAATTAATTTATAGCGATAAATATTCTCAAATTTCCTACAGCACGTCGATTGTGTACACCAATTGCTTGATCAAAAGCTTCAATAGTTTCAAGTTAAATAAGGCATAAATATACATAACATACAGTCCCTAAGCTATTTTCTCAAATTAGAACCCAAAACAACTAATCCAAATTAAAAGATCTTAAAAAATACTAACAATGGCGTATAGTGAGGGGTAAGTCTTAGTTGCAGGCGACGAGTCTCGGCCAGAGCTGGTCGCTACGACGGTTTCGTCTGTGCAGGAGGCGGAGGAGCGGCACTAGAGGAAAAGGAATAGAGCAGTGTTTAATCCCAGGATATATCTCGTAAAAAAAACAAAATTACTAATAGTGGTGACACATATTTTTTAGGAGAGACTTATTTCATAAAAGAAAAATAAAAACGGTTAAATAACGAATCAATATTAGTTTTTTTTTTTACTAATCACACTCCTCAAACACCCTTATTTAAATTTTAAATCTTTGAAATATCTAAATAATTTTTATATCCTTTAGTTATATCTTATTATTTTACATTAAATTGTTTTTTACACAACATAAACTCATACAATCATAATTATGACTCAAACTCATACATTCAATATTTTTAAGTTATATTTACGTGTTTAACCGACATAATAAATCTATATTACTATCCAAATGCACCAAAAATTGAAATAATTTATATTTTTTTATTTTTTTAGCACCTATAGAGTTTATTTTAATGTAAACTACTTCTAATAGAAATAGTTTAAAAATAATGTCAGCTTTGAAATAGTTTAAAAATAATGTTAGCTAAATGGTACTTCCTTTCCCAAAATCAAATCACTTCTAATTATAGATATTGGGTCATAAATATTAGTTAGAGAACAATTTGTATAATATGATCCTATTAATAAATGCTCATATGATATATAGAGAGGATATTTATAGGTAATATTATGCATGTGTACCAATTAATTGGGAGACAGACATTAACAAAAGTTGATCCATTGTCCATTGAAGAAAAAATTACTATTTTTCAAAATAGATCTTATAAAGATGAATAAGTTTTAGATGAAATTACTATTGATACCATGGGTTAAGCCTCCCATCAATAGAATGTTAAACTATACAAACGAGGTGAATCAAGTCGTACACGAATTATACAAATCGTTTCTAACAAGGTGACATGAATCTTCCTCCAACAAGTTGATATAAGTAATCTCTAACAAGATGATGTGAATTTTCTTCCAATGGGATGATATATGTCGTCTCTAACGAATACCTTCCTCCAATAGGGTGATACAAGTCATCAAGTAGAATACCTAATCACACATCTAAACATATATTAAAAGTGCTCTTTATTTTATTGTCAAATGCATAAAAAACGCTTGTATATAAGCACTTTTAAGTCGTGCATGTAAATGCACGCTAAATTTAAAAGTGATTTTGATAAAAAATATATTTTAAAAAATAATGTTTATCACTATTGTATTTAATTATTTTTTTACTTTTAAAAAATAAGAATATATGACAAATAAAACTTTAAAGATTTTACTTGAATATCTAGATAACAAATTTAATTTTTAGTACTTTTCATTTTATTATCGTGATAATTTTATAAAATCATATTTTTATACATACACGAATCAACTCTGTGAGTCAAGTTTTGAAAAATAAGTATAAGAAAGAAAAAATGTTGTTGATCCAATTAAGGTTGTCTATTTTTTTATTTTTTGAAATAATAATTTACAATTAACACAAGGATATCTTGATATCACATAACTAGAACCATTTGGATAAATTTGTCCAATTTTAATATTAGGGAATGAAAATAGAACAATCTAAATCAATATTTTAATTCCTTAAAGTAATCGTTATTGATTATCTTATATTATTTTACCTTTTTTATGATTTGATAATAAATACCAAATTATCATTCAAAAATATAAAATTTACCAAACGTTCATAATTTAAAGGGGATAGATTTTTTAATAATCTCTATGTGTTGTAACAAGTATGTGAAAACAATATAAGAATAATATTATCGATATATTGAAATATTCGTGATTTTGCTCAAATTTGTGCAATCAAACATAATTTTGTCGTCTCTAGGATAAAACAGTCCATAATCTTTTTTTGTCTTAGAGTTTCACAGCACTGATGAAGTCTGGAATACTACACCTCTAAAATATTTATGTTACTCGAAAAACTTCAAATTTTTTTTTTGCATATTTTTCTTTGGTTTGCCACCAAGAGCAGTTTTTGAATTATTGAGTTGTTTTTTCAAACTGATAGCTATTGCCCTTTATTTATAGTTGAAAAAAGATATTCAATATTCACACAATTATGAAAATAACGGTTACATAATATGAAAATAACGGTTACATAATTATGAAAATAATGGTTATAAAATAACAGTCATATAATTATGAAAATAACGGTCATAAAATAACGATAACATAATTTAGCACTTTTTTTCATCAATTTTTTATTTAAATTCACACTATTTCCAACAATCATCCCTTTGAATTTTATATAAAAATAGTTTTCATCAAGCAACCGATCAATTAAAAGTATAAGATTGTGCATCATCAAAATGTATCTATCAGCTTAAACCTTTGCATAGTGTTGATACTTTATAATATACTAGAGTAACTAGTAGTTTTGAACTCCATCTCTAACAACATTACACACATAACGTTTCCAAGGTGTAATTCAAAAAGCCCATGCTTTACAAACATGCATGTATATCTCAATATAGTGAATGCTTTAGTAAATTTTGCCCAAAAATTACATAGGAAGCGCCACACTTCTACATTCACATAGGTGAGTATATTAAGAGTATTGATATAGCTATGTACTCCACTACACATAGAGTATAGAAATAATTAAGAATTAATAATTAACTCATCATTTTTGTCATTTAAGGACTTCATGCTTCTAACAATATAGAATAGGACTTCATAATAGCATGATTCATCTCATATCACTTCATGACTTGTTATTACCCATTGAATTTATTTCTTAGAATCTCTGGTGTATAAGTTGGGTTACCATCATGAGTGACTCTTCATTCTAAGGGAATCAGTCCTATTCCTTTTGAGGAACCTTCTCTCTTGTTAATCTTTTTGTCAAAATATCATCCAAATTTTCATAAGTACATACATGATCCACTCTTATAACTCTTATAGAGAGAAATTCTCTAACAGTACAATGCTTATGACGTATCTGTCGTCTCTTGCTATTGTAATAATGATTCTAAATCTTTGCAATAGTTATGGTACTATCACAATGGATCATGACAGTTGGTATCGGTCTTTCCCATAAAGGGATCTAAGCTAATAAACTTCTTAACCTGTCTACTTCTTCACTAGTAGTAGCTAATGCTATCATTTTAGAATCTATCATAGATTGAGCCAATATTTTATATTTCTTAGACTTCTAAAAGAAGCTCTACCATCAATGCTAAATATATAATCGCTAGTTGCTTTGGAGTCTTCTAATAGAGTGTTCCAATTAGCATCGCTATATTATTCTAGAACAACGGGAAGCTTCTTATAAGGTAATCCAAGGTTCATAGTGCTCTTAAGGTATCTCATGACCTTTTCAATTTCATTCCAATGCTTTATACTAGGTTTATATGTAAACCTACACAGTAGTCCAAGTGTAGTCAGTAGCATACAAATGATGCTTGCATACTCAGTTTGTCTAGCAGTGTTTCCGGTGTTCTTGAACAACTTTACACTAGATAAGGAGTACATACAAGTTTGCAATTAAAGTAATTATATTTCTTTAAGATATTCTTAATGTAATGAGATTGATTTAGAGAAAGTCCCTTTTCAGACCTAGTAATCTTTATACTAAGGATTACACTCCCTTCTCCGAGATCTTTCATATCAAAGTTAGCCCACAACAAAATTTTCATATTATTCACAACATGAATATTTGACTTGGAAATAAGTATGTCATCCATATATAAATATATAATAGTGCAAATATCATTTTCTGATTTATAATAAATGCATTTGTCACTTTCATTCATTTTGAATCCATGTGAGATAACTAGATTATCAAATTTGTCATGCCATTACCTAGGCGTTTATTTTAGACTATAAAGGGATTTATCTAGTTTATAAACTTTATTTTCTTGACTTAGGACAACAAAGACCTCAGGTTGGTCCATATAAATCTATTCTTCTAAGTCACCATTTAAGAATACAGTTTTAACATCCATTTGGTTCACTACTAAATCATGGATATCAGCAAGAGAGAAAGCACACGTATGGAAGTTATTCATGTGAAATCTACATTCTCTCTTTACCTATACCCTTTGACTACAAGATGAGCTTTGTACTTTTCAATAATACCATCAAGTTTTAATTTCTTCTTTAGTATCCATATACATCCTATGGTTTTTTAACCAAGCAATAAGTCAACTAAATGCCAAGTTCCATTATACTAAAGAGAATCCATTTCATCATTTATGGCTTCTTTCCATAAGTTGGCATCTGAAGAAGTTAAGGCTTCTTAAAGAGTTTGGGGATCTTCCTCTAAGCATATAAATCAAACCCAAAATCCTTAGAGGTTTGAGCTCGTTTACTTCTCCTAATTTCCATGTCTAATTTCTCATTTTTTTCACTAGTTATAGTTGTGGGTAAACTACTAGAAAGCGAGCCCCCACTATTCTTCAATTTAAAGAGAAACCTATGTTCATAGAAGTTAGCATCATTTGATTCTATAACTACATGATCATTTGAGTCATAGAATTTATAACCTTTATTATTTATAGCATATCCTATGAACACACATTCATATACTCTATTAGCAAATGTATTTCTGTTAGGATCAGGGATCCTAACAAAGGCTAAACAACCCTAAGTTTTAAAATAAGTTAAGTTAAGTTTCTTATTTTTCAAAATTTCATATGGTGAACTTTTACTAATAGATTTAGGCACTCTATTTTGTACATATAAAATTGTTAATAAAATTTCTCCCCACCAATGGGAAGCAGCACCAGAATTTAATAAAATTACAATAATTGATTCAATTAAAGTTCTGTTTTTCTTTCAACTTTACCATTCATTTTTGGAGAATAAGGTGCAGTTTTTTTCATGAATGATTCCACGAGTTTAATAAAAAAACATTGAATATATTGAAATCATATTTAGTGTCTCTATCACATCGAACTATTTTTATTTTTATGTTAAGTTCATTTTCAATTTCAATCATAAATACTTTAAACATGTCAAACGCTTCACTTTTATTTTTCATTAGATCTACATAAGTATAGTCTGAACAATCATCAATAAAAGTTATAAAATAGCGTTTTCCATTTTTTGTTAAAATACCATCAAGTTCACATATGTAAGAGTGTATTGAGTTCAAAGTTTAGATTCTCTAACTACTTATTTACGTGAAGATTTGGTTATTTTAGCTTGAGTGCAAAAGTTACATTTTTCAATATTATTCAAAGATAGTTTAGGAATTAGTTCTAAGGTACTCATGTTATTAATTTTATGTTTATTAACATGACATTATAGCATGAAAAATGTTAAAAAAACACAACATATAAGCAAAAGATAAAGCTTTATTTATTTCAATATTCAATTTAAACATGTCACGTTACTATGTTCAACGCTTTAGCATTTTCATAAAATCATAGGAACTTTAATTTGTTGCTATAAACATGAAAAGAACAACAAGACCAGTATTGGATTAGCAATACCGATCTTGGAGATACTTTGATTTTATATTTGTAAAACTCTCGCAAGTACATAAATTATTTTATAGAAAATGACAAGTATACTCCAAGGTCGATCTAAGAAATGAATACATGTGATTTTTAATTTATTATTCAAACTTTTCAAAACGAAATTAAATCCTAAACATCGTGTCACAATATTTTTATTTTTGTTTCCCAATCTAATGACATAAAAAATAAACATAGATATAGATTCAATAAATAATAATGCAAATTTTTATCATTCATAACAGTTGGATATTTATGGATATAATAATTAAGTTAATTATGTTTGCTTATATTATTTAGGTTATTAAAGATATAAATTGATATTTGTTGATTTTTTCTTTTTGTTATGAAAGTGTTCTTAGGTGGAGGTCAAATTTTTTTTAATATTAATTAACTAATATACTTAGACGGAGCCCACATTATTTTATTTAATATTAATTAACTAATATCCTTAGACGAAACTTATTAATTAATTAAGTATTAAATTTTAGCTTTATTTCTAAGAAAATAGCAAACTATCTAATCACGCCTTTAAGCGGAGTTAGTTAATTAGACTTTATTCAAAGTATCCAAATTAAAAATAAGAATTTTATTATTTGAGTACTAACTTTCAAGTTTTAAAACCATTATTGAAAATATGTTGTCAATATATTTTTGAATAATAATTCTAATAAAAAACCTTTAAAATAGAGCTTCATTCTAACTATTGAGCGATTACTAACAAATAAAATAGCATTATTCTAAATCACATCGGATAATTAAATCTTAAAATTTAATTTTTAGATTTAAGTTTGTAATGAAAGATAAGATATTTCTCTCTAACATTCTTAATATAAAATCTTGAATAAAAAGAAAATTAATTTATTTTATAGAAATATTTTACCTATTTAATATTTCGCAAGCATAATAACTTTATTATTATATCATATTTACAAATAACCAACCATGTTAAATTTAATCACAATAAATTAAACATAACATATAAGAATAAAATATAAAAAATAATTATAAAGAATTCATTTTATAATTATACCTCAAAATAATCCTTATAGAACTTTGATGTTAATTATGTTGCTATAAAACCTCCAAATGGATTTGCATTTTCATTTATTGAATCAAAAACTAGAAATCTATATAAGCATAACTAGTTTTTCTCAAAAAAATGAAGAACTTTGAAACTAAAAAAAACTAAAAACTAAAGAGAGAGAAAAAAGATTTTGAGGGATTTTTGAAGGGTGATTTTTACAATGGGGGAAATGGTACTTTTATAGATGAGAAAAAGGCCAAAAAAAAGGTGGAAAATATCTCAAAAATTAATTTGGACTCATTTGGGTAGGCTGGCACGCGTGTGGGAGGCAAGGTTTTCAACATATTGGCGTTGGTGCGTGCGGGAGGGACTCAGAACGGGCCTGTGTTGGGCACGGGTGCGAGTGCATTGGGCATGCACGCACAAGACTCGACACATGCGTTATTGGGGTGCATGGGACTCAACATTTTTGACATTTTTAATCGTGTTAACCCATTTTGTCCAATTTTTCATTTTTTAAAGTTTTTCTCATTTTTTCTCAACATATTTGTGATGTTATTGCCTATAATATTTTTTTCGAGTCTTTAAGTTATTTTGAACGAAAATACCTGAAAATAATAAAAATACATGTGATTCAAAAAAGATAAATTAATATAAAAATATTATAAAATCATACAAATATAAATATATTTATTTCAATTAAAATATATTAAATCATGGTAATTTTAGTGCTTTTTAAGCACTCATCAAAACACTAGGTTTTAAAAAATATCTTACAACAATTAAATTAATTTAGACTTCTAATATCCATAAGCTTTTATCATGATTTGCAACTAAAAAAATGCATTCACCGTGAGGTGTTCCAGAATGGCCCAAAAAACTCTAAAATGTAGTGTTCTTAACATTTAATGATAAAGGCTGCTTGAATGATAAATAAGCATGGACATATTTTTCATTATAATAAAACCAGAATCACTTGACCCTATTAGCCCAACTTTTTAACATGCATATGAGAGATTGAAAAACTACCTTTAACTACATGGGTAAAATTTCACTTGCTTTCTTGGTGTTCACATATCAGAATGAAACCAAGGTCCAATGAAAAATTAGTACATCCATATATGGTTGTTGCGGTATTTAAGGAAATGCCATACCTTAAATCTCCACAATATAAATCAGAATTGTAGACATCAGATATGCTAAAGAAAAAGGCATACCTTACATAGTGTGCTTCATCAACAATAGAAACAAGCAATTATCCCTTATGATGCAAGTACTTTAGAACCTCAAGAAACATTGGGTTCCCAATAATTATCTTAGGAGTCATATTTAATAATTTGCACAATGATGTTTCTTTCAAAGTGTAATCCCTCCAAAATAAAACGGTTTATTGAGATCAACAGTTAACATTTCAATAGATATGGTAGATAGAAATCATCTTAAAATTGTTGTAAAAAAATATGTGAAAATAATATAAGAACAATATTACCAATATATGGAAATATATTGCTTGGGCTTTGTATCAACTGAACATCCCCAAATGTGCAAGTGCTTTAAACTAGGCTTTTTTTTCGTCCGAAGTTCATAAAGGGTTTTACCTATTGCTTTAGTTAGAACCCTATTAATGATATATGTTGCAGTCTTAAGTGCTTCTCCTTAAAATGATTCTAGTAAGCTAGAATGACAAATCATGTCCTTAAGCGTCCTATTTTGTCTTTCAACAACACCATTCATAGTGAGAGAACTGGATATAGTGTACTATGGGATGATATTGAATTCCTTTAGGAACTTTGCAAACATTTCTAGACGTTGTTCACTTAAGCCATCATTCTACCATAATAATCACCACCATGATCAGATTTGATGCATTTGATCCTTTTCTTGAGTTGGTTCTCAAAACTTTTTATGGTCTTTAAAATTATGCATGAACCTTGATTATAACAAAATAAAAACACTTAGTTGCAAGTTTCACTTGCTAGTCAAAGATGAAATGCACCTTACTACGTATGTTTCCATTGATCAATTGATTTTTTATCATAATAAATAATGATAATAATAAACTTTCTCAAATTTAAATATTTAATAGCAAAGAATTGATAGAAAAATAACTCTTATCAAATCTATGTTCAAATAATTATGATTATAAAATATGTGGATTTAAATCCATAATTTTGAAAGACAACAAAAATTGTTCTCAAATATGATAATATTAAAACCAAAATCATCATATTTGAAAAAACCAAAATTATTTGGATCGAAATAAATTCGATTCTCAATTATTCAATATAAAGAAACTCTGATTTTACTTGTTAGAAAAAATAATTTTTGGTGAAAATTATCACCTAAAAATAACCTATGAACATTCATGTTGTATTATTAAGAATCAAAGACAAATATACAAAAACATACTTGAACCCGTACTCATTAATTGTATCTATAGTTGAGTGACTAGCTTTCTAGATCTACACGTATTACTTAGATAATCCTTTAGTTTTTTCTATACTTCGTCTGATGATGAGATATCAAATAAGATTAGAATATAATACACGTGAGATATGGGGACCATAACTACTATATCTATAGTTAATAAGTGTATTTTTATTTTAACTCATCATTAAAATAGATATTAACCTTAGATCTCTAAACATTAAAGACTCACATCCTATTAGATATATTAAAACTCAAATAACTTAAACCTTAATATATTATTTTTAAATATTCTTAACCTTATATGATATTTTATATCACATAATTATTTATATATAAGTTCAACATTGGATTAAGGATACAATACCTACACATTATCTAGCTTTCGTTCTTTGGCCTAATATTTGTTTTAAATACTAGTCCATGCATAAATTATATAATAAATTAATAATGTACTAGGAAGTAATATGGTATTTTTTAATAGTTTTATTGGTTGTTAATTTAAAAAAATAATGGACAGTCAACAAGCTTTATTGCACTTATATATTACTTTATTTATCTCAATGATCATATTATTAATGTTCAAAGAAAGGGACGAACGCAAACTAAGAACCAAATTGTTATTTGAGTGAACTGTGTAATAACCAACATTAGAAAAATGCCACCAAAGATAATCACCTCTCAAACGGTTCCCAATGGGCAACGTTAGTAGCTGACTAGTTTCAGTTTCATCATAGACTAGAGGCACTTTCAAAACCAGTTTTCTTAGTTAATAATATCGCTTACCTAATCATGAATTCCATTTCTTAATTAGTATTCTAATTTTCAAGGCTTTAATTAGTTTGACATTTTCATTAAACACAGAGAGAAAGAGTCTAAACTGATCAAATTTTTTCCAAAACACTAAGTTATTTAGGTTGCAAAATTAGTTTATAAATTGAAGGTAGTAAATATACCCTAATTATTTAATATTAAGTTGTTTAATTTTGACATCTATATTTTTTTTGTTTATGAAAATTAAGCATTATAAATATTTACTTTTAATACTTTTGATATATTAAAATTACTTATTTTAATAAATTATATGAATAAAATTTTTCAATTCATTTAATTAAAATAATAAAATTAAAAAATATAAATCTTTATAACATATGAAATTTTAATATTTAATACAAATCTACGTCTTAGTTCTTTCTCTTCCAAGAAATAAGATAATTACTCAATAACATACAAAAACTAGTTTTAGACTTACGATGAATATGATTAATGCACGTACTTCCAAGGTTGAAGTAGATGAAAGCGAAAGACTTTGAAATTGAGTGCCTCAAAAATACCTCACGATGAGAAAAGCCAATTGCGAGAAAAGCCAATTGCCCAATAAATTTAGTATGAAAAGCAACAAATTAACTAGCAATATAAACATAAGTAATATTTGAGCAAGTGATAATGAGATCACCAACAATACGAAATAAACTAAGATTTGACAAAAGTGAACCATAAAGAGTCTACCGAGTATTAATCTCAATAAGAGTATTTACAACTTTTTCTTCAAAAATATGAATAGAATCAATTGTATTATGTTGTATAGTTTCTTAGCGAGAAAAATTTAAAAAGCCTTACATTGGTTAGGAATGAAGATTAGTGTTGTATTTTGGGTTATAAATAAAGCTCTCTTCCACCATTTGTAAACATCCCAAAATTTGTAAATCTTTCTATCTTTTGTAAGGGTAATTGATTAGCTCAATTTTTTCCAATTAGTTGTAATTTTGGAGTTCATCCATTTGGAGATAGTGGAAGTGGTCAACGTCGTTCGAGGACCTAAATAACATTTATACCGAACCTCGTTAAATTTATGATGTTTTTATTTTTCTGTTTTAATATTTCTACTTCAATATCTATTTTAATTTATTTTAGCATTATATTTCCAATATTATTATTTTGTCAGGTTAATTTGAGTTCTATTCATTTAAATCATAAGTGAATAGTAACTACTTAGAATAGGGAAAATATACCCAATTTTTCCAACAATTGGTATCAAAGTCGAAGGTTTCTACCTAGGCATTTGTTTGCTATTTGAATATAGTTGCTAGTTATTGTAATTTGAAGAAATGGTGGAAGAATTTTTTTTCAAACAAAGGCCAACCATCTGCGTCAAGTAGAACTATGGTGATGAATGCAAGGTTCGAGGTAGAGAAGTTTAATGGAACCGGTCATTTCAACATGTGGTAAGGCAAAGTTCTAGATGCTCTGTTTCAACAAGGTCTAGACATCACCATTGAAGAAGAGAAACCAGATGGTGCAAATGAAGTTGAATGGAAAAATATCAACCGATTGGCATGTGATACAATCGTTCGTGTCTCTCAAGAGAACAAAAATACACATTTATGAGGGAGATATCCACAAGTAAGTTATAGAAGGCATTGGAGAACAAGTTCATAAAGAAGAGCGAATAGAATCGGCTCTATTTGAAGAAGAAGTTGTTTCATTTTGAATACCTTCTAGGTACCACAATAAACGACCACATTACTACTTTTAATCGATTAGTAGCATATTTGTTAAATATGGATGAAACTTTTAAAGATAAAGATTTAATCTTGATATTGTTAGCTTCCCTTCCTAATGAGTTTGATCACCTTATTATGAGCTTACTTATTGGGAAGGATAAAGTTTCTTTTGAGGAAGTTTGCACTGCTTTGTATAGTTATGAAATTAGAAAGAAAGATAAAAAAGAAAGCACGATTGAAGTAGCAGAGGCATTGTCTGTAAGAGGACGTCCGCAAACACAATAGATAGGAAGGAAAAGTAGATCTCTGTCAAAAGGAAGGCTCGGTAAAGATGAATATACCTTTTTTTCATGAAAAAGGTCATTGGAAGAAAAACTATCCGAAGCTACAGAAGAAAGGAAAAGTTGTGCCGTTTGATGCATGCATAGCTAAAAGCAATTCAAATTCAGATTTTATATTGGTTGGTTCGTCAACAGCATCACATCCTATTGATTGGATTTTTGATTTAGTGTGTACCTTCCATATGTCTCGTAATAAGGAGTAGTTCTTTAACTTTGAAGAACTAGACAGTAGAGTTGTTTTCATGGGTAATGATTATCTATGCAAATTTTTGGGAATCGGTACAATTCATTTGAAGAATCAAGATGGTTCAACCAGGTTATTATGTTCCAGATATGAAGAAGAATCTCATTTCTATGGGAGGTTAGAATCAAAAGGGTTCACTGTGACTATACAAAATAAGGCATTGAAGGTTATTTCTGGAGCACTTGTGGCGATGAAAGGTGTTCAGAAGAATATCTTGTACAACTACCTTAGTAGTACGATTATTGGGATAACGTTAGCAACAGTTTCAAAGGAAGAAAGAGATTCTGAAACTACCAAGCTATGGTATATGCATTTGGGACATGCTGGTGAAAAAGCTTTACAAATTCTTGTAAAGGAAGGCCTGTTAAAAGGCACGAGAATCGGCAAGTTGGAATTCTGTGAGCATTGTGTATTGGGGAAGCAGAAAAGAGTAAGCTTTGGAATTACACTCCATAATACAAAAGGCATCTTGGATTACATTCATGCGGATGTGTGGGGGCCAACAAGAACTCCATCCATGAGTGGCGTACATTATTATGTCCCTTTCGTTGATGACTTCTCCAGAAGTGTTTAGGTGTATTTCATGAAGAAGAAGGATGAAGTGTTGGGAATTTTCATCAAGTGGAAGAAGATGATTGAGACTCAGATTGGTAGAAAGATCAAGCATTTGAGGTTTAATGTCATTGAGTATACAAACAATCCATTTATGAAAGTTTGTGCAGAAGAAGGGATTGTGTGACACTTCACTATTCAAAAAACACCAAAATAGAATAGAGTTGCAGAACGTATGAGCCAGAATTTACTAGAGAAGGTTCAGTGTATGCTGTCAAATGCTGGGTTAGGCATGCAATATTGGGCTGAGGTTGTGATATATGCATGCCATCTAGTTAACCGTCTACCATCGTCTGCTCTTGAAAGCAAAACACCTATAGAGGTATGGTCTAGAAAACCTACTAAATATTATGATTTCTTACATGTGTTTGGTTATATTGCATACTACCATGTAATAGAATCAAAGTTGGATCCAAGAGCCGAGAAATCTATTTTTTTGGGGATCCCTTTTGGTTTTAAGGGATATCAACTATGGTACCTTGAAACAAAAAAGATAATCTTCATCAGAGATGTTACCTTTGATGAATCTTCCTTTCTGAGAAAGATAATTGAGAAGATTGATGTCACTTTGGAGCAAGTGGAGCAAACTCTGAAATAGGTGGAGTTTGATGGCACTTTGGTTACGAGGTATGCTTGAAGACTTGAGAGTTGTTCAAAAACATATTAAGGTGTTTTGTGACAGTTAGAGTGCTATTCATTTAACAAAAAACCAAGTGTACCATACACGTACAATGATGTTCATTATCATTTTGTGTGAGAGATTATTGAAGAAGGTGGAGTACTAGTTCAAAAGATCAGTACTACAGAGAATCCCGTAGATATGATGACCAATGTAGTAACAATAATCAAGTTCAAACATTGTATGGACTTGATTAGCATCCTGAAAATCTAAATTGGCATTGGTGTCGCTGGTTTAGTGATTGAAGAAATCATTTGAGAATCACTAAGCCGCTAAGGTGGATATTTGTTGTATAGCTCCTTAGTGAGAAAATTGGAAAAGTCCCACGTTGGTTAGGAATGAAGATGAGTGTTGTATTTTGGGCTATAAATAAAGCCCTCCCCCATCCACAACTCATGTGAAGTTTTCTCAACAGATTTTGATGGAACAATGTTTAGTGTGTGAACCGCAGTTTGGAGTTCATGACCTAAAAAATATAAAGGTAGTTCCATTTGACACATCATTGAATGAACCCTATCAAGTAAGGTTTGATTTCTCTCCTTGGAAACACCATTCCATTGTGGTGTCCCGGATGGAATGAGTTGTGGTATGATGCCACACTCTTTGGAGTATATGTTAAACTCATTGCTTAAGTATTCTCCTCCACGATCAGTTCGTAGAGCCTTAATTCACTTGTCAAGTTGGTTCTCTACTTCATTCTTGTATTTTTTGAATTTCTCAAAAGAATCACTCTTGTTCTTCATAAGATACATATAGCCATATCGACTATAATCGTCTATGAAGGTAATGAAGTTCTTATAACCATCTCTTGCACTCGTACTCATTGGACCACATACATCGGAATGTATCAATTCTAATAAGCCATTCGCTCTTTCACCTTTCTTCTTGAATGGTGATTTGGTCATCTTTCTAGTTAAACAAGATTCACATGTTTCAATTGCTTCACCATCAAGCGAATCTAGAAGATTTGCTTGCTACAATTTCTTTATGTGTTTCTCGTTTATGTGACCAAGGCGATAGTTCCATAAGAATGTCTCATTTGTATGATACATCTTGAGTCTCTTGTTACTGATATTCAATACATGTTTATCCTTATCTAAATCAAGCAAATATAATCCATTTGAAATGACAGCATTTGTATAAAATAGACCATCCTTCTTAATAACTATACGTGAGTTATCTATTAAAAAAAAGCCTTCTGCATCCAAGCATGATATATAAATAATGTTTCGAAATACAGAAGGAACATAATAAAAAACATAAACCACCAGATAAGTGAAGATTAATGGTGCCAACATTGACCGCAAGGACACTTGCACCATTTCCAACTTTCAATACAACTTCTCCTTTCAAGATTGGTCTTCTATCCCTTAGTGCCTACACAGTAGAGACTAAGTGAGCACATGATCCAGTATCCATTACCCAATCTTGGATAGTTGTGGCTAAATTTAAATTTAGTTCAATAACAAGTATACCTTTAGGGTGCTTGCATTCAACCTTGCCTTCATCCAAGTCACCCTTATACTTAGGGAAATTCATTTTGAAATGTCCTTTCTCGTGGAAATAGAAGCACTCCATGTCAGAGTTAGGAGCATTTCCTTTTTTGCTTCCCTTGGAGGTGCTTACATGAGCCCCTCCACTCTTGTCCTTGAGCGAGAAATGTGCCTTACTTGTCTTGTTCTTTGCCTTATCTTTATTCTTGGAAATCTTCTTGTTATTGGCATGATGGAAAGGACATATTTCTCCTTTGTCTTTCCCATGCCAACCTCAGCAGTCTTGAGCGTATTGTGGAGCTCATTCAATGTCATCTTTTTTTCGCGCATGTGATAATGTATGATAAAATCCTTGTAGGAATATGGAAGAGACCCAAGAATGATATCCTCAGTAATGTCCTCGGGTATTGAAGAATTCAATTTCTCTAATTTCTCCAGATAACCCTGTACTTTGAGAAAGTACATTGAGACAGATTTGCTCTCCATCATCTTGCACATTGTGAGTACGATAGTGGTTTTATAGTGCTCATTGCGAGCACTATCAGTGAACATCTTCTCCAATTGTGCAACAATTTCCTTGGCTGTAGTATTAAGGAACTTTCTTTGCAACTGATCGCCAATACTGGCCAAGATCAATGTCTGCATAACTCGCTGCTGATCTTTCCATTTCTTTTGTTCCACCTTTTCTACATTAGTTGGCTTGCCTTTCTCTTTCTCTTCTGGGCAACTTTCATACAAAATGTGTGAGAGATCTTCTAAGCGCAACATGATGTTCAGTTTGAGGATCCAATCGGAATAGTTTGACCCATCATTAGCAAGGGGGTATTTTTCGACTATAGAACACAAAAAATTAGGAAGTGTAGAGATAACTAAAAAATTCATTTAAGGATATGTCAATGTTCATGTATTTAAAATTTGTACTAACAAAAATTAAAGTTTGTCTATTTTGTTGGTCTCACAAGACCCTTCTCAAATAAATAGACTCATCTAAAATATTTATTCAGGTAGGTATCATTTACCAATCATAACCTTTAAGTAAAACTAAAATGTATGACTCTTTTCGTTTTCATTAAGAAAGAATAATCCAATTTCTTAATAAAACTCTCTTTCCCAAAACCCAAGCCTAGATCTTGATGATTTGTATAAGAAAACTCATTTTATTGGTCAACAAGTATGACTAATTCATTCCCACATAATGAGTAAAAAAATATGCCACACACAACTCCCACTCACTTATGGCTTAACAACGAATTCATGCAAGTTCCACAATTTCTAGTAATTTAGATCACACTCATGCTTATTCCTAGTTACTAGCTTAAAGTGGATAAAATGAGAAGGAAAGATACTCTTAAATTTTTCATGGACATAGAAAATATATGATGAATCTGATAATTTTGGTAATTTTGGTAGGTTATGTATTCATACAATGATACCTTATCCCAACCATTAAAATTATCTCGTATATTCTTAAGCTTTGTGGGTTTTATGGCTCTCACTTGCATTCTTGTAGTTCTATCAAATACATTCATGAAAGATACAATTCTAAGTTAAAAGCACCCACCCAATTCTCATTCTAAAATAAAATGAAAATTACATTTAGTATCATCCAATCCTAAATCCTACGTGGCATGCAAGCCATGAATTAATACATGAATGGCAACCTAACATCTTTGCTATAATTTAATTATTCTAATTAATTTTCAATGGTATCTTAGGCCGCATTACAAACATTCATACACATCATTCATTACAACACACAAGACATTGATAATCTTGAGCCATACTAACCCACAATCCTCCTACATAGCAAAATTAGTACACATATGCAATCTTGTCACACTATTCAATCCTATTTAGTTAAGCCTATATTTCTCAAGTTCTCGATCCATCTAAATTATTTTAAATCCCAAAAATGATTTCTATTTCTAATATTCATATACCCTATTTCAAATTTTTGAAACTTATATGAAACGTTTAAAAAACATAAAATTATTTCTTAATTGTCATTATGCCTAATTAAAATTAGCATTCACATCGGTAAAACTAATCTTAACTACTTATCACTTTTAACATATTTAAAATTATTTCTTAATTGTCATTATGCCTAATTAAAATTAGCATTCACATGGATAAAACTAATCTTAACTACTTATCACTTTTAACATATTTGTAAACATTAATTTTTATTGTGGTGAGACCAAAAATTGGCTCGTTGTCTAGTTTTGGTCTAATGTGCACCAGTCATTGTTTTCTATGCCCAAAAGTGTGTGTTTCGAATAAAAATTTAAGCCATATATTTTTGAAAATTAGACTTTAACACCTTTCTGGATATATAAATAAATCACAAAAATATTCAGCAGTTTGCGAGAAAATTATATTTGAATTGCTGGTTCTAGTACTAGAGACCTCACCGTAATACTTCTATAATTTTATTTTTCACACAAAATCCGTAATATTTTTTATTGAAAAATATAGTTTTTCAGAAACTAGACTTCATTATCTTTCCAATGATAGGTGTATCACAAAAACCATTCATCTAAACTCAAGTTATGCTATTTTGAATCTCACCAAAACAGAAAAATGGACACAACAAATTCCAACATTGTACCCGTTTTTTCATTTTTAGTTTTCCTTAATAAAACAGCCTAAACTCCCTGTTTTATTTTAGAATATTCATCCACACATCATAAATTAATGTAGGAATGTTTAGATCCATAAAAATTATGATTCAAAAATTTCTAAAGTGACCAAATGCCCTAAGGACTCAAAATGATAGATTTATGTACACAGATACCACTGTTGGGATTTCATGTGTATGCCTATATGGTGATAATTTAAAATTTTCCTATCACCACTTGGCTCAATACACAAAATACTTCATTTGTATGACAATTGCAAGCAAGATTTTCTCTTATGAATTTCAACAAGCACCTATATATGCACTAAATAAAATAAAAAAATCTCATCTACCTTATTACTAGAGATTAAGAAGATTATCTTTACCTAAAGAGATTGTCAAATCTCTTGAGTAAAGGGAAGTCGATTTCCCTTCTAGATCTCTTGGAAATCACCTCTCTTTCAGGAGCACCTCTTGGTTCACCTTGAACCTAAACAACGAACTACCACACCTCTTAGATAGATGGATGTAGAGTTCAAGACTTGGATCTAACCACCTAGTAAGAAGAGATGAGCGAAGATACTTTTGGCCTAGGGTTAAACCACCTAAATTTTGGCCTAGGGTTAAACCACCTAACTTTTGGCCTAGGAGAAGGAAAAACGTGGCTGCACAATGGGCAGATTTCGGTTAGGGTTAAAGGCAGAAGATTGGATCAAATTTTCCTTAATTATGCTTCCTTAAATAGGCAAGGGTTAGGGCAACTCTTTGTGTAAGGTTTTAATCAATTACACAAATTCCACTAGCCTTGTTTAGCCATCTCATGCTCTCTTTGATCTCAACTTGTGATTGGTTTAATAAATTAATTTATGAACAAATAATATTATTCATATTATTCTATTATACAATGTCTCTATTATTCTTATAAAACATTCAAATATTATACCAAATAACATTTGCATAACTTCACAAATTTATTTATGGTCTAAGCATGTCATATTATGACATTTTGTTTTAGCATTTCATCTTATGTATTTTATCTTATACATCATTATGAAATGTAAAATACTCGTTGTTTCTCTTCAGTTGGTGTGACCTTATAGATGATCTATATCATTTTGACAATAATATAAAACTTTATATTATTGACTATAAGAGGTTCTATCATTACATTATAGTTTTTCAAATGACATAGTAATTATTTACTCAATTCACTAATTTTATGTCTATCCTTGTCACATGATATTATGAATAATATGAAAAATAGGATCGTGTCACTTTTGCATTATATTTGTTTTCTTGGTCTGTCAAGTGAATTATAATTATAACTACATCATTTATATTGCATGCGATATAACTCCATTTTACCAAGGGGCCCAGTAATATCATAACTCAAAATTGAGGGACAATGATAATATTAACATATAGATTTCTTACGCATATGTTGTACATAATGAACTACTATTTCATTCCTATCATAAGATAGTATTTAAATAGCAATCACATTATATACTTCTCATGTTAAAAACCTACACATCTCATATTTAAGATTTTAAAGACACAATGGAAACATTAATGACACAAAACACAATCCATATAATGTTCCATCTAGTTAGGTCATGTTCAATATATAAAATACACATTTTATATACTTATGTCATTAAATGATAATCCTTTATCAACATTTATAGAACTACAATATACTTTTAATCTACATGATAATCTTTCATGGTAATTAATGTTCCTCCTTAATTATCACAATTGTGAACATATTTAGGATTACATGTTTCTTATTTTAAGAGTTCTATGGTCAAGACCAAGTGCATCTTCTTAAATACTTCCAAAATATAACATGTTAATCTCAAGGAACAAGAATACATAATATTCAAAATCATGAACAATACATAAATCTTTATCAAAAAGAATAACTTTTAAAACACACATCCTTTAGATCCTCCATAAGAAATTCTACCTCGCCACTCAACCCAGGTAAGATCCATTCCTGCACATTTACTTGACTATCATTGTTACACTGCCCTTGCTACACTCCATGAGCCTCAAACATATCATGAGGCCTATACTAACCCTTTATGAAAGATTGCAATGAAAGAGGAAATTGATGCATTAACCAAAAACCATACTTGGGATCTGGTTACTCTCCTTCCTAGTCAGTCTGTGGTTGGTTGTAAGTGGATCTATAAGATCAAGACTTACTTTGATGGATCCTTTGAGCGCTACAAGGCTTGTCTTGTTACAAAAGGTTTTACATAAGATTATGAGATTGATTATGAAGAGAATTTTGCTCCAATTGCTTGTATCTTCTCTGTTCGTACCCTCTTGGTTATTACCGCTACTAGTAAATGGGACCTTTTTCAGATGGATGTTAAAAATGCCTTCCTTATTAGGGATCTGCATGAAGAATTCTATATGTAACCTCCATCTGGTCTTTCTGCTGAAACAAACAAGGTTTGTCGCCTTCGATGTGTATTTTATGGCCTCAAACAAGCTCCACGAGCTTGGTTTGCCAAGTTCTACTCCACCATCTTTCGCTTGGGTTACACTACTGGTCCTTATGTTTTTGCCTTATTTCTTCGTTGCAATGATAAAGGGACCTTTTTTCTTCTCCTATATATGGATGATATGATCATAATTGGTGATGACCTCAGTGGCATTCAAGAACTCAAGGATTTTCTTAGTCAGTAGTTTGAGATAAAAGACCTTGGACATCTTAGCTATTTCTTGGGTCTTGAGATCACTCATTCCACAGATAGTATGCATCTGACCTTTTATCTCGAGCTAGACTTACTGACAACAAGACTATTAACACTCCAGTTGAACTTAATGTGTATTTGATACCTTCGTAGGGGAAACCATTGTCTAATTCCTTTCTTTATAGACGATTGGTTGGTAGCCTAGTTTATCTCATAGTTACTCGTCTAGAAATTTCTTATAATGTTCATTAGGTGAGCTAGTATCTGTCTACTCCACAATAGACTCATTATGTTGTTGTTTTGCGCATTCTACGATACTTGAAGGGCACTCTCTTTCATGGCCTTTTCTACTCAACTTAGTCTCATCTTGTACTCTGTGCATTCTCTGATGCTGATTGGGCAGGAGATCCCATTGATCGCAGGTCCACTATAGGTTATTGCTTTATCCTTGGTTCTTTTTTGATTTCTTGATGAAGTAAAAAACAAATTTTCGTGGCCCTCTCTAGTACTGAAGTAGAATATCATGCTCTTGTTGATACCACATCTGAGCTCATTTGGCTATGATGGTTTCTTAAGGATTTGAGTGTGTCCACATCCTCGACTACTCCCTTTTATTGCGACAACTAGAGTGTCATTAATATTGCTCACAATGATGTCTTCCATGAACGGACTAAACACATCAAGATTGATTGTTATTTTATTCGTTCTCATCTTGTTCATGGTGCTCTCAAGCTTTTCTCCGTCTCCTCCAAAAATCAACTTGCATATATCTTCACCAAGACACTTCCTAAGGGACGCACTCATGATTTGATTGACAATTTCAATCTAGTCTCACATCCACCTTGAGTTTAAGGGGGTGTTAATGTATATTATGTTATGGGTTTTAGGTCCAACTAGCATTTTACTTGTACCGCACACATATGCTTACTTATACCGCACACATATACCTCTTATATACAAGTACTTATATATATATTCTCTAATTATGAAATATGATACAATCATTCAGTATTTCTAACACCGGATTTGAGTTTCTTGACCCATGTCTCGAATTCCTTCTCCAGAGATGTTCGAAATCTAGTTGGGATTGGATGACTAGGGCTTTGAGTTTTTTGTTCTGATGGTGATGGACTTAAAGGCCAGATAAAGGGTTGCGGTGATAGAGTGACAGGTAAGTGATTATGTAGAAGGGATTGGAGTCTAGGTGGCGAAATGGGCGATAGAAAAGGTTGGGGTTTCTGAGAGCGGCAGTGAGAAGACGACGGCGGAAGGTCATCGGCATTGTGAAGGAGAAGGAGAGTAAGAAAGTGACAAATGGTAATAGCAGGAAAGGTCTCACAGAGAAAACGACTGGGTAAGAAAGATGTCATGGGCGAGTCACGAAGGAACAGTTCAAAACTTTGACGTCTTAATCTTCAAGCTTTGCAAACTTTGACATCATATACTTCAATCTTCAAGTTTTACAAACTTCTCCTAAGTTTCAACCTCAACATAAATGTTTCCGCTGAAATTTCTTGTAAATTCAGAAATAGCATGAACTTGAAAACAATTATCTTCAGACTTTAATCCTTTTTGCTCTCTCTCGTTCTTTTAAATTTTTCAAAAGCTTTCCACTTGGTGGATTTTTTCGTAAAAATAAAAAAAATTCAAGTTTACACATATTACAAAAATAAATAAATATTAAAGATTATTTCCATTATCTTCAATAAAATATACATTTTAAATTTTATTAATTAATTAAATAATATAAATATCTTATCTTTAAAAAAATCACATAAATTCATTTTATAAAATAAATAAACTTACGTAACTATTTTTATAAAAATAACATATTTATGAACTCATATTTAATAAATATAAATTAAAATATATTTTTAATAGCATAAGATAGTTTTCTTTATTTCTCTATTTTAATTTTAAATTCACCCCTACATTCCATGCCAACGGACACCACATCTTTTTTACTTTTTCTTCCTTTCTCAAAAAAGAAATTATTTTTCCTTTATTAAAGCCTTTTTCAAATTTTCTTTTATGATTCAATTTTTCACTCAATTTGTTGATAGTTTTTTGAATTTATCTTTTTATGTGTTTTTGAATTTTTTTTATAATGCTTTGTGAGTAAAGATAAATATTTTTCTAATTTTTTTTAAGTTTTGAATACATATTCGTTACAAGTTTTATATAAAGTTTATAAATGATTAGTTTTATATAACTTTTATAAATGATTAATATGTAATTTTATGAATACATTAATATTATTTATTAAACATGTATAATATTATAAATATATATTATTTTATGAAATTTTTGATTAAGTGATAATCTAAACACATATTAAAATTACCTTATTCAAAATGAATTTGAATAGGTAATTAAATTGAACATATATTTATTTTACCTAATATTTTTAAACATATGTTTCACTAATTATTTTCATAAATTATATAAATTCATTTACATCCAAATAAATAAAGAATAACAAAATTGAATAGAAGTAACAACTTCATATTTTTATGAAATTAATTGCTTTAATATTTTTTAAATAAATAAAAGAAAACTCATTCATTATCGAGAAGAATAATTTACAACACTATTATTTACATCATTAGAGATAAAATCCCAAACCCCCTGAGAATCATCCCTATCCTAAACATGAGTTCTCACAAAAGAAGCATTCCCTTCAAAACAAAAGAAGCAATCCCATTTGCTACCTTATTAGCCTGATTTCCACTAAAAAATCACAATTGAAAAGCTCTTTTCAACAGTCTTCTAATCCCTCCAACAAGCACTCCCTCCATATCTATACACTATATCTCTTGATTGATACATCTCACAGCCTTCAATGTGTTAGATTCCACAATCAAATTCCTTAAACTCCTTTCCTCAGTAAGCTGTAAAGCTACTACAATTGCCTATAGCTCAGCTACAACAACAGATAAGCCACCTTTTTTGTAGCTATCAAAGATAGAACAACAATCCCCATATCATCACCAAACATAGCTCCCAAACCCACCTTATTCCTACGTACAGTAGCATCAATACTTACCTTTAAGTTCCCAGAAGCTGGCCTCCTTCACTTGGTACTAACAACTTGTCTTTCTTGTTTACCCCAAGCTTTAAGAAAATTAGTCACCAAGAAATTCCACACCAGTAGCTCATCAACACTTCTTCCTTTCTTGCCAAGTATAATTTCATTCCTATTGCGCCAATTTGCCAAAGCTAAGTAGGAAAAGTGACACAATTCATCAATTGTACACACATTTCATATTTCATTAAACACCTTGAGTGAAAAATGCAATTATTCCATATCCTCTTAGTTGTCACACACCCCAAAGACTATGATCAACATCCTTATAAGAGCCATTGAAAAGAAGGCACCAAATAGCTCCTGTAATACTCCCTGAACAAATTTTCCATAGCAGGCAAAATATTTCAATAGGCTCTCCAAATGAAAATCTTCACCTTATTAGGCACACATAAACCATAAATCCTAGCTCACCAAGAATGTCCAATACCAATACTATCGTCAACACCATGCTTCCCCTTGATAGATAACAACCTATACTCCTCAACACACCAATAGCCACTTTTCACACAGTAGAGACTTTGGGAAATTATGCAAATTCCCGATAAGCCAGATTTATGAGAAAGCAAGAATAGAAAATAACACACAAAATTTGATAACGGAGTTCGGCAAATCTTGCTTATTTCTCCGGACCTGCTGCAGATCTTTTTACTGAAAGCGGAGAAATTACACAAGGTGTTTACAACACTCACAACTCACAACCCAATTACATCCAAGAAAATTACTCTCAATTTTCTCTCACAAAAGCTTTTCTCTCAATTGGAATGAACACTTTGGATGATTAATTCATTACAATTACACATCTATTTATAGGAAAATTCACTCCTTGAATTGCTCCTTAAATTAATAGTTCCTTAAATTACTCATTGAATTAAGCTCCTTGTTTTGCTCCATGTTTTGCTCCTTAATTTTCTCCTTAAATTAATGAGCTTTATGACAATCGCCAACAGAGATCACTATCACATCTTGCCCCTACACCCTTATCCATATGTCCATTACTACCAAGTGGGATACTTAAAATTGCCTCAGCCTCCCCTTCATCAAAACTAGTCTTCATAAGCTCAGCATTCCACCTCTCATTATCCATAAGCAACAAAGCTAACTTACCATTTAGGTTTAGCACTTTCCTGGACAATACCTGAGGCACATGTCCGGGCAATCACCTATACTTATATATTGAGATCTCATCTCCCTTTCCCACTCCCTACTTTATACCTACCTTCAAGAGGTTTATTCTCTATATTAATATCTTCTAAAGGAATGAAACAAACATAGGCACCCAAACATCAACGACGTCTTCTTGAGAAAAATATTTAACCTTAGTCACCAGAGAATAATGAGTAGAATCGTGATCGCCAAATACTTTGATGAACGAAAACTTGATGAACGAAAACCGGCATCGCCGATCCTGCCAATACTTTGGTTTTATATTTATAAAACTCTCGCAAGTGCACGAATCATTTCGTAGAAAATGATAAGTATACTCCCAAGGTCGATCTAAGGAAGGAATGTATGTGGTTTTTAATTTATTATTCAAACTTTTAAAAACGAAATTAAATCCTAAACATCCTGTCACGATATTTTGGGGTTTTTGTGTTTTAATCTAATTACATAAAAATAAACATAGATTCAATAAACATTCATGCAAATTTTATCTTTTATAAATAGTGGAGTATTTATGGATATAATAACTAAGTTAATTATGCTTGCTCGTATTATTTAGGTTATTAAAGATATGAATTGATATTTATTGATTCTCCCTTTTTTGTATAAATACCACCTTTCGTGGGGTTAAATATTCTTTGTTAACTAAACAAATCAATTAACACCTATGGGTAGGGTTGATAACTAATTTGGTTAATTAAATTAATTCCTTTTTCTAAGAGATTGAAAATGAACCATTTAAATGCCACCTTTGATGGGGTTAGACAGTTTAAACTTTATTCAAGGTGTCCAAATTAAACCTAAGAATTTAGTTATCCGAGTACTAACTTTCAAGTTTTAAAACTACTACTGAAAACATGTTGTCAATACATTTTCAGATAATAATTCTTATAAAAACTTTTGAAATAGAGTTTCACTCTAACTACCTAGGCGATTGTACTAACAAATAAAAGAAGAGCACTACTCTAAATCAGACCAGGATAACTAAACCTTAAAATCTAATTTTCAGATTTAAGTTTGTAATGAAAAATAATATATTTCTCTCTAACATTCTTAATATAAAATCTTGAATAAAAATAAAATCAATTCATTTTAAAGATTTTTACCTATTTAATATTTCGCAAGCATAACAACGTTATTATTATATCATGTTTACAAATAGCTAGCATAGTTAAATTTAATCACAGACAAATTAAATATAACATGTAAGAATAAAGCATAAAAAATAACTACAAAGAAAATAAAATCCTTACAGTACTTCGATGCCATTCCCGTTGCTAGAAAACTTCCAAACGAAATTTGCACTCCCATTTATTGAATCAAAAAGCTAATAAATTACAAAAAACATAACTAGTTCTTCCCAAAGAGGGAAGAACTCTAAAACTAAGCAAAACTAACTAAAACATAAGAAAAACTAAAAAAAACCTAAAAACTAAGAAATGGAGAGAAAGAAAGAAGAGAGAAGTGTGTTTTGAGGTGTGTTTTTGAAGTGAAAGGAAGGGGGTATTTATAGGTGAGGATGGAGAGAAAAAATGAGTAAAAAAATGTTAAAAAATGTAAAAACGCGTAATGGACATTGTGAGGTCATTGATGACGTCAACATGACATCGTGGCGGTACCGCACGTGGAAAATGGGCGAAAACGCGTTGGGTGCGCGGACGTTGGGCGCTGCGCTGGCAGATGAAACGATACCAGCGCGCTTGATTGTGTGCGGATGAACAGATGGCAGCGCGCAGCCTGCGGATGAACGAGCCGCGCGCATTGGCTGGGCTGGCACGCCGGATGCTCCGGCGCGATTTTCTCCTTTTTGACATTTTTGACCTTTTCGACCCATTTTGTCCAATTTTTCCATATTTGTTGACCTTTTCGCACTTATTTATTAATATATTTGTGATGTATTGCTTCAAGTATTCCTCTTTGAGTCTTTAAATTGCGTTTTTAAGCCAAAATACCTGAAAAACAATAAAAATACCTGTGATTCCGAAAAAGACAAATTTATATAAATATATGATAAAACATATAAATATATATATTTTTAATCAATTAATGTACATAAAATCATGGTTATTTTAGTGTTTTTTGAGCACTCATCAGAGAACAAGATTTCTCTAGAAGTCTCCAAACCTGTTTGCCAATAAAGATCGGTTAAAAGAAACCAAATTTTTGATGAGTGCTCAAAAACACACAATATATCATGATTTTATACTTATTAAAAGATTAAATAATTTTTTTTACTTAATTTTACTATCATTTTAAAAATATATTTTTTTAAAATCATGGATATATTTTGTTATTTTTTAGATATTTTTTGTATTTAAATGATTTAACTTGAAGAAATATAATTGAAGTAATTAATTACAATTTTGGAACTTAAAATTAAAAACATTATATATGCTTAAAAACTTGAAAGAATGATATATAAAAAATAAGGGTTCCAAGTGATGTAGAACATAGCATGTCATGGCGTGAATCTTTTGTATACCAGCACATGAGGCAATATGAGTGGTATAAATACATCCCAAATATGATATGGGTCACGTGATAAAAAAGTTGTATGTCGCAACACAAATGTCATGGACTTAGCCTGTACAATATGTATGTGCCATGGCGTGAAATAATTGTATGCCACGATGTCAATCTAAAATCCATATTTCTCTCATTTCCTCTACTTATAAATAGGAATCTATTTTCATTGTAATCCATATCCATCATCCTTTTCATCACATTCATTTCTTAGTTTTTTATGTTTTCTTCAGTCTTTTCTTTTAGTAGTTTAAAATTCTTGTCTCAATCGAGAGTTGAAAAAATTTAATGTATGTAATAGTTTTTAGTTTCAATTCAATAAACAGAGTGACAATTTCGTTTGGAGGTTTTCTAAAATAAAAATAATTTTAAGAATTCTATTGAGATATATTTAAATATTTTTTTCAAATTATCTATAAATATTGTTTTACATACTATGTGTTTAATTTATTGATTATTTATTAAAATATAAATGTCTGTAAATAATGTGTGATATTCATAATAATATTAATCATGTGAAATATTAAAGTAGATTAAATATTTTTATAAAATAAATTAATTTATATTTCATCATCAAGATTTAAATAAAAGTTTGTTAAAGAAAAAGACTTTGATTTTTCATAATAAATAAGAAAGTTTGATTTAAGATTTGAATTATTTAGATCTAATTTAGAGTAATATTCTTGAATATTAGATATTTACTATGTAAATATGATCTCAATCTATGCTCTATTTGAAAGTTTTTTTATAAGAATTATAATCAAAAGATATATCGACGAGATATCATTCATAGTAATTTTAAAATCTAAAAGTTAATTTCAAATATTTAAATCGTAAAATTAACTTGAATATCTTGATGAGAGTTTAAATTGATAGCCTCGTCGTAAGCAACAACTAAATGATTTATTAATTCCTTAAGAATAAAGAATAATTTAATCAAATATCAATTATTAATTTCCATAAAGAGATTTTATTTGATAATTGATTAACAAAAGAATTTAATTCATATTTAAGGAGATTTTCTTATTTAAAAAAGAGAACTAATAATCTTAATATATATTTTTAATAACCTACTTAATATTAACGAAACATAATTAACTAATTAATATATTTCATAAATTGTCTTCTGTATGATAAATGATTAATTGTTTAAATATTTATTGGATATATTTTTATTTGTATGTTATTAGATTAGATTTTCAAAAACAACCTAAAACAACTTAGGGTGTATGTTAGAATGAATTGCACAATAGATTTGAGTAAAACCTTTTTTCTAGCCTTAAGAAGAGTTATCTCCTTCCAAGTCAAGTTTCTTACTAACTCTCTCTTTGATTTTTCCAAACATTATTTTCTTATTTTTTTTTTGAGCTATGGGAAGAAGTCTTAAATACTTCTTATAACAGTTGACAATAGAATTCCTAGCACACTTTACATTCAAACCTTAATGTGCTCACTAGTGTTTGGACTAAAACAAACAACTGACTTGTTCAGATTAATCTTTTACCCTAAACCACCTTCATAAATCAAAAGAATTTGTTTTAATGTCCGGTAGAATAACCTCAAGTGTAATTATGAAATTGAAAACAATCTTCACATAAGCTCTCTTTATTTCTCATTTTTGGTGTACATAGATCCATATTTTAGATATGTTATGTCGATTATTATCGTATTATGTTGTAAATGTTACAACTAACTTGTTATACACAATATAACAATGCATAATAGTATTTTTTTTGTTGAACTAGTAAATTTTTTCAAAACTTTGGAATAAAATGATATAAATTTTCAAAAACATGGTCCAAAATTTTCATAAATGTAAGGCTCAATGAAAAATGTTTATTTTTATTAAAACATGCATTTATATAGATAATCTTTATTCATATCCTTTATTTGTAAGTTTAAAGGGACTATTTAAATTTTTTTATCCATTTTAAAAATGTTTTATTCAAATAAATATGTTAATAAAAATAAAAGTAAATATTTAATTAAAATTTTATAAGATTTAAATAAAACATAACAAGTATTGTGTTATCTTTGTGTAAAAAATTATCACCTCGAAATATGAATAAATTTTAAATTGATATTAAATTAAAAAAAGTATATTTTATATGTTATATTGTTTTTTTGTAAAAAAAAAATTATTAAAATAACCAGTTTATCATGTTATTTTAAATCATTAATTATATAATATAATTTTTACATATCTATCAATATTCTTCTTAATGATTGCACATAAAGATACTATAAGAACGTTATCATCTAATACTTATAAAAAATAAAATTTAAATTAAATTGCAACACAATATTTGAACTTACATACACATTTGTCGGCCAAAATGCAAAGTAAATTGAACTAAGCCATGTGTCATTGCTAAGATAGAGAGTTTGATAGAGAGTGAATAAGGTGAATACTAACATTCATCTTCTTTTTTTTAATAAAATTAACATATAGAAAATGAAGAAAAAGGATAAAATAAAAAAAATTAAAATATGTAATAATAAAAATAATAATTTAATAATATTAAATATATTTAAACGTGTACAAAATATTTAAAATAAAAGAATAAGTAAAAAATATATAAAAAATATAATTGTTATAGGTTTTAAATATATATATATATATATATATATATATTTCAAAATTAAACGGTGGATAAACAAAACCAGCCACCTCCCGTCGTTCCCTGACCCCATAACCTCTTATACTTTTTCTTTTATTTTATCTTATTTGGTCGATTTTCTTAGATTTTATTTAAGAAAAATACAGAAAAACTCTAAACCGAAAAACAAGAGACGACTAGCTTGGTTTTGATTTTTCGTGCTTTATCGGTTTCTGAGCTCTTCTTGCTCTCTCTCTGCTTTGATTCTAAGAACCGAAAGCTATGGCACCTCTCGGAAGGGTAACTGTTGTTATCTCCGCCAAAACCTCTGCTATTTCTCTCTGATAATGGAAGACGCCACTCGCAGACTCTCCATTCTTTCTTCTCATTTTTCTTCGCTATCTCGTGGTTCTATTCCTATTCGTCTCCTACCTCTTTCCACTTCAATTTCTACTTCTGCATCTGGCGATCAAGGGGAGAGTATTCTCCAAAATGACTGTATTTTCTGTAAGATTATTCGCGGTGAATCACCTTCTTTCAAGGTTCGAATTTCTGTTGCTTTCTTATTCGTTTTTTTGTTTTTCAATTTTTTTTCCAATAGTATGTGATGCATGTTGAGTTCATGACAAAATTGGGCGTTTATAGTAACAAATGGAACAAATAGCTTAATTGGAGATTAAAAATATTGGGAAATTAAAATAAAAATAATCAAATAATATTAAATTGTATCTAAATAAATGTTATTCAATATTCAACATGCATAGTTTAATTTGAATGAACGGATTTCAAAATTAAAATTATGTGTGATATTTGCTTTTACTAGTGAAAATATAAGAGGTATAAATTTTTGTTATTATAAGTTCTAAGGGTAATATTTTTTTTTATTTTATCAAAAATATTTGGTTTGAATAAAATGTATTTTTCTTGCATTTATTTCTTTTAGGCCAACTCCAACCCTTATCACTATTTTGCACCAATTTTGGTTCAAAAAATGTATCAAATTTTTATTATTCTTCAACCTATAATATTAAATATTATAATTAAAAGTATATTTTTTTATAAAATAAAATATTCATTTTATTTTTCTTTTTTAATTAATTCCTTAAAAATTATTATATTCTACCAATTAATTAATTATATATTATTATTAGTTAGTTAATAACAATAAATTTAAAATTATATTCTTAAAAAAAATTAAAAATCCACTAATTAAAATATTATATATATTATATGAACTAAAAATTGCATTTAATTAAAAAAAGACATTTAAAAGTATATTTTGTTAATTTTTCGAATTATTCTATTCATCCCACAAATTTTCAATTAATATATATTTTTTTTAATTTATATTATATTTTTAACTATGTTATATTTAATACTTTTTTTTACTAATTTTTTTATCATATATTTAATTTTAATTTATTATATGTAATAAAAAATTTAAAAACATTTTTAGAACTTTTTTACTAAAAAATGGCATGTGCATAATGTTACACCAAATTTGGCGTAATATTGTTCATCGTGCTTTTTTTGGTGCAAAATTTGGTGATGGGTTGGAGCAACTTTGGAACCAAATTTTGCTCTATTTTAGTGGGATGGTGTAGGATTGGAGTTGCTCTTAGAGATGTTCATGTAATTTTGGCCTCAACGAGATATTTTTATGTACTTGATGCCGCAGCTTACTTAAGGTTACTATCACAACAATGATGATACAATATTCAGTAAACTGGAAGGTACTTTTGATATAATGTATGAAAGTATTGGTGTCTATTGAAACAGTAATTTAAGCTTTTGGGAGTTGGTTACAACAACTTAAAAAATGGTAGTTGTGTTCAAACCCATTAATCCAATTGTTTATTTTCAAGTGTTTGATTTGCATCTGCATAGAACCACAATTGTTTACTTTTGATAAATGTATAAAACAATTGTTTGAACTTCTCCTAACAGTTCAAGGAAAACTGAATTGGTCCTTTATTAATGGATTTTGGTTAGAGTTGTTGTTAGTTAGGTTATAAGTCTTACGTTAGGCTATCTTGAAGATCAAATGTTTTTGGTATAATTGGCAGGCATCTGTTCATACCAAAATGCAAAATGTCAAATGTCAAGTTTAACTCTCACTTTTGGAACCTTACTGAATCTCTAATGGAGCATTGTTGGAAATCATGTCATTTTTATGTACGTGGACAGTTATAAATGGCTTGAGGTTTACCTTTATCCTATCATGGAAAGAAGAAAATCAGATTCACAGAGATGCATGATTCATTGTTTATTATAAAATGTATTAGCAACTTCTTTGATTTGTTTGTTTTGTCCAAGAACATTTAGAAGTGGGTATGTGAAACTCGGGCTAAAAGGAAGAATATTAGGGCCAATAAACACGATTTAATAGTGTGTTAATTATACTACATTTTTTTGGGGGTCTCCTTCACTTATCTGGTTCATCAATCTGGCAACCTTTTCCTCCCTTCTCCCTTTTTAATGATTTATTGTTTGTGAGCTGCATGTGACACAGTACGCTTAGGCATTGTTTGTTGATCTCATGGAACATTGAAAATCTTCCATATTTCCGTGTTAATTCCCTTCTGCAATCTACTGCTTTTGTATATTTCTAACCCCACCAACCATTGCCATTATGAGTGCCTCTGTCATAGCCCTATGTTGGCGTACTATTTTAAACCCATTACTAATGCAACAAGCATTGTTATCATCACAGGTCAAGACCAACAACCAAGAATATTATGCTTTAAATAAACTTTTATTAGCATTCTGTCAAGCATATACGTTCTCTGCAGACGCCGATTCTTTCTTTTACTCTGCTTCTCTATTAAGGTCATCGAGAAATGAATCTGTCCCATTTCAATTATCATAAAAAATTTGTTTGCTTTAACCTTGGTAATTGACTAGAGATTTCTTTTTATTTGTTGATTTATTATTACATGGAAGCAATCTTTCTAATTAATTCTTTTCTTTTATTTTATCTCCCCCTCCCCCCTTCCTTTTTTTTGGGGGATCTTATACTTGCAGCTTTATGAAGATGATATATGTCTCTGTATATTGGATAGAAATCCGCTGAGTTATGGGTAAGGTATCATCCTCGCACCGTATGTTTTTTAATTATTTTTTGATAGGCATATAGGCATATATATGCCAATATAAAAGAGTTAAATGACAAAGGGGTGACAGTCTATTAATCCCAACAGGATGTTGCTTCTTAAAAGTTTGTAATTTTTTTCCATCTTAATTAGCGGCTCCTGGCTAGTATTAGAGGAACATGTTCGTTTTTTATTTTTCTTTTTTGCTGAAAAGATGAAGCAAATATTTTATCAAAGAGACTCAAGTCTTTTTGGGTTTTAACCGCTTCAAATTTCATCGGTCGGTCGGCTTTCTAGCTGTGTATGGATCAGTGCTGGAACCAGAGAAGGATTCTTGATGAACTTTTTTAACATATATACGTGTCAACTTAGTTCAGTTATCTAATCATTTCTTGACTCAAAGAACCTTCTTGACTAAACTTCTTACCTATAGCTTTGTGGGATATTTCTTTTGTTGGGAGCATGACTCTACATTTACTATACTTATTTTAAAATTTATATTTAGATTCTTTACTTATTTTTTTGTGACAGTTTAATCCTATTGTCATGAAAAAATGACCACATAAAGATAAATGATCATTTTTTATTTAATTTTTGTTTTGATTCTTTTTGTTATAATTTATTTAAGTTAAAATAATCTCTATTTAATATAACTAAAAAAATCAAAAATTAAATTAAAAAAATTAACTTTGTCTTTTTGTGATTACTTTTTAATAACAATATGACTAAACTATTATAAAAAATAAGTATAGGATCTAAATGTTATTTTTGTAATAAGTATAGGCTCTTGACGGTATTTATTTCATTTTTTTAAGAGGTGACTGCACATGTCCCATATTTATTTTAAAAATAACACTTAGATCATGTACTTATTTTTTGTTACAGTTTAGTTTTATTATTATTAAAAAGTGACTGCATAAGAATAAATGACCATTTTTTAATGTTTTTATTTATTTATTCTCTATTTTTATTTAATTTTTCTTTAATTCTTTCAATTACAACATATTCAAGTTAAAGTAACCTCTATTTAGTGCAGTTGGAAAAAAATATTTTTGTTTTTGTGTGGTTACTTTTTAATAATAATATGATTAAATTATAACAAAAAATAAGTATAGAACTTAAGTGTTATTTTTTGCAATAAATCAAGAATCTTAACAGTATTTTTTTAATCACCGTGTATGTATTTGCTTGATAGCAAGAATGTAAGCCTTTGAGTGTTGGTGTCTTTACTCTGTATGAGATTTATCTTGATGATTAGAAGCATTGGTGCAACATTATCTTGCTTGTCAATTTTTAAATGCGCCTTAAAATAAGAAAATGTTAATGAAGAATAGGTTTTTCGTTTTTTCAAATTTGCTGACATTGTTTGATTCAGTTTACTCACTTTCTACTGTTTTTCATCTCTCAGGCATTCTCTTATCATTCCAAAATCTCATTTTTGTTCCTTGCAAGAAACACCTCCTACTGTGAGTAGTTTGATTTAACTTGCAAAGATGTCTAGATTTTTACATCAACTATTTTGCTTTAAACATTGTGGCATGTGGCTAAAGCAATTTCTATGATTCAAAATTCAACAATATTGTAGCTTGAATTCGATGGATATTATGTCTTTAAACTACTTATTTGTTTTTGTTTTCCTTTAAACTATGCCAAATAAGTTCTGGAATATTTGTTTTTATACGTAAAGAGTTATTTTAAGTGCTTTCATAATTAATAAATCTTTAAGAGTTAATTTAATTTTTCCCAAACGATTTGGTTTGCAGGTAGTAGCTGCAATGTGTTCAAAAGTGCCTTTTATTAGCAATGCCATCATGAAAGCAACTGGTTCTGGTATGTATGTATTCAAGGTTTGGTTTGATTACTTTGGTGCATTTTGTTTATCCTTTTTGTTCATATTGCTGATTCTGTGCTGTATATCTATCAATTGTTTGGAATTCATTGATCTTTATTTACTATTGTGAAAAATGTTAGGTAAAAATGGAAAAATCAATATTAGATTTAGAAAACTTATTTAAAGATTTATGAAAAATATTCCTTAAAAAATTAAAATCAAAATTGTTATTGATGTGCCCATTGGTAAAACAAATATGGATGATTTGAAAGTAAGAAACATCAATCGGTTGTAGCCGTGTGAAAACCAGTGTTCTTGACTTATCTTTCCAGCATACCTGTTATATTTTTATCTTTCTTTACATTTTCTATTAATTGATTGTTTGTTGGTAAGGAATTTCTAAATTTTAAAAGGTTACTAGACTCATATTCTTTTGACTAGTTGGCGCAGATTCCTTCAACCTGTTGGTTAACAATGGTGCTGCTGCTGGCCAAGTTATATTTCATGTGAGTTACTGCAATTTTGTTTATATGATTTTATTTTCGCTTTTTTTTTTATTCCCGGCTATCCGAAGATATATCCTCTTTCAAGAGACCACAATTTTATTAACCTCATTTCGGATGAAAAACTGAGGCAATATTGCATGAGATGACCCTTGAAGGGGTTCTTTCATTTTTGATATCCTTACTGCTTTTGAATACATGTTCACAATGTTCCTTTTTTTTTTTTACATGCGTTCAAGAGTAGAAAGGTCCTATGAATCCCAACAACCTTCTAATGGATGGCTACCAAAGTATCTACAAGTCATGCTATGCCTTTAAGAAAAGTTTTGTACAGTGATAATACTATTTTTTTTTAACATGTGTTTAATTTCAAGTGTAAACTAATTAGGAGATCAAAAAAGAATACTGATAAAAAACTAGAAAAATAATAAAAATAATACTTTTAAAATTTATAACCATAAAAGTCTCATATAATTTCATTTTAAACGTCATCCAAATGACTTTCAAATTGAACTATGGTCATATATACATGTTCAATTGTACAATATTCAATGTTATTATGGTATTATATTTGTTGTTGTAAGTTTTTGGGGTTTTTTTTTTGTAATTTCTCAAAAAACTATGATAGCAATCCTATAAATTGTTTTTTTTTCTTTTTTTAATCAAAACAATTCTTTATATTGTTTCAGTAAATCATATTTTTACCCAGAAAGGGTAAAAAAAATCCCCTATCTTTGTTTCACTACGGTTAGCTTCATTATCTTTTTTGAGTAAACAAAGAATCTTCTGACTGTTTTTATATAAAATTTCAGACCCACATTCATATAATTCCTCGCAAGGCACGCGATTGCTTGTGGGCATCTGAGGTATATATGCGTACTTTTTTCCTAGGTTTGCATTCACTATCCTGGAACTGAAAGTTTAATAATCATTTGGAAATAAATTGTTGCAGAGTTTAAGAAGACATTCACTGAAATTAGATGGAGATGCATGTCAACTTGCAAATCGCGTTCGAGAGCAGTTGTCATTATCAGACAAGGCAAACGAAGGTGAGGACGAAGGCTCCAGTCTCATTGGAAACTAGTATTTAAGTCTTGCTTTCCTTGTTTTTTTAAGAAAAAATCAATGTTAATTTTTTATTTAATTTTTCTTTAAATATAAAAAATAACACATGTATTTCTTTTGGTGTATAAATCAGTGGGTAATTCAATATGGTTATACTTTTAACTCCATCAATAAAGAAAACGGATGCTTATATTCGTATAACGCTAAAAAAAATATTTTGTATAACGCTAAAATATATATTTTTATTTACATTGTAATAAAAACAAAGATATGATTTTTTTAGGATTAAAAATGAAATTTTATCTATAAAGTAGATTATATCATGCAATTAAATCATATATTTGTTGACCGAAAAATATCTAAATTTAATAAAGTTATTTTAATTTAAATAAAAAAATAAGAAGAAAAATTACCCAAATATTTTAACAATTTTTTAAGATCAAACTTGAACAAAAAGACAAATTTTTGGGTTATGTAATGCATGACTTTGGCATTATAAATATGGTTATTAGATGATAACAAATGTTTAAATTTTATAGAAAAATATAAATATACACTGTAAATAAATGATATAAATATGATATGTGGCATGTATTTTTTTTGTTATATTTAATAATAAATTAGATGAAAATTAATTGTATTATTACTTGTCATTTTTTTAGGATTTGGTACACAGTAACATCTAAGTTTAGCAATTGGGACTCATTTTTATCAATTTATTAAAAAGTTTCAATTTAGTATCAATGTTTGTTAAATAGTTTCAATATTAAAAATTGTGAAAAAAAATATGAGAATTAAACTTATGAATTAGGTTAGTAATTTGAACTATTTTATTAATTAAGATAGTAAATTGGAAATATTTCACGAATACAGACACTAATTTGAACCATTTAATAATTATGGGTATTAAATTAAATTTTTTCAAAAATATAGATAAAAATAAATATTAAATTTTGATACCACAGTTATACCTTCTTTTACAACTAAAATAGTTAAATTGCATATTTTTTAAACTAGAGTAATCATGAACATGTAAGAACTTAACCAAGTGACTATTACCGCTATGAATCCTTTGAATTACATCAGACTTTTCCTTAAAGAATCTAAAAATCCTAGGGAAGTTTTTAATACTTTTCTTCCGATTTGGGATATTAAAGTGTCAGATATTCAATTTTAAAAATAAAAATTAACTTATAAAAATATATTTTTATGTTTTATTATATATATATATTTAATTTCTTACAAAAACAACTATATCTATCTTAATAATTATGTCTACTCTCATATCATCATGAATGTCCGACTCTTGATACCTAAGTGAATAATTCGATTATTCAGTTTAAATTAAGAAATTTGATTAGATTTTTTGAATTTGGATAGAATTTAATTGATAAATTTTATATTCAGATCGAATTTAGATTGAAAATTATACAATCTGTTTGAATTTATATTAATAAATTTTATAATCTGTTATATCCAATCCGAACCGAATTACTATTAAATTTAAATAAATACATGTTTTACTTTTAATATGTTATATTTAAATATAATATATATTATAATTATATTATATTATTATTTTAACTTTAAAATAAAATAAATATATATATACTAATTTAATAATTTTACAGACATAATTCTTATGCTTTTGATTTTTTTTAGTTGTAATTATAAATAATAATATTTGTTAAAAAAATATCAATTTAAATTTTAAATTTGTGTATGTTGTGTTTTATATATGACAATAATTCATAAAAAAAATTTATATTAATCTGAACTAATTTGATTTGAAAAAATTTGATTTGTTCCTAATTTGATTTAGTCAAATTGATTATATTATCATATCATATTTGTATTAAAAATCTTTAAATATATTAAGATAGAATCTAATTAAAATCAAACAATTTTGATGTTGATCCCCTACTTTAACCCACCCACTATAAATCACTATTTAATTTAATGCAAAACAATTCAAAAATATAATTTTTTTAGCGAGAATAAAGTTAAGAAATCACTATATTTAAAACATCATCTCTATTAATAATTGTAGTTATTTTAAACTTAGTCTTTTTAATCTTTTTGATCTAGTGTACTTTTTCGATTGACTTATATTCGATCAAAATTATTTTTATCTTATATTTAATTAAATATAAAGGGATTGAAAATGATGAAAGAGTAAATAAGTTCAAAAGAAATGAATCGAAAGTAATAACATGAAGAGCAAAAATTGATATTATAAATAAATTTACTATGACTTAACTAAAAAATATAATTTTAGATTGATACGTAACAAATAATAAAAATTACCATGACGAAATAAAAAAGATAAGAAAGGAAATGATAATAGATGTTAAAAGTAACTTAAGAAAAAATATGAAATGTTTTGCTATTAAAATTGAAACAAAAATAAGAGAATACTTTAAATAATAAATATTATATTAACTTTTTGTTAAATTAAATACTATTAATTTATCGATATCAAGGAACGTCATAGTCAAATATCAAACTTCTATTGCATTTTTTTTTAATAACTAACCCAGAGTCAGCTTATCACAGCAAAACAGACTACAGAGTAATTCATTCGATTCATGGCTGCCTATCTTTGAACTTTTCTTAAGCGTGGTCCAACAGAGGACGTTCCCCGGAAACTCTCGAATCGGTCCTTTTACCTATACGTCACCAGCCGATTTGTACGTACGCCATGGACGACGAAGAAGAGCACCGGCAAATTCAAATCCCTACTTTGAACTTTCATTGTCTTAAAGTAATTTCAGCTCTCGGCCGAGGAGCTAGAGGTGTTGTGTTTCTTGTGAAGAATGAAGAGCGCGACGAATTTCTAGCTCTCAAGGTAATCTCCAAGGCATTGGTTGAGAAGAAAGGAAAATCTGGTAATAAGATTGATCGGAATAAGTACACGAGAGTTTGCTTCGAACAAATCGTGTTACGTCGTTTTGATCATCCTCTTTTGCCGAAATTACGTGGTGTTTTTGATACGGAGAAGCTTGTCGGTTACGCCATCGATTATTGCCCTGGACGCGATCTTCATTCGCTGAAAAACAGGCAGACTGAGAAAATGTTCTCCGATGAAGTAATCAGGTTTGTTTCTAATTCAAACTAATCTCACATTTCTATTCTCTTCTTTTTTGTTTGATTAATTTCTCGTAAATTTTCAGATTTAATTATTCTTTTGTAGATTTTTCGCTGCGGAATTGCTTCTTGCTTTAGAGTATTTGCATAATCTAGGAATAATTTACAGAGATTTGAAGCCTGAGAATATTATGATCCAAGAAAACGGTCACATTATGCTAGTAGATTTCGATTTGTCCACCGAACTCCCGCCGAAAACTCCTCGTCCTACACCAGCAAGCCCTAATTTGATTGTGAAACCCAAGCCGGTGAAAAAGAAGAAGAACAAGCAGCTCTCTCCTTTCCATCGGTTCTGTAACTCGGGTATTTCGCCGGACGATTCTTCCTCTCCGGCGGAACACAAATTATCCTCGTTCCCAACTGAGTTTGAATTTTTGGAGAAGTCCCACTCTTTTGTCGGGACAGAGGATTATGTTGCACCGGAGATTATTTCCGGCAAGGGACACGATTTCGCCGTTGATTGGTGGTCACTAGGTGTCCTTCTCTACGAAATGCTGTATGGTAAGACGCCGTTTAAAGGGTCTAATAGGAAGCAAACATTCTCCAGAATACTAACCAAGGAGCCTGAGCTCACAGGTGAAACGACGTTACTGAGGGACTTGATCAGGAAACTGCTGGAAAAAGATCCACGACAGAGAATCGGTGTGGAAGGAATCAAGGGCCACGATTTTTTTAGAAGTTTGGATTGGGAATCGATTGTGAAAATACCAAGACCGCCATATATTCCTGAAAGTGGAAATGAAGGTATAATCGGAAATAATCAAATAGATGTGGATTCGGTTATTGAAGAGATATTCGGAAGCGGTGAAGTTGAAAACAGTGATAATGGTGGGGCATGAAACGAACAATCACAATCTATGTAAATAATAAACTAACGTATGCATTTAATATATATTTTTAATAATTTTATGTAATTTTAACTATATATATTGTAAATGATTTTTTAATGTAATGTCACGATAGTATGAAGTAAAAGTCTCAAATTTGAGATTTAAAAACGTAGATATTAAAATTAATTATAAAAAAATACATATATATCCGGTTAATATGTTTACAAATTTAATATTCAATATTTTAAATTCTTATAAAAAACTATAATAATTAAAGTGCATTTAATTATAATTTTATAAAAGCTTTTAAAAATTCAAATGTATTAAAAAGTCATTGATTTAAAAAGTTTAAAAAGATGAGTTATTATTGATTTTGATAAATTTTAAAATAAAATTATAAGTAAATTTTTTTTATTTTAAAGATTTTTAGTTTCTTTTTATTTTATATTCGACATTTAATTTACTCTTTTGTATTTCTATTATAGTTCAATTAGTATGAACACAAATTTATAAATTTTATAAAATAAAATTCATCGTAATCGTTAAATTCTAAAATATTTATTTAAAAGTTTATAAAAATCTTTTTAAATTTATAACTTTTTAAAATACATCAAAAATGAATTGAATGCATTTTTCAAGACTTCTTAATGAAAAAATCATAACATTCTCGCTAAAATTTTGAAACCAAAAAAACTTCTTATAGGTTGATAGAAGGTTTATCAGGCGTGAAAAGACGAAATCTCTTTTTCTTATCTGTGCCTCAATTTAAAAATAAAGTGAAATTTTTGTGTGTTAAGCTTCTTATAAGTCAATTTTTTTTAGATGAATCCAATGCTTAAGACAAGACTAAATAATAAAGCTTATTTATAGAACCTATGACTTTAAGGAAGAATGGAAGTAGTAATCTTGCTCCACCTTCGTATTTTACCTAACCCAACCAAAATATACTATTGAATTTTTATCTCATTCTTGTTGTTTATATCTTCAGATGTTAAGTTATCTGCTCCTACTCTTATAAAAAAAGGTAGATTGCTTGACAACAGATGCTTTACCTTGGTTTTTTTTTCTTGGTCGGAATCTCATTTCCTGGAGCGCTAAGAAGCAGCCCCTTACTCACCTCTTAATCTATAAAAAAAGCCCTATTAGTAAAGCTTTGAAGCAAGCTGCTAGAAGTAGCGCGCTAGCGCTTTACTAATAGAATCTCAAGTAACTTCTCATCAAGAGTAGGTTCTTTTCAGGTACAAAAAGAAAATCAACATTTGATACCTCTTTTAACTTTTCATTTTCCAATAATAATTACACCTTCATTCGACCTCTTATTATAATTAAAGACAATGCTTATTTATCTTTTCGAGCTCATGGACTCTATTTATAGAGGACACTAAGTGAATCAACTCACCTTGCTTAATTTTATTTTTTTACAATATAATTTAATTTATTATTTTTTTTCAAACCTATTCAAAAATTAATAGAATATGAAATTGATATAGAGTGAGTGAATTAATTAGTTACTCCTTATATGATTTTTTAATACAATATAACATATATATTTGTAATTAGGACATATAAGTCTACAACAATATAAGACATATAAGATGATCACAATAGAGGAAAAATTATTCATTGTTTATGAAATATATAATGATATTGTATTCTATAACAATGAAATTTAAGATTAGTAAAAATTTTTCTTAAAAAAAAATAAATATCCAATAATTAATGGAGAGATAAAACAATCTCATTCTTGATAAGTATATTTCATGATTAATGAATAACATCTCATGTTAGAGTAAGAAATACATAGAACAACAAGAAATAAGTGATCGTCTTATATGTAATATAACATTATTATTATTATGGAAAGTATTATAAGTTTTATAGGATGATTTTTTAACGTCTTAAAATCATATAAAATGATTGTAAATCATCCTCTATATAAACAAACACATAGAATGATAAAAAATAAAAAAAATAATAGAATATATGATTCTTATAAGGTAGCTCCCAAAAGAAAAGAAAAAAAGATAATAGTTTATGTTCAAAAGCCAAAAATTTAAATCTATCTAATTTTATAAAGTTGATTTATTGTTTTTAAAAACTTTATGTATAATATGAGATATTTGTGAATATGAAATAATAGTGTTAAAAAATGTTCCAAAAAAGAGAGACTATAAATGAAATGAGTTAGTTGATTTCCACCCAATGCATCAATGCCTCTTACCATGTGAATTTTTTTCTCTAATTTGAATTTAATAATATAAATTTAACATAATGTTTTTAAAGTCATGTTTGGTTAAAATAATGATAATAGAAATAATTTAAGATATTCATGTGTCTAGATTAATTTTTAATTTAGAATATAATGTAAAGCATTATCATACTATTCATCTTTCTCACACTATTTAAAAATTTGCTAGTGTTTTATTTTTCTCACATTTATATAATCATTTATTACTTTTTTTCATTTTATCTATTTAAAATAATTTTTTTATAATTTTGTTTTATTTATAGTTTTATAAATTGTACTTTAATATGTATTATTATTTTAATCACACTGTCCAAATAAACATAGTAATAATAATAATAATGTTTTTATTTAACTTAATTTCTATTATTTTTCGTATTTTCATCACAATCCATTCTACGAATTAAATATGATATAAAATTAAAATAATTAGGGGTAAGCCATTAATTTTTTTTGAATAAAATAGATCATTTATAAAATAAAGTGACCTTAAAAAATGTATTATGTTCTTCCTAATAAAAAATTTATTTTTTTAAGTATAGTCTAATGATAGACTAATATTTTTATTTTAAATATCATTAAATTATGAATTAAAATATTTAATTATTATATTATTATTACTTTCTACTCATAAAATGTCAATTAATTTTTTTAATTCAAAAATTAATTCAAATACTAATAGCATAAACACAACCTTAAAAATGTCCAATGAAATCATTTATAAAATATTATTCATTGTTAGAGAAGTATATTATTAAAAAATGACATTTTTTTCTTTATAATATATTTTTTTAAAAATAATTTATATTAATTTTAAACTTTATTAAATTAAATTAGTATATTATTGCATACTCTTCGGTAACGAGAATAATTTCTTATCATTTTTAGGTTTTATATATTTATATATGTCAACAAATGAGTTTTAAGTTTCCAACTGTATGTGAGGGAGTTCCAGGACAAGGCATCATTATCAGATTGCAAGACGTGCCACCTAAAACTTTATGTTTGCTAATATCCGAGAAAAAAAATCTTGAAAAATATTAATATCACATGACACATTTTAGTAATATACTTTTTCTTAAAATTATTTTAATAATTAAAAATATAATTTATTTTTTAAATAATAATGATACATGTTACAACATAAAGATTACTAGTAAAAAAATTGATACAAATTCATATATATTTCACTATTTTTAACCGAGAACATAAAAATTTATATTTATTTTTACATTCATAATTCTTACTTTATGAAACATATTATTTAAAAAAATGAATTATTTTTTCAATTTTTAAAATAATACACAACATAAAATATATGATTACAAAAAAGGGGGTTATTGCCCTACATTTTTTTTGTTGTGCCAACACCACCGTTACATATTTAAAAATGGGTATACAAGATAAAATAAATAGATATTTTTAAATATATTTTTAAGAAAATTTAAAATACTTTTTTAATAATATTTCTTTTTAATTCTAAGTATTCCTAATTAAATATAACATTTATAGAAATTATTTAATTCAAAAAAATAACGTTACTACGAAGATATTGAAATATATTCACATAAATCATTTTATATAATGTTTTATCCATATCTCTAAAATTATAATATATAAAATAAAAGAGAAATAAGATAAAAGTAAAACATGTATTCTACTTTTTTTTTCAAATTTAACTTACTTACCACCTTATCAAAACTTAATCTAAAAGATAAATAGAAAAAAAACGATGAATTACTATTAGTTCAATGTGAGTTTACTCCAAATAGTATCGTAATAAATAACATGATGCATGTTATATATTAATAAAATTTTCATGAATATAAATATCATCATGATCATTATAATATGGAGAAAATTTTGTTTATAAAATCTTGAATATTTATATTTTCTCATTTTCAAATTTAGGTGGAGTGTACATCTTTGATATCCTAATGCGTGGTTATATGAGATAAATATACAATGTCAAGTTTATAATCCATTTAAATGATACGCAATCTCTATATATATTGGTCAAAACCAAAATGCATTAGCATATACATTATCAATCTTCGAGATGCACGTAAGTCCACCTTTAACCCTATGTATGGTCATATTCTGAGATGCATATATTGTATGTATTGGTCAACGTACTCATCATATGGACGACCAATGTTCTCATTATATGGACAATTTACTCCAAGACACAATGAGAGTCCCACTCCAAGTCTTATGTACGGTCAAACTCCGAACTTAGTAGGTAGAGAAACTCTAAAATACATGTAAATACATTGTATACACAGTTAATCAAAAGATAGTTCATAATAACCAATAATTCATGAGTACCATATTCTGTAAAACATTCATACATGTATCACATTACCCACAAAAAATTATTTCATGATGCATATATAAAATATCAGATGTCATGTATAATGTTTTTAATATTCATTTCATATAAAATTTTCCATATATGCATATAAAAATGTTTGTAAGGAATATTTTATTATGTTAACATTTATAACAATTCTCAAAAAATTTATGGCATCCGTTTTTCTTTATATATGATGTATGATATTTTCATAAAATAATGCACGAATAAAAAGTGGAGGAAGAACTCTTACTTAAAAACTTGTCAATTTACACTCTTAAGCCTATCACTAACTCTTTTTTTTAGCAAAAAATAAAGAAAAATTGTATAAATTTTTGTAACGTAAATTTAACACTTAAATGAAGAATGGTACCTTTCAGCGTTCATCGGAATAGAAATTAATAATTTCTCATCCCAACACTTTATGTTTCCAAACTCAAATGCCTGTATATTTTATTCCTAAATTATACTTATAAGTATATCGAAAACCATAAGATTTTAGAGAGCGAAAGTTTTAGAGAGATATAAAAGGGATAGGATTTTCTAGAGTGAGAAAATGGGTTGAAATTGTAGCTATTTATAGCCAAAACTAGCCCTTGTTGGTGGCTCTTCGTGCACCCCAGCATGAGTCGACGAAAGTGTAAAATCCTCACGGCCCTAGCATTGACTATTCGCCAGCCAGCGAGGTCATAATGAGCTTCTCGAGAAAAAGTTTTCCAATTTCGCAATTGATTTGATTCTTCACATGAAATTTCTTTATATGTCGTTACATCTTAAAATATTTTTATAAATTCTTTTTATGAAACTTTTATATAAATCACAAATTTTTGAGGTTTTACAACCACATTTAATATAACTTTTAGAAAATGACAAACATATCTTTAAAAGTAATTTAATTAGCATAGAATGAGTGTATTAAAGACAAAGGTATTTTTATAGATTTTTAAATTTTATATCAAATGTGTCGTGGGCACGATAAAAAATTATGTGGCAATAATCACACCCTTACAAAAACGAGTATAAATTTGTGTGCTAATAAAATTTCATTTTTCAAAAGGAGGAGAGAATTACAAAGTAGAGTGATCAATTAATCCAATCAATCATGAGTTGACAAATTTTATGATCGAATAGAAATGTATACAATTCATTCGTATTTGGATAGAATTTGGATTAAAAATTATATAATTAATTCAGATTCAGATCACACATATTTTATAATCTTTTGTATCATATATTTCGATCGTATTATTATTAAATTATAAATAAATATATATTTTATTTTATAATATATTATATTTAAATATTATACATATAATAATTATATTATATTACGATTTTAGTTTAATAAATAAATATAAATATTAATAATAATTTAATAAATGTATGATCATATTTGTTTTTCTTTTGATTTATTTATTTATTATTAAAAATAATAATTTTTTTAACTTATATATCAATTTAAAATTTAAATATTGTGTATGTTGTGTTTTATATATGACAATAATTCATAAATAAATTTCAATATCAATCTAATCTTATCTGATTCAAAAAAATATGATATGTTTTTATTTTAATTAGATCAAATTAATTATATCATCGAATCAGATTATAATTAAAAATCTTTTAATCTAATTTAAATCGAACAAAAATATACAATTTTGATAGGATAATTACCCTTATTATAAAGATGCCATAAATGTTCACCAGTATTTTGACATAATTCACTTCCTTCCTAACAACCACTTTTGACAATGTTGTTGATGATGATAACAAGTAATACAATTTTCTATTTCATTACTTCGTGTGGCAAAGCAAAGCCAATCCAAACGACCATCTTCTTTGACGTCCACAAGTGTCACCTTTTTTTTTTCTTTCTTTCTCTACAAGTGTCCACAACTGCCTTTCTCTGTCAAATTGATAATAATTTCATCAAATCTCAAGTGTCCATTGTGACATATCGATATAAATTTTGTGCTTCCTATTTGGATTATTTTTTTTCTTTCTAAATGTAAAATGGTAAAATATGTTTTATTTTAGAGAGAAATGAATTTTGAGTTTTGCGATTTTTAGTGAATGATGGGTTTTCTTATTTATTTATTTTTTTCAAAAATCACGAAGATAAAGTCATCTGGTATAATCAATCAAAAATCAACAAAATTTACCACAATCACCCCTAATGTGCATACATACGTGTAACATGTGACTAGTAATCAAAGAAAATGTCATTTAATAATCAAACAACGCTATTTACAATTAATTTTTTGGGGCATTAAGTACTTCTTTTCATATCAACTTATGTAATAATTTGTAATTGAATGTTAAAAACATGACCAACTATTGCATCAAATCGTTTCCATCAAATAATTTGACATAATTATCTCAACTTGAATTTGCCGTGGCATTTTATCACATCGTGGGTTTCAATTTTTACTATACCCACCACAGGGTCTAGCTAAACTTCCTTTATTTCAAGAAAATTAATGGTACTTACATCCCCTTGTTATATGATAGTATATCATAGCCTCTCAACTCTCAAGGCATACACATAAGTTAAATGTTGAAAAAAAGAAAAGAAAAAAGAAATTCATATGAAAATCACATGGTAATATTAATAATATTCCCAAGGTTTGACGTAATATAATAAATATTCTTAAAATTTTAAACATGATACAAATATTCTTAAAGAAGTTAAAATAAAATAAATTAATAGTAATCTTTTATATATTACCCATAAGAAATGATACAATTAATAGAAAATTAAAAAATAATAAAGAGAAAAACACAAGATATCTTATGATGTTTTTTCGATAAATAATAATTATCAAAAAAATAATTTAAAGAAATACAGTAAGTAAAATTAAATCTTAAAGAAAAAAATAGATTCAAAGATTCATCATTCTTAAAAATAAAAAGATATTTTCAAAGAAATATACAATGTATTATGAAATAAGTAATAAAGAAATGAGTATTATTGTTATAGATGTAAAATACATAACATATCATTAATTGACAAAAAAAATCATTATAAATGAACTATCAAAAATTTCTCAGAATGATAAAAGAAAAAATTAGATACATTCATTTAAGAGGAATCCAAATATTAATAAAAATACATTTCAGAGAAGGAATTATATACCAATAAAACTAATACTACTAGATAATATAATAATAAGTAAAAAAGATGTTTTATTAGGAATGATCAATTGAAATCTAGATTATTAAAAATATAAGAAAATGTATAACCAAGAAACTTATAGAAAAATATATTTTAAGAGAGAAAATGTATAGGTCATCAGAAAATATAGGTGTTGAATATATGTGTTGAATTTGCAATGAGGAATGACGTTATGCTAATGAATACACTAACATGCTTCAATATAGAAAAGAATTCAAAAACGAATTTTCATAGAAAGCAAAAATCATGGAAGAAGTTTTAAAATAAAATTAAAATAATAGAAGATTAGATATAGATGATACTTATAGTATTTATCTATTAGAGAAAACTAAGAAGCAACTGACTCAGAGTTCAAATATTCTTCATTAGATGATAAATGATTTGTATAGTATTGTAAATTTAAACTGTTCTTACAATAAAATAGGATTAAAATTTAAAGGTTAAACAAATTACCATTTACACGTATATAGATATAAGAGTTACTATGTGCGTAGTTAGTAAATACGTATTTTTAGAAGAATTTTGAAAACATACATAAAAATATTTAATTATAAGAATTACTAATAATACTATAATAAATCTTAATGAAGTCTTATAAAATACATATATAATGACAGGAAAAGAAAATTTCCATACCCCTATCATATATTAATAAGAAATAGGAATTGATTTATTAATAGAGAATAACTTCTTAAACTTATATCAACTGTTTATACAATATTTTGATCAAATAAGTTTAACACTAGTTGGTGAAACCATTTATGTGTTAAAAATAAAATAAAAAGAGTTGATTATATCAAACACAACTTGTATGTAATAACATAAAAACTAAAAATATGGTAAGATAAACCTAAAGAAATAAAATTTTATTTATAAAACACTTCATTAGACATTAAAGTGAACAAAACTCCTTTATCAATGAAATTTGGGAAGGTAAAACCTTAATGGTATCAAAAAATTATTAAAAACAGTAGGCTTAAAAAATCTTTTAAATCTAAAAATAAATAAGTCTAAAATGATTACTGGCATAAAACGTAAAAACTCTAACAAGTTATTAGAGGAAAACCCATGATTTATAATCTAGAAAATAGACTTGGGTTTGAGAAATAAATTTAAGAAATTTTTGAATAAAAAGTCATAATACCAAGTAATTCACCTTATTTTAATATAATATTCTTAGTTGAAAAAAGAAGAGTAAAAAAGAGAATGATAATAAACTTCAAAACATTGAATAAAAAAATATTGAAGATGGATTCTTTATTCTTAATAAAGAAGAATTTTTATCATTAATAAAAAAGGAAGAAATATTTTTCAAGTTTTGATTGCAAAAGTGAATTTTAACAAATTAAACTTATTGAGGAATCTCAATAACTATGGGTATTTAGCTGCCCCAAATGTCAATTTCAATGGACTTTTGTGCCATTTGGATTAAAACAAGGTTCACATATCTTTTAAAAATATATGTACAATATTTTTAAGAAATTATAAAATATTTAATGTGTTTATATAGATGATATTTAGGTTTTTAGTAATGAATTAAATAAATATTATTTGGATATTATTAACATTGTACAAAAATGCATTTTATTTTTTGAGAAAAAAATAGTAATTGCTTAATAGAAAATTAAGTATATAGGGTTTGAAATTGAAGATGAAAAATATCATCTACAATCCCATTTACTAAATAACATTCATGAATTTCTTAGTGAAATAAAAGAAAAAATCAATTGTAATTTTTTTTAGGATATTTAATACATGTCAAAGCATACATCAAGAAACTTAAAGAAATACGAAAACCTTTACAATTAAAATTGAACAACGATTGTATTTGAAAATGGATAGAGCAAGATACTTTATACATATATAAGGTGAAATTTTAGGTAAATTTTTTTACCAACTTTATATGCTTCAAGTCCATATGATAAAATGATAATTAAAGCAAATACTTTACATAAATATTAGGGAACAATTTTAAAAGCAAAAGTAGATGAAAAAATGAATATCTTTGTAAATACACATTAAGATCCTTCCAAGGTCCAAAATTAAATTATCAAGTAATGAAAAAAATATTTAGTTATAAATAATGTTATTAAAAAATTTACAATATATGTAATAAGTTTTGGATTCGTTGTCAAAATTGATAATACGAATTTTGGTTACTTTTTAAGAATTAATATTATTGGTGATTATAAGCAAATAAAATTAGCCATATGGAAATGGTGTATTAACACTACTACAATTTTGATGTTGAACATCTTCCATAAAACAAAAATAATTTAGCAGATGCCCTTAAAAGATAATTCATATTTTTAACTATTTTTGTTCTTACAAGAATGAAGCATATTGATATCAAAATAAAGATAAATGAAAAGAAGAAGAAAAATCCTTCAAGAACAACTTGAGATTTTATACCTAGAAGTCTCTCGTAATCGACAAGAGGGTCCAAAAACTCTAAACAAGAATTCATTTCAAAAATTTATTCTAATAAAGGTAAAACTTTTAAAGAAAGAATTTAAAATAAAAAGGAAGAGGCTAATAGTTCAAGGCTATCAAAACCTATTAAATCAAAAGAGAGTAATGTCTCTAAAAAGAAAAATTAAAAGCTCAATTGGATTGAAGAAGCAAAAAAAAAAAAAAAAATATTAGAACAAGACTTGTGTGATCTATAATAGTTTAAAATTAGGAATCTACACCAATTGACTTGAAGCAAATAAAGTTATTATTGGATTTAGTAAAATAACTCAGAAATTTTACTAATAGAATATAAGTTTAAGGAAGTTATGGAAACTATAAAATACCTAAGTTATTATCTCTAAAAGATATAGTTAAAAAAATTTATATAGCATTAGAATAACAACCAATGCCAATAAGTAGGTTGAAGACCATAGAAAAGATAATTCGATCTCTAGTACAATTTAGAGAAACACCTCCCATAGAGATAGAAAATATAATATGACTACCAGTACTACTTAAAGAAATATCCCTTAATAAGAAATTGTTGAAGACGAAAAAGACAAATATAGGAACCTAAGTAGGCCATAATAGTTGAGTCTTTACAACTTAGCTAGAAAATATTCTCAAGAACATATTGAAGATATAAAATTTTACACTATAAAATAAAATTTTTCTACAGATAGTAAATATAATATTCTTAAAGGAGATTATATATTTTTTGTTTATAAAGCTTTATATGCAGGTATAAGAGATGACCTATATCTAAAAATTAATTTAAATTAGTTAAATTATTTCTTGAAAAATTTAAGAAGGTTATAAAAAAAACTTCAAGAAGAAGATCACATTAGGTGAAAAACCTGTTTTACCTCAAATTTTTTAATCCACTTATGAATTAGAATGAAGAAAATAATATTCCTTACCATTTTATCAAATTAGGGATTTTGAATACTAATAGAGAAGTTTCAAAGCTAAAGGTGCTTCTAGGAAAAACAATTCCATGCAAAACTATGCATTTTAAGAGGAAAAATACTAATTCAAATTTATCATGAACTTAGTGAAATTGATAACTCTTTTGAAGTCAAGGTAATTATTTGACTAGTAAAATTATAATAACTTCTCACAGCAATATAACTATTACTTAAAAATATGGTGAGAAAATCAATAAGTTTGAAATAAATTTTTACAGTAATAATATTGAAATTTATAAGAAACAAAAAATGTGTTTTGTTTTTATGTCAAGAAAAACATTAAAGATCTCAAATGCATTTACTGCATGAGAGATCGAGAAGATGAAGATACATCATTAGCTACATCATCTAAAGGACAGTCAATAAAAAATGACAAAGAAGAATATAGATGTAGAACTTATATCTCTAGTCGATAATTCATGCTAAAGAAATGTAAGACGTAAAAACAAATGTCAAAAGTAGAAAGTTAGTTGAGAATTATTAAAGTAGGGTGAATAATGATTTTCCATTGTTATAAATAGGGATTATGTATCTTATAAAAGGACTCTCATTTTTATTAGTCGGACACACAACTTCAACAATAGCTAATACTCTATTCTAAAATATTATTCATCTGGCAAGTATGTATATAGAAATTATGAGCGATTAAAAATCACTCAAAGGTTCTTAATTGACTTTAAGAATTGTAATAATTATTAATATTATGAATAAAATACAGTATTATCACTTTTTTTTATTCTCTATTAAGTCTATATTAGACACCAAACTATGCACGGATGCAAGAGATTAGCCATTACTAGGAGAGTAATAAGGCTATAATAAGCTAAGGAATAATAGGTGTAACAAAACAAATAACCGAAGGAAAGACCTTAGTGGACCCATTAAATTGAAGTATGATAATTATAATTCTAAGTTAATTAAGGATCGTGAATGATTAAATATTTCTTGATAACATTCATAAAACTAATAAATAAGAAAATGAAAAACAAAGAAACTAAACTTAGGTTTGTATAGAAATAAACATAAAAAAATTATAAAATTAAATCAATAGTTTGATAATCAACTTAAAGATTTATTTGTAGATAATAGTTTACAAAAAATAACAATTAGTGTTTCAAAATAGCTAGTCCAAATTTGATATTAGAACCATAGTAAAGAAAACACATTAATAGATGAAATTTTCAATTCACTAGAAAAAAAAAGATAATGAATAAAACAAAGTCTCTTTGTTATTTAAGAGTTACATTCTAGCTCCCTTTGTTATTTAAAAATAATGATAATAAAAATATCCCTTTTTTCATCTAGTTACAATATTATTTTTTTCTTTTATTAAAGTAAATAATACAACATATCATTAATTTTTTACAATGTTAAATACTTCCGATAATTCATATTAAAACCAATTCATTTCAATAACTCAAAATAACCTTTATCTCATTTCAATATCTTGAAAATAGTTACATAGGTTCAAAACTAATTGCTCAAAACCTTCACGTCACCAAATCATGACTATCAAGTTAAATTACTTGGTGGGAAAAAAATTAAATGACACATGCTACTTCTCATAAAATAACTCAAATGACTCGCGGTATTTAAAAAATGATAATTTTTAATTGATAATGAAAAATTCAAATTATGAATAATTTTTATACTTCACACGTACATTTAAAAACAAAAAACTAATATGGAGTTTTTATATCACAAAGAGAGCCAAGCGATTTAGCATCCAGATCAATATTTATAGTTCATACTATAAATTATTTATTACTTTTAATATAAGTAAATAAAATTTAAAATTATTTCAAACTTTATTTTTGAAAAGAATAAATATTGTATATAAATAGAAAACACTTGATTCAAAAAGGAAAAAAGAAAAAAAAAAGAAATAGAAAACACTGTCTAGCCAACTTGCAAAATTTTGAACAACGTCTCTCTCTCTCTTTCTTTGGTCTCCAATAGAGTCCCTTCATTCTTTCACTTTACTTTTCTCGATAAATTTTCTCTTTGCTCTGGTAGAGTCTCCATTAAAGGCTCTAACCTGCCCTACCCAAAAGTTCACAAGCAACAAATGGTTCTCCAATTGTACGGACATCCCCACCTTAAGCCTCTACCTTCGTTAGACCTACAATGCCTCCAATTCCTTACTCTCCATTGCTTTCATGGCATCTCCTTGTGCTTTTGCTTCACTTGTGCTAATGCTAGGTCTTGAAAAATAGGATACCCGGATGACTCTTTTCGAATCTGAATTCACCACAGACGCCAATATAACCAAGGAATCAACATGGGCATTTCCTCGAAAAATTTGCTTGATCTCAAAAGTTTTGAACACCATTTTTTCTTTCTTCACCTCTTGTACGTAAAGTTTCATTCTTTGTTCCTTAGCTTCAAAATCTTCGTTGACCTGGTTTACTATGTGTGAATTGCTATGTATTAATATCTTCTTAACTCCAAGGGCTATTAATTGTTACAATGCCAAGATTAGGGCCTCATACGCAGCAACGTTGTTGGTTTCTTGGAAAGTGATCCAAAGGAATTATTCTATTAAACCCCACGTTGGGGTGAATATTACGATTATGACTCATACTCCTCGTGAATTGCTTGCTCCATCTACATGCACCTTCCATAACTTCGTTTTAGGGGGATGTATTTCTCCCACTAAGGTTGATTTCACTATATGTATAGGAGCACATTCCTGATTGTTCTCTTGTGTCCATTCCGCGACAAAATCTGTGAGGATTTGTCCCTTGATAGCGGACAAAGGCTTATAGTGTATCTCAAATTAACTCAACTCAATGGCTATTTGAGAAAGACGCTTAGAAATTTCCAGTTTACCAAAAATGCTTTTTAAGGGGTATGAGGTGAGGACCACTACCCTATGTGCACCAAAGTAATGCCTGATTTTACGTGCCATCATTCTTATTATGAAGGATGCTTTGTCTAGAGAAGGATACAATTGTTGTGCCCTTGTCAGCAAATGATTCACGTAGTACACTGGGTGTCCCTCTTTGTCGACCACCAATATGACACTGACATCTTTGTCCGTGAAGGACATGTACATATACAAATCTTCACCAACCATAGGATTAGCCAAAATAGATGCTTTCCCCAAGTAATCTTAATGGAATGAAAGGCTCATTCGCATTCACTATCACAAATGTATTTCGTGTTCTTTTTCAATAGTCGAAAAAATGGTAGACATTTTTCGTTGCACTTAGAAATGGAACGGCTTAAAGCTGCGATACTTCCATTTAATTGTTAGACTTCCTTGAGGCAACAAAGAAACTTAATGTTGTTTCTGGCTGAGATTTTATCTGGGTTGGCTTCTATGCCTCTAGATGTCACTAAGTACCCTAAGAATTTCCCCTAGGCTACCCCAAATATACACTTCTTTGGGTTGAGATGCATTTTATAATTCCAAATTATCGCGAACACCTCTTTAAGGTTAGAGATATGATCTTTAGTACATTTTTTTAACCATCATGTCCTCAATATGCACTTCTATGTTTCGCCCAATTTGGTTTTGGAACATCTTGTTTGTCATTCTTTGATAGGTAGCATCGGCATTTTTAAGACCGAACGACATCTTAGTGTAGCAAAACGTCCATTCTTCTGTGATAAACACCATTTTTTCTTCATCTTTGGGATGTATTAAAATTTGATGGTAGCCCGAATAAGAATCCATAAAGCTCATTGATTCAAACCTGGCTATGGCATCTACTAATTGGTCAATATTTGGCAAAAGGGAAGCAATCTTTTGGGCTCGCCTTACTCAAATAGGTGAAATCCACACACATTCTATGCTCGCCTTCTGCTTTGTTCACTAATACCACATTGGACAGCTAAGTTGGGTACTTGACCTCATGAACCCAACCCACATTTTTCAAGGACTCGATCTTCTTCTTGATAATCTCATTCTTGTCTCTGGTGAATCTCCATTTTCTTTGTTGGATTGGCTTTTTGGTGTGATCTAGGCATAACTCATGGGATATGATATTTGGATCAATACTGTGCATGTCTTCAGGATTCCAAGAAAACAGATCCATGTTATTCTTCAAGAAATTGATAAGAGCAACTTTGAATGGAGAAGATAGTTCAACATTGATTTTCACGCATTGGTCGTTCCTGATTTCCCCTATATGAACCATGTCATATTTGTCGTGGACTTCCATCATGATATGCTCACCTATACATAGTTTCTTAGTCTCTTTAGGATGACCTTTGTTCTTTAATTACTATTTAGAAGATTGGGGTAGCGTATTCTTCATAGTGGCATTGTAATAACTCTCTACCCTATCTTGTTCCCACTCAATCTCTCTTACCTTGTCGATAGTTTGGTACTTAATCATTTGATGGTATGTCGAGGACATTGCTTTCATTTTGTGTATCCATGGGCAGTCCAAATTGCATTTTAAGATGTGGGGGTGTTCAAGACGATGAAGTTTGTCAAAATTATGACACCTTCTATCGACACTGGTAGATGTATGGTACCTACTGACATCGTTACACTGCCATTGAAACCAACCAGCGGCATTTGCTATTGAGTGATCTCTTTAGGATCTATGCCCATGTCAAGAATGGAAAATAGGTATAAGAGGTCAGATGAGCTACCATTGTCGAATAATATTCGACGTACCTTGCAATGACCTATTTTCACAATGATCACTAAAGGGTCATCATGAGGGGTAGGCATTCTCGGCCTTTGAAAGTGATTGGGTAAATGGGTCCATCAGTTCTTAGACTATAGACCAAACGTCACGTATCTTGAGCTTCTCGTGAATACCTTTTCCTATAGTTGCTGGTATTGTCGGCCATAGTAGGTCCTGCATGAATGGTGTGTATTATTCGCACATCCCTTGTGGGGCAGGGTGTGCTCTATTGGGTTCCCTACAAATTAGGTTAGTTGGAATTCTGATCTTTTGATTAGGATTGTCTCTTTGAACCTTTTCCCGAGGACTTCTGGTTTTGTCGATAATGTCCCTTAGTTACCCTTCTGAAAGGAAGTCTTCAATCTCCCATTTCGGATGGAGATAATCTTGGGTCCAATGCCCTGTGTCTCTATGGAACGCATAATACTTATTAGGGTTTCTAAGTGGAGCTTTCATGGCGGGTGGCCAATTAACGTTGTTGAGGTAGGGGTGGTCCTCGAAAGGGAGATAAGGCACAACCCCAAGTTTCTGAGTTGGCTCTTGGCCTTTGGGTGGTTTTGAAGAAGGGAAAATTGATATGTTTCCCCCGATATGCCTTTTTTTCTCTTCTCTCTTAATGGGGGTGGGTCTGTTCTGGATTCTGTTGACCAACCCTTTGCTTGATTTCAGTTCTCTTTCCACATTGAATTTTTTTTAGGTTCTTTATAAATTGCCTTTAGGGAGTGTGGTGTAGTTTTTGTCAATTCAATAAAAGGCCATTATCACCCTTGATCCCCTTTCAAAAGGCTTCAATGGATATGGAATTAATACATTGGTTAATCTCCATCTTTTGTGTTTTGAACCTCCGTATGTAAGCTTCAATCGTCTTATTCTTCTCTTGAACTATTGAGAACAAGTGGTGAGATTCTTTCTTGATTGGTTTATTACAAGCATAATTAGTGAGGAATGTTTTGACTATAGCACCAAAGCTAGCAATACTCTTAGGGGAAACTCTATGAACCACTGTTGGGCTGAGTCTTGGAAGGTGGCTACAAATAGTTTACAGTACATTGATTCTCGCTTGTCTTCGGATAGGCTCATTGCTACCATAGCCATCTTGAATTAAAGAGCGTGTGCCAACGAATAATTGGTTCCTTTATATGTAGGACACTTGGGAGCATTAAATTTTGGGGGAGGCAATGTTAGCTCGATAACATTCGAGAAAGGTGATGTAGATAATTGATTACAAAAATTTTCAATGTCATCCTATGGCTTTGACTTTTCTTGCCCTTTAAGCCTATTTTTAACTCTCGTCCACATTTTATCTTCCATCTCCTTTAACCTTTTGTCCAATTCATCACCCGAGTTATAATGAGGAATTGGTTGAATAATAGGTCCATAAGTGAGGGGATTCACTTGGAAGGGCTCTATAATGAAATGAGGATCTAAAACTATTTAGGGATATTGATTAGTATCTATATGTTGATGAGGGTCATGGACACGAGTTATATGTTCCCTTCTAGAGGGTTAACGTACTATTTGGGGACTACTGGGTGTGTAGAATGAACTCCCTATGTTTGAACACATATTTTGTTCTACCCGAGATCTTAGCTTGGTGTTCTCCTGTTGGCATTCTATGAAAGCTTGTTGCAGTTCTGTTATTTGTTTCTGAAAGCCCTTTGATAATCACATCTCTTTTGAATGGAGCATTGTTCGAACTACAATTTGGGGAAGTACCTAAAGGTTGCGTGGCTTCTATGGATGAGCCCACATTGTGAAGGGTCAAACCTCGATTTTTGCTAGCTAAAGTAGTTATTAAATCATGATCTGTAAATAACCTGAAGGGCGAGAAAAGAGGCTCCCTATCGTTAAGGTCAAATTATTGAGCCAATGGAATGGGGTTGTCTATCTGTTCACTGATTAGGGGTGGACAATCCATTTGACGGTGTGCAAACTGAGAACACGAGTTAATTCTCCTAGTATATAATCAGGTCTCAAATGCCAATTATGGGCTAGAAAGATTTAAGTTCCTATAGATGGCGCCAATTTTTTGGAAGGAATTCAAGTGTTCAAGATTCTAGTGATTTATAGTGAGAAATATAAATTTAGATAATTGAATGAGATCTTATATTCTACTCATTTAAGGGGTATATATAAATATGACATCCTATGTGCGTGCGAGCTATATGGGTGACCTATATACAAAATTATATACAAAATAAATAGAAAGTAGACCACTATAAATGTTACATTGTCATGTCATTACATACATATAACCATCGGTCATTATATTCATGTCGTTCTCTGGATTCCTAAGCATATTTCCCCGGTAGCTCACGACTTCAATAGATCTTGACATCTTAGACTCCGTAGTTGGATAACGAGGTCCTCAAATCAATCGAATTGTATGTTTTGCAAACCTCGTTGTGCCCAGATCATATCAAAGCCATCATCATAACTTCGTTATCCCTCAGTGTAATATTTGCATTTATTAGATCGTATGTCCATTACATATTTAATACCAAATACTTGGCACTTAAGCTCTACTCGCTTTCAAACAAACGAATGGCTCTTATGCCGTTGAAACCTACAGCATCAGCTCCATGGTTTCTTTACTGTCGAAGATTGCCTATGACTTTTAGGAATCAAGCGCAGAGGCCAAGAATAGTACTATTACGATCTACTCTAGTATTAAGATTCCTACTAAAATGGCGTTGTTGAATCATATTTGGCACATAATGTTCTACGGTTAATAAAAATGGTGGAGTTCTGGTGAAGCATGAGATGAAGAAATATAATATGGAAGCTAAGAGGATCTTGAGTTTAGCTGCTCAGACTGGGAGTTGTGTAATTAGCACTACTAATGCAACGACTAATACCACCTTCTAGTCCTACTGATAATCCGATGCCAAGTGATGATAACAATGTCGTTTCAATCATTGGGAGCCCTAATTTGTTTTTGGGTTTGGTTTTGATGCGAGTCTAAAACACTATATATATATATATATTAATAATATACCATAAATATATCGGTAAAAATAGCTAAAGTTGTTAGCTTTTTTTTCATAAAATTTAAACTTTTTATCTATATATTTACTACATAATACACAAAGTGATACACCAAGCATACGACAATTGAATTATAGGGATGATAATTTATATTATAGTTTGATTAATCGAATTGAATTTGAATAAAATTAAATTTATGTTAATTTAAATAACCTAAAAAATCGAGTTGGATTTGAACGAACCTATTAACACAAAATTTAAAAAAAAATTATAACATAATTCAACTTTTGTCTTAAGTAAAAAACTTAAAATTAGAGAAATATATTTCTTTTCGTAACATATTGTAATTCTTAAAAGTAACATCTTTTCCTTCAAAATAATATAGAAAATTATTATTCAAAATTCATATGGGTTTTAAATAAGTTATAACTTGTTCATTTTTTTCATGTTACTATTAGTAAATTTGACTACAACAAATAAAATTTTGAAAAAGAAAAAATAATGTAAAAACAATACGCAGGTTATGATAAATTTGTATTGTATGTTATACCTTTAGGTTAATTAATTTTTTTATTATTTTAAGTTTTGGTTCTTAATTTACGAACATGTTTTAATTTAAGTCAAAGAATCAATAAAGAGATAAATGAATATGATATAACTAATATAATTAAAAATAAAATAAAGAGATGAAATAAATATTGATGTTCTTCTAAATTCAAAGAAGCTAAAGATGATGTATATGAGTACAATTTGAGAATTTTTCTTTAACTTCTCGTAATATTTTACGAGAATACAAGTATTGTGATCAATCTATCAAAATAGATGTAAGAATTGAACAAGTATTTTAACATGTCATTATAATAAGTGTGTTAAGGACACATATAATATAGATCAAATTTTTATTAACTAATTATTGTAACATAACATGCGTGTCTGAAAAATTATATTATCTTCATGAATTTTATAATGTATATAAGTTGTTTATTTAGAATTTATCGTTTGTACAAAAGATTAGTTGTTATAATGTTATTTTCTTCATTTTTGGTATTTGATATAATGTTGTTTGAGCTAATGAGTTTTAATCATTAAATATATTTTTTTATTTATAAAAAATAATAATTCAATTAACTAAAATATGTGCGAAGATTAATTTATATCAATTCATTTGTATTTGATTTGAATTTTAATTCATTTTTATTAATTTTAATTAAATTTAAATTAATTAAGATTAAATCAATTTAAATTAAATTAATTTTATCCAACTCAAACTCACCAAATTATCAAAAAAAAAAAAAAATGCTACCGCTACTGAATTACTTCCCAGTCGTCCCTGCTTCAATTCCCACTACCCCAATTATCTTTTGGTAAAAATAAAAATTTAACTAAGATAATTAGTTAAAAGAGTAATTTACTTTTGTGTTTCCATTTGTAGTAAAAAGGTTTAATTTATTTTAAATTTAATGGAATGGGATGATGTTAGTATCTTTTGAGTTTTTTTAATCCTCATGGGGAGGAAATATTTGGATTGCCCGTAAAGATTTTTATTTTCTTCATAAACATTTTTATTGATTGAAAAAATATTTTGAATAATATTAAAAGTAAATGTATTATTAAATATAACATTAACTAATAACAACATCAATTTTCTTCATTTACATACTTTTTTTTAATTTTCTTAATTATTGAAATAAATATTATTTACTCATTTATTGTATTTATCATATATTAAAAATAAAAATATCATTGAATAATGGTTATAAAAATATCATTAAATAATGATTATATGTAACATTTGTTAAAATTAAAGATCTAATTAAATAAAAAATAATATTATTATTGATATTAATTATTTGAAAATCATATAAGTTAACCCTTCACTCAATGTAAAATAATATATATATTTTTGTGAAAATTAAAAAGTAATAAGCTCATAAACCATTAGAAAACTTCTCCATTCATTGTTTTAAACAACTTACATATAAAAAATCCATTTTAATATAAATAAAATAATATATTTTTTAAATTATGAAGATGATGTGGCTGATACAAAACTATTCATAGAAGAGGGCATGCGATTGAACTTGTTGCCTTTAACTTTTATAAGCTGTGTCCTCTTATCACCTATTTAAGAGGGAACCTTTTAGATTTGCTACTTGTAAGATTCTATTAATTATTAACAATAACAATTTTTTTTTAATGGCATAAGGGGTTCTATAGTTTAAGATAAGTAGTTTTTAAATGAAGTTATATAATAATTTTCATAAAAATATCACTGTAATCCCTGTGTTAATTGTTGACTTAATTTATTTTGCAAGATTTTCAAATTTTAAATGTCAATTATCAGGAAAAAATACATTTCTTATTAACTAATTGAATTAATAAAAAAATAAAATAAATAAAAACTCAAATGTAAAACTCATTTCCAATACTCGATATCCCAATCAGCTAAAGAAGTCTAGATTGTAAACTTAATACTCAGTCCAGTTATTCACCATCTTATTTTTGGCGGCATTAGACCAAACTGGGAACATATTTTAGCGTCAAAATACTCCATTAAAGGTCACATCTCACACACATCCTCTCCTCGACCACTCTTTACTCGATCACCTCCATTGTTTCTCACTTGATTTTTAGTTAAAAATCTTCCATGGAAGGCTATCCACATCCCCTAATATGTTAATGTAGCCGAAATGCTTAAGTGAACACTTCCTGGACATGTAAAAGACTATAAAGATCACAACAATTTTATCAAAAAATTTAATGTGTTAAAGTTGGAGGTGGAGTGTAGTAAGAAATGTAGAAGAAGAGAGAATTAAATGCTTCTGTATTAATCCTTATCAATTGAAACTATTACATTGTATTTATAGTATTGGCTGGTGATTCATGCTGAGCACAAGCAGCAAATGGGTTGCCACGAGGCACCATGGAGTAGGCATAATAGAAACTGTTCAATGGCAATCATAACAAACATTGCAAAGATGTTAGGAAAATCGATTATATTTTTCTTATTTTAAATAGTTATTATTTATTTATTATTTAAATGATTAGAATTCAAACAAATTCGATAAAATAATGATAAAAGAAATTAAAACAGATAAATAAAAATACCAAAAATTTAACGATATTTAATATAAATGTTACTTATGTCTTCAGGTATCGTTCAACACTTTCACTGTCACTAAATGAATAAACTCTAAAATTACAACTAATTGGACAAAACTAAGCTAATCAATTATCCTTACAAAAGAGATAAAGATTTACAAATTTTGGGATGTTTTAGAAGCAGAGGAAAGAGCTTTATTTATAGTCTAAAATACAACACTTGCCTTTATTCTTAATCAATGTGAGACTTTTTCAATTTTCTCATTAAGAAACTATATAACAAATCTCTACCTTAGCGACTTAGCAATTCTTAAATGGTTTCTTCAATCTATAGATCAGCGACGCCATTGCCAATTCAAATTTGCAACAAGTTAATCAAGTCCAGACAATGTTTGAACTTAATTTTCGTTACCACCTTGGTCATCATATCTACGAGATTCTCTGTACTATTGATATTATGTACTAATACTCCACATTCTTCAATAATCTCTCACATGAAATGGTAACAAATATCAATGTGCTTTATACGTGCATGGTAAATGAATAGCACTTTGACTGTCACAAAACATATTAATATGTTTTTGATCAATTCCCAAGTTTCAAGTAAACCTCGTGACCAAATAGCTTCCTTCATAGCTTCTATAACTACCATATACTCTACCTTTATAGTAGACAAAACACTTGTGGACTACAAGGTAGACTTCTAACTAACTGGTGCTTTAGCAAGAGTAAACACATAACCAGTAGTTGACCGATGCTTATCTAAATCTCCTACATAGTCAAAATCACAATATCAAACTGTAAATTGACCAATAATATTATCCTATTGAAATACTAAACCAACATCTACAGTATTTAAAATATACCATAGAATCCATTTCATAGCCAACCAATGTCTTTTACTAGGATCATACATGTACCTGCTTATAGCACTAACCACATGTGAAATGTCAAGTCTCGTACACACCATTGCATACATCAAGCTACCAACCGCATTTGCATATGATACATTTTCCATATATTCTCGTTCTACATAATTCTTAGGAGATAATTGAGCACTAAGCTTATAATGAGAAACAAGTGGAGTACTTATAGGTTTTGTCTTTTCATTCATACCAAAATGTCACAGTACCTTATTCAAATATTGACTTTAGCTCAAACTAAGCTTCCCCTTATTCCTGTCTCTACTTATCTCCATACCGAGAATCTTTTTGGCTTATTCCACATCTTTTATCTTGAACTCTTGATTTAGTTCAGCCTTCAACTTCTCAATTTCTGCTTGGCTCTTTGATGCAATTAACATATCATCGACGTGCAATAGGATATAGATGAAAGACTCATCTTGTAGCTTGCAAAAATACACACAATGATCATATGTACTTTTAGTATACTTCTGCTGCAACATAAATTGATCAAATCATTTGTACCACTGCCTTGGAGATTGCTTCAATCCATACAATAATTTTTCCAACTTGCAAACCCAATTCTCTTTACCAGCAACATTAAATCCTTCTGGTTGAGACATATAGATTTCTTCTTCCAACTCACCATGTAGAAACATAGTTTTCACATCAAGTTGAACTAGTTCCAAATCCAAATGTTTTACCATGGCCAACAAAATTCTAATGGAGGAATGTTTTACAACTAGAGAAAATACCTCATTATAATCGATTCCCTCCTTCTGAGCGTAGCCCTTAGCCAACAACCTTACCTTGTAGTGAACACCATCTTTGTGAGGAAATCCTTCTTTATTTGTATACACCTATTTGTAGCCAATTTTCTTCTTGCCCTTAGGTAGTTGTGTTAACTTCCATGTCTTATTCTTTTGTAGGGATATAAGTTCTTCGTCTATGGTTTCCTTCCATCTTTCAAATTTAGGGCTTCTAATTGCTTCTTTATATACAGAAGGAAAATTATTATGCATAACTAAAAGTGCATAAGCAACCATATTTTTAAACTGAGTAGGTAGATCTTTCATACCTTTGTATCGAGCAGGCACCTTAACATTTTTTCATCGTGGCCTATCAACTGTAGTTTCTTCTTATTGTTGTGGAGGTTCTTTGATTAAAACCCCTTCTTCATCTGATTCATCTTCTACCAATGGAGGATCAACTTCTGTCTTATCTCCACCAACTGGATTAGCAATTCTGATTTCAAATTCTACCTACTTGGGAGTTTTCTCCACCTGCCACTACAGATTCATCAAAGGTAACATCTCTACTAAAGATTATATTTTTAATTTCAAGGCACCATAGTCGATATCCCTTAGAACCAGAAAGGATCCTTAAAAATAGCTTTCTTGGCTCTTAGATCCAACTTTGATTCTGTTACATGGTAGTATGAAATACAACTAAACACATGTAATAAATTGTAACCTCTAGCAAGTTTTCTAGACCATACCTCAATAGGTGTTTTTCCTTCAAGGGTAGACGATGGTAGACGGTTGACAAGATGACATACATACATCACAATCTTAGCCCAATACTGCTTGCATAACCCAACATTTGACAACATACACCAAACCTTCTCTAGCAAAGTCTGGTTCATACATTCTGCAACTCAGTTCTGTTGTGGTGTTTTTTGAATAGTGAAATGTCACATTATTCCTCATTCTTCACAAAATTTCATAAATAGATCGTTTATGTACTCAGTGCCATTATCAAACCTCAGACGCTTAATCTTTCTACCAGTCTGAGCCTTGATCATCTTCTTCCACTTGAGAAAAATTCCCAACATTTCATCCTTCTTCTTCATGAGATACACCTAAACTCTTCTGGAGAAGTCATCAAAGAAAGTGACATAATAATGTTTTCCACTCATGGATGGAGTTCTTATTGGCCCTCATACATTAGTGTGGATGTAATCCAAAATTATTTTTGCATTATGGAGTGCAGTTCCAAAGCCTAATCTTTTTTGCTTCCCCAATACACAATGCTCACAGTATTCTAGCTTGCCGGTTCTCACATCTTTTAACAGGACTTTCTTGACAAGAATCTATAAAAATATTTCACCAATATGTCCCAAACGCATATGCTATAGCTTGGTAGTTTCTAAATTTTTTTTCTTCCTTCAAAAATGTTGTTAATGTTGTCTCAATAACCATACTACCAAGGTAGTAGTACAAGTTATTCTTCCAAACACCTTTTATGGCAACACGTGCTCCAGAAGTAACCTTCAATGCCCTATTTTGCATGGTTACAGTGAAGTCTTTTGATTATATAACTCTCACAGTAATGAGATCCTTCTTCATATCTTTGACATAATGAATATCTTTCAAGATTTTGGTTGAACAATCTTGATTCTTCAAACAAATTGTATCGATCCCTAAAATTTTGAATGGATAATCATTATCCATAAAAACAACTCCACTGTCTAGTTCTTCAAAGTTAAAGAACCATTCCTTATTAGGAGACATATGGAAGGTACATGCTGAATCAAAAATCCAATCACTAGGATGGGATGTTGTTAACAAACCATCTAATGCAAAATCTGAATTTGAATTGCTTTCAACTACACATGTATCAAACAACACAGATTTTCCTTTCTTTGATAGTTTTGAACAATTTTTCTCCCAATGGCCTTTTTCATTAAAAATGTACTTTCATCTTGACCACGCCTTTATTTTGAATGAGACTTGTCTTTCCTTCCTTTCTGTTGAGTTTGTGGATGCTATCTTATAGATAGTGCCTCTGCTACTTCATTCGTGCTTTCTTTCTTTTTAATCTTTTTTTTCTAATTTTATAACTATACAAAGCAGTGCAAACTTCCTCAAAATACACTTTATCCTTCCCAATTAGTAAGCTCATAATAAGGTGATTAAACTCATCAAGAAAGGAGGCTAACAACATCAAGGCTAAATCTTCATCTTTAAAAGTTTCATCCATATTTAACAAATCTGCTACTAATTAATTAAAATCAGTAATGTGGTCGTTCATTGTGATATCTGGAAGGTATTCAAAACAGAATAACTTCTTCAAATAGAGTCGATTATGTCTGCTCTTCTTCGTGAACTTGTCTCCAACACCTTCCATAACTTACTTGAGGATGTCTCCTATATGAACGTGTATTTTTGTTCTCTTAAGAGACATGAACAAATTGTATCATATACCAATCAATTGATACTTTTCCACTCAACTTCATCTGCTTCATCTGGTTTCTCTTCTTTAATGGAAATGTCTAGATCATATTGAAATAGAGCATCTAGAACTTTGCCCTTTCATATGTCAAAATGATCAGTTCCATCAAACTTCTCCACCTCGAACCTTGCATTCATCACCATTGCTTTGCCTGATGTGGATGGTTATCCTTTTTTTAGGGAGCATTATCTCCTGTCATTTCTTCATATTACAATAACTAGCAACTATATTTCAATAGCAAACAAACGGAATACAAACAAATTCCTAGGTAGAAACATTCGGCTCTGATACCAATTGTTGGAAAAATCGAGTATATTTTCCTATTCTAAGTAGTTACTATTCACTTATGATTTAAATGAATAGAACTCAAACTGGCCTGACAAAATAATGCTATTGCTATTGAAAATATAATGTTAAAAGAAACTAAAGCAGATATTAATGCAACAATATTAAAGAAAATATATAAAAACACCATAAATTTAACGATGTTCGATATAAATCTTACTTATGTCCTCAGGCATCATTGACCAGTTCTACTATATCTAAATGGATGTACTCCAAAATTACACCTAATTGGGAAAAATTGAGCTAATTAATTACCTTTACAAAAGAGAGAAAGATTTAAAAATTTTAGAATCTTTTAGAAATGTAAGAAGAGTTTTATTTATAGCCCAAAATACAACACCTAACTTCATTTCTAATCAATGTGGGGCTTTTTCAATTTGCTCACTAAGGAGCTATACAGAAAAAAGCTATATGAGCTTACATATCTACCTATTGTTATAGCATCCCTCAAATTGTAGGTGGTGAAACAACCATTGACTTGTCACGAAAGGAAGTAAAACAAGCCTCATATGAAAAAAGGCACCTTAGTTCCCAAGTATGTACTTAAAATGATGCAGAGGTCAATTGGAGGTAGGGGAAGAGGGTTATTGATGAGACAACTTAGGAAGGAATGATCTAGAGACCTTGTCCCCTAGTTTCCTACGATTTAAAAGTAACTACTTTATGAATATTACAAATCCACAAGTACATAAGTCGTGTACAAATAATAAATGTTTTTAAAATCGGAGTTGTTGTATCTATGAGTAACTTGTCAAAGTGTGTACAAGAACTAAGTATTGAAATATGTACTTTTACTTTCTATTTGAACTATCAAAAAATGAATAAAAAATTAAAATAAATAGATAAAAATAATTAAAGAAATAAAAATAAATTCATTACACAAATTAAACAAACTTAGGGATTCAATTTCCTATCATAATCCCATAATTTTCTATATTCATTAACATTAAATAAATGATTAGATCATTAACTAAGTCATACTTTGTTAATTACTAGCCATATGTCTATGACATAACAATATTAATTTAAAATATACCTAACCCTCGTTAAAAATGACATCTTAAGCATACAAAGGTCAATTAAGCATAAAAGACTCAATTAGAGTTACACAAATAATACTGAAAAATTTATTGACACATTATATTAATATCGACTTAATACATATCCATTATTTCATACCAAGCACATCGAATTGAATACTCATTCAAATATTTAAATAACATTAAATAAACATTAGTTAATCATGTTCATAGTATGGGTTCAATAATTCCTAGAATAAAATATCTACTTCATAATACTTATTTTTAAAACAATAATAACAAGGGAAAAAATTACAACAAACATAAAGATTACCGTTAGTAGAGATGAATGGTGAATTCCTTATGAAGAATCTTTCTAAAAATGTTCCAAATTTTCTTCTTTTTGCTCCAAGAACATTAAACCCTTCTTTCCATGCTTAAAAATTACGTTCCAAAACTACTATAGTTTTGGGTCCTATGGGGGTTTTGGGGCTAAAACTCTTGAAAAATGGTTCAAATAAAACTTGGACCATTGGATCAACTTCAGATCAAAGGATGAGATGAAAAAATGATTAAAAACAAATTTGACCAATGGATGGGTGACATGTGGCACATTAGAAAGGTGGAGGCATTACATTTTTGACACGTGGCATCTAAGAAAGATATAGTTAGTTGACGTGCAAATGAAATGTCGCTCAAAATTGGATGAATGTATTCTTGCTAGTAACATAGCAGATGACATGGCTAGGACAAGACTTTGAAAATGCGGGTGGAACACTTGTACGAGACGTGGCTCATAAATGTTTATGTGTTGCCAAGTGGAGCTCTCCCATTGTATTTTTATAAGGATATCTTGATAAGATTCTATATACATCCATATGCTTTAAAATATTTTTTAAAAATTCTTAAAAATTATATTATTGTCTAAAATATTATTTTAAAACTAAAAACACAATTTAATTAATTAAAAATGTAAATAGTAAGCATTAAAATGATATAATAATTATATTTTTCATGGAGTTATTAATGAAAAAATTGAGGTAAGCTTGACTTAGCTGTTGAGTAAGATCAATACTTACGAGTTTGTAATGAACAGTAAGAAGGTTAGTGGTAAAACAAATGTTGTTATGACTCATCCATCCACTAACAAGAAGCAAAAAGGATCAACAAAGGAAAAGATAAGGCACCAAAAGCAAGCTAAAAAGGGCAAAACTTTATAGTAAAGGCAAGAAGAACAATGAAGGAATAAAGGAAAATTGTTTCCATTGCAATCAACTTGGGCATTAGAGGAGGAATTGCAAAATTGTTTCCATTGCAATCAACTTGGGCATTAGAGGAGGAATTGCCTTTGCTACGTAGCTATGGTCAAAAACAAGAAGAAAGAAAAAATTAAACATGATGTACTAGTTCTTGAATCTTATTTAACTGAATATGATTTGTTCCTTTGGATAGTTGATTCAGAGGCTTTAACTATGTTTATACTTTTATATAGTTGATTAATTTTCTTGTCGAGGTGAAGGATCCACTCTTTACCATGAGTGTTGGGAATAAGGACATTGTTTTAACTAAAGTAATGGGAGAAGTGTATATTCAATTCAAGAATAATAAATATTTTAATATTAGATATTTTTTATTTTATTACTAGGTTTACTAGAAATTTAGTTTCAGTTTAAAGGTTGTGTGAATATTTTTATAAAGTTTCATTTCGTAATAATAGTATGACTATTATAAGAAATGGAATTGATGTTTGTATTGCATTTTTGGAAAATGTCCCTTATGTGCTAATCCCAAGATTGAACTCAATGCTTAAGACATAAATGTTTAGTGTTGAAATGCCTAAACCTAAAAAGAAAAGGTTTTCTCCTAAAAATGATACATGTTTGTGACACTTCAGAATTTGTCACATTACATTTGATAGAATTCAAAGATTGGTAAATAATGGTACTTTAAGTGAGCTAAGTGTTGGCACACTTATAGTGTGTGAATCTTGTCTATAAGGTAGAATGACTAAAAGGTCCTTCTCTACAAAGGGACAAAATGTCACTCAACTACTAGAGTTAATCCACTTAAACATTCAAGCTAGTCCACTCTGATGTTTGCTGACCCATTTACAAACGCACTACTTACATCCGTAAAAATGTACTCTATATGCAAAACATTAGTAAGAATCTTGTTTTTGTCTCATTGTTAAACAAGCATGGCATTCTGATAGTGTTTGAATATGATAAGTTCATCATGACAAAAAATAAGATGTTTATAGGAAAGAGATATGTATCTGATGGGTTATTTAAGCTCAATGTAATAATTGTAAAAACTAATAATATTAATAATATTAATTCTTTTATTTATTTTCTTGAGTCTTCCAACTTTATGGCATGGTAGACTAGGTCATGTTAATTACGATACATTGTATACGCTAATTAACATGGAACATATACTTGCATTCCAAATAGATTCAAAGTATAAGTGTGAGACTTGCGTTGATGCAAAAATGACTAGGTCATTGTTTCATTCAATTGAAAGGAACACTGAACTCCTTGAATTAATCCATAATGATCTATATGATTTGAAATATTTAAATAAGGTATCCTGAAAAAAGACACATAAGACACTATATGAATTATTTAAAGGAATTGTACCTTCTTAGAAATATTTACGAGTGTGAAGGTGTCTTGCTAAAATAGTCGTACCTATACCTAAGAAGGTGAAGATAGGTCCAAAAATGATAGATTCCATATTTATTTGATATGCACATAATAGTAATGCTTATCGATTTCTTATGCATGAGTCAAATATCCTAAACATATACAAGAATACGATAATTGAACCAAGAAATGTATCATTCTTTAAACATGTATTTTTAGGTAAATCTCAAGGAGAATCAAGTTTGTTTAAATGATCATATGAGACAATGAAATGAAGATAGTCAGAAGAAAAAACCTAAACAAGAGGTTAAGGATAAGATTGAGGTTGAAATTTGACGTAGCAAGGGGTTACAACAGAAACATCCTATGGTCCAGATTTTTTGACCTACATGCTATAATGTGAACTTCAAACCTATGAAAAGGCTACGAATTCTTCTGAAGGTCCTCAATGGAAGAAGCCATTAATAGTAAAATTGAGTCCATTATGTAAAATCACACTTAGGATCTATTTAATTTACCTCCAAGTAGTAAAACACTAGGATCGAAGTGTATTTTCACAAGAAAATGTAAATCAGATGGATCAATTGATAAATACAAGGCCAAGCTTATAATTAAGAGATACAAACAATGATATGAACTTGATTACTTTGATACTTATTCTCCTGTGACGAGAATAACATCCTTAAGGATGATAATTGTTATCACTGCTCTGCGAAATCTTGAAATACATCAAATGGATGTAAAAATAACCTTTTTAAATGGAGAGTTAGATGAAGAAATCTTCATGAAGCAACCCAAGGGTTTTTCATGCCTTGGGAAAAAAGGAAAGGAATGTAAATTAGTGAAGTCTTTATATGGCTTGAAATAAGCACCAAAATAGTGGCATGAAAAGTTTGATAATGTCATGAGAACAAATGACTTTAAAATCAATGAATGTGACAAATATGTATATGTCAAGGACAAATAAGATGGTTATATTATCTTGTGTCTTTACGTTGATTACATGCTAATTGTAGGTAGCAATAATCAAACGATCAAATCTACTAAGACTCTGTTAAATTCAAGGTTTGATATGAAAGACACGGGGCTTTCTTATGTAATTCTAGGATTTAAGATATCAGGGATATCAAGCGGTCTCATTCTAAGTCAATATCATTATGTTGACAAAATACACCTATCTAAGTATAAAAGTGAAAGTGTGTCTCAACTAGAAAATTCTAGAATGATAGGAAGTATTGTGTACTTGATAAGTTGTACCATATCAAACATAGCTTTCAATGTAAGAAAACTAAGTAGGTACACTAGTAATTTAGGATCTGATTACTAGAAAGTTATTACAAGAATACTTAGATATTTAAAATGTACACGTAAATATGGACTGCACTACACAAAATATCTAGCTATATTATAAGGATATAGTGATGGAAAATGGATATTTGACATGAAAGACTCAAAGTCTACAAGTGGATATGTGTTCATATTGGGTGGTGCAACTATTTCATGGAAGTCCTCTAAACAAACGTGCGTTGCTAGATCCATGATGAAATCTGAGTTCATCACTTTGGATGAATGTGGCAAAGAAGCCAATTGGCTATGAAACTTTTTAGAGGATATTTCTTAGTGAGTGAGGCCTATACCTATAATATGCATTAATTATGATAGTCAATCTGTTATTGGTAGGACATAGAGCAATATATATAATGGTAAGTCTTGACATATACAACGTAGACATAATACTATTAGAAAACTACTCTTAATTGGGGTTATCTCTATTTACTATATGAAGTCAAAGGATAACATAGCTAATTCCTTAACTAAAGGATTAAATCAAGAGTTAGTTGATAAGTCATCAGGAGAAATGGGAATGAAGCCCATGAATGAATGAGGATTTATAAAGGAAATCCAACCTATTTGATTAGAGATCCTAATACCTAGGCTCAAAGGGACAAACTAATTGTAAAGACTTAGTGAGATCACTGTGGGTGTTTACCTTCAATTCCATTCATATGATGAAAAACAATGATACTTGTAAGATACCTGATATGTTAATGCTTTTAATGATTCTTATAAAGAGAATATCGAGCGAAGTATGCATGTTATTCTTTGCAGATTACTTTTAAAGATAAGAGATCACATATGTAAGGAAGGAGTGGGGCCACTTCGAAAGAGAATTGTATAGGGCTCAATTCTTTAGAGATTCTCATAGATTCAAGCGTATGTTCATGTCCAAAATGAACATAATAGTAAGAACTGAATTATGTTAGGAAAGACTATTGTGTGAAGTATGTCATTGCTTACATAAACAATAGAACAGTTAAAGGACATCGTGTCTACTAGTTAGTCAGTAAAGTAATATACTTTCACAAATGAAGGTTCAAAAGGTAACACCTACCTATCTTATGCAGGTTTTAATTCATTAAACTCTTTTTTCGTGTCAAAATTTGATTTAAAATATATGTTAATTTTATTTATGTGAGAGATTGTTAGAAAATTATGAATTAAAAATTGTTAGAAACGGTTCTGTATTTAATTTCCATTTCTATCTCTTCATCTTCAATTTATGAATTTTTCCGTTTATGAGCTTTTAATTGCTTTGTCTTGCTTCGTTTCTAAATTTTCCGTCAAACTCTTAATTGTGTTTTGCTCATGTGTATATATTTATATACCCATTCCTTGTCAAAGAGAAGTAGTATAAAACAGAGAGGAAAAAAAAGGGAAAAAACAATAGTTGAGAAGAAGAAAGAGAAAAAAAGAAAGGAAAGAAAAGAGGGAAAAGAAGAAAGGAAAAATAGTTTTATTTTTATTTTTTATCTAGAATTAAGTTCCTCAAATAGAGTTCACATATTTGGAAGTTCATGGAATAATAAATTGTAGTGTAAATTTATTATTATTTAATCATTGTATTCTCGGGGATAAGTACGTAGTTCTCTAACACCTACAGTAAACAAAAACATTATTTTAAGGACACCGTATGATACACATGTCTCAATTTTTATTTTATTTTTTATTCTATTTAAATTTTGTATTTATAATATATATTTATATTTGTGTATTTCTAATTTTAATAAAATAATTATATTCTTAACTTATTTGTTATTGTATTATTTTTTACAAAAAGTATATCATAAGTCCAAAATTTCAAAAAAAAATTGAAAATAGAGTATGTAATCACAAGTACGAGTATTTTTTAAGTTATTATGTGTTCTTAAATCAAATTTTGTGTTTAAATTTATGAAGTTTATTTTTTTAGTTACAATTGATTTAGAGAACACATAAACCTTCAAAAAGATACACATATGTGTTTTTAGGTGCTCCATTTTTAACTTTTTTTTTAAGTTTTAGACTTCTGGTGCACTATTTAATAGTTAATAAATTTATAATATCATGTTTAAAAATTAGTGAATTTTTATATATTTTAATTATAACTAATATGCTATTGTTACCTTTTTACTAAATTTATTATATATAATAATACTCGATAATATGATATTTTGGCACACTTAATGTTGCTTGAAAATCCACTTTACAAAAATTTGCAATTCCATGAGTACAAAATGGAATGATGATTAGCAAGGGAATACAGTTACATGTTTTTAAAATAATTTAATTATTTAATTATATTAATCATAAGTATTAAAGTATTTATAATTTTTGACTCCATCTCTTATATATAGATTATATACCATATTATTATTATTTAGGACGAAGTATTATAAAACTTATTTAGATTAAATTATTTGTGTTATTTAACTTGTTATATTAAAAATAGTATCATTTATTCCATTAGTTTTGTAAAAAAATCAATTAATAGCAAATTATATTATTTTATTAAGTTTTTAATTAAAATATTATTATTTTCTATCAAATAATAAAAACGTACAGTATTTAACAAAAATAAAAGTAAAATTTAATATAAAATAAATTTAATAGTTGGATTAGATTCGGATTGAAACTTATACAATTTATTTATATTTGGATCGGTTTAAGATTGATAGATTTTGTAATTCACTGTATCAGATTCAGACTGAATTATTATTAAATTATAAATAAATACATATTTTATTTTATAATATGTTATATTTAAATATTATGCATATTATAATTTTAGGTTAAACATAAATATAAATATTTATAATAATTTAATAATTGTACTAACATATTTATTATTATTTTTAGTTGTGATTATAAATAATAATGTTTATTATAAAAATATCAATTTAAAATATAAATTTATATATGTTGTATTTTATATATGATAATAATTAATAAATAAATTTTAATATTAATCTAAACTTATCTCATCTATTCAAATTAAACCAAATTTATTATATTATTATATCGGATTTGAATTGAAAATCTTTAGATCTATTCGAATCAGATATGATTTAAATGAATCAAAAATAAATAATTTAGATTCAACGATGATTTTTACATTGTATTAGAGCAATTAGAAAAAAAAAAGGAATTTTTTTTTTGTTTTCCAACATCTAACCAAGCCGTCACTCGTCGTCACCTTCTTTATTTAGCTGTTCGTCCATGAATGGACTGTCTCCCATGTGTACTCTGTAGCCTTCGTGCCGCACAGGTTGATTTGATTCATGTATGGTATATGGATTTACCCATTGATTGGCTGAGCAATTGTAGTTAACTTTCCTTTTTAATTTTAGAAAAAGTGATTTTTTATTCCTTTTATATTATATTGAAGAATATCAATATTTTAAATTTATAAATATCCCTTTATTTTTATTAATTTTTTCTATACCAATTCAATTAATTTTAATAATACTTTTATCAATTCTTAAACCTACATTAAATATAATATGGAATCAATAAAATAAAATGTGCCAATAACTCCATCCTTTAAAAAAAAAATCTAGTACAGAGTATGGATTTCTCAATGAATTGTTTGTCCTCTAGGTACCCTCCTAGTATTGACCATTCAATTACAGCAGCTAAACTAAATGATGACAAATTTTTTTTTTTTTAATTTTATTTAGACTTGTGGCATCGAGACTTATTTATTAAGTCAAAATCGACCCAAATATCTTAGAAACGTGCCTCCCACTTCCAATAAACCAGAATATATATGCTAAATGGATACAGGAGATGCTCAAATAAAAAATTGATTGTGGCTTTCTATGGAGCCTAAACTCTTGGCCATTATAGTGCAAGCCTCAACCGAAAAAGCAGTATGAAATAAATTTAATATCATGTATGATGATAAGAAAAATCACTCTCTGTACTTGTAAGTTGTATACCCAACAAAATAGCAGATCTTTGATAGATTACTTTTCTGAGTTAGATACAATATGGGGAAAAATAAACAATTTATAGCCTGTAACTGCTATTATTGTTGATATGATGAAGTAATGTGAGATGTTAAGAACTGCCACATTTTTGTCCGGATTAGATTGTGTATATGAGTCCTCTAAAAATCCAATTTTGGCCGAATCATTACCAATTATGAATGAGGCATTTGCAAGACTACGATGTATTGACACTGACAATCCTTCAATCTCTCAAATATGTATTTTTTGAAAATTTTAGGACTGAGAAAGGCTATAAATGTTTTGATTATTCTACAAATAAGTTATATTTTATTGTAGATGTTACATTCTTTGAGTACATTTAATATGTTTCAAATAAAGGTGAGTCCTTTAGTGGGAGTCTTAATTGTCCTCTAGTGTCAATTCCTATTTGACATATTTTAGAGTCTTCTCTCATTCAAGAACGCTGAGGAGTCTAACATCGACCAGGGAAGTCAGCAAAATGTTGGTTATAAGGTCCTAGTAACCCTTCCTCTTTGAGAGCTCTTTTAAAGGGAGTTAGGTCATGACTTTCTAGATGATATCAGAGCGGGTTCCTAGGTTCAATTGATGTGTCCAACACGGTCAACCCCGGTCATTCAACCTCACGATCAATCAATCTTTGTGATGTCTCCGTACGATGTGAGGGAGGGTGTTGAGGAGTATCACACCGACCAGGAAAGTCAGCAAAGTGCTGGTTATAAGGTCCTGACAACACTTCCTCTTTAAGAGCTCTTTTGGAGAGAGCTAGGCCATGACTTTCTACAAAGAAATGTCTAAAGCTAACCAAATAGGAGATGCAACCAATGATGTTGGTAACATTAACTTTTAGAATGATACAATGACATTAACTAGTCCTCCTACCACCCAATTGGTTTGCACCAATACCTGATCGTCGACTATATGATCTCAATGTTCCTATAGCACTTTCAAAGCAACAAGAAAAATTCAACGGCCTTCCATGTACCCTCTTTCTCAACTTGTTACTTTTGATAAACACTCTCCAACCTTTTCTACTTTCTCAGCTTTCATATCTAGTATCACTTTACCCAAGTCAGTTAAGAGGCTTGGGCTCATCTGGATTGACTAGCTGCAATGGAGAAGGGAGGAGAACTCTCACATCAAGAGGTACTCTAGAGCTTATAGAATTACCTCATGGTAAGGAAGTAGTAAGATGTAGATGGGTATTTGCTATTAAATTTCTTCCTGATGGTATTATAGAGCGATTGAAAGTGTGATTGGTCGTTAAAGAGTTTACTCAAACTTATTTGTGTTGAATTTTTCAAACCTTTTCATATGTTGGTCCTTTAAACTTTGTAAGGATCATAATCTCTTTGGGTAGGTTTACATGGAGTAATCATATCAATTTGTTGCTCAGGGGGAGTCATACACGGTATGTAGAATTAGAAAATCTATTTATGATATGAAGCAATTTCCTAAAACATGATTTGAATAATTAAGTGATGTCTTACTTGTTATATTAATAGAGGTATTATGATCCTTGTATTGTATGTAAATGATATTAATATGACCAGAAGGAATCTAATAAGTATTGAAGAAGTGAAAATTCACTCGAAACATAATTTTCAAACAAAATATTTGGGTCAACTAACTTACTTCTTAGGCATTAAAGTGACTAGAAGCAAACAAAGAGTGGTTTTGTCTCAACAAACGTATATACAAGATCTATTGATTGATATTATGTTAGATCTTGTGTTTGAAGATGTAAGATGATACAAAAGTTTGATTAGGAAATTTATTTCTCTTATAATTAATAGGCTATATATATCACTTTTGTAGTTAGTGTATAGAGTTAATTCATGCAAAATCTACTTTAGTGTCATTTAGATGCATGTTATAAAGTCTTTAAGTTACTTGAAACAAACAATTTATTTAGAGATTCTCTGTAAGAAAGGAACTCATATGAATGTAGTTGAGTACTCTTGTGATAATTTGGCAGGATGTAAAAGTGATATAAATTCTATTAATTAATATTGTACTTGTGTAGAAGGAAATCTGATCACTTGAGGTGCAAAAAAATAAAATGTGATTGTTAGGTTTAGTGTAGAGTAGAATATAGGACAATGACACTTACAACTTGTGAATTATATGATTAGAAATCTCCCGAGAGAGCAACATGTTAACTTTAAAGAACCATTGGTAATGTTCTATGACAACAAAGCTGTTACTCAAATAGCTAAAATCTAGTATTTGATGAAAGAAATAAACATAAAGAAGTTAAGTGTCATTTTCTTAAAAAGTGTAAGAATTATGAGTGTTGGTTATTTTCGTGAACAAAATATTTATCAGTAAATTTGTTTTTAGGCTTACTATCAAGTCTATCAAGAAAAGCCAAACAAATGATCGAGTTCCAGATAATTGTACTTTAGGTATATCTTTGATAACTACGACACATAGGATTATATTTATGCATTTAATAGCACATGTTTATAAATCTAAAATTATTTTTAGTGCTAAAATATAGAATAAGATATGCTAAAAGATATTAAATAATATATACTCTAAAATAAGATATTAGATAAGGTATATATACTCTAAAATAAGATACGCTAAAAGACATTAGATAATATATAATTTAATTTATATTTGAAATCTTTATCATAAAAGATAGCATAAAATCTATTTTAAAAAAATCTATTTTAAATGAGAGTTATCTTAATTAATGAGAATTACTAATCCTATTTATAATAGAAAAGATATTTATCAATTACGTAGGATTAAGAGTTTTAATTTTTCCTATAAATAAAACTCATTGATCATTGTTTCAATTAAACACACAAGAGTATTATTTTAATCTTCTTAATTTCTCTCTCTTGTTTTGCAAATATAAGATTATAATTCTTTAGGCTTCTTTATTTAGTTAATCTATCAAATATTGGTGGTTATGTTTGATTGATTAATAAGCATAATTATTTTATGATATTTTGATAATATGTTCTTATGGCTTCTTCTTTATTTTTATTCTTAAATTGTTAGATCAAATAATTGTTTTTGTCATATTATAATTATTTGATTTGATTATTAATCTTTAGAGAAGCTATTTTTATTGAACTTGTATTTGATATTTTTGCTCTAGGATTTGCTAGTTGATTTAATTTAAATGACATATGTTTTGAATCATCTAGTTAGGATTATTCATTATTAAATCAGTTCTAGAACACACACGGACACTTGTGTTTTTGTGCTAACTATTTTGCAATTAATTTGTGAACGATCTGATTTGCGAGAAGCTTATTGGAACGTTGGTCTGGAAATCGTTCATGCTAATATTGGAAACTGTGAAAACAGAGCAAGGGCTCGTAAGTAAAGTACATTGGGACAGTATTCTAAGGATGGTAGCATAAGACTGAGTTTGTAATTGAACATTTAATTTTTCATAGTGAAAAATTAGGTGGTCCGGTGGACCGGTGGTTTTCCTCTTAGGCCATGATTATGGCCTAGGTTATTTCCACCTAAAAATATCGTGTGTTATTATTTTATTTTCGCACTTATATTTACACACGATTACATACCTGGTTGGTTTGTTTAGGTTATTAAATTATAAATTGATAAAAATTAAAAATAACATATTCAACCCCTTTGGGTTAATCAGATTCATAATTTATAAGCTTTAAAAAAAGTTTTACTAACGTGTGAATTCATTACTCCTTGCGTCAAGTCTACGTACCAATTTGTAGATCTCTTAGTAAAGTTGTTTCTAAGGGAATCTTTTCTCATTTTGTTCCATGATAGATATGATGAACATATATACTTGAGGAGAACTGTTAAAATAATTAATTATATTAAGCATTAGATATTTTAGTATTTGTAATTTCTCAGTCTATCTCTTATTAATATACATAGAGATTGTATAGTCTATAATTATTTAATACAGTACTTTTAAAAATATTTTTAAAAAATCCATCAATACTTTGGAGCCGAAGTCAAATATCCTTAATTTGAGATCAAACATAAAAGATTTGTCAAAAGAGGTTTTAAAGCTCAAAAAGCACGTTTTGTGCTTGCTAATAGAAAACCACATCATGTATGTGTTCTTCAAAACGTTCCTATCTAAAACCACTTTTGATAAATGCACGTTCAAACACGCTCAAATTATGGTTAGATATTGAACACAATGTATGTCCATTATGAACCTTTATCTTTTCTAATTTTGCTTTTTGGTACTAAAAAGGTTATTGATGTTTTTTCAAGAGGTCTGCTCTAATTAGTTGCATGTTAAATATCATATATATGTTGTAAGTAAAATAATTAGCTCTAAATTAGCATGTAATTATAATATAACATAAACATTGTACATACAACTAATATAAATTCTGCAAGTCTATACAATATTTTCATATAACTAATGAACATGGTAGTTTGGAATATCAAATCAGTTACACTCATTGAGGTAAAGTTATGGGTATCAAAATGCATGAATGATATTTATTTAGTAGTAGGTATTCAAATACAAATCCAACTTTATCTTTATAAAAGCAAAGCGAAGAAATGTTTGAGAAGAAGAGGGTAAAAATTAATTAATTAATTAATTAAAAAAAGAAAAGAAAAAGAACTATCTAGAACAACAAGAGAGATTACTCCAACTTTTCTTGTCAGCCTCATTTTTCACAAGGGTTACTCGATTAACAGACAGCTCAGTCTTGTATGAATCAGAATTAAGGGCCTTCCTACTGATGTTGTTGTAAATCTCCAGTATAAGTATCTCAAAAGCTTTATAAACATTAGTGGACTCAAGAGCAGAGGTTTCCATGAAGAACAATCCTTCTTCATCTGCAAAGTTTATGCCTTCCTCTACACTCACTTCTCTTATATTTTCCAAGTCACACTTATTCCCAATCAACATCTTTGCTACTGTGGTGTCACAATGAACTGCAGAATGTTCATTAGTTAATCATTAACTTAATGGACCTTCTAACTCAGTACAAATAGCAGAAGAAAACAATAAGTTGATAATTTCTATGTAAATATTCATGTTATATTCTACACACACTGCATTTTATGTACTGCCCAAGAATTTCTTTCTGCTTGAAATCCTTGAAATATCTTAACAAAGCAAAGGAGCAAAACGCATAATCATTTTCGACATATGTATAAAATTATTATTAAACCTCTCCAAGTAACTAAAATTTTAAGAGGATTGATTTCTTAATAATTTTTAACATAATAACAGATACAGTCGAAACATTCAAGAGGTTATATATGACTATAGTACCTATCAAAAAAAATTAATTATATATATATTTTTAGTATTAAATGAATATTTTATTTATAATAATATATTTTATATAACTTTTTTATACATATTTTTGATATATCTTTGTATATTTTAATAATATTTAATAGATACGTGGACAAAAATGATTTAAATGAATTGTGAGTAAGATATCATTTTTTCAAATATTTATCAAACATTAATTAGTGCAAGTACAATTAGTTGCACACAAAAGTGATTAAAATGATTTAATATAGGTATTTTTGTTCACATATTTGACAAAATTTAATTAAATATATACATAAAACTATAATAATATATATTTCTTAAGTTAACATGGTGTAATCCACCAAATATTTCATAAATTTAAATTTATTTCATAATAATAGAATGATATTGTCAAAAATTATAAGAATTAAAATAAAATAAAAAAAGAAAAATGAGAAATTTTAAACTAAAATTTTTAAAGTTTTTATTATTCATATCGTCAAAGTTTTTATATATTATTTAACTCTAAGTTTTAAGTTTATCTAATATTATATTATTTCATATTTTATTTTAATAATTTTTTATTTTATTTGAATATTTTAAATATTTTTTTCATTCATTTTTATCACTATATAAAAGTAATTTATTTCTTCGTTTCAAAAAATCAATGAATTTGAAACCAATGAAACAATCACAGATAAAAAAAATAAATATTTAATAGTATTTTATTTTTTAACTATATATATTTTAAATGTATTCTTAATATATATTTTAAATGTATTCTTAAGTTTAAAATCTTAAATAATGTTTTATTCTTTATATTTTAATATTTTTATTTTAGTTTTAATTTTTAACATTTATATACGTATAGTATTAATATTTATTAAATTATTATATTTATTTTAGATAATTTTCATTATAAATTATATTTTTTTAATTTAACATGATATGAAAATTTTGTTTTCCGTTGAAAAGAATATAGTAACTCTTAGTCTCTTATTGAATCAATATCATAATATATTTTTATTTTTAAATATTTAAATACATTTTATAAAAGAATTACATTCTAATTTCCACAAAATATATTTCTAACTCCAAAAACCCAATTATTGAATGGACAGTGTATACATCACTTGAGAGAGAAATATATAAAATTATTGTTTACACTCTTCACAATTTTTTTGGCTTCGTCGAAAAATCTTCCTTGACAACGACACCGTTTGTGTCCTTGAAGAATCAACCAAAGAGGTATGCAGGTTAGTGCTTGCATCTATGTTCTTTCATTTGTTGCTAGAGAAAGCAGAGTTCAAGAATCCCCAAAGTTTATTGTATTTTTCATCTCCTTCATCTATTGGATGATAATTATAAGATCGATTGATTAATTACTCACCATTATCATACTCAGTCAAGTCCATTTAACTTATTCAACATGAAATTTTGCCTAATATGCACTAAAGTTTTAGAATTAATTACACATCGAAGAAATTAAGTAAATTGATTTTCTGAGCAACCAAACAGTAAGAAACAAGAAATTTGATAAAATGGGTTATATAGAGAGAAATAAACTTACGGGTAAGTTCATCAAGCCAACGCTTAACACTCTCAAAGGTAGTCTTACGACTAATATCATAAACCACAAGGACACCAACAGCACCTCGGTAGTAAGCAGAAGTGACTGCCCTGAAGCGTTCTTGGCCAGCAGTATCCCAGATCTGAGCTTTAACTTGTTTTCCATCGATATCCATAACCTGGGTCTGAAACTCCACACCAATTGTGGCCTTAGTTTCACGGTCGAACTCGTTTCGAGCAAATCGAGACAGTAAGTTAGACTTGCCCACAGCAGAGTCTCCTATCAACACAATCTTGAACAAATACTCCTCCCCATTTTGGTCTTCCTCAGACATTTTTGCTTTGATCTGTTCTGATCTAGAATTGAAGATAAAATGGTGGAGAATAAGAAGAGAACGAAGACTCTGAGTCTTGTTTTGTTTGTTTATGTGTGTGAATGAAACGTGGCTTGGGGGGTTAGCTTTGGAGTGGAGGAAAAGTGGCGCAGAAACAATGCGTAATTGGCGCGTTTTGATACATTTTTCCTTATTTATTTGGGTTTTTTTTTTCTTTTTAAGATTTCAGCGAGCTCATGCCACTTTTTCATAGTATATATGATTCTTTTTGTTTACATTTATAGAAACTAGAAATGTTAGATCATCAATCTTTGACTTTTAGCCGGATTACATGTTCTCCACCGCACCTCACCGCACCACACCACACCACACCACACAATCATGAGTCAGAGTCAACCACATTATCTACCGGTAGTGAAAAGGGTATTTCTGTAGACTGTATGTATTTGTATGCATCACTTACGATATTAAAATAGATGCTATATTAATAACATGAGATATTGAATTAAATGTGGAATCACTTACATCATTTATTTTGTGTGACTCAATTGGATTCATGTAATGTATGTGATAAAGAGCTAGAATGCATTTGGGAAGAACTTAACATATAATTATTTATTTCATTTATACTATCTTTAAAAAAATTATATAAATGCAACTTGTTATCGGTACAAACATTAACTTTTTATACATTGAAAATCCTTAACTTTATTTAGTAATTCACGTTAAATCTCTCCATTAATTCAGCTCCGGCTGCAAACTAAAGTATAATATTCATATTTAAAAATTAGGAATAGAACGTGTTCATCGTCTTAGCGGAGAAATCTAATGTTAGATAAAACATATACATGGAGTGGTTTTATTTTAATAAATTAATTACTTTATTTTAAATTGGTACACTTTAATATTTTAGTGTTATATTTGTAAATATTTTAATTATTTTAGACCAATTTTGATGATTTTCATCCCTTTACTTTCTATTTTTCCTGATGTTTTAAAGTAGTTTTCTCTTCAAACATCTATTAATTAGGGTTGGATAACGGATCGAAATTTTATGCTTTTGGTCCATTTGAATTCGATCTAATCTAAACAGATTTTAAGATTTTCAATTCAATGATATAATCAATATAAATCAATCTAAATCTGATCAAATCAGATTTTTTACATATCAAATATGGACATATTGATATTAAAATTTATTTATGAATTATTATTATATATAAAACACGATACATAAATTTATATTTTTATAACAAATATTATTATTTATAATTACAAATAAAAAAATCAAAAGAATAAGAAATATATCGATAAAATTATTATAATCATTTATATTTATTTTTTAAGTTAAAATAATAATATAATATAATTATAATATGTATAATATTTAAATATAACATAATATAAAATTAAATATGTATTTATAATTTAATAACAATTTAACTCGAATCGAAAATAACGAATTATAAAATTTGTCCAATTCAATCCAAATCTGATAGATTGGACTATAAAATTTTCAATTCGAATTTGATCGAATTATAAAATTTATTAATCGAATCTAATTCGAATCCAATAAATTAGATTTCTTAATTTAAATGGATTCATCAGATTATTTGATCATTCTTACTAACGACCCTTGTTTTAAGAAATATAATAAAGTGACTTAAGTGTACAAATTGATCAAACTTAAGTTTTTTAACCAAAAAAATGATTAAAAAAACCAAAATTTACAAAAATGACTTAAATATTCAAAAATATAATAAAGGGACTAAAACACATCCACTCTAAGAAAGGTCATTATCATGATAAATCAATTTATGAAAGTAAAGTGAACCAAGTAACATGTTACCTAAACAAGAATAGTTGAACTTTGTGTTATTTTTATCATTTGGATTAACTTTGCACATAGTTTTACATGAATAGGGAATAGTAGAATACAGATGATAAGCGAAGCAATCAATTCCATAAGCATCATCTCTACATGTACACATTCTCATGTCTTAATTCAATATTTATACAATTTATGTTTCCATAGGCCTCAAGACGGGGACTAAAGAAAGCTTATGTAGAACGGATTTTTTTTTTGTCACCAATGTAAAACATAGAGTTGTCAACTGAACCATGTTTAGTTGTTTGATTTACCATAACTTCTTGCAAAAGGGACAACATCTCTTACATCCGTCAGTCCGGTAGCAAAGAGAACCATTTGATCAAACTGAAAACTGAATCCAGAGTGCTTGACAGTACCATGTCTGTGAAGATCCAAGTACCATTGATATTGCTCTTCATCCAACCCTAATTCCTTGTTCCTGCAATAATATACAGCTAATCATGAGACATTTCTTTTGTTTTCTTTTCTTATTGGCAATGTAGTCAAACCAATCTTCAACATACCACTGAATCCACATATACTATGCATGAACGATATAAGGTGGCAGATTTTACATTAAAACCGCTGTTTAAGACTACTTAGTTTACAAAAAAATTAATGGATTATCTGCATTGCTTCTATAACTGAAAAACAAATGATGTGTGGAACTAGAAGACAATACCTTTCGGTTAGATAATTGAGGCGATCCTCATTTTGGCTGCCTGAAATCAAGGTTCCAGCCTGCAAAGAGATGCATTACCACAAAATTATTTTGATTATATGATTTCAGAAGGTTTTGTTTATGGCCCTTTTCATCAGGAATAGAAAGGAGGGCTGACGAGATGAGTGGGGGGCAAAAAAAAAAAAATAATAATAATAATATATATATATATATTTAAGCGCACCTTTGGTACGACCAGATCAAATGATGCAACTGTTTGTCCATCATCATTTAGGCGTACATAAAATGACTTGGATTGTTTTGGATGGTTGTATATGATCAGAGGCCTTTTATAGATCTCGTCAACCAAGTAGCTGAAATTTTATTGTAGCAGTTAATAACTATATGCCTAAATGATAGCTTGCCATGTTTTCTCATAAGCATTATGTTGAAATTAGTTCATTGTTGCCACATAAGCATACCTTTGATGTTCTGTTGTCAATGCAGCACTGCTTTTAGGTTCAGTTTCAAATTTCTTGTCTGTAACCTGCCAAGCAAAACTCAGAGAATATGTGAGAATTATATAAATTGCCAACGCTATGATGGTTAGATTGACATCCATTTGCACGTATACATACCTTCTTTAGAACATTTAGTGCTTCTGTATGGGTGATTCTTTCAATTGAAGTTGATGTCACTGATTGAAGACGCTCAATGCTGGTCTTGTCCATTCTTTTCATGACAAATTTCATATCTTGGGAGCAATTATCCAAAACCCATTTGCAGAGAAACTTAAAATAATCCTCGGCACAATTGATGGCATCCTGAAAAGTAAAAAAGAAAAAAAAATTATACACTCGGTCCATCCAATCTCTTTACAACTCGTCTGAATTTTTAGTATAGTGCAAGTAACTTTTGAAGTTTAGTTTGAGATATAATTTCTTATATTATGGACATGGTGTTTAAAAATGCAGATCAAATGTGAATATGTCACCAGTAATAATAATAATAAAACACAATAAAGCTCAGAAGGAACATTCATGTACCTCTAGTTGAGAAAAAGCAATTTCCATCTCAACTACCCACATTTCTGCCAACTTTGCAGAATCTGCTTTATTTGCTCGAAATCTGGGTCCATAAGAATAAACATGTCCAAGGGCACATGCATAACTCGCCAGATGCAAGCGACCAGAAGTAGTCAAATAGGTTTGTCTAGAGAAGAAATCCGCAGAATATTTGACTTTCTTAGCCTTTGATGAAGTTTTAGGCTTTGATTTCTCTTTTGCTTCCAACTGTGATGCAAGCTCACTTGTTTTGTTTAAATCCTGAACTGCAACAGCTAGTGCTTCCCTATTGCTTTCGCTTCTTTTTAGTTCCTCAACTTGTTTACTTTTTTCCCATACTGCAGCCTTGATAATTTCCAGATTAATACCTTCAATGTGTTCAATGGCATTTGGTTCCTCCTTGATACCTTCTCTTTCAACTAGAGTCGTAACATGGAACTTTTGACCACATCCTTCAGAGTCTGTAGATGTGATAATGGGCATGTCCACGTAAAGAAAGCCATGGTTTTGGTAGAACGTATGAGTTGCATAGGTGAGGGCACTGCGTATTTGCATAATAGATCCCACCTACACAAGGAGAAAATTGGCCACTTGGTGCACAAATGGATATACATGCAATAGTCTTATTGTGACTTGTATTATGGTTGAGTCTGTATGATGTAATTATAGGATTATGCATCCACTTTCTTTTAAAAATAAGTATATTACTAATTCTATACAAAGTTTTCAAATATATGACCAGTTCCTATAAGCAATTAACCTTTAGGATTTACTCCTTTAGAGACATTTAAACAAACTATAAAATTCAGTTCAAAAGAGAACATGCTGATCATCTTGGCTAATGAACCTAGACTAAATATGAAAGTTATTTGTCAAAACATATCACAATTCATAACCACAAAAGCTTGAGATAATTGGTAGTATGTTGTCTTGTTAACTAGAGAAAGAGAGAGAGGGAAATGAGGTATAAAAGTACAGTAGTTGTCCGAGGTCGAAAGTGGGAACAATCTCTCAGCAAATTCAGAGGCAACCGTTTCTTTGATAGGGGATATTCAGCATGCTCAACTGTCCCTAAATGAAGTATTTTCTCCACTTGAAGTTCGATGTCACGTTTTCCTTGCACCGATGACTGTCTTAGTACACCTTCTGCCATGACACAGGTTCCGGTATGCAGTAGTTGGTTTGTGGGAGCTATAGAGGAGTCAACAACAATCTGAGAAATTCCATAGTTCATTATGTTATTGATAATCATTTCAAACTTTTGTTTGAGGTTGTAAACCAGAGTAATAAGTAAAAAAAATATTCAATATATATTCAAGTTTATTGACTATTTCCCATTTTATGGCATGAACTCAAAGAATCATGATTCTCATGTTAGGTGTACCGTGTACTCAAAACAAATTTTAGAAGGCACAGCTCGGGCAAAAGTTTCTGAAATAAAAAATGCACTTGATATATACAATGACTAAAGAGAACAAAGCCAGAAGGACCCGTTTAAATATTCTGATTTTTCCAAGGCACTTTCCATCTTGTGCATGATGACATTGATCTATGTAATAGCTTAGAGATGATTACATCAATTTACAATTCTTCTCACTCTGAGAGTCTTCCCAATCCTTGTAAAAATTAAACTTTCTAGAAATGACCCAAGAGAGCATATTTAACATTTAACTTGTCTAAACTCCTCCTAAAATCCCCAAAACCTTTATCTTGGTTCACTTGGGTCCCAAACTTGTTGAACGGTTACACCTAGGTCTCCAAACTTACAAGTTCGGACCTAAGTGCGACAGAATCAGTCACAATAAAGTCTCCAAACTTGTAATTTACCCAAATATAACCACAAACAAGTTTGGGGAATAAAGTGTAACTTCTGTAAGTTTAGGTAGCTATGTGAAAGTTCTAAGTTTGGGACCTTCTTAGAAGAAGTTTAGCCTTTTAATTCCCTAAATGCTCACATAATGAATCGATGGGCATTATTACAAACGGTTTGGATGCAATACATAAACTCATATAAAAACATATGAAAATAATATAAATAACGCACAATTATATCATGCTAATTAATTTATTACGAAAGAATAGTAGTTGTCTTATGGTACCTGAAGAGTTGTAGGAGATGAACCATCACCAACTTTCAAGAATGCAATAGTTTGAGGCGGCGGCTTAGAAGCTACTAGTTCCAACTTGTCATGAACCGGGTAACTGCTTCCTCCAAAAACTCTAACAATACAGCGTATAAAGGGTATCCTAGATTGAAGAATTTCTGTACAAGTTACATCTTTAGGCCCAACATCACCACCTTTTTCAACAACTGTTAATAATTTCTCAGGTTCTTTTCTGACTTCCTTAGAAGATTTGATCCACCCACCAATCACAACTCTTTCACCAACCAATCCAAGGCCCCCATCTTCACGTTCCAAAATGGTTTTCAAGATTACTCGGTTGGAGTACTTGAAAGGCTTGGCGGAAATCGCTGCCACAGCTTGTTGTTCTGTAGCCATTAGGAAAATAGAACTGAGACAAGGACCAAATAGAGGAAAATGCTTGGTGAGTTTGAAGAGTTAGGTTTTGTTTGTAGATGCAGCTTGGGATTAAAGGAAGAATGGTGAAGATGAGCATGGCTGCGATATAGATATAGAAGAGGAACGATGCTTTGCTTGGAAAGGTGAGTCTGGGAATGGAGAATTTGAAAGTGGAGGAAAGGGATTGATTAGATTTGGCGTTTTGATTTCATAAGCTTATGACATGGAAAGAAAAGAACGAGAGGAAGAATTGGAGGTGTGCGAGGCAAGGTTTAGTATTCGTGAAGTAAAAGGCTGAGTATTCGCACCGCTGTTCCCCAATTCCAAATTTGTATGGTTTTTCGAAATACATTGCTTAACTTTTAAATATATTATCAAGATCCAAATAAATATTACAAAAATAAAATTCCGTTATCTAGTTAATGTTTTGTCATGCTAACCTTATATGACCATAAATAATATATTTATACCGATCATAAAAATTTGGTAATAGTTCTTTTTTTTTCAAGAACTCTCAAATCTTTTCAAAAAATTTAAATCTTCCTAAATATCTAGTACGACACTTCTCCTCTCTCACGTTTCAAGCAATCGTATTTTGTCTACTCAATCATTATTTTCAATTAAGATTGAGTAAATAATCCTATCAATATGTTTAAATTGAGAAATTTGATAGAGTAAATTGGACTGATAATTTTATAATCAGATCAAATTTGAATAGAAAATTATACAATATATTTATATTTGGATCAAATTTAGTTTGGTAGATTTTATAATTTGTTGCAATCGGATTTGGATTGAATTACTATTAAAATTATAAATAAATACATATTTTATTTTATAATGTGTTATATTTAAATATTATACACGCTACAATTATATTAAATTATTATTTTAGATTAAAAATAATTATAAATGTTAAACCTCTATAATAATTTAATAATTATCCAAGCATATTTCTTATTTATTTGATTTTTTTAGTTATGACTATAAATAATATTTTTTCTTAAAAATATACTAATTTAAAATTAAAATGTTGGATATATCGTGTTTTCTGATTAGTGTTTATGATAGAAGCTAGATTGGTTGGGGCACATGTGTGCTTTCTTTCCTAGGAACTTGATCAATCTTGAAATATTCTAAGAGTTGATAATATGCCAATTATAAGTTATTGGTATTTTACCATGTTGGAGTCTTCAGCATTGTAGATGCTTTTACCTGGATGATTGCTAATTGAGAGTTGCTTTTGTTAGATTTTAGGGGCTCCTAAGCTTTTGGCTAGCTTAAGATCTATTATAAGAGTTTCATACTCAGCTTCGTTATTTGTTGCATGAAATTTGAACCTTAAAGATTTCTCTAAGAATATTTTGTTTAGAATTCATAGCAAAATTCCAACTTCACTTCCTCTTGCACACGAAGTACCATCTACATAAACGGTCCAAAGCTTAATATGAGTTAGGTTGTCCTTAGTCTCTGATAGTATTCGTGCTTGGGTGGGACCTATCTAGACTGTCATTTCTACAATGAAGTTTTCTAGGATTTGAGCTTTGATTGTTGTTCGAGCTAATATTTGATGTCATAGTTTTTTTCAATTTTAATCATATTTCATCATCCTTTTAGAAGCATATAGTTTGTGAGTAATGTCTTTATAGATCAGGGATTGAGCAATGTGATGCTATGAGGCTCAAAGTAAGGAAAAAACTTCTTTGATGATGTTACTAGTGCTAAGGCCAATTTTCTCTATAATATGGGATATCAAGTTTTTAGTGAATGCTAAAATTATTACAGATTCTGATACTTCTAAATACAAGAAAAACTCTTCACCTTATCTGGTTTGACCATAATTGGATGAGATGTTATGAATGCTTTTAACTGATGGAAGACTTGCTTGCAAGATTCATCCTATTCAAATCTTGTAGCTCTTTTCAATGTTTTGAAGAAAGGTTGGCATTTGTTTGAGCATATGGATATGAGCCTTTTGAGATCGACTACTCTTTCTTTGAGTCTTTGGACCTCTTTCTTTGTTTTGAAGAAAGCTTTAGTGCCTCTTTGAGTGACTAGGTAGTTTATGAACTTGCTTGCTTTAACTCCAAAAGCATACTTCTTGAGATTGAGCTTCATTTGATACTGTCTTGGGATGCTAAAATAGCTTCACAAATCATTGATGTATGTATCTGCCTTTTTTTTATTTAACAAGTATATCATTTACGTATGCTTCCATGGTTTTTCCAAAGAGCTCTTTAAAAATTTTGTTCACCATAAGTGGCACTTGCATTCTTTAGCCCAAAAAGCATTTCTATGATGAATAATGTTTTCTATTTGTATTTAGGGTGCATTCGAATCCAAATATATTCTGAGAATGCGTCTATTAAGCTTAAAAGCTTATGCTTATTTGTTGCGTTCACCAGTTGGTCTATTTTAGGCGGTGGAAAGCTATCCTTAGGAGTTACTTTTATTAAAGTGTTTGAAGTGAACACACATTCTATAAGCACCACTCTTCTTTGGAACCACTAACATGTTGGCCAATCAATCCATAAATTTAATTCATCAATTAAGCTAACCTTCTTAAGTTTATCTACTTCTTTATTGATTATCTCATTGAGTTTTAGAGCAATTTTTTCTTTTTTGTTTGATTGAAGAGTAACCTGGGTCCAAATGTGGATTTTGGCTTGCCACCTTAGGATCTATCGTTGGCATTTCCTCATAAGACCTGGTGAAACAATTTCTTTAATAAAGTTGATCAACTCCTTTATTTAGGGGCTGAGTTTAATTCATATCTTACCCATTTTGGTGACATCAAGAGAATCTATGGAATTGGGAGGATAAAAGCTTCTAGTTTCCTTCTTTTAGCTTCTGGGAGCTCTAAGAGCTCCTCTTCACTAGGGAGAACCTCCTCCCACACTATAATTTCTATGGGAAAACATACTTTTTAGAACATATGTGTAAGATTTTCTTGCTATAGCTTGTTTTCCATAGAGCTCTTTGATTCCAACTTATGGCTGATACTTGAAAAGATGGTGTAATATTGAGGTACTACTTTTAGAGCATGAATCTATGGACACCCTAATATCACATTGTATTGAGAGTTGGTGTTAAGGACATGAACTTGTTACCTAATGTCTTTCCCTTGATGTTTGTAGAGAGCTCATGCTGCCATATTTGATAGTGGTTAACCTATTAAAGCCAATTAGGTAGTGTTTGTCTTTCAAAATAGCATTTTCCACGATGTCCATCTTTTTCAATATGTTGAGGAACAAGATGTCAGTGGCACTCCAATTGTGGATTAGTATTTTCTTTACCATATGGTTGAAGATTATGATGGAGATTATTAGGGGATCCTTATGTAGTGTTTAGACTGTTGAAAAATTATGCAAATTCTCGATAAGTTAAATTTATGATAAAATAAAAAATAAACAAAATAACACATAAAATTGATAACAGAATTCGATCAATTTTGCCTACGTTTTTGGATCTATTGTAGATCTTTTTACTAAAAAGGAGAAATTATACAAAGTGTTTATAACACTCATAACTCACAACCTAATTACACCCAAGAAAATTGCTCTTAATTTTTTGTCACTAAAGTCTTTTTTCTCTAAGCTTTTCTCTTAATTAAATAATACAAAATACATATTTGTGTGCTCTATTTATAGATGCACAAGCCTTCATTCTATATGTTTTACCAACTAATTCTTAATTACCTTACTTCTTTTTAAAAAAAATGCCCCATCCATTCAATTTTCTTAGGTTGTTGGTTTGATAATCACTCTTTTGTTTTTATTGTCATTTATTGCACCATTTTGTGCATGTAAGTTTGACTAATACAAACCACTGGAAAATTAGCTTCTTTGAAGTTGATTGGAGTTGCTTGTTTAAATGTAGACTCAACTTGGAGTATTTGGGCAGTGGAAGCTCTTGCTTGTCCCTATAGGCTTTCCTAGCTAAGTTGAAGCTTCTTAGAAGGCAACCACTCTTGCATCACTTCAATGATAGAAATGGGCTTTGGAGGATGTTCATTAAGCTTCTCCTTTTTTAGTTCTTTGTGGTGCTTGATGAATTTCTTCCAAAAAGGCTCTTTGGGTGAGCTTATGATCTTATTTGATGACAAAGCAATTATATGTGCTATGCCTTTATCTTGATGAAAGGCACACTAAGGACATGTTTCTCTTTTTTCATTGCAGCTAATTTGACTCATCTTCTTAGGCCATTTGACATATTCTTTGCCTTCTAACTTAGGAACTAGTTTTGCTAGGGAGATGGTTAAAAAGATTGGAACTTCGAGCCTTGATTTGACATCTTCTTTCTTGTTCTTTGGTTTTCAAGAAGAGCGTTTTATCTTTAGAGACGATGGAGACTTGTTCTTCTTTTTTTCGAATGAGCTCTTAGGATGTTAAAATTCAAGTGTAAAAGTTCTAAAGTCTCAACATTCTCCTATATGGTGATATACTACTTAGCTTTCCTCAGCACCTCATCAAGTGTGCGGGTTTCTTTTTTTGGTAAATGCCTTCCAAAGGCTAATTTTATGGCTTAATCCTTTTCTAAATGCTTGAATAGCAACATTCCCAGAGCAATAAGATATTTCAATTTTGGTGGAATTAAAGCATTGAAGATAACTTCAGAAGGAATCGTTCATTTTTTGAACCATAAAAAGAGATCATGAGTCTATTTTCTTATTTTCCTACTATTGGCAAATTGATTAATGATAACCTAAGCCAACTGAGGGAAAGAATTGATGTTCCCTAATTGAAGCTTGTAGAATTATGTGAGAGCAGTTCTTGAGAGACCGGATGCAAATATTTTGGACATCATCTGATTCAGCATCTCATCAGGAACATAGATGGTCATCATCTTTTGCTTGTAATGTAAGATATGCTCTATAAGATTGTTGGATCTATTGTAGCTGCTAAACTTGGGTGTTGAGAACCTTCATGGATGTTCCATCATAGAGATCCTGCTTGTGAGGAAGTTTGAGAGAGCCTATTAAGGAGCTCTTCATCTGCCCTTAGAAAAGCACAAAGACAGTTCCCATAGGTTTTTCTTGATATATTGGTGATTTCTCAAGGGTCAGTTCCCTCTGACGCTTTTCTTTTCTTCAAAGGGTATTCCTCTTCAGTAGGAGAATTTTTTTCTAAAACAGAGGCTCTAAAAGCCTCTTATTGCTTACTAGTGTTGTTAAAGAACTCAAGATCCAGCTGGTGACAACCGACACACCAGTTGGAAATAGCCACCAACAGATTGATGGGGAGGAACATGCTGTCCAAGAACATGTCTATCCATAATTGTGTTTATTTTTAATTATTATAATTTTGCTTTTCCTTTGTATAAATTAGATTGTAAACATTCGTTTATTCATATCAATAAAACCATTTCTTATATGGTATCAGAACTTAGGAAGTAATTCTCAGAAAATTTAGCTCACACAAAAACTTTCTCTTCCTTCCAAAATTTGTTTTTTTTTCAAAACCAATTTTGATTCACAAAATCAATTTCAATTTCATCCTATTATAATATCCATATATCTACAATTTTTTAAAATCCAAAATAACACCACACGCGCTCCCACGCGCCTTGCCCAAAAACTTGTTGTTGTGTTTTGCAACACACAGAAAATCGTGCAAGTATACACGGTCACAAGTAATAATATGATAAGTAAAATATCGTTCCCACAGAGATTTGTTACTAGTATTCGTTAATTATTAAAATTATTTCAACCTAATTTTATCCAAACAATGATAATTTGATGCGCTGACTAACTAACTTTTATAATAGATTGCAAGAAAATTCTAGGATTGCGCTAACCAAATTAATCCACTTGAATCATTATATTTTATCTTGATTTATGTTATCTTATTTTAAGTTGTTAACCAAGAACTCCTAATTTATCCATATATCTCTTCCGAGCTCCATACGTACACATCTAGTTAAAATGATTCACTATATTCCTACTAATTAAATTCAACCATTTATTAAGTTCTTTCTCAAACAATTCTTTCTAGTTCTCAAACAATTACACATACAACAAAAAGTATATCGTTTATTTATGTATATCACGTTATTTCATCCCGAAAGTAGCATTACACAAAAATCAACTTATCTTCATATCAATTTAATTAATCTTCGATAATTTGTGATTAAAAAATGTATTTCAGATAAAATAAACAACTTAAAACATTCCCCATTAAATCATTCAAAAATACATTCCAATTCAAATTTCATAATTTACGCTACATCCTGTATGAAATACAGTTAATTTAAAACTTACAACACAACAAAAATAAAACATTGCAGAGGAGAAACAAAAATTAAAAGAAAATAGATAAGAAAAAAAACTTTTTCACGATTCCTCAATGAAAAATAAATTCCTTCCTTTTCTTCTTCTTTCGTCTTCTGTAATTTCCCTAAGAAAATACAACATAAAATGTTAAATAAACGTATTTTGTGTAACACGAGAGAGGAAAATTAATGAAAATGATACAAAGAAACATTAACTCGCAAGGACCTACAGAGAAAACAAAGAAAGAAAACAAGAAACGCAAGAACTGTGAGAGAAAAGAAAAGGAAACAAAAATTCAGAAAGAAAAAATCGGCCCCAAAAACGCGTACAATTATATATCCCCCTTTTTAAATTTTTTTTATATTTTTTTTATAGTTGAGCTGGGGAACAAAAAAAAATACATTGGGAGCAGACTGCGTGAACAATCAGCGATTTTTTGATTTTTTTTTCTTTTTCCGCATGCCACGTGTCACAGTGAGAGAATACAAAGGGTACGTGGGCCGCTTTTCATCGGGGTAAGTGCCGATTGCACGAAGAACACGTCGCACGTGATTTCGTCCGCGTCAGAAGTGGTTACCGCTGGAAGCCGGGCGCGGTTTTTGCATTTTTATTTCACTGAATACATGCCACGTGTCATCATCTTATTCGCCGGAATATTTACGAGACACGTGGTCGTCATTTTCCGTTGAAAACACAAGGGTGCACGCGGCTTGGATGTACCGCATCACATTGGATTTGTAGCAGGTGGCGGCGCGCGCGACACTGTTCGGCGGCTTCAATCGACCGTTCATCTCATCCAACGGCGATCGACGCGCTCGAGGAATCTGCGCACCGACATGCTGGGTCCCACTCGCACGCCGACCGCGCGGCGTACGGGCCCCACCGGCACGCCACCGCGCGTACGAAGAACTCCGTACTCCACTTTCCTTGCGGGTTTCGATCTCACACGCGCGAATCTCGCCCGTGTCTTATCCGATCGAACGGTCCACGCTGTGCGCTTCTAGCCAGTGACGCGTGGCCTCATCTCACCTGCATAGAAAATTAAACTTTTATTAATTATATTTTCACCCACAAATTTAATTCAAATAACATTTTAAACTTTCTTAAATTACAATTAAGCCCTGTGCTAATTTTAAATTAAATTTTTAAACTTTTAATAATTATACTTAAGCCCAAATTTAATTTAAATTATATTTTCGATTTTTATAAATTGTAATTAAGAAACCATATTATCTGAAATTATATTTGTGGACAGAAATATGAAATTAAGTACATTTTCGATACAAATTATTTAATTTTATTAAAAATGTATTTTTAGCATATAAAAAGAAAATATTAATTTATTTAACAAAAAATACACTAAATATTTAAAGAACATAGCAATTATCATTACTAAAATTGATGAAAATAACTATATAAAATACAGTTATCACCTGAGTTTGCCGAAGTTACACGTGCCTTGTCAGAGTGACACACGCTCACATGCACTCGCGCTGAGGAAGACGACTCAAACGACACATTGTTCAGCGCGCCTTTGAAGCAAACGACATGTCGTTCGTTCCAGTTCGATCTTCCATCCAATTTGGTCTTTATCCGGTTCGGCGCTCCAACCGATTCAGTGTTGCAGCCACTCCAGAAGTCGGTTCACAAAATTTTCGACCTATTCTTCGGCTCAAATTTCCGGTTCTGTAATACTTGACTCATTTTCTATAAAATATAGTCCATTTTAGTTCATTAGTAGTTTTATAAACAGTCATTATTGTCTAAAACACACTAAATCTTATCCTGTTTTCAAATTTTTCACTCAAAAATCATGTCTGAAACTACCAATGACATTCATACACAATATCCTTACAAGAATTACCCACAAATGAACTCACATCTCAAGTGAAATCGATGCAACAATATCGGCCACAATTCTAAAAGTTGTCGAAGTCACCTTAAATGTGAATTTTGTGGTCTCAATAGACACAATTATGAAAACTGCCTCAAATGTGATTTCTTTGGTTTGAATGGACATTACATCAATATGTGTCGGAAGAAAAGGTCAATTCAAGATAAGAAAGATGCAAGTTGTGGCTTCTCCTCCAAAGCTCACCATACTAATCATCAGGAAAGCAACTCCAACACAAGGACACCATCCCACAGCCTTATATATGCCCAATATCATGGGCTTCTTACACTTCTCAATCAAGCCAAATTAGGTAGCATGGTAAGACAAATGACTACTTCTTCAGGTAACATATCATGTGCAAATATTTTCCATTCAGAAACCCGTTGGATTCTTGATACAGGAGCAACTGATCACATGGTCTGTTCTCAAAACCTTATGAGCTCTGGCATTCTAGTCACTAATTGGCATGTGTATTTACTTGACCATTCACTTGCCAGTGTCACATATATCAGCACCATACATTTTTCCAATAATTTCATACTCCATAATGTCTTATGTGTTCCCTCCTTCAAATTAAACTTAGTTTCAATAGCCAAACTAACTCAAACTACACTTTGGCATGTCACCTTAACTAATAATATATGCTTTGTTTAGGACAAATGCTCGGGGAAGATGATTGGGATAGGAACTGAGAAAACAGGACTATACTACCTGACTATTTTGAAGGAGGTTGGATGTTTCTCTATTTCAAATACTACTCCAACCAACCCTCATCTATGGCATCAACGACTTGGTCATCTATCTAATAACAATTTGTGTGAGCTTTCTCTTTCCATCAACATACCCTTTTGTTCTATTAGTGATTGTTCTATTTGTCCACTAGCTAAGCAAACTCGTAATCCATTTTCTTTAAGTTCCATCAAAACAAAAGCACCTTTTGAACTAATTCATGTTGATATTTAGGGTGGCTATCACATTCCAGCACATAATGGAGCATGTTATTTCCTCACTATTGTTGATGACTACTCAAGATGCACATGGGTCTATCTCTTAAACACTAAATCTGATACACGCACATTTCTCACCACTTTCATTAATCTTGTTGAAACACAATTTGCATCCAGAGTTAAAATCATTCGTAGTGATAATGGAACATAATTCTCTATGACCCAGTTGTTTTCTAGCAAAGGAATCCTACATCATACCAGTTGTGTCTCTACCCCTCAATAAAATGGTGTTGCTAAACGCAAACATTGTCACCTTCTCAATATGGCTCGTGCATTGCTCTTCCAAGCCAACCTCCCTAAACAATTATGGGGAGATGTCATTCTTACAGCCACATACCTCATAAATCTTACTCCAACACCTGTTCTCAAGGGTATAACACCATTTGAAATCTTTTTTCACAAAGTTCTTAGGTATGAACATCTTCGTGTTTTCGGTTCCATTTGTTTTGTGTCTGCATATCATGATCGACCCACCAAGTTTGATGTTAGATCATATAGATGCATATTCAGTGGGTATCCATCTGGGATAAAAGGTTATCGTGTCTACAATCTGGAAACAAGCAAGACTTTAGTGTCTCGTGATGTTATCTTTCATTAACATGTGTTTCCTTATTTCACTTCTGTTGTCAATACTCCAACTCTATTCACTCCATCAGAAAATACTATTTATGATGACAAGCCTAATATTCGTCAATCAACCACTCCAAATACATCACTTCATCATACACCATCTATCCTTCCAACAATCGAATCAAACATTCTTCATCTTCAAAATTCATCTCCTGAAACATCATCATCAACTTCTGCACCACACATGACTCCTCCAACACCAGTCACACATAGGCTTCACCGATCCACCAATGTTCCTAGCTACCTTCACAAGTATCATGTAGAAGCCTTCTTGCCTTCTCGGTCCTTCCATTTTTCTAACTTAACATCATCCAATGACAAAGGTACTTCTCATTCTCTATCTCATGTACTTACTTATGACCGATTATCACCTACACATCGTACACACTTGAAATATTAGAGGACATGGGTTATCTTGGTGTCAAATCTGCCAATTCATCTATAGTACAAAATTTATCCCTCAGCAAGGTTGAATGGGAATTCATCAGTAACCCCACATCCTATCGAAGACTTGTTGGGAGATTAATATACTTGACCATCACAAGACCCGACTTAGTGTATGTTGTGCACATTCTCAGTCAATATATGGATAAACCACGTCAACCACATTTGGAAGCAGCTCAACGAGTGCTACGATATGTCAAGAACACACCAGGGCAATGTCTTTTTTCTCAGCAACTAGTTCATTACAACTAAATGCTTTATGTGATACAGATTGGGCTAAATGCACAGACACATGACGATCTAGTGTTTCATGAACGAACCAAACACATAGAGATCGATTGTCATCTAGTGAGAGAAAAGATTCAAGCTAGAGTGATCAAGACTTATCATATCTCTATATTAGAGCAACTAACAGATATATTTACCAAATCCTTGAGTTTTCCACAGTTCTCGAGCTTATTTAACAAGTTGGGAATAATTAAAATATATTCCAACTTGAGGGGGAATGTTAAAGAACTCGAGATCCAGCTGGTGACAACCAACACACCAACTGGAAACAGCCACCAACAAATTGGTAGGGAGGAATAGGCTATCCAATAACATGCCTCTTCATAATTGTGTTTATTTTTAATTATTACAATTTTGCTTTTCTTTGTATAAATTAGATCGTAAACATTCGTTTATTCATATTAATAAAACCATTTCTTACAAGTGCACCAATGACTTGTTTTGAGGCTTCATTTGTGCGATGTGTAAGAATACTTGAATAAAAATTTCAATTTTAAATTTTAAATTTTAAATTCTTTTAAATTTTTTGTTACCCCTTTCTTGATTTCTTCCATTTCTCTATTTCAATTTTAGCTTCCGTTTTATATTCGTTTATAAATTAAATTTTATCTTTTTCGTTTCTGTATAATTGATGAACGAAAACCGGCATCGCCGATTCTCGCAAATACTTTGGTTTTAATATTTGTAAAACTCTCGCAAGTGCACGAATCATTTCGTAGAAAATGATAAGTATACTCCCAAGGTCGATCTAAGGAAGGAATGTATGTGGTTTTTAATTTATTATTCAAACTTTTAAAAACGAAATTAAATCCTAAACATCCTGTCACGATAATTTGGTTTTTGTGTTCCTAATCTAATAACATAAAATAAACATATATACAGATTAATTAAATATAATAAAAAAAATAAACATAGATACAAATTCAATAAATAAATATAAATATAGATTCAATAAATATTCATGCAAATTTTATCATTTATATTAGTGGAGTATTTATGGATATAATAACTAAATTAATTATGCTTGCTTTCATATTATATAGGTTATTAAAGATATAAATTGATATTTTATTGATTCTCTCTTTTTGTATGAATACCACCTTTGGTGGGGTTAGATATTCTTTGTTAACTAAACAAATCAATTAACACCTATGGGTGGGGTTGATAACTAATTTGGTTAATTAAATTAATTCCTTTTTCTAAGAGATTGAAAATGAACCATTTAAATGCCACGCTTTGGTAGGGAGTTAAACCAGTTTAAACTTTATTCAAGGTGTCCAAATTAAACCCGAAATTTAGTTATCCGAAGTACTAACTTTCAAGTTTTAAAACCCTACCGAAAACATGTTGTTGAATACATTTTCACATAATAATTCTTATAAAAACTTTTGAAATGAGCTTCAACAACTACTTGAGGCGATTGTACCAACAAATAAAAAAGCCTACTCTAAATTAGAACCGGATAACTAAACCTTAAAGTCTAATCTTGATTTAAGTTTGTAATGAAAAATAATATATTTCTCTACAACATCCTTAATATAAAATCATGAATAAAAAATAAAATCAATTCATTTTTAGAGATTTTTTACCTATTTAATATTTGTAAGCATAACAAGCGTCATTATTATATCATGATTATAAGCAGCTAACAGGTTAGAATTCAATCACCAGACAAATTAAATATAACATGTAAGAATAAAGCATAAAAATAGCGTAAAAGAAAAATAAAATCCTTCAGAACTTGTTATTCTAGTTTGCTAGAAAACCTCCAGCGGAATTTGCACTTCCATTTATTGAATCAAAAATCTAAATTATTATAAAAACATTACAAGTTCCTGCTCCAAAAAGAGAAGAACTCTAAACCTAAGAGAATTGAACTAAAAACTAAGAGAAAAAACTAAGGAAAGCTTAGAAACTAAGAAAGAAACTAAGAAAAACTTAAAAACTAAGAAATGAGAGAAAGAAAGAAAGAGAGAGAAATGTGGTTTGAGGTGTGTATTGAAGTGAATGGAAGGGAGTATTTATAGGTGAGGATGGAGAGAAAAATGAGTAAAAAAAATGTTAAAAAAAATATTAAAAAATAAAAACGTGTTTTGGACCTCTTGAGGTCATCAATGACGTCGGCATGACGTCGTGGGGCGGGCTACGTGAAAAAATGGGTCAACAACGTTAGTATGTTGACTGATGGCGGTCTTAGGCCTTGTGGCAGCGTGAGCAGTGCCCATGTATTGCCGCCTTGTATGAAGCCGAGCATCACCTGTGTAGTCTTGTATGACTAATGACTATGTATTGTGTGTATTGGTTGGTATTTAATTTGTGTGTGAAATTTCTTGTGTGTGATTTTCCGATCTTTGACATTTTTGACCTTTTCGACCCATTTTGTCCAATTTTCCATGTTTGTTGACCTTTTTCCACTTATTTATTAATTTATTTGTGATGTATTGCTTCAAGTATTCTTCTTTGAGTCTTTACATTGCGTTTTTAGGCCAAAATTCCTGAAAAACAATAAAAATACCCGTGATTCCGAAAAAGACAAATTTATATAAATATATGATAAAACATATAAATATATATATTTTTAATCAATTAATGTGCATAAAATCATGGTTATTTTAGTGCTTTTTGAGCACTCATCAATAATTCTTTTATAAATAGAGAAGAAAACATAATGAAAATAAAAGGAAAAACAGAGAAGCGTAGAGAAGAAGAAAGGGAAGGAGTTGAGAAGAAAAGAGAAGAAGGGAAAGAAAAGAGAGAAAATAAAAAAGAAAGAAAAAATAAAGGAAAAAAGAAGAAGAAGAGGCGTGTGTATATATATATTACTTTTTTTGTATATTCTAAAGTCCGTGTAATAATAAACTATGATATAAGTTTATTATTGTTTAATCGTTTAATCCTACGAGATAAGTTTTCATCGTTCTCAAACACATACGATGAGCGAAAACAATTATCTTAAAAACACCGTGTAATACATAGGTCTCAATTATTTTTTTTCTATTTAAATTATATATTTATAATTTATATATATTTATATTTATATATTTCTAATTATAATAAAATAAATTTATTCTTAAATTGTTTGTACGCGTGTTATTTCCTATAATCTTCAAATCATTTCTTCTCCTTTTTTTGTACAAACAAATACAAAAACAAATTAATAAATATTTTAAAACAAATAGATTATTTATAATATATTATATTTATCTTTTATGTTATATATATGTTCTGTTGTATATATTTTATTATAATTATCGTACAATATTTACATCTTTATTAATTCCTTTCATCATTTATTTAATATTAATTTTTATTAATTTTACTCTTATATTAAATTACTTCTACCATATTTTACTTGATTTCATCACTTTCTATATTGTTGTTATCATTAATTATTTTATATAATTATAATTTTTCTTTTATATTGTTATTTTTATATTAAGTATATTTATTTTGTGTTACTAATTTTTATTTTTTTACTTTATATTTGTATTTTTTTTCTATATATATATTTATAATTTTATAAATAAATAAATAAAATATTTGTTATAGTGATTAAAATTATTTAATCACTATAATTAATGAAATTACAAATATATATGTAAATTAAGATATATTTATCATTTATTATATATATTAATCGAAAAATTTATTTGATGGTTTTTTTTAAACTTGTATTGTTATTTGTGTATTTAACAAAAAATATAAAGAAAAGATTATGGAATTTGAAATGACCACTCAAGTGTCCCAAACTGAAAACTCAACTTTGAATGTTATTAACTATACTGTGAGTGGTGTCCTATCATGAACCAAATAATGAGGTCTTCTGTGGCTCATGAGATAATCCCAATGTTATCGGTTTATGTTCCTATGAATCATGTTGTGGTAGAGAGATCAGAGAGGTTTAATGGCCTGAACTTCAAGAGATGGAAGTGTAAGATGATATTCTCTCTCACCACCTTAAATTTAGCAAGGTTCTTGACTAAAGAAGCTCACAATCAACTTAAGGGTGAACAAGATTTTCAGTTTGCTAGTGTTATTGAAGCATGGAAGCATTCTGATTATCTATGTCGAAACTATGTTCTGAATAGTGTAACTGATTCCTTGTACAATTAGTACAATAAGGAAAAGACAACCAAAGACTTATGGGAATCATTGGATGAGAAGTATGAAATTGAAATTGTTGATTTCAAGAAATTTTTGGTTGGTTGCTTTCTTGATTATAAGATGGTGGACTCTAAATCGCTATGTAGTTAAGCACATGAAATCCAATATATCATAACAAAGATATATGATGAAGGGATGGTACTTAGTAAAACCTTTCAAGTTGCAGCTATAATTTAAAAGTTTCTCCCTTCATGGATAGAGTTCAAGACCTACCTTAAGCACAAGCAAAGGGAAATGTCTTTGAAAGACTTGGTAATAAGATTCAAAGTGGAAGAAGACAACAAGGCTTCTTCTAAAAGAGATTATATCCCATCAACACCCAAGGCTAATGTGATGAAACATGGTTAAAGTTCCAAACATAATAAGAATAAGGGCAAGGGCAAGTTGGGTAAAGGGTCTAAATTAGGACCTAGAGAAGAAAATTTTAGGATGTCAAGCTTTAGAATGATTTTCTTTAATTGTGAGAGAACATGACATGAAGCCCCATATTGCAAGTTTCCAAAAATAAATATAAACCGTGAGGCAAACATGGTTGATGTCATCACTCATAATATCTCCGACATTGACTTGTGTGCAGTCATTTCTGAGGTAAACTTGGTGGGATTGAACCCAAAGGAGTGGTGGATTGACACTGGTGCAAAAAGGCACGTATGTTGAGATAAAAGGACTATTCACTACTTTTGAAGTAGTGAAAGATAGAGAGAAGCTCTTCATGAGAAATTCTACCACATCATCCATTCAAGGGCAAGGCTAGGTCAAACTGCAGATGACTTATGGGAAGGAGCTTACATTAAACAATGTACTCTATGTGCTTGACATCCGTAAGATTCTTGTTTCTGGCTCATTGCTAAACATGCATGGCTTTCAGATGGTGTGTGAATCTGACAATTCGTTATGAACAAATATGGGATGTTTGTAGGGAAGGGATATGTATCTGATAAGCTATTTAAGCTCAATGTAATGACTATAAAAGCTAAGAATATTAATAAAGATTATTTCTTCTGCTTATATGCTTTAGTCTTCTAACGTGTGCCATGGTAGACTAGGTCATGTTAATTACGATATATTGCGTAAACTAATTAATATGGAACACATACCTGTATTCCAAATAGATTGAAAGCATAAGTGTGAGACTTGTGTTAAGGCAAAAATGACTAGGTCATCTTTTCATTCGATTGAGAGAAACATTGAACCCCATGACATAATCCATAGTGATCTATGTGATTTGAAATTTCTTTAAACAAAGGGTGGAAATAAGTATTTTATTAATTTTGTTGACGATAACATGAAATATTGCTATATGTATTTTCTTAAAAGCAAAGATGAAGTTACAAGGAAATTTATTTTTTATAAAACAGAAGTTGAGAATCACCTCAACAAAAAGATCAAGGTACTGCGTAGTGATCGTGGTGGTGAATATGAGACATTGTTTGGTGAATTTTGTGCACAACACGAAGTTATTCATGAAATCACAGCGCCTTATTCACCTTAGCAAAATGCAGTTGCTAAACGTAAGAATCGTACCTTGAAAGAAATGATGAATGCAATGCTATTAAGTTCTGGGTTGCCACATAAACTTGTGGGGGGAAGCTATTTTATCAACTAACTACCTTTTAAATAAGGTATCCCAAAAAAATACACATAAGACACTGTATGAATTATTTAAAGGAATGGTACATTCTTATAAATATTTGTGAGTGTAGAGGTGTCTTGCAAAAGTGGTTGTACCTATATCTAAGAAGGTGAAAATAGGTCCAAAAACAATAGATTGCATCTTCATTGGATATGCACATAATAGTAGTTCTTATCAGTTTCATTTGCATGAGTCAAAGATCTCAGACATACACAAGAACACGATAATGAAATCAAGGAATCCATCATTCTTTCAACATGTATTTCCAGGTAAAGCTTAAGGAGAATCAATTTTGTCTAAACGAACGTATGAGACTATAAATGAAGATAGTCAAAGTAAAGAACCTGAACAAGAGGTTGAGGATAAAGTTGAAGTTGAACTCAGACGTAGCAAGAGGGCTAGGATAGAAATATCTTGTGGTCTAGATTTTTTGACCTACTTGTAAGAAAGTGAACTTCAAACCTATGAAAAGGCTGCGAATTCTTCTGAATGACCTCAAAGGAAAGAAGCCATTAATAGTGAAATTAAGTCCATTATGCAAAATCACACTTGGGAACTAGTTGATTTACCTCCAAGTAGTAAAAAATTTAGGTCTAAGTGGATTTTTATAAGAAAACGTAAATCAAATGGATTAATTGATAAGTACAAGGCCAGGCTTGTAATTAAGGGATACAAATAATGACACGACCTTGATTACTTTGATACTTATTCTCCTATGATGAGAATAACATCTATAAGGATAATAATTGCTATCGTAGCTTTACGAAATCTTAAAATACATCCAAAGGATGTAAAGACAGCCTTTCTAAATGGAGATTTAGATGAAGAAATCTACATACACCAACCTAAGGGCTTTTCATGCTTAGAGAAAGAAGGAAAAGGTCTAAAAATTGGTAGTCTTTATACGGCTTGAAACAAGCACCAAAACAATGGCATGAAAAATTTGATAACGTTATGAGGACAAATGGCTTTAAAATCAATGAATGTGATAAATGTGTATATGTCAAGGACAAAGAAGATGGTTATGTTATCATGTGTCTTTAAATTGATGACATTCTAATTGTAGGTAGAAATGATTAAATGATCAAATCTACTAAGTTTATTTTGAATTCAAAATTTGATATGAAAGACATAGGGCCTGCTGATGTAATTCTGTGAATTAAGATATCAAGGATATCAAGCAGTCTTATTAAAATTCAATGTCATTATGTTGACAAAATACTTGATAAATTTAATAAGGGTGATTCTAGAATTGTGAGAACACCAGTAGATGTAAATCTACACTTATCTAAGAATAAATGTGAGAGTGTGTCTCAATTAGAATATTCTAGAGTTATAGGAAGTCTTATGTACTTGATGAGTTATACGAGACTAGATGTTATCTCTTTTAAGAGAACACGAACGCATGCAAGTATACACGGTCATAAGTAATAAAATGATAAGTAAAATATCGTTCCCACTGAGATTTGTTAAGTACTAAAATTGTTTCACTCTAATTTTATCCAAACAATCGAAGATTCATTACGTTCAAAATTCTCAAATAGCCACATGTACAATAAAGGTATATTCTTATCTTATATATATATATATATATATATATATATATGTTATTCTATCCACGACCAATTACACAAAAATATCTTTTTTCAAGTTTATTTAAGTGTCACAAAAATGCTTTTTTCAAGTTTATTTAAGTGTCACAAATCAATTGATTAATCTTCCAATCAATCAAAAGCATTAAGCATAAATAGAATAAACAAATTAAAAATCTCATAAATCATTCAAAAATAATTCATTCAAGCTTCATAAATTAAGCTACATGGCAACCCTAGAAAAATTAAATTATTTCATAACAAAAATTAAAATTACAATACGTAAATATTAAAGCATTTAAGGAATATTAGATGAAAAAAAAAGAAAATTAAAAGTGTTTCTATTCTCTAATTTCTCCTACGTAGAAACACAACATAAGCCAAAAATGGCTTCTGTGTGTTCCACAGTCCTCTGTCCAACCCCTTTAATTTTATAGCAATAATCACCTATTTATAGCTCTACCTCTCTAAACAAAATACATCACAAAAAATTTTTTTTACAGCATGCGTGTAAAAGTGGGGGACAGAATATTAAAATGAAAATAATATTTAAACACGCGTGGGAGACACAAAACCGATTGGAAAACGTGCGCCATTTCTGTGTTTTCATTTTATAAAAATCATGCCATGTGTTGGCATCTAATTTGCTGGAAGAATAACAAGACACGTGGTAGCTTCATATTCGATGGAATAGGAGGGTGCACATAGATTAGAAAAACCACATCGCACGGGAAAATGTTTTGCGCAACAGACACGTGGGTCCCACCTTACACGTCATCTTACGAGGACATGTGGACCCCACTCTACGCGCTGAGTAGTGTGTCATCTAGGAAACGCATCCAATCACCTGCATCGCTCCTGTATCACACTCGCTTGATCCTCACCGTTGATTGTCTAATCTGACGGTGCGTAATGCGCGTTGATAATGGCGCGCGTGGTCATACTTTTCCTGCACAGAAAAAAAAGTTTATTTAATTGCATTTTAGCCCTCCAATTTAATTCAAATTAACTTTTAAACTTTTGATATTTGTAATTAAGCCTTCTTTTAATTTAAATTATATTTTTAGCTTTTATTATTTGCAATTAAGTCCTTTTCAATTCAAATTCTTTAATTTTATTTAAAAATATATTCCTTAAAATACTAACATTAAATATTAATTTAATAAATTAAAACTAATTAAAATCATTAAGAACATAGCAATTATAATTAATAAAATGGACAAAATAACTCTAAAATATAGAGTTATCACTGGACATAGCTTATGTTGTAACCAAACTAAGTAGATATACTAGTAGTCTATAATCTGATCACTAGAAAGATATTACAAGACTACTTGGATACTTAAGATATACATGTAACTATGGATTGCACTACACAAGATATCCAGCCATAGAAAGGTATTACAAGGCCACTTAGATACTCAAAATCTTCTAGTCGATATGTATTCATATTGGGTGGTGCAGTTGTTTCATGGAAATCCTCTAAATAGACTTGCATTGCTAGATCCACGATGGAATTTGAGTTCATCGATTTGGAGAAATATGGTGAAGAAGTTGAATGGCTACATAATTTTGTAGAAGATATTCCTAAGTGGGTCAAGCTTGTACCTGCAATATGCATTCATTGTGATAGTCAATCTGCTATTGGTAGGGCACAGAGTAATATATATAATGGTAAGTCTCGACATATGTGTCATAGACATAATACCATAAGATAACTACTCTCAACTGGGGTTATCTCTATTGACTATGTGAAGTCAAAGGGATAATATAGTTGATCCCTTAACTAAAGAGTTAAATTGAGAGTTAGTTGATAAGTCATCGAGAGGAATGAGACTAAAGCCCATGAATGAATAAGGATTTGCAAAGCAAACCCAACCTATTTGATTAGAGATCCCAATATCTAAGCTCAAAGGGATAACCTAATTGTAAAGACTTAGTAAGATCACTTTGGGGGTTTACCCTCATGCCCATTCCTCTGATGAAAACAGTGATACCCGTAAGATACATGATATGTTAAGGCTTTTAATGATTCTTATGAAGAGAATACACTGGGGATTATGTGGGTTACTCTTTGTGAATTACTTTTAAAGATAAGACATCACCTATGTGGGGGAGGATTTGGGCCACTTCGAAAGATAATTATATTCGGCTCAATTCTTTAGAGATGATCATGGCCAAAATGAACATAATAGTGAGAACTAAATTGTGTAAGGAAAGATTATTGTGTGAAGTATGTCATCGCTTACATAAACGATAGAACACTTCAAAGACATCATGTCTATTGGTCAGTCAGTAAGGTAAATATGCTTTCACATATAAAGGTTCAAAGGGTAACACCCATCTATCCTATGCAAGTTTCTATCCGTGGAACTTTATTTCGGTGTCAAAATTTGATTTAAAATATATGTCAATTTTTATTCATGTGAGGGATTGTAAGAAAACTTGAATAAAAATTTTAATTTTCAGTTTCAAATTCTTTTAAATATTTTGTTACCTTCCTTTTGATTTCTTCAATTTCTTTGAGAAAAAAAATTAATTTCTTCAGTTTCTCTAACTGTTTCTCTACTTTAATTCCAGCTTCCGTTCTGTGTCCATTTTTTATTTAAATTTTCTCTTTTCCATTTCTATATATTTCTTCTACAAATAGAGAATAAAATTCATAACAAACATAGAACAAAAATAAGAAGACAGAGAAGAAGAAGGGGAAGGAGCTGAGAAGAAAAGAGAAGAAGGAAAAGGGAAAAGGGAAAAGGGAAAAGATAAAAGATAAAAGAAAGTGAAAAGGAAGGAAGAAAAGAAGAAGATGAAGTGTGCGTACGGAAAAGGTAAATATATATATATGTTGTATATTGATTATTTAGAGTTATGTTTCTTTAATAGGGTTCGAAAATTTTGAAGTCTGTATAATAATAAATTGTAATGTAAGTTTATTATTGTTTAATCGTTGTATCTTGGAAGATAAGTTTTCATCGTTCTCAAACACTTACGGTGAGTAAAAAAATTATCTTAAGGATACTATGTAATACACATGACTCGATTATTATTTTTCTTTTTTCTATTTAAATTTTCTATTTATAATTTGTATATATTTATATTTATATATTTTTAATTTTAATAAAATAAATTTATTTTTAAATTGTTTGTTAGTTATTTATTTACTACAGGATGTGCCACTAGAGTATTTTCTGCAATCATGCTTTCAGGGTACTAATTACGTTGTTCCAGAGTTTCATTCTCTTGTTCATAGAGAGTATCTGGTCCAATATTTTCTTGGTGAGATCAGTTTGATTAGCCATAGTACTTGTAGTTGTTTGGTCATTTTACTTTTGAAGATTTGGATGTTCTTAAAACTAATAATCTTCTATGAACAACACTCGGGTAGTTGATAAAGAAATAGGCTTTTTAAGAATTTTAGATGGGTTTTCTTCAATCTCAAATTTGATCAAGAATTGTTTCCTCAAACGGAACCAAACATTTAATGATGACTTTTGCACAATTGATATAAAAGCCTGAAATTATTAACAAAATTACCCAACAGAGGACCACAAGATGAGGGTGGTGCGTGCAATTGGACTCTGATACTCAAGTAAGATGGGTGATTAAGGAGGAGAAAAGTAAAGGTTGAGTATTGTATAGATAATCATAGTTTTCTTAGAATTGTTCATAAGATTCAATATAACTAAATAGGAGATCGAATTCCCTTTTTATAGTGACTTGCGTGAACGACTTTAGAAGAGTTCGGAGATAATTATATTCTACTATCAACTATGATTACTGCTTGTTTGGTTTAGGATTAGATAAGTAGTAGTGAAAATTATACTTTGTTTATCCAATTAAGTACGGAAAAGAATTCTTCTAATAATATAACTCTTTTAAGGGACGTTGTACTAGGTCTTAAGAGCTAGTATACTCCTACTAAAGACAGGTCAGATGTTGTTCTTGTTAAGTAAATAGCATTATAGAGATTCTTATTACTCTGGAAGCTGCTCTCTTAAATCCTTAAGATGTTTGGATATTATTCTTTAGAATGTAAAGGAGTTATTTGATAAATATCTAGAGATAGGAGCTTCATTAGCATGAACCTTTTGGATGCTCTGAGGATTATGGATGACGTGGTAGGATGTTGTTGATTTTTACCCTAAGTACTAAATTACGTGACTATTATTTTATGACTGTTATTTTCATAATTATGTGAACATTGCACATCTTTTTTCAACTATAAATAAAGGACAATAGCTCTTAGTTTTAGGACAAAACTCAACAACTATGAAACTACTCTTTGTATCAAACCAATGAAGAATATACAAAATTGTTTTATGAAGTTTTTTAAGCAACATAAATATTTTAGAGGTGTGGTATTCTAGACTTCGCCAGTGTAGTAAAGCTTCGAGATAAAAAAAATAGTATGGGTTGTTTTATCTTAGGGACAATGAGACTGTGTTTACTTGCACAAATTTGGGTAGAGCCATGAAATGTCTTAAAGAGAGCGACCTAGTCCTAGTCCACAACTCAACCCAAGTAGTATATTTCAATATATTGGTAATATTGTTCTTATATTGTTTTCACATACTTGTTACAATAATTTTAAGACGTTATTTTATCTACCATGTCTATTAAAATTTTAACTGTCGATCTCAACAAACTGTTTCGTTTCAAGAGACTACACTTTAAGAGATGGAGTCAAAAGATGTTATTTTTCTTAACCATGAAAAATGTCGCTTTTTTTTTACTGTTGAAAAACCAACACTACCTAATCTTCATACTAAAGCTACAACTAAGGACTTAGACACCTAGATGGAAAATGATTTTCTATGTAAAAAAATTATTCTTAATGGTTTAGCTGATGATTTGTATGACTATTATAATTCTGATAAGTCAACTAAGGAAATTTGGGATGCACTTCAAAATAAGTATGACATTGAGGAAGTTTGAACAAAGAAGTATGATGTCCTCATATACATGAAGTACCAAATGATTGATGACAAATTTGTAGAAGCTCAATCACATGAGCTGTAGAAGATTGCACATGAAATAACTTATGAAGGTATGGCTATAGATGAACAATTTTGAGTTACTATTATTATAGATAAATTATCCCTTGCATGGAAAGATTTTAAGAATGTAATTAGACAAAAAAACTAATTAATTTTCTTTAGAAAGTCTCATAACCCATTTACGAATAGAAGAAGAAGCCAAAAAAATAATATCAAAAAGATGAAGTACTCATTATCTTAAACAACTGTGCCAATAAGAAATCATCCACTGTAATTCTAAAATCTAAAGGAAGAAACATGAAAACTCAAAATCGCAATAATAACCAAAACTATATCAACCAAAATATAAACAAAAATAATCCACCATGGAATGGATCTTAACCCCCTCAAGAAATAACACATCCACATGTTATAGCTGTAACAGGCCTGGCCGTTTGGCTAGGAACTGTTGGAACAGGAATCATCCTATCCTACAAGTGAACCTTACTGAAGATTAGCTTATTGCTATGATATCTAAAATCAACTTTGTTGGTGGATTTGAGAGGTGGTGGGTGGACACTGGTGCTTCTCACCATGTTTGCTATGATTTTGACATGTTCAAGTCCTATTCTGTGTTTGAGGATAAGAAAGTGTTGCTGGGAGATTCCTATTCCACTAAAGTTGTTAGTACTGGTGAGGTGGAATTAAAGTTTCCCTCTAGAAAGAATGTCATCTTGAAGGATGTCCTACATACTCTAGAGATGAGAAAAAACTTAGTTTCGGGCTATCTTCTTAACAAAGGTGGGTTTACTCAAACTATATAGGCTAATTTTTATACAATAACTAAAAATAATATTTTGTTGGGAAAAAGGTACGCCACTAATGGCATGTTTAGATTGAATGTTGAGTTCTTTTAATATTTGGTATGCTAGACTTTATCATGTTAATAAAACGCATAATCAAGAACATGAGTACCTTAGAACTAATTCCTAAATTATCTTTGAATAACATTGAAAATAACTTTTGCAATGAAGCTAAAATAACCAAAACTTCACATAACTCAATAGTTAGAGAATTTGAACCTCTAGACTTAATACACTATGAAATATGTGAACTTGATGGTATTTTAACAAGAAATGAAAAACGTTATTTTATAACTTTTATTGATGACTATTCAAACTGTACTTATATATATATATATATATATATATATATATCTAATGAAAAATAAAAGTGAAGCATTTGACATGTTTAAAATATTTATGAATGAAATTGAAAATCAACTTATCAGAAAAATAAAAAGATTTCGAAGTGATAGAGGAACTGAATATGATTTCAATTTTTTCTTCATAAAACTCATGGAATCATTCATGAAAAAACCACACCTTAATCTCCTAAAATGAATGGCAAAGCTGAAAGAAAAAATAGAACTTTTATTGAATCAATTATTGTAATTTTATTAAACTCTAGTGCTACTTCCCATTGATAAGGAGAAATTTTATTAACTGTTTACTATATGCTAAATAAAGTGCCTAAATCTACTAGTAAACTTTCATCATATGAAATTTTGAAAATAAGAAATCTAACTTAACTTATTTTAAAACTTTGGGTTATTTAGCCTATGTTAGGATCCTTGATCCTAAAAGAAATAAACTTGCTAGTAAAACATATGAATGTGTGTTCATAGGATATGCTATAAATAGTAAAGCTTATAAATTTTATGACTTAAATGATCATGTATTTATAGAATCAAATGATACTGACTTCCATGAACATAGGTTTCTCTTTAAATTGAAGAATAGTGGGGGCTCATCTTCTAGTAGTTTACCCATAACTAGAACTAGTTAACAAAATGAGGAATTAGACACGAAAATTAGGATAAGTAAATAAGCTTGAAACTCTAAGGATTTTGGGTTCGATTTTTATGCTTAGAAAAAGATCCCCAAATTCTTCAATAAGTCTTATCTTCTTTAGATGCCAACTTATAGGAAGAAGCCATAAATGATGAAATTGACTCTCTTTAGTATAATGGAACTTAGCATTTAGTTGACTTACCGCCTAGTTTCAAAACCATAGGATGTAAATGGATACTAAAGAAGAAATTAAAACCCGATGGTATTATTGAAAAGTACAAAGCTCGTATTGTAGTCAAAGGTTATAAGCAAAGAGAAAATGTAGATTTCTTCGATTCCTCTTCACCAGTAACCGAATAACTTCTATATGTATGCTTTTCTCTCTTGCTGATATCCATGATTTAGTAGTGCACCAAATAGATGTTAAAATTGTCTTCTTAAATGGTGAATTTGAAGAAGATATTTATATGGACCAACTTGAGAGATTTGTTGTCTTAGGTCAAGAAAATAAAGTTTGTAAACTAGATAAATCCCTTGATGGTCTAAAATAAGTACCTAAGGAATGGCATGAAAAATTTGATAATCTAGTTATCTCACATAGATTCAAAATGAATGAAAGTAACAAATGCATTTATTATAAATCAGAAAATAACATTCGCACTATTATATGTTTATATATGGATAACATGCTTATTTTTGGGTCAAATATTCATGTTGTGAATAATGTGAAAATTTTGTTGTGTGCTAACTTTGATATGAAAGACCTCGAAGAAGCCAGTGTAATCCTTGGTATAAAGATTACTAGGTTTGAAAATGGACTTTTTTTAGATCAATCTCATTACATTGAGAAGATCTTAAAGAAATATGATTAATTTAACTATAAATCTGCATCCACTCCTTATGATCCTAGTGTAAAGCTATTCGAGAACATCGAAGACGATATTAGACAAACTGAGTATGCGAGCATCATTGGTAGCTTATGTTATGCTACTGACTGCACTAGGCCAAACATAGCTTATGTTGTGGGACTACTAAGTAGGTTTACCAATAAATCTAGTATAGAGCATTGGAATGCAATTAAAAGAGTCATGAGATACCTTAAGAGAACTATGAACCTCAGATTATATTATAAGAAGTTCCTACTGTTTTAGAAGGATACAATGATATTGTTTGGAACACCTTATCAGAAGACTCCAAAGTAACTAACGACTATATATTTAGCATTGTTGGTGGAGCTATTTCTTGAAAGACTAAGAAACAAACAATTTTGGCTCAATCTATGATGGAGTCTGTTAGTTGAGATCCCTTTGTGGGAAAGATCGATACCAGTTGTCTTGATCCACAGCAATAGTACCGCGGCTATTACAAATATTCAGAATCACTATTAAAACGGCAAGAGATGACAGATACGTCATAAGCACAATATTGTTAGAGAATTTCTCTTTATAGGAGCTATAAGAGTAGATTATGTACATACTGATGAAAATTTGGCTGATCCTTTGACGAAAGGATTAACAAGAGAGAAGGTTTTCAAACTCTCAAAAGGAATGAGACTTATGTCCTTAGAATAAAGAGTCACTCATGATGGTAACCTAACTTATAGACTAGAGATCCTAAGAAATAAGTTTAATGGGTAATAACAAGTCATGAAGTGATATGAGATGAATCATGCTATTATGAAATCTCATTCTATATTGTTAGAAGCATGAAGTCATAAAGCGACAGAAAGGATGAGTTAATTATTAACTCTTAATGAGATTTATACTCTATGTAGAGTGGAGTACATAGTTACATGAGTACTCTTGATAGACTCACCTATGTGAATGTGGAAGTGTGCTGGCTTTCTATGAAAATTTTGGGCAAAATTTACTAGAGCATTTACTATACTGGGATAAATGTACATGGCCATAAAACATGGGCTTTTCGAACTACACCTTGAAAAGCGTTTATGTGTAACGTTGTTAGAAATAGATTTCAAAACTACGAGTTACTCTAGTATATTCTAGAGCATCATTACTATGTAAAGGTTTAAGTCAATAGACACCTTTTGTTGATGCACAATCTTATACTTTTAATTGATCGGTTGCTCGATGAAACTATTTTTATATAAAATTTAAGTGGGGGATTGTTGAAAATAGTGTGAATTTAAATAAAAAAATTTGATGAGAAAAAGTGCTAAATTATGTGACTGTTATTTTATGACAGTTATTTTTCATAATTATGTGATTGTTATTTTCATAATTGTGTGAATATTGCACGTCTTTTTTCAACTATAAATAGAGGGCAATATCTCTCAGTTTTAGAACACAACTCAAAAAAATGCTCTTGGTACAAAACCAAAGAAAAATATACAAAATTATTTTTTAAAGTTTTCTGAGCAGCATAAATATTTTAGAGGTCTAGTATTCTGAATTTCATCAGTGCAGTGAAACTTAGAGACAAAAAAAAAGATTTTCGATTATTTTATCCTGAGGACGATGATACTATGTTTACTAGCACAAATTTGGATAAAACTGCAAAATATTTTAAAGAGAGCAACATAATCCATGATTCAATCTAAACAATATATCGATAATATTGTTCTTATAATGTTTTCACACATTTGTTATAACCGTATCATATTCAAATATTACCATATATTCTATAGCATTTGCTTTCAATTTATTAACAATAAGCTTATTAAGACCGATCTCTAGTAAAATTACCGAATTTTTAAATTCTACCAATTTTTTTAAAACTAACCAATTTAATACATAGTAAATCCTAGAAAATCTAACCAACTTCTAGTGGAAAATGATTAAAATTAATTAAAGGAAAGCAAATTGTGGACGTGAATTAACCTTGATGAAAACAAATGGAAACTTAACTAGTTTTATTTTTTTATTAAATAATAAATATTATTATGTGATTCAAATTTATGATTTAAAAAAAAATCACAAAAACTCAACTATTTAACTAGTCATGCAATGAATTATTTAGTCAAATTGGACTATAAATCCTCCAAGCTGACATTACCGATTTTTCCTCCGAGCAGGAGAACCTCAATGATAACGGTAATCCTCATTTATAATTAGATTAAGTTCATGGAAATTTGCATCCCAATGTAAATTAACACAAACCAATATAATCAATTAAACTCTTGGTCAAGAGTGCTTAATTTGGCAAACATAATTTGTTAAAAGATATATATAGCTGACAAATCTCCTTTAATTATAAAAAAAAATTAAGGTTTAAAATATTGATATCTTTTAAAGATTTAAATTTTTCGAATATGTTAAAAATATTTGATATTATTTACGAAAACTACGTAAAAAATTCACAAAAATTATTGACTAATAAAATTATGAATATTTTTAAAGACCTTTGTATCAAAATAATTAAATTTTTTTATATAATTGCATGCATAATATAGATGCATGTCATATTTATTATGATTAATAAATTAAAATTTTATAAATAAATAGATAAAATATTTAAATATTTTAATGACATTGTTACGATGATATTTTATACATATTTCATCGATGTTGTAGACAATGTGAATGTTAATTGATATTGAGATCTAAAAAAAAAGAATATTATCGATAAATTATAGCAATATTCTGAAGATTTTTTCATCCTTACAAAGAACATATGTCCAATCAACAATTTATCATCAAAGATATGGAATATGATGAATAAAAATAATTCATCTAAAAACTCAAAACATACCATAATAACATGACTAAAATTCTAGTAAGTATTTTGCCTTTAACATCCTCAAACTCAAATAACGAATTTGAATACAAGAGACATAATTGTTCCAAAATAAGAAGAAACTAAACAAAGAAACTAGTCATAATCCTTTGAATAACTAATAATTACCTAAAGATTCGAATCGGATCTTCCTCTTTAAAACGTACCTCAATGGAATTGCCCAATAATGGTGGATTCGCTTCTTGGCTTTTAGTGTTGCTGCATCTTTTGTAGATCTCTCTGTAAAAATCATGTTGTATTTGTTAATTAAGGCTTTTAAACTGACAAGTAATAGGTCACAATCTGAACTGTCAAATATCTTGAAATAGATGAAATCCCACATTTTCCGTAAAAATTAGAAGAAACTGTCAGAGAAGGTGCCACCCTAAACGGATGTTCGGTACTGGTGCTCATAAACAATGTCCTTTTAGACCATCTGAAATTGTAGTTCTAGTGCATGCGCTGCAAACGGACGTCCGATGGTATATGAACGGGGCTGATAATTCATGCTTACTGTAGATTTTCGTGTCGTATTTGTTATTGTTTTTATGTTCGTATATGTGTTTTTTTACCCAAATTTACTATTTTTTAATATTACAAAAACATTAAATTATCGATTAAAAAATTAATAATTAATTTTAATTAAAAAATATTTTATGTAATAGATCATAGTCCTATATAACACTTCCTTAATTGGATGTCTCTGTATACAAATTCAAAATCTCAATTTATGTCATTGAAGATAATATCTGTTTGCATCCGAATGTTCGCATTGATGAGTTTTTTCCATTCTTACATCGACCAAGAGTTTGACGATAGTATTGTTTATAAATTTGGACAACTCTTAACTCAATGAGATTTTATTAAGTTGAGTTAAACATGAGTTTCTAACATGGTATCAGAGTTGAGCTTGGTTTAATCAATGACTTGAGTTTTATCTTTAACTATCTCACCGTGGCTTTGCGAGACTACCTTTGTTCGTGTGGAGGGAGGTTTTTTAAGTTTCCTTTAATCTCATATCGATCAAGAGTTCGACAAAAGTACTGTTTATAAACTTAAACAACTCGTAACTCAATGAGATTTAACACCTATAAATTTGACTTTCTCTCATTTGGTCCAACTCCAAAACACTATCTCATTGTCTAACTTTTGTTCAAGAAATTACAAATGAACTCAAAAATATAAAAACTATATAATATTATATGTATATTTTGTTATTATAAATTTTAAATACCTTATTCATGCAACTTTTTTTAAAATATTTAAACGTAGGAAAGAAATAGAAGAAATAAAATGTCGGCCAAAAAGGCCTAAATGTTCATGCAGGCTGCAGCCAAGAATTTTCTCTTTTAATTGCAGCTAGCTACCATATCCAACAAGGGACCAATTTAATTTAGATTATAGCAACAACAACAAAAAAAAAAAAAAAAGAAGGTCGCCATGTATGCCACGCTCAAGAGAGATATTCTTATATACATATATATGTTCCAATACCAACGCAAATCTCAAGGAAACAATCAATTATTTGATCATTTAAGCTCATATCCTTCAATTAAAAAAAAAATCTCCATACTCATATTACACTTAAATTATTTTGTTAGTTTGATTTATCTTATGCTTCTTTTAAAAAAAAAATCAATTATTTGACTGGCTGTGGATTCACTAAAAACCAAGCAAGCTATTGCTAATATAAACCCCTTTTTTGAATCCATCCAATTAATGCTTCTTCCAAACTGAAATTTTCATTCAAAAAGAGGATCGAAGATGATGCATGATATCAAAATTACAAGTCCTGAAACATTAGTTTCCTAAGTGAATTATATATTATTTTCTGAATCAGTTTGCAGAAATAATTTCAATGTGAATTAAATATGAATTCAAATTCCCATTTACCGATTGATAGTAAATACTGACCACAGACCACAATTTACAACCTATTGTAATACAATAATGATATAAACTGCAATTCATCAATATTAAAAAGAACGGTGGCTAAATTAACAGATAGAACGTTTAAATCTCAAATTTCGTTATAATATTATCTCATTTTATTTAAAGTTATTCATAATAGGTTTATAATTATTATAAATATTCATGATTATAAATATATTTTATATATTTTTAAATTACTTATCATTTATATTCATTAGAGATAAACGAGCTTAAATTTCATAGATTATTATCTCTTTTCATTTAAAGTTATTCTTAATAAGCTTATAATTATTATAAATATTTATGATTATTATATATTTTATATATTTTTATTATTTTTAAATTACTTATCATTTATATTCATCATAAATAAACTAGATATTTTATCTCATTGTTCACAATTCACTAAAAAGCAAGTGAAACAAGATTAGGTATACTCACGAAATTAATGAATTATATGATAGGTAAATGATACACGTAGTTTCAATGGAGACCCCTGCTTACACGTTGAAGAGGTAGCAATAGCTAGTATTACCAAATAACAAATTGCAAGGGCATTTTAGTAAATGGATAAGAAGATTCCAGTAGTCCCACGGGTCAACAAAAGGAGTCAATCTCTCTGAAGAGAAACTTTTGTGTGCTACTCTAGGGACTCATCTGCAGAGATTTAGCCATTCTATCTCTTTATGCTCACTAGCTCACCACAACAACAACCAACCACTTTCCCTAGTTGGCTCCATTCCTCCTCCTCCTCCTCTTCTTCTTCTTCTTCTTCTTCTTCTTCTAATGGCCAAAGAAGCTTCATACTTAATAAGATTACTACTTTTCTTCACCTTAATTATTATTAATGCAGCACATTCTGTACAAGGTCTTAGCTTAGACTACTTCTCTATTGTCCTCTCTTTAATTACTTCTTATCTTATCTTTCTTTTTTAATTACTTCTCAAATTCTGAATATTTACTTATAAATCTATATACTCTTCCTTTTCATAACATAAACATCTTCAATAATATCAAATCAAGGTTGATTTTTTTAAGAAACTTAGTGTTATTGTATGGTTAACTTTATTAAGTTCATATAAATTACTAGTTAGTTAGTCCAAATTTAAACAATGTGAAACTTTATTCATATATTCCCAACAACTTTTGTGAGTATAGTAGTGTTCAGATTGCTAGGCTACCATCAATTAACTTCCATTTTTTTTATTTATATTAATTGCAGAAGCCACAAGAATTCATCAATATCAAAAGGTTTCTCACTCTTATCCATCACAAAGAGAACTACTTATTCAGGTTAGCACTAAGAGACTAATCTTTTCTTTTCCTTTTTTTATTCTTGAAATTTTTTTAAACGATTAAACAAACAATCACAATACTCATGCACACATAACTGGTCTCAAAGCTCTAATTAAATTGATTAGTTTGACAAAAATTCTAATGATGTGATATATATTTTTGCTTTTGTGGGGTGTTTTTTTGTTGATTGAATGAAGAATTCTAGGAGAATAATGATTGGATCGACGGCACCAACATGCACATATAATGAATGTAGAGGATGCAAATACAAGTGTAGAGCTGAACAAGTACCAGTTGAAGGAAACGATCCTATGAATAGTGCTTATCACTATAAATGTGTTTGTCATAGGTAATATAATATAATTATTATATTTGTATTAATTAGTAAATAATTATCTTCATCAATTAATTAATATTCTATGTTTGAGTTAGTTGATTGTTTTTTTTTCTAATTAAAATGTCCATTTTTTTTGTTATACATTGTGAGAAGCTCTGTGTTACATAGACATTTAATTTAATTTTAATGAAGTAGCAGCCTTGTTATTTATTGAAATGACATAGTAGATTAGACTATTTGATAAGACTTGTTTTCTTTTTCAAGTCAATCCACACTCTAAAATGAGAAGGTAAAATCTTTTAAAATTTAATTAATTGTTAGATTTATATAGGTGTGTAATGTTGATTTCCTATAATTAATGCTATATAAAATTATTCCTGCAAATCATACAAAAGTAACACAGAGTAGATATGTGATGAGAAGGTATGCTTTGGCATGTAATTTCACATACATACTAGCTATTTTAAGATGAAACGAAGGAAGGGAATGTGTTGTCTTGCTTGGGATATTTTTTTTTAGTAGTTTAATTCAAAAAGTTATTTTACAAATAACATTATAACAAAGCATCTCAATTGTGTTCAAAAAGTTATATTAATTTATTCAAAAAAAAAATTATTGTGAAATTTTTAGATGTAATGTTTAATTTATTTTTAAATATGTAAATTTTATATACAAATTTTATATTATATATTGACTAATTTTTACTGTAATAAGTTTAAAAACTAGATCCCTAATTGAATATAATGGATGTAATTGTTATTTTCTAAGCCTAAAGTGTCTATTTATTATTTCATTAAATTCAAAGATGTATTTGTAAATTACTTTTCATTTAATATATGTTATCAAAAAAGTTTATTTATTATAAATTTGTGATGATTCACAACTAATATAAAACAGTATTATCAATAAGTATAGTCGGATTTACATAATTATATTCAATTCAAAATTATTATATCAGATATAATTGTGATATAATTATGATATGTAAAAATATTTTATCTGAAAATTATAAAATGAAAAATTTGTAATTTATCTAAGCATATGTGTGTGTGTGTTTTTTTTTCTTCTAAAAAATCTATAGATGTGTGTTTGAAAGAAGAATTGGTAAATTCATTTTACAGATATGCCATAATTTACCTAATTAGTGCTCAAAGCTAAGAGTGTAGTCTTTGACATTTAATGATGAGATTAATTCAAATTAGGAGCACTAAAAAAAATCATATATATCACCATATATTGATTTTTTGTGGATTTTAGGGAAAAATATTTGGAAGGTGGGATAGATGTTAAAATGTGAAAATGGAGAGAAGACACATGGAAGTGGTCCAATAGACGTGATTGCATAAAAGACTAAAGGGCTTCACATGGTGTTGTGTGTGATGCAATAAGAATACAATTCATTTGCACAAAATGGCAAAACTACATAATAGAAAAATTAAACCAGAGTAAGGACATCATTTATCTCTATCTATATATGGCCAACAAAACATACAAGACTGGCAAAAGTTTAATCTTGAATTTCAGCTAGAAGATTGCTCCTTTGAATCTCAACAGATAAAAGGGTGTCAAAATTGTGTAATACATATCTCATGATATAATAAAATAAATTAAAATATTTAAGTTTGTATAGAAGCTTCCTAAAACGTGTGGGTGATAATTTGGATTATAATTCAAAATACAATATGAATTATTTTTAATTATAATTAATTATTAATTTTTTTACGATGATTGTAATTTTGTATTTAGTGTACAATATAAATGTATATTTACTTGTATTAGTGATATTATAATTAAGTTAGATTTATATATATACATTGTATATAAATTATTTTTCGTAAGTTGGTAGTGAAGTAAATAATATCAAGTTTTTAAACTTTATAATGAATAAAAGGTTTTAAAAACCCTTTTAAACATATTATAGTTGTTTTTTATTGCTATGTGATTTAAAGCTAGCAGAAAATAACCAAAAATATGTTTGAGGGTTATATCATTTTAACTCGGTTCTACATGTCAACTGACTTAAAAATTTAAGTTAGTTAACACGTAAGATCGACTTCAAATTTTTAAGTCAATTGACTCGTAGAACGTATTTTAAATTGTAAGTCAATTAATATGTAAAACTAATTTAAAAATTTAAATCACTTCATTTTATGTCGGTTCAATGTTAAGAGGTCTTTGTTGTAGTAGTGGTTGTAATGATAACGATGTTGTCACGGCTTATGGATCAAGGAACAAGGTCAATAGGAAAGGTACTATCAAGATGAAGATGTATGATGGAGCTATCCAAACCATTGGTAATGAAATTTATTCATGGTTTGAGAAAGAATATGATCTCATTGAGTAGGTTGGATTCTCTTGGTTATGGCTTATTAAAAAAAAGAACGAGTATACGGAGGTGAGTAAAGGTTATGTTGTCATAATGAAATGAATGAAGAAAGAAAGTTTGTACAAGTTGATTGGGTATCTTATCCGAGGTAGAATTACAACAATCTGTAGGAGAAATATGAACATTAATTCAAAGTTTAAATCTTACAATAATATTGTTAATATGAGGCAAGAAAAAATGGATTAAGTTTAACGAAATAGTTACCGTTTTTAGTGATAAAATATAGTGTTAAAAGGTTGCTCTCAAAGTGGAGCAAGTTTAATTGAGGTTGTCTTATATTGAAGATGAAGTAGCATATGCATCTTACCCATAAATGTTTATGTGATCCAATGAGTGCATATATAAATATGTCCATGGTACTTGATGTTAGCATTTTTTACATAAGCCAAGGTGGAAATTGTTAGATTAAATAGCTTCAAAAAAAAATAGAACGTGTGGTTTTCTGGTTGACTATAACGTATGAAGTTGGAAAGCCAAAAGGATATTATAAATATTAGATGTTAACGTTGTTAGCTGTTAAATATTAGATGTGTATGGCATTAAGGCTTAAGTCTTATTTATTTATTTTTGTGTCCGTACGAAGATAAGAAGCCTAAAAGCTTTACGTGTACTATGTAAATTGGGTTTTTTTTAAGGTGTAGGTGTTGGGAAATAACGCAAATTCCCGATAAGCCAGATTTATGAGAAAGCAAAAATAGAAAAATAACACACAAAATTTGATAACGGAGTTCGGCCAATCTTGCTTACGTCTCCTGACCTGCTGCAGATCTTTTTACTGAAAGGGGAGAAATTACACAAGGTATTTACAACACTTACAACTCACAACCCAATTACACCCAAGAAAATTACTCTCAATTTTCTCTCATAAAAGCTTTTCTCTCTAAGCTTTTCTCTCAATTGGAATGAACACTTTGGATGATTAATTCATTACAATTACACATCTATTTATAGGAAAATTCACTCCTTGAATTACTCCTTAAATTAATGGTTCCTTAAATTGCTCCTTGAATTAAGCTCCTTGTTTTGCTCCATGAATTGCTCCATGTTTTGCTCCTTGTTTTGCTCCTTAAATTAAGGAGCTTTATAACAATCTCCCACTTGAAGACTGATTTCAATCTGTCTTCACACCTTGATCAATGCAGCAACTTTTCTAGTCTTTGTTACTCTAGCAGACCAACTGAAGTTGAGCACAACTTCAGTTTGTCAATAGTCACCACCTTTGTTAACATATCTGCTGGATTTTTGCTTCCTTGAATCTTCTCCAGTATTAACACATCATCTTCCAATAGAGATCTGATGAAGTGATAACGAAGTCCAATATGTTTTGTTCTAGAATGAAATGCTGAATTCTTCGCCAAGTGTATTGTACTTTGACCATCACCATGCACAACATTCTTACCTTGTTTGAATCCCACCAATTAACAAACCTCAAGCCATATCATCTCTTTACTAGCTTCGCCATCGCTACATACTCACCAGAAGTGGATAGAGTGACAATTTTCTGTATTTGTGACATCCAACTAACAGTTGTAGTTCCAACAGTAAATATATAACCGGTGATGCTTCTTCGGTGATCAACTTCACCTCCAAAGTCTGCGTCTATATACCCTTGTACTTTTAAATCTCCTTTACTAAAGTACAAGCACTTTTCTGTGGTGCCTCGCAGATACCTCAAAATCCACTTGACTGCTTCCCAATGAGTTTTCCCTAGATTTGACATAAATTTGCTAACAACTCCCACTGCATGGCCAATGTCTGGTCTCGTACAAACCATTGCGTACATCAAACTTCCAATGGCTGAGGCATAAGGAACCTTAGCCATGAATTCTCTCTCTTCTTCTGTCTGAGGGGACTGATCCTTGGATAGGCGAAAATGACTGGCCAAGGGTGTGCTAACTGGCTTGGCATCGCCCATGTTGAATCTTTGCAAAACACGATTGATGTACTTTGCCTGAGATAACTGCAAGGATCCTTTCTTCTTATTTCTTGTGATTTGCATTCCAAGAATCTTCTTTGTCGACCTAAGTCTTTCATGTCAAATTCCTTTGACAATTGCCGCTTCAACCTTTTAATATCATCCATATCTCGAACCTCGCTACTAACATATCATCAACATAAAGTAGTAAAATGATATAACTAGACCTATATCTCTTGAAGTAGCAACAATGATCAAGATTGCACTTCCGGAAACCTTCCTCAGGTACGGTAAGTCACAAATTTTTTGTACCATTGTCTCGGGGCTTGTTTCAGGCCATACAAACTCTTCTTAAGTCTGCACACCATGTTCTTCTTCCCCCTTTCTGAGAAACCTTCTAGTTGGTACATGTATATCTCTTCATCTAAATCTTCATGAAGGAATGCAGTCTTCACATCCAACTGTTCAAGATGAAGATCTTCGATGGCTACAATGCTCAATACTGATCAGATAGTATTAAGCTTCACAACGGGAGCAAAAATGTCAGTGTAGTCAACTCCTTCCTTCGTTGAAACCCTTTGACAACTAGGCGGGCTTTGTATCTCTTGGAACCATCACAAGCCCTCTCTTCACCCTAGACACCCATTTTTGTGAAGTTGCCTTCTTTCCCATAGGTAACTCAACTAGTTCCCATGTCCGGTCGGAGATGAGAGATTTCATTTCTTCTTTCATACAAGCTCCCACTTGTTGGAATCTCAAGTCCGACAAGCTTCATCATAGCATTCGTGCTCCCTCCATCACCAAGAACATATAGTTCATGTATCTCTTGTTAGGCACACGAGGTCGAAGACCTTCTCAATACGTGAGCCGGAGTAAGAGGTCAGGTGTGTCGAATGTCGTGTATCGTTGTCCAACAAGTTCCTCTGGCTGAGGACTTGTTACAATTGGTTCTGTTGTGGAAGTATCTGGGACATCATCTACATCTGCAAATACTGACTCATTCTGCTCTGAGTCATTGGCGTCTATTTTATGCATGTCCTTATACATCACCCTTTCATTGAAAATCACATCTCTGCTACGGATAACTTTCTTCTTTTCGTCATCTAAATGCGGTAACCAAACTCATCCTCACCATAGCCAATGAATGTGCATTTCTTGGATTTGGGATCAAGCTTATTCCTGCCTTGATCACTGATATGCACAAATGCTACACAACCGAAAACTTTTAGATGTGATAGTTTCACCTCTTTTCCGCTCCATACCTCCTCCGGTATTCTACGCTCCAATGGAACATACGGGCCTCGGTTGATCAAGTAGCCGACGTGTTGAATGCTTCGCCTGCACTGCTTCTGTAGACTTGACCGTATACGAATGCTTCCGGCTCTTTCTCGTCAACGTTCGGTTCATACGCTCGCCTACACCATTGTGTTGAGGCGTGCCCGTCACAGCTCTTTCCATTCTAATCCCACGCTCATAGCAGAAATTTTTGAATACGGTGTCTTCATATTCACCACCATTATCGGTTCCGAGCTTTTTGATCTTTAAACCCGTCTCATTTTCCACCATAGCTTTCCATCTTCTCGAAAGCCTCAAATACTTCGGACTTATGCTTTAGAAAGTAAACCCATACCTTCCGAGAGTGATCATCAATGAAAGTCACGAAGTAGTGTTTCCCACCAATAGATGAGACGGCCGTTGGTCCCCAAACATCGAGTGAATAAGGTCTAGTCTTTCCTTCTTTGGGATTCTCGCAACTTGTCCGAAAGCTAACTCTCTTTGCTTTCCAAGTATGCAATCTTCGCACATGTCTATCTCCGTGACCGTAGACCGGAAGTTTTCCCTTGAAAGGCATAATCTTCATCCCCTTTCTCACTCATATGGCCTAGTCTCCAGTGCAATAGATTTGGTGTTTCATTGCTTCGTCGCAATCGTAATTGAACAACGTGCCTCCGTTGTCATGTAAAGAGTGCCACTTTTCTTGCCTCGAGCAACTGTCATTGCACCCTTTGAAATCTTCCAATCATCACCATGGAAGATCGTAGTGTAGCCTTCACTGGCCAACTGCCCCACTGAGATTAAGTTCCTTCTGAGATCGGGAATATGCCTGACATCCTTCAGTTCCCAAACAGATCCATTCAACTTAATCTTCACTACACCTTTGCCAATAATAGCACATGGTTGATCATCACCAAGATATACCTTTCCAAGGTTTCTGGGGACATATTTGTCGAAGAATTCTTTTTGTGAAGTAGCATGGAACAATGCTCCAGAGTCTAACACCCAAGATTCTTCCTTGCTCTCCAAAGAGCATATCAATGCATCGTCTCCTCCTGAGGTGGAAGTAACATTTGCTTCTGCCTTCACTTGTTTGTCCTTCGGTGCACTCTTGCACTGATTTTTGTAGTGTCCGGTTTTTCCACAATTCCAACACTCGATAGTCTTCGAGCTATGGGAATTATTAGGATTCCTGGATTTGGACCTCTTGTCCTTTGATCTACCTTGGTACTCTGTTCTGCCACGTTCATTCCTTTTGGTTGAATTTCTTCCTCTTGACTCTGTATGCAAACTGAAGAATTTGACGATTCACCCGACTCTCTACGTCGGATCTCTTTACTGAGAACCAGATCACGAACATCGTCAAATTTCAACTTATTGCTTCCTAACGAGCTACTCACAACCGTGACAGTAGCATTCCAACTTTCTAGTAAAGAAGATAAAAGTATTAATGCTCGTACTTCTTCATCGAATTCAATTTCCACTGAACTCAACTGGGTTGTAACTGTGTTGAGTTCATTGAGATGTTGAGCTACCGATGCGCCTTCATTCATCCGCAAATTGAACAAACGCCTCATCAAGTGCATTTTGTTTGAGGCTGATGGCTTCTCATACATATTGGAGAGAGCTGCCATAAGACCCGCCGTGGTCTTTTCCTTTGCTATGTTGAAGGCAACATTACGGGATAGCGTCAATCGAATAACTCAGTGGCATTCTGCCTGTAAGATTCCAATCTTCTTCCTTCATAGCTTACGGTTTCTTCCCTAAGAGAGGTTGATATAGATTTCTTTGATACGTATAATCCTCTATCTGCATTTTCCAAAACCCAAAATCTGTGCCATCAAATTTCTCGAGTTTCACCCTTCCTTCATCTGCGGCCATTGCTCCCACTAAAATCTGACTTCCTTTGGATCGTTTCTGACTATTTCTTGCAGAAAATTGACATAAATCACCACCAATAGCTCTGATACCAGATGTTGGAAAATAACGCAAATTCCCGATAAGCCAAATTTATAAGAAAGCAAGAATAAAAAAATAACACACAAAATTTGATAACGGAGTTCGGCCAATCTTGCTTACATCTCCGGACCTACTGCAGATCTTTTTACTGAAAGGGGAGAAATTATACAAGATGTTTACAACACTCACAACTCACAACCCAATCACACCCAAGAAAATTACTTTCAATTTTCTCTCACAAAAGCTTTTCTCTCAATTGGAATGAACACTTTGGATGATTAATTCATTACAATTATACATCTATTTATAGGAAAATTCACAACTTGAATTACTCCTTAAATTAATGGTTCCTTAAATTGCTCCTTGAATTAAGCTCCTTGTTTTGCTCTATGAATTGCTCCATGTTTTGCTCCTTAAATTAAAGAGCTTTATAACAGTAGTACTCGTGCATACAAGGAAATTTGGTTAATTATATGTGTGTAAGGTGATTCTTAGTGAGTAAAGTGATTTGGATTGTAAAAATTAAAATAGAGAAAATTATTGTGTATTTTGAGTTTCTTTATTTTTGTATTGTTTATGAGAATGATATTGGGTATAAGTGGGTTTTAGATTTGAGAGTTATTTTTAATTTATAGTGTATTGGATTATTGAAAAAGATTTTATATTTAAGAATTAATATTAGTAAAATATTAAGATTTTTATATACAGATTAATCAATTGTTCAAACAACCTTAATTTTTGTGTTCTTATTTGCATAATTTATTTTTAACCCTTTCGTTATACCTAACATGCTCTTATGTTTGACTTATTTACTTTCTTTTTTTCAGTGTATTGATTACTATTTCAGTAAATAAACATGTATTTTGATTGTGGTTACATTATAACATCATTCTACATATCATATTCCTATTCTTCATTATCTTCACCCAGTCTATATAACAACCTATTTTGTATATAATTTTATTTAAGATTTTGATTTGTTTTACATATCTTCTATTAGTTTAAATGGATATTAGTTGTTTATATGTAAGCCTTACCAACTCATATAATACTGACGTATGCTTTGCGAGGTTGTCGGGATGAACGTTGGAGTTTCAAAAGTACTCTCATATTTTCAGTGTTTTCATTAATTGTAAATATTATATAGATTTTGGGTTCACTATACTTTGATTTCAATTAGAGTTTTGGAGTTACTACTCTTTTTTTAATTTTTGTTTGATTGTTAGTCTTACGTTCTTTATTAAGTTTCAATTTATGTATGGTATACAGGATTTATAAAACTGATTTTGTAATAGTTTACATATTCGATGTAAGGCCTTAAGTTTATTAAAAAAAAAAGTAAGCCTTACAAATTCTTCCAAACATGTGTATTTAATGCTTCATATTCTTTAGAAAAATGTATATATAATAAGTAGTACATATTCTTTCAAAGAATGTAATGCCTTGTAATATTATTACATTATTGAATATAGTAGCTACTTACTATAATAATTTTCATATCACTTACATAATGGTAATCAACCAACTTTATAATTTACATGATATAATGCAAGGATTTAGAGATTCTTTCAAAAAATATGCAAGGAAACTACATATTTTTTTTAAAACATATATATATATATATATATATATATATATATATATATATATAGTGCCTTACATCATTCAATGGAAAAATGTAAGGTTTATGCTCCAGTGAAGATTATCAAAGTTCCAACTACACCGTTAACAAAAATCATTGTAATTCCAATATGTGTTGTTTGGGTTAAAAAATTAGAATATATATATTGCAATCTTTGGAATTAAGTATATATTTTTAATTTTATTTATTACTTCATAAAAGGAATAATATTAGGGGGTGGAGGCCACATTATTTTTTATTATTTGGATAATATATTTATTATTAATTTTAAAAATTATTGAAAACGTCTTTAACAAATTAATTAATATAGGAGAAATATATTAAAGCTAAAAAAATATATTTGGAAATATTTATAATTAGTAATACGTTTTAGGGTTTTGGTGATAATATCAACAAAATAGTATTAGTTATGCATTAATAGCATTGTTCTAGGAAGAGCTTTTTCCTTCTTCTTTTTTTTAAAAAAAAAAAGAAAAAGAAAAGAAAAATCGTAACAACAATTTAATTTAAACTACCAAAACAATAAAAACAACAATTTAAATGTCAGTCTAAGAGACACATTCCCGAGTCATGTCACTCGTAACAAGAATCCGACCCGGCACCCGCCAAGCCATAACCATACCACCTGTAGTGAGTTTTCAAAAATATTTATAGCACACATAAACTTAAAACAAATCGTCATATGACATGCTTATCTCTTGCAATTCATAGAGGCATTTATATGGCCCTGTATATTACAAGTATTGCTATTTTTTTCAAGAAGAATTAAAAAGGTAAGGAAAAATAATATTGATATTTTTTAAAACTTATAATAATAAAAATAATATTTTTTAAAACTTATAACAATAATATTTATTATATTAATTTCATATATTTTTATTATAAATAAAACTTTAACTCAAATTCTTATCAATTAAATATGTTCAATATTAAACTTCAATTAATTAAATCTCCTAAAATATTATTAACGTATTAATTTTTGAATGATTTTAAATAATTTTTGCTATTGTTAGAGCAAAATTTCTATATTTAAAAACATCTAATCATTAAACTGTGAGTATAACTTTTAAATTACTCTAACATTAGTCTTTTATGCTCTAAAAACATCAATTCTCTTTACGGAACTTTATGACATTTAACATTTTGGTTTCTTAATTACTTCTCGGTAATATTACATCTAATATTTTTAAATTTAACACATTTAATTTAAATTTAAAAATTAAATTCAATTGCATCGTAATAATCAAAATTACATGTTAAATTTTTTTTATTTTTTTTTATTATTTAATCCTTAACTTTTAAAGTTAAATTTAATTCATCTATTTATCTTTAATTTTTACAGTTTTAGATAAGATAATAGAAGTAATAATATTATGATTTATGAAAAATAAGTTAGGAGCCAAAGTGTTGAATCAAATATAATTCAAGGACTAACGGCATTATAAGGATATTATTTTAAAGATTATTTTACGTAATTTACTATTACATTAATATTTATTAGTGTAGGGCTACCCCAATTCCCTTTTAACATAATTTAAAGTCCCAAAAGTTATCTCTCAATTTCTCTTTCATAGCCCGTATGTCTTCTTATTTTCTATTTTTTTATACCTTAATTCATTTATATAATTTTTATAAATTTATTTTTATATTAATTTATTTTTATATTAATTTATTTAAATTTATTAATGTTTGAATTTATAAATTATAAAATAAAAATAGTATTTTTTAATGAAAAATAAAAAAATCATAAAAATAAGATAGTGAATTGGCACAATATAAATTATAATAATAATAATAATAATAATTTATTAATGATAACTTTATTTAATAATAATGATATTAAAATTTAATTAATATTAAAGATAAAATAAATATTTATATATTTTTATTTAACAATAATTATTATATGAATATTATCATCCAAAAAATAAGACTCACATGAGGAAAAAAAATTACTCAGGAATAAAAGAGAAGAATATACGTTTTTAGGTTTTAATATTATTTTTAATAAATATCCAATTTTACCGTTACACAAATATCATTTTTTTGAAAAATTTGGGTAAAAGATTAAAAGATTAATTAAACCTACCTTAAGAGAAGAAAATAAAAAAATTACGAACATAAAAATAATATGAACTTGTATATTTTCATTAAGTAATGAAAAAATATATGAAATTATTTTATATTGAATATAAAAAAATTACGAACATAAAAATAATATGAACTTGTATATTTTCATTAATGGAAAAATATATTGAATGTAATTTAACTAATTACTGTTAAGATTAAATTAAAACTATTTAAATTCATTAAATATTAAATAATACTCGATTTTAAATAACGATAATATTATCAAAGACTTTCCAAAAACGAGAAGACAGAAAATTGGAAAAACATAATTACCAAAAAGCGAAGACTTATTAAATGAAGCTGTTGTAGTCAATAAAACTGGCAGCAGTCGGTTAAGTAGGTCTAAAGTAAGTCATTAATTAACCAATAAACAAGACAGAACATTATCATGAGAAAACCGTATCAAAAGATTCAATACTAAGCCTGCCTAAACCTATGATTACTTAAATCCTGATAGCTAGAAACACTTTACCATTCTTTCTTCCGCAACTAGGTCCCATCATTTACTTCAAAAGAAGACTTCTGATCAGATCAATTCGGTTTTAAGTCTCCGCCTCATCACACTGACTTGCTGGGGAGCAGATAACCCAGACGAAGCCGTATGGATCCTTGACCTTACCAACGAGCCCATCACAGCACGCGCTCTCACCTTCGGTTATCTCACCTTCAGCAACTCCACCGGCAGCCACAGCTTTAGCAATCGCAGCTTCCACGTTTTCAGTCTCGAGGCATAGGATAACTCCATTGCTACCAGCAGATTTCTCACTGCCAAATACGCACAGGTGATCAATATAACACATTGAGAAATAAACAGGGAATAAAAAGTATGAAAACAAACTCCATTTGACAAAAAGTAGACAAATCAAAATTCATGACAAGAAATGTATTTAGTGAAACTACAGAGGAGAAATAAATTCTATTCCTAAAAAATGGAGAAAGAAATTCAGTCAGTCAAAGCGATTTAAGAATGATGAATAATAACAAACATTAAGATCGGATTATTAAAATTATTAACTAACCACAGATCGACAACTCGTGTAGAAGTATAACTAATTAAGTATCAACAATACCATAATCAGGAAAACAAACGGTGCAAATAGCGACAGCGTTCGCTGACACGAAAAAGAAATTGAGAAAAGCAACTAATAGATACTAAAAGAATAAAGTAATAATAAAAATAAAACAGAATATAATAAAATTAAAATAATAAAGAGAAACAGAACTTCTACAGTTGTATAGCACACTAAAGAATCAAAGATATCATATGGAGCAAAACCAAAAGAAACTAAAGAATTTAGCTAATAATCAAAGCTCATAAATATAAAGCAAGAACACAGCATAAAACCAAGCTAAACATCGTCTAAACAAGTAGATCTACACGAAAACCCCTAAATACTACCTTAAGACAACTATAGAAAAAAGATAATTAAAAAATATGGATAAAAATAGTCATACGAGTGAGAATAGTCAGAAACAAGAATGGTGAAACCAGCAAGTTTGAGTTCCGCATAGCGAATAAGAGGCTGGTCTTGCTCAGCCTTGCGCTTGGTGTCACAAGCACGCCTGACCTCCTCAGCTCCAAAAGCAGCCTTGTAGAACTTCACAGCATCGTCTGCCTTTGGTGCCTCAACCAGAAACTGTGGCTTCATCCCCGTGAAAGATACAACCGGTGCGGTTGCCTCAGCTGCAACTCCGTTCTTTACCTCCGATTGAGCCATTGTTGCTCTAACAGAAGAGAAAACGTAGCCTGTATAAAGAGACTGTAAAACCTAGGAGAGAGAATATGAAAATGAAAAAACAAAGGGATAATAACGTGAATAAAATATCAAGGAGTTATGTTTTATGAGCTTTGGCCTGTAACAGGAAATTTATAGAAGCGGAGAAGCGCAACCGTCAACACACCGTTAGGATTTAACGGGTAGTAATGACAAATTTGATTTTTAAAATTGTCCCCATATTTTATAATAATTACCATTATACCCATTAGGTTTTTTTTTTTTAATGAAATGTTGCAGCAGCTCGTAGAATCTATTAGGAAAATAATAATTTTCAATAAAATGTCTTTTGATGTGCTCATAACCATTTATGATTTTTTTTATTCCTATAAACTATTAAAAAAAACTCAGAAAAACACCATTACCAAATTAGTTAAAGCAAACGTTACCGACCAACGGCAAAAAAAAAAAAAAATTAAACAAATATGGACGGAATGGTACAGATTCCTAGATTAGGTTATTATTGTTCAATCTCTTAATATTGTATCATTTAACGGCCTAGTAAATATCCATTTTAAGTAACACAAAATTTAACATAACACAATTAATATCTTAATTTTTGTCAAAGGTATCAAGTTAATTATAATTTTTTAAAATATTAATTAATAATATTTTAAAATTTATATTACTAAAAATAATAATTTAATAATTATTAATTTTATTAAACGAATTTAAATAAATAATTTTATTTGATCTGTATCGATTAGAATAATATTAAATATAAAATAATAAATTATATATTTTTAATAATTAAAATATAAATGATATCATTTTTATGTTTATAGATTTAAAAATATGTTATTTTTATTATTTTTTAAAAATATATTTAAACCCATTCTTTTTGAAATTAAGTTTACATTTTGGTATAAAGATGAACTCGAACAAATCTTTTAAAATTTAAGATTATGTATGTACTTTATTCCCTCCCTCTCCCAAGCAAGTAAGGATTGATTTTTGTCATCATTTAGCCCATAGCTTAAAAAAAAGGAAAAAAAAATAGATAAATGAAAAATAAATTATGTTATTTTAATAATTTTTTAAAAATATTATTTTTATTAATAAATTATTATAATATGAGTTAATAATAAAAATGAAATTGAAATTGAATAAAAAGTTACTTAAAATAATAATAATATTTTAACAAAATAAATATATTTTTTAATTTTTTAAAATATTAAAATTCAATCAAATATGTAAATAAAATAGTAAAAATCAAAAATTATTAAAATAAAAATTTTATGAAAAAATTTAACAAAAATTATTTTAAATAAAATAAATTATTAAAATGATTTAACTTATTGTCGTTAAGGCACCTATTTTTTTCGCCTTATCACCATAAAAAGAGACCGACCTATTTATAGGACTAGGGAGACATAGTCTCGCCATTTTATTTTTTTTATTTATTTATTTATTTATTTATTTTATTTTTTTTTTGAGAAAAACTTATTATTAATCTCCCTTAGATATTTATAAAATCACATTAATTAAGTTGATTTGTGATTCCATCAAGTTATTTCTCAAATATAAATTTGATTAGTATTCAACTTATTCTATTTTATTAATTTAACATCCTTATGTTTTTCAATTTAATTAATTTATAGTACTAAAATTATTTAGATTAATCCAATTAAATAAATTATAAAATATTATTTTAAGTAGATGAAATTCAAAAATTATAATATGAAATTATTCAAAACAAGAAAAATTAAAATACTAAATTAATCATATTAAATTTTTAAGATTTCTTTTATCAGGTTACAAAAATTAGGTAATAAATTAACCATTCATATTAATTATTACATTTCATTTTTAACATTTTAAAGGTTTATTTTGAATCATACTTGTAAACAAAACATATATCATACTATATTTTTACAAGGAAAAAATTTACTCTAAAAATATTGAAATTTGAGGCTTTAATTTTATTTTTTAAAAAAAGTAAAACACTCTGTATTACTATTTTTTATCATTGAAGAATTTGAGTTTTTATTATCTTAGATTTGTTCTCTTTTTTGAAGTTAAACATATGAATATCATGACATTTAAATTATTTAACTATTTTTAAATATCTTTAAATTAATGTAAAATTATCATATCCATATATTTAAGGGGAAAAAATGAACGTGAATGTAACTAAAGATATAATAGCCATTAAGAAGTATTAAATGATATAAATATCTAGGATCAATTTGTTACTTATTCTTGCAAAATACTAATTATTTTGATACAAAATTAAGATATTTTTTAATTTTAAGTACAAAATTTAACATAAAACTATTAATTATAATTAAATTTATAACAATGAACAATTTTACTATTAAATTATGTTAACAACATTAAAATGAAGTGATTTTGAATTAAATTTATCAATAAATTAAAAATTTTATATCAAATTTACTTAATTAAAAGGTGAGAAACTAAAACCATTGGATAATCAAGAAGTTAAATTTATAAAATACTTTTATTATTAGTATAACATAATAACTAATGAGTTATTAGTCTCTCCTGAAGTAAATCCTAGGTCTGCCTCTATCCATAATAATATAATTGTGCCGAAGTGTGTTAGTCATGCATGCATCTAAACTTTGTTGTTCAACATACCATTATCTTGCTACTTCTATGAAGTGAAAGTCTAGTTGATTAATGATAATTTTTATATAAATAGAATGAATTAGGTAAATAATTTTTCATTCATAATTTAATATAAATATATTTATTTATGTGTAAAGGTCACATTTTAATATAAGTATTAATGTTATTTTTTAAAAAATAAGTTAATTACGTTTTATCATTACTGTTGTGTGTTTTGCAACACACAAAAATCGTGCAAGTATACACGGTCACAAGTAATAAAGATTTGTAAGTAGAGTATCGTTCCCACGAGAATTTGTTACTATAGTTTGTTGAGTACTAAAAATCAGTATCTACGATTTTATCCAAAATAATCGTTGATATGGAAAAAGGTAACAAAAAAATAAGAGAATTCTAGGATTGTAATTTTTCACCAAACTAATCCACTCCAATCATATTATTTTCTTTGGATTTATATTTTTTAATACATTTAATTTGTCAACCGAAAACTTCTTTTTTATTCATACATCTCTTCCGAGCTTCGTACAAACACACCTCGTTAAATTAATTCACTATATCTCTATGAGAATTAAATTCACCAAAATTCATTAAGTTCTAAGTTTTCAAATGGCCACACATACAATTAGGGTATATTCCTATCCTTCATCATACATGTCATTCTATTTACGAACAATATACACAAAAATGCCTTTCTCAAGTTTATTTTTATGCCACAAATCGTTTTGATAAAATTCGTAAATAATCAAAAAGCATTAAGCACAAAATAGAACGAACAAATCGAACGTCTTATAAATCTATCAAAAATAATTAAAATCAAAACTTCATAAATTTAGATCAAATGCAACCCTAGAAAAATTAAATTACTTCATTAATTAAAAATTAAAATTACAACAGATGCAAAAAAATTAGAAGAACAAGAAGGAAAATTAAAACATCACATAGAACAAATATTTGGCACACGCAGAACACAACAAAAGCCAAAAAATGGCTTCTGCGTGTTCTGCAGTCCAACCCCAAATACCACAAAAATTCTAAACCAAAAAAAACTCCTTAAATCTATCATAATATCAACTATTTATAGCTAAAAAAATACATCAAAAATATTTAAAATTAATACACGCGGGGGACAATGAAGTATGGCGAAAATAATAAATTACACGCGTGGGGGACAAAAATTGTATCGAAAATGGAATTGAAAAAGTGAGTGGACTTGTTGTGCATTTCTGTTTTTTTTTCTTCCACGCTGCCACGTGTCGCGTTATGATTCACGGAAACAATTAGTGGGACACGTGGCATCATATCATTCGTTGAAGGGAATGAGCGCACGCAGAACTTGTCGCATGGAAGCCAACGGCTGCATCGAGGGGTGAGATCCAGTGCGGTCGCGCTCATTGTAACATGCCACGAGACGGAATATTATTTGTTGAAATATTAAGTGGGACACGTGGCATATTCTGGTTCGTGGAATAATCGGGCGCACGTGAATCAACCGCACTGGAAAAGGAGCGCGATGGTGGGGGACAACGGCTACGACGCGTCAGACATGTGGGTCCCATCCTGCACGCCGGCCTGCGCGGCAGGTGGGCCCCACTCGGGCACCGAGCCGCGTGAAAGCGCAGAGTCTGCACGCATTCGCGTTGGTCGGGCTTGAACTACACGTGCCAATCTTGACCGTTTATGCTTTGATCGAACGGTGGGTGATGGACGTCGTGATTTGTGCGAGTGCGATTCTTTTCCTGCGCAGAAAATTCAAATTTTTTTAATTCTATTTTGACCCACAAATATATTTCAAATTACATTTTCGACTTTGTTTAATTGCAATCTAACCCTTTTAGTAATTTAAATTAAATTTTAAACTTTTAATAACTGAAATTAAGCTCGATTTTAATTTAAATTATATTTTCAACTTTTATAAATTGCAATTAATAACTCTTTTATTTAAAATTCTATTTTTGGGTACAAATTATCATTTAAGTACGTTTTCGATACAATTTACTTAATTTTATTAAAATATATAAAAAACAGAAAATACTAATTTATTAAACTAAAATTATCTAAAAATACAGAGAACATAGCATTTATAATCAATAAAATAGGTGAAAATAACTATATAAAATACAGTTATCAACTACCATATACGTTGTAGAAATAATTATAATAAAATAATTTTTTTTATAAATTATCACATACAATGTATATATAAAACATAATTAATCCTTCTAAAATTTTCAAAATCAACCACATATGTGAGCACTTGGTTCATATAATACATATGATATTTTTTCAAAAATCTAAAGAAAATGATAAGATCGTATAAATTTATACTCATTTTTGGAATCAAATCACTAATATCATAACACATGTAATAATTATTTTGAATGATGAAAAATGATACATTTTTTAGATAATTATGTCACGTGTCATAATATAAATGATTTCATTGCAAAATTGTGTGTAAATTTATGGGATGTTAGTATTTCCTAAAATCTAATGTATCCATATTGCTAAACACACCTAATTTTGCATTCAAATTTACATTCACTAGTCATATTGTGTCATATGCCAAAATAACTTTAAAAATGATAAAATTGTTCATTTTTTTTTAAAATAGTTTGCAACATGACATATTATAATTAGTATGAATGAAAATTTAAAGAGTAAGAAAAATTATACATTGGTTCTGGATTATTGATAATGTGATGGTCCGCGGAATAAAAGATAAGTACAAAATATATTTTGATAAATATAATTGTTTACTATTTTTCTAAAACAACAAACAATAAATAGTAGTGAAGAGTACATCACTTATTCCTACACTAATATATAATTTATTAATTTATATTATCCGGTGAATACTCACGAGAATTTTTTAAATTTAAGTGTATTTATCTTTTCTCATGTATATATATTTCAATATAAGTGAATTAAAATGTGAACTATGATGTAAATTGAAAACTAGTTATCATTAATTTTGTTATTTTAGATCTGTTTGATAATAAATTTACATATATACCACCAACAAAATGAAAGTGAAAAAAAACACTAACAAGACAAATTAGTTTAGAAAGAAATTTGATCTTTTGTTTCTCAAAAAAAGTTAATTTTTCTTTAATTTGAGAATAATAGAACAAAAGAGAAAGCTTTTAAAGTTTAATTTATAATTTTAGATAGAACCCAATTCCATTAAATATTTTTTTTAACAAAATAGATTTTAGAGGTGAAAAATAAAATCTTATAAAAATTAAATGATTGGTTGAATCCAAACATAAATAATTTTGTTTCCCAAAAGAAAGAAATTTCATTAAAGAAAATGATTACAACTTAAAGGTAATAGAAAACATCTAAAACATAAACATCCAAAATAGTACCATATTAACAAAACACTCCTAATATCAATAGTGGGACTAGATATTTATTAAGGGGCACAACAAAAGACATACTTTTATTTTTCTAATATTATTTATTGAAGTATGGAGAAATTTAGTGTTTATATCTCTCTCCTAAATTTTTAATCCATAGTTAAAAATGATATAAGAGATGAAATTATTTATTCTTCTAATATTTATTGAAGTATGAAAGAATTTAGTGTTTCTATCTTAGGCCATTATTTACAATTTTCTTGATTTTTGTTTTAGTATTGAATCATATCTTCCAAGTTGTTCTTGAAATGAAGAACAAATGTATTTCGATATTTCAAACTTATTTGGTGCATTTAGATGTGCTTGTAAAATGCAAGTGTATTTTCAAGGTTTTGGATTTTACCTAGAACATACCCAAAATGTTGTTTATTTCATTTATTGAAATTTTAAGCCAATACACCCAAACTTTGCATGAAACAAAGTTGTTCTAATTTTGTGCTGGGATAAAAAAAATGTATTAATTAATTGTTCACAAGTTGAGTCACTCAACTAGGCTTCAACAAATTTGAATGGTCCATTACCATATGGTTCCTATTTACCATGGAGATAAACCAAAATTAAGTTATGGTTTGAAGTGAAGTTCGACAGATTGGTTACCAAAGCCTTTGGGTTAAGTGTAAGCCAATTCGTGTTATAAATTTGATCCTCTTCCACCCTATTATTACACTAAACAAATTTAGTGCCAGTGGATCCAAGATCAATAGTCCTTAATGCAGAGATGAACTGTGTTAAATGATTTTAAGGTTGATATTCAAAAGGTAAGTCACCCTTTTCTCTAATACATGTGTTATATCATTCAAATCAACTATGAGGCACCAAGGAACATCAATGTTTGGAAGAAATTATGACAGTTCTTACCAAATATTGAATTTGTTGGAATGACAAGGTGGGATGTAAACAAAATAGTAGATAATTTTTTATTGGGATTTGTAGGATGCACCACTTCAAGTAGTACATAAGAACTACTTACTTTAATAATAGAAAAAGAAATAAAATTATATCAAAAGCAACAAAAAACATCCCAATACCAATTGCAATTATGATAATTTCGTTTTCAAAACCTTGGAGTGATGATTGTAATTGGTGCATGAGCACTGCCTGCACCTTAGTTTCCATCAACCATTCAACATCATGTTTATACTTTCTCACAATATAGCATAGTACTATTTTGGGTCGAGGTCGTACTAGACCTCGACCATTCCAAGTAAGTAGTTTCATGGTTGAGGTGGGGCAAGTTAGAGGCCATCTCATCACCTGTTGTAGATGAAATGGATGGAACAATTCTCTTAGAATAGATGGTAGTTTTTTTTACCCAGAATTTCAGTGTTGTGTAGATCTTGAAGGATGTCATGTGGGGTGGTAAGCATATTGTTAAGACAAATGATTGAGTCTAAATTGGGTTTTGAGTTAATAGGTAGTGCAAGGTGTAGTTTCTTTTTTACATAAATAGAAGTTTGGACCGTCTTTCTTTTTGAAATAGTGAGAGTAGTAGGCTTTTTGAAAGTCATTTGAGAAATATTGGAATCATTCAAAGGCAAAGTATGGGTGGTGGGGAAGCGATCTTTGTAATTGATGAACAAATGGGTTGATTTGTTAGTGGGTAGGGGATTGAGACTTGAAATTAAACTCATGAAATTGGAAGAAGGCATACACAATCTGAGAAGTATAGTTAACGGAATGGAAAAAGCTTCCATTGTGAGCAACTTTAGATAGTTGGAAGATTACATTTGTGGTTAATCGATGGAGTTTTTCTAGTTGTACCACAATCAATGACGAGGTCAATAGTTTGGGTAAACAATTTCAACCTTAGCACTTCATCAACCAAGGAAAGGCTAGCACAACTATACCATACATCAAAGAACTCAACAAAATGTGTTATGTCAAGGAATGAACCATTTGTAACAATTCTTGGACTTCTTGATGAATTATGAAAGCTTTAGTAGAGAATTTCTCTTATTATTGGATAGAGTACAAAGATTGGCTTTCTTGAGCAGGGATTACTTGAGAAAGGAGTAAGGAAATTTTCTTTCTGAAAGGACCCACTTTTAAATTAAACCTAGGGGTTGGGTTTCTTGGGGTGAGTAATAGAAGAACTACGACTGTCATCAGAGGTAAGCCAAAACTAATTGATGAGAATAGTTTGATTGAAATTGGCTATGAGTCAATCACCATAGATTGGCGATAAGATGTCCTTATTTATTTGGTAAGTGATAGCAACAACAAGGGTGCAATCTATAGTCATGTGATCAAGTTTACCACATTTCACATAGAATTTAGAAAGATGTTCATATTTAAACTCTACCCATATTTTGGAGCTACCATTATGAATAATGTTCCTTTGAATTTTGACGCCATGTGTTAAGGGCTCATTGACATTAACTTCAACTCTGAATAGTAAAAGTAACCTTATCATGAATATTTCTTCGTCATTCTCTTCTTTTTGGATCAACTTGCCAACAACTTAGGCCAACTTATCAATATTGGTAGGTTTTATACCAACAAAATGCATGTCGTGGGCTTATATCCAGAAACTAGTAGTGTTAAATTCAAACTCTTGGATTATAAGGTTATGGTTCCATTCTCTTAGTATTAATAGGGCATGATTTATGTGCCATATTCTTTTCTCCCAAATGGTGTCACGATCTCTCAATGAAGTGATAGAAAATGAATAGATATTCTTGTGACAATCTATTGTTAAAACATGATAATCACCTTTTAAATCTCAAGCCCTTTTCATAGCATTGATCACCTAATTTCTTTTGATAATATGCTTAGAGATAACCTTACCCACCATTTTAAGAGAAACAACAATGATTGCTTCCTCTGAATTAGATTTTATTTCAAATTAATTATTTTACAAGAAAAAATAAATCACATTCAAAAACACGAAGATAGGAGCCAAAAAAATAGCTTAAGAATTAAGATGAAAATATATATGAAAAAACCAATAACAAAAGAAATACAAATATTCATTGAAGACAACAAAAAAATAGCAAAGGTCTAAGAAAACAAACACAAGACTATTAAAAAAATTAAGCATATATGCAGTAGAATAAGAACTTCTTTCAATAATACAATATATGAATAAACTACAATATATATACTTGTTTTAGATGTAATTGATGCTCCAATTGTATACCTATATATTTGGGGTGTAGGTGTCATAGGAACGATTGCACTCAAAGATGTCATTGATTGGCTTATCAACTTTAGCTCTTAAATGTTGTATTTATAATAGAAATTTACATAGAACCATAAACATAATGGAATGGTTTAGGTTTATGAACACTGCGAGCCTATGTACATATCACATATTCAAATATACTTAGTACATCCTATTATGGACTTAAATAAATACATGTTTATTTAATGTTTGGCTCATGGTATCAATTTTATCCTAACATGTTTTACTAATTATTTAATTTATAGATGGTAATGACTATATTAGACTACATAGAATAATTTTTACAATTCTTTCACTTGAATAGCATAATCATATCAAATGAAAACTTTTGAGTTAAACTATTATATACAATAATACATTGAGAGGATACATATACTACACATAACATGACATTGGAGATTTAAATTATGGAGACAATAATTCAATTATACTTAGACACGAGAGGTACTTGTGTATCAACAATATGAATACTTAAAATAGAAACACCATGTCTCTAAATTTGTCGCCATTTAACCAAAATATGCAGTGACTATAAAATATGTAATATAAGATAACATAATACTAGATCATTTACCATGTATATCATTAAAACTCAAACCAATTCAATACACGAATAGATTTTGAAAATTCAAACCAAGTGAAAATAAGATCAAGCTAAACAGTAATGAGTGAATCTAATAATATGTTTCATGCATATAGCCATGTAATTAACCCATTGAAGAAAAGTGATTATAAATTGATCACAACATATTATCAGGTTCCAAAAACATTGCTAGTAACTCATAACTTTTGAATAATTCTACAATCATATTTCTCAACAAGTTTTCTCATAACATGCTAATATTATGCCGTTATTATTGGTATCATCGTATCCAACTATATTCATAGTTTTGACTCATTGATATACTTGTAATCCACTCCATAACCTTTTAACATTGCATTATTAAACCATTTTGTCATAAAACATTTATGATAATCCATAAATGAAATTAGTTCAATATAAAATTTCTCTCAATTAGATAGTACGTAGACAAATTATATTATATAATATGTACAAGAAAACATCCAAAATAACCATAACTTAATCTAAAAAAATATGTATATGAAAAAAAAACCTTTCATGTAAAACATTAAGAGGATATTATTACATAAATAATAATTCTCTATTACATGAAATATTAAATAGTTAAGAAGTATGGTATAGTAAACCATACGCAAATAAAACAAACATGTCTAAATCATCAAAATATCAAGATATTAATGATTTACTAACTATGACTAAAACGTACAGAAGTTTACTAACTTTTCAATGAGAAACTATATGTTCATTGGCTATTAAAAAGTGGACCAAAATTTTAAAACTTTAAAAAAGTCAACAATGAAGTACGCGAATACACATGTATGAATTTTTTGAGTTACTATTTGCTCCATAAATCAATAGCAACTCAAAAATATATGACATTTGATATATTTAAATACATAATAATTTATATAGAAAAATATAACAACTCAAAACAATATACACGTGTATTCATGTGTATAATATCCGTCAAAAAGTTAATGAAATTTTTATAAACTATAATCATAATCAAGTATATCATTGCTATCTTTAACTCTATAAAGTTATATATTTGTTTACGTTTTTAATAAAATTAATATTATTAATTTATTCTTTTTTATACCATGTATTTTATCATGCATTTTGTATTTTGTATTATGTTAATTAATTTTTTTATTTTACTAGTTAATGTCGCGTTATCGAGTATTTACGAATAATAACAAAATAATTTTATAACCTGTTTGTTATCAAATCTAAATATGTTTTTTTTCTTTTTTTAATTAAAAATATAAAATTGAATGGATTTTCGTTTGGTATGGAAATTTTGTACAAATATAATATTTAAATAATATTTTGAACTCATTTTTCAAAAGAAGAAAAACACTAAACATCAATTTTTTAAAGTTTCCTAAAGACTGTAATTAAATAAAAAAAATATTTTATCAAAAATAAAAAATATAAGTTGAAAACAAAATCTACAATAATCTTTACATTTCCCATTACTTTTACCAATTTGCAATTCTCTTTTTCGTGCATGGCTGAAATCCTCTCCCAAAATTTACACATTCAATAAAACCACTATTAAAGCTAGAAGTTTTATCTTTCTCATGCTTCAATGTTCAATAGCTACAAGGCAAATAAATTTAATTATGATTTTACATTTTCCTTTATTCTAGTTTTATGTTACCTCTATTTTTTATATTGGAATTGATGCCAAAGTATCCTCTTAGAAAGCGTCGAATCACTATTACATGCTGCCCTATACACAACTTTATCAAAATTAATTTTACAGTTGATAAATTCTTTAAGGAATATAAAGCAGAAAATCTCATAACAAAAGGAGAAAGTTCTAATTTTCAAGTAGTAGATTTGAGCCAAAAATAAAATAAAATTCTAATAAAATGAATACATTCAAAGATGTTATGAGAAGGGCCTCGTAATAATTAATCCTAAAAAAAATAGAGTACTAATGGAGTTTTTTTATATATTGTTTTAATTAACATCTATTTTTACAATATATTAATTCAAATTTAATAAATATATAATATTATTTACGTTAGAGTAACAAGGGATATTATTCCTAAATTTTTTATTTTGCAAAAAGAAAAAAAAATTAATTTAATGTTTCTTTTAAGTTGAATTTATGATAACAATTTGAAAAATTGATGTTATTGCTAAGGAGAATACCATTAAAACAAAAAATTAATTATTTATTATTTTAGTAAAAATAAATTTACGATAATAACTATTTTATAAAATATATTTTCAGTGAGTTGATGCATACATCAAATCACATGATAAAAATTGGTTATAATAATAAATTGTTTAACAATTACGTTAACATATTATCCATTAATTTAACTTATAATTCCAAGCTAATACATCCTTGGTATATACAACATACTCAACTATTTTATGAGAAGTAGAAGTGAAAATTTGTGATAAAGACACACAAACATAAAATGATTTAATATCTTATCAACAAAATTTTCATAATTAATTTAATAAATAAATTAAATATGGGGAAAAATAAAAAAGAACATGTTTAATTAATATTTTATTATAATTTAAGAAGATAATTAGACAAAAAAAACATAATAAACATGAACTAATCAAATTTAACAAGTAATTATTCATAAAACTAATGTATATTATTTGGCATTTTTTAATTGATATTGAAAAAAAATGACTAGTTTAATATAAATGTAACGTGTTTATAAATGAATTGATTAGATATTTATTAAATGTATAATTATGAAACGTATATATTATCATCTTAACACTATTAAAATAATTATTCAAAAATAATGGTATAAAATTAATACATAATAAAACTTAATCACAAATTTTTTATATGCACAGGTAAAAATATTTATATTTTTGTGTAGAGAAAAAAATGGAACACTTTAACATAAAATAGATTAAAGATCGGGTATATATTTAGCTAAAAAATAAAAAAATACTAAAATTATTTCCTTTTTTTTTAATTATCTATTTATTCAACAAGTTTTTAAAACAATACCCCTGCCCCGTCCACCCTATCCTACCCTACCCTACCCTTTCCTAAATAATATATGTTTAAAAAATAAAAAAAAAGAAAACATATTTTTATATTATTATATACACATATTTAAAAACCAACAAAATAAATATATATTTATATTTTTCTAACAAATAAATACATATTTATATCACATACAAGTTAACAACTAAGGATTAAATTTAAGATTTTTATGAAACTTAACTAATTATTTATTTTTATTAAAAAATGTATAAAAATTAGCTATTATAAATAAATAAAAATAGTATAACATAAACAAATAAACTAGTAAATAATAACTTTTTTTAAAAGGAAAAAAAAGGAAAAAAGTTACAAAATTAGAAAGGAAAAAAAGGAAAATTTGGGAAAAATTGTTTAAGGAAAAAAGAAAAAGATTAATTATTTTTTTATGAACATAGAGTTAATTATAATTATGTTATAAATTTTTATTTATAACAAGAAAATATGTCTATATTTATATTTTTATGGTAATCTATAATATAATTAAAACTAATCAAATTTTTTAGTCATATTTATAAGTAACTGATCGGTTATATACCCTAATTTCACTTTTTCCCTTTTCCACACCAACGCCGTCCGTCAAGTATCCTCCAACTCTATTGCCGCCGGTCCAATCCCGGGAAGTATTCTGCTTGGTTGGCTTTTAATTCGTATAGGTTATCTCTCTGCTTTATCTTGATTTATTGGTTTCAGTTTTATCTTAGAATTGCCAACATTGTATGTATGATACTATGATAACTATGATAATAGCTAGTTTAGTGATCTGATATAATGATTTATAACCTTTTCAATCATTCAAATATGTTATTCTCAACTTTTCATTACATTTCAAAGGCCTTATTTTTAATGGCGGCCTAGGGCCTCACAAACTCTTGAGCCGCCCTTGGTCACGTTCGTGTTCAATTTACTGAATCCTTGCTTTCGTTGACAAGTTGTGTTTACAGGAAGTGAAGGTATTGATAGCTGTGTCAGACACGAGAAGGTCTTAAAAATACATTTGCTTCTCAGTGTCTTGGCTGGCTGTTTTGCAGCGTCTTTCTTAGTCTCTACAAGTAATCAGAACTAATGTATTTGAAGTTTCATAGAGTCCATATGATTTTCGCTTAATCAGAACAGAAAACATATCATCTCTTAACATCATCAAATCTAAATAAGAGCAAAAATGGTCTGATGTTGAAATTTGTGTAGACGACAGAAGCAAAATAAACTTCTTTCTTTATATCCAGAAGCTTTGATTGCAATTACCATCAGCAAGTAGACATCCCCACTCTAATTAGTAACTAAACCAATGCAGCCTAAACAAAATTAACTAATGCATTTTCATATATGCTACATGTTAAAAGTTTACCTTATAGAATTTATAAACAGAATGGTTTTACAACAGCTGATAGGATTAGGATTTACATGGCATTGTCTATTGCTATAAGTTCAAGAGTTGCTAAAAATTGTTTCTAGCTAGGCTTCATGGTAACTTTTCTTTACTTTACATGTTTAGTCAGACAGGTGGCTCTAATTAAGCAAAAGTTGTCACATTTTTAGTGAAATTTTTAAGCAAATGGGTGTTATTTATGAGGGTGTTCTTTGTCAAAATTGTCTAGTTTAGATGTAGATAATTGTTCAAGAAATGATTATGTGATGGAAATTTTACTGGACAGCTTTCATTTAGTTCATTTCTATTGGGTTAATTGTTCCTTTATATGCGATGTCCTGTACATGCTTTAAAAAAAATTATTAATATTAAACTAAGTGCCTGTTGTGATCATAATTTTTAACTCAGACAAAATATAGAAAAAATCTCTTAATATGTTTCCCATATTGTGAAGAAGAGAAAACACCTCTTCCTTCTGATACTTCTTTTCCAGCCACAGCCTCTGAGAAGCCATAAAGTGTCTCTGCGACTTAGGCCTATACTTAATGTCACTAACCTAGTAACCTATATTATCTCTTACAAAAAGGTCATTAGTCTGTATTGTCATTGTAGGTGCAAATTAACAGAGATGCGCAGGGTTATAAGACGCCGCCAATTGGTGACATTTTCACCGTTTTCCCGTGTGGTAGCTTGGTCAGGTTCTGTCTCTTCCAAAGTTCATAACAAGAGGTTTCCAGCCAACTCTGTAGGTATTACAGTCTAATACATATTGTTTTTGCTTATATATGGACTATGGTTAGCATTGATCTAGAATGTACATAACTTCTTTTCTGATTTTTAGGTGATATACTGATGAAGAAAATAGAAGTTAAAAAGGAAGAGCTTGAGTCTTCTGATGAGGAAGAGTTTGATGTAATAAAAAAAAAATTGTGGTTTTGTTTACAATTCCTGTTTCACTTGCTGTATCAAGATGGATAAGATTCCAACAATATTTTATTCATTTTGTTTTATTAAGTTTTTCCAACTTTCTAATGAGAGATCAACACTAAATTCTCATATTTAAAGGTAGATCTCCAAAAAGATTTTGAGTTCTTCGATCCAAAAGAGGGAGACTTTCATGGAGTGAAGACATTACTGCAGAGCTATCTTGGTGAGAAAGAATGGGATTTGAGTGGTTTTGTAGACTTGATATTGGGACAAACCACAGTGGGGGCTGTTGTTAAAATCAACGGTGATGAAGACAATGCAATTTTCTCTGTTGTTAGTGCCCTTAACTTGGCCAGATACAAGGCAAGTAAATCTGACTTTGGATATCCATGTAATCATGCTTGCCGCCACATTTTACCTTAGGTTTTGTTGGAAGTTATGTAACTCCCTCTTAAAAGATTTTTGTAGTCTCATGACATTGATTTTAGATGTGACTATCAACTTTGTGCCATTACCCGGGAAAGGGATTTTCCCCTCTTTCCCCCTCTCTATGGTGGTTTTTGTTTTCAAGTTAATTTAAGCGGATATGTTGATGCACAAATCTTCTTTCTAGTTCTTCCCAAGAAGATGTTCAATGAGCTAGATATTGACTTGCCCAATGAAAATGATTGAAGATAAATCAGCTTAATATATCAGTCAATGTCAATATTGTTCTTGCAAGTTAAACTAAACACAGTTGATCTTACCTCTCCTTGAACTTGGTTATTCTAGTTTCCCAATTATGCTAATTAAAGCATATATGTACTCGCTGGTGGGTATAAAAGCCTTAACGTTCCATAGGAGAATTTAATTATATGCTTTTGATTTGTCTCAATTGATTAACTGATTAGTGTTATCTGGTTGCTTAAAGTTTAAATAGATTACCCTACCAAAACATTCTTTGTGATAAAGATCATGGTTTTGGTTTGTTCTAGGATCATAAATGCATGACGGAGCTCAAGGGGTACCTTTTTAGTATTTGCCAAAAGGACTTTATCGATAACTTGAGATCACTTTTTGAAGAGGACTCACATAATGTGGCTCTCTTGGTTTCTCAGCGTGTGACTAATCTACCTCCCCAGCTCCTCCCACATATTTATGATGGTCTTTTTGATGAAATCACTTGGGCTACAGAAGATGAGGTTAGATGAGAATAAAATAGGTTGGGCGAGCTTATAGTTTCACTGTTTTCATTTTGCTGGATATCATTCCTGTCAAACTTACCTGTTCTGGCTTTGCTCTTTAAGGAGACAGAGGAGCTCAAGAAGTCCTTCTGCTTCAAGTTCTATATACTTGTCAGTAAAATTTATATGGTATATGCTTTAGCATTTTATGTCAACGTTGTATTATTCCTATTTTTCTTTAACCAACAATGAAGTTAGCAATCTCTCCAGTATCATTTTTTGGCTTTTTTGTTACGTTATACATTTTCTGTGTCTGCTACAAATGTACAGCTCAAGAATGTAGACCAGAAACGAAGGCAGAGAAGTGATGTTGATGAAGAAATAATTTATGTTAAGCCAGAAGATGAGATTTTTCATGAGGTCCTAATCTTTTCAATTTATATCATATCAATAATTTGAATTTTTGTTGTCATTTTATTAACCAATTCATTTCTCAATTATATTTCAGCTATGTTCGTGGTCCTTTTGTTTTGCATTGCAAACTGCACAGCCTATACCTTCTGAGGCAAGTAGTATAGCTATTAGCATAATTTGTTTTTGAGTTTATGCTCTCATTGCTTGATTCATTATTTTCCAAGTAAATCTGTTCTGTTCTTTTATGCTCTGTTTCTTTTTTCACCGAGAATTAAACTAGTGTAAGTAATATTGGAAGTTGTCATTTTAAATATGTGTACTTCTCTATAAGATGGAAAAGTAACTAGACAATAAACAAATGGTAGTTTATCAAGAATTCATGTTCTGTATGCTTCAGCGCATTTGCTTGAGAAATGATCTCAAGGAACTGCTTTAGAAAACTTTCTCACTTATCTCACAGTTTTTGGTTCTATGGCTTTGTAACAATTATGGCTTACAACAAATCCTATTTCATTGGTTTTCATCACCTTTTTGCAGTTGAGAAACTATCGGCGGATGGGATTAGTCATGGCTGTTGAAGCGGACAAGATACCTATATTTAGACAAAAGTTACAATCTTTACTGAACGAATCCTAAAAGCTTAATATAAGGTGCGAAAAAATATTTCTTATTGGTTGCCTGTGCTTCTGATAACACATCTTTAAAAGCGTTCAATTTTGCTGAGATTAGTCATTTAGTTTTGGTATTAGGATCTTTACTGTGTCACTTTTGGGTTTATGTTAGAAGGATTGTTTGGTGCATTTCTAAATTGTAATTTTTCTAAGGACACGCAAATTTACACTTTCACCGTTATGGTGTGATATGTGGTTAAATAACTTTGAAAACGAAAAAGTTATTTAATTTTCAAATTTTTTTTGCCACGTGTTACCATAGTTGGTATGAGTGCAAATGTGTATAAATTTGTATACATTTAGCATATATGTTTTGCTATTCATGTCAAGCATCAATATAGGTGGACAAATAGAACTTTCTTCCCCTTTTTATCTTTTATCGTTGAGAACTCCGGATTATTGTGTGAGCTATTCGTGAGATGTGACTAGCTGAGAGGTTACTTTTCCGCCAATGCAGAAGTATAAATTATATGTCAAATGTGATATATGTTGATGGTTGATCTCATGTGTACTCTGAATGCTGTCTTTTCATATGATTTAGTCAAAGAGAAAGAGACGCAGTTTGTTCTCTTGGATTTAAAACTAATGCATTATTTTTCAGTTCATTTTTTTAAAGAAAATAAAAACTTGTTAACTAATGAGTTTTGTTTTATGTTTTCTAAAATATGAAACAGAACAAAGAAAATAATTATTTTGTAAAATTGTGTTTTGTGTTCAGTTTTTTATGTTTTATTTCTGTTTAATACTCATTTCTACTTTTTATATTCTATTTTTTTTATTGAGAATGATGATGGAAAAGATGGTAGTCTTCATTAAGAGGTGTTATAGTAGAGATTTAAAATTTAATCATCAAAGTTTTGAAATTTCAAATAAAATGCAAGTTTTGAAGGTTCTTTTCCCTCCTCTTTTTCCAAGTTCCAAAATTAGGATAATAAATGGAACTCATTTATAATTAAAGTGGAAACTAAAAGCATAACTAGTTACCAAACAACAATGTTTTTTTATTTATTTTTTGCTATAAAAAAACTTGAGTTGGAAACTTAGGTCATAGAAAACATTACACGTTACTAACAAAACCCTAATTGTTTGATGTATATAGTGGGGTTTGGTTTGTATAACATAAAAATTAGGTATTGTCTTAGTGGGATCTTAACTTGTTTATTCTCTTAAAAGAAAAGGGGAAGTCAATAATAAATAAAAAGTAACTTCATCGAATAAACTGATAGCAGGAATTTGCAAAAGCTAACTCTTCAACGATAAATTATTAATTAGTTGTGAAGAGTTTATATGTACACAGTGCGGTTGCATCTTCACTTCTGTGTCTGTTTTTTATTAGTTGTTATAAATTGGGTTTGTTATTAAAATAATCTGGGATATGCAGTAATTAGTAAAAAATATAGTTTATAAAGGAGAATAGGGATGAAGTAGAAATTAGATCATGTTCGGGATGTTTATTTTACTTTCTCTAATTCAACTTCATGTTTGTGAGCCTAACCAATAAAGCACTTCGCCAGCCTATTGGGTTGGTTACTTGGTCATGGGCTTTCCCACTATCAGCTTCAAAACAATCACTACACAACACTAATCTTAGCTTGGCCCCATAGATTGGTAAAAGAGCGAAGAATAATTAATTTCGAAGTTAAGCCATAACATTAAACAAAGTTATTACTAACAAACATCTATAAAATGATACAAAAATATATAAAAAAGAAAAGGATTTAACGAGTTATTATGAGATCTTGATAAAAAAATATTAAAATAATATAATTTGTCTTTAATTTGCAGGGCTTTGCAGTTGAAAAGATTTTACTTCAGAAGTTCTGTAGGAATTAGAAGGGAGGAGATGATTGCAGGAATGGTCAGAGTAGGTAATAAAGGAGAGGAGTGAGATATCAGCTTGATTTGCCCTTTCCTCTTCTTTATTTTATTTTTTTTGATCAAGTTAAGTTGCTCAAGTTTACACCAATTATGTTAAATTTTAAACGGTTGTAACAATGTATATCTTTATATTGTTTTGTTATATATTTTTTTTATAAGAATTACACGCTTACATATTCATACATATAAGAAAAGCTTATGAGAATTGATATCTTTACATTGTTATTTATAATTGTTATATTTAATGACATGAGTATGTTTGCAAATTAGTTATTACAATACTTGTACATTTAAGGCATGAAATGAAGATAACCTTTTATATTAATTTGATTCCGGGAATATGCCTGATGTGGCGAAAGATATTTCGAGTCTTGCCACCATCAAAATATGGGCATGTTCATTAATGTTGCTTTTGATTTTTGACCACAAGCTTTATGGGGAATAGCTTCGACTTATCTTGTAATTATTCAAGATTAGTCGGTCAAATTATTCAATTTCTCAAGTGACACGGGTAAGTTAGCATTTCATTAGTCGAAGTTTGAATACTGAACAAACTCATACTTTATCGGTTTTCAAAAAATTAAAACTAAATGATTATTTAAGACCGACAAAATTAATTTAGATAGATTCAGATTTATTGAATAATTTATACACATCCCTAATATTTGATCATCTATTTACTCATGTACATAAAAGCGCGTATACATCAAACAAGTTACTGCTTGCTTGTAACTCTATAACTCTACAAATTACTGCTTGGAAATCTGCAACTCCAGACCCATATTTGTCTCCTACTTTCTACTCTTGATACTCTGTATCACTCACCATCTTTATCCTACCAATTTCGAGCACTGGTCATTCTACTGCATTTTCTTTCTCATTGCTCACCATCAGTAAGCTTTTTGCTGATGCTTCATTGTCTAGCCTCCACAGATTGATTCTTCATGAAGCCTTCACAGTAAAATCAGATTGACGAATTAACATGGATGGAAGATCTCTGATTCGATAACCACTGCCCCAGAAAGATGCTAGAAAAAGTCCCATGATAGCCATGGCAACTACTGAACATGCTGGAGGTACTGCCTGAGTACTCCCTAGGAACTGGGTTGCAAGGAGCCCTGCCAATGTGGAGCTTTGCATTCCCGTGCATAATGATATCGTTCTGCTAACTGCTTCCTCTTGCCTATGACAATTAGTAGCTCATATTATAGATGATATATGTGCACAAAAACTAATATTATCAACAATATCACAATTGCACAAACATTAGACAACATGATGGAGCTGCAATATGCAGCAGAACACCCGAGCATACTACCGCATTGCACGTGCAATTAAATAGTTCAAGCCAGCATAATGATATGCTTCCTGTAGTTTTTTGTCCCCTCACTTTCTCTCACAAATTCTTTTTCATAACAAAGAACTCCCCTCGTATAATATTTTCTTGGGTATAGCCATCATTGATGGAAAAAGGATTGCAGTCATAAGAGAATTAAAAGTCCGATGAAGCAGCTAGACTGAAATATACTAAAATAACATATAATGCATCGGGATGGTAATTAAAAGTCTTGGCTTCTGCAAAAAACTTAGATACTCATGGGCAATCCATAAAGAGTACTCAAACTATAAAGAATGCTAGTGCATCTCCTTATCATACATATTGTAATGTATATTAGTGTTTGACAATATTCGTGAGCAAAATGTTTAAATGTAAATTAGTTTCTAGACACGTTTCTTATCCGTTATTCAAGTCGAATAAACTTCCGAACTTCAAGTCAATATGTTTCAGGTATATACTTGTCCTTATGTACGTTGGAATACATGTTATACACTTAGGACCATTTAATATATATGTATTAGTTGATAGATCGAATACTAGGTTGATCGATTGTTTTCGATCTATTGTACTCGGGTTTTTTATTTTAATTTGCTAGATCAATCGAAAAAGGCTTGTATCGATCGACCAAAAAGGAACGATTGATCGAGCAGCTAGAGCTTTAACTTAAATATTTATTTAAACTCAAGTCAATTTATGAAATTACCATCTAGTCTTTTTTTTAAGATGCTTCAATATTTTTAAAATATGTCATAAAATATAGACTAAGATATAGAATAAATTATAGGCTAAAATATAAGATAAAATATATGCTAAAATATTGGATAAGAGATAGCCTAAAATCTCAATGAAACTACTTAAAAATAATTCTTATTTAAATAAGAGTTTTTTGATTAATGAGTATTACTAATACTTTTTATAATAAAAAACATATTTATCAATTACATAGAATTAGGGTTTTACTTTTTCATATAAATAAAACTCATTGCTCATTGTTTCAAATAACCACATTCAATTTTCTAATTGTTTTTGTACTTTCTTTGTCTCAAAACGTTTTGTAAAAACAAGATCATATTTATTTAGGCTTCTTTCTTTAATTAATTAGTCAAACATTACTGGTTGTGTTTGATTGATTAATAAACTTATTTAATTTATGATATTTTGAGTATATGTTCATATAGCTTTTTCTTCATTAATATCTTGAATGCTTGGATCAAATAATTGTGTGTGTGATCCTAATTATTTAATTTGATTATTTAACTCTAAAATGGTTATCTTTATTGAACTTGTGCTTCGAATTTTGTTTCAGGATTTGTTAGTTGATTTTGATTTAACTGATTATCTATTCATCCAGCTAGGATTTTTCATTATTAAATCTGCTCTAAAACACACTTTGTACTTATGTTATTATGTTAACTTTTCAAGTACCAGCTGAACGAATTCGATAATTCGTGTGACTCGAATTTATTTGAACGTTGGTCCATATTTGTACATCTTGTTTGTGGAGATTGTGAAAGAAAGCAGTGGCTTGTAAGTATATTACTTAGAAACATTATCTGTGACGGGTAGTTTGAATTCTAGTCTTGTAATCGAACATTATTTTCATAGTGAATAATTAGGTGGTCTAGTATACTGGTGGTTTTCCTCTATGTCATCGTTGTAACCTAGGTTGTTTCCACCTAAAAATAGCATGTGTTAATTTTTAATTATTTTCGTTTTATTTTATTTACATACGATTGTTTGTTTAATTGTTTGTAAAATTTTAATTTGACATAATTTGATTAATTACCTATTCATCCCCTATTTAATTAAATCCGTAAAAATAAACTTTCACATATTATACCAAAGATCCTTACCATGCTGGCAAAGAGCATTGAATTAGGACAGGAATGAGAATTTACCTCAAAATTGGAATTTTGGAGACCCAATATCCAAAAGTAAAGGCAACTGAATGAAACGCCAAAATGGGAAGAACCAACCGAAACCCCTCTGGAGACAATATATGGCTGCGATTTATTGCCAGAGGACTGCCAATGCACATTGAAGTACAAATAATTGCAACAAATGGCATTACAGGTTGAAGTAATGTGACTAAAGGTTTTGCATAAGTATTGAGTACAAGGCCAAGAGTGACTGGAACAAGAACCACCTATCAGGAGAAAAACAAATCATATTTGTTATCCATTTCAAGAATTTATAAGAATGCAGATATCAAATATAACAAAAGTGTCTTAAATAACCATACTTGCAGAATTGACTTTGACATGGCAACTGCATCAACCGGGACAACAGAGCCAATAAGAAGGCCAGTGAGTAGAGGTGTAACAAGAACTGAGGCAATGGTGGAACAACTTGTAAGAAGAATGCTTAATGCTACATCCCCTTTACTCAAAAAACTAGCATAGCTAGATAGTTGAGCTCCAGCAACACAAGAGGTGAGGACAAAGCCTGCATAGAACATTTGAGACATGCCAAATGCTCTTGCAATTAAGACCCCTAGAGCTGGTTTTAATGCATACTGTGCAATAAATCCAACAGAGACTGCCAAAGGTCTAAAAAATATAAGAAGTATAGAATTTAGGAAACACATTAAGACTTTCACAATATGACTTAGATTATAACAATCAGAAACAAGTTTAACGATTGAACAAGATCTTACCTTTTAAATGCAAGAGCAAAATCATCAATGGAAAGCTTGATTCCAATAGACAACATGATCCCACCAAGTGCAGGGGCATATAAATCCTTAGATACCCTGGATGTTTTTCAAATTAAAAAATAATTAAACCTACAGCTGCATTTTAATTTAGTCACGTAGAAGGGCAGCTAGAATATGCTGATGTAAGGTGAAAAGGTAGACCCCTTAGTCAAGTCATTTGCACAAGGAAAAAAGCAAGAAATCAATGACCAGAGAAAAGATACCAACTGAAAGCCCTCGTAAGGCTAAAATCAAACACATATAAGCCATCCATTATGCACCCACTTCCCAGCTTTTCCTCAAGGATAATGGTGAATTGGAAACTTGAAATTTCTTCCATGAAAAATATTGAACAAAACTTTAAGCATATCATCATTGTGAAAATCTTGAGAAAGGTATACTAACAGACCAATTTGATGAAACATAATTAGCTTTAACTGAAAGAAAGATCTAGGCTTTATATACCAGAAAAAGAACTTGCATGCACATAATCAACATTGTTTTTAAAATAAGTAATATAAAATTATAGAAAACATCAGTTAAATATGATAATAAGATAGTAATATCTTTCAAAAAATAAATAAAGAGAACATTTACAAATGATGTTATTATAATTTGATAAATTAATGCAAGGGGGTATTTAAAAATTTACAAAAAGGAATCCCAATGCGTAATCAGTTAAATTCCAATATAAATATAAAACCCAATGGGAGAAAAAAACCATCTAAAAGCTACATGCAGAGCTCAGAAAACAGAAAATTCAGCATGCAAAACTCAAAACAAGATTGTAAAGAAGTAATCAAAACAGATAACACCCACCCACCAAGTGAAAGTAGAAGGTTGAGCAAGAGCAGCAATAGCAGTAGCAGCAACCACAAAAGGAAGCATTGCAGACAAGATTTGAGACAAATCGTTATTCTTTTCCGTTAAACCAATCGATTGATCATTCCCAAATGAAAGAAATGAAGCGTTCCTTTCCCTTCTCTGTGACCCAACTCTTCCTATAAACGGTTGCGAAGTCGAACATGCCCGTAAATTAAGTCCCCCATTATCAAATCTCTCCTTATAAATCGTAAAGGATGAGAAAGAAGTTGATGGATAACAATAATTGAAAGAAGCTTTCCTTGTTGGGCAGGAAATAGGGTGAAATTTTGAAAGAATGAAATTCTTGGGAATGAGACGGAGGGAATGGATTGACGGTATTGGACAAGAACTGAAGGTAGACATCATAGTAAGTTTGTCTACGCACGCCGGTGAATGGAGATTCTCTGGCGAGCTTAACAAAGGTGGGAAGTTAAAACGAGCGGTGAGTGACAGAGTTCAAGCAGATAGGGAAAAGGATTGAGAGATAATTTTCTTTTTTAAGTCTTATTTTTATGTCTTATTAAACTTCAATATAAATCATCTAGACTAAAAGAGAAAATAATGTACAAAAACAAAAGATAATACTAAATGCTAAAAGCTATAAACTATATATAAGAGTAGATTTATTAATAATTATTTTTCTAATGTAGTCACTCACCAATGCATCCTTATGAGAATGATGTGCATATTTTATACACAACTTTTGTTTTGCAATATTAATTATAAAACAATAAATTATGTTAAAAATTAAAAATTTGTATATTATCTCTTTATTTTTATTTTATTTTTTAACAATAAAAATAAATATATTATAAACTTAATTATATTGTAGAAGAAAGAAAATGAATATAATAAAGTTAATGATATGTAATTCTTTTGTATTTCTAAGTGATAAATTTAAATCATATTAAAGTATGATTAATTTAAAAAATAAAATAAGACAAATATCATATTAAAAAATTATTAAAGTAAATATCAAACATAAATAATTAAAAATTTGAGTAACGGTAAAACAATAGATAAGTAACTTATATCAAATAAAAAAATTACTAAATCTTAAATCTACTTTTAAATATTTGAAGTTTGTATTCTATTATTCTTTATTTTATATATAAACGAGTTTTAAGCAATAGAAAATTGCAATCGTGATATTTTTTTTCACCCATGTAATACTGTTATATTTCTAAAATATACAAGGGAGAAACTATAAAAATAATTCACGCTTTTTGTAATAATTTTATTAATTAACTAAATTATTGAGATAAATAATATTAATGAAAATATAGTTACATATTTAAAATGTACGGGATAAAGTTGGAAAAAAGTTAATCATGTCCCTTTAAACTTTTATACAGTAATAAGATAAATATTAGTTAATATATATATATATATATATTAAATTAAAAAATATATATGGAAGATATATTTAAAATATATAAAATTATTAAATATATGTTTTTTTAGAATGAATTAAAAATAAAATTAATTAAATAAATAAGTTATATATAAAATAGAGTATACAAAATTTTACATGTTTAGAAAAATAATAACATATAAGTATAATATATGATAAAATAATTTAAATATTTTTTTAATAAAATGGACGGATTCATCTCTTTATTTATTTTTGACAATTACATTTTTAATTCTTTTATTTATTTTTTACAATTACGTATTCAAATCTCTTCTTTAACAAATTGGATTAAAGTCTAATTAATAAAGTAGTATTTTGAGATGTTTATTTTTTTGAAGCAGAGAAATAAATGTATTGAATATAAGCATGACCAATTACAAAAGAAATTAACGTGTCGTATTAACATGTGATTAGTAGGTAGATTGTGCCATGTTTCTTGGTCCGTTAGCTTTATCATAACATGTTCTATCCGACACATTGGGTTATGCCTGTGGTCCATTGGGTTATGCCTATGGTTCATTTAACCTATTATTTCAATAAAAAATGATATATTTAGGAGTCAAACTCATAGGCATGTTTATATATCCATTAAAATAATATAAGGATACATTTATATATTTAACATTAATTTTAAGATCTTTTAATTTTAAGAATATTAAACCCTCATATTTCTAGGCCTAACTTGTCGTGTGTCACGAGTATTGTGCTATTCTTTTAACTCACGTTTTGTGTTAGAATTTTAGTGAGTCTTATCACGATAGCTCGTTCGGCCAACGAGCCAAGTGATTAATGAGCCATGTCGTGTTGGGTGAGTCCGTTTGACACCCATATCAATGAAAAGGGTGTGGTCAACACAAAAATGATTAAAATAATTTCAAACTAAAATGTTCATTTTTATTTTTAATAACTTATTTAACCTTAAAAATATGCAAAATAATGAATAAATATACCCTTATTTCATTTTTTCATCCTTATTAATTTTTTTAAAATTATATAAAATAATACATTTAAAACTTATTATATCAAATATAATACTCCAAATCATACATATAAAAAATATATATTTTTATCACTAAATTCTTTAGTTAATAACTAATAATTTTAAACGTGACGAATGTACATTCTATAATTTGGAAATCAATAGCATTAAAAAAAATTACGTGAAAGAGGAAACAAATCATTGTTGCCCATTTTTTGTTTTTATCTTTAAGAAATAGCAACGTATCTTTAAAATCTCTAATTTTTTTTAAAATACTCATGCAACACAAGTGAGTATTTTTTATAAGATATATAAATCATAATTGTAATTCACTCATGTATTGTTCACTCCATCCTTTTCTCACTCCTTTATTCATTTTTACTTTATTCCTATCTCTCAAAATGCATACTTCTGAAGTACCAAAAATACCTTCATCGACTTCATATAAACTAATTAAGGTTTCAAAATTTTGGACTACCGTGTATTCTAAAGAGAGTATAATTATCATTTGCTATTTTGGTGAGTCAGTGTGTAACAATCTGCGAGTTTGTGTATCAAAATTTTGACCATTTAGTGCCAAGACTTTCTAAGATATTCAAGGCAAGGCTATCACATTTTGATTGTGAAACATGATCTTTGTTCACAATACTTCGGTTCTCCTTGAAAAATACCAACGAGAACTACTTTCAAACAAATCTCGCATGCATGTAACATAATATTTTCTTCTTGACAACAAGGTTGCTCAACCGAGACACTTTCCACATTGTAAGGTTCCTCATCATCAAGGTATTATGTTGCACAATTGCTTACCGAATTGTGCAAGCCACACAAATTGATAGAAAATAGTACAACAATTTACCTAAAATTAATCAACTTCCCATTCCTTAAGTTATGACTTTTCATACACACCATCGATTAGGCAACTTGACCCTAGAAGCTAACTCATTGCCTAAAGGCTAAATTTATCTTGCATCATGATGAGTGCTTGAAAATTATTAATATTTTATAGTTTTGTTATACTTAAATGTAAATAAATAGATTTGATTATACATGTTTTTATCATTATTTATGCAAATATATATATATTCATAATCACGAGTATTTTTTATTGTATTTCAGATATTTTTAACTTTAAATTATAAATTGACCAACACATAAAGAATCATACATGAAGTATTCATTTCTACCTTAGAAACTTAAAGGAATAATACATATAAGGCTTACATGTAGATCTAACCAGTTTGTAAGGGGTGAAAAAAAATTGAAGTGAAGTATTGAGTGACGCGTCGAAGATATAGTGAGTTGCGATGAACTCTTCATGCATGAATTGACCAAGCATGAAGTGTATTATGTATCGCAGTGAAGAAATATTGGGCCATGATGTGACATATTTGGGGTAATAGGCAAAGTAATACAAGTCTTGAGTTGTAGCATGGAAAATAGTGGGTAACATCATGCATTTCGTTAATCCACCCAAAGCCCTTTGATGCCAACCTTAACTATAAATAAAACCTTACAATTTAGGTTTAGATATGTAGCCATATTTTTTTTACATATTAGAGTTTAGGAACAATTACAGTTCTTATTTTTCTTCCGTTTTCACGATAGGTTAGATTCATAAACATTAATATGTAGATCTTCTAAGGCATTTTATATTATAGAAAATATATAACATATCTGTATATCAAAGAGTACTTTGAGGATCAAGATCATAGTTAAAGAGCATGATACACTTATTAGTATTTAATTGGTATTGTAGATCTTATCTGTATTTATTTAATTTTATATATAAATTCAATCTTCATGCATTTTTTTGAATGCAATTTTTAATTTACTGATTATTTATTTAATCTGAGCATATTTGGTCGATTATTATTATGAGAAATTATTTTTTTTTCATGTCTATGAAGATTAATTTATGTGAATATTTTTAAAAATAAATTGAGAGTATTTCTTTACTCAATATTTTTACAAAGTTTATTATTGAATATTCTTATATGTAAGAAAAATTACATGAAGATCAATCGTCCTTCCGACTCAAATAGGTAACTGAGACTTAGATGAGAGGTGAAAATGCCAACCCATGGAATATTTTCACGAGCTTTATATCAATTCGACCAAGCAGGCCTCACAATGTGAATTGAACAATTAACACAACAAAATTACAAAATAATATTCTCAATTCAATACACAACAATAACAACATGTAGTAAGTATAAGGACTATGAGTGTTGACTATTTTTGTTAGCAACATATTTGCATGTAAACTTGTTTTTAAATTCGCTATCAAGTCTATTAAACAAAGTTGAAGAAACATCAACTTTTTAGGATACCTAGATGACAAATGTTTCTAGGACACCTAAAAAGTTTTTTAAATATAAATTTTTTAATGCAAGAACTACACAAAAAGAGGAACCTAAGAAACTAGTAGCTCAAACTTCCAAAATTAAAAGAGGATGGGTTAAGAAGTCTGAGTTGTACTACTTTGTGGCCCATATAGCATTCAAAGAAAAATCAAATACATCCTGGTATTTTGACAATGAATACTCTAGACACATGATTGTGAACCGTTTTTTGTATAAAACATTTGAAGAATACAATGAAGGGACAATTACCTTTGGTGATAGTAAAACATCTAAAATTGTTGGGAAAGACTCCATTTAAATAAAGGGTATCCCTAAACTTGATGAAGTTTTACATGTAGAAGGACTCAAGGCAAACTTGATTAGCATAAGTCAAATATGTGACAATGATTTCAATGTGCAATTTACGAACAATCACTACATTGTAATAGATTGGAAGGATGAATGTGTGATTAAGGGAATTATATCACGCGACAATTGTTATTGCATTGACATATCATCCATAGTAACATGTAACCTAGTCAGTAATGATTCAATTATCTTATGGCACGAAAAACCAAGTCATATGAAATTTAAAGATCTAGTTAGATCAAGTAAAATTGAGACTATGCATAGTTTACATATTTTCTCAAAAACTGAAACACCTGTATGTAAACCATGTCAGTTGAGTAAACAAACTAGGATTGCTCATAAAAAGATCCAGAGTATCAATACAAATAGAGTATTAGAACTTATACATATTGATCTCATGGGTTCTATGAGAACTAAAAGTATTGGAGGTAAGAAATATATCGTAGTTATAGTAAATGACTTTTCTCACTACACTTGTACACTTGTAGACTTTCTTCTTTTAACTTTTACTTTTACTTTTACTTTTTTATTTCATTCTCTCTCTCTTTGAGTCACTCTTTACTCCATTTTTTTCTTTTTATATTTGCTTAGCTCAACCATCAACTTAAGGTTGTATTTTTTTATTATCACAAAAAATTATTAAGAAATCTAGTATTCATAAAACATAAATTGATTTGAAATTAACTAAAATTTTTATTTTTTTTATTTTTTATGATTCACAAATACAAACCTTAAAAGGAAAAAAAAAATCTCTAATAACTATTAGGGACCAGTATCTCACAATAATAATTTTTTATCATAAATTAAACTGAACACATGTTTTTTTTTCAATTAATACAATCTCACTTTTCTTTTATGAAAACTTTGGATATAAGTTTTATTAAATTTTGAAATAAAATACATAATAACTAGGATAGACTTATAAATTTTTTCTAAGAAGGGGTAAATTATAAGTTTAGCTTATTATTTTTGAAACATTAGTTATTTTAAATCACCTCATTTATAACAATGATAGTGTAATTTAATAGTAAAATTATTCATTAAGATAAATATGATTGTAATTAGCAATTTGATGCAAAGCTTTGAAACTAAAGATAATTTTTCCTTAGTTTTATACTAAAATAACTAATAATTTACCATAATAAAGAATCAAAATTATTGGAAACACTTGTATTATTTAATACTTCTTAATTATAATAGCTATAAGTTACACTTACTATCATTATTTCCATGTAAACCTATATTAAAATATACATATGATAAGATTTCATTGATTCTACGTTAATGATTGAAATCCCAATAATTGAACAATTTAAATTGTATATTTATGTGTTTAATTGGAAAAGTAATAGCATATGTAAGATAAAAAAAACTTACTTTTCTATTAAATAATAAAAATATCATAAAATACAAAGTATTTCACTTCTAAAATTTCACTTTTCTTTTTAAGTTTTAAAATTTTTCTAAACACAAAAAAGTATGGATTCTAATTTCTTTATAAGTATGGCCCAAAATAAACTTAATATTTAATTTGGTACTAAACCTTGGTAAACTATAGTTCAAAAAATTTAATTTCACTAATTTAGTATCATATTTTTTCTATTTTGACTAATTTGATATTCTAAATTCACCGTCTTAATTAATTTAAAATTATAACTCGTTGAATCTACCAAAATCAACGTATTAAATTTAATTAATAAATATTATTTTAAAATATATTGACACAGATTAATATTACTCAATTTTTTGTTAAAATTTTTGATGTCACTACACGTGAGTCTACCCAAGATAATAATATATCGAGTATTTGATAATTGTAAAGGATTCATTAAAATAATTAAGAATGTAATGAAAAAGTGTAAGTATGATAAAAAATTTAAAATATATTAAATTTTATGAAATTCCTTAGTTTATAAAAAATTATGAAAAAAATCATATAAATCAATTCAAATTTATATAGAGTTTCTAAAAATTTAATAAAGTATATCTTAAAGTCTTTAAATATATATATAATATAATTTAAACTCTATCAAAATTACTCTAAATCTTAGTTGAATACACTTCTTTAGAAACTTTTAAAATCCACTTTAGTCTAGCAAATTAAATTCTATTTAAATATATATTTTTATCCCATATTAACATGATAGTTGATACATATAACATTTCACTCCTCCTCCTCCTCACAATATAAAGTTAATAATTTATAAACTACAAACACCCAAAAGAAGATTAATTTAAAGAGAAAACCAAAAAAATAAAACTAAAACTTACAGAAAGAAAGTTGGAATTTTCCTCTTTATTCTTTGCGCTCACTGTGAAGAATTTCAATAGGATGTTCATATGCTTAAGCATACAAAATGAGAATCACTAAAAAAACATGAAGCTTTTATAAGATTAATATGGTAAATGAGTTTGGGATTTTTATAGATATTGATTTGGCTACGGATTTTTCATCTTAAAAATTAGAAAATAAGGTTGTCTTCTACCTGTATTTACAATCTTGGTATGAGTTTGTCATTTGAGGTCAATATTCATGTTATTATTAGCTATTTTATGTTTCCATTAATCTTCATTTCCTGAACCGAGTACGTAGAAATTCCATACACTTGTAACCTTATAAATATGTTGACTTTTTCCCACAAGTATATGAGATTCTACACACTCTTGTAACTAATATTATATTATCATTTTTATATAAATACGTAAAAAATTTATATACCCAACTCTACATTTTGAAAATTGATTCTCACACATTTTTATGAAGTTTATTGGGTATACAAGGTGTAATAGTTGGCGAATTCACGTAGCGAAAATTTGACCGTTCGACACCAAGACTTCATAGGTCAAGACTAACCTATCATCTTTTCGAATCTAAATCATGACCCTTATCTAAATGCTTTGGTGCTCTATGAGAAAATACCAACTAACAAGAATAACTCTCAACAAGTCTAGCATGCATGCAACTTAATGATTGCTTCCTGGCATCAAGGTTACTTAACCAAGATGTCCGCCCCATCATAAGGTTCCACATCATCTAAGCATTATGCCGTACAATTGCTCTTCAAATTACGCAAGTCACACACGTTAATAGCAAGTAGTACAACAATGTACCAAGACTTAATCGTCTTCCTATTTTCTTGTCAGGTCTTTTCATATACACCCTCAAATAGGCAACTTGACACTAATGATCAACTCTTAGCCCAAAAGCTAACTTCTTCTTGCATCCTTCGTGTATGTATGCTCATTTCTTCTCAACACAATTACACTCAAGCTAACACACATGCCAACCTACCCTTGAGTCAACCAAGTAAGTGTATCTCCATGAAATCAAGCCAACGGATCCTTAGTGCTTGGTTAAACACTTAACCAATGCACATCTCCACTTGGCATCACCGTCATGAGGGTCATCAAATTCACATTGTGCCTTATTCAAAGCAATGCTTCCAAACTAACATGTCGCTACTTATAGATGCACCATCACTTATGCAACAATGCCTACATGCATGTCATGTTCCCACAAAGCTACTTTCACATGCCATATTGATTAAATTGTAGGCATAGATATTCCCTCTCATGTAGCCCTTCGTGTGGAAATCATACTCAATATCGACCCTTCTACCTCATCAATATTATCCCTAAGACTCCCTATCTTTGAGAGACATTGGCATGCCTTTATAGCACAATCCATGCTAGCCCCATAAGCATTCTCTAGCTCATAGGTAGCTTACTTAACATACCGTGCCCACAGGTACAAGGGGTGGTGAAGAGCTTGACATTATACCTCCCCCTAAAGAGCTCTTAGAGTATTTTCGCATCTTTTAGGAGAAAACATCACTTTGCACAATAAGACATAAGTTCAAAATAATTACATAATAATTATTTTGCTAATTACAAAAGTGTCCCTCATACGAACCATGACATCCTTCCCTACTTCATTCCTTCGACATCCTTGCCAAAGTGCTTTAAAGAGTCTTTAGGCTCTACATCTTCTAAATGGATTCTAACATGTAACTATCCCACTACTTCTTGTAGAATCACCCCTAGTAATGATCTTAGCATGCCCTTTTTGGATTTGGCCCGAGAAATCATTGCATCTATTCACTCAAAGAAAAGCTTCTTATGAACAAGTGTCATTACCAATGACACAAGCAATCTCCATTCCATAGTTGACACCCAAATTGACAAGCTCTTCCCAAGTACCTAATTAAGTCCACTCCATGGAATGGCTCGCTATGATGCATCTCGCAAAATATGTGTTACAAGCCAATTACTCTTCCATTAGGACATCTCTCATCAAACTTTGGTGTCTTCTTTGGCATAATCATGATCATGACTTGCCTTAGTCTCCTGGATGATGTTTGAAATCGATGCTTCCTAGCCCTTTCATCATATGAAACCAAAATCATTTTCATGCAATTGGTGTTCATTGGCCCTTCACAAGTGTACAAAATTGAAAATCTATGTTGGCACTCGATCCTACTTGGCCTTTTTATGATGCTACCCTTCAAAATTGTTACCCATGCACTCGGCAATTTTAGGCCCTTGTGACATACGATCCTACATGATGATGTGCTTGTCCCTTGGGCATGGCTCTCTTGCCAACCATATATCTTATATGATACCATGTGCCATTCCAAAGAAAAAGACAAATATACTTCTGACACATGAGATGTACGATGCAAGGTAGAGTTCATAAACTCATTGTTCTACCAAAACAATACCTCTATTTTGAAACTCTTATGTGCTACTCTTGTACCTCAGTCTACCAATGATCTTTACCCTGAGCAAGAAAATTCAATTGATCTCTTTATCTCTTGCTTTGATATACCACAATCCCTTTGTGGTGTGAAGTCCTCCTCCACTTCATTCTTTGGTGACCCTATCGAAGCATTCTCAACCTCAATAATCAATGATGAAACTTCAACCCATGTATGCACTTCATGGCCCCTTCCTACAATGGAACAAAATCTTCACATCATGAGCATTTCAATCTCTCTCAACATATAACCTTTCTTTTGCTTGAGCACTACATAGCTCTTCTCAATACCATAGAATAGTAAGGGGCCCATACACCCTTGTCTTACTGATTACTGTCTATTGACATTAACATACTTTGACCCTCATCATTACTACTTCACTTTGAATCACTTTGGCACCCTAATGGCCCATCCAAATGTGAAACTAACCTTTCCATGATCCCACTAGTAATTCCCTCAATTTTGTAAAACTTAGCATCACTTCGAAGGCATGGGTGCTTTATGGCTTTTCATATTGTTAATCCATATTGATCGTCTTGGCAATCTTTCCATGGCCCCCTTGAACTTCACATCTCAAGTTTGGAACAAGCTTTCATAGATGATCGTTGCACACGAAGTGTGTGCAATGAATACACAAGTATACATATCGCAACAAGTAATATAATGATAAGAAAATACCGTTCTCACAGAGATTATTTTATTAGAAACTAATTTTTAAAACTGAAAAAAATAAAAATCAATTTTTTTATGTGCTTTTTATATTTTAAGGAAGCAAAATTAAACTAAGTAAAAGTAAATAGCAATAATTAATTAAATCAGATTTAGTAACTAAGAAGATATGTGAGAAAATATCTAGGAATATTTAATACTCTAATTTTCTAAACATGTGAATTGCTAAAATCCTCCCAATATAATTATCAATTAATTACATGATCAATTGAATATAAACTAGTGTGTATTCCTCTATTAAGTAAACTACACACCATAGACTAATTAATTTAATCACATTTTTATGCCAATTAAACTGCATATTACTCATTAAGTTCATCAATTATGGATCACATAGATAAGAATCATACATCTTTTCCTAGAAACTATGCATATTATTTAATCAAGACAAATAATTAAATAATTCTCTCAAATCTATTTAATTGCTTCTATAGATAAATTGTTGGCCAAACAATTAATAACATAAAAATTAGATTAAATAATATAATTAAATTAAAATTATAATCAAGGTAAAATATTAGATCATCACATGGAGAAAATTAGGTTCATAAGATCCCTAGATTAATAAAGTAACTACACATAATTATGTTCATAAAGCTTATATTTTTCATAAAGAAAGACATAAAAATTGATGAAGAAAAGAGTCGAAGAAGAAATACAATCAATCTTTTGAATTTTAGTGCTAATCTCCTTTAAAATCTCCACCAAAATTGTATCTCCTTTTATTTATTTTTTGTATTTTTCTCTATATTTAGCTCAAAAAACTGACCAAAATTATGCTAGTGGTGGCTCATTAGGGTTTATGGGGGTAATTAGGGGCTTAAATATAGCTTAGGTGCAATTTAGACCATCAAATCAACTTCAGATCAAGGAAAGAAAAATGAAAAATGCCAACCAATCATAGCGTGACATGTGGCACATAGAATTAACTTGACGAATTAGAGCAAGATGCATGGAAGGGGAAACCGGTCCGAGTCAACGCATGTTAAGTCAATACCACATGGCATAACGTGATTTGCAGTAATGGATGACATGGTGCATGGGTGGAATGTGAGGAACAATCGCATAACAAGCCATGGCGTGAAGGTTTGACCATGCTCTGAACTTGGATTAAACCCCGCGTTGACAGGTGGCATGTGCTGTTTCACTCCTCACACGCAGCGATCTACGATTCAATGTCTCAAATTTCTTATCATCCATGTGGATTCCATAGTTAGCTCCTATGCTTGCATGGCAGGCCAAGTGAAAACTTCTGATTGGTCCCTCATTAAAAATCCATCAAATTTCCAAAAAAGCCAAAAAAATTGCAAAAGTTATATTTTCACCCCTTTTCACCAAAAAATTATATTTTAATATTTTTAGCCATAAAAATACTATTTATTGAATAAAACAAGTAAATATTAAGTAAAACAGTGCACTAATGACTCTGCTTTTATAGAGTCATCAATAGCCCTTTCGATTGATCCTCGTGAGCTCTTATGCCACCTTAATGTACTTGTATCCTCCTTGACACTTTGATAAGAAAGTAATCTATAGCTTTCTTTAACACACTTTAACCCCCAATAAGGTCTCATTCTTAAAGCAAACATGACATCCACTCTCACCCAGATGCATCTCGCTTATTCTTCTAGTACCATTCCAAAGTATAAGAGTTTTTAAGACTTCTTGGAGTAATTTATGATAACACAATTGAAGCACAAACATATTGTCAACAACATACAAAATTGATGGCTTATAAGTCATCAAATTTGAAGAGAAATGCACTTTCACAACTGATCACTGGATGAAGGATATGCTACATGTGGCATATAACTTCTATGGATACAACTATTGCAATGGCTTATAGTGTTTTGCAACTTTGCACAAATAAATCCTAAGAAACTATCCTTAATCAATAGTATTAGGTTCATGGAAATTCATCATCCAATACTGAGCACCATTCTACACCAATACACATATTCCATGAGTATAAAGTGGCTTTAATACGAGTTTGAGTAGCAAAAATTTGATTATTTAGGGCCACGAAATCTCTATTCAAGGCCACACTATCATCTTTTTATGTTTAAAACATGACCTTTGTCCAAATGCTTTGGTGCTTCTTGAGAAAATACCAATAAGAACAATGTTTAATGAGTCTCACATATATGCATCTTAACGAATACTTCTCGATACCTAGGTTACTCAACCAAGATACTCAATCCATTATAAGGTTCCACATCATCCAGGCATTATGCTGCATAAATACTCACCCAATTATGTAAGTCACACACATTGATAGTAAGTAGTACAATAATGTACAAGACTTAATCAGCTTCTCATTCTCTTATTGGATCTCTTTATACACATCCCCAAATAGGCAACTTGACACAAAGGGCCAACTTCTAGCCCAAAGGCCAAATTCTTCTTGTACCCCTCGTGTGTGTATGCTCATTTCTCCTCAACACACTTACACTAAATCTAACACATATGCTAACTTATCCTCGATTCAACCTAGTAAGTATGTCTTACATGCAAGTAAGTCTATTCAAACAAACTCATATATTGTTTAAGTGAGAAACTCCTTTGATCTAAATCCCACATATGATGCCTTCATCTTAACATATTATCACCCACTTTTAGGCCATGAAGCCTATAGATCCTTAGTGCTTGGTCTAACTCTTGGCCAATGCACATCTCCACTCAACATCACCGTCATGAGGGTTGTCACATTCACAATGTGCCTTATTCAAAGCAGCACTACCAAATTAGATTGTTGTTACTTATCGATGCAAAATCACTTGTTTGACATCGTCCATATGGAATGACACGTTCCCACGAAGCTACTTTTGCATGCCACATCAAGTAAAATGTTGGTATAGATATTTCCTTCCATGTAGCCTTTTGTGTGGAAATAGTGTGTAGTATCAGCCTTTCTGCCTCATCAAGACTGTCCCTAAGACTTCTTGTCTTTGGGATATATTGGCATACCCTCATGGCATAATCCATGTCCACCATATAAGCATTATCTAGCTCATAGGTAGCTCACACAACACATTATGCCCACGGCTACCAAGGATGGTGGAGAGCTTGACACCATACATCCCTCTAAAAAACTCTTAGAGTATTTTCCCATATTTAAGGATAAGACATCACTTTGCGCAAGGAGAAATAAGCCTAAAATAATTCAATAATTATTATTTTTATAGTTACCAAAGTGTTCCTTATGCAAATCATGACATCCTTCTCCATTTCATTCCTTTGATGTCCTCATCGAAGTGTTCCAAAGAATCTTTAGGCTTTATATCTTTTGAATGGCTTCTAGCATGCAACTATCCCACTACTTTTTGTAGAATCACCCCTGGTAATGACCTTAACATACCCCTCTTGGACTTGGCTTGAGACTTCATTACATCTATTCACCCAAAAAAAACTCCATATGAATAAATGTCATTCCCAATGACACAAGCAATCTTCACTCCAGCGTTGACGCCCAACTTGACTAGCTCTTCCTAAGAATCTAGTCAAGTCCACACCTTGGATTGGCTCATTATGATGCATCTTACAAGTATGGATCACAAGCCAACCGCTCTTCCATTGTGACATCTCTCATCAAATCTTGGTGTCTTCTTTGGCATAACCATAATCGTGACTTGCCTTAGTCCCTTGGACGATGTTTGCAATCGATGTTCCTTGGCCCTTTCATCATACGAAACCAAAATCATTTTCATGCACTTGGAACTCCCTAACCTTTCACAAGTGTACAACACTGATAATCTCTATCCTCAAGTCAACCAAGCAACTGTGTCTTACATGCAAGTAAGTCCATTCAACCAAACTTACATATTGCTTGAGTGAGCAACTCCTTTGATCTGAAGCCCATATATGATGTCTTCATCTTAACATGTTGTCGCCCATTTTTATTCCATCAAGCCTACAGATCCTTAGTGCTTGTCTAAACCCTTGACTAGTGCATATCCTCACTCGACATCACCATCATAAAGGTCTTCGTATTTTCAATGTGTCTTATTCAAAGCAATGCTGCTAAATTAGCATGTTACTACTTATCGATGCATCATCACTTATGAAAAACTACCTATATGGTATGCCACATTCTCACGAAGCTACTTTCATATGCCGAATCAAGTAATTTTTTAGCTTATATATTCCCTCTTAAGTAGCCTTCCATGGGATTATCATGCACAATATCAACCATTCTACCTCATTGAGACTATCCCTAAGACTCAATGTCTTCGAGAGACATTGGCGTGCCCTCATGGAATAATCCATATCCTCCCCATGAGCATTCGCTAGCTCATAAGTAGCTCACTTAGCACACCATACCTTCCTATAAAGAGTTTTTAGAGTATTTTTCCATCATTTAGGAGAAAATATGACTTTGTGCATGGAAACATAATCCTAAATTAATTCAATAATTATTATTTTATCAATTGTAAAAGTGCCACTCATGCGAACCATGACATAAGGCAAACCTAAGGTATTTTATATACTATATCATGTAACTAATATTATATTCTCATTTTTACGTAAGTATATAAAGATCTTATATACTCATTTCTACATTATGAAATTCAATTCTCACACACTTTTATGAATTTTGATGGGCATGCAAGGCAAAACTAAGGAGCAAGGGAAAATTGAAAAAAAAAAGAAAGTAAAAAATAAAATACGATACACATGAATTTTTTTGAATATTTTTTTCTTAATGTGAGAAACATGTGCAAAAAATTTAACATATTTTAAAAATGGTTGACCACTAAATGAAAAAAAGTTACAATTAGTAGTGAACACTATAACGATAAATCAACCCAACCAATCCAAATCGAGTCAAATTAACTTGATCAAGTTTTACGTTTTATTGGTTTAAGTATGTTGCTTTTGGTTCTTAAAATGCAAAAAAAATGTCTTAGGTAGGTTATGGTTTTATGCTTCAAAAAACCAAAATTTAACTGAGCTAGCTTGCAAATTTATATTACACATATACATTTAACTTTCATATGTATTTTAACATTAACATTTATATTTTCTTCTTTCCATAATCCCCCTTTCTCTTTCTAGTGTATGCAATAAATGATATAACATTAACTTGTGTTTTAGTTTTAATTTCCTATGAGTAATTGCTATGTTTTTAATAATTATATATTTTATAATTATTATGCTAACTATTGTGGTTAAAAGTTACTAATTATGAAGATGGAAATTTGAAGCTAAAATGAATTAATGGAGGACTCATATTAATAACGTTTTTTTTTAATTTTGACTGATTGCATGTAAATTTTATGTCTTAGTTTTTAGTTATTGTACTTGAAGCTTCGTAAGTTCCATTTCTTCCATTGTTGCCCTACAAAAGCTTTCCATTCTCAACTAGATGTATAAATTAGGATAAGATATTAATATGATTTATAATACAGTTTATTAATTTTCAAAATTTATCTCATTTTGTTTCATTTAATTATTAAAAAGATGAGATAGTAATGAAACAATATTGATTAAGACATCTCATTTTTTTCCTAATGGCCTAAATAAAACAAAAAAGAATATAAAAATAATAGAGACACTAAATAAGAAAAATGATACAACATATGTTTAAAATTTGACCCATTAGAGCTAAAATCTAAATGAGATGAGATAATATTTAAATAAAATGAGACAATATTATACCATGAGCCTATTAGAGACACTAAATAAAATATGAGATGTGATGAAATAACCTATCTTATATCTCTATTCGCAACCCAAATTGCAAATATTTACTATTGTAAGTGAAGGAAGATAGATTGAGTGAGAGGGATTTTTATGGATGGGTGAGGTTGCGGAAATCACTTGTTTGTTTCATTTTGATTTCATAAATGACACTTAGGTCACTTTGTAAAAGTGGGTTTGTGAAATTCACTTATTTTATCACTTTCATTTCATAAGAGACACATATGTTACATCCCGTTCAAATTGTCCCTTAAAATCTAAATAAATGGTGGTTGCTTAAAGGATCTAGACTTTTCTACATGAGAAAGTTCTAAAGTGGCCTAGGGATGTCTAGAAGGAGCTAGAGTTGGATGGACTCAACTCAAGCCTTGAAGACCCTAGAATGTTCCAGAGTACGCTAGAAGGTGCTAGAAGGTGCTGGAATATTCTAGAATGTGCCGGATGGTTCATGAAGGATGTTGAAGTCTCTAGAAGCTTACAAAACATCCTGAAACTAGCATAAAGGAACTAGACACTCCTAAAATACTCTAGAGTTGGCTAGAAGGTCCTAGAACCTTGTGCTGTATTGTAGATAAAACTAGAACACTCTTGTACATTCTAGACTTAGAAGAATCTAGAAAGTGGTGGCAAAGCCTTAAGCTTGGAGCCACACTATAAATAGACCTATTGGTCTTCATTTGGATTCATCCTTGGAAATCTTGGGAAATTGTAAGATAATCTCTCTCTAGAGCAATACAAGGAATTCTTTACAAATTCTCTTGTGTTCTTGATTTTGCTCTTGAATCCTCTCAATCTCTAAGTCTCTTTCTAATCTCTTTGGAGAGTTTTTTTAGGTGAAAGGAAAGTTTAATGCAATAGACCATGCTAAGTGCCGCACGATCACTATTTGAAATTTAAGGTCATGATAGTTGGTATCAGAGCTTTAGGTTGAAGCATTACTATCCTTGGCATAATGAAGAACACTGCCCCAGCTACACCAAGTATGGACATTACACCAATGGAACGTGGTTGTGAGGAAGTTCGGAAACCACCAAAGGAATCTTGAGCTAAGTCGAAATATATGTTTTCTAGCTTAGAAGCACAAGGTGGGAGTGCACATGATAGCTTAAGGGAGCTGTTCGACTAGGTGGAAAACTTGGAGGAATGTTGCAACGGCTTGGAGGCCAAGGATGTAGAGATCCATGCAGTAGTCAAGATGTCCCTCAATGAGCTAGATGGTGGGCTAAGGCAAGAGATTGATGGGTTGAAGGCCAAACTTGCCAAGGTAAGGGATCTTGTCCAAAGAGAAGTTTCTTATATGTTACTTAGAATAGAGGATATGAGAGGTGACCTAGCTCTTTGTAAGTGGGCTATGGCCACGGTAACTAGCACAACCACCATTATTAAGGCCAAGAAGGTGGATGTTCCTAAGCCCAAGACTTTCAATGGTGCTAGGAATGCTAGGGAAGTTGAGAACTTCCTATGGGGGCTTGAACAATATTTCAAGGCTACTGGCATAACGGACCATGCCAGGAAGATTCGAACTGTTTCCATGTATTTGTCCGACACTGCTATATTGTGGTGGAGACGGAGGCATGGTGATGTGTAAAAATGGGTTTTAACAATTGAAACCTTTGATGATTTCAAAAGGGAGTTCAAAATGTAGTTCTTCCCTATAAATGATAAATAGGAGACAAGAGGCCGATTACGACGACTAAAGCAAACAGGTAGCGTAAGGGACTATGTGAAAGAGTTCACAACCTTATTGCTAGAAGTCCCTGACACTTCAGACAAGGAAACTTTATTATTGTTCATGGATGGTCTTCAATCATGGGCTAACCTGGAACTCAAGCGACGTGTTGTCAAAGACTTATCTTCGGCCATTGCAGTTGCAGAGAGTTTTATTGACTACTCCATAAAAAAAAGAGAGCTCAAAGGCCATATATAGAAAGTTTGGTGGAGGAAAGAGTGGAAGAGGCCATGCCAAAACTCAGGGTCCCAAAAATCATAAAGAAGGCTCATCATTCAAATCATGTGATAAAGGGAAGGAATGGGAGGATCATGGTGCCTTGAAGCCCCATGTAATGTGCTTCATTTACGACGGACAGCATTGGGCACTTGAATTTCCAAAAAGAAAGGCCTTAGTTGCCTCCACGCATGACCAAGATGGAGGTAAGATTTACGAAGGTGAAAAAATGGGTTCTTTGCACCTACTTGGTGCATTATAGAGCACCCCAAAGACCCCCAAAGGCTTGATGTTCATAGATGCAACCATCAAAGGGAAGGTTACCAAAGCTTTGGTGGACACAAATGCATCTCATAACTTTGTTTCATTGAAGGAAGCAAAGAGACTTGGCCTTAAGCTTGTCAATGGAGGAGGATTGCTCAAAGTAGTTAACTCGGCAACACTACCTTTGCATGGAGTTACTTGTGGATTTAAGGTTAGTCTTGGTGCTTCGACTGGCCAAATGGACTTATCAATGGCGTCTATGGATGACTTCTTGGTTGTATTGGGCATGGAGTTCTTGGACCAGGTTAGAGCTTTCTCGATGCCATGCTCAAACTCTATGTGCATCATGGATAAAAAAAATGCTTGTGTGTTGCCGACGAAAAGGACCACCCGACCTACTACCCAAACTCTCTCAGCACTTGAATTCAAGAAGGGATTGAAGAGGGATGAAGAAAGTTACTTGTCCATCTTAAAGGAGTATGATGAGGAGGAGGCATCACTAAAGCCAAAATTTTCGATGGAAGTGCAAGTTGTCAAAGATAAGTTCCATGATGTGATGCCTGAGGCATTGCCCAAATGGTTACCTCCAAGAAGAGAGGTAAACCATGAAATTCAGTTGGAACCCGACACCAGGCCACCAGCAATGAGCCCTTATCGAATGGAGAACTCAAAGTTGGTAGAATTGCGGAAGCAACTCGACGAATTGCTGGATGGTGGCGTCGTAAGGCCCTCCAAAGCCCCATTTGGTACTCTGGTGCTTTTTCAAAAGAAGAAGGATGGCTCACTATGGATGTGCATTGACTACCGGGCTCTAAATAAGATCATGGTAAAGAACAAGTATCATATCCCACTTTTTGCTGACTTGTTTGATCAATTGGGGAATTCTAGATACTTTATAAAATTGGAATTGTGATCGGCATACTACTAGGTATGCATAGCCAAAGGGGATGAGCCTAAGACCACATGGGTGACTAGGTATGGTACCTATGAGTTCCTTGTCATGCCATTTGGTCTCACGAATGCACCTGCTACCTTATGCACTCTTATGAACAAGATTTTCCATCCCTACCTTGATCGGTTCGTGGTAGTATATCTCGATAGCATTGTGATATATAGCTGGACTTTTGAAGAACATCTAGAGCACTTGAGGAAGATGGTCGAGGTTCTGAGGGAAAATGAGCTATATGTCAAGAAGGAGATATCTTCCTTTGCCCAAGATGAGGTGATGTTCTTGGAGCATAGGATAAAGGATGGGAAACTTATGATGGATGGAACCAAGGTAAAAGCCATCCAATAATGGGAACCTCCTACGAAGGTCCCCAAGTTAAGGTCTTTCCTCGGACTTGTAAACTACTACAGAAGGTTTATCAAGTCCTACTCAACAAGAGTAGTCCGACTGACTGACCTACTCAAAAAGAACAAGTCTTGGGAATGGACAAGCGAATGCCAAGCCTCATTCAAAGACTTGAAGAAGGCCATCAGTGCAGAACCGATGCTTTGCCTACCAGTACCCTCCAAGATGTACGAGCTGTACACAGATGCTTCAGACTTTTCCATTGGTGGAGTGTTGATGCAGGAAGGGCATCCGATAGCTTATGAGAGCCACAAGCTTATTGACATTGAACATCGATACATGGTGCAAGAAAATGAAATGGAAGCTATCATTCATTGCTTAAGAGTGTGGCGACACTACTTGTTGGGTTCTCACTTTGTTATCATGACATACAATGTAGCGACTAGCTACTTTCAGACTCAAAAGAAGTTGAGTCCCAAGCAAGCTCGATGGCAAGAATTCTTGGTGGAGTTTGACTATAGGTTGGAATACAAGCCAGGTAAGGAAAATGTGGTAGCTTATGCATTGAGTCAAAAGGCAGAGTTAGCAGCCTTAAGTAGGCCAAGTAGTCCTTTGTTGGAAAGGATCAAAGAAGGGCTTGAGCATGATGCCCTGGCTCAAAACCTCCTTACCCTTATTAAGGAAGGAAAAACAAGGCGATTTTGGCTAAGTGATGGACTACTTTACACCAAGTAGAATCGCATCTTTGTGCCAAAATGAGGGAGCTTATTAAGGAGTGCCACGATTCATTATGGGCTGGACACCCAGGAATGAGACACACTCTAGCTTTGATCAAGTCAATCTACTATTGGACTCAACTACGAGATGATGTTGAAGCCTACGTGAGGACTCGTCTTGTGTGCCAATAGGATAAGATAGAGCAACATGCACCTGGAGGTTTGCTAGAGCCACTGCCTATTCTAGAGAGACCATGGGAGAGTGTCTCAATGGATTTCATCACTTGCTTGCCAAAATCAGAGGGCTTTGGCAGCATCATAGTAGTCATTGATCGCTTCAGCAAGTATGCAACATTCATACCTGCCTCAATGGATTGCATGGAAGATGAGACGGCACCCTTGTTTCTCAAACATGTTGTGAAGCATTGGGGAATTCCATCCAATATCATGAATGATCGAGACCCATTATTTACTGGTAAGTTTTGGACGGAATTTTTCAAGTTGTTAGGATCAGACTTGAACTTCTCCACAAGCTTTCATCCATAAAGCGATGGACAAACAGAATGTACCAATGCATTGCTGGAGCTTTATCTCAGGCACTTTGATAGTGCCAACCAACATGATTGGGCTAAGTTGCTGGATGTAGCCCAATTCTCCTATAACTTACAAAAGATTGAGTCCACCATGAAGAGTCCCTTCGAGATTTTCATGGGGCAGCAACCCATGACTCCTCATGCTTTGGCCACGAGTTATGAAGGGAAGAGTCCCGCTGCCTTCAAATTTTCCAAGGCGTAGCACGAACATGCTAAGTTAGCCCGAGCCTATTTAAACAACGCATCTAAGAAGATGAAGAAATGGGCTGACAAGAAAAGGAGGATGGTGGGATTTCAAGAAGGAGATTTGTCCTTGTAAAATTATTGCCCCAACAATTCAAATCCCTACGGAAGGTTCACAAGGGGTTGGTGCGGAAGTATGAAGGACCATTTCTTGTCCTTAAGCGAGTCGGTAAGGTGTCCTACAAATTACAACTCCCTTTGAAGCTTAAAATCTATCCAGTCTTTCATGTAAGCATGCTGAAACCCTATCAGGGAGACGAGGAAGACACACATTGGGGAGAATCAAAAAGGGCACCCACCGTAGTTGTAACCTCTTTCGATAGAGAAATGGACTCTATCTTGGCAGACCGCCTAATCCGACGCATGGGTGTACCAAGTTATCGAGAATACTTAGTCAAGTGGAAGAATGCCCCGGATATAGAGGAAAGCTAGGAACCTGAAGATTCTTTGTGGCAATTCAAAGACGACAAAAAGAGGTTCAAGCTTGAAGGCGCGACGAGGGCGTCGCAAACTTGAGTGGGGGAGGGTGTTACGTCCCGCTCAAATTGTCCCTTAAAATCCAAATAAATGGTGGTTGCCTAAAGGATCTAGACTTTTCTACATGGGAAAGTTCTAGAGTGGCCTAGAGATGTCTAGAAGGAGCTAGAGTTGGATGGACTCAACTCAAGCTTTGAAGACCCTAGAATGTTCTAGAGTACGCTAGAAGGTGCTGGAATATTCTAGAACGTGCTAGATGGTTCATGAAGGATATGGAAGTCTCTAGAAGCTTACAAACATCCTAGAACTAACACGAAGGAACTAGACACTCATAGAAGACTCTAGAGTTGGCTAGAAGATCCTAGAACCTTGTGACATATTGTAGATAAAACTAGAACACTCTTTTACATTCTAGACTTAGAAGAATCTAGAAAGTGGTGGCAAAGCCTTAAGCTTGGAGCCATACTATAAATAGACCTATTGGTCTTCATTTGGATTCATCCTTGGAAATCTTGGAAAATTGTAAGATAATCTCTCTCTAGAGCAATACAAGGCATTCTTTACAAATTCTCTTGTGTTCTTGCTTTTGCTCTTGAATCCTCTCAATCTCTAAGTCCTTTTTCTAATCTCTTTGAAGAATTTCGTTCAGGTGAAAGGAAGGCTTAGTGCAACATACCGTGCTACGTGCCACATGATCACTATTTGAAATTTAAGGTTGTGACACATAGGTCACTTTGTAAAAGCAAGACAATTTAGTTATTTTTTGAATAACAAAATATTATTTTATTAATAATTTTTTTTGAAATAATAATAAAGTGAATTTAATATAAGCAAAATTATCATTTAAATTTAACAGTCAAATTGAATTTGAACAATACAATATTTTATAAAATTCTTATGTATTTTTGCGGTAATTTTTTGTATCACGTTTTCTTAGGTTTCTTTTTTGGTTCAAAACTGAAAACTTTATAATATCATAAATAAGGGGTACACAAGTCAGAATATTATAGTATCAGTGGTGCAATCACTGCCCCATCTTCAAGCAACAGAGTAAAGGTGTACCATTCCACTTATAGTATTATTCTTCAAAGATGGTGGATAGAAGAGAGCTCATTCGTGTGATTCCAGCGCTATTGATCTTGTAATTTTCTTACATACGTAGCTCCTTTTTTATATTATAAAGTCTACAATTTTGATCTCAACATGATACATAGAATATTTGACACAAAAAGTTCCCTAAAATAAAAATTTTTCCATAAAATATAAAATTTATAAAAATAATTTACCAAAAAATATATTTTAATGTTCAAATTTAGTTTTAAACTATTAAAATAAAATGAAAATTTTATCCTCAATAAATTTATTTTATTATTATTTTAGAATTTTTAATTAATAAATAATATTTTATTGTTTAAAAAGTGACCAAAGTATTCCATATTTTACATAGAAAGTGATCTAGGTATTTCTTTTGTAAAAATAAAGTAGCTAAAATATCTTCCTGATATAGATGAAGTGATTTCTAAAGTACTTAATCCGATTTTTATAAAGGAAAAGGCGGACAAGAAGACTAGGAAGAATGAGAGCCGAAGACAAAGGGGTTAATTTGTTGTTTTTTTAAAAAGAAATTCTAATTTTTTACTTCAATTTTTATTTTTATTTACTTCCAAGTAATTGTTTCCTTAATTAAACATCTAATCCTACAAAGGGTAGAAATTATGTCGCAGTTCGATTGATTGAATTGAACTCAAATTATAAAATTTGAATCGAACACGAATTGAATTAAATTTAGATCAAATTCATGCCAGCTCAAATAACCCGAAAAAAATCGAGCTAGGTTCAAGTTAGGCTATTAGCCAAAAAAAAAACTATAACACTTTTGAACTTTCACCCGATATTAAAAACTTAAAATTGAAGAAACTTAATTCTTCTCATATCATATTGCAATTCTTATAATGAACATCTTTTATTTTAAAATAAAAAAAGTGTCATTATCTTAAAATTCATATGAGTTATGAATAAGTTATAACTTGTTTATTTTATTATGTTCATATTAGCAAACTCAATCACAAATAAAATTTTAAAATGAATTAATTAATGTAAAAGCAATAGACAAATTGTGGTTTGAAAATGAGATATATTAATAATTACTATATTATCTACATAACTTGTGAGCTGGTATATTAATAACTAATATATTATATTCATAACTTATGAGTTTTATTGGTAAATCCTATCTCGAAGAAATACCTAGTTGTTGTGTACCTAGAACAAAAGTGTCATATTATACATGATAAATTTGTACTATGTTTTCTAGTTTTTTGATAATTAAGTTGTTTATTATTTGAACTTTTAGTTATTAACTTGAAAACATGGTCATGTTTCAATGAAAAACGAAATATGGAGATTGTTGGAGACAACGTAGCTAATGTAATAAAAAACACAGTAGAGGGAGATGAAACAACCATTTTTTTCTTCCAAATTCAAAAAAGAAAAAGATGATGTCAAAAATATCATAGATATGGGCAAACTTTAAGGCTATTCTTTTGGCTTCTCATGATATTTGATGACTTTATGAATAGAGTCATTAATGCACTTTTTTACTTAATATTTACTTATTTTATTTAATTAATTGTATTTTTGTAGCCAAAAATATGAAAATATTTTTTTAGTGAAAAAGAGTTAAAATATAATTTTTGGAATTTTTACGGATTTTTTTGAATTTTAACGTAGTGCCAATCAAGAGTTGCCACATGGTATGCCATGCAAGTAGAGGAGCTGACTCGGCAAATCATGCAGATGCCACACAAGTAGGGACAAAAAATCATGTTATGCCACTTGTGAGGAGGACAAATCATATGCCACATGTCAACATGGTGTTCAATATGAGTTTGGAGTGCGTTCAAACTTTGTTGCTAGGTGTTGCCACCCGATTGCCTCCCGTGTTCCACCCGTGCGCCACGCCATCCATTTTTGAAAAATCAAATTGTGTTGCATGGTGTTGACTTAGAGAGTGTTGACCTTGACTGATCTCCCTTGCCACTCGTCGTGCACCAAATTTCCCAATGAATTTCGTGTGTCGCGTGTCGCTCTATGATTGGCTAACGTTATCAATTTTACTTGTTTTGATCTCAACCCTTGATCTAAAGTTGATATGATGGTCCAAATCGCATCTAAGTTATATTTAAGCCCCTAATCACCATATAAACCCTAAGAAGCCATTATTAGCATAATTTTGGTCCATTTTTGGAGCAAAAGAGAGAAAAATTCAAGAAATGACACAATTTTGGTGGAGATTAAAAATGATATTAACACTACAATTCAAGATATTGATTGTATTTCTTCTTCTACTCTTTTTTTATCAATTGTTTTTGTCTTTTTTATGAAAAATATGAGCTTTATGAACACAATTATGTGTAGTTAATTTATTAATCGAATGATCTTATGAACCTAATTTTCACCATATGATTATCTAATATTTTACCCCAATTATAATTTTAATTTAATTATATTATTTAATCTGATTTTTATGCTATTAATGGTTTGGTCAACAATTTATCTATAGAAGAAATTAAATAGATTTGAGAGTATTATTTAATTGTTTGTCTTGATTAAATAACATGTATAGTTTCTAGGCAAAGATTAAGATTCTTATATATGTGATCTATAATTGATGAAGTTAATGAATAATATGAAATTTAATTAGCATAAGAGTATGATTAAATTAAATACTATATGATGTGTAGTTTACTTGAGAGAAAAATACATGCTAGGTTAGATTTAACTAATCATTTAATTAATTAATAATTATATTGGAGAGATTTTAGTAATTCAAATGTTTAAAAAATTTGGGGATTAAGTATTCCTATATATTTTCTCATATATCTTCTTAGTTACCAAATCTGATTTAATTAATTATTATTATTTACTTTTAGTTATTTTAATTTTGCTTCCTTAAAATATAAAAACACAAAAAATTGATTTTTTTTAATTTAAAAATTAGTTTCTAATAAAATAATCTTCGTGGTAACGATATTTTCTTATCATTATATTACTTTTTGTGATACATATACTTGTGTATTCATTGCACACACAATTTTTGTGACGATCAAGTTTTTGGCGCCTTTGCTAGAGATTATATATATTAAAAATTAATAATTTTTTATTTTTATTTTTAGTTATTCTTCTTAATTTATTTTTATTTACTTTAATTTTAATTTCAATTTACTTATTTTCTTTTAATGACTTATTCATTTATTTATTTTAGTTAATTTCTTTAACTTTAATTAATTTATTTATTTATTTAGTTGTTTATTTTTTTTATATTTTTATTTAAACATCTTCTTTAGTAATATTGTAGGAACATAGTTGAGTTTATTGTATGAGCAAAGTTCGTGAGAGAGAAATCTTACATTTAGATCTTGAAATTGAGCGTACTTTGAGATCAATTAGAAAACAAGTTATCACCTAAGAGGAAAAAATGGCTAATCAATTAGAAATGAACAACAATGAGCTAAACTTGAACAATCAAATGCTTTTGATGGATGATAGAGATAGAGCTATGAATGAATATGTAATACGTACGTTGTAAGGGATGAATGTAAGTATTACAAGGCCAAACATTCAAGCTAATTAGTTTGATTTTAAGCCAGTGATGTTTCAAATGCTAAAAATAGTTGGACAATTTAGCAGATTACCAATAGAGGATCCTTATCTTCATCTCAGATTCTTTATTGAAGTTGTAGATTCATTTAAGTTCAATGGTGTGACTGAAGAGGCATTTAGGCTTAGATTATTCCCTTACTCTTTACGAGATAGTGCTCGAGCTTAGCTATACTATTTGCCACATGATTCCATTACAACTTGGAATGGTTTGCTAGGGAAATTCTTGATGAAATACTTCCCACCAACAAAGAATATCAAGCTTAGGAATGACATTGCTTCCAACTAACAACACAAAGTAGAATCTTTATATGAAGTATGAGAAAGATTCAAGGAATTACTAAGGAAGTTTCCTCATCTTGATATTCCTTCTTCGATTCAATTGGATACTTTTTATAATGGCCTCAATGCTCAAACAAGAACTATCGTTGATGTATCTGCTAATGAAGATTTGCTAGCAAAATCTTACAATCAAGCTTATGATTTACTTGAGAAAATGGAAAGCAATAACTATCAATGGCCATTGGACATAATGATAGCCACAAGAAAAGTAGCCGGAGTGCATGAGGTAAATGATATCACAACACTTATAGCTTAAGTGTCATCTTTGGTTAATATTTTGAAGGCTCAAAACTTGCCAGTGAGTATAAACCAGGTCCAAGATTCAGGAGTGTCATGTGTGTTTTTTAGAGGAGATAATTTTTTTGATAATTGTCCAAATAATCCTGAATCCGTATTCTATGTGGAAAATGTGAACCCAAATAATAATCCATACTCAAACACATATAACCCAAGATGAAGACAACATCCAAACTTCTCTTGGAGTAATAACAACAATAAAGGTGGTAATCAATTCAACCATCAATCATTTCCACCATCTATTTTTCAACAACCACAGCAATCACAAGCCCAAGAAAAGAAGCCACATACTAAGGACAATGTAAATGCTTTAATAGGAATGATGAAAGACTTCATCCAATCAGTAAATACAAAAGTTTCCACTCAAGAGGCTTCAATTCAAAATTTTGAGAACCAAATGGAGCAACTTGCTTAGGCTATAAGTCAAAGGCCTCAAGGTAATCTTCCAAGTGACACAATTGTAAACCCAAGAAGATAAGGTAAGGACCAGTGCAACTCCATAACATTAAGGAGTGGTAAAAATTTAGAACAGGACATAAGACAGAAAATGATAAGGAGAAACAAGAAATTAACAAGGATGAAAAGGAATTGATGGATAAATAGAGCACTGAAAGGAAAATAATTCAGCTAAAGAAAAACAACCTTTACAAACCCACTATTCCTTTCCCTCAAAGACTCCAAAAGAAAAGGTCAGATACACATTTTTCAAAATTTCTAGAAGTCTTTAAGAAGCTTCACATAAATATACCTTTTTTAGAGGCACTTGAACAAATGTCATCTTATTCCAAATTCATGAAGGATATACTATAAAAGAAAGTGAGGCTTGGAGATCATGAAAGAATAACCTTGACTGAAGGTTGGAGCACCATCCTTTATAGAAAACTACCACCAAAACTAAAAGATCCAAATAGTTTTGACATCTCTTACACTATTAGGGACATCCGTTTTGGCATGGCACTATGTGACTTGGGTGCTAGAATTAACCTCATGCCATTATCGATCTTCAAAAGATTGGGGGTTGGTAAATCCAAACACACTTTAGTAACATTACAAATGGCAGATATATCAATTAAGAGACCTCGAGGTATGGTAGAAGATTTTCTAGTAAAAGTAGACAAATTCATCTTTCCGACGGACTTCATTATGTTAGATGTGGAAGAGGACAGTGACATTCCTATCATACTTGGTCATCCATTCTTACCAACCGGAAGAGCACTCATTGAAGTACAAAAATATGAACTTACAATGAGAGTGCAAGATGAACAAGTAATGTTTAAAGTTTTTAAAGCATATGAACCCTATTATATTGATAGTTTGAATGAATTCATAAGGATAAATGTTACTAAATGTGGGAAAAACTTAAAAGTAAATGGACATAAAGGGATGTGCCTTAGGACTTGATATGAACATTTAGTCAAGGACGTTAAACGTGATGCTGGTTGGGAGGCAACCCAATGTTATTTTATTTATATTTTTCATTGTTTTTGTTTTGTAGGTGAATAAATGTGGAGAGTAATGGCGCAACAAGAATGAGCATTTTAACGACAAATGTGGTGTGTCATGGTTAAGGAAGTTTTCTTTTCTTTTACCTTTTCATATTTATATGTGCACATTGGGGACAATATGTAATTTAAGTTTGGCGGAGAGAACTTTATTCTCTATATTAATTTTTCTACTATGCATTTTAAATTTTTAGGAATTTTTTTAAGGAATTTTTTATTTTTATTTATAGGATGTTTTTAATCATGATTTGGGTAGAAAATGAACAAATATGTGGCAACTAAATGCATGGATGCTTAATATGAAACATATGAACTTAATGATAAAAATTGGTTGTTGTGACTAGGATAAGGAATGCAACATATTTTTTAAAATACTTACATTAATCATGTGATATGCTTGCTAGCTTTGATTTTATTGATTTAAATTCTTATGCGCATGTTCATGATTGATTTTGGTGTTCTTATTGAGAGAAAATTTATAGTGAGTTATGCTAGTTGATGAGATCTACCAGGTTTTAGAATCTATTTGATCATCCTTTGAGGCAAAAATTTGAATAGTATTTAGCAAGAGAAATGATTTAGGCTTTATTAGGATCGATTGAGTCTTTCAAGCTAACCATTGTTAATATCTTTAGTCACACATTTGAACCTAACAAAAAATCTTTATATCTTTAAGCCACATTTAATGCTTAACTAGTAAGCATTACCTTTATCCTTGAACCTTTAGCTTGTATGAAAAGAAAAGAAAAATTCATTCATGTGTTATGCTATAGCGTAAGGTGAAATGTAATGCACCTTTAGAGAGAGAGAGAGAGAGAGAGAAAAGAAGAGATAAAACTCACAACATAATTATCCCTCTAAAGAAAATTAAAATAGAATTGAAAATGAGTTTGGGGGTGTTGTGAAGTTACAAAAAAAAAAAGAGAAAAGAGATGTGGAATAAAAGAATGTGAAAAGAATGACAAAAGATGGTGCACTGAAATATCAAGTAAAAGCTCAATTGTAGTTAAAAAGTGCATGATAAAAAATAAGAAGCTAAGGTGTGGAAAGAGCCTAAATGTCTTCATTTATCGACCTTCCACCTAAGCCTTACATTACAACCATGTAAAATCCTTATTGATCTTTAGCTAAGTGTATATTTATATTAGTGAAGAGTGATGTAAAAACTAGACTTATGAGACTTGTTCTAAGATTGAAATGATTAGTATACTTATATAGGTTGATTTCATGAGTGCATTGGATGATATCATGTGCATCATACACACAAAAATTAATTTGTCAAAACCTTGCATATCCTTGTATTAATGAAAACATTGATTGATGAATATGTGAACCTTCTTATCATAGAATTGTACAACTTTTAAGAGAGATATTTTTTGTGAGATATGCATGTACTAATAGAAGTATAGATATGAATATACTACCTATGTTATTTTATTTAATTATACTTGGCTTTACTTGAGGACAAGAAAATAGTTAAATTTGGGGGTGTGATGACTCTATGAAAGTAGAGTCATTAACGCACTTTTTTACTTATATTTACTTGTTTTATTCAATAAATAGTATGTTTGGTGCAAAAAAATATTAAAATATAAGTTTTTTAGTGAAAAGGGTGACAATATAATTTTTGAAATTTTTTGGGATTTTTTATGAATTTTTAATGCAGAGTTAATCAGGAGCTGCCACATAAGCAGATGAGCTGACTGGCAAGCCACGTGGATGCCACGCAAGTAGAGATAGCGAATCACGTTACGCCTCTTATGAGGAGGATGAATCGTGTGCCATATGTCATCATGGCATTCAATCCGAGTTTGGAGTGCAGTCAAATTTTATTGCCAGGTGTCACCACTCGATTTCCTCTCGCGTTCCACTTGTGCGCCATGCTATCCGTTTCCGTGAATCACGTTGTGCCATATGGCACTGACTCAGCAGGCGTTGACTCTGACCGGTCTCTCCTATCATGCTTCGCACTCTAATTCACCTAGTAAATTATGTGTGCCACGTGTCGCTCTATGATTTGCTAATGCTGCCAATTTTTCTTGTTTTAATCTCAACCCTTAATCTGATGTTGATTTGACAGTCCAGATCACACCTAAGCTATATTTAAGCCCCTAATCACCCTATAAATCCTAAGGAGCTTTCATTAGCATAATTTGGGTCAACTTTTGGAGATGAAAAGATAGAAAAATTCAAGAGGGGACATAATTTTGGTGGAGATTAAAGAGGATATTAACATTATAATTCAAGATGTTGATTGTATTTCTTCTTCTACTCTTTTCTATATCAATTTTTATGTCTTTCTTTATGAAAAATATGAGTTTTATGAACACAATTATGTGTAATTAATTTATTAATCTAATGATCTTATGAACCCAATTTTCACCATGTGATTATATAATATTTTACCCCAATTATAATTATAATTTAATTATATTATTTAATCTGATTTTATGCTATTAATTGTTTGACCAACAATTTATCTATAGAGGAAATTAAATAGATTTTAGAGAATTATTTTATTGTTTGTCTTGATTAAATAACATGCATAGTTTCTAGGCAGAGATGTACGATTCTTATATATGTGATCCATAATTGATGAACTTAATGAGTAGTATGCAATTTAATTGACTTGAGAGTATGATTAAATTAATTACTATATGGTGTGTAGTTTATTTGAGAGATGAATACATGCTAGGTTAGATTTAATTGATCATGTAATTAAGTAATAATTATATTAGGGAAATTTTAGTAATTCACATGTTTAGAAAATTGGGGGATTAAGTATTCCTAGACATTTTCTCATATATCTTCTTAGTTAACAAATCTGATTTAATTAATTATTGCTATTTATTTTTAGTTATTTCAATTTTGCTTCTCTAAAATATAAAAACACAAAAAAGTTTATTTTTATTTTTTTAATTTTAAAAATTAGTTTCTAATAAAATAATCTTTGCGTAAATGATATTTTCATATCATTATATTACTTGTTGCGACACGTATACTTCTGTATTCATTACACACACAATTTATGTAGCAATCAATATTCCATGAGATAAGTACAATTATTATGGTCAAATCTATCAAAATAGATCTGATAATAGAATAGGTACTTTCACACACTATTATGTAAGTATGCTACGAGAAACACACTGTAAATCAAATGCTTATTAACTAATAATTTTAATATAATAGGAGTTATATTATCTCCGTGGATTTTGTTGTGTGCGTGATTTATTCATTCAATGTTAATTTTTCATTTATTTAAAAGATTAATTATCGTAATATTATTTTCCTTATTTTTGATGTTTCATAATGTTATTTGTGCTAACTAACTTTAATTATTTTACATATCTTTTTTATTTATAAAAAAAGTTTAATTAATTAAAAAATATGCAATTAATAAATTGCATTAGTTTAGATCAACTCATTTGTATGGTTCGAATTAAATTTGAATTTAATTAAGATGAACCAATTTGAACTGAATTAGTTTAAACCAACTCAAACGCATCCAAATCGCATCCTTAATCCTACCTTCCATGAAAGAACAATATTGTTTCAAATATATATATTAAAATTGTTATAAATTATGATTGTTAATCACTTTTATATTTAGATGTTTCTTGTGAGTTTGTCTAGATCAATGCTTTCATTGAGATACCAAATTAGATATTCTCATTTATGGTATTTCTTTACTAAATTATTAACATCAACTATATAAAGATACTCTATGATTATACAATACATAAATCATAAAAATTAAAATCCCTTTATGCTCTCTGCTTATTTGTCAACCTTCTTTCATTTTATCTGTAATATTAGATACTCCTATAACAAAAACGTCACTATCAAAAAATTACAATAACAATACGACCTGCTGAATTCTGCATTTACTACTACAAATTTTACTCATTCAATCTGTTGAGACAAGTTTGTTAATAACAGTACTGAAACAATATTATCGGAAAACCTGGTATGAACTGCTTGGGTTGAGTCGCGGACTAGGTCGCTCTCTTTAAGACGTTTCGTGGCTCTGCCCAATTTGTGCAAGAAAACACAGCCCCGTCGTCCCCAGGATAAAACAGCCCAAAATCTTTTTTCTCTGTCTCGGAACTTCACTGCACTGATGGAGACCGGAATGCTACACTTGAAAAAATGTTGCTCGGAAAACTAAAAAATAACTTAGAGTTGCGAGAGAGAATTGTTTGTAGTGAGAATTGTTTCTTGAGATTGTTGTGTTGTAAATGAGTGAAGCCCTCTTTTTATAGGTTTTAGAAACCATGTGGCAATTATGAATAAAACGGTAATGTCGGGAATTAAGGCGCGTAACGGCCGTTACGAGTAATGAAGAGTAACGGCCATTTCGGATTAAGGCAGTAATGCGGATATTTTTGTGAGTAAATACGAGCAACGACTCTTTTTCTGAATAAAGAAGACAAACGGCCATTTAACGGCCATATCTTTAATAAAATAAAATAACGGTCATTTTTCTGAAGAAAAAAAAATATATATATATAACAACCATTTTTGTAAGTGGAAAATTTTTCCTTAAAAGAATATTTTACCAAAAAATAAAAAACCACCTCACCTCGCTTTCGCACACTTGCGCTCGCGCTCGCTTTTCCTTTCGGACTCGGACTCGGAAGCACGGCACATGCGTCGATCAGACGGACGGCTGATGGCGGTGTGCAGCGTGCGCGTGTGTGGTATCACATTTGCCTAGAGTCCTAAGCTCCCTTCCTAGTGGGTGCCCTTGAGACCCGATCCCAATAACCAACTCTTCACTATTTATACCTCTTTAAAATAATGTAAAAACCAATGTGGGACAAGGCACACGTTTCCCAGACAATCATTTTTTATTAAATTTCATCTTTTTTCAAACAATGCCTTGAATTTTATATAAAAATAATTTTCATCGAGCAATAGAACAATTATAAGATTGTGCATAAGCATGAGTGTGTATCAACTTGAACCTTTGCATAGTGTTGATGCTTTAGAATATACTAGAGTAACTTTCGTAGTTTTGAGCTCTATCTCTAACAATCATCGCCTGACTGACCTTTCCAAGGTGTAGTTCAAAAAAACCCGTGCTTTATGGCCGTACCGTGTATCCCGGTATAGTGAACGCTCTAGTAAATTTTGCCCAAACAATTTTTCATAGGAAGTGGCCACACTTCCACATTCACGTAGGTGAGTCTATCAAGAGTACTCGTAAATGTAGTATGCTCGGCTCACGTAGAGTATAGAACTTCGTTAAGAGTTTAACAATTAACTCATCCTTTTCTATAAGCCAGGACTTCGTTTCAACAATATAGAATGGGATTTGATAAATAGCATGATACATCTCATATTACTTCATGGTAGGTTATTACCGCTTTGAACTTATTTCTTGGGATCTCCGGAGTCCCCATAAGTTGGGTTACCGTCATAAGTGACTCTTCGTTCTAAGGGCATTAATCCCGTTCCTTTTGAGGTTTTGAAAATCTTCTCTCTTGGTAATCCTTTAAGTGAAAGGATACGCCAAATTTTCATCGAAACGTGCACGTGATCCACTCTTCTGACTCATGTGAGAGAAATTCTCGCGTACTATGCTTATAGCGTATCTATCGTCTACGCCTGTAGCAATGTGATTGCGAATCTTTGACAAATGGTACTATGTGGATGGATCAAAGCAGTGATGTCGGTCTTTCCATGAGGATCTCATTAACGAGTTCTTAGCCAACCTTCTCTTTAGCGATGGCTAGTGCTATCATTCGAGACTCCATTGTAGATTGAGCCAATATTGTTTGTTTATTAGACTTCCGGGAAACAAATCCACCGGTATGTTAATAATATAGCCCTTTAGTTGCTTTGGAGGTCTTCGATAAAGTGTTCCAATCTGCATCGATGTATCCTTCTAAAACAAGCGGAAAAAATTTTATAATGTAATCCAAGGTTCATAGTTCTCTTGGGTATCTACTTAACTCTTTCAATAGCATTCCAATGCTACATACTAGTGCAATCGATAGCGTAACGTAAGCTACCAATGATGCTTCGCATACTCGGTTTGTCTAACACTATCTCTGTGTTCTTGAACAACTTTACACTAGGATCGTAAGGAGTACATGCGAGGTTTTATAGTTAAAGTAATTATATTTCTTTAAGATCTTACCGAATGTAGTGAGATTGATCTAGAAAATTCCTTTTAGAACCTAGTTATTTTTATACCAAGGATTACACAACCTCGAGATCTTTCATATCAAAATTAGCTCTTAACAATGTTTTCACTTTATTCACAACATAAATATTTGATCTAAAAATAAGCATGTCATCCACGTATAAACATATAATAGTGCAAATATTATCTTCTAATTTATAATAAATACATTTGTCACTTTCATTTATTTTGAATCCATATGAGATAACTAGATTATCAAATTTTTCATGCCAAATGTTTAGGTGCTTGTTTTAGACCGTAAAGAGATTTATCTAATTTACAAACTTTATTTTCTTGACACAGGATAACAAAACCTTCGAGGTTGATCCATATAAATTTCTTCTTCTAAATCACCATTTAAGAAAGCGGTTTTAACATCCATTTGATGTACTACTAAATCATGGATAGCAAGAGAGAGAAAAGTACATGTATGGAAGTTATTAGGTATGCTGGTGAAAAGGTATCAAAGAAATCTACATTTTCCCTTTGCACATATCCTTTAACTGAGCGAGCTTTTATATTTTTCAATAGTACCATCGGGTTTAATTTCTTTTTTAGTATCCATTTACATCCAATGGTTTTGCAACTTGAGGTAAGTCAACTAAATGCCAAGTCTTATTATACTCAGTGAGTCCATTTCATCATTTATGGCTTCTTCCCGTAAGTTGGCATCTAAAGAAGATAATGCTTCTTTAATAGTTTGAGATCTTCTCTAAGGTATAAGCATAAAAATCGACCCAAAATCCTTAAGGGTTCGAGCTCGTTTACTTCTTCTAATTTTAGGGTTTAATTCTTGATTTGTTCACTAGGATTCTAGTTATGGGTAAACTACTAGAAAGACGAGCCTCCATTATTCTTAGATTTAAAGGAAACCTATGTTCGTAGAAATAAGCATCATTTGATTCTATAACTACATGATCTTTTAAGTCATAGAATTTATAAGCTTTACTATTCTGATTGTATCCTATGAATACACGTTGATAAGCTCTCTAGCAAGTTTATTTCTTTTAGGATCAGGGGATTCTAACATAGGCTAAACAACCCCAGTTTTAAAATAAGTTAAATTAGGTTTCTTATTTTTCAAAAATTTCATAAGGTGAAATTTTATTTGTAGATTAGGCACTTCTATTTGTACATAGCAAGCAGTTAATAATATTTCTCCCATACATGGGAGGCAGTATTTAGAGTTTAATAAAATTACCAACAAGCGGTGATAAAAGTTCTATTTTTCTTTCGGCTTTGCCATTCATTTTAGGAGAATAAGGTGCGATTTTTCATGAATGATTCCATGAGTTTTATAAAAATCATTGAAGATATTGGAATCATATTCGGTGCCTCTATCAACCGAAACCTTTTTATTTTCCTATTAAGTTGATTTTCAATCTCGTAAATATTTTAAACATGTCAAACGCTTCACTTTTATTTTTCATTAGATATACATAAGTGTAATCGAGCAGGTCATACATAAAAGTTATAAAATAACGTTTTCCATTTCTTGTTAAATTTCCATCAAGTTCACATATATCGAGAATGAATTAATTCTAAAGGTTGATTCTAACTACTAATTTATGTGAAGTTTTGGTTATTTTAGCTTGACTACAAAAATCACATTTTTCAAAATCATTTAAAGATAGTTTAGGAATCGGTTCTAAGCTACTCATGTTCTTGATTATGCGTTTATTAACATGACAAAGTCTAGCATGCCAAATATTAAAAGAACCAGCATGTAAGCAAAAGATGAGGTTTTATTGATTTCAACGTTTAATTTAAACATGCCATCGAGTGGCGTACCCTTTTCAACAAATATATTATTTTTAGTTATAGTATATAAATCGGCTCCTATAGTTTGAGTAAACCCGACTTTGTTAAGAAGATAGCTGAAACCAAGTTCTTTCTCATCTACGGGTATGCGGGACATCTTTCAAGATGGCACGGTCTTTCAGTAAACTTCAATACCACTCACCGCAGTCTGACTTTAGTGGAGTGGGGGTCGCCCAGTAGCACTTTCTTATCCTCGGAATCAAAATAGGACTTGAACATGTCTCGATCATAGCAAACATGGCGAGAAGCACCGGTGTCTACCAGCGCGCCTCGGATCACGCAAAAACTTGACTTTAGATATCATAGCAATAAGTTGATCTTCGGTAAAGGTTCGCACGCGTGGGGTAGGACGATTCTGTTCCGGCGGTTTCTAGCCAAGTGGCCAGTGCATTACAGCATAACACGTGAATGTGCTTATTCCTTAAGGGGGTTGAGTCCGTTACGGGAGGATAGTTTCTATTTACATTTTGGTGGTGGTTCTGGTTATTATTACGATTACGAGTTTTCATATTTCTACCTTTAGGTTTAATTGTAGAGGAGGGTTTCTTATTGATGCTGTTATTTGAGACTATGAGTATTTCATCTCTTTGGTCTTGTTTTTGGGCTTCTTCTTATTCTTAATCGGGTTATAAGACTTTCTAAAGAAAATTCCTTAGTTTTATGCCTAAGTGTATTCTTAAAATCTTTCCAAGCGAGGGTAATTTATCTATAATATGTTACTTGAAATTGTTCATCTAAAGTCATACCTTGAAGTTATTTACGTGTGCTATCTTCTACGGTTCGTGTGATTGAGCTTACTAATTTGCCATCAATCATTTGAAACTTCATATACCTACCCGACAGCGTACTTCTTAGTTCCGACTAGCCGATGTCGGTACTTCTTTTGAAGTGCTTCCCAAATTTCCTTAGCGGAGACTTATCAAAGTTATAATAGTCATCAGATCATCACTAAACCATTAAGAATATAATTTTGCCAGAAAAATCATTTTGCATCAGTGTCTAAATCCTTAGTTGCATCTTGATAGGAGGAGTAGACTATATTGGTTTTTCGATAGTAAGAGGAAACGACTTTTTCATGGTTAAGAAAAATAACATTTTTTGTCTCCATCTTTTAAAGTGTAGTCCCTCAAAACGGAATGGTTTGTTTAGATCAGCAGTTAACATTTCAATAGACATGTCAGATTGAAATACGTCTTATAATTGTTGAGACAAGTTTGTTAATAATAGTATTGAAACAATATTACCGAAAAACCTGGTATGAACTGCTTGGGTTGATTCGCGGACTAGGTCGCTCTCTTTAAGACGTTTCGCGGCTACGCCCCGATTTGTGCAAGCAAACACGGCCGTCATCCCCGAGGATAAAACGACCCAAAAATCTTTTTTCTCTGTCTAGGAACTTCATTGCCTTGATGGAAATAGGAATGCTACACTGAAAAAATGTTACTCGGAAAACTAAAAATAACTTAGAAATTCTGAGAGAGAATTGTTTGTAGTGAGAATTTTTCTTTGAGATTGTTGTGTTGTAAATGGTAAGCCCTCTTTTTATAGGTTTTAGAAACCGTGTGGCAATTATGAATAAAGCGGTAATGTTTGGGAATTAAGAGCGTATGACCATTCGAGTAATGAAAAATGCGCCATTTTCAGATTAAAGACGAGTAATAGATATTTTTGTGAGTAAATACGAGCAACGACTCTTTTTCTGAATAAAGAAGACAAACGGCCATTTAACGGCCATATTTTTAATAAAAGAAAATAATGGTCATTTTTCTGAAGAAATATATATATATATATATATAACAACCATTTTTGTAAGTAGAAAAGTTTTCCTTAAAAGAATATTTTACCAAAAAATAAAATACCACCTCACACACGCCCTCAGATTCGGCTCGGCACGGCCCGATCGGTCGGACGGCGGCGGCGGCGCTCACGTGTGTGGTATCACATTTGCCTAGGTCCTCTCCCCTTACACAAAAGTGGGTGCCTTTGGGATCCAATCCCAATAGCCAACTCTTCACTATTTATACCTCTTTAAAATAATGTAAAAAACCAATGTAAGACAAGACACATTTTCCAACAATCATTTTTTTATTAAGTTATCTTTTTTCAAACACAATCTTTTCATTTTCAAATAAACAATTTTTTTTAACCGCATAAATGTTGATTAAACCTGCATTCAGAGAGTTCTGATAGAAGTTTTGTCCCCTTCTATGATGTGTAGACCACACCTCTTATTTTTTTCAATGATTAAGAGTATACTCTTGCTCATCAATGATGAAGGACTATATTATTAATAAATATGTCCAGAACTACACCAGACATTGAACCAACTAGTACAACATTTTATCACTGCTAAAATTTTATCTCTCTATTCAACAAATCACTGCCAGTTTTAACCTTTTTTTCTTACAACATCAGTACCATGATGGAGATAACACAAAATTAAAATAATTAATGTAAACAACCTGACAAAAGGGAGGGAAAAAAAAGAAGAAGAAGAAGATAAATTATTTATGCATGCATCAAAGTAAAAGCCCAAACCTTTATAAAGGTAAATATTATTATCTTCCTGATATGTACTGAAGAAGATTAATAGCTCAATAATCTTTCTCAAGTTATTCTATTATTGATGTTTCAGGCTGGCAAGGCAACTTAATAATATGATTGAAGCTGTAATCACTAATCAGTAATCAGTAAGCTAAAAATAATACCCTGCTTCCTGATCTACTAATTCAAAAAAAAATCAAGGCCATTATCCAAAAGCAGAATGATAGAAGCAATTCTTGATATTTTTGAATAAAAAGCATGCATGTTAATGTCAATGAAGACCAATCATGGAAAACAACTGTTACTTACCCATGAAATGTAAAAAGGGATTTGTTCCCAGTCTTTTATGTGAAAGTTAACGATTTCCTGATCTTAAGGGACACATAATGTTCGAAAGTCAAATGTTAATTAATAATATTAATCATAAACAAACAAAAAAGAAAGAAAAAAAGAGTGAAAATAGTAAGCATACGAGAGATTTTTTTTTATGTTAATTAAGATATGGCATTTAAATATTAGTAAATCTAATATTATAAAAACTTCTTACAATATTGAAATGAGAAAGAAATAAGCTTTAAATAAAAAGTTTAAAAGAGCTTGAAGTTTGTAATTCTTTTTTCTTATTGAAATAATTGTACTAAATTTTTGTTTGTTATTGTATCCACATTTATTTCATATTCTCATAAATTTAGTTGTTTTAATAATTAATTTTTTTTAACAATTGATATTAAAACCTTGATAGTATATTATAATCAAAAGTCAACCATATTCGAGTGTGAGTGTTTGTTGTATACGAATGAAAGTTGAAACTTGAAAAGTTTGATGGTGCATATTTTGCATTCTTAAAAATGAAAATAGAGAACTATTTGTATTAAAATATATATATATATATATATATATATATATATATATATATATATATATATATATATATCAACCTCTATTAAGAGAAAAGCAAGAAGAAATGAAGGATGAAGAATAGGCTATTTTTGACAGACAAGTCTTCGGAGTCATCCAATTGACGTTACCACGCAATGTTGCTTTCAACATAGCATAGAAAAAGAGAACAATAATTCTTATAGAAGCTTTATCTAGTATGTATGAGAAGTCATTAACCTCAAATAAGGTACATCTTATGAGACAGTTGTTCAATTTTGGAATGATGGAAGGTGCTTCGATGGCTTAATATTTAAATCAACTTAATACAATCATAACCCAATTGAGCTATGCGGAAATTGAATTCAATGAGAAAGTTCAAGCCTTGATTCTTTTATCATCTCTGCCAAATAGTTGGAATGCTATAGTCATAGTAGTGGCTAGCTTAGTAGAAAGTAATAAGTTAAAATTTGACAATGTTTGAGATTTAGTCCTTAGTGAAAAAAATCAAAGGAGAGAATCATGTAAAGCATTACTTATTTAGTTTGGTATATAGAGTCTTGAGGAAGAACTATTGGAAATGGATGAGATAGATCAAGTTATCATGGCAGATCAAATGATAAAAAGGTCTAAATCTAGAAATTCCAAAAATTCTTACAACTCTAGAACCATCGAATGTTGGAATTGTGGGAAGATCAGACATAACAAGATCCAATGCAATAGTGCACTGAAGAATCAAGTGGCAAAGATAGAAGAAAATGTTACTTACACCACAAGAGGAGATGATGCACTGGTATGCTATTAGGAGAGTGATCGACACAAATTATATGCAATGAATAATCAAGTATACGTATTATAACAAGTAATATAACGATAAAAAAATCGTTCTTACATAGATTATGTTATTAGAAATTAATTTTTAAAACTAAAAGCTAAAAAATAATTTTTATTGTGTTTTTATATTTTAAGAAAGTAACATTAAAAGAACTAAAAATAAATAGTAGTAATTAATTAACTCAGATTTGGAAACTAAGAATATATATGAGAAAATATTAAGGAATACATAATCCCCCAATTTTCTAAACATATGAATCACTAAAATCCCCCTAATATAATTACCATTCAATTACATGATCAATTGAATCAAGTATAGTGTATATTCTTCTCTCAATTAAATTACACACCATATAGTAATTAACCTAATCATACTCTCGTGTCAATTAAATTGAAAACTACTCATTAAGCTCATCAATTATGGATCACATACATAAGAATCAAACATTTATGGATAGAAACTATATATTACTACTAAAAAAAGGGTATTTAAGTCAATGTGTAAAGTCGATTTTTGAAAAAAATCAACTTATAATGAATTTAAAGTCGGTTCGTTATAGAACCGACGCTATCTATGTAGAACGTAGCGTCGGTTGACGTGATGAACCGACACTACATTCTACGTGTATTTTTTAAATTAAAAAATGCAGTTTACAATTGAAAATTTTTTTTAGGTACAATGTTTTTTTAGGTCAATTATTATTTTATTTGACTATTTAAAATTTAAGTTATATATATATATATATTTTTTTTTTGAGACAATTGGTTTTTAAAATTATATAATTTTGTGTATTTGTTTGCATATTTAAATTTATTTACGTACGTATAGTATATTTTTATTTAATTTTGTGTAATTGTTTGGATATTATTTTAAAATTATTATTTTTATATATTACACACACACACACACATATATATATTAGTTCAAATAAAATAATAATTGACAAAAAAAAACTTCAATTTTAAACTGTGTGGATAGCGTCGGTTGACGTGACAAACCGACGCTAGACACGTGTGTAGCGTCAGTTTGTCCTATCAACCGACGCTATCCACCCGTTTATTACCGTTTCTTCTCTCTTCTTCACTAGTAGAATTCCAAAACACCCATTTCTCTTCTCCCTCCCCCAAAACCGAGCTCACCCTCCACTCTTTCTCAATTTCTGGCCACCTCCAACTACCATTTCCAACGCCGTTTTGTGGGTTATATTCTCTTCTCATTATCTTTCAGATCCCTTATTTTTTTGAGCGAAATACTCAAATTTTTTATACCCATTTTCTTACTTATTCTCACTTACAAAACACACATTTCTTCTTCATTTAGTCACTTCATTTACTCTTATAAGTATTTCTATTAATTGTTTTACTTATTATTCAGTTTGTTTTATTTTTTGTATAATAAATTTTATATAAACATTTTTAATGTTGATATCTAATTTAATCACGTCCAATATTGATATTTATTCAATTTAATCCTTTAAATATTATTGACTATTATTTTTATATATTATTATATAATTTGGGATGTTATTTTATAAAATTTTTATTTTTTAAGGTTGACCTATGCTTGTTTTGTCTTCACGCTGGATTTAATGTGGTAGATGTACATGTATTTTAATTATCAAGAAATTGTTATTTATTTTTATTTCTTTTTTTTAATAGATCACACTTTTAAACTCAAAAGTAACACCAAAAAGTATAATATTTTTAAAATTTATAATTATAAAAATAATATTATTTATGTTTAAATTATATATTTTTATTATTTTTATATTAAATATCTGATTAATTCAAGTTAAAAAACAGCTTCAATATTATGTTTTTTTTATAAATTTTTAGATGTTATATTATATAATTTTAAAAAATATTTTTTTTTCAAATGATTGCATGCTTTAATGATTTCATGTCTAGCTTTGTAAGGCATGTTATTCTCTCCTTTTTAGCAAAAGGATATTACTTGTTTATATAGATTTGGATTCATTGTCTGTCATATAATTTTATATTATGTTTGTTATTATATGTTTTATTTATTTTTTATGAAAATAATATCTTCATGTTGTGAGTTTGAAGGACTATAATATTTATCGTACGTGGATAAATTTATTTACATATAAATAATTATATTTTATTAAATAAAAATAATATAATTGTAAAATGATTAAAATGATAAATGTTTTGTATTATGTATTTTTTGGTATATATTCTAATAATTAGAAAATTTGTATATAATAATACTTGAAATATATTCATTGGATACATAATTAATTAATATGCTTAATTAATGTCATTAATAGAAAATGGACAAATTTTGGATGTCAAAGTGTAGAATTGAGCAGGACTACATTTCTAGAGTTTAAAGTTTCATAGAATTTGCTTGTAGAAATAGTAATACTGGAACTAGTATGATTCGATGTCCCTGTGTTAAATATAAAAATGAGCAATTTCATGAATTTGACGAGGTTAAGTATCATCTTATCCATAATGGTATTCTTTTTAGTTATAAATGTTGGTATTATCATGGAGAAAATATTGGTAATACTCATGGGGAAGAGATAAATAAGAATGTGAGTAGATTACATACATCTTATCATAATGTATAGGTAGAAAATATGTTTCATGGTGTTTAAGATGAACTATGTGAGGATGATCCCAAAACTTTTAAAGAACTTCAAGAAGATGCCAAAAAACCATTGTATTCAAAATGCAAAAAATACACTAAAATGTCGGGATTGGTTCATTTGTACAATGTGAAGGCAAAAAATGGTTTTTCTGACAAGGAATTTACAGAATTACTAAATTTACTAGTTGATATGTTTCCTGAGGGTATTGAATTGCCATCTTCAATATATGAAGTGAAGAAATCTCTTAGTCGATTTGGCATGGAATATCATAAGATTTATACTTATCCAAATGATTGCATTCTTTATAGAAAATAATGAGACATTAGATGATTGTTCGATGTGTAAAGAATCAAGATAGAAGCATGGTACAAATGAGACAACACATAAGAAAGGCGTGCCTGTAAAGGTTCTTTGGTACTTTCCTCCGATTCCTCACTTTCAAAGGTTGTTCAAAAGTAAAGAGACATCAAAGATGTTGACTTGGTATTCAGATAATGGATCTGATGATGGGGTGCTACGTCATTGATGAGTGCTCAAAAAGCACTAAAATAACCATGATTTTATGCACATTAATTGATTAAAAATATATATATTTATATGTTTTATCATATATTTATGTAAATTTGTCTTTTTCGGAATCACGGGTATTTTTATTGTTTTTCAGGTATTTTGGCTTAAAAACGCAATTTAAAGACTCAAAGAGGAATACTTGAAGCAATACATCACAAAAATATCAATAAATAAATGGGAAAGGTCAACAAATATAAAAACCGGACAAAATGGGTCAAAAGGTCAAAAATGTCAAAAGGAGAAAAACGCCAAGAAGATCGGCTGGTTACTGTCACGCCAGCTGCTTAGCCAGCATTACCAAATGCTAGCCAACGCGTTTTTGACCCATTTTTTCACGCAGCCTTATGACGCCACGCCGACGCCATTGATGACCTCAAGCATGTCCACTACACGCTTTTTTAATTTTTTTATATTTTTTTAACATTTTTTTACTCATTTTTTCTCTCCATCCTCACCTATAAATACCTCTTCCATTCACTTCAAAACACACCTCAAAACCACACTTCTCTTTCTTTCTTTCTCTCATTTCTTAGTTTTTAAGTTTTTCTTAGTTTCTTTCTTAGTTTCTAAGCTTTTCTTAGTTTTTCTCTTAGTTTTTAGTTCAAATTTTCTTAGGTTTAGAGTTCTTCTCTTTGAGAGGAACTTGTAATGTTTTTGTAATAATTTAGATTTTTGATTCAATAAATGGAAGGTAAATCATACGGAGCGTTTTAGCAACTGAAATAGTCGAAGTTCTTGAAGGATTTTATTTTCTTTACGCTTATTTTTATGCTTTATTCTTACATGTTATATTTAATTTGTCTGATTAAATTTAACTGTGCTACGTTCATAATCATGATATAATAATAACGTTGTTATGCTCATAAATATTAAATAGGTGAAAATTTCTAAAATGACCGATTGATTTTATTTTTATTCAAGATTTTATATTAAGGATGTTAGAGAAATATATTATTTTTTCATTACAAACTTAAATCAAGATTAGACTTAAGGCTTTAGTTATCCTGTCTAATTTAGAGTAGCTTCTTTTATTCATTGGCATAACGCCTTAGGTAGTTAGAGTCAAGCTATTTCAAAAGTTTTTATAAGAATTATTATGTGAAAACGACAATGACGTGTTTCAAGAGTGATTTTAAAACTTGAAAGTTAGTACTTTCGGATAACTAAATTCTTGGGTTTAATTTGGACACCTCGAATAAAGTTTTAAATCGTCTAACCCCACCAAATAAGGTGGCATTTAAATGGTTCATTTTCAATCTCTTAGAAAAATGAATTAATTTAATTAACCAAATTAGTTATCAACCCCACCCATAGGTGTTAATTGATTTGTTTAGTTAACAAAGAATATCTAACCCCACCAAAGGCAGATATTCATACAAAAAAAGAGAGAATCAATAAAATATTAATTTATACCTTTAATAACCTAGATAATACGAATACAAAGATAATTAATTTAGTTATTATATCCATAAATACTCCACTAATATAAATGATAAAATTTGCATGAATATTTATTGAATCAGATTTATATTTATTTATTGAATTTGTATCTACGTTTATTTTTTTATTTAATTAATCAGATATATGTTTATTTTATGTTATTAGATTAGGAACACAAAACCAAACTATCGTGACAGGACAAGTTTAGGATTTAATTTCGCTTTTAAAAGTTTGAATAATAAATTAAGAACCACATACATTCCTTCCTTAGATCGACCAGAAAGATACTTATCATTTTCTACGAAATGATTCGCAGACTTATGGTAGTTTTACAAATATTAAAACCAGTGTATTTGCGAGAATCACGCTTGCCCATCAAGTTTTTAAGGCCATTAGTTTAATAATACGTTTTTAATTTTTTTATCAAAATTTTAAAAATATTTTTGTGGTGTAAATAATTGTGATTTTTTTTTTGTTTTTGTAAAAAAAAATAAAAAAAAATTCAAATTTTAAATTTCATAAAAAAAAATAAAAAATAAAAAAAAAATAAATTTTTTTTTAATAAATTTTAAATAAAAATAAAAAAAAATTAAATTAAAAATTAAAAAAAAATTAAAAAAAAAATTAAAAAAAAATAAAAAAAAAATTAAAAAAGTTAAAAAAAATTAAAAAAAATTAAAAAAATTAGAAAAATTAAAAAAAAAATTAAAAAAATAAAAAAAAATTAAAAAAATAAAAAAAAAACCAAAATTTTAATTTTTTTAAGTTTAATTTTTACTATTTTTTTTATTTATTTTAAATCATAATTTTATTTTTTTTATTTTCTTTTACCTTTTTCAATTTTATTTTTTTTATTATTATTTTTTCTTTCTTTAGCTATTTTTTTTCTTCTTAATTTTTATTTAACTTACTTAACTTAGTTTTTTTTTTACTAACTTAATTAACTTAAATTTTTTTTTAACATTAACTTAGGTTTTTACTTAAATTTTCATTAACTTAATTAACTTAGATTTTTTTTACTTCACTTAACTTAATTAACTTTTTTTTTCACTTAACTTAATTAACTTAGATTTTTTTTACCTCACTTAGCTTAATTAACTTTTTACTAACTTAATTAACTTAGATTTTTTTTAACTTAACTTAATTAACTTAGATTTTTTTAATTCACTTAACTTAATTAACCTTTTCTTTAAACTTAATTAACTTAGATTTTCATTAACTTAAAGTTTTATTTAACTTAACTTAATAACATGAAAAGTAAAGATCTGCGGAGTTCTCTGGAGACTAGTTCTCGAAGCCTTCAGGCCACTAGTCTTTCCCGGGAACGTTGTTCGCTGCGGTGAGGATGGTTTTTACGAGCTTCCTTGCACCACCATTCTTTCCTGAGCACTCTTGTTAATAATTGCTTATGTTATTTAAAAAAACAAAACAAAAAAAAAACAAAAACAAAAAAAAACTTTTTAACTATCTCCAAAATTTTAAAGTTTTAATTAAATCTGGAGCTAGTTTCTTTGTTTAATCTAGGTACAATTGTGTTTTTATGCCTTAATTATTTGATTTGTACCTAGACGCGTGGTTATCTAAAACTCAAAATATGCACCGTAGTTTTAAGACAGAAGAAATCGAAAATCAATAGGCATTAATCAAAAGCATACGAGACAACCTTGTCTTACCGCAGTTTTGATTGACTCGATGAGGGACATCGAGTTTACTTAAAATGCAATCCTCAAGTTACGCTTGCTAAGACGTTAAACTGTCAATGATGGAGGCAACCCATCATTTTTAAGTTCACAAATGACCTGCGTATACACTTTAATGATGAATACGATGGATGCACCGCATTTTCCATTACTACTTGACTTTCTCAAGAAATAGGTAATCTTTCTTCTTTTTCTTTATCTTTAATTTACATAGCTGTTACATCGGTGACAATATGAAGTTCTAAAGTTGGGGTGGTGAAAAGTTACCACGCTTAAAAAAATAAAAAAATAAAAAAAAAATAAAAAAGTTTTAACAATTTTAAAATAAAAAATAAAAAATAAAAAATAAAATTTTTTTGTTTGGTTTTATTTCTATTTTGTGATTCAAGAATTTTTGGAATATATATAAAAAAAAATTCACAAAACTTTATCTTTTCTTTAAATCAAATTTAAGTAAATAGTTGTTTTTAATCTGTTAGATTAATTTTTTGAAAACATATCATGAAATATTTTTGTAATTATTTTTGATAATTAGTTAGTTTTTATCATTACAATTAGTATTTCTTGATAAGATGTAGAAATTATATCAAACCCAAAATCGGTGTTTATGAATTTTTTTTAGCGTGAAGCTAATTTTCGTATGTAGATATAATTTGACTAATTTTTATTCAAGATGAAATATATATTTTTTTCTACTCCAAACACATTTCTTATTTCTTCAAATTTTTAGAATGATCTCTATAGTATTAGCATTGAATGTATGAATTTTTTTTCATCTTAATGAGTATCATATATTTTTGATTATTATTTTTGCTTAGATTAAATGATTTGAAAGTAGAAATTGATAAGTATATGCTTATATCTCATTTATCGCATGACTACTACAAAAACAAAAAGACATATCTCTGGGTTACCTAAACCAAGATCAAATGTAAAAAGCCACAAAATTAACCACTCACCAAAATCCAAAAAATGTACAATCAGTATACATGGGTTGACTCTCTAAAAATACACATATTGAAAAATATCTGAAAAAAAAAGAGAGATAAAAATAGTATCATCTACATACTATAACCGCATTGCTCACAAAGTTGTGAGTAAAGGCTAATTACAAAAAAGAAAGATATAAGAAGTAATTCTAAAAGTCATTGCAATTTCTTCATTTGTGAAAAGGTATATATATCTTGAAATTCTTTCTTAATGAATTTGATTTATGCATGAAAATAATTTTTTATATATGATATCTTTATAATTTATACATTTGATTCCTTTCATGAGATCAATGTTAAAATAACACTTTGAGCCTTTATTCTTTATACATATGCGAACATATTAGTTCATTTCTATACATCAACTCTTTCGCATATAAAATAGTATGGTGTTTGAACCCATAGGATTCAAAGTGTTTCTGAGAGTATTGACTTGTGAGGAATAAGAGTCAGCTAATTCGATTCATGACATCGAAATTGGGTGAAATTAAATTGATACATTTTTGACATGAAATATGAAAATGATTTTAATTAATTATTATAATAAATCATGATTGTTTGAAGAGATTAAAATAACTTATGCTTAAGATTTTAATTACGATCTTAAAGGAGATTAAAAAGTATGAGACATTTTTGTGATATGTTACAAGTTTTCTCTTATTCAAAAAAAAAAATTAATTTGTTATTTTGTTGTAAATTTAATTTTTAAGTTGTTTGCTTTTTATCGCTTTTTGTTTTTACATTTAGTGCAATGTTTCATGGGTATCATTATCGAAACCTCACGAGACTCAAACTCGTCATCAGGGCAACCTGTGGGTTTAAAGCATTGTTGCATAAAGCAAATGCAACCGTGTCAATCCACGGAAGTGATTTAGGATAGTTTAATTTTTAGTTTTTATCGCTTTCAAGCTAAGGGACTAGCAAGAAGTTCTCATTGGGGTTGTGATGAAAGGTTTAAAAAGCACTAAAATAACCATGATTTTATGCACATTAATTGATTAAAAATATATATATTTATATGTTTTATCATATATTTATGTAAATTGTCTTTTTCGAATCACGGTATTTTTATTGTTTTTCGTGTATTTGGCTTAAAAACGCAATTTAAAGACTCAAAGAGGAATACTTAAGCAATACATCACAAAAATATCAATAAATAAATGGGGAAAGGTCAACAAATATGGAAAACTGACAAAATGGGTCAAAGGTCAAAAATGTCAAAAGGAGAAAACGCAGCATCTGGCTGGTTACTGCATTCACGCTGCGCGTAGCCAGCAGCCTCAAATTACGCGCTAACGCGTTTTTGACCCATTTTTTCACATCGCAGTCTTACGTACGTCATACGCCGACGTCATTGATACCTCAAAGATGTCCACTACACGCTTTTTAATTTTTTTATATTTTTTAACATTTTTTACTCATTTTTTCTCTCCATCCTCACCTATAAATACCCTCTTCCATTCACTTCAAAACACACCTCAAACCACACTTCTCTTTCTTTTCTCTCATTTCTTAGTTTTTAAGTTTTTCTTAGTTTCTTTCTTAGTTTCTAAGCTTTTCTTAGTTTTTCTCTTAGTTTTTAGTTCAATTCTCTCAGTTTAGAGTTCTTCTTTTCGAGAGGAACTTCAGAATGTTTTGTAATAATTTAGATTTTTGATTCAATAAATGGAAGTGAAATTCGGCGAGGTTTTCTAGCAACTGAATACAAGTGTAAGGATTTTATTTTCTTTACAATATTTTTATTGCTTATTCTTACATGTTATATTTAATTTGTCCTGATTAAATTTAACTGGTATACTGCTCATAATCATGATATAATAATAACGCATTGTTATCTTTGAAAATATTAAATATGAAAATTTCTAAAAATGAATTGATTTTATTTTTATTCAAGATTTTATATTAAGGATGTTAGAGAAATATATTATTTTTCATTACAAACTTAAATCAAGATTAGACTTTAAGGTTTAGTTATCGCCTAATTTAGAGTAGCTTTTTATTTGTTGGTACAATCGCCTTAGTTGAAGCTCTATTTCAAAAGTTTTTATAAGAATTATTACGCGAAAATGTATCGACAACATACGTTTCAAGAGCTGGTTTAAAACTTGAAAGTTAAGACTCGGATAACTAAATTTCGGGTTTAATTTTATTGACCTTGAATAAAGTTTAAATTGCGTCTAACCCCACCAAAGGTGGCAGATTTAAATCTGGTCATTTTCAATCTCTTAGAAAGGAATTAATTTAATTAACCAAATTAGTTATCAACCCCACCCGTAGGTGTTAATTGATTTGTTTAGTTAACAAAGAATATCTAACCCCACCAAAGGTGGTATTCATACAAAAAAAGAGAATCAATAAAATATTAATTTATACCTTTAATAACCTAGATAATACGAAAAGATAATTAATTTAGTTATTATATCCATAACACCTACTAATATAAATGATAAAATTTGCATGAATATTTATCAATACGTATTTATATTTATTTATTTGACCATCTACGTTTATTTTTTTATTTAATTAATCAGATATATGTTTATTTTATGTTATTAGATTAGAACACAAAACCAAACTATCGCGACAGGATGTTTAGGATTTAATTTCGCTTTTTTAAAAGTTTGAATAATAAATTAAGAACCACATACATTCCTTCCTTAGATCGACTCGTGAGAGTATACTTATCATTTTCTATTTAAATGATTCGATGCACTCATGCAGAGTTTTACAAAATATTAAAACCAAAGATTTGCGAGAATCCGACGACGCTTCATCGATCACCATCCATGTGATTCTCCAAATTGGAAAGTAGTAGATAATTTATCTCTTCAATTTGCATCTTATCCGTGCAATCTTCGTCTTGCCATTGCTGCTGATGGAATTAATCCATATAGTTCCCTTAGTAGTAGATATAGCTATTGGCTAGTAATTATGGTAACATTCAACCTTCCTCCCTGGTTGTGTATGAAAAAAAATTCATGATGTTAACATTATTGATCTCGTGACCAAAACAACTTGGTGTTGATATTGATGTATATTTGCAACCTCTGATATTTAAAGACATTGTGGAATGATGGTGTAAATGTTTACGATGCACATAAAGAAGAACACTTTAACTTGAGGGGGGTCCTTTTATGCACAACTAATGATTTTTCTACCTATGGAAACTTATCAGGATATGCAACAAAAGGTTACAAGGGATGCCCTATATGTAGTGATGGAACTTCTGCAACTTATCTTGTTCACGGACCAAAGATGTCTCAATGTGAGGCAGAACAGATACCTCCACCCATTTAGCATCAACTAGCCTAACGTAAGCTAAGTCCTAGCCAAAAATTTCCTTATGAAAAGGTACAAAGGAAAGTTGACCCCAATTATAAGGAAGAATGTCCACCCAGTTGAAAGTGGGTCGTTGTCACGAACGCCTAACCTAAGAATCATTATCTGAACCGAGGGAGGAATGTCATGTGTTCCCCCTTATCCTCTCCTTATCTTGAAGGGATAATCTATTGGTCTTGACCTTTGCCGCCCAACCTTTGGTACGACCCTTAGGCTCGCTAATTCCTTTATTCTTAGTCTTTTTCCTCCATGAACTTGGGATGGATATTTAAGTGTAAGACACATTCAACCTAATTGTAGATACGGTCTATGGACGAGAGGTGGGCGATAAGGATGAGGCTGAGATAACTCCCATTGACTCAAAATGCCCATGTCATCACTTTCTGGTTGGCCCGAGAAAATGAGATATTGTGGGCTCTCCCAAGATGAACCTAAAGTGAATTCTTTATACATGGTCTCTACAAAACATCACAAAACATAAACAAGTTAAGGCACCAGAAGTAAAAATTACCTAGGGTCAAGTTTGAAATAAAAGGGGGAATGATATTTCTTACCAGAGTTGGAAATTTTTATGGCTCTAGTTGAGACGACATAACATTTTTTCTCTTAACTTTTGTTTGGTGTGCGGGAAATGATGAAATGAGAAGTGGCCCAAGCTTCCCTTATATAGAGATCCACATTTCTCTCTCCAATTATCTGATGAGCATTTATTAGGGGAGTCGAACAATTCAAATCTATTGCCCCAATGTTACTATTCCACCTCTATTATGGACCCGAGCTAAAAGAGTAAGAGGATTAGATGTTTGGACATATGGATCGATCAGAGCTCAATCCACTTAACAACTAATATCTGACAGCCCGAGCCATAAGACAGATCATCCCAAAAGAACCTGCCCACACCCACGACACCAACATTATGGGTTTGTGCACACACAAGACCCTTGGTATTGAAAAGTTGACCTCTAAAACTAGCCATTATGGAATTGACCTTAAGCTTTGTATTTTTTTTATTCTTGTACCCTTCTAACACGATGTAATATGTACTAAATATATAATCAATATGTATACATACAATCTTTTGTAAATACGTAGATCTCATAAGAGATCCACACATTCCAAAAAACCCTATAATTTTCATCTCGTAAATCAAATCAATCTCAACAATATTAATAAATAATATTCTTATTATTTTTTTTAAATTTAAATGCTAATAAAATATCCTTTTTCATTTAAAAATTAAAAAAAATTGCAAAATCAAACAAGTTATCAGTGCTCTTGCCACATCAATATTTCATAAGTACAAAAAACCCAATTTTAAGTCTCAAAGTTATGTTTTCGTGAAACAACAACCACCGCCCAAATTTAAGTATCACAAGTATCCTTAATCAAAACAGCAAAAACAGTGCTCACGCTCAAGCTCTCTGAAAGTAGAAACTGTGTCCGTCAATTCATATGTACAAGTCCGGGCTCCAAATCATGCACGTATGTTAAAGTGAGAAGGAATTCATAACCCATACTTATAAATATAATTTTAAACATAATATTTATAAAATTATACACAAATTACACCTTATTTAAATTTTGAATTTTAAACTTTTAACATTTAATATCTAAAAAAAATAAACTCAATAATTTAAACATGTTTTACTAAAATGAGATAAATAAAATATTTTCTTTCTTTTTTCAATTAAAAAAAAGTACTAACTAAAATATAACTAATACTATTTTTTATTATGTACATGGAACCCTTACCGGATATAACTCCTAAATCCGCATGTGTAAATAAAGATTGTACATGATCAAATTTGTCTCAAAATAACATGTCAATTATATACAAAGGATGCATAATGTACATTATATAACGTGCATATATATATTACATGTATACACAGTCCATAATGTATATTTATTTGTGTACAGAATAGTAGACATATCAAATACATACATATATACACGCTATTTACAAGATAACTTATTATTTTGGAGCAAATTCAATTATATATCATTCATACACGCCATTTTGATTCTTCAAATCCATAAACACCTGAGCATAACAAGTCCCTACTACCTTGGTGCACAAGTGTCGTGTTATATATAGAGCAGTGAGGAACTAAAAACATTATGGTGAATAGTTAACATTCAACTCCTGCTCATCTGATATATGAGTTCCATCAACTACTTTTGTGTCGAAAAATAGAAGCATAGTGATTCTTTTATTCTCGAATGTTTTATATAAGAAGTATGCGTTTCACATGAATTTAAACTTACTACAAAAAAGATACTCAAACTTAGCACCCACCCACCAAAACGTTTATGATACAATAAACTCAAACTACATTGAAAGCCATTTTGCAGATTGATCACCTGAATTCACTTTTGACTTGACTGAATTCTCCAGTCTCACTTGATCTTCTTATGCAGTAATGACACAGTATAGATTGTGGTATAAATTATAGCCGCACCATCCAATTTCTCTCTTGAATCAAAATCACTGAAGTAACTCCAACATGGTGATTAGCAGGCAGAACTAGTTTGCAGAATCTGCACTATATAGAATGAACGAAAGAAACAAAATGCAAGCAAAGCAAGTGGATTGACTCTAATCCACACACAGCATATGACTGAAAATTTACACCAGGGGAATACAAAACTCATAATCTGATTTAGCAACAGGACAACATATCACCTTCCTCTTCTCAAATCCTAAAGAACAAATCTCCCAAAATTTTATTGATCAAGCTGACATCCAAGTTTCCCAGATTTACTCTGCACATAAAATGCCAAAATTTCAATAACAATTACTTCTAAACAATCAAAAACGAACTTTTTAGATTAAATAACAATAAAGGGTAAAGATCAAAGTTCAAAAAAGCAAACAACTTTATAGAAAATGACAACAAACCTTAGACATAACTTCAGCTATGTGCTTCCCATCCTGTATTTCTTCAGGGTCAACAGTACGAACAGATATACAATCAGGTGGAGTCTCAAACAATGACAAAGAGAATTGCTTAAAAACCACACCAACATCGAAGTAAATAAGCCCAGAACTAGGAATATCAACACGAATCCCTTTCACCTGAAACCAAAGAAACAAGTCTTGTGTCGATATTCCAGATAAATCACCGATCTGGCCATAACTTAAAGTCCCGGAAACATTTCTCTCGTAATGCAATTCGTTCTCAAACTTTGCATTACAAGCTTGATCCATGTGTACTTCGAATCTCCCATTTTCATCGATGTCGAATTCCTTCACACCCTTTGGCAACAGACCCATAGGTAACCCATGTGCCTTCAATGCCTCATATATCGATAGCTTCTCATGTTTGTATTGCCTTGAATCAGAACATGTTAATAGCGAAAGGATTGAGAAACATAAAATTGGTAATAGCATCATATTTGCTCTGTTTTCTGTAGTTCTCTTAATTTTTTTTTTGTTAAAGCAGGTAGATTTATGGGGCATGTGAATGCACAAAACTCAAGAGTATCCAAAAATCAATAAATTCAATTTTGAGGGCTTCTATTGATTTATTAGTATTTACAGAGGTTGGATACAGAAAATCCAATTTGGGGACTAGGGTTTTAGAATTATATTTTGTGGATCGATAGAGATAAAGATAGTGATGGAGAAGTAGTAGTAGTAGTAGAAGAAGACAGAGATGCCAGCTTGAATACAGAAAGCATTTCGAGAATGATCAATTATTGGTGGTGTAATGTGGGGTCCATTTTTTTGAAAACCGACTTCAATTATCTTACAGTACTGTTCTTTCTTTGGTGGCATCAACTATCCAATTATTGACTGCCACGTTTTTAAATAGCTGTTTGGAATATAAAAACTCTAGGAATATGTAGAACATGGAGAATCGTAGTTAGAGTAATTAACGATAATTTTATTTGTATTTAGTGCGCACAACCCCAATAACTGCCGCATTAATTTGTAAAATTATTTTATATATTTTAATTAATATGATAAATTTTATTAGATATAATTATATAAATTTAATTATATTTATAAATAATATTACGTTATATTAATTATATTTTATTATAAATTTATAATAAATAATTTTTTTAAATTTTTAAAAACAAATTTTATTATTAAACTAGATGAGAATTAAAAGTAATTATGTAATTTTTATTTTTTTAAAAAATTAAATTAAATAAAAATTATTTATGTATCATTGATTAAGTTAATATATTAATAGTACTAATAATATAATATTGTCAAATATAATTAGAGGGGATTTATTTTTAATCCAACAATAATAGAGTGTATAATTTAATTTAAATTATTTTTAAAAAATAATAATAAAAATAATATGTTTAAAATTTATAATTATAAAATAATTAACATATTTTAATTATTAAAAAAATATAATACATATTAAAATCAGTAGTTAGTTAATTTTATTTTAATTTATTATGTATTCACTTTAATTTGTTTTCCTCATCTGCAAAGTTTCTTCATAAACTCACGTAATGGTAAGTTCATAATAATGCAATTATAATAATTCAGTTTCTCTCTTCATAAGTTGTTAAAAATGGTAAATGAAACTTTAAGCTTCATGGATCCTAAAAGAATTAAAGTCTGATGTATGATTGAAGATTGATCTCTCTAAAAGTTTCTCTCTGAGTTGAATTAAAGTTTATCTGAAAGATTGATCGTGAGTTATTATATATTCTCTTTCGGTATTTTGATTTCTTTCGATCTCTTAATTGATTTTGATTATCTCTTGTTAGAGTTTTCTCGCATCTTTCTTAATTAATTTATTGTTCGAGTTGTTTCTTGAATCATCCTCTCTTTTTCTCGATCATTTGTACTACGATTTGATTTTCCCTTCTCTCCCTCCTTTATCCGCCCCCTCCATCGTTAGAATCCAAACTCCACCATCATCATATTCTTCTTATCCGAAGGCTTCGTATCTTGCCGCTTCAATATGCCAGCTCTTACACAACTATGCTTGGGATCCTCCTATTTTGGGAAAACCTGGGAAAGATTGAAAAGAAGAATTTGGGAAATTTTTCTCGGATAAGGTACTAGAAATGCTAGCAATGGAATTAGGTGAGTTTATACCTAGAAATTCCATACCCATTTGGCAGATTTTGTTGAGTTTCCACTGTAGGGAAGATTACTGGGCTATAGTGTCATTTGCAAACGAAGTGTCTCATGTACTGGAATTTTAAAGCCTTTTACCACTTTTTCAGCTCTGTTATTTGTTATGGATGATGGGTTTTACCCTAATATGATTGTGCATGAGTTTGATAAAGCAAATATGTCTCAATATGTTAGAGATAAGATTCGGATGAGGTCTATTCTGGAGTGGTGATAAAGAATCATCTTTTTGGAATTGAAAATTAGCTTGCTACTATTGTTATCGTTTCTTGTGTGTTTTGTGGTTTGTTTAAGCAACTTTCCAAGAGTTTTCACTTCTCTTTGGAACAGAGTCTGGGTCTTGCTGCTTCTTGAGCCAAAAATTGGGCTGAATGAATTGATAGTAATAACTTTGGAGGCAGGTGCAGATCCATGTATCAAGAGGCTTGAATTGGATGTGGTGAATGGATCTGTTCGCTTTTTTCTTTGGAATTTTTCACTCTCTTTGTTACCAAACACTTGAGTAACATGCCTGATGTTCTTCCGAAAATCATCATATTTAATATCTTCAGTCTTTTTAGCTTTTTCTCATCTTTATTTTCTATTGTAGCCATAACTTTGAACCCTCTGAATTATGACGCACAGTTCTTGATTAGTTTAGTTGCTATAACTGGTTATGGACTTGGTGGATCTTTGATGGCTCTCCTTGGTAGAGTTGGTGGAGGTATCTACAATAAAGTTACTGATAACAATGTCTTCAGGAAATTGCTAGAGTATTTTCAGAATCTTGTTTTCTGAAGTCATTTTGGTAATTTTGTTCGTCTTCAAGAATTGAAGATTAGCATTTTCTTTTGATCAACTTTGCTTCGAATTTGATCCATTGGATGCAACTTTATTATTCTTTTGTAAATAATGTTAATTTTACTAATTATTTTTTTGTTTCGTATGGTGAAATTTTTTACAACAAATTCTGTTTCACCTGTGTTAATCTTTTAGTTCAGAATTTTCTTCATACCAATTGTGAGCATTTATTCTTATCATCGTCACCGTCTTATCATAATGCAATAATATATGATAGAAGTAAATATCAATTATATTTAAATTATAATTTTTTTTAATAATTTATTAAAAAAATTCGTTTCACAATTCATATAAGTAAATAAGAAAATTTTAGAATAATTGAATCTAAATATATAGATTAATTATTTAATAAAAAATTTATTAATTATATAAAATATATTAAAAAAAGATAATAAATTTTTAACATCAAATTATTACATTGTTTATTATAATTCAAACTTGTAATTTAAAATAAGTAATAATTAATCTTATATATCATATCATTAAAGGAATATTTTAATGTTAATTAATAATTTGTCATTTTAATGTTAGTGAATCTTGATCATGAACAATATACATTAAATATATTATTGAATAATACCTTAATATTTTCATTAAAATATACATTATTTGTTGGATAATCAAGCTAAAGATATTAGTTAAAGTAAGATCGGTGAATTACTATCACCATCTTTATTTCATATACTAGTTTTGGATATGTTTTATGCATGGATAAATATATAAAATATAATTATATTAATAAAATTATTTATTTTAAAAAATTATATAAATTAACATATAATTTATAAATAATATTTTAGGTAATATATTTATTTTTTATTTTTATTTTGTGTTAATAATTGATTTAAAATATTGATATTATTTTTAAGAAAACATAAACAATGTTATGATATTTAAATTTGATAAGTTTATATTAATGTTGATTGTTGTATAATAATTGGTATTGTTACACAATTCTTGATATCAAAATAAATAAGTATATAGAAATATTTTGATATTTATTAATGTATAAGAAAAAAAATATGAAAAATAACCACCAAACAATAAGAAACTAACAAAAAAAAATAAAGGAGAAATAAGTACATATTGATATTTATTTGTGTATTAAAAAATAGATGTAAACTAAAAAATTAAAAAATAATAAAAAATGATGCACAATAAAACTAAGAAAAAACTATTTACAAAAATTGTTTGTTTTAGGGAGATAAGTGTATTTATTTGTGCTTAAAAGAAAGTAGCATAAAAGTGGAGTGTCTTCTTTTTTATTTATAGTTATAAAAGTTTATTTATTTTAGTAATATTTTGATATTTATGGAATATTTTGATATTTATGGAATATTTTGATATTTATTTATATGTATAAATAAAAAAATGTATTTATTTTAAGGACAATTTGATATTTGTTTGTATATAAAAAAAGTAAAGAAATAACCAATGTACTATATAATAATAAAAAAATTATAAAAATTATATTTATTTTAAAAATATTTTGATATTTTATTTTTATGTATAAAAAAAAGTAGCAGGATAACATAGCTAAAAATAATCAATATATTGTTTATTAGTTATTCTCACTTTTTAATACGTAGTAATAGATAATTTTAAAGATATTTTGATATTTATTTATGTGTGAAAACAAAGTAACGAAATTGTAAAATAGGAGAATAACTAATGTATTGTTCATTAATTATTCCATCTTTTTATATATAATTATAGATAATTATAAAAATATTATATATTTTAAAGAGATTTTGATATTTATTTGTGAGTGAAAATAAAGTAGTAGAATTATGGAACAAAGAATAACTAATGTATTGTTCATTAGTTATTCCCTATTTTTATATATAGTAATAGATAATTATAAAAATGTATTTATTTTATGGATATTTTGGTATTTATTTGTATGTATAAATAAAAAATATATATTTTAGGGATATTTTAATATCTATTTGTATGTATAAATAAAAAAATTATTTATTTTAGAAATATTTTTATTTATTTGTGTATAAAAAATACTAATATTACTTCAAAAAACATATAAATAATGCTATGTTATTTAAATTTAATAAATATATAATAGTATTAATTGTCCTATAATAATTAGTATAACCGTGTAATTATTGTTTTAAAAAAATATTTTAATCATGATTTTTTTTAAATTTGATAAATATATAGGGGTATTTTGATATTTGTTAATATTCTAAAAAATATAGAGAATAACCAATGAACAATAAGAAACTATCATAAAATAAAAAATAAAGGAGATATAATTGTATGTTAATATTTATTTGTGCATTAAAAATAGAAAGAAAGTAAAAAAAGTAGAAAATAATCAAAACATTACACAATAAAACTAACAACAAAATTATTTATAAAAATGTATTTATTTAAAAAAATAATATTTATTTGTATGTAAAAAAAGTAGAAGAACAATGGAGTGGCTCTCTTTTTATTTATAATTTCAAAAAAATATTTATTTTATGAACATTTTAGTATTTATTTGTGTGTATAAATAAAAATATATTTATTTTATGAACATTTTAGTATTTATTTATATGTGAAAGAAGAAGTAGTAGAACGGAAGAATAATATTAATTAGTTATTATCGTTTTTTATATATAGTAATAGATAATTATAAATAATATATTTATTTTATGAACATTTTGATATTTATTTATTTATAAAAATAGTGTAAAAGTGGATCAAGAAACCAATTCATAACTCATTAGCTATTTTGGTTTTTTATATATAATAGATAATTATAAAAAATGTATTTATTTTAGAGATATTTTGATATTTATTTATGTGTATAAATAAAATGTATATTTTTTATGGATATTTTGAAAATTTTTTTGTACTTATAAATAAAATTTGTATTTATTTTAAGAATATTTTTATATTTATTTATGTGTAAGAAAAGTAACAAAACAATAAAGTGGGAAAATAAAAGTGTAGTTAGATAAGGACAAAAAAGGATAAAATTAAAGCTAAAAAATAGCAAAAGAAAATATATAAAAGAAACAAAAAGAAAAAGAAAAAAGCACGAAAAACGATCAAAAGTATAGGATTTTTATATATAAAGATATATGATCAATATGATATACATAACATTAAATCATAGGTTACAAATATGACTAATAAGAAATCAAAAAGTATATCTTGACTCTTGTATTCATACTTAATACTTAATCGGATCGGGTCCTACTACATACATACCTAGTTAGTAACAATAGCCTAATATCTAAACATTGAGTTTCTCTACTCTTTTTGTTAATTACTCAATTAAAATGAAAAATATATATAATAGTCTCTCGTTCGAGCTCGAAGATGGCCAATATCCACGAGTTGCATTTATAACATGCATAAGATGCTTGTATTAAAATTAAATCATATTGAAAACTATAAATGGATTTTACATATAAACATTCTAAAATATTATACCAAAAACTATAGGATCTATATCATACAAGATTATTAAGGATTTGTGAATTTGAGTGAGATATTTGGATCTATTAAGAACGATTTTCTACTGTTACGAAAATACTATAATAATCAATCACAAACAGATGAACACGAACGAAAAAGGTGGTTTGTGATTTTCCTTAACAAATCGTATTAATTTCTCAATGGAATTGTCATCTCTCTTCTCGATAGGAAGAAGAGAAATTATTTTATGATTTATTGTATTGAGGACTATAACTGAAGGAGTCTTTAATAATCTCCTAAGTAGGGTAAAAAGTCATATCTATCCATATTAATTTTGACAATTTAAGGACTTATTAAAATTTGAGCACTTAATTCCAGCCTATTATATTAAACATCTAATATAATTAAGGAATGCAAATATACGTGCATTTAATGTAGGAAATATGATTTACTATCAATCTCCTACTTGGGCAACATATTATTCTTGAATCAATTATATCATAATAATTCCTTAGGTGCGTATCTGTGAGCAAACCACGATGATCACCATACAAATACACTCAATGATATAGATCAAATATAGACAAGTAGCATAGAAATTACATGCAGTGTGATCTAAGACATGCCTATTTTCAATTGGCCCTTATCCAGTCTTTAGTGAGATCAATCCAAAGTCCTTAATGCAATGCAAACATTGCATATAGAAAACATAAGTAAGCTTAGAAATAGAATCATAAACCATCAACTTTAATATGAAAAAAACTAAACAATCTAATGTCTAAAGTAAAACACAAAGAGCATAAAAATGAATCCCACTAAACAAAGATATTATCATAAATAACACCCATATGAGCAGTATGCTCATAAAAAACTTTAGGTGTTAAGCTCTTGGTTAATAGGTCTGCTAGCATAGAAAAATATTCCTATATATTATATGGAAATCTGTTTATCTTGAACTCTTTCTTTCACAACTAGAAATTTAATGTCAATAAACGTTGACTTTGTTGAGCTTCTATTGTTATTGAAGTAAAGAACAGTCGAGTTATTATAGAGTAAATCTTCAATGGCATGTCAATACCATATATCACATGTAGTCTAGTGACAAAGATTCATAGCCATGTCCAGTGGTTGGATGGCTCATAACAAGCAATTAACCTCACAACTATGGTTGGCAAAGTTATAAGAGTCTATTTAGTATACTTCCATGAGATATCTCTTCCAACAAACATAAAGATATAGTCTAATGTGGAGCGTCTACTATCTTAGTATCCCACAAAATTGAAGTAAGAGAACCCAATAACCTATAAACTATATGATATCTGATAAGTGAATATGTAATATTTTGTTCTCCTTAAATAATGCATTATACATTTTGGTTTCCTTCTAATGTTGCATACCTAGATCTCTTAAATATCTGCCCAAAACTCCCATTATAAATGCTATGTCAGGACAAGTGCAAACTTGAGCATGCATCAAACTCCCTATTGTTGAACCTTATTTCGCTTATTTAATTGTGTATTTTCATATTAATTGTTTCATTTAATTAATTTAATTTATTATATATATGTGTGTGTGTGTTATTTTCTTTATTTGTGTGTTTAGGTAAATTAGAGTAGTGTTCAAATTTTTGTTATAAAAATAATCATATCTTAAAATTTAAGTTTAAGCAATGATTAGGTCTTTTGTATTATTAGATTAATTTCTAAAAAATATATCATTAAATAATATGATAATTAGTAGGTTTGTGTCATAATTAATATTTTATGATAAAATTTCGAAATGAAACAAACTCAGAATCGGTGTTTAGGAATCAAATAGTAGAGACTACCTTTGTGAGATATTATTTGAGCTTTAATTTCTTATATTCTGAGTGAAATATTTTTTTTCTACTTAAAACACTTATTCTATTTCTTCAAAATTTTAGATGATATCAATAGGTATTAACATTGAATGTATAGATTTTCTTATCTCAGTAGAGTATCATATTATTTTTCATTTTTTTAGATTAAATAATTTAAGTAGAAATTGATAGTATATGTTTTTATCTCATTCATACATGACCTCTACCAAAAAGAGACACATCTAGGAGTACCTAAACCAAAATCAATAGAAAAACCACTCATCAAAATTCTACAAAAATGTACAATCTATACATAGGTCCACTCTATAAAAAAATATGTTGAAAAATCTCTTTAAAAAGAGAGAAAGAGATAAATAATATATAATATAATCTACATACAACGACCTTTCTAGCCTTAAACAGTTGTGAAAATTGGTTAGTACAAAAGAAATGTAGGAAATAATTTCCCTAAAAGTCATCGCATTTATTTTTCCTACACTTATAAAAGAATTCCCCTAAAAGTCATTGCATTTATTTTTTCTACACTTATAAAAGATATATATCTTGAAATTATTGCTTAATGATTTTGATTGATGCATGAAAATAATATATATGATATCTTTATAATTTATATATTTGATTCCTTTTATGAGATTAAAGTTATGCACTATTTTGAGTCTTTCTTCTTTTATAAGTATGCAGACTTATTAGTTCATTTCTAAATATAAATTCTATTCGCATAAGCCATAATATGAGTGCTTAAACCTATAGGATTAAGTGAATTGAGAGTATTGACTTGTGAGGAGTAGTCGAAGCGAATTCAGAATCCTAACATTGAAATTAGGTGAAGTGAAAACAAAACATTTTTGATTAAAATATGAAAGTGATTTTCGAATAATTATTTTAGTAAATCATGATTTTTTAAGAAATTAGAATAATATATGCTTAAAGGTTTTAATTATAAAACTTAAATGAAATTTTAAGCATGAAATTTTTTATGTTTTATTTTACTTTGTTATTTTACTTGTCCTATTTTTTTATTTTAAATATTATTTTTTTAGTTCAATGTTTGTAGGTATTAATACTGAAAACCCTCACGAGACTTAAACTCATCCACTATGGCAATCTAAGAGTTTAACGTCTTGTTGCGTATACTAAATACAACCGTATCAATTCATATAAGTGATTTAGGATAGTTTAATTTATAGTTTTTACCGTTTCTCTTGTTAAGAGACTAGTAAGAAGCTATTTAGGGGTTATGGTGAGTGCTTAAAAAGCATTAAAACTACCATGATTTAATATACGTTAATTGATTAAATATATTTATATTTGTATTATTTTATCATATTTTTATATAAATTTTTGATTTCGGATCACATGTATTTTTATTGTTTTTTAGGTATTTTTGTTCAAAAATAACTTAAAGACTTGAAGAAAAATACTGGAATCAATACATCACAAATATGTTGATAAAAAAATAAGAAAAAGAAAAAAAATTGGACAAAATGGATCAAAACGATAAAAAATGTCGAGTCATACATGCGCCCTTCGTGCAACTAGCGCACGCATGTGCCCAACCAACACATGCCCACACATAGCTAGCACACGCTTGCTCTTGTCCCATGCATGCCAACGCTTGTCTACCTCAAATCTCGCCTCCCACACTAGTGCCAACCTATCCAAATGTGTTCAAAATCATTTTTTGTGATATTTTTCCATTTTTTTGGCATTTTTCTCATCTATATAAGGATCCTCTCCCCCATTTTAAAAATCATCCCTTAAATCAAAAATCTATTCTCTCTCTAATTTTTAGTTTTTTTTTGGTTTTAAAGTTCTTCTCTTTTTGAGAAGAACAAGTTAAGGATTCTTTTGATGTATAATTTTAAAAGAATTCTTTACAATTAACTCACTCCACCTAAAGTTGTGATTAGATAGTTTGCAATTTTCTTAGAAATAAAATTGATATTTAATATTTAATTGCTTAATAGGCCTCACGTAAGGATATTAGTTAATTAATATGACTCACCTAAGGATACTTTCGTACCAAAAAGAAAAAAAATTAATAAATATCAATTTATATTTTTAATAACTTAAATAATATAAACAAATATAATTAATTTAATTCTTATATCCTTAAATATTTCACTGTTATGAATAATAAAAATTTGCATTATTATTTATTGAATCTATATCTATGTTTTTTTTACGTTATTAGATTAGGAAACACAAATCAAAATATCGTAACAGAATGTTTAGAACTTATTTTCATTTTTATGAGTTTGAATAATAAATTAAAAACCATATATATTCTTTTATTAGATCGACCTTGGGAATATACTTTTCATTTTCTATAAAATAATTCGTACAATTACGAAAGTTGTACAAATATAAAAATAAGTATTATTAACTCATACCGATCTTGTCTCATCAATATCATGCTTCCTCTAAGTCCATATTGCCTCATTTGAATGCCCAAAATGCCTATGTTCTAACTCAACTAGAAGATAATATGGTTTATCATACACCAATCGAAATAGTGACATCCTAATAGGTGTTTTATATGTTGTTTTCGGTACGACAAAAAGCATAATCCAATCTCAAATTCCAATCCTTCCTATTAGGTTTAACTATTTTTTTTATTGGATGAATTTGATTTCTCTATTTGAAACTTTAGCTAGTGCACTTATATATATATATATATATATATGGTGTGGAGAATGTATGATTGGCATAATGTTTTCTAAATAGAGTCTAAAACAAAATTAGTTAACATAAAAAGTGAAGGACGAAAACCCATCAATTCCTATACAAGAAATCAAATGTCCTGTATGAAATTTCAAACGATGATTACAAATATGTGATTTTTTGAAAGTGTTATAATTTCTATTCGTTTGATTCTTGGTGAGAAATATTTTTACTTTAAAAAATCTAAGAGAAATTCTAGATAAATCTCAAATTTTACTTTTAAATCGTTCTATTAATTATAAAATATTTAAAAATATAATCAAATGATAACTTTATTATCATATATTAAAACTAAAAAGATATCTCACTAAATAAGATAAATAAGACATCAAAAATAAATAAATAAGACATCCTACCCTTACACCGAAAAACATATCTTTTTAAAAACCCAATACATCCCAATCTCAACCTACACATATATCTTTATCTATACTTCCATCACCATCTACACACAAACCTAAATATTAGAAATATTAAAAATGTAAGAAATATATATAAAAGATGTGAAAAAATCCAAAAAAGATCAAACCAAAAATCAAACCAAAAATCAATTTAAAGGGATTTTTTCCCCTACAAATCGTGCAGAGGTACAGTAACCCCTATTGAACTTAAGATAATTGTTCAGTAACCTAAACCGAACTTAACAAAGATGTTCCATAACTCTTATTGAATCTTTTCGATAACCTGTATTAAAGCTACATACTATCATCTTCTTTTTTCCATTGTGATTTTAATAACCAATCAAACACTATTTTTTTACAATTTTTTGATAGTGGTTGTTTGTGGCATGCAATGACTCGTTTGGGTAGAAGTGGGTGAGATATTTTTGTCATTTTAGATATTTTTTATTAATATATGAATTTTAATATATTTAGTGAAATGTTTGAGAATAAAATTTGATATTTTGCCATAATTTTGAATAATATTAGTCTCAAAAGCATTATATTATCTATCAGACGTGCCATTTTTATTAATATTTTTAATATTAAAATATATATATTTTAAAATTTGGAAGACAAAAATGGAGACTAAAATACTTCTTTACTAAAAAAAACTACGCTACAATCATGCCGTTCTCCTTTTTTTCTTTTTTTGAATTTGTTTTCGATAAACCAGATCTTCTCGTACATTCCTTGCTCGATTCATTTCTTTTTAAGATTACCCTATCTATTATTTGCTAATTTAATTTTTTTTATAAATATATATTATTATAAGAGTACAGGATTCTTTATTCTTTATTCTATAATTATAATCTTTATATATTTTAATATTGTAACTATTAAAACAAGTTTATTTAATCTATAATTTAAAATTGTAATTAATTAAAATAAAATAAAAATTATATATTTTATTAATTTAAAAATAAAATAAAAAAACAACACTCAAATCCCTCCTTCTCTCCTCTTCTTCTTTTCTCTCCCTCCCGCTCACTCTTTTATTTTTTATTTTTCCATCTCTTCTCACTCCCTTTTACTCTCAAACATTCTCTCTCTCTCTCTCTCTCTCTCTCTCTCTCGTAACCTTTTACTCTCAAACATTCTATCTCTCTCATATTCACTCTTTTTCTTTCCTTTTTTATTTTTTATTTTTTATTTTTTATTTTTTATTAATAAAATAATAACGAGACAAAAAGAGAAAAGAAAGATTATCGTGGTTTTTAATTTTTTATTTTTTTTATTAATAAAATATATAATTTTTTTTATTTTTAAAAATATCTAAATTTTTAAAAAATTTATATTAATTAGTTATATTTTTAAATTAAAAGATTAAATAATTTCATTTCAATAATTCTATATAACTTTAATTTCTATTATTATGTTTAAAATTATTAAAAAATATGTATTATAAATGAATTATGATATAATATAATATATGTTTAAATTTCTTTTAAAAATAAATTATATATTTTTATTTTTAAAGTTATTTAATTACGCATAATATTATTAATTTGGTATAAATATAAATATAAATTCACATAATATTAATATTATTCAAATTTATAAATAGTTAATTATATTTTTAGTGATGAAAATTTCGTATTGGTAATGGGAAAAATTTACCCCTTAGAAAGAAAATGAAAATAAAAAGGCGAATTATTAATATATTATTTTTTATTAATTTTATATTATATTTAATATAAATTTTAAAAATTAATAAAAATATGCTTTTATCTTTAATATATTTATTTTATATAAATTGATTTTAAAAATATTTTTATTAATTTTTAAACAGAGAACTTTCTTGGGTTTCATCAACCTATCAGTCAAAAAAGATTTGCCGACTTCTCGTCAATCCTTTTATTAGCTTTTGCTCCTCTGTAAGCGGTGATTTTACGGTGGTTATAGCAGCATTCTCGAGGTTTTCAAATAAAATGGGACCCATTAAACTGAGACACTGACCCAAGCTGGTTACATGTGAATGTATCGCTTAATTCTCTCTCTCTTTGCTTTAGCCATTCGGCTATTCCCACTTCACCACTTGCTAAAAAGCAAACTTACTCACTTCTCTCTTTCCATCCATCTGTCAGTATTATTTGCTCTCTGGGAACAGCTGAAGAGAGATTGGGAAAACAGAAGAAAAACCCATCAAGGGATTTGCTTGAGAATCCAATGCCCACGATACTTGAGCGTTGTTGCTTCTTCTACTTTTGTTCACTTGCTGTTGTTTGGGCTGGTGATCCATACGTTTTTTATGATTGGACTGTCTCGTACATTACAGCCTTCCCACTTGGTGTTAAACAACAGGTTCTGCATCTTTCCCTAAGCATATTCTCTACTAGTTTAGTTTTGATTCCTTAACTTCTGGACCTTCTCGTTATCTGCAATTCTTTGTGTCCAAGTAGAGAAATGCCTAATTTTGGATTGAAGACTCAATTTTGCATCTTAGATTGCATTTATTTGATGTGTTTCCACGTAGCCGGAATTTCTCTGCTGAATTATTTTGGAGTGGTTAATAATTATTCGAGACAAATGCACCCACTCTCATGCTATGAAAAAGTTACAACACAACAAATATTCAATTTTCACGTTATTTTATTTCTTCTATAATAAAGTTTTCAAACCTATTAATTAGCATGCAAAGTTTTTTTCATTTAATTTGGACAGTGTTCTCATGAGCAACCTCTTAAGCATCCCACCCTCACTTACCAATATCAATATAAGAAATACGACGAAACTCATCCACAAATATAACATTAAAAATAACATTAATTACCTTTTGATTCTAATTATTACAATTTTATCCTCAGTGGTTCATTCGCTCCTTGGTTTAAGTGTGTTAATATTATCTTTGATAACCTTTGGTAGTTTTCAACCATAAATAACAAAATTTCTCTCTTAGAGAATGTAAAAAGGCTCTCGTATCAGCCTTCTAATATGGGTATTTAGACTTATCAAAGAAAGGAGCACGGATTCCAGAATAATTATCTCTTAAATAATCCATAACAAGGTTCAAGGCAAATACTAAGTATATCTAGTGACTCGTTCTGATACCAATTCAAAGTTTAAAGTTACGAATCTAATTATCTTAGAGCAGATAAATACGTAATTTTTTGAAGTAAGTCTAATTAAAAAATATTAAGCACCAAGACAAACAATCGTGTTTAAATAATATAAAGTGAAAATAAGAACAAATATGACACGATATTTTAGGTGAAAACAACTTAAGCCATAACAATGACGTAAGAATAAAATCACCGGACCACCTAACTATTCACTATGAAAATCAATTCGATTACAATACCAGGTCTTAAACTACCCTTTACGGATAAAGCCCCCAAAGTAATATACTTATGATCCTTCGCTTTTTCATAGTCTCTACAAGATAGGCGTATGGATCGATACCATTATTCTGATTTCTCGAGTTACATAAGCAATCAAACCCATTCAACAAACACCTAAAAAGTTAACACAAATGCAAAATGTATCCTAAAGTAGATTCAATAATGAAAACTATAGTTAAAACATTCAAGATTTAAATCAGTTAAATTAAATCATTTAGCAAACTCTAGAACAAAGATTTAAAAGCACAATATCATAAAAAAAATGGACTTATTAATCAATCAAACATAGTCGCACAATGTTTGATATATTAAATTAAGAATGAGCATAAGGAAATATGATATAATTTTTACAAAACGTTTTGAGAGAGAGCACGAAAATCAGATGAATAGAATAGGTGTAGTTATTGAAAATAAGGAGTATTAGATTGTTTAAATAAGAAAATTGGAACCCTGATGCTAGGTGGGCAATGAGCATTCTATTTATAAAATACTTCATAAAACAATAATAAATTGGGAGAATATGGTAATATATCAATCTGGTTTGATTTTACAAAAACGTTTTATGTTGAAAACTTACACGCTCAATCGATTCAGACTAGGCTCGATCGATCGAACGAAACCCTTTTCGATCGATCCAACAACAATAAATAAAAACCCAAGAATAGGCTAGATTGATCTTCGATCGATCTAAACTTTCGATCGAACCTAACTTCTATTGATTCATCTCAATTTGAATTTCAACCCAAGAGTAATTAAATTGTCCATGATCGATACTCGATTGATCGACCCAATACTCGATTGATCGATAACATATATATATATATCATATTTTTTTATATATGTAAACTCAATTCTAATGTATTTAAGTAAAGAATGCATACCTAAAACACATTAATATGAAGCTAACGTTTCTTCAGTTTTAAATAACAGTCATAAAAATGCATCTGAAAACTAGTTTATACTTAAATATTTTATTAAGGATTACCGTCAACACTCATAAAACTTTACATATGATTACTTATTTGATCGTTTGATATTTTTTTATTAGACTTAATTCGAAAAATTACCTATTCACCCTCCTAGGTTAATTACATTGGTAACTTTAAATTTTGATTTTGTTCAAAATCTTTGTAGATGGATGCCCAAGTCGTGATTGCCAAAGAGATGCATCTGCACGTTTGTACGCAAGAAAAACTATGAAAGTTGAAACACCCTGATTTTGGAGCATGAATTAGTTGATAGAGACCGTTATTGCGTACTTCTTGAAGAAGTACCTTCACCGTTTCCAATTTCTTCACCAAAAAGCCATTAGGAGAAAATTTGACATATACAAGGTGATCATTCCACAACTAAGTCACAGAAATAAGATTAGTTGCAATTTCAGAAAAGTGAAGTACGTTTCTTTAAGTAAAAGTTTAGAAAGGATTAACTCTAACATTAGAAATGGTTAGTGACTTACCGTTACCACTCTTACCGATAAAGACACGTTCATTTACTAGATACAGAGCATTAACTTAAATTTGACAAATTGGGCGGTGAACCACGAGGAGGTTGAGGGGCTAAGTATAGTCGTGGAGAACCTCCAGAACTAGTATAACGATAATAACAAACAGATGCAGAAGGTCCAACCTCGTTACAAATTTGACAAATTGGGCGGTGAAAAGTAGAACCTCCATATTTATAATTCCTAACTCCTATGTTTCCACCTCGTCCTCTGTTTTTGTTGTATTGATTACCTCTACCTTGACCTCTTCCATAGTGGTGTTGGTTAAATTATTCCGACGATTGTTGTGCAAATGACTCATTTTTACGAGGAAATGATTGAATACTTACCAAATTTGCTTGGATAAGCCCTTGTGTTAGTGTTTTGTTTCTTTCATTGTAAGCCTCAAGAGACAATAAGACACTATATAACTTCTCATATGTGTATTCACCCAGATGAGACCTAATTAAAATATAAATAACATCAAAGTTGGAACTCAAGAAATAATATAATTTACCAATTTTGAGTCCGAAATTTGATCTCCTATTTACGAAAAATTATCTGTAGCAGCCCTTATTTGGTGAAGATATTTAGAAATTGTTTGACTAGTTTTTCTAGTGTTGGCCGGGATGCTTCAATATTCTTGAATTTTAGATCGACTAGGAGCATTATAAGTTTTTTCTCAAAGAAGACCACATTTGTGAAGATAGTTTAATATTTGCCACTTGACCCATGGCGTGTTTTGTCAAAGATTGAAGAATCCAACTTCTAACAAGATTGTTTTTCCTAAACCACAATAAGTTTTGGATTATTAGCTCCACCAAATAAATATTTTTATGGTTCTTGAACAATACCATGGATGTAACCCTCCTTTCCAAATGCAAAAATTACACTCTTCATTTGAGATTTCCATACCAAGTAGTTGTTGGAATCAAGTTTGACTAAAATGGTGGGATTCATTGTTGGTAAAGCTTTTGGCAATGTGCTAGCATTCATGGATTCACAATGAATGTTGAAGAAATGTGCAAATCTTTAGACAAATCAAGAACATAAGAATTTGGTCCCGATTTCTTGGAAATTCAAAAAGGACCAATCTTGCAATCCTGAAGCCTAGAGTAAGTGCCTACAAGAGTCCTTTTGCTTATATGGGCAATGACCAACTCTCCCTCTTCAAACTCTTTAGACTTCTTTTTATCTGTCACATCCTTATACTTGCTATTAGCTTGTTCAAGACGAGTCTTGACAGTTTTTGCAGTCTTCAAAGCCAAGTGGCTCTTAAAATCTCCAAAGTTGTCACTTTAGTGGTGAAACAAAGTCCTTTGATATAGACTACTTCAAAAGGGGTCTTTTTAGTAGATCTATTCACCATATTGTTGAAAGCGAACTCCGTTCGAGGAATGGCTAAATCCCAAATGTTTAGGTTTCTCTCTAGAGATATACCTTTACATATTTCCCAAAGTTTCATTAGCCTCTCCAGTTTGTCCATTAGTTTTAGGATGGCAAGAAGAATTGAACTTCAACATAATGACTAGTAAACTTGACATCTCTATCAGCAACAACATGATTTAGATATGCCATGAAGCTTCCCAACTTGAAAAACAGTTAAGCAATGTTGCTTGCATTAAAAGTCTTTTTACAAGCTATGAAGTGTGTTATTTTTGAAAACTTGGTTATGACCACCATAATTGAATCCACATGCCTAAGAGTTGTTGGTAAAGCCAAAATAAAATCCTTATTGACACCCTTCGAAATATTTCCTGTTAAGGCTAGAGGTAGATATAGTCCAGTATTTTGAGTAGTGCCTTTAGCAGTTTGACATACTAAACAATTCTGAACATACGTTACAACATCTATTTTGAGTTGTGGCTAGTAGTAGATGAACCCTCCAAGCTCTTCATAGCTTTGAACACAAAATTGAATTTTTGAAGGAAAAATGTCCACTGGGTATGGATTCTATTAATACTCTTTTGAGAATTGAGAAATTGTAAAAGTTTATGTTCATAATGGAGAATAAACTCCTTTTGAATTAAATAGTGTCCCAATGCTTGAATGACCTAACAATAGCACAGATTTCTTGTTTATGAGTGGACCACCTTTTTCTGACCTCACTGAGTTTATCACTAAAAAACTCAAGACTTTTTCTTGTACTAAAAATGCTCCAGTGCTAGTTTCTGAAGCATTTGTTTTCACTTCAAAAACCAAATTGAAATTTGGAAGAGTTAGGATAGTGGCACTAGTTATCTTTAATAAGAGAAAAATTAGCTTGTTGTTTAGCACCTCATTGACCAAATTGAAATTTGGAAGAGCGAGGAAAGTGGCACTAGTTATCTTTAATAAGAGCAAAATTAGCTTGTTGTTTAGCACCTTATTGAAACTTTCCTTTTTTAAGACAATTAGGTGACACCAAAGTACTAAGATGCTTGACAAATCTCCTATAAAAGGCGTCAAAGGTATGAAAACTTGTTTCTTGAACAGGTTGAGGCTATTCTTAGACTACCTTCATCTTTCTAGGATCCACAGAAACCCCATTGGAGCTAATAATAAAACCCAAAAATGTCACGATATTTGTCAAAAATTCACACTTATTCAAGTTGAGAAATAATTGACTCTCTCTTAGTACTTGAAGAACTGATCTCAAATGAGTAAGGTGTTTATCTAACCTTTAACGTGAATCAAAATATCGTCAAAGTAAACTACCACAAAGTAACCCATGAAGGGTTTTAATATTTGGTTCATAAGCCTCATAAAGTATTTGGTGTATTACACAAGCCAAAGGGCATTACTTGTCATTGGTACAGACATCCTTTAGTTTGAAAACTGTCTTCCACTTATGCATTGTCTTAGTTCAAATTGGATGGTATCCACTTTTCAAATCCAACTTAGAGATGATAGTTGAGCCACCTAGATTGTCTAGCATATCATCCGGTCTAAGGATTGAAAATCTGTATTTAACTGTGATTTTATTGACAACCCTGTTATCAATGCACAGCTTGCAAGTTTCATCTTTCTTTGGTACCAATAAAGCTGGAACAACACATGGGTTAAGACTTTCCTCAATGTGTTGCTTTTGTAATAGTTCTTCTACCATCTTCAAAAGGATCTTGTGCTCTTTAGGGCTCATCTTGTAGTGAGGAAGGTTTTGTAACCTTGCTCCTGGTAGAAGGTTTTGTAACCTTGATCCTGGTATAAAGTTTATGATATTAGATGTTTTTGAGGGGAGGCAATTCATTTGGTAGTTCTTTAAGAGCAACATCTTGGAACTCTTGCAAAAGAGACTCAAGCTCAAGTGGTAGTTGCTTAGCACTTTAGGGCAATTCTTTTACCACAATAGTTAGCACCATTTTTTTTGAATTTTATCCCCTAATGCAACTTTTGGTCTATATACACTTAGTAAGATAGGTGGGATAGAAGCTTCGATGTTAAGTTTTTTTTCCTTTATCTAGTCGTGGTACCAAAACAATTTTTTTTTTTTGGTTTTCCACACAAAAGAATTAGTATTTTCCTTACCCTTATGTGTAGAAAACAAACATCCATGTCAATTATCTCAAAAATTACCTCATCTTGATAATATTTTTCAATTGAAAGTGTCACTTTGCAAATTTCATAAACTCTAGTTTCATTTTCCTTCTTCATCCATCTTATAAGGGCTAAGATGTTTCTTAGTACTCAACCCCATAGCCTTAACCAATTCTTTTGATATTACATTCTCATTATTCCGACTATCGACAATCACATCACACATTTCTTTTGACACTACATTCTCATTACTCTGACTATCGACAATCACATCACACACTCCTGAATAGTGCATATGATTTTGAAGATGGTGTCTTTGAGAATGTTTTGGTTCCCTAGCAGCTTGGAGAATTCTTTCCCATGGAACCTTTCACCTTCATTTCTCTCGACAAACTCTATTTCATCAAACCCCTCATCTGCAATCTCTTCATATCATCCTCCTGACTCTCAAATCCTTCTATCACGTGAACAATTTTTCTTAAAGGGCATTCATTGTTGGGTTTTCCTCTTATTTAGAAGAGTCCAAGTAAAGCCCATGTGGCTTAAAAGCCCATGGAGTAAGAAGAGACAATTGTGTCATTTCATTGCATCATTAATAAACCCATTTAGGGTTTGTTGAGAGTGTATTTTGTAGAGAGAAAAAACGAGAGCAACAAAGCAGCAGCTGCAGCAGAAAAACTGAGAGCAGTTTCAGTTTCTCTTTTTTCAGCAAGTTTTCATCAAGTGCTCCGATTAAAGGTCGTTTGTGGTTCGATTAAGCTGAAATTTTGCAGGCATGTTCATGACTCAAGACTCTTTAATCTGTACGGTGGGATTTGGATTTGGCTCACCGGTTTGGGAAATACTGGACCGTGAACAGTGACTACGAAATTGGGTTAGATCTCTCCATTTTTCTTGATAGTGGAAGTTTTGGAGAGAAGTACCGTGGTTGTTTCCTTCCTACACCGGGAAGGTTTTTCCACGTAAATTGTTTGTGTTGATTTTGTGCATGTTTTTTATTTTAAGCTCTATTTATTTGTTTCTTAAAAGATTCACACAAAGAAGAAGAATTGGTTTAATTCCGCTGTTTAGAGCTTGATTAAGTTCATATTGAAATTGTGATTCTCGTAACAATCATTGGATCCATGCCCAAGCTGATTGCATTTAAAGCACTTAAGAATTCTTATTTTGACACAAGGATTTGGCTTTTGGGGGTTGACTGGTTTCTTTCACAAATTCTTGGAATTTAGATCCGTTTGGGGCTTATGGGTATTCAGATTAGGAGATGAATATTGTTGTGGGCTGAGGGGTAGTTTATCCAACTTGGTTTCAATTTGGGTTTTCCTGATGAAGGGTGGTCTAAAGTTTCTAGTTAATTAAGCTTCATACCAGGTAGCTAAAATCACAGCTTCAGGAAAGCTCAAGACATGTCTAACATCTACTTGACTTCTGAGTGATTCTTTTAAGCCAGACACGACTTGCGAAATTTCTTGAGATTCACTCTCGTTGAAATCATTCCTGGCTTTTAGTTCTTGGAACTCATCGAGGTATTTAGTGACGGTTTTATTGCCTTGTTGGCAATGGTGGTACTGTTTGAATAAAGTCTGTAGGTAATCTGAGGGTAGGAAATGTTCAGACATCAATCTTTTCATTAGTTCCCAAGAGGTAATAACTAATTCCTCATTTCTCCTTTGAGTAGATTGTATCCTATCCCACAACATACTGGCTACTTCTTTCAAATAAGCCACCATTTTAACCTGTTTCTAGGACCTTCATATAATCAACAGATTTCAATCAGTCTAGAAATTATGGAATATTCATTTGGCCACTATAAATAGGAATGTTGTTTTTGGCCCTATAATCTAAACATTTAGAAGAGCAACCTCTGTAAGGAGCACAAGTTTGTAAAGTTTGGCAATGGGGGTCTGGTTTTAGAGGGTGGTAGTTTTGTGAAAAGTTGGCGGGTGGTTGGTGCATACGGTGAAGAATAGGAGTTTGGTAGTTATAGCAGTTTTCGTAATGTCGAAGGTAGTTTAGAGGGGTTGATAAAGCATATTAGTTGATTGGGCAGGTTTTGAATGATCGAGTAAGACAAACGAGAGGGTATTTTGGATATATAGGTTGCACGAGGATGAAGGAAGGAGAGGGGGATGATCTGGTGGTCGAGGAGCCTCAAGATGAATCTGGGTATTCTCGGGTGGAAGTCGCAAATCATATGGGGGTTGATTGAAGAGGTGGGTTACTGGCGATGGAGAAGTTACTGTGAGTGGGGATGTCTCAATGGCTGAAGTTGGTTATGGGTTGGTTTTGATGGGTGTTGCACAAGGTTTTCGAATTGGGTAGAGGTATTGGGTGTCAGTGGTTGTGTTCGCAGTTCAGTCAAAAACTCAACCCAAAACTGGGTTAACGCTTCTCGGATTTATTGGATGAACGACTTGAACGAAGAGTCGTGTTTCAGTTCCTGGTCTTGTGGCAACTCCATTAAGAGCTGTAGCGATGGAGTTTTCATTTGCTTAAGATGAAACGATGTGATCACCTTTAGCCATATCAGAGATAAATGCAGGGAGTACCTACGCTGTCATACCAATTTGGCATAGAAGCCTCGGTATTAATCGACAAGATTTCAAACTAGGGGATGAATACTGCGATTCAACTCCGGCATAACAAAACTTGCATGAAAAGAAAGTAGAAGAAAACAGGTTCTATAATTCCACCCTGCCACATTTGGCCCTCACTCCCACTACTTGTAACAAAACTCCTTAATTCTACCTAGCAAATTAAACAAAAGTAGGAAAGGACAAAGCTGGAAATAAACGACAAGTAATATTAAGAATGACAAAAAGGAAAGGAATACTAGTAGGATTCCCCTGCATCAGTGACACAGTAGGTGGCTTGCAATACGAGGAGTAGAACAAAGAAATGACTGGAGTTTGTTCTTGGGTCTGAGTTGGTGAAATAGCCATGACCATGGGGCTCTAGCGAGTTCTGATACCATGAAGAGATATTAAAGAAGAAGCTAAAATATGTTTTCAGAAAGCTTGAGTCCACCCCCAGTAGCCGTGAATCATTTTCTATTTATACCCAATAGTTATACAACTCTAATGCTATTAACATTACTAAGTACATATTAACACTAAATAATATCATTAGTAGTACAATTAGATACAGTAAAGTGATTTGGAGAATCGTGATAGCTGGTATTAGATATATTTCTTATGTCTGCTCCTTTTATCATTGCCTTTTCTTTACCCATAAAAATACCAAAAGTATTTTTGCCAAGTAATTGAACTACAAAGTTTAATTTGAATGAGGTGGTGGGTGTATAGTTATTGCAAATGAAGGGAAAATGTACTATTTTCTAACTAAAATTTGTTATTTCATACTTCACATTTTGTTTTTTGGTTTATTTCTAGTAGCATCAAATTTGAAAAAGCAATGTTTGTTATCTCTTTTGCTCCCCTTTCCTAGTTTATATTATTTCAATTGTGTTTCTTGACGAGTTTTAGCTTATGTTCTGGAGTGTGATGGGCTGCTGCTTTCTTTTTCACCCCGTAAAACCATTATTTTAGGTAATTGGGATTAACAGACAGTTTCCAGGACCAATTCTTAACGTCACTACAAACTGGAATGTTGTTGTAAATGTCAAGAATGACCTTGATGAGTCGTTGCTTCTTACGTGGTATGATATCATTAAATTTAAACCATCTGGATGTGGAACTCTTCAAGTTATTGGCAGTCATTGTTAGAATGATATTGCTTAACTTAATGCAGGAATGGAGTGCAACACAGGAAAAACTCTTGGCAAGATGGCGTGTTAGGGACTAATTGTCCGATTCCTGCTGGTTGGAATTGGACGTATGAATTTCAGGTGAAAGATCAAATAGGGAGTTTCTTTTATTTTTCTTCCCTAAACTTCCAAAGAGCAGCAGGCGGATATGGGGGAATCATTATAAACAATAGAAATGTCATTCCACTACCTTTTATCATTCCAGATGAAGATATCACAATCTTTATCAGTGATTGGTACAAAAAGAGTCATAAGGTCAGTAAAATTCTTGTTTGGTTCGTCGTTTCCTATTAAAACTAGCCCTCTTTAGTATAGTTCTGGAATGATCTACTTGGTGGTAAACAGGAACTGAGAAAAGAGACTGAGAAAGGAACTGATCTTGGTGTTCCTGATGGTGTACTTATAAATGGTATCGGTCCATATCGCTTTGACAAGACACTAATTGATGATGGCATTTCTTTTTTATCAGTGAATGTTGAACCAGGTAATTTCTCGTATTAAAACAAAAATAAAATAAAAGAATGTCTTCTACATCTTCAAGTATATTTGCTTGGGACTATTTATTTCGTACTGGCACAAAATGTGATGTTATTGTCCTTCAAAGTTCTATTGTGAATAAGGTAGAACCATAGGTGCACGATTGATAGTAGTTGTTTTACTTTTTTTTTTCTTTCTAATTAAAACTATTGTTATATATGAACTCAGATAGGCTCAAAAACTTGACTTCAATACCTTGTTCTAGAACTTTTTTTTTTTAAAGATCATGTTTCTAAGCGGGTTCGTTTTGTAACGAGTTCTATTTTCTTGTGTTAGAAACTAGTTTTCTGTTTTCTAATTCATTTAGATAAAAAAAAGGATAATGATATTACCATAATAAAAATGCATGAAATGTCCATTTTACCCCTAGTATTAATTCTACCTTATTGTCACAATTTTTAGATGAAGTTGTCATTAATGAAATATTCACGTGGCATTAATAATTTACTTTGTGACAATATCGCTATCCAAAGACAAACTCATTTAGTAAAAAGTTATATTTTCTTGTTTCATTCCCTCTTAAGTCACAACAAAGAAATGTAAAGTTAACTTATGAAAGGAAAAGTGAACATGGAATGTGATTTTCAAAAACTTTTTTTTTTAAGTTTCAAAACCAATAAAAAGTGTAAGCAAAAATGGAACTAAGTTCTAACCTAATTTTAAACTTGAAAATGGATTAATTACCAAACAACACTCATTTGAAAACTTGGGTTCAAAAATTGGAACTTGAAAGTAGAATTGGTTACAAAACAGGCTAGAAGGTGTCAACATTTTATTCTATATATGCTGACAATAGTCAACTGTCAATAATGTTGTCTGAAACAGGAAAGACATACCGCCTCAGGGTGCATAATGTTGGTATCTCAACTAGCCTGAACTTCAGAATACAAAGTCATAACTTGGTTTTGGTTGAGACTGAAGGATCTTATACAGTTCAACAGAGTTACACAAACATGGACATTCATGTCGGACAGTCCTATTCATTCTTGGTTACAATGGATCAAAATGCCAGCAGTGACTACTACATTGTTGCTAGCCCTCGTTTTGTCAATTCATCTTTTTGGGCTCGAGCTACTGGAGTTGCCATCTTACACTACTCAAATTCTCAGGGACCTGTTTCGGGTCCTCTCCCTGATCCTCCTAATGATTATGACACATATTTCTCAATGAATCAGGCCAGATCCATAAGGTTGTAGCAACATTTACTTTGGTTGTTTGATACAAATATTTCTTAAAAAAAAAAACCTCCTTGACTTCTACTAGAACCCCCTTGTTGAACAATAATATTTAGATGTACTACCTCGACATGTGAGATAGCCATCCTTTCTAAAGCTGCTTAATATTTGTGCTGCACTTGAGAATGTGGATAACAAAATTACATATCCAAAATAGTTTTCTATTACTTGGGTTCATTACCAGTTTGTCTCCTTTGAGATCATATTCTAATATACTATTACTAATATAATTCAATTTTGTATTTTGGTTTTCACTGATGCTGCGCTGAATATTGTTTCTTCTGTCTTAATGATGCAATTTTAGATGGAATGTCTCTGCCGGAGCAGCTCGTCCAAACCCACAAGGATCCTTCAAATATGGGGACATTACTGTTACAGAAGTATATGTTATTCTCAATAGACCTCCGGAACTTATAAATGGAAAGTGGCATACAACCCTCAATGGTATTTCATACTTACCACCTTCAACGCCACTGAAGCTTGCTCAACAATTCAAAATTCGAGGCGTCTACAAGCTTGATTTTCCAAATAGACTAATGAATAGACCGCCCAGAATTGACACATCCCTAATCAATGGTACTTTCAAAGGTTTCATGGAAATTATTTTTCAGAACAATGACACAACTATTCAAAACTACCATATGGATGGCTATGCATTTTTTATTGTTGGGTAAGCTTATGATTTTGACATTCTTCTGTTAATGTTCCTATTTCCTCCTTACGAAATTTCTTTGTTTAGTGCATGATTTTTGTAGTTTCTCATTTCTAATGTAGCATGGATTTTGGAGTGTGGACGGAAAATAGCCGAGGCACTTACAACAAATGGGATGGTGTTGCTCGTTCTACTATACAGGTTTGTTATGTGTTAACACAGCTTGTAATGTGAATAGGAAGCTCTCAACCACAATCTAATTAGGAAGGAAGTTTTCCTAGGGAAACATTGCCCTGAGTGTGATGTTTTCGTGCTTCTATTGACTTTACATGAGTCATGCAGCACTAAAATTCTGTAATTTGATTTTATTTGAAGAATTCCATTATGCCACTGTTTATAAGTGAATCGAATAAAAGCCAGTATGAATATTGACAAAGATTACTAGATTACCTCTGTTATTTGAGGGAAGGATAATGATGATTTTCTTTCATATCCTTTTATTGAGTATGCGAATGAGTTCTACCCTCGAAAAACATGTAACGTAAAGTAAGCATATAGTTGGGATCCCGAGCCCAATACCTTTTGTGTGGTAAATGTGTTTATATCTATCTAGATTATTAAATTATTAAATATTGTGATTTTTTTCATGAACTGTGTCTTCAGTTTGAACTCGGTACCTGCTTTTGCAGCTCATGTTTGCCAAGTCTAACCCAGTTGCTAGCAGTTTTAATGTTTATGGGATCAAAATATTATGTGATTACATTTGTTATGTCTAGTTGATCACATACTGTTAATTGACTTGTGATTCCTCAACTTATTAAAGGTCTTCCCTGGTGCTTGGACCGCAATTTTGGTTTATCTCGACAATGCTGGCATTTGGAACCTCCGTTCAGAAAATTTGAATTCCTGGTACTTGGGCCAAGAAGTGTATATCCAAGTTGTGAACCCTGAGGCGGACCTAAAGGAGGCTTCTTTGCCTGAAAATGCCATATACTGTGGTCTACTTTCATCCCTACAGAAGTAAGATTACACAACTCTGTTTGCATGCTATCATTCTTATTGGCTCATCTTGTACGGTATTGAAATTTACATTCTCTAAAGGCTCATTTTGCAACGTGTTCAATTTTCTATGTTCAAACTCTAGTTTTTGAATTTAGTGTTATTTGGTAACTAGTTTTGTTTTTAGTTTTCATTTTAATTGGAAATGAGTTCTATTTTTTAGTCTAATTTTGGAACTGGAAAAAAAAAGAAAAAGAAAAAAAGAAGATGCTTTCAAAACTTGTTTTCTGTTTCCAGATTTCAAAACTTTCATGATTAAATTTTAAATCCTACTTTAACACTTATTTTTCACAAAGAAACACAGTTTTACTAACAAGTTTTTTGCGTTAAGTGTTTATTTTTTAGAAAACAAAAAACATGACTCATTACAAAATGAGTTTTTATTTTCTTTAAAAAATGAATTAAAAAACAAAAACTAGTTTCAAACACAAGAAAAAAAAAACTAGTTACAAAATGAACTCTAAATGATTTCACTTCGGCTCCCTTGATTTTCTCCACTCTGTTGCCCTACTCATTGTTCACTCTTTTTTATATTCTGCAGAGATCAGTCTCACCGAATCAAGTTTTCTAGTGCAGCATCTATATCCTACACAAGCAGAACAATGTTGATCACTTTGCTAATTATGTTATATGGAACTTTCATTTGATGACCAAGGTAGAAAGATTCACCATCAATATATAATGCATAGCCAATTTGCATTCAAGACAGCGGAAATGGAATGCAATACACATGGGTTATCTTAATTTCAAAAGAAAATGAAACCATGATGAGAAGTGAAGCTACAAGTAAGAAGGGTCGTTGAGACTTTTATTGATTAAGTTTATTTTGTGAATCTTATTGTATCCTGAGAAATCTTGTTTATGTAGTTTTAGTGCTTATCAGGCTTGCTTGGGCACTTTCTTTGCTCAAGGTTGTAACATACTTGTAATTGAAGTGTTTGAACAAGTTACTATGATTCTTCCAAGAAATTAATCATTTGCAATTGTTTATAAGATGAACATATCCTTTAGTTGGCTTCAAATGTCTTAGTATAGTTAGGATTATATTCCTAATAATATTATAGATATGGAATGAGTTGTTTTCTTATGAGATTATGATATTATTTATTTGGTTTTGTAATTAAAGATTCTTAATATTATAAGGATTTGACAATTAATACAAGGATTATTAGTCAACTTGTGAGATGATTACTATAAATTGAAAAGCCATAATATTGAAACCACATTCATTATTTAAGCCATATTTTAGTCATCTTTGCTTTTTCTTTTGATCATCTACTATTTGTATGTAATTTGGATCATCTACTATTTGTATGCAATTTGGGTTTTTTTCGTAAGATTTGTTATTATATTCTTGCTTTGTATCGCTACCTTTGTTGAGAGAGATTTTGGTGTACTCGAGGTTTAGTTTTAAGTGATTTTTGGATATTGTATAATTTTTATTTAATTGTTAGTGGATTTTTTTTAGTGTTTGGAGTAGACTTTTCACGTTAAAAGATCTAACCACTTAAAATTTTTAAGTGTTATTTATTTTTTTATTGTTTATTATTTTATCTAACCTATTATTATTTATCTGTGCAATCCAAATAGGCTCAGGGCTTTTACTTTCGTCAATTTATAATAAATTAGTATTAGAGCTTTAGGTTCATTTGTTATTTTTTTGGGACTATTCAAGTTTACTAATTTGGATTTTTTTTGAGCTTTTGGCTATTTGATTTGTTTCCAAATTTTAGGATTATGCTTCTATTGATTTAATTTGTTTTTTTATCACAGCAGTAAAATATGAAATTGAAAAATTCAATGTTAGAAATGATTTTAGCGTTTGGTATTTGAAGATGCAGGCTTTATTAGTTGAAAAAGGACTTGTTAAGGCACTTGAAGGAAATGATAAATTAATGAAAAATATTCTTAATTTAATTCAATTTTCCTTATCTAATGAAGTTTTGTGTAAGGTTGGTGATGAGAAATTCGCTGCTAGTTTATTGCTTAAATTGGAGAGTTTGTATATGATCAAGTTTTTGACTAGTTGGTTATATTTGAAACAATCCTTGTACACATTCAGAATGTCAGAAGATATTTTTTTGCATGATCACCTTAATGAATTTACTAAAATTATTTATGATTTGAGAAACGTTGGTGTTAAAATTGATGATGTGGATCAAGCCTTGGTTCTTTTATGTTCTTTATCTCTTTCTTTTGAACATTTTGTTGATACTTTACTCTATGGGCAAGACACTATTTCTTTGGATGATGTAAGAATAGTTTTGGATTTCAGAGAGTTGAAGAAGAAGGTGTATGTAAGTAATAATGATAGTCGTAGTGGTTTTTTTGTCAGCGATAAAACTCAAGAAAAAGGCTCAAGTAATGATATAGGTAAATCTAGATCCAAGAAATTGATAAATACAATTATTGTCGTCAGGAAGGGCATTGGAAATCAAATTGTCCTAAGCTCAAAGATAAAGATAAGTTTGTCTCAACGTCTTCTGCTCCAAATGATATTTCTAGTGTTGTAGATAGTTCTAATTTTGATGATAATATTGTTTTGTAAGTATCTATTGGCTCTTCTAGAGGTGTTTGGATTCTTGATTCGGGTTGCACTTGCCATATGTGCCTTAATAAGGATAGGGATGTTGTCTTGATGGGATATAATGTGTTCTGTAAGGTTGTTGGTATTGGTACAATTCAAATTAAGATGCATGATAGTATTGTTATAACTTTAGAAGACATTTGTCATATGTTAGATTTGAAAAGGAACTTAATATCTTTGAGTACTCTTAACTCAGAAGGGTATCGATATTTAACTAAAGATGGTATATTAAGAGTTTGTAAGGATGCTCTAGTTGGTATGAAAAAACAGTTGTTTCATAGCCTCTATGAGCTTCAAGGTAGCACATTTGTTTATGGTGCTTCAATTTTGTCTTCATCTTATTCAGACTCAAATATTTCTTGCTTTTGTCTACTGAGTAAGGCACGGATGCCTACCTTGAAAATGTATGGCTTGTTTGGTGGTAAAAAATTCAAGTGTTTTAGAAGCGACAATGATTTGGTATTTTAGAAGAGTTAGTTTGCTTAGTTCTGTCAAAGAAGTGGTGTAGTGAGACATCACACTATATGTAGTATACTACATCATATTGAAGTTGTAAAAAGTTTGAGTTTGACTCTTTTAAAAAGAGTGTTGCTATTTTAGGATGTATTGTGTAGATTCTTTTGGGCTAAAGCTTATAATGCATGTTATTTTTTAAATTAATATTCTTGAACTGCACTTGTGTTGAATACTTCATTTAAGAAAATGATGTATGCTTTAGTAGTTAAAGACAATAATATCAATGAACAAGTGGAGCTTGAGAGTGCATCTTCTCGTAAAGTACAACTGGGCACTTTTGTACAACCTTTAGTGGACAAGTTAGATTATTCTACTAATTATTTGGCAGAAGAGCAACTAAAATAGCCATATTATATTGTCTTTAGTAAAAGACAATTCTGTGACCCTTGTTGGCTTTGCGTTGGTTTATTTTTATTTGTTGCTTTGTAGTTATGACATTCCATATGCTAGTGCCATTAGAAGTTTGTTGTATGCTATGGTTTGTACTTGTCCTAGAATTTGACGTGTAGATTGTGTGGCTATTTGTTTTATGGATAACTTTTGCAAGGGTCCTTTGGTAGATGTGAAATGAAATTTGATTGGCTCTTTGAATTTTAACTTGGTTTTTGGTAGGAGTTCTAATAGTAGATATGGTGTTATTGGTTTATGGACTTCATTTGCGTTGAAAATTTTATTGAAATTTTTTTGACAAATTTAGTCTTCATTCGTTATTATACTGTTAGTTGGGGGACTACTTTACACTTAAAAGTTAGTTTGTCTACTATATAGTTAAAGAATATGATAGTAGCAAAAACAATAAATTTTTTTGTTTATATATTTGGTTTGTATTCTAGGTTTACAGTAGAATATTTATGTTGTATTTTGTGATTATCAAAGTTTGATACATTTGATCTATAATATGTATCTTGAAAAGATCAAACACTTTGGTATCAAATATTACTTTGTTGGGAACATTATGTCTTGTAGTGATATTATTGTCAAGAAGATAACCACTTCAGAGATTCTAGCAATTGTGTTGATCAAGCATATTCTTGTTGACAAGTACAAGCATTGCTTAGACTTGGTTGGTGTTCGCAATAGGTAATTCCCTTCTGAGATTTGAGGTGACAGACATTTGGTGTTTTGGAGGATTCTTGTTTGAAGAACTTGATTCCATTTTGAGCAACGATGGAGATTTATCATTTAGTTGGCTTCAAAATATCCTAGTATAATTAGGATTATATTTCTAATAATATTATAGATATGGAATGTGTTGTTTCCTTGTGAGATTAAGATACTAGTTATTTGGTTTCCTAATTAAAGATTTCTAATATTATTAAGATTTGACAATTAATACAAGGATTCTTCATCAAGTAATATACTTGGTGATCAAGTAATGATTCTTGTTAAAGTAATATATTTGTTAGTCATGTAAATCACTTATATATATATGGCCTTCTCTCCAACTTGTGAGATGATCACCATAAATTGAGAAGCCATAATATTGAAGTCACATTCGTTATTCAAGCCATATTTTGATCATCTTTGTTTTCTCTTTTGATAATCTACTATTGGTATACAATTTGGGTATTTTCTTCACAAGATTTGTTGTCATATTCTTGATTTCTATTGTTACATTTATTGAGAGAGATTTGAGTGTATTTAAGATTTGGCTTTAAGTGGTATTAGTGTTTGTAATCTCTATTTAATTATTAGTTAATTTTTCTCGATTTGTAGTTGCTAGTGGAATATTCTTTTCATATTGAAAGGTCGAATCATTTAAATCTTTTTGTGACATTTATTTCCTTGTCTATTATTTTTTCATAACTATTATTATTTATTTGTGCAATCCAAATCGACTCCTCGCTCTCGCTTCCGTATTTGCTAATTTATAACAAAACAGATTCTTTGTAATATAAAGGAAATCAAGTATTCATTGATTCAGAATAAATGTTTAAAGTAAACTAATTCAAATTTCAAGAGAGAATTCTAAAAAACTGTAATTCTAAACATGGTAAAGATGCCATGAAAAAATTTAAAGATCAAATGGGTGTTACAAGAAGTATGTAATTTGGGGTGTCAAATTGGGTTAGTCGAGCGACACGATCCAACCCGTTATTTAGCTTGTAGTACTGGTTGATCGTCCATATACAGGTTATGTTGCACCTCTATTCTTGACCTATGGGTTTTAACGTATCATGTTGTACTATGCTTTTAGGGAAACACGACTAGTGGTCCATTTAATCCGTTATTTTTTTATTTATATATATTAGTATTTTCCATATTTAGTTGTTAAACAACAAAATTTCAAAAACATATGCCACCTTTAACTTTTAAACAACTAGATCTATGGAAGTGGCTAAGTTTTATTAAATATCACTGCCAAATTTATATATTTATTATTGTTTACTATGCTAATTTATATTGAATATTTTATGTTAGCTTGGTCTATTAAAGAACATGGATCATCAGACTTGTCGTGCTGCTCTTTTATGAAAGCCAACGAGCCAAGTAGTTAACGGTTCTTGTCATGTTGTGTTGGCCCGTTTGACACTGCTAAATCTATATAAAAAGGAGCTATAACAACTAGAAGAAAATTTAGAGAGAGAAGCTCTACCTTCTTTCTAAAACCAAAACCCTAGATCTCAATCATTTCAACCTTCACCTTCCAACGTATCCCATCTCCATCTACGGTTGTCTTCCATTATTCGCCTATGCTAGTCAATTCCCTGTTAGCCTTCTTTGTTGCATCAACTATCTAATCATCTCTGTTACTTTATCGACCTTTGTTTGTCTCTATTATTTCGTCATCTCCATTCATATCTACTACTTTATCAATCTCTAGTCATTTTCGTCCAATTGTGCCTCATACATCATTGTTATTGTTATATATTTCTCCTTAGTGAGAAAATTAGAAAAGTCCCACGTTGATTAGGAATGAAGATGGGTGTTGGTTTTGGGGCTATAAATAAAGCCCTCCTTTACCATTTGTAAACATCCCAAAATTTGTAAATCTTCCTCTCTTTTATAAGGGTAATTGATTAGCTCAATTTTGTCCAATTAGTTGTAATTTTGAAGTTCATTCATTTGGAGATAGTGGAAGTGGTTAACGACGTCCGAGGACCTAGGTAACATTTATACCGAACCTCGTTAAATTTCTAGTGTTATTATTTTTCTGCTTTAATATTTCTGTTTCAATATCTGTTTTAGTTTATTTTAGCATTATATTTCCAATAGCATTATTTTGTCGGGTTAGTTTGAGTTCTATTCATTTAAATCATAAGTGAATAGTAACTACTTAGAATAGGGAAAATATACCCGATTTTCCCAACAATTCTCATACCTTCTAGAACTGTTTGTCTTACCGCTTTAACAGTTCACCTCCATCATCACTAACACTTATATTTTCTCATTATTCAGTTTTTAAGAGTAATTTTAAACTTTAAAGTTGACTAAGAATTGCATTAGTTTTCAATAATTCATGGTCATTATTAGGTAGATGTGTGGGGAATAGAATCTACTCATCAATATCAAGTAGTGTAAGTGGTGTTGCATATGTTGATGCTGCACATGATGGTGGCAATTCAAGTGCAGACTGTGCAAGAGTAGTGGTACCAGTACTAAAACTAATTCAAGAGTTACAAATGTGGTCAATATCTATTGTAGTTGTACTCAACTTTTACAGAATTAATTAAATAAACATTTCTTTTTCCATTCTCTTTCTCTCGCATTTGCTCATTTCATTTTTCTTCTCTGCATCTTCTCTTACTTAATTTTCAATCTTCTTATGACACCAGAGCTACAAGCATTGCTTGATTAAAATTTGATCCTACATGACTGATTTACCTAGGCATGTGCTTGGTAAAAATCCACCACAAATAATTCATACATCAAACTTGAATCGTGTAGATCGAGATATATTCATTTTTCACAACATATTTGTCGCAATAAAACTTGATAATAGTAATTTTACAATATGGAGATGCCAAATTTTAAATTTTTTGAGAAGTTTGGAGCTAGAAGCGTATGTGCTCGGTAAAGCTTATCCTCGGTACCTTATTATGGATTAATTAATCTTGATTATAAGTCTTGGAATATGCAAGACAAGATGTGATATTGCTAGCTATGATTTGTATGAATGATGGCCGGCGTTTTGAAGTAGATCTCAGGCATTGGTACAACCAGAGATGTGTGGATAAAGTTAGGAAAAAAAACTATGTATCTAGATCTAGAGTGCAATGATTAAAGAAGAGTAATATATATGTTAATAAGTATATTCTAAAGGTAAAAATGTTGATTGATGAGCTAGATGTAACTGGTTATGGCATTAATAAATATGATAAATTAATGAGTATTTTAGGTGGCCTTGATGAGAAATATGACAACGTATTATCCATTTTCACTGAGAGAATGTTGAATAATAAAGTTACAATTGATGATGCCAAGGCATTATTACAAAGTCACGTGTACAGAATTGAATGTAGAAGATCAATTTAAGTCTCATTTACCTACTATGAATCTAAATGTTAAAAATGATAACAATGTTCCTAATAGTAATCAAAAGATGTTTGATGGAATGCTTGTTCATAATCAAGGAAATTCAATACATAATAATAATCATGTCAATCAACAAAAGTATCATGATCAATCCTAGTATGGATCGAATCAAGGTCTTTATACTCAAGATGGTAGAGGTAGAAGAAAAGGTTTTGGACATGGTAGAGGAAATGGAAGGATTCAATGCCAACTCTGTGGCAAATTAAGGCATGTTGTTTCAGCTTGTTACTATAGGTTTGATAGAAATTATGTGCCTTCTGTAGGAGGAACTATGGGGCCTATTCAAACTGGTGTTCCATCACAACACTTACAAGCTTCTATTCCTCAACGACCATTTCGTCCAAATCATGCTCATGATTTCTTAACAATATTCACAAACTATCATCCTTATCCTAGTGTTCAACAATCCTTCTTAACCTTCTTTTCCTAGTGTTCAATGATCCTTTTATTGTTTGTATCATCCATACTTTCTAATCCTAATTCTAATCCATAAGTTTCTTATCAACCTTCTACTTAATTTTCACAAGTCAATTATGAGAATAATTGGTATCCAAACTGGCTCTTTCACACACTTATGGTGGAACTGAGAAGTTGATGATAGGAAATGATAAGGGCTTAGATAAAGCTCAAGTTGGCTTTAATCAGTTTGCAATTAAAGATAGAACATTGATTATGAACAATAAATTACATGTTCCTTTGATAGTTAAGAATTTATTAAGTGTGTATTATTTTACTTAAAATAACAACATGTATTTTGAATTTCACCATTTCTCTTTGTTATGTTAAGGATTAGAAGACAAGAACTGTCTTTCTTAAGGTAATGCTCCATAATGGATTGTGTAGATTTGATGTTGATCTAGCTAAAGGCTTCACTACTCATGGTACTTCTTAGTCATTATTATTTAACCTAATATTGCACTTACCAATTTTACAATTTCTTTTCCACAATTATCTCTACGGCATCAGACGTTAGCTCATGCGACATTATCTATAGTTGATGCTTTACATTATTGTGATATACCCTTTCTTGATAATAAAGATGATTTTGATATTTTTTCATGCTTTCCAAGTCAATTAAAAGCATGATATGCTACAATTCCATTGCAAGTACCTATTCTTCTTTTTGTTTATGAGAAAGATGGGATTTACAAAAGAAAAGGGGATTATTTCGTTTCTAATAGTCATTTAGTTAATCGGTGGATATGGGTATACTCTAGATTGGAATCACGAGGAGCATTGTATGATCATTTCTACAAATTTAAAGCCCCAATTAATACTTTTTCTATATTGTGCAATTATGCAAAAAATCACTTTTAGGATAATTTACACAATCTCCATTATTAATTCTTTGTATACTTTGGTGTTTCTAACCATCCACTTGTTTTTGTTCAATAGCACATTATGATAATACATGAGTTTTCTAGATATACTTTCTAAAGATTGAGGGTACGTTTGGTATACCATATCGAACAGGAAAAATATAGAAGTATTAAATTGAAAAATATAGTATTGAATAATAGTAATCATGTACATCGTTTGATGCGAATTGTATAATTAGTCGAATAAATTATACAGTATTCGTTTATACTCTATATAAAAAAAATTAGTTAAAAAAAATATTTATAATGATAATTACCTTTATTTTGTTTGCTAAATTTCAAAAAATATATTATAATTTATACATATATTAAATATCAAAATAATTAAAATATAAATTAAATATTTTTTTATATTATTAATTGGAAAATATTATATTAGTATTTCTAGTTTTAATTAATAATCAAATTTCATTATTTTGTCATAAGAAAATAAAGTATTAAAAATATTTATTTATTTCTTATAACTAAAAAAATAAAAAAATAAAAATTATAGTAAAATCATGCTCAGGTTTTCATGTGATGATCAAATTAATATTTTTAAGTGATATAATGTAGTTGAGTTTTCAAATGTATATTGTCCCTGTTAGATCCATCTCTCCCACCTGGTCAAAAAACACAAAGTATGAAAATTTTCATATTATCGACTATTTTAATTATATACCATGTCAATGCCAAACAGTAGTTAGCTTTTCTTTTGTCCTATACGAGTCAATAATATTGCACGACAAACAAGCTCTAAAGGAGCAATTTATGAAGATTTTTTACAGTTTATAACTTAAGTAAAGCTTCAAATAGCTTATAAAATTAAAGCACTCTAAATTGATTGGGGTGGAGAGTTTCAAGCATTCACTTTTTTCTTACTTAAATTTGGTATTGTTCTTTTAACATCATGCTCTCACACTCATTAACAAAAATGGGTTCGTTTTGCGCAAACATAGACACATTCATGCTTCGCTTCCTATTCAGTTTTGGGATGAGGCATTCTATACTGGTGTTTATCTCAACGATAGATTGCAGTAGTACATTACATTATAAGACTCATTTGGAGGTACTTTTTAATCACAATCTTGAATATTCTCTACTTAAAGTGTTTGGATTTTTATGCTATCTGTACAATAATAAGTTGAAACCAAAAAGAGTTCCTTCTAATTTCTTGGGTTACAGTACAAAGGATACAAATGTTGTCCGAGGATGGAAGATTGTATGTTAATAGAAATGTTACAATGAATTTGTGTTTCCATTTTCTCATATTCTTTCTATCTTATCAAGTAATTATATTTCCAAACCTTATAGAACTGTTTTACCTCATGCTCAGGTTCCTAAAACCAGTTCATCTCTAGTCTAAGATAATGTTTCCTCTCACACTTACTCCCTACCTATTTCCCTACATACTTCTCAATCACCAAATGTTAATAATTCATCTTAGTCTCATCCTACTCAGTGTCCTAATTATCATATTTTAGTTGTTTCGATGCTTTTTTTCTTATTCCTTCAACTCTCACTTCTCATCATGTATCCTTTTCTTCAAACCTCCTTTTGCCTCCTAATTCTTCTTCAAATGAATAACCTCTTAGTTTGTCTTCTTTTACCAGTTCAATGTTACCACCGCCATTATTAAATTCTTCTAATACACATTCAATACTTACTCATTCAAAGCTTGGCATCTACAAACCTAAAATATTTTCAGCTACTATTGTTAGACATAATGTTATTGAACTGTTATTCTGGACTCTAGTACCTCTTCCTCAAGACAGATCCATTATTGAAAGTAAATGCGTGTATAGGGCTAAGTATCGTGCTTATAGCTCTTTGGACAAAAGGAAGTATAGGGTGGTTGCCCTTGGGTATAATTAAACTATTGGATTTTATTTTTTCCAAAATTTCAACTTTATTGTGAAACATGTGACTATTAGAACTATTCTTAATATCACCCTCACCCATGGTGAAATCTTCATCAATTGGACATTAACAATACCTTTCGTAATGTCAAGTTGAATGAGAAAGTTTATATGAAGCAACCTAGAGGCTTTAAAGATCACTCAACGTCAACATTATGTTTGTAAAATGAACACAGTAATATATGTTCTCAAGTAATTCCCTCCCCCCACCCCAGCTTAATTTGACACACTAAGTCTCGCATTGATTCAAATGAGATTTATTAAGCCCAAAGTTGATACATTTTTTTTATTTACTAGTATATGTTGATGACATTATTCTTACTGGCTGTGATGACCATAAAGTTCAATATCTTATTTCTACTTTGAATCATAGATTTTCTCTCAAGTGTTTGAGACACCTCAATTATTTTCTTGGAATTTAAGTAGTTAGGTTACCAAATGGTGATCTTATGCTTTCTTAAAGTAAGTACATCACCGAGGTGTTAGAGAAGATAAAATGGTGGATTGTAAAGCTATTGCAACTCCTATGTCTACTTTCGATCCTCTCTTAACTTTTGTTGGTGAAAAACTTGACCATCCAGCTTTCTATCGCAGCTTGGTTAGAGCTTTGTAATACATTAATCTTGCTCGTCCAAATGTTTGTTATGTTCTAAAAAGGCATGCTAGTATATGGATAATCCTCTTCAATTTCATTGGTAAGCAGTGAAGCATATCTTACACCACCTCAAAGGCACAATCACATATAGACTTGTTTTTCATCCTTCTTTTTAATTACCTAATTCTACGAGGCTTTGCTAATGCTAATTGGACATCTAACAAAGATGATCACAAACCTGCGTAAGGTCTTATTGTGTATTTAGGAGCTAATCCTATCTATTGGTCTTCCAAGAAACAATGTACAGTGTCATGCTCAAGCATTAAAGCTGAGTACCATGAACTTGCTAATATCACACTTGAAATTATGTAGATTCAATCTTTACTCACTAAGTTGGGAATTTCTATACCAAGATCACTTACAATTTGGTATGATAATGATGACTCTAGTCATCAATACACTTTTTACTTAATATTTGTTTTTTATTCAATAAGTAGTATTTTTGGGTTAAAAATATTAAAATATGAATTTTTTTAGTGAAAATTGGTGAAAATATATTTTTTGTGAAATTTTATAAATTTTTTAAAACAGGATGAATCAAAAAATGGCACATGGATGCCACACAAGCAAGGTGTTGATGACATACACCATGTGGATGTCATGCAAGCAAAGAGGGCCACATGTGTAGAACCACATATACCAAGTGATGTTGGGCTATGTCACGTGTTAGCATGTCATTCGTTTTGAGTTTCATCAAGCGATTAACGGGTATGCCATGCATCATCACTTGATTCGTCTATTCAGCCTATCAGGGCACCATACAATCCATAAATGCAAATACAATGTGCCACTGGCGCTGACTCAATGCACGTTAACCATAACCAGTCCACCAAAGCCAAGAATCACGCACTGATTCGCCTAGTGAATTCCCATGTCATGTGTCACATTTCTACTGGTCAGAGTTGTTAATTTTCCTTTTTTTCATATCAGTCTTTGGTCTAAGTTGACCTGACAGTACAAATTTCACCTGAACTTAATTTACCCCTTAATTGTCCCATAAATTCTAATGAGTTAAAAATTATAAATTTTTGGAGTCAACAAGAATGAAAATCACAGAAAAATTCAAAAAAGAGATACATTTTTGGTGGAGATAGAGAAGATTGGTGCTACAATTTAAAAGATGGATTGTATTTCTTCTTCTTCAATTTTTATGTCTTTTTTATGAAAAATATGAACTCTTAATAAAATTATGTCTAGCTAATTTATTAATTTAGGGGTCTTATGAATTAATTTTCAAGATGTGATGATCTAATATTTTATCCCAATTATGATTTCAATGTAACTATATTACTTAATCTGATTTTTATGTTATTAATTGTTTATCCAATAATTGATCTATGGATATAATTAAATGGAATTAAGAGAATTATTTAATTATTTGTCTTAATTAAATATCATACATAGTTTCTAGGTAGAAATATATGATTCTTATGTATGTGATCCATAATTGATGAACTTAATTAATGAGTAGTATATAATTTAATTAATATGAGAGTGTAATTATGTTAATTATATATGGTATGTAGTTTATTTTAGAAAGAAATACATATTAAATTAGATTCAATTGATCATGTAATTGATTGGTAATTATATGGGGGAATTTTAATGATCCACGTGTTTAAAAAATTGGGAGATTAAATATTTTGATATTTTTCATATATCTTCTCAGCAGCTAAATCTAAGTTAATCAATTACTGCTACATATTTTTAGTTCTATTAATTTTACTTTCTTAAAAAATAAAAACACAAAAAAATTAATTTTTATTTATTTAATTTTAAAAATAAGTTTCTAATGACATAATTTCCATAGGAATGTCTTTTTCGGAATCACGGGTATTTTTATTATTTTTCAGGTATTTTCGCTTAAAAACGTCACTTAAAGACTCAAAAAGGAATACTGGAAGCAATACATCACAAATATATTAATAAATAAATGGGGAAAGGTCAACAAATATGGAAAAATTGGACAAAATGGGTCAAAAATGTCAAAAAGGAGAAAATTGCGCCCAGAAGAATCCGCCACAGCGTAAAGACGGCCAGCCCACATCCGTGCGCATCGGCGCGCGCCTTCCTCCAGATCCGCTGTTACGCTTCTGCGCGCGTGCTTGCCCTCCGCGCGCCGATGCCATTTCGCCCCATTTTTCACGTGCAGCTACCCCCATGACGTCATGCTGACATCATCAATGACCTCCATAATTGCACTACGCGTTTTCACCATTTTTTAACATTTTTTCACCCACTTTTTCTCTCCATCCTCACCTATAAATACCCCCCTTCTCTTCACTTCATACCACACCTCAAAACACACTTCTCTCTTTCTCTTCATTTCTTAGTTTTTAGGTTTTTTTTAGTTTTTCTTATGTTTTAGCTAGTTTTGCTTAGTTTTAGAGTTCTTCCCTTTTTGGGAAGAACTAGTTATGTTTTTGTAATTTATTAGCTTTTTGATTCAATAAATGGGAGTTCAAATTCCGTTTGGAGGTTTTCTAGCAACGGGAATGGCATCGAAGTACTGTAAGGATTTTATTTTCTTTGTAGTTATTTTTTATGCTTTATTCTTACATGTTATATTTAATTTGTCTGTGATTAAATTTAACTGTGCTGCGTGTTTGTAAAAAATGATATAATAATAACGTTGTTATGCTTGCGAAATATTAAATAGGTAAAAATCTCTAAAATGAATTGATTTTATTTTTATTCAAGATTTTATATTAAGAATGTTAGAGAGAAATATATTATTTTTCATTACAAACTTAAATCTGAAAATTAGATTTTAAGGTTTAGTTATCCTATTCGATTTAGAGTAGTGCTCTTTTATTTTTGGTACAATCGCCTAGGTAGTTAGAGTGAAGCTCTATTTCAAAAGTTTTTATAAGAATTATTATCGAAAAGGTATTGACAACATGTTTTCGGTAGTAGTTTTAAAACTTGAAAGTTAGTACTCGGATAACTAAATTCTTAGGTTTAATTTGGACACCTTGAATAAAGTTTAAACTGTCTAACCCCACCAAAGGTGGCATTTAAATGGTTCATTTTCAATCTCTTAGAAAAAGGAATTAATTTAATTAACCAAATTAGTTATCAACCCCACCCATAGGTGTTAATTGATTTGTTTAGTTAACAAAGAATATCTAACCCCACCAGAGGTGGTATTCATACAAAAAAGGGAGAATCAATAAATATCAATTCATATCTTTAATAACCTAAATAATATGAGCAAGCATAATTAACTTAGTTATTATATCCATAAATACTCCACTATTATAAATGATAACATTTGCATAAATATTTATTGAATCTATGTTTATTTTTATGTTAGTAGATTAAAAACACAAAACCCAAAATATCGTGACAGGATGTTTAGGATTTAATTTCGTTTTTAAAAGTTTGAATAATAAATTAAAAACCACATACATTCCTTCCTTAGATCGACCTTGGGAGTATACTTATCATTTTCTACGAAATGATTCGTGCACTTGCGAGAGTTTTATAAATATAAAACCAAAGTATTGGCAGAATCGGCGATGCCGGTTTCGTTCATCAATTACTTATTGCGATACACATGCTTATGTATTTATTTCACACAATTTATATCGATTAAGTTTTTTAGCACCGATATTGGGGATTATAAATATTAAAAATTAATTTTTATTTTATTTTATTTTAATTATTTTTATTTATTGATTTTTAGTAATTATAATTTTTATTTATTTAGTTATTTATTTTTATTTATATATTTATTTATTTTTAATTATAATATCTCCTTAATGCTATTAGAAATATATTTGGTTTTATTGCATGAGCAAAGTCCATAGGGATAAATTTTGCCTTTATATCCCAATATTGAGCATACTTTGAGATCAATAAGAAAACAACAAGTTGTCATCCAAGTGGAAAAAAGAATAATGCAATATAAATAAACAATATTAGGCTAAATTTGAACAACTAGATACCTTTAAGGAATAATAGGGATGGAGCTATGAATGAATATGCATTACCTATATTGGAAGGGTGGAATCTAAATATTACAAGACCAAACATTCAAGCTAATCAGTTTGAACTAAAGCTAGCAATATTTCAAATGTTACAAACAGTTGGACAATTCGGTGGATTATCAATAGAGGATCCTCATTTACATATCAGATTGTTTATTGAAGTTAGAGATTCATTCAAATTCTCTAACTTCAATGGTGTGACCAATGAGAAATTTAGGCTTAGATTATTATCTTTCTCTTGTGAGATCGTGCTCGAGCTTCACTAACCTCTTTTCCACTTGATTCTATTACAACTTAGAATGATTTGGAGGAAAAATTCTTGATGAAATACTTCCCATCTACAAAGAAGGCCAAGCTTAGGAATGAAATGGATTCCTACCAACAATATGAAAGAGAATATTTTTATGAATCATATGAACGATTCAAAGAATTACTAAGAAAGTATCTTCACACTGGTTTCTCTCATTGGATCCAAATGGAGACTTTTTACAATGGTCTCAACACTGAAGCAAGAACCATTGTTTATGCATTTGCTAATGAAGCTCTGTTAGCCAAATCTTACAATTAAGATTATGAGTTACTTGATAAAATGGTGATCAATAATTATCAATGGCTAATGGACAAAATGACAACTGCAAGAAGAGTATCTAGAATGCGTGGTGTTAATGATATCACAACACTTACAACTCAAGTGGCATCTTTGGAAGATTCAAAACTTATAGGCGATTATAAATCAAGTCCAAGATTCAAGGGTGTCTTATGTCTTTTGTGGGGAAGCACATTTATTTGATATTTTCCAAATAATCTTGAATTAGCATTCTATATGGGTAATGTGAATCGAAACAATAATCCATACTTGAACACATATGACTCAAGATATAAACAACATCTAAATTTCTCTATGAGTAATAATAAAAATCAAAGTGGTAATCAATTCAATCGTCAATAATTTCCACCTCCTTATTTTTAACAATCACAAGCCTAAGAAAAGAATCCACCTACTGAGGACAATATAAATACTTTAAAAGGGTTGATGAAAGACTTCATCCAATGAATAAATACAAAAGTGTCCACTCAAGAGGCTTCAATTTAGAATTTAAAGACCTAAATGGGGAAACTTGCTCAAACCATAAGTCAAAGGCCTCAAGGTAACATTCCAATTGAAAAAATTATAAACCCAAGAAGACATGGTAAGGAGCATTGCAACGCCATAGCCTTGAGGGGTGGTAAAAATTTAGAGGAGGACTATGAGACTCAAAAGGATGAGGAAGAACAAGAAGCTAAAAAGGATGAGGAGAAAATAGGAAATTAAAAAGGATGAGGAGAAATAGGAAATTAAAAAGGATGGGGAGGAACAAGTGGATAAACATAACACTTAAAAGGAAATAATTCAGTTAAAGAAAAGCAACATCTACAAACTCACTATTCCTTTTCATCAAATACTACAAGTGCAAAAGTTAGAAAATTAGTTTTCAAAATTCTTAGATGTATTCAAGAAGCTACATATAAATATACCATTTTCATATACACTTGAAAAAATGTCTTCTTATGCCAAATTTTTGAACGACATCATGTCTAAGAAAAAGAGGCTTGGAGATAATGAAACAATAACCTTGACTGAAAGTTGTAATGCCATCCTTGGTAGAAAACTACCCCAAAAATTGAAATATCAAAGTAACTTTGACATTCCTTGCACAATTGGGAATATGAACTTTGAGAAAGCACTATCTGACTTAGGTTCAAGCATTAATTTTATGCAATTATTGGTCTTCGAGAGATTGGGGGTTGGAAAAGCCAAACCCACTTTAGTAACATTACAAATGATAAATAGATCAATTAAGCAACCCCGAAAAATTTCATTGTACTATATATGGAAGAGGACCGTAACATTTCTATCATACTTGATCATCCATTCTTAGCAACTAGAAGAACACTCATTGATGTACAAAAAGTTGAGCTGACAATGAGGGTACAAGATGAACAAGTAATATTTAAAGCTTTTAAAGCATCTAACCCTATAATATTAATAATGCTAATGAATTCTTAAGGATAGATGTTAATGATCATGATGATAACTTAAAAAAATCTATTGACTTGCACACACCTAAGATTGTTACACATTATGTTGTGAACAACGAAGTAAACTCACCAAAAAACAACTTAATCTGTTTTAATTTTGAAAGAATGAAATCTATGATTGATATTGTTGATTGTATGAACTATTTGGAGACTACACCTCTCATGTGTATACCTAATGTTATGGTGGAGAGTTTTGAGATAGGATATAAACTCGAACCATCTATTGAATGATAACCAAGTTTAGACCTCACACATTTATCCTACCATCCCCAATCAAGTGAGCAAGCGGAAGAGTATACTAAAAAGGTGAAAAAGATGCTATAAATACATAAATTAGATGAGCTATGGTGGATTCCTTATAAGAATGCCAAAAAGTACAAAAAACAAAAATATGGCAAGATAAGAAAATTAAGTACTATGTTTTTGAACCAGAATATAAAGTATAATTGAACAATTCAAAACTCAAATTGTTTTCGGGAAACCTCAATAGGAAATGGACATAAAGGGATGTACTTAGGAGTTGATATGACCATCTAGTTAAGGACGTTAAACGTGATGCTTGTTGGAAGGCAACCCAACATTATTTTACTTATATATTTTTTGTTTTGTAGGTGAATAAATGTGGAGAGTAATGACACAACAAGATTGAATAGTTCCAATGACAGATATGGTGTGCCAAGATTAAATGAGTTTTCTTTCATTTTACTTTTTCATATTTATATGTGCATATTTGGAAAAATGTGCAATTTAAGTTTAGGGGAGAGAACTTCATTCTCTACTTTAGTATTTAGTATGCATTTTCAATTTTTAGGAAATTTGTTTATTATTTTTAGGATGTTTTTAATCATAATTTGGGTAGAAATTGATAAATATGTTAAAACTAAATGCATTCATGCTTGATATGAAACGTATGAACCCAATGATACAAATTTGTTGTCATAACTAAGATAAGGAATATAACATGCTTGTTAAGATAATTACATTAATCATGTGATATGTTTGCTAGTTTTGATTGAATTGATTCAAATTTTTATGCACATGTTCATGATTGATTTTAGTGTTCTTATTGAGAGACAATTTGTAATGAGTTATATGAGTTGATAAGATCTACCATGATTTAATCTATTTGATAATCCCTTGAGACAAAATTCTAAATAGTATTTACCAAGATAAATTATTTAGGCATTATTTATATCGTTTGAACCTTTAAAGTTAACCATTGTTAATATCCGTAGTCACCCATTTAAGCCTAACAAAGAACATTTTATATCTTTAAGCCACATTTTGTGCCTAACTAATAAACATTACCTTTACCCTTGCATCATTAGCTTGTATGAAAAGATAAAAATTCAATCATGTTTTATGATATAAAGTACAGTGAAATGTAATGTACCTTCTTAAAAAAGAAAAACTCACAGCATAATTATCCCTCTAAAGAAAAAAATAAAATTTAAAATAAGTTTGGAGGTGTTATGAAGTTATAAAAACAAAAGATGTGAAATAAAATAATATGAAAAGAACGATAAGATATGATGCACTAAAATATCAAGTAAAAGTTCAATTGTAGTGAAAAAGTGCATGATGAATAAAAAGAAAGCTAAGGTGTGGAAAAAGCCTAAATGTCTTCATTCATCAACCCCTACCTAAGCCTTACATTACAAGTATGAAAAACCATTATTGAACTTTAGCTAAGTGCATATTTATATTAATGGAGAGGGATGTGAAAAACATATTTATAAGACCTATTCTAAAATTGAATTGATTAACATGCTTATTTAGGTTGATTCATGAATGCATTGGATGATATCATGTGCAACACACATGCATGAATCAATTCGTCAAAAACCTTGCATATCCTTATATTAATGAATATGTGAACATCTTTGTCATAAAATAATACATATTTTAAGGAGGATAGTTTTTGCAAATTATGCATGTATTAATAGATATATATTTATGAATATACTACCTATGTCATTTTATCTAGCTAGATTTGGCTTTAGTTGAAGACAAACAAAGAGTTAAGATTAAATGTGTGATGATTTTATGAAAGTAGAGTCATCAATGCACTTTTCTATTAAGATTGGGTTTGTTTTATTCAATAAGTAGTGTTTTTGAAATTAAAAATATTAAAATACAAACTTTCTAGTGAAAAATGGTGAAAAGAAATTTTTTGAAATCTTTTAATGCAGGACTAATCAAAAGACGCCACACAAGTAGGGAGTTGAAGATAATGCCACATGGATGCCACACAAGCAAAGAGGACCAATCACCCAATGCCGAGTGTACAAGTGACGCAAGGCCATTCCATGTGTCAACCCAGTGTTCATTTTGAGTTTCACCATGCAATCAAAAGGTGTGCCATATGTCGTTACCTTATTAGTCCATTCAGCCCAATAGGGCGCCATTAAATCTAGAACCGTGAACACATTGCACCACATGGTGCTGACTTATCGCGCGTTGACCACGACTAGTCTACCCACACCAGGCATCACGCGCTGATTCTCCTAGTGAATTCACGTGCCACATGTCATATTTCTATTGGCCAAGGCTATTAATTTTCCTTTCTTTCATCTCAGCCCTTGATCTAAGTTGATCTGATGATGCAGATTTCATCTTAAACTTAATTTAACTCTCTAATTACCCTATAAACCCTAATGAGCCAAAAATTATCAATTTTTATCAGTTTTTAGAGCCAAGAAGAGAGAAAACTACAAAACAATTCAAAAAGAGATACAATTTTGGTGGAGATTCAAGAGATGATTGGTGCTACAATTCAAGAGATGATTGGTGCTACAATTCAAGAGATTGATTGTATTTCTTCTTTTTCTCCTTTATTTACCATTTTTTATGTCTTTCTTTATGAAAGATATGAGCTTTATGAACAAAATTACATCTAACTAATATATTATTCTCGGTGTCTTATGAATTCAATTTTCAACATGTGATGATTTAATATTTTACTCCAATTATGATTTTAATTTAATTATATTATTTAATCTAATTTTTATGCTATTAATTGTTTGGCCAATAATTGATCTATAGAAGCAACTAAATAAATTTGAGAAAATTATTTAATTATTTGTCTTGATTAAATAACATACATAATTTCTAGGCAGAGATATATGATTCTTATATATGTGATCTATAATTAATGAACTTAATAAGTAATATACAATTTAATTGACATGAAAATATAATTAGGTTAATTACTATATGGCGTGTAGTTTAATTGAGAGAGGAATACGTGTTAGGTTAGATTCAATTGATCATGTAATTGATTGGAAATTATATAGAAAAGTTTTAGTGATTCACATGTTTAGAAAAGTGAAGGATAAAGTATTTTTAGATATTTTCTCATATATCTTATTAATTGGACAATCTGAGTTAATTAATTACTACTATTTATTTTTAATTCTTTTAATTTTGTTTTCTTAAAACATAAAAACACAAAAAAAAAATTGATTTTAATTTTTTTAACTTTAAAAATTAGTTTCTAATAATATAATTTATGTGTGAACGATTTTTTCTTATCATTATATTACTTGTTGCAATACGTATACATATGTATTCATTATACACAATTTGTATCGTAGCATAGTGGCCTTGCTACAAATCCTACTTATCATGCACAAATCAAACATGTCAACTTAGATTTATATTTTGTTAGATATCATGTTTTAGCTAATTAGCTTGGATTTAATCACTTAGGTGATGTTGGTTGGAAGGAATGGAAAGGAATCAGAATTGATTCCTTCCATTTGTGTGTTTGGTTGGCCTGAATAGAGGTACATAATGAAATCGATTACTAAATGAGAAGAAATCATAATTCATTCTCCCTCCTTTAGGAATCATGATTCAATTCCCATCTCAAATTTTTTTTCCAATTTTACCCTCACCCAAAATATAACCCTAAACTCTAAATCCCAAAACCCAAAACCCTAAACTCTAAACTTTAAATCCCTAAACCCTAAATTCCAAATCCTAAAACCCTAAACCCTAAATCCAAAATCCAAAATCCAAAATCCAAAATTTTAAAACCCTAAACCCTTTTTAGAAAAATAATAATTTTAACCTTAAACCTTAACTAATAAATATATCCCTAAACCCTAAATCCTAAATCCCTAAACTCTAAATCCTAAATACCAAACCTCAAAACCCTAAACCCTATTTAGAAAAATAATGATTTTAATAATATATTTTCTTTTTAATTAAGTAATAATTATTTAGAAAAATAATGATTTCAATAATATATTTTGTCTGAAGAAAAAATAGTAATTAAATGATATTATTTGAATTTCACTGAATATAGGGTGTTAAGATAATTTACAGTTTTTTCATTCCATTCCAGTGGCAAACCAAACACTATAATCCTGATTTCGAGCTTAATTACAGTAGTCAAACCAAACAACATTATTTCTTTTATTTTCCATTCCATATCCATTTCCATTCCGATTTCGATTCCATTCTACGAACCAAACGCCACCTTAATTCTTCGTAACAGCCTCCAAATATTCTCACTAAGGCTTTTCCTATTTTTCTCTTTGGTTTTCATTGATACAAACTCATTATTCATGTTAGACCGTTGAATTTGAGGGAGAATGTAGGGAATAGAGTCTCATCATCAATATCAAGTAATGCAAGTGATGGTACACTTGACGGTGGCAATTCAAGCATGCACAGACAGTGCAAGTTGTGGTACTAGTATTGAAACTGCTAATTCAAGAGCTACAAATGTGGTCACCTTTTAGTTACAAGAACTAGCTATAGGCACTAGGTGTAGAATTTGTAAATCAGAGTGGTGCAACGTTAGTGAACCATGGTGACGGTTCGGTTTAGTCGGAACCGTACGTCGGTTCCAAAACCGAACGAGGTTCTTGATGGAAGAACCTTAATAAAGTATCGGGTCCTCTCACTATTAACTGCATAACAATTCAGATACATCATCAATACGCAGAGAATAAGTGTGAGAAACAAGTGAAATCATCGAACAGAAAATCCATTGGAATTCCCGTGTAAGTGCTGAAAATTGATCAATGGCATGAGGTATGTTTTCAATCCAATTTTGTTTCCGCTGCATTTAAATTATGAGTTCATTTGGTTTTATGAATGTTTCTAGATTAAATTGAGACTCTAACATTTGGTATCAGAGCCGTTTGAAAACAACTCTGTTTTGCTCTGTTGTTTCACGAGAACTGAAATTTTGGGTTTTTTATATTGATTGTTTTTGATGCATATGGAAATTATAAAGTGTTTCAATTTTGATTTTTGAATGATTCTGTAAAATTAAACTTGAAAAACAATGAAGAAAATAAATCCAATTTGTAGTGGGTATTTATTTCCTTCATTAATTAACTTTTATTTAAAATGAAGTTTTTACTTAAAATTAAGATCATGAATCACTCAAAAATTGAATTCTGAGAATTTTGATAAAAAGAACGCTGGATTCCGTCACCGGAATAGAAAGATACGGCCAGGTATCCATTATGATCAAAACGGGTCGGATTGACCCGGCTAGAGGTTGAAGATGAAGTTAAAAAAAATAAAAAATAAAAAAAACACGCTGCCTGGGGACTCGAACACGGGTCCTGCGTAAGACTTTAAATCGTCTCATCCGGTGGGCTGCAACAAATATTTCGCTTATTATTGTATCAAACTTATATTTATATATATTTACAGTTTGATTTTTAAAACAAAAAAAATTTAACTGGGAATTGAACATAGACTCCACTAGCTGGTATAAGTGAAACTTTCCACTAGGCTGTAACGACTTTTGCATTTTAACTAGTATCCAACTTAATTTTATATAGGTATTTGGAATTTGATTTTAATAAAATAAAATAAGAATAAATTTCGAATATAATTTTAATTTATGTATATCATATGTATAATATTTATTATACATGTTATATTTATTTAAATAATTTTTGGATACATTAAAATTTTATTTAAATACATTATTTATTTTAGGTATTTATATGTATAAATTTTGCAATTAATTATACATATAAAATTTAGTTAAATAATTTATGCATAATTAAATCAATTGTTAATGGCTCTTATAGATTTAATTAGTGCTTATATTATTTATTTTTGTTTATATAATTTATTATCATATATGCAATTTAAGATAAATAATATTTGCACATTTGAAATTAAATTAATATTGCTTATGGTTTTATGCAATAATTGAGCATAAGGATTTAATTAATATTTAAGTGATTCATATAGTTTAATTAATTAGGGAGTAGCCAAAGCATCTTTAATTAATTAAAACTATAATAAAGTTTATTTAGAATCACATTTAGAAAATAAATATTAATTGTAATTAATCATATGTGATATAATAGATCTTATCCCACATGAATTTTTATTATATTTTTGTGTGATTAATTAGGATATAATATCAAATTATATTTTCTAATTTACCCACAGGGATTAGGAAAATGAACATAATTTGATAGTTTTATCGTAAAGTTAGGATGAATTTAATTGAATTAAAACTTTGTATGAGGCAGAGTTTTATGTCACTAGATTCATATTATTTCATGATTTACATTGGTAAGAATGACTATAGTTTAGACCTCAAAATTTTAAGAAGCATATAATCTTTAATTGGTTTCTCAACTTTGTAAATTTCTCGATATCAGATGTGATATTCTGATCTGAGAAAGGGATAACTATAAAATATGGAAGGAAGAATTCTCCTGATTAGGGTGGATGGATATTGATTATGCTATTAGGAAAAAGCGAACCACCTAAAATTACTCGAAACCGAGTACTCAGAGAATATCATGCTTTATGAGCAATGGGAGCGATCTAATCGCCTTAGTATGATGTTCATTAAGACTAAAATCTCTGTGGTATTCGTGATTAGTTGATCGGCATACCAATGTTGAACTTCTTAAGGCCATTGATGATAAATTCGTCACTTGAGATAAGGCCGATTAATGTGAAGGTGTGCGCGACGCATTATGCAAATGAGGGACAATGCGGCTCGACTTAAGCATCTCGAGGTTGAGATGTCGGAATCCTTCTTGGTGCGCTTACATCATGGCTAACACCTCCACGGTCTGCGGGCCATTCAAAATCTCGTACAATACGTAAAGATAAATGGTCGATCAATGAACTAATGACCATGTGTGTTGAAGGAAGGGAGGCTTGTTATGGAATTTGGTGAAAGTGCAATGTTGGCTCTGATACCGAGAAAGGAAAATCTCAATACATGCGTAAAGGAAAGAGGATAATTCCACCTCGGTGATATTAGAAAGAATCCAAGTGTTTCTTTTTGTAAAAGAAGGGACACGTGAAGAAGGATTATGTCGGATTCCGAGAAATAGCTTGAGAATAAAGGTAATCCATGTTATGAATCTAATATGGTTAATGTTAATATTAACACCTGGTGGATTGATTACGGATCTACAATCCATGTTGCAAAATTCCTTACGGGGTATGCAAAATCTAAGGAAGCCGAGTGGGAAGTGAGTAATACATCTTATCAGGTAACAAGATGGGCTCGCGTGAAGGCTGTAGGGGCACGTAGTTTGATTTTAAGTAGTGGTTTTATTTTAAAATTAGAAAAAGACCTTTTATGTTCCAGTTTCTCTAGAAACTTGATTTCAATTCAAGACTTCTACCTTATGGTTATTCCTTTCACTTTTCGAAACATCTTTCGGTTTATTTAATAAATACGATTGTGTTGGGAATGGTATTTTGTCTGATGGTCTTTACTGCATTAATTTACGAAATAATGTCACTCATAGCGCTATGCATGTTCAAGCTGGCACTAAAAGGTGTATTATTGACGATGACTCTTCTACGTTATGGCATGGGAGATTAGGACATATCTCCAGACATGGACATTCAAGGTCAAAAATATTTTATCACCTTTATTGATGATTTTTCTCGATATATGTATCTCTACATGCTTCATAATAAGAGCGAAGCATTGGATGCCTTCAAAAGCTTTAAGGTTGAAGTAGAGAAACAATGTGGAAAGCAAATAAAGATCGTGAGATCGGATAAATTAGTGGTGAATATTATGGTAGATAAATTGAGAATGGATAAAGCGCTGCACAGTCTGTTTTGCTAAGTTTCTTGAAACGTGGGATAGTTTCCCGATACATATACAGTTCCGGACCTTGAATGATGTAGCGAGAAAGAAGAAACCGAACACTTATTGGACATAGTGCGGAGTATGCTTAGCTCAATCTTCCTAAATCCTTGTGGATTGAAGCTTTAAAGGCAATTTGTGTATATATTAAGGCGAGTTCAATGACAGTGTCTCGAAAGACACCATTTGAATTATGGAAAGGTTGGAAACCAGGTTTGCAACATATGCGCGTTTAGGGATGCCGTCACGAAGTGAGGATTTATAATCCTGAGAAAAATCTGGACCCGAGGACCATTAGTGGGTATTTCGTTGGATGTGCCAAGCGGTCTAGGGTTATAGATTTTATTGTCCATCTGTGACACTAGGTTTGTGGAATCAAGAAATGCAAGAATTTCTTGAGAATTACTTGATTAGTGGGGCTGATCGATCTCGGGGCATTAGGATTAGAAAGATCATTCGGATGCTCAATATGCCACTTGAAGTAATGGGTGATCGTTATTGTTAACAAGCATGCCTCGGTCTGAAATGCATGTTGAAGAACCGATCTTGGAAGTACCCTGACACTGTTAATCACGATCCGGTAGATGTTGAAGTTCGACGGATGCCTCTGTGATTGAGCAACAGGTTGAACAACATGATCCTTCTCCTCGGGAGAATGTTGATGCAACATTAAGAAGATCTACTAGAGTAAGGAAATCAGCGATTCTAATGATTATGTTGTGTATCTGAAAATGTGACTATAATGTTGGAGTAGAAAATGATTTTGAGGCGTTTTCACGCAGGCCACGTGAGTTATGAGGTTTCGAAATTATGGTACAATTCCATGAAAGAAGAGATGGATTATGGCGTCCCCAACAGTCTAGGATCTCGTCAAGTTACTGATGGTGTGAAAGCCATTGGATGTAATGGGTCTTGAAACAAAGAAGACTAAAAGGCAACATTGAGAGACGTAAGGCAAGACTTGTTGCCAAAGGATTCACTGAGGGAAGGAATCGACTACACGGAGACATTTTCTCCTGTATCTAAGAAAGATTCACTTACGTGGTCATGGAATTGGTTGCCCATTTTGATTTGGATTTCTGACAAATGGATGTGAAAATTGCTTTCCTTAATGGTAACCTAGAGGAAGAGGTTTATATGAAACAACTTTGGAAGGATTCTTATACTCAGTGATGGTGAGCATTTGGTTTGTAAGCTTAATAAATCCATATATGGATTAAAAGCAAGCTTTAAAGTCAATGGTATTTGAAATTCCATAACGTCATCACTTCATTTGGTTTTGAAGAGAATGTAAATGGATCAATGTATATACCAGAAAGTTAGTGGGAGTAAGATTTGTTTCTTGGTGCTATATGTGGATGATATTTTGCTTGTAACCAATGATAGGGGTTTGCTACATGAGGTAAAACAATTCCTCTCTAAAAAGTTTGATATGAAGGATATGGGTGAGGCATCTTATGTCAATGGCATTAAGATGCATAGAAGAGATAGACTTCGAGGTGTCTTGGGTTTATCTCGGAAACCTATATCAATAAATTTTTAGAGATTTGAAATGAAGGATTGTTCGCAAGTGTTGCTCGTTGTGAAGGGTGATAAGTTCAATCTAGACCAATGCCCGAAGAATGATTTTGAAGAGAGCAGATGAAAATCATTCCATATGCTTCGAGTTGTTAGGCTTTGATGTATGCTGGTACGCACGGACCTAACATTTCATTTGTTGTTGGGATCTTTGGGAGATATCGAGTAATCCAGGTGTTGACCATTAGAAAGCTGCAAATAAAGTGATGAAATTTTCTGAGGAACCAAGGATTATATGCTTTCGTGTATGACGAACCGATGAAATGGAAGTAATTGGCTCTCCAATCTGCGGACTTTCTTTGTTGTTTTGATTCACGTAAACCTTGAGATGATGATTCTTGATCCTTTGACTAAAGAAGCGTACCACCAATGAAATTCAAGGATCATGTATAGAAAATAGGAATTGGTTCCACTTTGTAAATGTATATATACAATTAATTAATGAAACTCTTATATATTGTGATTTTTTCTCATATTCATGTGCACCTTAATTTATTTGAGAAAATTTATATTGGACCAAGAATAAATATAGGATTTATTCATTAAGTTTGAATTACCTAAAGTATAGTATTTGAGAAACTAAATACATTATAATACATGGAAGATAATACTCGCATTTCTTAGAGGACCTATCGCGATGATTCATGTGTTTTGTTACTCGAGAATTTAAACGCGTTTGCACCAAGTGGGAGAATGTAAATCAGATGGTGCGGCGTTAATGAGCAAGTGGTAGTTCGGTTTAATCAACCGTCGTCGATTCGAAACCCGAAACGAGGTTCTTGATGGAAGAACCTTAATAAAGTATCGGGTCATCTCATTTATTAAGCTGCAACAATTCAGATACACCATCAATACGCAGAGAATAAGTGTGAGAAACCAATGAAAGCATCGAACAAAAAATCCATTGGAATTCCCATGTAAGTGCTGAAAATTGATCAATGGCATGAGGTATGTTTTCAATCCAATTTTGTTTCCGTTACATTTAAATTATGAGTTCATACGGTTTTATGAACGTTTTTGGATTGAATCGTGACTCTAACAGAATTTTCATGTAAAAACAGCAATATAAATAACTTACAGTCTATTGTATTTGTACACAACTTTTACGGTATTAATCAGATGAACATTTTTCTTCCTTTCTCTTTCTCTCGCATTGCTCATTGGATCTTCTTCTCTACATCTTCTCTTTCTTGATCTTCAATCTTCTCAAGATGTTTTCCTTTTATGCATATCCTTTTATTATTTTTAGTTATTCTCGAAGGAATAATAAACTTTTGATGCCGTAATCGACCAGTAATCGTGAGGGATTCAACAATGATTAGGAAAATTATTCTTATTCCCACGTAATCCCATCTTTCCCATATACATTTCGTTCGTCAAAACTCCATCTCTAAGATTACTTGTATCTGGTTGTGTTATGACTATCCTCTATAGGTACGTTCTTCTAATAATAGAGGGTTATTTTGGTGTTTAATTGGTACTTTTAGATTTTGATTGTTAGTTTGATTATGAAGGTGATGTGGATGACGATGATAATGAAGACCTTGTTGAAGTGGTTTCAAGTCAAGTTTGTGATATTACGTATGGGAGTTTGTTGTTTGTTATTTACTTTTGGCTATTATGTTTCAACCGTAGAAGTATCTACCTAAACCAAAAATATCACATCTAGAACGTACACATCCCAAAACTTTACAAGACAAACCTGAAATAATCTTTGAATGTAAATTTAGGTGAACAAAAAATCAAACTAGATTAAGTGTAAGACATAAATACTTTGTGTTTAATTATTAAAACGTTAAATGAGAAAAATAATAATAATAATAAATGATCCACTAAAAAGAGAGCTCATGATGTAATAGTTAAGACATACTATAAATGTTTTGTTAAGAATTGAATTGTTAGTTTTGTCATAGCTTTTACACTTGATTGACTAAATTGACATGTTTTTAGGTTTAAAAAGACTAATTTCAAAATTTGATGAACACACAAAATGAAATATTAGTGAAAGATTATTTACTCGTAAACAAATTAACCATGCATTTACATTTTTGTATGGCATGTGTTTTACCTTGTAGTCTCATTTTTGTAGAGTAGTGATTTATATTTTTGTATATTGGTTGTTTAGTATCATTTAATATTGTAAAAAAAAAATATTTGATTTAAAGTAAATACATTTTTCATACTAAATGAATGATGAATTAAGAAATAGTAGCAAAATAACCATTTAAATTTGTGTAAGGATTGAATTGGATTTCTTTTTTTTTTTACACCAAAACAATTTTTTTAAGGACTTAAAAAGGCTATTTTTTCCTCTTTTTCTTTTTTATGTATTTCTTAGACTATATTTGTTTGTCTTTAATGGAATAATCAAGAAGATTTTGATTCTAGGAAAGAATCTTACATAGATATGGATTTTCGGTGAAATAGATTTATCTTTATCATTTGTTTTATAAAAATAAAAAATACATAAAAAATAAGAACAAAATAACGACTTATATTAACAAAGATAAACAAATATTATATGTAAGAATATTTTCTTTTATAAAATTTGTTATTTTTATCAATTTAAAAAATTAACATTAAATAAATTATTAACTTAAATTTTAGATATTACATGAATATCAATCAAATCTTAGAAGATTTACTATTAAATTGTTTTTATTTTTATTTTCATCCACATCCTATTGATAAATGCAAAAATGGATGATTGCTATCCCAAAATGATTATATTATGTGTATGTATGAATATTTAATTACTTTGTAAGTTACGTGCTCATTTTAACTTGTTTTATTTAATAGGATATCTTATTGTTTTCATTACATTTAAATGTGAATGATGAACCTCTCTTCTTTGCGTTGATTAAAAGGACATAATAATAATAAAACGAACTTTTTTACCAAAAGATAAGCACCTACTTTTTTTTATTTTAAGAAAAAGTTTATTTATTATACTTTTTTGATAAATCATATAAATTATTACATAAATGTTATTACATAAATATAATTATATTTAATAAAAAATTATCACCTTAATTATAATTATAATATATAAAAATATTCAATATCTAACCACGTTATTATAAATATAAAACTAAACTAATTGCGAGTAAAAGATGATTTGAAAACTATAAACTGAATTATTTATGTTGAATAGTATATTTGCTTGTGAATAAATAATTGATATATATTATTATTATTATTATTATTATTGATAAATATAATTAAATTTATATAATTATCTTACCTTTTTTTTCTCTATTATACATAAAAAATTTGTTTTATTCTTGTTTATTTTTAAAGAAGTACTTAATATTTGGAATACCTAAAAAAACAAAATTCTTCATTTATTGATTGGATCTACGCCTTTTATATCTTTAAAAAAAAAAATTAAACACCTTATATAAGGCTTCTTCCTACGGAATTGTCGAAACAAAACAACATATCTTAAGTCCTAACTCTTCTTCAAATCAAGACATGGCCTCTCTTGAAAGAAAACTAATGTTTTCTTCTTTACTCCTCTTCATTGATATCATTTTTCTTAGTTTTGTTGCTTCAATAGATGATCTTCAAAGTTTCAAACATCCACTGAAAGATGATAGATCTCTTAGTTTCTTGGTTGTTGGTGACTGGGGTAGACGAGGCCTCTACAATCAATCCAAAGTGGCCACCCAGGTTTTTTTTACTATTAATTAGCTAGTCTTATATATTATTGCTTTAATTATTTTAATTCATTATTATAGTTTTCTTTTGGAATTTAATTATCTATATTAATTAACTTTGTTTAATTTTATGTATTTAATCATCGAAACAAAAAATAAACTTGGCATATATATTCTAGTTTTTTTTATTTATTTTTTATCAACCTTAATTATAAACATTTTGTGGAGAAACTTGATTTCTATTTTTTATCAACCTTTATAGAGGGAGGGGAACAATACAAAAAAAAATCAAGCTTCCACAAAAAAAAAAAAGAGAAGAAGCTTAATTATATATAAGGAGGCTAGCTAATCTTAAAAGATACATTCTTATGTAATAAAATATTTATTAGTTACTTAAATTTATTTATTTATTTATTTATACTATTCTGGATAATAAATTGCAATACTACTTATTGACTGGTAGGTTTACAAAAATGTAGTAGATATCGTCCAGAAGCATTGATACAAATAATTCAACAAAATGAAACTACATATAAAATTAAGTCCATATAAGTCGTTTTATTAGATGAGAAAGAATGGAAAGCAACACAAAATACAAAATAATGCATCCAATTCATTGAATTATTTTATTCAAATTCTTTGAGATTTATTGATTTTTTTTAAGATATAACAAAATTATTATTTTGAGAGTAATTTTCTTACTTAGATTATAATTATCACACCTCTTATTAACTTAAAATTTGATATATTTTATTAAGTGGTGATAAAATAAAATGATCCGAATTGGTTTTTTTTTTCTTTAAAATTATATATATATTGATGTTTTAATTATAACCACAATTAATAAAGAGTTTATCAATTCGTTAATTGTTTAATTTATAAATTGTAAAATTACAGATGGGTTTAGTTGGAGAGAAGCTAGACATAGACTTTGTCATATCAACAGGTGACAACTTTTATGATAATGGTTTAACTGGTGTGGATGATTCAGCATTCAATGAATCCTTCTCCAATATCTACACTGCCCCAAGTTTGCAGAAACAGTGGTATATTGGTAACATTTCTTTTTCCAATTATTTCTTAATATTTTTATTTTATTATTTGTATAAATATAATTATGACAGTGTTGAAACTCACGTCATTTCATTACCCACAAAAAAAAAACGAATATCAGAATGTTTGGTCCTCTTAATTATTAACATTTACAATTCATGATATTGGCAGTTTTAGGGAACCATGATTATCGTGGGAATGTTAAAGTTCAATTGAGCCGTGTCCTAAGGAAAATTGATCGAAGATGGATTTGCTTAAGATCATTCATAATAAATGCAGGTAAGGTAGTGCAATTATTTTCTTCATTGTTTTTTTTTTATTTATTTACATCAATCAATAAGTAATTAATTTTAAGAAATTATTTATTCTTTGTGATTTTGTTAATGAAATTTTATCTTATTTATTTCAAGTCATATTTTCGAACTCTATTAAATATTATTTGAGAAGAAAAATCATTACAATGTTGTGGAATTGTTTTTTCAAGATTTTATTTTATCGTTATCGTTGATGAACTAATTGTTAAATCAAAATTAACAAGAAAAATCTTGAATCATCTAAATTTGTTTTATGTTTTTCTTCATGTTAATATTTGATTTTTACAATTCATTTCCCAAGATTGTTATGGAATTTAATAATAATATTTTACCAAGGTTTCATTTTTCTTACTTCTTCTTTTAATACGCAGAAATAGTAGAGTTTTTCTTTGTGGATACAACCCCATTTGTAGATGAGTACTTTACAAATCCTAAAGGACATACCTATGATTGGAGAGGTGTATTGCCTAGGCAGCGTTACCTTTCACGTCTCTTAAAGGTAACTTCATAAAACTAAGTGGTAAAAATTCACAATTTCACAGTTTAAATTAGGCATATTGCATTGAAAAAATTTCAAATCATTTACAATCACGTGTAACCGCATTACACATACGTAACATGGTTACACAAGAAAAAAAAAATTTCATTGCAAAATAGATCTAATTAAAAATACATTATTAATATTTGCAAAACTGACCTTCTGATTGAAATATTACTCTTAAACTCTACAAAGCTTGACCGTAATTATCAATGTCAAAAATCCTCTCAAAAACTTTATTATGACTATTACATTGAAAAAAATTCAAATCATTTATACAACCATATAATCACTTTACACATGTGTGTGAGGTTTTCACGCAGGTGTGTAATTTGTTTTTTAATTTTATTACAAAATAGATTCAACTTAAAATATCTTATTAATATTTATGAAACTCAATGAAAGATAAAACCTTCTTATTGAAATATTACTATTGAATTACGTAAAGTTTTACCATTGAAAGTTTATAAAATACGGACTTAATTAACTTAAAAGATGATGAATAGGTTATTTTCAATTTTTATTAATTTATAATTTAATAACTTAAACAAAACGATCGGGCATGCAATCGTAGGTAAGAATAAAACAAAAAAATTAAACAATAATGCACGATAATTTTAAGTAGAAACAACTTAGGTCACAACCATAACTTAAAGAGAAAAACCATTAGAGCACCTAACTTTCCATTATGAAAAACAAATGTTTAAGTACAAACTCGGTCTTATGCTACCCTCCTTAGGATACTGCCACAATGTACTTTACTTATAAGCCCTGCTCTATTTTCATAGTTTATAGTATTAGCATGATCAATATCTAGACTAACATTCTAATAAACTTTCCACCAATCAGCTACGTTCACGAATCAATTGCAAATGGGTTAGCACAAAAACAAAAGTGTTCGTATGTGTTTTAGAACATATTTAATAATGAATAACCCTAAACAAATGATTTAATAACTATATCAAATAAATCAAAATCAATTGTCAACCCTAGAACAATCAGTTAAACACAGTTCATTAATGATAGCTTCTTTAAAGATTAATAATCAAACTAAATAATTATAATATGACACACATAATTATTTGATCTAACAAATTTAAAAACAAAAATAAAGAAAAAACTATAAGAACATATGATCAAATTATCATAAACTAATTAGGCATATTATTCAATCAAATACAACTATCAATGTTTGATAAATTAACCAAATAAAGAAGTATAAAGAATTATGATCTTATATTTACAAAACAAGAGAGATATTAAGAAGAAGCTGTAGTTGATTGAAACAATGAGCAATAGGTTTTATATATAGGAAAAATTAAAGCCCTTAAACCTGTAATTAATAAATATCTTTTCTATTACAAATAGTATTAATAATACTCGTCAATCAAGAAGAGTTATTTTAAAGTAGACTCGTTAATCAAGAAAACTTTTATTTAAAGAAGAGTTATTTTTAACTAAGATTTAGCCTATAATTTAGGTTATATCTTATCTAATATTTTAGCATATATATTATTCTATATTTTGACATATATCTTATCCTACATTTTAGTTTAAAATTTAAGATATATATTCAAAACAATAAAACACATTAAAGAATAGACTAAATGGTAGTTTCATAAATTGATTCAAGCTTAAATAAATATTTTAGCAGCAAAAATACTTTTAGAATTATAAACATATGCTATTAAATGTATAATTACAATCATATATATCATAACTGTAACAAATATACGTAAAGTACGACTATCTAAAATTCGAACGTTTTTTCGACTTTGTTTGAAAACTTGATAACAAGCTTAAAAACAAGTTTACATGCAAATATTTTGTTCACGAAAATAACCAACACTTCCGATCCCTAAATTATCAATGCCAAAAAAACTTCTCTTTCTAGATAAATTTATTATACGTTTTCTTTTCTTTTCCTTTTTACATGAAGGGATTAATTAGAGTGTGTTTGTTTTATTTTATGGCATTGCTATAGAATCTGGATTCAGCACTAAAACATTCAAGTGCAAAGTGGAAGATAGTGGTAGGTCACCATACAATCAAAAGCGCTGGACATCATGGTAACACTACAGAGCTTGAATCAGAGCTTCTCCCAATTCTTAGGGTAACAATCACATTCCTTGCAATCTCTTACTAACGAATTTTTATAAGTAAAACAAGTTATTATGTGACACAATTTAATTGTATATGTTAAACTTCAATTAGACATTACAGTTGAGCCAAATTGAGATTGTCATATCAAGTGCGTTTGTGATCGAAAGCCGTACTCAATCTAAAAACCTATATTTGTTTTTGTTCTACAAAGTAGTATAAAACTCTAAATGTATGGTACTCACATATGTTTCTTACAGGAAAATAATGTTGATATTTATGTAAATGGGCATGATCATTGTTTGGAACACATTAGTGACAGTGAGAGGTAAATCTTATAAAGAAATATAAATAAATAATATTCATTTTTTCCCTCTCCATTTATTTTGGCTTGTTTCTTTGATTCAGTAAAATCCAATTTTTAACAAGTGGAGGTGGGTCCAAGGCATGGAGAGGAGATATAAAATGGTGGAAACCAGAGGAGTTGAAGTTGTACTATGATGGCCAAGGTTTTATGTCAGTGGAAATAGCTAAGAATGAGGCCAATATTGTATTCTATGATGTTTTTGGAGTTGTATTACATAAATGGAGTCTCTCCAAACAACTTGTTTCAGATGTGTAAATAAATGTCTTCCCTTAAATAATAGACTAAAAATACCTTTAACATCAATTTTTCTCTAGCTCTATCAAAAATCAAAATTTAATGTTCAAGTTAACAGTATTATTGTTATGCATGCCTATAAATTACTATAGACTTGCTATTTTCACATATTCTCAACATTTTTCAAAACATAGATCAAAACATACAAAATAAAATATATCTAAAATGTATGTACGTTTGTGTGTGTCTTGATGCAGCATGGAAGGAAAGACTTATTTGAATGAGACATTAGGGATTTTAGGAGAGAAGAATAATTGAGGAAAGAACAATAATCAATATGTTCATCCATCAAACAAGTCTCAGATTACAAGGACAAAAGATGCCTTTAACCACTAAGAAATGAATTTACCTAAAAGGACCCAAAATGGGTCAAAATGCACCAAATATGACTTTTTTTTATTAAAAAGAGCACCACCAAAAGGTTGCGTTAATATGTAATAACCAGTCACCAAAATTAGATCAAATTTCTTTAATTTTCTATCTTTTTCCCCCTATTTTTCAACATCTTTTACCCTATATATCTACTTTTTTCAACCTTAGTTCACCTACTATAGTCGGTCAAAACCAACTATTGGGGGGTGGCAATTTGTAATACAACACAGGAACATGATAGAAAACGAGTAGCACGATATGATTTTGACATGCCACGCATAACTCGTTTCAAAAATATATCAAACACGACATGACAATACAAGTTAACTCGTTAAACAAATATTTTATTATTATTTTTGTCAACATAATTTGAAAAAATAAAATATATAACCAGTAAGTGTTAATTGGAAGAATAAGGCTTAAACCTTAAATGTATATATATGTAGAGAGATCACTCCAGTGTATGACTGGTTCTGTTTCCTATATAACGAAATTTCACATGTTCATATGTTGGTGTTAAACAAGCATCAAAATCTGACCTCCAGTGGACAAACCAGTGATCCGTTTCAGTCAAACGAAATAGTGAACATAGATTGATGGGATTTCCAATGCTCTAAGCTTCTTATTATTTGATGGTGCAACTTGCATGCATAACCTTCCCATAAGACAATAGCAATAGAAAAATCTGCCCAATCAAAGTGTTGATCCATGCTTGAATCACAACTCAATGGTCTCAAAATTGTCTCTGCTGGATGATAATCCTTCAAAAACAATACTTTATGACTCTTAATTTGGTTCTCCTGTGATTTTGATAATTGCTCCACCTTGTGGCTTCCTACTTTAACTTCAGTACCTCGCAGTTCTGAGACTTTCCAATTGCAGTATTGCACCACCTGGTCATATTGATTCAACAACGACAATGAAATGCCCAAAAGATATTATAATCTAAAGGCAAAATTAAGTTCAAGAACTAGTGCTCTAACATACTATTGGCCTTAAAACCAATGAATAATAATAGAAATAAATGCAACTGGTAGTCAGAGAAGTAACAATTTAATTGTATTCAATTCATCATAAAATAAATTTTATAACCTTTATCAAAAGAGTGTAAAAAGTTGTTAAGAAACCAACTCTCACAAAAAAATGACCAATAATATTTATACATCTATTACTCTCCTAAAAGTATATTACTCTCCTAAAAGTATTAGTTCCATGCACCATGCAGTCCCAACATTTGAAATTCAACAATTAAGGTTATTAAGATTTGCACAAAATTACTCTAACTCTAATATCATTTTAAAAGAGTGTTGAGAAACAATTCTGTAAAACACTTGAACTATTGAGAAATGGCCAATAATAATTTTAAAAAGGAGCATTAGTATATTACCTGAAGTGCATGCAAGATGTTTGTAAATTCATAGTCAAACAACTCATATTTCCGGGCCAAACGCAGTGGCTCCATCAGTAACTCTGAGATGTCAGAATGTAAGCTCTCATCTTGTGAATAGAGTATGTCAAATCCCAAAACATGCAACCTTGCCCAGCATACATCAAAACCCACTTTGTCACTAGAAGCTTGGCCAAGTGAAAACCAGTACATATTAATAGAGGCTGGCGAAGGAAGCCATGGATTGCAAATGTTCTTATGAAGTGAGCTCTGTGACAGACGAGAGATAAGTCTAGTGTCCTCATCATGGGCACTATCACGACTGAACCACAATGTAAGTGTAAGTCTTTCACCACCACTAATCTGTCAAGAACAAAATAGCATCAGTAAAACAGAACTTAAAAATATCAAGTGATTAAAGGTCAGGATAAGTTGGCTGAACTATCTCAAGAGAATAAAATATTTCAAGCATTTGAGATTAGGAATGGAAACAGGTGGGTTCAGGCCAGATCTGACCCGACCTGCAAGACAATATGAACCGATCCATTTCAGAGCATTTGGATTGGGTTGATATCCGTGGGTCAAACCCGGCCCGCTGAACACTCTTTTTTTTTTTGGTTTCTTGTTCCTCCTTTTTCTAATGAAACTGTAATCCTATATTTTATTGTAGTGACAATAATTGAAAATATTAATCTTAGTATATTTGATTGCATAATCATTTAGAATAACTTTATTTTACTAGATCTGAATGTTAATTAGTTCTTAAATGATTTTTTTAAACCCATGAGGGTTTTTTTTCAATGTATAATTATATCAAAATTGTGCAAAATATAATGGAATTCTTTCTAATGTGTGATATTTCATGACCCTATATATGCATTCCGATAGAAATTTTGAAAGAAGCTTTAATTGAAGCTGAATATGATATTAATATGAGATGTCAAGTTCATGCACAACTATTCAAGAAAATAAAAATGAACTCCTTCAATATTGTATAATCTTGTATTTTCAAAGTAAAATATACTATTAGCTTTGGACTTTGGAATGATTATTCAAAAAAGGCCTACAGTGGGTCCTCTTCTTCGTCTTCATCAAAAGAATTAATATCCTCCGCATCTTCAAACTCACCAATATCATATTTTGAAAACTTTAAAACGAATTTCACTATTGAAAAGACAAACAAGAATGATTATTAATAATTAAACAAACTAACAAATTTAACAATAATAGCATAATATAAAAGATTTAAACTATTAAATTTAGACCAAAGTCAGTCTTGAGCACACATTTATTCCTCTACAGTGGATGACTTCATTCTACTGCGATGCTTGGACACAACCCTACCACTTGTGCTAAACACTTATTCTATAAACATACACACAATAGATTGAAGTCATCCACAATAGAGGCATTGAGGCATTGATGTGTGCCCAAAATTAGCTTTGGTCTCAATTTGATAATTTGAATATTTTGTGTTATAATATTATTGTTAAATTTGTTAGTTTGTTTAATCATTAATCATTCTTGTTTGTGTGTTTACTAGTGAAATCCGTCTCAAAGTTTCCAAAGTATGATATTGGTAAGTTTGAAAATGTGGAGAATATTGATTCTTCTTATGAAGGCAAAGAAGAAGACTTAATGACTATTGACCTTTCTTGAATAATCACTCCAAAACTAATCGTATATTCTACTTTGAAAATACAATATCGAAGGAGTTCATTTTTATTTTCTTGAACAATTGTGCATAAACTCGACATGTCATGTTAATATCATATCAAAGTTCAATTAAAGATTCCTTCAAAATTTCAGTAGAATGTATAAATAGGGTCATCCAATACCACATTTGTAAGAATTCCATTATATTTTGCACAATTTTGATGTAATTATATATTGAGAAAAACAATAATGGTTTAAAAAAATCTTTTAAGAACTAGTTTAACTTTCAACTCTAGTAAAATAATGTTATTTTAAATGATTATATAATTAAATATACTAAAATTAATATTTTCAATTACTGTAAGTTTGTTGCTACAATATAAATATAGGATTACAGTTTCACTAAAAAAAGGAGAAAAAAAGTCAATGGGTCCAGTTTTTAACCCACAAATATCACCCGCACCCGAATGTCGTGAAATGGATCGGTTCATATTGGCTTGCGGGTTAGTTTGGTTGGTTCAAATCTAACCCGAACCAACCCATTTCCATTCCTAGTCTTTACATGCTTATTAGCATAAAATTTCCATTCAACCATCCTTATTCATGTAGGTGCCTGCATGCATGAATATACGTTTGTATGTTATATAGCATTTTGCTTGTTATGTCTCCGGACACAGGTATAAATACAGGTTTCTAGTACTGTAGATAGGAGCTGCATATGACTGTTACATTGCCTATAGTAGATAATGTAATTGATATATGAACTACAAGAAATGTTTCAGATAGAGGTGTCCAGCAACATAACAAGCCAAATGTTCAGCAATAGATCTCTCTCACACACTAGGTACATGACCCCAAATTTTAAGATGGATTTTGACACAAATATTTGGACTTTACCAGCCGTTAGAGTGGTAAAGCTTGCTATTATCTAGGGAAAACACCGGTTCTATTCTCCACCCCATTTATTGTTTGGTCAAAACAATTGATGTCCTTTTGAATTACATTGATCAATGGTTAAGATTTATATTTTTAAGCATTATCTATAAGACTATAACTCATACATTTACTGGACTGACATGCCTTTCACCACTTTTCTTTCTCTAATCATCTACCTCCGCACAATATATCAAACTTCTCTTCTCTCTCATTCAATTAATTATTGCAAAGACACCTATAAAATAAAACCGGAAACATATTTGGAACACCTCAATATAAAAGTTTAAATACCTTTTGAGTACTCAAATTTTATTTATCTTTCTTGATTTGATTAACAATAATTAATAAGATCGGATAGGTGTGCTTCACTTATTATAGGGATGGAAGTGGGTGGAGACTGAAGAGAGCATAGAGTTTCAATGTGATAAAGTTGAAGATAATACTTGAAAAGATAAACATTCATAGCCACTTATATTAACTGAATCTAAATAGCTAAAATTTGTGTCAAGATCTATGAAAAATATTGGAGCCATAGAACTTGCACCTAGATAAATTTGAAGATAGAGGAGGGGGGAAGGGAGAGAGAGTATAAGTTACCTCATCAACACCATGAGTATTGCGGTTGTCAGCTGTGTATATCACCACATCCTAACAAAGAATATGCCTCATGACAATCCACAATTATGTAAGAAGACCAATAATCAACCTCAAATAAATTATGGATATTTGATTACCATAGCACATGCAAAGAAAAAGACAACTTAAAGCAATCATTGACAATCTTCACTTACTCCACCCCTGGGCGCAATAGTTTTTGGCTCCCCATCTTGGAAGTAGAAAAGTCCACCTTTAAAATCTTTCTCATAGGTGTTCAAATAACAAACTGCCTTTTAAAATCAGCATAAAAAATAGTCAGTGCAGATAGAAAAATCTATATAGATGGTAACAATGCAACAAAGAGAAAAAAAGTAGCAGAAAGCAGTGCATAACATGAGAGGTAAAATCCTATATTATCAATAGGATTCATCTATTATGTATGCAGAAAGCTTATGATCAATACATGCAGAGGAAGCAAGCAGAGACGACATATTTGATGCCCCAAAATAGTATGTATTTATTGTACATAATTGACTTAACCCCAAAATAACACGTTAACTTGTACATGGAGTATACATATGTATATCTTTAGTTTATTTGCACTTTGTATATAACTGAATGTACATTATGTATATATGTTATATACAATCCACATGATGTTTTGAAATCAATTCGATTATATACAAGGTGTACATGCTATTTAGGGCTGGACTCGAGACAACATCCATGGAGCACATGCTAGAATATAAAGCTCATCAGTAGGTAGTGCTTGTATGTCTGTATATTTTTAGTGTGTGTGTGCACACACATGTTTGAGAAATGGTTGTCTGAAGTGACATATACGCACCGTGAAGTCACGTTGTTTAAGATAAGGTTTATTATCATCACTATGCCACCCAATGCTTGCTCCACGAACCCAGCTGAATGCACAATAATAGTTTCATCAGATATTTCAAACATAATATGAATAAAAATAACAAGATATAAAGGCTTCTTAAAAGTGAGGAGCAAAATGCATTTTATACGACCATTTAAAATGTGTTAAAGTGGTAAGAGGAAAAGAAAAAGGTGAATGTGCATATTCCATTTTGTAATTCATTCTGCATATAAGCTACCAGATTGAGTTAGAAATGTTATGCATTAAAAAAGGGGGCAGTTTTGCAGATTATTTCCTTTAAATTAAGTTCAAGAATTAAGCCTTTGATGTACCAATTATAGGATTACAGAATAGATTTGATTCTGTTCCATGGATGATAAATCTCATTCCTCTTGACCTACTATGGTTCCAATAAAAATTACTTCTAATTTATTACTAGACTAATTCTACTATTTACTAGCCACAAGTCAAAGATCAACCATACAGATAGAGAAAATCTTACAAATATCTTTACTATAATCTTTGGAACATTTACAAAGACATCCTTATAAACGACCAACCCTCTTATGTCCGAGTAGAGAATAAACAAGACTTCACACCTCTCAAGCAGTAGAACAAGTGTACTTGTACAAAGCCAATTAAACATTCTTGGCCCATAAAATCCAATCCAACACCATAACACACCCTCCATTTAACCTTAGTAAGACCCAACAATAATTGCAAGTCCAAACCATTCAATTTTTACGCACAAAAAAAATGTTAGATCCCTGGATAAGTAACCAACTGAATATCCATTTTAGTTGCCTCCTGTTCCTAGGCCAAGTTAGTCCTCCATGAGCAGTTGACAGCAGTTTTCTGTGCAATAAAGACTTTGATTTGTTTCCCATTTTACCATCATCATATTGACTTCATTGTCTAAATAAAACATAAGAATAGTAATATTATTTCCATTCAATTCCAATTGATATTAGCATTCTCATTACCTTTCTATCAGTGAACCACACAAGACCATAAAGTAGCTCTTGACAGACAATAACGAGGTGAATCTCAACTTCTCAAGGTACCTAATTTCTGTGGTCATGTACTTACATATAATACATCAGTGAACAAATGGAGATATTGGCATAGGCTTGAAATAGGGAAAAGTACCTGTGAGTCTCTTATCGTTGGTAAGAGGGACTCCATTTTGCTTTTAAGAGGGATACCTAGTCTTTAAATATTGGGACTAAAGTAACTAAAGTGCTTAAAAGGTAAGGACTAACCTCTTGAAAGCTAATTAATGCTCAAAACGTTGTTAAGTGTACAACTAAGCTAATTAGTTTAAGCGTCCCTATCACCAAAACCTATGTTACAAGTGAAGTATCCATGTCCAAACCATACGACATGAACATGAATGTGGGTACTCGACACTCTAATTTGGTAAAAATTTACATAAAATTAAGAAAAATGGACGTTCCAACAATCAGACGTATCAAAATGTTTATGACCTTTGATGTCATTCAGTGTAACATAGACCAAAACTAATGGACAGAAACGACCTTGCACCCCTTGAAATATAAAAATCTAATTCTCCTCTATCCCCAGCTAAATTACTATAAACTAACTTTGATAGATGGAGTCATGGTAGCAAATATCAGTTGAACAGAAGCATAGGTGAATTCCACTAATGAATAGAAAGTATATCTAGTTGTGTAAATCCAACATTTGTGGAGGCCATCTTAGAAGAAAAGCAACCAAGTAACTTCCAAATATATGAATAATTCATTAAAGTTGATGAAAAATCCAAACCCACCTGATCAAACCGGTGAACTCAACAAAGAGTTCATACTCGCACCCAAAGAATTCCTCTACCTTATCCTTCAATCTCTCTGTTATAGTTTTAAGAATTCAAAAGAAATAATCAAATATATAGTCGAAAACACAGCTATGAGGGTTTTCAAAATACCTCTGATGGGGATGAAAGGCATGACAAGATGTGCAGAGTTAGTAGCAATGAGATGGGAAAGTGTAGTTGAGAAAACATTGGGTCTGTAACCCACCGTACTGCAACTCTTGTGAATAAACTCCAGTTCCTGAACTGATCAGATGTGCACTTAACTAATACTCATAATTTACTCTTTTCAATGCATAAAAAAAATCCAAGAAATCAATTAGGGAAAAAGAAAAAGAAAAACCCAGGTAAAAGAAGACGGGTTTACCTTGCATTCTTCGAAGGATATGAAATTGTGGAGTATGAAGCGTGGGTGATTGCGGTCGGCCATTGCTTTTATCTTGCTGCCATTACTGCCGTTTACGAGGAAAAAAAACCATCCCTTAGTACTTGTTGTAAATATTCTAAGTAAAAAACAAATTGAAAAAAAAGAAAAGAAAAATACATATTGTAAATTTTCCCGATTGTTCCACGTTATTCAAAAACATATCTTTCAAAGTATTTATAAGATATTAAGTTAAGATTTAGGATCGAACATTAAAACATGCCAATGTTCGACGGGTCTGGTACGGTGAGATCATAGAAACTTTATTTTTTAAAATATATTTTATTTAATTATTTTAATTTAAAATTAAATATTATTTTATACACATTTTTATATCAATTTTTTTATATTTATATATATTTTATTATTATAACGAAATAAAATTATTTATTTTATATTTATTAAAAAATATTAAATTTTTAAATTTTTTTAAATTTTTATCTAAAAGGTGTATATACTCATAAATATACGTGGATATACTTAGTCCTATACGATCTATCGTTTTATCGTATATAGCCTCATCAATCCAACGTATGACATTGTTACACTCTTAATTCCACCGGTTGATAAGTCTCACATGTATATCTTAAGCGAGAATTTTACATGAGTCGTCTATCATTTTTCGCGTACAATCTTGATACAACTTTAAAATAAATCAAATTTTTCTATATAAATACAAAACAACATTCTATAAAATGTAAGTAGTATTAGAATTTTACTATAATTAAGAGAAAAAAATAAAAAAAATTACAAAATTATAACTCAATACAAGAATTAAGAAAACAAATTCAAGAGGCAATAAAAAGAGTTGAAGATCATATTTAAGAACACAAATCTTAAGATTTCTTGTTCTTTCTCTTTATTGTTATTATGAATTTATTATTTTCTATAAATAACTAACTTTATATTTGATTATGAGTGATTTCAAATTACTAGATATAATTTACAATATTCTATTAATAAATCGAACATGTGTGTTTAATCTTAATCCAATTTGATTATTGAAATTGAATGTTTTTGATAAATTAAATTTAGAGAGTTTATTTTATATTGTTTATTAGAAAAGTTTGAATTAAGAGCTTGTTTAATTCAATAAATATGTAAGAAACAATTGAGGCTTTTGAACTTGTAAATTTACCTAAATTGGTATATATTTTTTGATTTGTAATACATGCTAGTAGTGGATAATGATCCTATAATTGTTCTTTTATTTATATCTTTATCATAATCTTTAGATCTTATTTTTATCTTTATTAATCTTTAATTGATAACACTTATTTGTTATATATTAATTTATGACATCTTAAATAATTTAAAACAAGATTTAAATTGACTATTCATCTAAACACATTAATTTTTAACACTATATTGTCGGAGATTTTCGTTAAATTAACTATTGTTTACTTTTATTTATTTTTAGATATTTTGTATTAAAAATAAAAACAATGCTTTATTTTTATTTTTATTTGTTCATATTTGTTTTTGTTTTATATTTACTTAATTTGTTTATAATCTTTATTTACTTTTCAAAGTCTACGATTTGAGATCAAGTTCACAAATTGTATAATTTCTTAAGCAAACAATTTAGAATTTTTTTCTAAATTCAAGCAATTCATCTAACGATTAGAATCATCCATCCATGTAGAAAGAGTTGTGAATAATCTTAATCAAACTCTTAGCGAGATGGCCACACCAACTTTAGATCAACAACCATTATGCATTCAATACAATGACAAATAGTGATGTTCTTGAATTGAAGTTTGTCACGATTCATCTCTTGCCTACTTTGTGAGGTCTAGTTAATGAAGATCTAAACAAGCATTTAAAGGAATTTCATGTGATCTATTCTAGCATGAAACCAAATGACACTATTAAGGAAAGGGTAAAACTCATAGCATTTCCATTCTCTTTAGTGAACAAGGCTAAAAAGTGGTTGTACTACTTACCATATGGAACTATAAATAGTTAGAATTAGATGAAATAGCTCTTTTTGGAGAAATATTTTCCATCTTCTAGGTCAATCTAATCAAAAAAGAAATATGTGGTATTCAACAATATAATAGGAAAAATCTATATATGTAGTGAGAGCGGTTCAAGAAATTTTGTGCAATTCTTAATCCATTAATACTTCTATGAAGGATTTATACCCATGGATAGAAGCATGATAGATGTAACAAGTGGTAGAGTTTTAGTTAATAAGACTCCTGAAATTGTAAGGAGTTTGATTGCCACTATGGCTGTAAATGCTCAACAGTTTGGCACCCATTCTAACCCACCATAGAAGGTCAATAAAGTTGGAGTTCCTAGTAATATTAAACAACAATTGAACACCCTCATTACAATTGTGCAATAATTAGAATTCAAACAAGTTAAAGCATATGGAATTTGCAATAACATTGGACATCCAAGAGACATATGTCATACTATTAAGATCCTAATGTTGAATAAGAAAATACTATGGGGGGATACCAAGGACAAAAAAGACAAATATATGATCCATATTCTAACACTTACAATCCTAGTTTGAGGGATCATCTTAACTTTAGCTATTTTGGACACAATCAAGCAGCTTCCCTTGTTAATCCACTAGATTGTCCTCTTCCAATAGGCCAACAACCTTATCAAGTGAGACTACAAAATCCTCATTCACCTCAAGGTAAATCTTTAGAGGATTTAATAAGTACTATAGCATCCAACATTGCTCAATTTTAAAAAGATATTATCACAAGGATCTAGTAAACTTCCCTCTCAAACAATGGCCAATCCTCAAAAAAATGCTAATGCTATATCATTGAGAAGCAGTAAACATCTTGAAGAAGCTCACAAGGAACAAAGAAAGAAAGTGAGATTAAGGATGAGCTAATTTAAGAACAAAAAAACAATTATGATAAAGTGAAAAACAAGACAATTGATAATAAGGAAGCAAAATAATCACCTAAGGTACAATCTAAAGTTTCAATTTCTACTTGTGAACTCTCTATTACTTTTCCTAGAAAGTTTGCAAAATCCAAGAAGGAGGTACACGAGCAAGTAATCTTGAAAACTTTTCAAAAAGTACAAATTAACATTCCACTGTTGGATGCCATCAAGAAAGTGCCACGCTATGCTAAATTTCTCAAGGAATTGTGCACCAATAAGAGAAAGCTCGAAGGTGAATAAATGGTAAACATGGGAGAGAATTTCAGTAGTTTTACAAAGGAAACTTCCACAAGAATGCAAAGATCTAGATAGTTTCATCATACTATGCACTATAGGTAACATTAAGGTTGAAAGATCTATGCTAGATCTAGGATCTTCAATTAATGTTATGCCTTACTCAAATTATGTTACTTTAAATCTTAGTCTCCTTAAAGAAACCAATGTGTTATCCAACTCATTAATTAATCTAATACTTATCCAAAGTGAGTTTTAAAAGATGTTTTAGGGTAGGTTAATAAGGTTATCTTTTCAATCGATTTTTATGTGCTTGATATGAAAGGTGACTCTACTAATAAGTTCACACCCTTAATTTTGGGTAAATCATTCATGAGAACCACCCAGACAAAGATAAATGTGCATATTGTAATTCTAGCTATGTAGCTTCATGTAGAGGTTATTTGCTTCAATATCTTTGAAGCGATAAGGTGCCCTAATGAATATAATTGTTTTTTTTTGTTGATGTATTTGACTCTTTAGCATATAAAATGATTGATGTCAAAAGTACAGAACTATTAGAGGTTGCCATAAGGAATAGTATGATAATCGAATATTTAAGTGATGAAAAAGAAAATATTGACTAAGTAGAGGAATTTAAGGAGATTGTCACCTCTCTTAACTCTTCTCCAAAGATAAACCCAAGGTACAATATTTTCTATATTTCTCTTCCTATTTCTTATGAGAAACCTTTGAGTTCCATTGTGTAGGAACCCATCTTGAAGCTCAACCATCTCTCAGAAAAAATCTCAATTGTGTATAATTAAGAGACAGAGACACATTTCTCGTGATTATAGCATCTAAGCTTTTAACTATTTAAGAAGAAAGCTTAATTTTTATTTTGGGAAATTACAAATCCCTAATTGGGTAGAAAACTGCCAACATTAAGAGAATTAGCATCTCTATGTGCATACACAGAGTATCACTTGAAGATGAGGTCAAACCAGCAAGAGAATCATAAAGGTGATTGAATCCATCAAATATGAAAGTGGTCAAGAAAAAAGCTATCAAGCTATTGGAAGTTAGTGTAATTTTTCCAATTTTAGATAGCAAGTGGGTTAACCTAGTCCAACTGGTTCCAAAAAAGTTAGGGGTTATAATGGTGAAGAATAAGGATAATGATTTAATTCCTATCCAACTTCAAATCAAGTTGCAAATTTGCATTGATTTTCAAAAGCTTAACTCTATGGCTCATAAATATCATTTTTCTTTACATTTTATTGATTAAATACTTTAGCGTTCAGCAAGTTATACTTACTATTATTTTCTTGATGATTATTTTTGGTAATAATTAGATTTTCATTGCATTGGAAGACCAAGAGAATACAACATTCACTTGATCCTTTGGAATCTTCACTTATAAATACATGTCATTTGGCCTTTGTAATGCCCTTACCACCTTTCATAGGTGTATGATAAATATACTTTTCAATTGTATGGAGAGCATTATAGAAGTGTTCATGAATTATTCTCCTATATATGGAGATTCATTTTATAATTGCCTCAGTAACCTTACATTAATTATAGAGAGATGTGTAGAAAGTAACATTATACTTAATTAAAAAATGTTATTTTATGGTAAATCAAGGTATAATTTTAGGATGTGTGACATCTTCTAAGGAATATAAGTTGATAAATCTAAAATAGATCTTATGCATGTGAGGGAGGTTCATTCTTTTCTTGGTCATGTAGGATTTTATAGAAGATTTATATAAGATTTCTCAAAAATAACAAGACCTTTATGCTAGTTGCTCCAAAAAGAGGTGGTCTTTGTTTTCAATGAAGAGTGCCTTAAAGCATTTAACGAATTTAAATAACTTTTAATCACAATACCTATCATTAAGATACTTGACTAGAGTCTACCATTTGATTTAATGTGTGATATAAGTGACCATAAAATTAGAGTTATTTTGGGACAAAGGATTGACAAGCCACCAAATGCCATATATTATGCATCATGGACTTCAAAAGATGCCTAATTTAATTACTCTATAGCGGAGAAAGAGCTTTTAACTATGATTTTTGCTTTAGAAAATTTTTGATCATATCTAAGTGGAACTAAAGTAATTGTTTTCTCTTGTTGTATAGCTTTTAGGTACTTGCTCATAAAGAAATATTCCAAGCCAAAACTAATAAGATGGATTCTTCATCTACAAGAATTTGACCTTGAAATCAAAGATAAAAAAGAAGCGAAAATGTAGTAGAAAATCACCTTAATACATTAATTCAAGAAGAGGAACCAATTTCAATAAGAGATGACTTTCTAGATGAGCAACTACTTGAGACCAAATTGTTTACTAGGTATGCAGGTATAGTGAACTACTTGGTTGCTAAAAAGTTTCCAAAAAACCTATCACAAGTTATCAAATTCAAACTCAAGTAGGTTGTTAAAAAAATATGTGTGGGATGACCTCACTATTTGGAAACATTGTACATACCAATTGATAAGAAGGTGCGTACCTGACACCGAGTTTACTTATATTATAAATTTTTGTCATTCTTATGCATATGGGGAACATTTTGAAGTAAAATGAACCACTTTCAAAGTCTTAAAGAGTAGATTTTATTGGCCAAAATTGTTCAAAAATGCATTCACCTTTTGCAAAACATATGATTGTTGTCAACAAACAGATAACTTGGGCTCTAGGAGTTAAATGCCATAAACTTCAATTCTTATTGTTGAAATCTTTTATGTTTAAGATATTGATTTCATTGGACTTTTTCAATTTTCTTATATATATATATATATATATTATTTGCTCTAGATTACATGTCTAAGTGGGTGGAAGCTAAAGCCATCAAAACTAATGACTCTAAAGTTGTTATGAATTTTTTGAGGTCTAACATCTTTGCTAGGTTTGGAATACAAGTTATTATCAATGATGGTGGACTACATTTTTGCAATGGGACTTTTTGGACTTTACTTAAAAAGTACAATGTCAATTGTAGAGTCACTACTATGTATCACCCACAAACAAGTGGATAAGTTGAAGTGTCCAATAGAGATCAAGTCCATCATTGAAAATAAAATCAAACACAGTAGAAAGGATTAGAGCTTAAACTAGGTGATGCATTATAAACATATAAAAATGCATATAAAATACCAATTGGGATGTCATCATTCCAATTGATGTATATCAAATCTTGTCATCTACCAGTTGAGTTAGAGCATCGAGAATTTTGGGTTGGGAAACAATTTAACATAGACTTAGATGAAGCTGGAGGATGTAGAAAATTAAAAATGAATGAGTTAGAGAAAATTATAAATGATGCCTATGAAAGCTCAAAAGTTTGCAAATGCAAAATATAGGCATTTCATGACAATATGATATCAAGGAAAAAATTCACCATTGGTGATAAAATTCTCTTATTCCATTCACGCCCTAAACTATTTTTAGATAAGTTACAATCTTGTTAGGCTGGTCCATTTATTTCACTAAAGTTTTCTCTCATACTGTAATTGAAATATGAAGCCAAAACATGAGTAAAGAATTCAAAATTAATTGACACATATTGAAGCCATACTATAAACGTTTTCCACCAATCAATATAGAGGAGGTGACTTTACATGAAATAACAGATTTGGATGGTGAAAGATACATATGAGACAAAGTCAAGCTAAAGACGTTAAACTAAGCACTTTGTGAGAGACAACACACCAGATTTTTTTTCTACTCCCTTTTTACTTATTTTTACATTATATATATATATATGTGTGTGTGTGTGTGTGTATGTGCGCGCGCACATACTCGCTTATATTGAGGATGATATAAGAATTAGATGTGTGAGAGTGTTAACACATCATTATCTTTATTTTTCTATGCTTTATTACTTTATCATGTTTAAGGATGCATATTTTAGGATTAGTATGCTCTAGGTAGCACATAAGTTTTTTGTTTTTAGTATTTATTTATTTCCTTTTTTAATGATAGTTAGGATTCATAGAGGGGTTTAGAATCAATCAAATATTCTATCTTTATTTTCTATCTCTTTGATGAAATTGGCTAAATAATATTAGGTCAAAAAAGATAATGAATGTTGATGGAGTCTTGATCTTGTTTCTAAGTAAATATAACTTTATTATCATTTTACTTAAAACTTGTATGCACAATAGCTAAGTTAGTGATAGAATAATCTATATGCATGAACTTGTGAAAAATGTTGTGAATCCCTTGAAATTTTGCTATATTTTTAATGAATAAGAATATGTTGCTAGAACTTTTCTTTAAGTTTATCAAAGTAAATGTTAAATGTATTTCTTGAAACATGATTAAAGTAATAAAATTAACTTCTTTGGCTAAATTTTCCTACTCTTAATGTTGTTGTTCTTTCAAGAACAACCCTTTTAGAAAACCAATTTGAGCCTACATGACCCAATTATTTGTACACACTTTTTACCCTTTGAACCAAACACATTGGAAATACTCTATAGTTCAAGAAAAGTAGAGTTGCATAAAAAAACATAGATTCTATATATGAAAATACTAAAATAAAATTTAATAGTGTCAATTATGCTATAATTGATTAAATACTCAACATACATAAAACAACAAATTACTACAATATGTACCTCACATATTCAAAACATATATAAAAAATATAATATATATATTATAAATAGGGGACAAGTTGAAAATAATTGTAAAAATGAGTATGTGTTATTTATAAAAATAAAAGTAGCAAAAATGAAATAAAATAAGAAAATAATAATGTTTGGGTCAAAAATAATGAAATTTGATCATATTTTATGAATATAATTGGTCTTATGATAGTATATTTATAGTTGTCTTTCTCTTACTCTATGGACTCATGAATTTTTGTTTCTCCTCTTTCCATTTTATTTTATTGAACCAACAAATATAACCATATTATAACCAAATGAAAGACATTTTTATTTTAAAGAATACTTTTGGTAAGTGGAGATACAATTTTTTAAAAAAATCTATAGTATCCAATTCAACTCTAAAAAGAATAGTAATATTTTATAGGAAGAAATAATGTATCAAGTTGTCTACCTTACATGATTTGACTATTGTTAATTAATACTAAATTTAGTGCACACACTTTGAGCACGATTATTGTACAATAAAGGGATGAATAAAAGTAATATCTGACATCTATTATAATTTCAAACCGTAATATTGCTAAGCCACTGAAATAAAATGTTAGTAAACTTATTCTATTAATTATGGGTGTTGACTTTGCTTAAGAACTAGGAAAGAGTAGGTGTGGTAGAGTTTGGTAAGTGATATTTTATATACATTTTTAATATCAACTTCTTTACATTTATATATATATTATTATTCTAACGAGTTAAAATTATTTATTTTGTATCTATTGAAACAAATACTAACCTTTTAAACTTTTTTGGGACTTTTTTGAGATTTTTTTATGATTTACAAGAGGTAATTAAAGGATTTGAATATCAAATTCAAGAACATAAATTCTAAGGTTTCTTCTCCTTTCTTTTATTTTTATCATGAATACTATCATGAAATTATTATTTTCTATGAGTAACTAATTTTATATTTGATTGTGGGTGATTTCAAAACACTAGACATGAATTGAAATATTTAATAAGATCTACAATATTTTATTCATTTATTACTTTTAATTATGTATTAATTTTTAGTTTAAATTTTCGTATAAATTTTCTTGATTATTTAAGTATACAATTAAATAATCAAATTAATTCATAATTAATCAATTTAGTTAATTGAGTAAGTAACCGTTTGGTCAATTTAAATAAATAGTAATAAATTACTTGCATTGAGGATTAATACTCAAGATAATTATACCAAACATGTGTGTTTAACCTTAATCCAATTTGCTTCCTGAAATTGACATCTTTTGATAGACTAAATTAAGAGAGCTTATTGTAGGTTGTCTATTAGAAAGACTTTAAGAGATTGTTTAATTCAACGAATATGTAAGAAGAAGTAGATACTTTTCAGCTTGTAAGTTTCTCTAAGTTGATATAATTAAAGAATATAATATTATAATATACTTCTGTTGATTTACAATACATGATAAGATGTAAAATGATCCTACAATTTTCGGTTTTCAAAACCAAAACCCCACATTTTAATAAATAAGAGTTAGTTTCTAAAATCTTCTACGAGAAAGACTCTTACTTTCTCTTTACTAATTTACGATATCTTTAGGAATTTAACTTAAGGTTTAAATTGACTATTTATCAGAGCACATCAAAACTCTTTTGATTATTACCCCTCTCTAGTAGCTTCATCTTTTACCTATAAATGGAGGTAGTGGCCTCAGTTATTTGGTCACACAATTATCTCTGATTTTTCTCTCTACACAAACTTTGCTTGAAAATAATTCTTAGCTTCGATTTTTTTCTTTGGCTTTGAGCAACTAGTATTAGTAAATGTAGTATGTCGATCTTCTACAGTGCAATAGAGGTTCGAGACAAAGAAGATTTTATGGGCTATTTTATCATAGGAATGATGAGGTTGTAGACTACTTACACATCTTGGATAGAGTCCCAAAATGTCTTGAAAAAGGTAACCTAGCGTGTGACTTAACCCAACTTAATTTTGGTAACTTCAATTGTTTTTTATTATTCTATAACAACAATAATGCATAAGTTAAGTTGTAATTTTGGTCTAACAGAGAACAAACTATATATTTTTGTGGTTTAAATATGTTTTATATCATTAGTAGTAAACGTAAATTTATCCTCAACATTTGAGTTGTTGCAAAATATCCCCAATATATAATTTTATGTTACATAACTATCCTCTTAGAAATTTTTGTTAACAAAGTTAATTTTTGACAATATGTGACACACACACAAATTTAGAAAATTCTAGAAACTAGGAAAAAAAATATTATCATCCAACAAACCATAAACCACCACCATCGTTAATTATTCGCCAACCACCTTGACTCATGCAACAATTAACGAAAGCTACCATTGTGATAGAATGAGGTGAGAGCCACCACCATAACTCTACTAGCATTAACATTGCTTTGATTTCCTTCACATGTGTAACCAACAACTCGGAAAGCTCTAAACCTGTACTCATGATGCCCTACGTTCCATCATCTCCACCACCCCATACCATAACCATTGGCCTCATCTTGGTGTGGGATTTTCATTACCATCCATCAACATCATGATTTGCTAACCACTGTTACTAGTAAATAACATGCATAGTTTCTAGGCATATATGTATGATTCTTATGTATGTGATTTGATAGCTGTATTTTATATAGTTATTTTCACCTATTTTATTAATTATAATTGCTATGTTTTCTTTATTTTTAGTTAATTTTAGTTTAATTAATTAGTATTTTCTGTTTTTTATATATTTTAAGAAAATTAAATAAATTGTATCGAAAACGTTCTTAATTGCAAATTTTTGTCCAAAAATATAATTTAAAATAAAAGAGTGATTAATTACAATTTATAAAAGTTGAAAATATAATTTAAATTAAAATTGGGCTTAATTTTAATTATTAAAAGTTTAAAATTTAATTTAAATTAACAAAAGGGCTATATTGCAATTAAACAAAGTTTGAAATGTAATTTGAAATATATTTGGGGGTGAAAATGGAATTAATAAAAATTATTTATTTTGCGCAGCAAGGAAGAAGCCACACGGCAATCTGCACGCATGGAACGTAAACCGTCCGATCAAAGAAGCAACGGCTCAGATTCGCGCGTGATAATCACACCCGACCAAAGTGAGTGGGTGTAGATCTCTGTTGTGTCACGCGGCTTAGCGCCCGAGTGGGGCCCACCTGCCGCGCAAGCCGACGTGCAGCGTGGGACCCATGTACGCGCGGCCTGGCCGTTCCTCACTGAACGCGCTTTTCGGTCGGGTTGATTCACGTGCGCCCGGTTATTCCACGAACCAGAATCTTGCACGTGTCCCACTTAATATTTTAGCATATAATCGTATGACACGTGGCATGTTACAATTAGCACGACCGCACTGAATCAACCCCTCGTTGCAGCCGTTGGCTCCTGTGCGACAAGCAATCAATGAAAACCGCCACGTGTCCGCACTAATACTTACAGCGAATCAGATGCTGACACGTGGCATGCAAATTGATTTTAAAAAATGCAGAATCGGTGCCCTATCTCACGCGTGATTAATTAATATTTTCGGTACGAAAATTGATTCGTGTGATTTTTGTTTTTCGATACAAAATTTATACGCGTTTTTTATATAAAAAATAAAATAAAAAATGTAATATTTGAGATGTATTATTTTAGCTATAAATAGGAGTTTAGATGATAGTTTTAGCAGTTTTTGTTTTTTGAGTGTTTGAAAGTTTTAGAGAGGTTATAATTTTTGTTGTTCTGTTTTGGACCGCAGAACACGCAGAAGCCATTTTTTGGCTTTTGTTGTGTTCTGCGTGTGCCAAATATTTTTGCTATGTGATGTTTTAATTTCCCTTCTTCTTCTTCTTATTTTTCTGCACTTGTTGTATTTTTATTTTAATTTAATGAAGTAATTTAACTTTTCTAGGGTTGCATTTGATCTAAATTTATGAAGCTTTTATTTTAATTATTTTTGATTGATTTATAAGACGTTCGATTTGTTCGTTCTATTTTGTGCTTAATGCTTTTTGGTTATTTACGAATCTTATCAAAACGATCTGTGGCACATAAATAAACTTGAGAAAGGCATTTGTGTGTGTATTGCTCGTAAATAGAATGACATGTATGATGAAGGATAGAAATATACCCTAATTGTATGTGTGGCCATTTGAGAACTTAGAACTTAATGAATCTTGGTGAATTTAATTCTCATAGAGATATAGTGAATTAATTTAACGAGGTGTGTTTATACGGAGCTTGGAAGAGATGTATGAATAAAAATAGAAGTTTTCGGTTGACAAATTAAATGTACTAAAAAATATAAATCAAGAGAAAATAATATGATTGGAGTGAATTAATTTGGTGAAAAACTGCAATCCTAGAGTTCTCTTATTTTCTTGTTACCTTTTTCTTAATCAACGATTGTTTTGGATAAAATCAGAGAGATACAATTTTAGTACTCAACAAACTATAGTAACAAATCTCCGTGGGAACGATACTTTACTTACAAATCTTTATTACTTGTGACCGTGTATGCTTGCACGATTTTATGTTCTACGAAAGAGACAACATGATCTATAATTGATGTACTTAATAAATAATATTTGATTTAATTGACATTAGAGTGTGATTAGGTTAATTACTATATATATGTAGTTTACTTGAGAGAGGAATACATACTTGATTATATTCAATTTAACATGTAATTGATTAATAATTATATTACGAGGATTTTAGTGATTCACGTATTATTGGAAGACTAATTATTTCTATATATTTTCCCCTATATCTTTTCAACAGCAAATTCTAAATTCATTAATTATTGATATTTATTTTTAGTTTTTTTAATTTTGATTTTTTAAAACACAAAACACAAATAAATTGGTTTTTATTTTTTAATTTTAAAATTAATTTTTAATAACATAATCTCCATGGGAACAATATTTTTTTATCATTATACTACTTGTCACGATACATATACTTACATATTCATTGCACACAATTTTATTTTGATCAAATTTTTGGCCTTGTTGCTAGGGATTATAAATGTTAAAAGTTAATTTTTATTTCATTTTAATTATTTTTCATAATTTTAATTTCAATTTATTTAGTTATTTATTTTTAATTTTGAGATCTCCTTTAGTGATATTGAGATTATACGCATTAAAAATTAATTTTTATTTAATTTTACTTATTTTTCTTTATTTATTTTTTGTTATTTTAATTAAAATTTATTTATTTATTTTTAATTTTTTTTAAATTTTAACATTTTCTTTGATACTATTGGGATTATAATTATTAAAAAATAATTTTTTATTTTATTTTATTTATTTTACATAATTTTAATTTTAAATTTAATTTATTTAGTTATTTAGTTATTTATTTTTGACATCTTCTTTAGTATATTAGAAACATATTTAGTTCTTTTGCTTGAGCAGAGTTTGTAAGGAAGAAATTTTATGTTTAGATCCCAAAATCGACGTATTTTGAGATTAATAAGAAAACAATAAGTTGTCACTCAAGTGGAAAAAATGATTAATCCATTAGAAATGAACAATAACGAGTTAGATTTGAACAACCAGATTTCTTTAATAGATGATAGGGACAAAGTTATAAATGAATAAGCATTGTCTATGTTGTAAAGGTTGAATCTAAGTATTATAAGGCCAAATATTCAAGCTAATAAGTTTAAACTAAAGCTAGTGATGTTTCAAATGCTACAAACAGTTAAACAATTCAACAGATTACCAACAGAGGATCCAATTTGCATCTCAAATTGTTTATTGAAGTTAGAGATTCATTCAAATTCAATGGTGTGACCAAGAAGGCGTTTGGGCTTAGATTGTTCCTTTACTTTTTAGGAGATTGTGCTTAAGCTTTGCTAAACGCTTTCCACTTGATTTCATTACAACTTTGGATAGTTTGGCAGAAAAATTCTTATTGAAATATTTTCCATCAATAAAGCATGCCAAGCTTAGAAATGACATTACCTCATACCAAAAATAAGAAGAATCTTTATGTGAAGCATGTGAACGTTTCAAATAATTGCTAAGGAAGTTTCCTCATCATGGTATTTGCTTATTGGATCCAAATGGAGACTTTTTACAATGGTTTCAATGCTCAAACAAGAACCTTTGTTGATGCATTCGCTAATGGAACTCTATTAGCCCAATCTTACAATCAAGCTTATAATTTACTTGAGAAAATGGCTAGTAATAATTATCAATGGCCAATGGACAGAATGAAAGCCACAAGAAGAGTAACCGGAGTGCATGAGGCAAATGATATCATGGTACTTACAACTCAAGTGTCATCTTTTGAGAATCTTTTAAAGGCTCAAAACTTGTTAGTGAGTATAAACTAGGTCCAAGATTTAAGGGTGTCTTGTGTATTTTATAGTGGGGCTCATTTGTTTGATAATTATCCAAATAATCCTAAATCAGCATTCTATGTGGGTAATGTGAATCAAAATAATAATCCACACTCGAACATATATAACCTAGAATGGAAACAACATCCAAATTTATCTTAGAATAACAACAATTAAAGTGGTAATCATTTCAATTGTTAACCATTTCCATCACTTGGTTTTCAACAACCATAACAATCACAAGCCCAAGAAAAGAAGCCACTTACTGAAGACAATACAAATGCTTTAGTGGGGATGACAAAAGAATTCATCCAGTTAGTAAATACAAAAGTGTCCACTCAAGAGGCTTCAATTTGGAATTTAGAAACCTAAATGGGACAACTTGTCCATGCTATAAGTCGAAGGCCTTAAGATAATATTCTAAGTGACACAATTATAAACCTAAGAAGATAAGGCAATGAGCACTGAAATGCCATAGTCTTAAAGAGTGGTAAAACTCAAGAGGACAAACATGAAATTGAAATGGATGAGAAGGAACATGAGACCCGAAAGGATGAGAAGGAAGATAAAGCTAAAAAGGAACAACCTCTACAAGCCTACTATTGATTTCCCTCGAAGACTGCAAAAGTAAAAGTTAGACACACAGTTTTCAAAATTCTTGGAAGTCTTCAAGAAGCTAAATATAAATATATCATTTGTAGATGCACTTGAACAAATTCCTTCTTATGTCAAATTTCTAAACGACATCCTGTCTAAGAAAAAGAGGCTTGAAGATAATGAAACAATAACCTTGATTGAAAGTTGTAATGCCATCCTTTCTAGAAAACTACCTCAAAAATTGAAAGATCTAGGTGACTTTGACATTCCTTTCATAATTGGGAACATGAACTTTGAAAAAGCACTATATGACTTAAGTTCAAGCATTAACCATATTCCATTATCAATCTTTAAGAGATTAGGGGTTGGTAAAGCCAGCCCATTTCAATAACATTACAAATGGTAGATAGATAAATTAAGGGACCTAGGGTGTAGTATAAGATATACTAGTAAAAGTAGACTAGTTCATCTATCAGGTGGATTTCATTGTACTAGACATATAAGGTGACCATAACATTTCAATCATACTTAGTCATCCATTATTAGAATTAGAAGAACACTCATTGATGTACAAAAATGTGAGCTTACAATGAAAGTGTAGATGAATAAGTAACATTTATAGTTTTTAAAGCATTTGAACCCTCTAATATAATGTTAATGAATGCTTTAGGATAGATGTTACTGATCATGATGATAATTTAAAAAAAGTTATTGAGTTGCCCATACTTAAGACTATTACACATAATGCTATGAATAATGAAGTAAACTCACTAAGAAACAACTTAATCTATTTTAATTTTGAAAGTATGGAATTTACGATTGATTTTATTGACTGTGTGAACTATTTAGAGACTACACCTCCCATATGTATACCTAATGTTGTTATGGAGATTTTTGAGATAGGTTATAAGCTTAAATAATCTATTAAAGGGCTATCAAGGTTAGATCTCACACTTTTACCCTATCATCTCTAATCAAGTGGGCAAGCAGAAGAGTCTAATAAGGAGGTGAAAAGGATGATGCAAATACATAAATTAGATGAGCTATATTCGCTTATAAGAATTCCAAAAATACAAAAAGAAAATAAAAATATGGCATGATAAGAGAATTAATCATAGTGTTTTTAAACTAGAACATATATTATAATTGAATAACTCAAGACTTAAATTGCTTACGGGAAAAATCAATAGTAAATGGACATAAATGTATGTACCTTAGGAGTTGATATGACCATTTAGTTAAGAACGTTAAACGTAACACTGGTTGGGGGGTAACCCAACGTTATTTTACTTATATTTTTATTGTTTTTGTTTTGTAGGTGAATTGTAAAGAGCAATGGTACAACAAGATTGAGCGTTTCAACGACAAATGTGGTGTGCTAGGATGAAGGGAGTTTTCTTTCCTTTTATTTTTTTATATTTATATGTGCACATTGAGGATAATGTGTAATTTAATTTTGGAGGAATAGATTTCATTCTCTACTTTATTATTTAGTACGCACTTTCAATTTTTAGGGAAACATTAGCATGTTTTTAATTATGATTTGCGTAGAAATTGATAAATATAAATGCTTGCATACTTCATATGAAACATATGAACTCAATGATAAAAAATTGATTGTAATGACTAGGATAAAGAATATAATATACTCGTTAAGATACTAACATTAATTATATGATATGCTTGTTAGTTTTGATTAGATTGATTCAAATTTTTATGCATATGTTCATGATGGATTTTGGTGTTCTTATTGAGAGGAAATTTGTAGTGAGTTGATGATATCTATCATGTTTTAGAATTTATTTGATCATCCCTTGAGGCAAAATTTTAAATAGTATTTAGCAAGAAAAATAAATTAGTCCTTATTTGGATCGATTGAGGCTTTTAAGTTAATCATTATTAATATCTGTAGTCACCCATTTGAGCCTAACAAAGAACATTTCATATCTTTAATCCACGTTTTGTGCTTAACCAATAAACATTACCTTTACCTTTACACCTTTATCTTGTATGAAAAGAAAAAAATGCAATTATGTATTAAGTTATAAAATAAGATAAAATGTAATGCACCTTATGAAAAAAAGAAAAAATTTACAACACAATTATCCCCTTAAAGAAAAATAAAATAAAATTGGTTACAAAAAAAGAGTGGAATAAAAGAATATGAAAAGAATGATAAGATAAGATGTATTAAAATATCAAGTAAAATCTCAATTGCACTTGAAAAATGCATGATGAATAAAAAGAAAACTAAGGAGTGAAAAGAGCCTAAATGTCTTCATTTATCAACCCTCATTTAAGCTCTACATTACAAGCATGAAAAGGCCTTATTGATCTTTAGCTAAATGCATATTTATATTAGTGGATAGGGATGTGAAAAATATATTTAATGGACTTGTTCTTAAAATGAATTAATTAGCATGTTTATATAGGTTGGTTTAATGAGTGCATTGGATGATATCATGTGCAATACACATATGAATGAATTTATCAAAAATCTTGTATATTCTTGTATTGATGGAATGTTAATTGATGGATATGTGAACCTCCTTGTATTAGAATTGTACATATATCAAGGGGAATAATATATATATATACACATATATATATATATATATATAATTAAATTTGACTTTATTTGAGGACAAGTAAAGAGTTAAGTATTACTTTTGGGGTTGAAATATTAAAATATAAAATTATAGTAAAAAATGGTGAAAATATATTTTTCAAGAATTTTTTGAATTTTTTTGAATTTTTATAAAATTTTTAATGCATGACCAATCAAAATATGCCACATGGATGCCACATAAGCAGCAAAGTTGATCAGACACACCATGTGGATGCCATGTAAGCGAGAAGGGCTAATCGAAGCATACCGCATGTATTGGGTGATACAACTCATACCATGTGTCAGTACAATGTTTGTAACGAGTTTACCGCATAGTCAACAGGTGTGCCGCACATCATCAAGTGATTCGTCCATTCTTTCCAACAAGGTGCCATGCAATTCATATTCACGAATAATAGTGCGCCATATGGTGCTGACTCAGTGTGCGTTAACCATGATCAGTCAGCCACACCACATGTTACGTGTTGATTTGCTCAATGAATCTCCATGTCATGTGTCACAATCCCATTGGCTAATGCTATTAAGTTTCCTTTTTTTCATCTCATCCCTTGATCACAAGTTCATCTGACATTCCTGATTTTATCTTAACTTAATTTAGCCCCTTAATTGCCCCATAAACCCTAATGAATTGAAATTACCAATTATTTATCAATTTTTGGAGTCAAGAAGAGAGAAAAATATAGAAAAATTTCAAAAGGAGATACAATTTTGGTAGAGATTAAATAGGATATTGGTGTTACAATTTAAGAGATTGATTATATTTATTCTTCTTCTCCTTTTTTTAATCAATTTTTATGTCATTCTTAATGAAAAATATGAGTTTTATGAATAAAATTATGTCTAGCTAATTAATAAAATTATTAATATTCGCTTATATATACCATAACTTTTGTCCATATAAGCTTATGGGATTTTTTTAAAGGTAATGCCCCTAAACTTGTTCCACAACTTTCATGCCATATCAAGGTTTAAAACGGTTAGTTTTAAAGTGTCAAATAAAATAATAATTGACCTAAAAAAATATTGTACCTAAAAAAAATTCAATTGTAAACTACATTTTTTAATTTAAAAAATACACGTAGGATGTAGCGTCGGTTCGACACATCAACCGACGTTACGTTCTACGTGGATAGCGTCGGTTCTATACCGAACTGACTTTAAATTCATTATAAGTTGGGTTTTTTCAAAAATTGACTTTACATATCGACTTAAATACCCTTTTTTGTAGTAGTGTTAATAAGTAGTATGTAATTTAATTGACATGAGAGTATGATTAGGTTAATTACTATATGGTGTGTAGTTTACTTGAGAGAAGAATACATGCTAGGTTAGATTCAATTGATCATATAATTGATTGATAAAACTATTGAGCGGATTTTAGTGATTCATATGTTTATAAAATTAAGGAATTAAGTATTTCTAGATATGTTCTCACATATCTTCTTAGCTACCAATTTTGAATTAATTAATTATTGCTATTTATTTTTAGTTTTTTTTAATTTTGCTTTCTTAAAATATAAAAACACATTTTTTTTTACTTTTTAGTTTTAAAATTAGTTTTTAATAACATAATCTTTGTGGTAACGATATTTTCTTATCATTATATTACTTGTTATAATACGTATACTTAGGTATTCATTGCACACAATTCGTGTCGATCAAACTCACTTTTCCTTAGTACCAGCTCAACCTCCTCAATTGAATTCTAAGCTCGACTTTCTTGTGGAGATGCCTTTGTTCGAGCACATAGTACCCTATTGTCTTATCTCATTTCCTCGAGTTTTCTTTTAAGTTTGGGGAGTTTTTACGCTAATTCTCTGTGAATATTGACTTTTCCTGGTTTGCTAGCACGGGGTTTAGCCCGAAATTCCTCAAACATAGTTGTGGTGTTATCCTCTAGTGCTAGCTCATTAGCTAGTCTTAATCTTTCATCAGCTCGGTTATCAACTATGGTGACTATTGTTTGTAAGAGCTCCAATGAAGTATTTTAGTTTTTGGCCTTAATCTTGAGAAATACGAATTTAGAAACAAAAGCATGACTTTTAAATCCTGATTCCTATGGTGGATGCCAAAATGTTGGGGATGATCTGATTTAGAGAGAGATGTTAGAGAATGAGAGTGAATTGGAATGATTTGATACCAGGTTCACACATATATAAGACATTACATATACATGTGTCGATTACACAAAGATACATGTCATAGTGTGTCAAGAGATACAATAATAAAAACATAAATGTATCTAGACTCGATCACATTATGATACCGAGTAGATAGTCAATCCTTGGACGTTTCATACTTACAAAGATTCTTTTAAAATCCAACTTTTGGGCACAAGCTTGACTTAGGACTTGGACACTATGTATCAAAGCTCGAGTAGTATAAAGGTCGGGGCAACAAGTCGTACCTTATGCTCAAATAGAAACACAATCATATTCATTAATAAATTAAGAAGCCCTAATGTAGAGATTTAGGATAAAATCATCTCGGTGCCTAACAAAATTAGACCGTTCTTAATTAAATCAACTTATAATATAATGTTGAAAGAGGGGTGAGATATTAGCCAAGTTCAAATTTGGAGAATATTTTTGAAAACAAGGTTACATGAATGATACAAAGAGTTTTTATGAAAAATAGCTTCAAATGTATAACCATTAAACATAATCTTAGAAGATTTCTTCCAAATTTGAACACCATATGTCTTTGTAGACAAGAAGAAGAAAAAAAGAAGTATCTGCTTATGAGATGTGTTTTTTTTTGCATAGATTATGATTAGCATGGAAGATAGGCATAAGAATCCAACAATTCAATAGATTAGACGTTATATTATTTCTAGATCTTTATCTACATCCTCGTGATGTTTTTATTGCAAATAAAAACAACAATGAAATTTACACTTAGCATCACTTTGACATTGATGGCTTTTTGATGGATATGAAATGATATGTTTTTTAAAAATAAAGAACCAAACATTCATAAATATATATTATTTTTGAGAAATAATTTTTTTGAATGCTATTAATTGCTAAATCAAACTAGTCAAGAAAATCAAATCCAATGAAATAAGTGATGTGTATTAACAAGTGTTATTTTTAACTATTGATTTGGATAAAGCAATGCAGATTCATTATATAGTGACAGAAAGAGACCACAAATTTTTGATAAATGAGATTTTGGAAGCGTCTAACCAAACTTCTTAAAAAGTTAAGAGAAGTCTTACCTTTTAGAGATTTATTTCTATGTTTTTAACCTTATGGATACTTAGACATCATAATAGTATACTAATAATTTATTAATAATTAAAAGTAATGTAGTTTTTCAGTATTGTTAGAGATTATGGACTTATATATTTATATTAGCTATACTATTATATGACCTTATATTCCATAATCTGCAGCTTATATATGTGTAGAAAAAATATAATTAATATATTTATATGAATTATTAGAAAAAAAAACACTAATGAATAATTTTCCATTTGAGATGACTATTTGCTTGTTTTGTGGAAAGAAATATTTTTTGTTTTTTTTAATTTTTAAATTTTGACAATACAGTGAGAAATATGTGTCAAAATTTTAACACTTTTTTTTTATTTTTTAAAGCTGTTGACGGCCGATTCATATTATTATGATTTTTTATTTATAATAAAAATATCACTTAAATTTTATAATTAATTTTTTTGTTATAATTTAATTATATTATTATAAAAAATTAAAAATATAATGATAATTTTAATTTTTTCATAATGATAATTTTAATTTTTAATTTATTTTTTTAAATAATCATTTTCAATTCAGTTGAATAACGGCACTCGAAAAATATTAAAAAATATATCATATAAAAACATAAAAAAATATTAACTGTTATTTACAATATTTTTTTAATAAAAATATGATTAATTATAAAAAATAGAATTAGAAATAACTAATTTTCATTTTGAAATGAACATGAGACTTGTATAAGTTTGTAAAAAAAAAAAATTAATGACAACTTGTTCCCAAATATATAGTTTTGAAGTTGGTAAATAAAGTTCAACTTTTATATTATTTAGTTATTTTAATTTTAATCTCTTTATCAGATATGTATATTTTTATATTAAGAAAAATAATATAGAAATATTATATTTTTAAATGTGTGTAAAATATACTTCAATTAGACATGAAAATTAATTTATAAAACATTACGGAATACAATTAAACTAAAATTATTGTTTACCTTGTGGTTTCGAGGGTTGCTGACGAGAAACACGGTTTCAAAGTGTGAAAAGCTTCTCACCAGTAGTCACCTAGCATCCACATTTTCGCAATAACAAGGCAAAACCTTTGACAAAACACCACTCTTTGCCAAACGATCCCCAAAACAACAATGGCAATCGCGAACCTGCAAAGACTCACTTCCCAAATCCACCGTTTACCTGCTATCTCCTTCCATTCTAAATCCCTAATTTCTCGATTTTCAGCCTCAACCCCAATCCCAACCCCATCTTCTTCCTCCTCCAAGAAAGTCGCCGATCGCATTGTCAAGCTGTCTGCAATTGATCTCGAGGGCAAGAAGCGCGAGGTGATCGGACTCTCCGGTCAAACTCTCCTCAAGGCCTTGGCCAATGCTGGACTGATCGAACCGGCCTCTCACCGCCTCGAGGATATCGACGCTTGCTCCGCTGAGTGCGAAGTCAGCATTGCTCAGGAATGGCTCGAAAAGCTTCCACCTCGATCTTATGATGAAGAGTATGTTCTCAAGAAGTATTCGAGGGCTAGGGTTTTGAACACGCACTCAAGGCTTGGTTGCCAGGTTGTTCTCACTCACCAACTCCAAGGTATGGTTGTTGCTGTTCCCGAGCCTAAACCTTGGGACATCCCCTAATTTGAAGATATTCGACATTTACTCTGCTTTGATGTAATTTCAATTTGGAATTATCCTTTTTATGGACACAATAATATGCTTGAACAATGTGTACTTAAGCGAAAGCTTAATGTTTTGGCATAATTTGTCCAGCTTGTGTGAAAGACTTCTCTTTTATAAGATAGATTTGGTCAATTTGAAGCTCACTTAATCAGTTATGTTTCGGGCTTGACAAAATTCTCCTTTTGTTTAGACTATTCTGGAATTTGTCTAGTGTGCAAGCTGCAAAAAATTATGTAGAGTAGTCAAGAGTTATAACTTACTGCAACTATAGTTAGGTCAAAACACCTTCAATCAGAATTCAAATCAGTTTGTTCCTTTAATATTTTTCTTTTTTTGGTTGTTTACAGGGTTTGTTTGCTTGCGTCTATGTTAAAATTGGTTTAAGATAAAATCCTTTAACAAAACGGTTTAAGAAGAACAACAATATGTGCTTCTATTAGCAAGCACAAAACGTGCATGCGATGAAGTGCTTAAGATACTTTTTTTTTCTGCTTGGGATGGAGTGCTTTTTGGCTGTCATGATTGCTTTTTCAGTGTCTTAGAAGCATGAACTAACTCATAATGGCTTGAAAAGTTGATAGTAGTGACCATCTTGTTTTGTTCTAAACCAAACATTGATTCTGAGGAATTCAATGGGGATTCCTTTGTTCGTAAAATCTGGTTTGAGATTACTGGTATCTCTGCCCTTTGGTCATTTTCAAAAGGTTTTAATGCTCTTCATACCCGAAAGGGGGTTCAATACTTTAGTGTTCCCCTAATTAACAAGAGGTACCCACTTATACCCCTATTGTCAAGGTTGTATCTATTTGGTCCCTACATTTAATTTAAGGTAAATGTCCTCATTGGTCTAATTTTAAACAGTAAATCCAATTAAGGGAGGATTTTTTGTCACATGCTACACATGTGGCATTTTAATGAGGGCACACTTGTCTTTAAATGGTTTATCACCATTGAAATAGTTGAGGAAAAAAAGTTCCTCCATTGAAGAACAAATCCGCTTGCTGTATAACTTTGTTATTTAATACCCACTCACCCAATAAACAGAGCACATGGATTCATATAAGTCTGTCCATCCATAACCACACCCAAATCTTCCTGTTGTTTAACTTCCCAGGTGCTTCATACAAGTCTCTACATCCACATCATAGTGCATGTTTAATATGGGTTCAACAAGCATAGATGTGCCATGTTTGTGTGGCAAGTCTGCATATTTAGTCTTTGCATGAACCATGAAGAACCCAGGAGAAGGTTTTTTGTGAGTCATGTGTGTTGAATCTGAATGTTTTAGTTTTAATTTGGTTCTTTGTTGGATTTGTAATGTTAATCTGTTGTGTTTTGTTTAATAGAGGTGTATACGTTAAGACAGTGGGAGAGCTAGGAGGATTTCTGGTTATGCATGTGGTCTTTTGAGGTGCCAAGGTGATGTTTTCCTACAAGATATATATGATGAAATTGTGAATGGGTTTGATTAATAGGATTCAGAAGGAAAAGGTGATAAGGCTTAAAAGGACAAGCTTGCCCTTATTCAAATGTCACGTGCTAGGAATGTGACAAAATTCACCCTTAATTTGATTTACTGTTTAAAAATGGACCAATAAGGTAACTTAAATTAAATATAGGGACTAAATATATACCACCTTGACAATAAGGGTACAAGTGGGTACCTTTTGTTAAATTTTGGCGGATCACTTGTACCGAACCCCTGAAAGGAGTACACAAATAGTAATCTTTTGTCTCTTTCACAATCTCTTGTGTGAACAAGCTTAGAAATTTGATGGCATAGCAATTGCACAATGCCATAATTGTGCTTGGCCCATTGATGAAAACGTATAGAGATTCTATATTTTTATTTCATCCGATAGTGTGATTTGCGGTTTTGTTAAGCTCGGTAAATTTGAGTACACATTGACAATAAGGGTACAAGTGGGTATCTTTTGTTAAATTGAGAGACCACTAAAGTACTGAACCCCTCAAAAGGAGTACACAAATGGTAATCTTTTGGTTCTTTCACAATCTTTTTTGTGAACAAGCTTAGAAATTTGATGGCATAACAATTGCACATAGCAGTAATTGTGCTTGGCCAATTGATGAAAAGGTATGGAGATTCTATATTTTTATTTCATCGGAGTGTAATTTACAGTTTTGTTAAGCTCAGTAAATTTCTGATGATTTCTTGTAGTTGACTAGTAAATATTATATGGATTAGCTCTTTATTTAGGTCATGTACATTAAAACAAATTGAAATCTTTATTAGCAAGGAAATTACCCTATGTGGTTGCAATCAAATGGATAATTATGTATTATTTCAGTACCCTTTTTGGAAGATTGTAGAAATTTGACAGCAAATGCATAATGCAGTAAGCGTGCCTGATTTATTGAAGATAGTTGATGTTAATCATATTTTTCTGGGAATCTGTCAAGCTCAGGAAAAGTTTAATGATTTTTTAGTCATTGATAAACAGAACTAGATGAAGAAGCTCATTATTGGTGAACAAAGGACACCATAGCACTTTAGAATTTCTATTTGGGTAAATGTTATATTTCCTGCAATAATTTTCAACGTCCTTTATCAATTCGATGATTTTTTACCGATGTTTTTCTTTCCTATCAATTTAGTACTTTTTGTCCTCATTGTCATTTCAATCATGTATTTTTAGTCAATATCTGCCTTAAATTTTGATGGAGAAGTCACTTTGAGCAATTGAATTGAGGGTTAGGATTTTTTTATCGAATTGGTAAAAAGGAGTTAGTCTCATGTAATAATCTAGTAATTTATTTTATTTAAATTTAACATAAATATTAATTAAATTATTTAATTGATATAAAATTAAATATGTAAAGTATAAAAAATATTAAAGTAATAAATTAAAAGTAAATCAAAATTTTAATAGGAAATAAAAGTTTACCCTTTTTATTTAAAAGGCAACACTCGGTGGTTCAGTCCATATTTGTTCTGAATCCTAGATTATGATAGCTAATCCTGATTAAGGCCTCTGTCCTTCACTTTTGGAAAGATTGTTGAAGGCCTTTATGAACACTACATGTGCCTGACATGTTTTAGTTATATACGTACTATTTGTTAGAGCCAAGTTGAGCCTAGGCGAGAGCCTGTTTTGTTTGCTTCTTTTGTAATGTTAACATATGGATTTCATCTAGTCACTATTTTATAATTGCTGATCTGGTAAAACTGTTTTAGAAACAGTCCATTTGTGTTCTTCAGCTTGTATTATCTTGACATGTTCTTAAGAATTATCTTACTCGATGACCAATTTACATTGTAGCAAATGATAAAGTAGAAATTGCCAAATTTGGACTCAAAACATTTTATGATTTTCTAGTGTAACTTTACTTGATATTGTCCTTTGGAATATGTGCATATTGTCTTCAGCCTACATTTTTTTTATTTTTTATTTTTGCCAAGAGCCTACACCCTCTTGACACGATGGGAGCATGTCAGCTAGAAAGCTTGATAAATCAACCTTATGGACTTGGTGTTTTTTGCTTTTCTGGTGCTTTTAATGATTAGTTGATCTTTGGAAAATTGTCTTTAGTTAATTTGTGTACAGAATAGTTGAAGTTATTGGTGTAAAATGAGTAGTTACTTGGCTGAAAAGAACCATGAAATTAAATGAGTTAGTTGACTTAGTTTATCAACATGATTTCATTTAACAAAAAATATATTCGTTAATGATAATATTAATTATGATAATGTTATTATAGAATATTTTAATTAAAAGATGATTTTTTTTATTTTTTTTTTACAAAAATATAATAAAAATGTAAGATTTATACAAACTTTTTTGTTAATAAATAAAATTATAAATATTTTTTAATTTTGTTTTTTTTAGAAGATTAGATGAGTTATATTAAATTTATTTAAAAGTGATCTGAATTGAATTTGATTAACATAAATTTAGATTACTTAAGCATTTTTAGATGACTTGAACTTAAACGTATTTACTGTCAATTGGACGTCTCCTGTGAGTGGTATTGTGTATAGCCTAAGGCATATAAAATAAGAGTGAATTAAATTGAAAATGAGTACAAATGATTTGCTTCTTTATCCCTTTAGATCTTGAGGGATAAAGGCCGCTCAGTATTGTATAAATATTATTAAGTCAGGTATATATTTGGCAGAATTCGTGACTATATAAGCAGTATTATATAATCGAGGTATAACCCCTTCAAGCTGTGATCCTGAATAAAGAGGGGAGTAATGCATTTATACGGGATAACATTTTGTAATAAAAAAAAACATTTTTAAAACTCGTAACAATTTAAATAACATTATTTGGGTCTATCTTATGCATTTTTACATATTATTTTATTTTGAACGTTTTTTAATTAAATACTATTTAAATTGAATTATAGATATTTAAATATTTTTAATGTTTAACGTCGTTCAATAAAATCACATTTTATTATTAAAGTTTTATTTTTATTATTATAATAAGTTTTAAGATTGTTAATTTTTTATTTTTTAAAAAAAGTTTTATGGTTTACTATTTTGTCTTTTTTACACCTTTTCTTCTGTATTAAATAAAAAGCATTATTTAAATTTTATTAGCAGGAAGTTTTACTAATATTGTATTATTTAAATTTTCAATGTGTTCTCTGCTGTTAAGGTGTGCCAAACTTACCCTAGTGTTATTGATTAATTCAAAAGCCTTTCCCCTTCACCTTAACTATAACTAGAGGTGTTATGACCTAACCCGTTAATTAATTAACATGTGAACTTTACGATGTTATACTTGGATGGTTAGATAGCTAGTGTTTAATGGGTTGACACGGATCAATCTCATGATCAATTTAAAATATTATTTTAATAAAAAAAATGTAATTTCTATCTCAGGGGTTATAAACAATGTATAATCACATATTTATTAATATATAGAAACATTTATATATTTAGTATTAGTTTTAATATATTTCAATTTTAAGGTATCAATTAAACCTACTTATCAGTTCAACTTGGGGTACCACAAGTCATGTCATGCTATTCTTTTAAACTCACATGCTATGCTATGTTTGAATTTTAGCGAGCCATTTTTGTATCACACCCTCAACCTCAAGTACATTTACTCTGCGAGGATCTGCAAAACATTGTTTAGGTGGTGAATGGTGATACTTTTGAGCTCACAAATGTTTGAGATGTTTAGTGCATGAATCATTTGTCATGTAAAGATATTTATCGAAGAAACGGAAAGTTAATTTCAAACTTGTGATTTGAATAAGAAAATTAAACTACTAGTACGTTATAAACAGTGAAGTTTAATAACTTGTATGACCAATAAAACTTGTTATTAAATAAAACATGTGCACAAAATTTAATTTAAAAATGAAACCTATTATTTGGAAACACATCACGCTTTAAGAAGCTGAGAATGTCAAAATAGTAATTAAGGCAGTTTTGTAATAAACTCCCTCTTACATAATAGAAATAGATAATGTAATACAAAAACGTGTTTTATGAAGTTCCTAGGAGTTGTTTGCTTTCACATAAGTTATAGTTTTTGTTGTCATCAATCTTTTTCGACAACTGATCTATATAGTCTTCTTAATTAAATGGAGATATGTTTATTATGGTTGATGAGTCAATAAGATCGATATATAATTGGCATCTTTAGGTCTCAAACAAGGAAGGACAGCTGAAGAATATAAAAGAATGATAAAGAAGGTTGATGTTGATGGAGATGGTAGTTTCACTGCATATAAGTTCATGTTAACATGATGAGCATATGAATTTAACCTGATTCATTCATCTCTCTCTCTCTCTCTTCCTTTAATCTATCAAGGTAACATACTAAGATGACTTATTAACTCACACACTAAAATATGTTTGGGGCTAAATATTTTACGTATTTTATAATTTTCTTAATTAATAGGTTAAGTAGCTTTGGAATAACCGAATATATTATTCAAAAATTAAAAAAAAAACATATATTAATATATAAGTGTTACAAATTAAAACTAAAATAATCTTGTTAAAATATAAATAATAAGATATTATTTAGAATTTTAAGCTTTAAAATATATTCCTTTGTTTTATCAGTTTTCTTGAAACGAAAAAATAAGCTAGTTTTGTATAATGATAAAAATGAGTAAAAAACTATGGAAAAAATATGATTTTTTTTAAATAAAATAAAATTATTAGAATAAAAATATGAAATAATATAATATTAAATAAAATTAAAATTTAGAGTTAAATTAAATATAAAAAAATTCGATGATACGAATACAAAAATCTAAAGATTTAATTTGAAGTTTTTTAACATATTTTTTTTATTTTAATTCTTATAATTTTTAATATTAGCATTGTTTTATGAAGAATTAAATTTAAATATATGAAATATTTTTTGAATTATACCAAATCGATTTTAGATATATATTTTTATATAATATATACTATTATAATTCTATGTATATAATTAATTAATGATCGTAAAATAAGTGAATAAAAATACAACTATTTAATCATTTTAGTCATTTTTGTATGCAACTAATTTTACGTGGTTAATTAATTAATATTTAAAAAATACATCAGAAAAATAACATCTTACTCATAATTTATTTACGTCAATTTTTGTCCACATATCTATTAAACATTGTTAAAATATATAATGATATATCAAAAAAAATATGCATAAAAAAATTAGGTATCATGTATTATTACAAATAAATTACGGGTATAATTAAAATTTTATAAATTTTTTGAATTGAGTTACAGCGCCGTGTATCTCTTGAAATGTTCCGCCAAATGTGCTTTATGGAATTATCAATACAACAATTTATAATACAATATATATATATATATATATATTACTTTTAATAATTCTATACTTTAATGTTCTAATTTTTTAATTTTAATCTAAATAAAATTAAATGAGTTAAAATTAAAAAAATAATGGAGTAAATTGTTAGAATAAAAAATTACTTTGACAAGTTAATTTCAAACCAATTGATTAAAATTGAGAAACTAGTTAAGAAAAAAATTTAAAAGATTAAAATGTAGAATAAAAAAAATTGAGAAAGTTAAAAGTTAGATAAGAAAAAATTATAAGATTAAAATAAATAGAAGAAATTGAGGACTTTAGATAAGAAAAAAGTTTAAGATTAAAATATAAATAGAATAAATTTTGGAGTTATAGTTGCATGTGAATAAGGTTTAAAATATTAAAAATTAAATTTTATGAATTTTTTTAAGAATATTGTTGTTACCATGAGAATTTTGGATAAAATCATAAAATTTATACACTAACAAAAATTATTAAAATATAAATAAATCTTGAAAAATACCAAAATCATAAATTACTTATTTTTCAACTAATTGTTCATATTTAATACATATAATAATTATAAATGCATGTAATATTTTCGTAGACACTACAATATCTTAAACACTTCATCTTTCTCGGTTAGCGTTAGGGTTGTTCTTGGGGGTAGGGATGAGATCATCGTCGCCACAATAAATATTTACGGGATAAGGTGGGAATTCTTCATTGTAATTTTTGGAGATTTATGAGGATTCAGAGATCTCCACTAATGAAAAAATATATGTTTTTCTTCATGCAAAATAAAGGAGTTTGCAAATTAAGTTTTAAAATAATATGTAGAATACAAATAATATATTATTCTGTTGCATGTTAGTTGTTAAATAATTAAATAAAAAGAATTTTAATTTATAATATTATATTTTTAAAATAAAATATTATTTTTAATTAAAAATAATTAAATTTATAAAAAAAAATATATAAAAATTATAACAAAATTAAGTAGAAAAAATTAGGTAGGAAATGAATAGGATAGGGAGTGTGATATCTTATTTATATATTTTAATAGATAATTTTAAAAGTATTTAATAAAATTATGAACATAAATTTTAAATTAATTTGGTATTTGTGTTTTTGCCTTTTAATATCAAATCTATGTATTTTCCAAATTATATTATCCCATCAGTTACCAAATCGAGTGTGAGGAGAAATTGTAATTCATTGTGGTGGTAGATTTTACTTTTTTTTTTCTATTTTAAAATTATAAATTCGAATAATTGTAAAATAATCTTGTTTCGACCATCTTAAACCCCGAATTCCAGTTTGAGAGAAGCCGTACCTTTTTATCAGAGACAATCTTTGATGTTCTTCACTTGACTTCTTCACTTGACTTAGCTAGCTACTCAGCTCCGAATATCAGAGTCATTCCTTCATAGAGCTCTCAAATTCAACCTTGCTCTTTTTTCCTGTCCGATCGTTTGGCCTAGCCTGAAATAAACATATAAAAATTAGAACTTATCTTTCTTTCAGGATCTATCAACCGAGTGAGTCAATCATTCTCTTCAACAATTATTTTATTGAAATTATTTTTGTGGGAAATTTATAGCCATTAGTTGCTAATTTTCTGTTCATTTAGCACTACAAGCTTTATTTATGAATTTAACCTTTGCGATTCACTTAATCTTTTCCCTTTCTTGAATGTCTATGGGGATCATGTACTCTGTTTTGGTTCGAGGGTATAAAATATATTTAAGTTCGAAAAGTTCAGAACACTGACCTGGACTTTAAGTTGTAGACCCATGTCACAAACTGCCCAAAAAATAAAAATGCTTATTCATGCTTGTATGACTGTGATTCTTTACACTGCTGTTTGATTATTATGACCAAAGTATTCATCTTAGTGAGTTTGTTTTTCCAATAGATGGTGGTAGTGTGGTAGTTCTGTTACTTTAAATAGAATAATGATAATATGATATCATCCATTGATTTGGGTGGTATTACTTGTGTTTAAGGAAATGAGTTTGGATTACATGGTTCTGTTAGGGTTGAAAATTTTCACAATTGCTTTACTCATCCATAAGGTGCTTTGAACACAAGATTGAACTTGCAAATACTTAGTGATGCTATTGAAGGACTTGAAAGAGGGGGTAAAACATAGGAGCAAGAGATGCTATTTTCAAATTAGAAAAATGACTTGAGAGGAAGGAAATGACTTGCTTGTAAGTTCAATTTAGTTAGTGAACCTTAACATAGTGCTTTAGGTTTATGCATCTGATGGTGATGTATCTTAAAGTATTCTCATGATGCTCGCCAATCTTTATCTGATAGTAAGGTTTTTAATCTGCCAAATATTCCCTTCATCCACTCTAGATTACATGAGAAATTTATAAACTATATCAAGAAATGAATGGGATGTTGGAAAATGTGAGCTGGAATGTGTTGAATCAGAATGAAGGTGTTGTAATTAGGGTGTAAGTACAGGATGTATTAATTGTAATTATGGTTTATTGCATGCAAAACAATTTTTTTTCTCATATTTGTTTATGGTATCGAGCTTACAGTTCAATATATTTTGCTTCCGCTATAATCTCCTTCAAAAATAATACATTTTCTCTACAATATTTCTTTTGTTGATTTAACTGGGTTTTATGATTCATTTAATTGCAACACTCTCGTCTAGCACTTATGCTTTCTTTCATCATTTATATTACGTTGCTTTCCTCCCCCCCTCCTTTTTGGGCCCTCCATTGGGCTGTAAACATAGAGTAGAGTAGGAGTAATTTGTTACATAGAATCTCTTGTAGGATTTTGGAAACAGTTTTTACTTTGCTAGATGTATTAGAAGTTATGTTACTTAGACCCTTCATTTTTCATGAAGTATTCATGTTTGTTTGTCCAATAGACATGACATATATCCAAAATTGAAATTTAAAGAAAATTGAAGAAAATGGACGTGCCTAAATCTTAGACACATATCCAAAAATTTATTATACTCGATGTCCTAAAAAAGTCTATGTAACATAGATTAGAAGATAGCCTTTTCCTCTCCCATTGCCGTTGAGTCTTAAAAAGTATATTATTGCAGTGGAAGAACCATCTGTGCATGAGGATGAGAGTGCAATGGAGAGTTCGAATGGAAATGAGGTAACTACAACTGATGGAAGCTCAAATATGGAACCATATGTAGGCATGGGGTTTGAGTCCGAAGAGGTTGCTAAAGTGTTGTACGATGCATATGCCACTCAATTAGGTTTTATTATGCGTGTTGATGCATTTAGATGATCTATGTGTGATGGGAAGGTTGTTTGGCGTCAGCTTGTTTGTAATAAGGAGGGATTTCCTAAGTTGAGGCCTAAAAGAACTGAGAATAGGAAGCCTCGAGCAGTCACAAGAGAAGGGTGTAAGGCTATGCTTGTGGTAAAAATGGAGAAAACAGGAAAGTGGATTGTGATGAGATTTATAAAGGAACATAATCATCCACTTGCAGTTACAAATGCTAATAGTCGCCGGAGTGTGTTGATATCTCAAACCCCAGTGAGTATTCATGAAGTTTATCTTACATATTGTTACTTGTTAATATGATGCTTTAACAATTTTGAATTGTGTATTTGAAACTTGAAGTGGATGTATCTTGCTTTTCTTGTTCCTCTATCTTTTTATATAACTTTGAAATGGAGAAAGATGACTTAGTTATCTCAAGTTCTAAATAAAAGTTGGAATGTCAGTTTTACTATATTTATTTTATTTCGTTATTTCTGAACTTGGCAAGGATGAAGTTATTCGGAAGTGATTTCAATATTAGGTTTTCCTGTTGCAGCTCTATCAGTTCTATACCAATGTAGTTTTACTTGCTTAAGAGGATCTAGTTACATAACTTTGTTTCTTTTTTTTATTTTTTTAAACACTTGCTGGGAAAACTTGAATATATACTGAATTAAATGAAAAGTATTACTGATATCTTTGCGAGTTTTTTACATATATCATGTGCTGGGTTTTGCTAACTCATTGGAATCTATCATTCTGGCTGATTTGGTTCCAATACCAGTCTGATCTATGAAATTAATAAGTGGAAATATGGAATTTTAGTGGATGGTCTTGGGGGGACACCATGAAACTAGGCTTAAACTGTTATGATATTAGATGGCTATTTTCATTTTTCACTGATCCATTGTCTTCCTAAAGGTTGTTGGTTTGTTAGCCTTGATAGGGCTTGTTTGTTTATGCTTTGGGACATTATAAAAGTGCTTCTGACAACAAAAAAGTCCTTCAGAATCAAACAGGAAAACAATTGTACTGCAGTAGTCCAAAACCTGGTCAAACCTTGGATAGAGACATTGGAAATAATGAAGATAGTGAAGAGGTAAACCTTAGCCTAAGATTAGGGTAAAATCGGAGATTTAGTAAATTTCTTTGACTCCCTTCATTAAGATATGTTAGTTTGATATCTTAATGTTCTGTTCTAATTCTGTTCAACCTTAAGGAAATTTTTGATGTAAAAAATTAATGCTATTGATCCATGAAGGTTTTTCATCCAAAAAATCCATTAAGGTTGAACAATAGTAACTTAGTTGTTTTCTTTATTCCCCATTAGTGTGATTTCAAGGTTTACCTATGACGTGTTCGTGTTTTAGTTTAGTTGCAGCAGAAAGGCTTCTTTGCAATAGATATTTAATGTAGAGATTCAGTTTATTTGTGCATAACTTTCTCGTCTCATTTTTTTCTCAAATTTTGATAGGATGAGAAAGATGTGAAAATTCGAGAATTGACTGATGAGTTGCAGCGTGAGCGGAAGTGATCCACAGCTTATAAAGAACAGCTTGACATGGTTTTGAGAGAGATGGAGGAACAATCTAACCACCTATCCAGCAACATTGACGACGTTGTTCAAAGTGTGAAAGAAATCGAATCTAAGAGGGTGGTGCATTCTCTGTGATGACACCATGGTACATTGTTGATTGCATTTGCCTTTCTAAAATTTATGTTACATTGTGTCATCTGTATCTCAGACTGTAAATTTCACCAATAGGTTTATCTCTTGGTTTCAGAAACACTTAATAAAATTTCTCAGCTTATGAAAATAGCTTGTCTTGTTAGTGAAGCTCACCATCCTCTGTCCGGAAGCGTGCATGTAGGAAGTTTGAGTTTGATGCAAATGGTTAAAATATCTGCAGCTTTGTGTGACTATCGATCAAATAAAAGGTTATTTTATGCAGTAATCCTTAAACATTTTCAACTTGATCATCACAGGATGCTTCTTCTTTCATTAAACTATGATTCACAGATGAATACAGGGCTTGGGGAATTATTGTGAAATGCCAGCTTTTGACTCTTGATGAGCAAATCATATTGAATCAGAAATTGGTTTCCAAGATATTGCATTGGGTTGATGATAAGTTCATTCAACCCCAGACACTATTTTTTGCCGTGTTCATCTTCAAGTTCCCCTCTGGTTGATGTGGTAAGAACCAGCACCCTAATTGACCTTTAAAAACAGTTCTTCTACTTAAAACTCATGCTAGCTGTGTCTCTGTTTCTTGGCTGAATGCGTAGATGACTACTAATTTTTGTTTCTGTTATTGGATCAACAGCAATTTTATTTCTTTGCTTCTAGTTTTATTCCATCTAGGGCATGTTTATTAACTTGGGATAGACAATGGAGGAATGTCTTTTCCAAGAATATACTACCACGTTTTTTATTCGGAAAGGGAATGATGGATTTTCCAAGTTATTGTTCCCATTTCCAGTTTGGGACAAATTTTTTTCGAACTAAATACATATTATTCCCTTAAGCAACAAAATAAAATAAAATAATCCTTTTCAGGTTTAACTATTTTATTTTTCATTTCATTTTGTGATCAAATTGCCCTATTGAAACTAAATATGTTTAATATTGTAAGTATTTTAAATATGTTTTTTATTAATTTATCATATATATATTTCGTGATTATGTACATATCGAGAGGAATGATATATTTTTATTTCCATAAAAAAATTAATAATATTTTATAAACAACATGTTATAAATTTATTCTACAGTAATTTTAAAATTTTATTTCTACAAAATTGTAGTTGTCCACTGAAATATTAGCCTTTGACTTCTAGTAAGAGTAGACATATTTTATTTTTTTTCAAAAATTGCCGGACCGAATTTAAGAGTTAACTAAACACATTTTTTTTAATAATTTGATTTGTTTATTGTAGGTATTAAAATTTGTTAAATCGATAAATTTGGGTTAGTTAAAAAAATTTATTTTATAAAATCGATAAAAATTAAACAATTTATTTTTATTATATTTATAATAAAATATTTATGCATATTGATTATTGTATTTCAAATTTTTATTACTTCTTATTATTTTTAAATTTAAATTTCTAAATTTAATCACATGTGTTTAGTATTAAATATGCAACGGACATACAATCTAATAGATACAAGTACCCCGTTAGGGTATAGCGAGGATATAGAGTTGGCTTAACAAAAGATCTGAGCCCAACGAATTTGATAAAGCGTACAACCCAATCAACAAAAGTACTTCGCTACAAACTGTGAGGTCTTGGATGTCTAGACTTGGTGAAAACATATATATCTTGACGTCATCAGGGTCCTCCCCCCTCTCCATGAGCAACTTGCATATAATGATTTCCTTTTATTTATGTGTAACGCTTGTAACAATTTGCTTTCTATTTAAAACTAGTTCCATATTTCCACTTCTCTCTAAAATTAACTAGAATCCCTAACTAGAAAATTCTCTCTAAACAATTAGAGTCGTCTGTGGGAACTCAATTCTTTCTAGTCCATAGTTGGCATTTGAGACCTTCATTTTTTCTTCCAAAGAGAATTATCTCGTTTTAGGGACATTTACTTGCACACAAAAAAATGGACATGAATAGGTAGCGAGCTGGAATAACGAGCGCTCACACAATCTGCGTTGATGGATTTGACGCTGAGGACAGGGCGACCTATAGGTTGCTATAATAGGACCACAATCAATAGTGGCTAATACAGACTATGATCAAACTGATAACATAGTGTTGGTCCAAATCATCCAACCACGAGCTAAATGAACAAGCGCTGGGCGTTCCTTGTTGGTTGTTCTTAGATTAGGAAATGGCATAAACTGGGAAATGACGCTAGTACATACCAAATGAGATTGGGAATTATGGGATGTATAAAGATTATTGAATGAATTGGGCCAGGTTCGGCCCATGTGAAAAACCCAACCAATTAATCGCGAACTGATAACAATGCGCAAATTGGATACAAACCAAGCGTGAGCTGATAACAGGGCGCAGATTAAAATAACCCAATCACACGTTTTCATGAACTTAAGAAACAATCTATATTAGACGAATTAATGGCTTGAAGAGATGAAGAAACGAACTAAAGAGAGACGGGTTGGGTTGAATACATCATAAATTGGGGCCAGACCGGCTGGCCTCGGTACGAATTGCTGAAAACTGACTGGGCTTATACGATTGAACTATAGCGATCTAAGTAAGAACGAACTAGGTCAAGATCGGTTGGAGCTGGTGAATTGATAGGACGAATAGATGCACAACGTCGTTAAACATGATATTGTGAGCTCGAAAAACACACGGTGAACGACCAAAAAAGATATGGGTCATTGGGGTTGGAAAAGAGAATCGCGAACTGCGAAAGTTGCTAGCGCACATAATTTGAGATTATCTGACTTGGATTGCGAATAGTGCAAGCTGCGAACTACTACTAGTTTCATTCCTAGCTCGTGTCATGCCATTTTTGGCTGTGAACTGATTGAGCTGATACAGATCGTGGTGCGAATCGGGGAGGATTGGGTCAAGAGATGTAGTTGGTGCAGGTCGTTATTGTCAAACAAGGAAGTGGTAGCATAACGTAGATCGAGCAAACCACGAGCTGTAACTGGGTTATGGGTTGTGAACATTTGAACGAACTAGAAATAGACTGTGCAAATTTGTGCGCAATGAACGACCTATAGAAAAGGGCTGGTGAGATGAGTCTGTTAGGCGTAAACTCTCTTGAATGAACTGGGCCTAGCTCGACCCAATTCATGGAAAATAGCGGGGTTGTTTTTTCTTTGAATAAATAGATTATGACCCAAAATAGCTGTGTGGTGTTCCTCGCTGGTGTCAAACTGTGACCAATTTCGTTCTCAACTTGTTTCATGTAGTTACTGGTTACTCGCGGGTTATTTCCTCTATTAAATACTTCAGGAGCTCTATCGAAGACCTTTGCTTCTTTTTTTTGATCTCCAATTAGTTCTGGTGAGATAAAGATGAGCTGCAAAAGACACCTGCCATAATTTCTCTTGCCATTTGTTCCTGGAAGAATTGATCGATTTCTGTAAATGATGAACGTGATACCTGTTGCGAGCTAATGTGTGGATTTTCTTCCAATCTGAAGCCAGCTCTATCATGAAAGACTATAGATCAGTGCATTATGAACGACTTAGAGAAACTGGCTGGTGAGATGGGTTTATGTTTTACGTGAACTCTCTTACACGAACTGGGCCTAGCTCGGCCCGAATGAAAAGCTCAACTCAATTCATAGAAAACAACATCGTTACTTTTCTCTGGTACCAGTCTTCGAACTCTCTTCCTCAGTTACAACAACAACATCAAGTTACCCAACCAAGTGAGCACAAATTGGATTCAATTGGGTATGAGCTGGGCTAGTTCACCTAGATCTGACATAAATTGGGTTCGACTGGACTATACTAAGGAGAATTATGCGAGCTCGGGTCATTATTATAAGACCAAAATGAGTTGTGGTTGATGTAGGTCACTATGGTAAGACAGAAGCGTCGATTGATATAGATCGAGTAAACCACAAGCTCGACCATATGCGAGCTGATGAATAGAGACAAATTCCCTCTTCTCAGTACACCAGACGACTTCCATGCCTTTTGGACCTCACCATCAACAACCTCAAGATAAATATTTAAAGCATATAACGGAAACTCTGATATGGATTCTAATAAGGTTGGTGTCGGTGCTCAAATAATCTCAAGTAAAAGCTTGGACATTTAATTATTTGATGAATTCAAAACTGATCTAGTAACTCGCTAGAGAGTAATTCTATGATGGAATGTGCTCTTTCGACATCAAATTAATACCAAGTCCATCATATTTGAATGCTCAAGAGTGGGATTGGAACGTAGTGATACATAGGTTGGATTCCTCAATTATGATGATTGATGTATAGGAACGGACTGGGCTTAGATTGACCTAAGTGAGCTATCATAGAATGGGCTTAGATTGACCCAAGTGAAAAGGCGAGATGTGCTAGCCACTATTTTCCATCGTCTTGATATACTCCTTATACTTCTCTGGTGAAGAACGAACTGTGTTGAAGAAGAACGGATTGAAATGGGTAAATTTCTATACAGGAAGAATGAAATAAGTTTAAATGGAATGAACTGTATCCCCTGGTGAACATTCCTAAGAAGGTGAATACGTATTCAAAAACCCCAGTGGTGCACCTAGTCGACGAACTGATCGTCAGCACCAAAATGGATTTTCAAAGAGATGAAGAACCTTTGAAACCAATAATGCCTAAGTGCTAAACGAATACATTTTCAACTGGAAAAGAAATATTACAACTTACATGGTCTGAAAGGGTAGATATAAGCGTAGGTTAACCAACAATTTGGTGCACGTTCAAATGGGTCTTCTATCGCTCTCTCGTCATCTGTTCGGAAGAGTGCTGGTGGGCTAAGATCATATGATATTGAACACCATAAGGAGTTTGATTGTGGACTTGTAGTTTGAGTTTATTGCGTGAGGTGTAGGCCTGTAGGTTTTAGCAAAGCAGAGAGACAATTCTCATATGGAACAGAACCACTATGTTTATTACCATATAGCAAATGTTGTACATCAATTTATGGCAAACTCCATTTTCAGATATGAAAAGTGGTGGTCGAGTTGATCCAACGGCCTCAAACAACTTGCTTACTGCTCTATATACATTATTCGCCATCTTTGGCATATTGAGTGGTCAAACTTATAACATTTTGGGTCCCATTTGACTCCTCTCAACTTGTTTATGTTCTATACACTCGGTCTTTTTCTACTACAATCACCATCAACACCCAGGATAAATGAGGTGAGTTTATATGATATATGAACTGATCATTACATGCCCTTCTTTATATGATGTAGGGATTGACCTTGGCGAATGAGGTAGGGTTTAGTATGCTTCAGAATATTTGTAATCCATGCATCTCGAAAAGAAATTATAAGAGAATCCTTATCCAAATATTGATGAAGCTATTATGAAGTTCGCACTGTGTTTTCTTTAGGTGTGTAAGGTCGATACATGAACTCCCAAGTTTTGAGTATTTAACCATGAGTGTGTCAAAGTATTGATTTTCTTCTTGCAAGGAAAATTTGGAGCACATGTGGGGTAGGGTATTCACCCTCGTATGTCGCGTATTTCGCAAAATATTAAAGCGATCAATTCCTCAAAGTTTGGAGCAAATGTGGGGTACAATTTTCACCCTCGCATGTCACCTATCTCACGAAATTTATGCCCCATGATTAGAGGAAGAGTCCCTCGACCCTCTCACTCGGGATGCGGGATATGTCCTATGTCTTGTGATTGGAGGAGGAGTCCCCTGACCCCCCCACTCGAGATGCGAAATATGCTTGCAATCAAACTTTGGGCATCTTATTTCATGTCCCCAAGTGGGGACAAGTCATTTGACCTTCTCACTTGAGATGCAAGACACCCTATTACCTCGTGATTGGAGGAGGAGTCATCTAACTCCCCCACTTGAGATGCAGCCTCTCTTATGCCCCATGATTGGAGGAGTAGTCCTCTGGCCCCCCCACTCAGGATGCGTGATACATCTTATGCCCCGTGATTGGAGGAGGAGTCCCCTGACCCCCCTACTCGGGATGCGGGATACATCATATGCCTCGTGATTGGAAGAGGAGTCCTTTGACCCCCCACTCAGGATGCGGGATACGTCCTATGTCTCGTGATTGGAGGAGGAGTCCCCTGACCCCCCACACTCGAGATGTGGGTAAGTCCTATGGAAGCGCATGTGAGGGGTTGGATATTTCACCCTCACATGTCGCATCTAACTGTGGGTCAATATTTCACCATGACATGTTGTATCTAAATATGTGCTATTAATCTCTTCTGACAACTTCCACCACTTCCTTCGAAAGGGACCTCAATTCACCCCACTACTTCGATATTAGAAGCAATATAGACATAGCAATTCACATATTTTCATTGAGGTAGAGCATTTAGGTCCCTTGTTCATAGGGATAGTTAGGGTATATGAGCCATCTTTTCGCTATAAGGCGATGCTTTACTCCTAGTTTGAAAATACCATATCATAGTGTAGTGCGGTGCAATAAAAGCCCTGCTTCTCAAGCTACGTGACAAATAAGGGCTTAGATATATGACTTCCAATAGCAAGGTCATCCATCTTCCTTATTTGTAATGATTACTTAATTGTTCCTCTATAACAATGGAGTGGCATAGTAGCATTCGCCTAGCGACCTGAGAGTCGAGACCTGAAAACCAAGACCTTCAGGTCAAAGTAAACGACCTGGGTCACCTATGCCTACAAGACCTAATCAAGTAACTTTTATATGACGGCTTAATTATGCAACGTTTATATGATGATCAGGTAGCACTTAAAATGACAACCTGATTTTAGAGTTAATAACGAAACCCGAGGAGAGCCTAAAGGATTTACCCCTTCAAACTCAGATTAATAATAAAAAAACTCTTAACAACTTGATAACTCACAATAGGGGAGTTAACATAACATTTGGTATTATATAAATATCAGGTACGCTACCTAACGACCTATATCATATCGCCATAGGATAAACCACCTTTTTTCATGCCCTGAGACATGTTAAATAAAGTTAAGAGGAAGAAATTACTTAATGTGAATATAAGTCGTTTGAATCTCGACCTAAAAATAGAGAATAGACTGGTTCTCCCTTTGACATCGTTAAACAAATGAACTAAAAAATAGACTAAATATTTTTTTAAAAACAGACAGACAAAACGAAATAATAGGAAAACACTTAACATATTGAGATTCTCTGAAAATAAATTTAAGTTAAAACGTATGGTAAAAATAAATTTCTTTACTATTTATAAAGTGAGTGGAAAGTTGAAAGGTTTAACCAAAAAATTAAATTATTTAAAGGAATATTATTTGTAGTTAAATAAATTTGCGACTAAAATTGTATCATCTGAGTGGCCGTTATTTACTTTAGATACGTTGAATTGACTAATGTGGGTTATTTAAATTAAAATAGATAACCATATATTATTCCCTTGACTTCTCAAAATCAAGAGAATAGAGGAGTTAATGTTTGATATTAAATATGTAACATACATACAATCTAATAGGTACAGGTACCCCGCTAGGATATAGCGAGAATATAGAGTTGGCTTAACAAAAGGTCTGAGCCCAATGAGCTTGATAAAGCGTACAACCCAGTTAACAAAAGTACTTCGCCACAAACTGTGAGGTCTTAGATGTCAAGACTTGATGAAAACATATATATCCTGACGTCATTAGGGTCCTCCATCTCCATGAGTGACTTGCATATAACAACCTCCCTTTATTTATATGTAACGCTTGTAACGATCTGATTTCTATTTAAAACTAGTTCATGTACAATTTTACTAGGTATGTAACCACGTAGAAAAATCGCTTATACGTACCTTGTCACGTGCATGAGATGTTATACATATATATACCCCTTAAATGAGGATAATATAAGATTTATTCATTGGTCTATATTTATATTTCTCTATAAAATTCACTAGAATACTTGGCCAGAAAATTTTCTCTAAATAATATGTATTTAAAATATAATTTTTCCTTTAAAAAGGGGCGAAAATATGATCATATTTTAGTAAATTATTATCGATAAGTTTGTCACATTTTCAGAATAATTTGATTGATTAATTTTTTATTAAAATTTTGCATGTAAGTGATCAATAGACGTACTTTTCTTCTTTTAGTTATATTTTCGAATAACATGTTACATTCCATTTTTTAGTTATAGGTTTTGTTTTGTGCAATAAATTTTAATAAAAAATTATAGGTTTAAAATTGGAAGTTACTGCACCGGATTTAGGAAGGTATATTTTAACTAAAAATAACAGTAACTAATAAGACGAATACGTAACGGAGGGATAGTTATTATAATATTAAAATTATACTTAATTAAAATTGAATGTATATTAATATAATGTTTTTATATACATATAGTTAGATATAAAAATACATTTTTAATGATAAAATACATAATATTTAGAATAAATAGATTTAATTTTATTTTTATATATTTTATTTTACTTAAAAATACGTGTTAAATAGTTAAAAAAATAAAAAGTAATATTAATATTTTAAATAATATAATAGAGTAAAAATTACAATAAAATTTAATTTTTTAAAATTAAATATATTATTAAATAAATGTAAAAAAAATGTGATTAAACCGTATAAAAATTAATACTAATTCAAAACTATACTATTAAAGCGTGAATTTCAACTTTTTAGAAATAATAGGTATATTAAAGTTTTATCTTATAAAACTGAAAAAGATCGGTTCATAAAATACACCAACAATCAACCAAGCCGATTACCTTCACTCCTTCCATCTATTAATAATCGCAAAGTTTGTGTTCTAGCTTTTGCATATTTAACAAAAAATAAATAAAAAAATTCACATATTAATGTAAAAATTACACAAATTTATAATAAGTTACGCAAACTTATAACACCTTACTAGTGCATGACATTATGCTAAAATATGCAATAAAGTAAATAAAATCAAAAATATATTTCAAAATAAAGTTAATTTAAATTAAATTATAAATATTATATGATCTAACATTATTTTTTTTTCTCAAACATTATTTTGTGAGTTTTCAATACTAAATTTGTTAACTATGTGTATGAAAAACAATACGATAATATATTAATATAAATAATTTAAAATATTTATTATTTGATTTAATCGATAACATTCCATTAATAATAATAATAATAATATTTGTTCATAAATTAAATTGTTATATTTGTATCGTATATTTATATAATTATTTATTATATATATTTTATGATTTTATATCCTATACAAATAAAAAAAATTAATTTTTGTTAGTTATATAAATTTTATTTTAATATTATAATTATTTTTATTTTATTATTAAAAAAATAGTAATATTATTTTCATTCAATTATATTCCTATTATAATATAATTGATTTTTTTTTCCGTAATAAGGAAACAGACATTTCTTTCCATTCTAACGACTCTCTAACGAGAGTAATCGAGTTATGTAATCTTTAATTGAGCTCTCACGATATCCATCTGAAAGAGACCATATTGTGTTTATTAAGATCCCGAGGAATGATTTCTAAAAGCTCTTTAGTCCTCAGAGAAACCAGTTTTCAATTTTCATAAATTAGAGCATCAATCACCATCTTTGCATCTCCAATATTATTATGTATATGTTGTGTTGCAAACATAAAGACATAACTACAAGCTAACGTAAGAGCTTTGGCTTCTGCTTCTTCAGCATTATAATACCTCAAAAACAGTACGACTATGCATTATTCTTCCATAATGATCACCTCTGCCATTCTATATCAAGCAGGATCAAAATTTATTTTCAATGCATTCAATATAAGTTTGAACTTCTGATTGAACATTCACAATTTTGTTTCTGGAATTTTCTCAATCTCATCAATCAAAATTAATAAGAACATGATGATCCAGCTCGTATTAACCTAGAAGAGACGAAGAAAGAAGAAGAAAAACGCCAACTTTATTTACTCTTTCCAATTAACACAGACAAGAAAAACTAGTTCCAAAAGGCATAGATAGCAGTAGAAATGTAAAAAACAAGAGCAGAGGAAACCAAAACCACTAAAGCTACAACCGCATGAACAGCAGATTTACTCCCACAAGACAACATCCCCAATCGGATCTCAATCACATTAACCATTGAAAGCATCAAAAACACACAACCCATCACAGATCCAATTGCACAACCCATCATTCCAAACCTTAAAACTGTCAGATTTATGTGAGCTCTGAAGGCTTCATCCACATCCTTACTATTCAACAAATTAATGGCAAGTTTAAGACCCTGAGCCACAAGTGAAGATGATAGAAAGAAACTGAAGGAAACCACTTCAAATACTAAAAGCTTCTTTGCCACATCTATGCCTGCATCGCATCTTGGATTTTCTAGATTGTGTTGTCCTGGTGTGGTTAGAGATAAACCCACAAACACTGCTATAGTGAAGAGCGAGTTCACGTTCACTAGACCATCTAGAGCTGTCACATGGACACTTGTTGTTGAAGAAGAAGATGATGATGATGATCTTCGCAAGTTTTGACCGTTGTTGTTGTAGTCTTTTGGGTACACTTCAGATCTGTAAAATAAATAAATAAACAATTGTTAGGATCAAAATTATGGGTTATTTTCAAATGACGAAAAGAAATCAATAAATTCAATTAGAGAAGAAAGACAGATAGAGATTTTACTCATCCATTGTTGATTGTAGGGTTTATGTTGCTCTTTGATACAGCTTTCAGTATTGAAAGAAAGAGGTGGGGGATTCTGAATGAATTTTCCTCTTTCTTACACTTGTTTATTGTTGCTTTCAAGGGTATTATTCTTTGTCTCTATCCTTTAAAGTGAAAGTGACGAGGGTTATTATTGTCAAAATAAGAGAGAGAACGAGGGATAAAGAAGAAAAGGGAGAGGAAGACGATAACTTTTTGCGTGTCCAAATGTTGGCATGTTTTTTAAGGTTTTAAATGGGTAGGTAATTTTGGAATATCAATGATATATTTATATCTTTATTTTTATATATAAAATATTTTTATTTAAATTATTAATATATATTTAAATTTATGATATTTCTTAATTATCATAATTTATTAATATTATTATCTAAAATTCGATCTTAATTGAAAATATTAATTAAAAAATATATCAAAATAAAAATAGTAGTAATCTAAAAATATTAATTTCATTTAAAGGAATAAATGATGTAATTGTTGTTATTTTAAAAATAATGAATAATTATATTTTTTAATTAAAAAAATTACATTTATTATTTTACATAATTAATTTAAAATATAATATCAACAATCATCCAATAATTTAGATAACTTATGAGAAAAACAAATTGCTAGCTAGGAAGGGTAAATTTTAAGACATGGGAAACGTTGGACAATTGGAGTGGTTTTAGACAATGATTTGGAAGATAGGCCAATAATAATGATCATAGTTACTAAAATACGAAACAAGCATTACTCTGAGAAACGTGCGTATAAACATAATGCGTTTTTATTTTATTTTATAAAATTAAGTCAAAATTTTATTATAAAATATAAATACTATAAAAATATACAAATATACAAATGCAAATACTATTAGTTTATTTTAAAAAATATATTATTAAAAGTACGAAAATATATATATATTATTTAATTTTTCATAATAATATAAAATATAAATAGATAATAATTAAAAATAAATTAATTGTTAATATTAAACTTAATTCAATTTTTTAATGATTTGATAAATAAAACTCATTTCATTAATTTTAAATTATAAATTTAAATTACATTAATTATTTTCTTTTGATATTAACAATTTATCTTTTAATATCTTTATATTTTAATATGTTTTATAATTACTAGTTTTATTATTAAATATTTAGTTTATATATTTAGATTCAATTATATTGATTTTTTTATTTGTATAAATTGATGATCAATTTTTTTAATTTTTTAATAAATTATAAAAGTATATAAATTAAATGTAATTGATAATTATTTTTATTTTACGTTATTTTATTACAAAAATAATAATACTATACATATTTGATAAAAAAAATGTATTGATGGATAAATATTTTATATTAAAAAAATATTATAATTACATAATATTTTTAACTTAAAAAATATAATTTTTTATGGTAAAATATTCTTTTAATTGATTAATTCTACGAAATTAACGTTTTAAAAAAATTTATTTTTTAAATTATTTAATTTTTAATATATAATATATTTAATTTATTATACGTAAATTTGAATTGAAATTATTTAACATAAAAAGTAAATATTACAAAATTTTAATTAAAAATTTAAAGTATTAAAAATGATAAAATTAGTGGATAAAATTTATAATCCACTTACGTTTTCATAAATATTAATTTCCCATTTTCATCCAACAAACATCGATCACAACCAAACCAAATTCATCATCAAATTAGTACTCAACCAAATCAGGAATGGTTCAATTATGTTCACCCTTAAATCCCTAATTTTTTTCACAACCTAGTGTCACCTATTGAAGCCTCTGCTGCAGAGACTGAAAATCGATGGTGATGGGTATTAGATTTGTAAAGGAAAATAGCAAAGTTAAAGGATAGAGAGACAACAGAGAAAGAGTAACGGTGGATGGGAGAACAATCGATTTTGAAAGGAAAACTCTTTTCATCAAATAATATATAATGGTAATACTTAATTAAATAAAAAAATGGGTCCATTTTAATTATTCATTTAAATACAAACACCTTACTTAATATCCTATTCATATGTATAAAAGTACTCAATTTGTGAAGAGAATGAGAAAAAAAAGAGACAAGAAAAGGAAAAGAAGAGGGAAAAATTATATGTAAATTATCGTAGCTTTGTGAGCACATTAATCATAAAAAAAATTAAATATATATTTTTATCGTTAAAATTTTAAAAATTAACACTTTAATCCATGTAAAAAATAAATGTTAGAATGCTAATGATAAACACATTTATAGCAACAAAAGTTTCTTTTATTAAATTTATCGATTTTTTTTAATATAAAATCTATTTGAACATAATATTCGACCTGAAACTTGACCTATAAAGTTTCCAAACCATGGTATATATACAGGGATGCTTCTACAAACATCCTCAAAAATCTTGAACATTTTGAAATGTTCAAAGGCTAACCATCTAATCAATCTCTCAATGTGGTCGAACCTAAGTTAGTTTGTGCTTACTATTGTATCCACTGACATTGTGACTTCTATCCAATCTAATCATCACGTTTACATGTAATGTTATATATATATGAACATGATCTCAAACCCAGGCAATGGATTTTTATTCCTTAAATCTCTTTAATTTCTTTCTTTAAATTGGATCATTCCTAATATTTAGGTACAGTAGGGCTCTGGATTTAAAGGTTGAGCTTTTGTTTCTATCCCTTACTTACTAAGGTTCATCCCGTGTTTTAAGAGAGATTAAGAGAGAAACTCTGAAAACTAAACACTTCACCCTAAGCTCTTACAAATTACCATCATGGGTGGAACTTGAGCTAAAAAAAGGTTAAGACTAGCTAATGAGCTAGCACTATAGGACAATGATATACCTACACATGAGGAGCTTCAAGTTGAACCTTGAGCCAACTCATTAGTTGAGGTCGATCCTCAGCAAGAATTAGCACAAGAACTCCTCAAACTCAAAATATTACTTGATGAGATGAGACAAGAGAATAGGGTACTACGTGTCCAACCAGAGGAAGATCTGCAGGCAGATCGAGCTGATAATTTGTTCGATGAGGTCAAGCTGTTACCAAGGAGAAATGAGCTTGAGAGAGTGGAGGATATATTGTAAAAACGTTTTTGCTCAATTATACTTGAGCTGATATATAGTCGGCTCAATTGGCTCAAAATGTATCTCAATGTAACAATGAGTAATTCCTTGAGAAAAAATGTTATGGGAAGCATGCTTCCAAGCTCTTGAAGAAATGAATAAAAAAAAAGACCAAGCTTTGAAGGAAATAAACAGAAGACAAGACAAGGGTAAGTCTCACTACGATGTTAGTAGAGATTGTAAGCAACTGCACATATCTGCTTTCTCTGATGAGATATAGAACAATGAGCCACCCACTAAATTCAATGATCCTAAATATCATGATTATCAAGGGATTAAGGACCTTGTGACTGATGTCTCACTTTTCAAAACAACTATGGTCTCAGTAAGCCTATCTCGATAAAGAAGAGATGTTATATTGTGTAAACTCTTTACAACTACCTTACGTGATGGTGCTTAAAAATGGTTCAATATCTTGGCTCTTCCTAACATAAATTCTTTAACCTTATTTTCCAAGCTATTCATCACCAATTACGCAAGAAACAAGCCTATGAGGAAGAAATCTCATAATATTTTATCGATCACTCAAGAAAATGATGAGTCTATTGAAGAGTACATGAGAAGATTTAGAGAGGAAAAAATGGAAACTACGAACTGTTCAAAAGAAATAGAGACATTCAGACAGGGTCTTTTAAGAAACTCAGACTTGTTTACCGATTTAACCAAGACTATGCCATACACAATGGAGGAAGCTTATGGAAAGGCCAAAAAAATTGTCAAACTTGAAAGATAGCTAAAGCATACTAAAATAAGCAAGTTAGTTGCAAAAGCTACCCCTGAAAAAGAAAAGAAAAGAACGAGTCCAGATAAAGTGGCTCATGATAAAATGGTCTCCAACAAAAATAAATGGTTTTCCTCAAATTCCCTAAGGGGAAGTCAATGGTCTAGAAATCTTAAACCCTATGGTAGAGCCCTCTAAAGAGGTCCATTTTTGAGAATAAGGTTGGCACAAGTTGTTTTAAGAATGGAAAATGAGAAAAATGTTATTTGATCCCCGAAAATGAGGGCACCTTCAAGAGATACTTCCAAATATTGTGTCTTTCATAAAGACATAGGTAATAAAATAGAAGACTGTAAACACCTTAAAAAAGAGATAGAAGATTTATTATCTAGAGGATATTTGGGTGACCTCGTGGGAAATGATAATAGAAGAATTAATCGTCCACCCCAACGAGAAGTGTTGAGGCTACCTACCCATCCTATCAACAGGGTGGAGCCATGCAATGATGATAATGTGAGAACTATTCACTCTATACATGGAAAACTTGGGCTTAATGAGACCTCTAACAATGCCCAAAAGAGGTACTTTAGAGAAGTATATGCCATTCTATGTGTTTACAATCTACATAAAGTATCACCATTTATCTCAATCATTTTTATAAGTAAGGATGAGAATTCATATCCTCATATAAATCTCTTAGCGGTCATGCTTTAGGTGGGATTATGCAACGATTGTTGAGTCTTAATTGACACTAGGACTCCAGTCAACTTTCTTTTTCTTATAACAATAAAGGAACTAGGCATGAGGATAATGATATTATTAAAAAATAAATTGTTTTAGTGGGATTCATTAGTAGCATCACCTATGCTGTGGGAACTATAATGTTGTTGATCATGGTAACTGGTTCAATTATGATGATCAATTTTGTAGTAATTGATGTCCCAACTCACTATAATGAAATTCTAGAAAGGCTCTAGATATATAAAATGAGGGTTGTTCTATCAACCTTTCATCAGATCATTAAATACCCAATTGAAGAGTGTATGAATTGAGATAAGAAGTGACCAAGAGAATGCTAGAAGCTGTTACAACGCTACAATGAAAGGAATGGTACCAAAGTAATAGCTAGGGAAAAGGTCGCCTTAGTAGCATGCAATGAGAGGGTGTCTAATTGGCTTGGTTGAAACAAATGAGGTTGAAGACATACAATTTGGAAATGAATAAGAAGATCACTCATTAAAACTGAGCACCATTTTAATAGTTAAGGTTCGAGAGCAAATGCTATGTTTCCTCGTTAATTGGCTTGGTATCTAATGTTGTGTTGGTAAAAAGAGCATATGGCTCACCTCGTATGTGTATGGATTTTACTCATTTAAATTATGTAAGGACTATGAGTATTAGTTATTTTCGTGGACAAAATATTCACGCTTAAAGCTGTTTTTAGGCCTGTTATCAAGTCTATTAAGAAAAGCTGAACAAATGCTCGAGTTCCAGATAATTATACTTTAGGTATATCTTTGATAACTACTACACATAAGATTGCATTCATGCATTTAATAGCACATGTTAATAAATCTGAAATTATTTTTGGTACTAAAATATTTATTTAAACTTAAATCAATTTATGAAATTATTTGTTTTAGATGTGTTTTAAAAAATAATTTTTTATAATATTAAGTTTTTTATAGGCTTTGAAAAATTAAGCTCAAAATATATTTTAACCCTAATACTACTATGTTTATTATTATTATTATCTATATATAGACATATTATGGTTGAATTAATTTGGGGGTGCTAAAGAAGAAATAAAAAGCCGATGAAAAAGAACTTTGTATTAGCTAAAGAAGAACTGCCTGAAGAAGAAAAAGAATTAGTACATGGAGCGCCAGTAAAATAGTAAACATGTTTATTCAAACAAAGGTATATTTACATGTAATTATCACTCTTGGAAAAGGTAATTAACATATATATATATATATATAAGAATTGAGAAAGTAAAGTAGTAGAACTGATTAGCGACAATATGGATGCAAGCACAAATCTAAAATCACACAACACTTTTTGGAAAGATAATTTCTATTCTTTTTTTTTGTTTGTTTCTTTTTAATTATATTTTTAGATCAAATAATTTTACGTGTGATTATAATTATTTGATTTAATTATTAAATTTTGAAGAAATAATTTTTATTGAATTTGTGCTTAATATTTTTAATCTAGAATTTACTAGTTGATTTGATTTAAATGACATATGTTTTTAAATCATTTAGTTAGGATTATTCATTATTAAATCCTTTCTACAACACACAGGGACACTTGTGTTTCTTTTTATCCTAACCTTTTTTTTGTAGTTAATTTGTGAACGATCTGATTAGCAGGAAGCTTATTGGAACGTTGATTTGGAAACCGCTCACGCTAATTTTAGAAATTATGAAAACAGAGCAGAGGCTCGTAAGTAAAGCACATTGGGGCAATATCTTAGGAAGGGTAGCATAAGACCGAGTTTGTACTTGAACATTTGATTTTCATAGTGGAAAGTTAGGTAGTCGTATGGTTTTCCTCTTAGGTCATTGTTGTGGCCTATGTTGTTTCCACTTAAAAATAACATGTGTTATTATTTTATTTTCACACCTTATTTTTACACGTGATTGTATGCTTGACCACCTTGTTTAGTTTATTAAGTTATAAATTAATAAAAACTAAAATTAACCTATTCACCCCCTCTAGGTTAATCCAATCCATATCTTATAAATTTTCAATTGGTATCAGAGCCGACACTAGGCACACTTAGTGAGATTAATCCTTAAGGACACACACTTTTACTTATAGACCAAATGAAAGAAGGTGGTTCATCTGTTAGACCCCCACTCTTTGTTGGATTTAATTACCCTTACTGGAAGGCTCGCATATAAGCTTTCTCAGACAAGATAAAAAAGTCTGGGATGCTATTCTTGATGGTTAGGAACCACCTTCGGTAACGAAATATGGTGTAACAATCATAAAGCCAAGAAGAGACTGGACCATTGAAGAATGCACCCTTAGTGGGACAAACCAAAAAGGTTTGAGCTCAATATTTTCTGTAGTGTCGATGGATGATTCCATCACATCTTTGACTGTGAGACTGCTAAAGATGCATGGAATGCACTTTCTCTTGCTCATGAAAGAACCTCCCAAGTGAAACAAACAAAATTGAGATTACTAACATCTCAGTTTGATTCCATTAAAATGAGCAACACTGAAACTTTTGGTCAATTATATGCTCACTTTTGTGATATTACTAACACTTGCTCTAAACTTGGTGAGAAAATTCCTTAACAGTAGACTACAAGATGAAAGTTACAGCGATAGAGGAAAGCAAGAATGTGGACACACTAAATATTGATGAACTTGTTGGGTCAATTCAAACCTATGAGCTTTCTCTTGATCGTCCTATGAAAATCAAAGATGTGGCATTCAAAAGCTCCAAAATGGACATCTCTGATAGTGATGAGGATATGATTGATGAGTCATTAGTCTCGCTAATACGAAAATTGAAGAAGTTCTTGAAAATGAAGGGTCAACAAAATAATCAATCTCATAAAGGAAAATCTAGTTGTTCAAGGGATTGAAAGTCAAGGGAAATCAAGCTTCCTAGTTCTAAAGGTAAGAAAACTAAGCTCACTAGTCCTCAATGCTATACCTGTGGGGGCTTTGATCATATTTCTATAGATTGTGCAAACAATAAAAAGAATTTGGAAAAGCATTTAATGCTACACTCAATGAAACAAAGAGTGAATAGGATAATGCTAGTAACTCAGAAGATTATGACACTAACTATCGTGCCTTCACGGCAACTTCCAAAGCACACCACATTGACTCCAACTTTGGCTCGGATGAAAAAAATGAGGAAGTAAAATCTTCTCTCTTACTGTCTAAGTTTAATGTATCGAGTTATGAGGAACTATTCATAGATTGTCTAGGTTCTAGGGAAGAGGGATAAACTACTTGTGGAAGTAACTAAACTTAATGATATCATCAATGTTCACAAAACAAATTCCTCTAGCCTAGAGAAAGATAAAAAAGAATTGTCTGAAAATATTAATGCCTTGAATCTGAGACTTGCTGAAACTACTGAGGAAAACAAAAACCTTAAGCAAGAACTTAGTATTGCTAAAGAGACGGTGAGGAATTTGACCATAGGTGCTGAAAAATTGACCAAAGTCCTAGACTATGGAAAGCAACATGGAGATAAAAGAGGTCTTGGATACATAGATGAACAGTCAACACCTTCAACATCAAAAACCACATTTGTAAGGTCCTTAAACTCTATTCCTACTATTACTACTTATGCACAAAGAACTATTGCACCTGTAGTAGAAAAAGTTGTTAAATTTGTGCATGTCTGTCATCATTGTGGTAGGAAAGGTCATATAAGACCAAAATGTAGATATTTGATGAATGCTCTTAAACTTAATCTTTCCATGCTTCACATAGTAGGACTCATAAGCATCATTCATATACGCATGCTACATCATATTCAAGGAAGAATGGAAATTATAATAACTTGTTCATAAATTCTACTAGGAAGTATGAAGTCTTAGGCTTAAAGAGGCAAGCAAAATTAAGTACTTTTAATGCTAGGACTCATTATCATAATCCTATTATGCATACTGCATCTTCATTTAGGATGAATGAGAAAAGTACAGCTAAGTCCAAGAACACGCATATGAAACATAAGCTTGTTGAGTCCCAACCCAATGATATAGAGAAACCAAAATTCAAAAAAATGTGGGTTAGGAAAGAGTGTTTTTTCATGGTCACCTGATCGTCTTTTATTAGAGTGCTTAAATGACCCTAAGTGAGTAATTTTTATTGTCTTTATTTTATTTATTAGTTAAACTTTAAAAAAGAGAGAAGTAGAATCCTTATTTGGCCAACATGGTATTGGACTCATTCAACACTTATAGACATATAACCTTATTTTTAATGACTTAACTAATTTTGACATTTATTGTATAAATGATTCTATAATTTTGACTTATGCACACACATATTCTTATACATGTGATGATCAATTTTGACATATACTTATTCACACACTTACGAACACACATATATGTTATACTTGAAGTTTATGAATTTTCTTGAAAGACTCTAGAACTTCAACTAATTTTGATTGTAAAATTGTGTTGAGTTATATTTCTTACTTGCTAAAACTTTACCGTATAGAGGTACCTAGTATTGAGAGGGATACCTACTGTGATGTGTGAATTAATGAGCAGAGAGAACTACCTCACAACTAGTATGAAAGTCATCAGGCTAGGTTTATGGCTCGTGCAAAAAAAGAAGGAAAGATTATGCAAACAATGACTACTTATAAATCTTATACATTGAATGCACAAAAAAGAGATCCAATAAAGGTTATAAACAAATATATCATTTACCTCATATATAAAAAAATATTTGAAGTCCTCGTTTAGTAGATATATTTTATTTTGTGAGATTGAAGACTCGATTATAGTTTTACATGATAGATGATATTTTTTTCTTTTGAGTCTTTCTTGCTAGGTCATAAATAAATTAATTGATATATTTGTGGAGTTTAAACATATATACTACTTTAAGTAAATGTCAATATGTCATTATATGTGTGAAGTGTGCTTGTGCACCTCTTCTATTCTACTTATTTATTTATATGATAAATAATCAAATTTGGGGTTACAATATGATGCGTTCTCAATTGGTTGTGTGCTCGTTTGTGATTAAATGAGTTTAATACCTTATGTGGCTATTTATGAAAATTAAAAAAAATCAGATTTTTATTCATTTACATCTTATTTTTATTTATTACATTTTTAATTGGTTTTTAAGTTATAGAGTCATAAAACTTAGAGGGAGTTTCAAACACATTGCACTTCTACAATACTCTGCTTTTACATTGCTATATCTTTAGGAGGAATTTAACCTCATTGCTTTGTCTAATGCTTTGTCCTTCTCGTATGTCAAAAAAGGGGATAGAATAATGTATTTTATTTCCATATTTTTATTTTGTTATGAATATAGGGGGATAACATATTTAATTAAGCTTGATTGATATAAATACACACTACATAATTATTCTTTACACTTCACTTATTTGTATTTAAATTGAACTAATGTACAATGATGCTTTCAAGCCAAGTTTGCTTTGCCTATGTCTTTTCAGTTACTTACAAGCTTGTCAAATTCCAGCAAAGATGGATTCACCGGACCATAGGATAGTTCCACTATGGAGTGTGAGATATCATTGTATTTTTATCTTATTTTTATAAGTATCATGTAGTGAGTGAGAGGTTTTGTCACACGAAAATGACAAAGGGGGAGTTTGTAAGGACTATGAGTATTGGTTATTTTCGTGAATAAAATATTTACCTATAAACCTATTTTTAGGCCTGATATCAAGTCTATCAAGAAAAGCCGAACAAATGTTCGAGTTGTAGATAATTTTACTTCAGGTATATCCTTGATAACTACAACACATAGGATTACATTCATAATTTAATAATACATGTTCATAAATATGAAATTATTTTTGATACTAAAATATTTATTTAAACTTAAATCAATTTATGAAATTATTTTTTTTAGATGTGTTTTAAAAAATAATTTTTTATAATATTAAGTTTTTTTATAAGCTTTGAAAAATTAACCCCAAAATATATTTTAACTCTAATACTATTATGTCATTATTATTATCTATATATATATATATATATACATACATATTAGAGTTGAATTAATTTGGAGTGCTGAAGAAGAAATAAAAAGCCGTCGAAAAAGAACTTTGTATTAGCTGAAGAATAACTGCCACAAACTGCTGAGTAAAAAAAAAAAGGAAAAACAAAAGTAGAAGAAGAAAAGGAATTAGTATATGGAGCGCCAGTAAAGTAGTAAACATGTTTATTCAAACAAAGGCATATTCACCTGGAATTATCACTCTTGAAAAAGGTAATTAACACATATATATAAGAATTGAGAAAGTAAAGTAGCAGAGGTGATTAGCGACAACCATGGATGCACGCACATATATATTATTAATGAACGTTCGGTTTAGTAATGTTAATCGAAAATCCCACAACATTTTTGGCAAGATAATTTCTCTTCATTTTTTTGTTTGTTTCTTTTTAATTATATTTTTAAATTCAATAATTTTATATGTGATCATGATTATTTGATTTAATTATTAAAATTGAAGAATCAATTTTCATTGAATTTGTGCTTAATATTTTTAATATAGAATTTACTAATTGATTTGATTTAAATGACATATTTTTTTAAATTATCTAGTTAGGATTATTTATTATTAAATCCGTTCTAGAACACATACGGGAACTTGTGTTTCTTTTTGTGCTAACCTTTTTTTTGTAATTGATTTGTGAACGATTTGATTAGCGGAGAGCTTATTGGAACGTTGGTCTGGAAACTGCCTACGTTAATTTTAGAAATTGTGAAAATAGAGTAGGGGCTCGTAAGTAAAGTAGATTGAGGCAATATCCTAGGGAGGGTAGCATAAGACCGATTTTTTACTTGGACATTTGATTTTCATAATGGTAAGTTAGATGGACTAATAGACCGATGGTTTTCCTCTTAGGTCATTGTGGTGGCCTAGGTTGTTTTAACCTAAAAATATCATATATTATTATTTTATTTCCATACTTTATTCTTACACGCGATTGTATATCTGACCGCATTATTTAGGTTATTAATCCTAAAGCTAGGCGTGTTAAGTAGAAGAAGTAAAAATACTCGAGGGAAAAAATGATATGATTAAAGCTTAAGTAGCTACACTTAAAGAAACGAAGATTATTAGAGAGATAGACTTACAGACATGGATATCTAATATTGTGTTGGTAAAAAACTATGTGGCTCACCTCGTATGGCTTTTACTGGTTTAAATGATGTATACCCAAAACATTGTTTTCCTTTACCAAGTATAAACCATCTAGTTAATGGCTAATCACACTCAAAATTATAACCCTTTGTTAAGCTTTTGTTGTAGTGTAGTTTTGGACGTCAATTTTACAGGAAAGCAAAATTAACAGAAAGGTTATCACATAATAATAAATAAAAAATAATAATTGAGAAATAAATAAAAATAAAAATAATTAAATATAAGAATTTTGAATGAAAAAAAATCAATATTAAATAACAAAGCTTAATTTAATTGTTTTGTTTTAATATTACTAACTTTGATTCTTATTTATTACTGAATTATTTATTTTATATAAAAAAAAACAATTGAAAGAAATAAAGTTAAAGATCAAAAATAAAAACTATTGTATTTATTTTGAAAAAATATTTTCATTGAAGAATATGCAAGATTTATTGTTAAGATCCATATTTTCTCTCTCCAATCAAATAACGAGCATTTATTGAGGGAGTGAAAAACATGTTAGATTCATTATTGCTTCAATTGGCTAGCTTTCTACTCTACCACCTCAATTGAAGAACCAAGTTGAAAGAGTAGGGAGACTTGATGTTTGAGGATAAGGTTCGACCTTGAGCTCGACTCATAAGGTGTCCAAGCCATGGTACACAATGCCTCGACTTAAAACCATGCTCGCATATAAAGGGATGGATCTACAAGCACCCTCACAAATCTAGAACATTCTGGAACATTCAAAGACTAACCAAATACTCGATCCCTTAACATGGTCGAGCCTAAGTTAGTTTGTACTTACTATTGTATCCCTTGACACACTATGACATGTACTCCCAATTTAATTGTCACGTGTACATATAATGTCCTATATATATATGAGTTTGGTATCAAACCCAAGCAATGTATTTTCATTTCCCAACATCTTTTTTTTTTATTTTTCTCTCTAAATCGGATTATCTTTAACAAAACCTATTCTTCTTTTTCTACTTTAGATAGTTCGGTCAATCAACCTTGTAGTTTTTTCTTTCTTTTCTTTTGAGATTTAAATCCTTATAGTTTGCCTTCAATATTACTCTAGTCATTTCCATTTGGAAAGTAAAGAAAGAGAGGAGTGAATGTTTTAATGCTTCGAAAGAAAAATAAAAATACAAAGACAACTAATAACGTACAAAGAAAAGAAAATTTTAGAAAGGGTAGTGATTTTTTAGAGTTATGGAGGTCTGAAATCTTATGACTATTTGGCATGAAGGATTTGCCTTTCAAAAGAAGATGATGATCGAAGAGTTTAGTCTTGCTTTATCTTTCGACTTAATAGTTTAATGTTGCTTATTATGTATGCGCACAAATATGCCCAACATTTGTTCTGTTTTGTGCAACTACAATTTTCATCAATTCTGTTACCATCTGAAGGAAAAAAAAAAATTGTAAAAAAAGAACTAGGGAAAATTTGACCCAAGACTTGGACGTAAAGTACTACAATTGGTATGTGTGTGGACTAGATTGTTAATTTTTAAAGAAAGTTTTAGAATTGAAATATATATTTAAAGAGTTGTACGACTTATGTGCTCATCTTGGCCAAGTTTGAGTTAATGTCATCTTCTTCTTTTTTTTTGTGACAAAAAGTTATATTTGATATTTTAGGACTTTGGAAACTTAAGGGAAGGAAATAAGACATAGGAGATTGATATTTTAAAGGATGATTAATTATCCTTAATTAACACAATAATATGAACTGATAAATGTAGTAAATAAGAAATTAAATTTTATTTTTAATAATTGAAAGTTTAATGTTGAGACTCATTCCCAATAAAATTACACAAATACTAAAAAAAAAAAAGAACAAAATAGGAACAAAAACTTATCAAACTCATACAATATTAATAGTCTGAATATAATTGTAAATTCTTATTTTGGTTGATGTCACTAGGAAAACCTTTCCAATATTTCCACTCCGATGCCCAGTACCACCACATGTAAAAATTTCATTGCTCCTTGTGTTAAATTGATATCTTTTTTATACGAGTAGTTATATTTGTACTCAATGAAGCTGCATCTTCACTAATATATCCATATTTTATTAATCATTCATACAAGAATTCCACATTCTGCTATCAAATGACAACTCCAACAATTAAAAAAAAAACATTTAGTTTATTTTGAGTGGTATATATTAATCATCCCTTTAAGCTTTTATTAATTATCTATTTATTATTACAAATAATGTTTTATATCAATCAAATATCTAAGATTTTAAAAATTATCATACAGATCACTGTTGATAATATTTATTTCAAATATAAAACGATATTAAAAAATATTATTTTTTTATTTAATAATATTATTTTAAAATTTAAAAATATATCAATAATTAATTTATTTTATTTGATATTTATTGATATATTTTGAGTAAAAATTAACCGATTCTTTTTTTAACTTTTTTTCTTACATTTACGTCAAAGTGGTAAGAGAATTTTGTATATAATAAGAATACAGACACATAGAGAAACAATTATCTTGACTCTTTATTTTTATAAAAAGAAATTAAAAATAGATACGAGATCAATGATCGATATTAACCGGACATAAAATATGTTTTATGTAAAATTTCTTGGTAAGTAGAAGATGATTTTGCATCTTGAGTGGATGGTTATGAGTAGTACTTAGTACTCCCTCCTATTGCCATAAATGCTACATTCCATAAACAAACTTATTGTTTCGTCCAGCAGTTATAATATCCACTAAAATCTTGAAATCTTTAGCAGCAGTTTCATTTGGCTGAGCAGCCTTAACAACAATCTCTTTAAGAGTTTTAGCATTTGCTCTAATCTCCTTTCCTAAGCCATTTCCCAAAATCAATTTAAAGCTTATTAGGACTCCACTTTTTGTAAAAACATTGCCCCCAACTCTAACACCAACTTTCCACACTTCCTCAACCATCCAAGCTGTTGTCTTATGATCCCCAAAGAAAGGCCTACAAATCATTGGTACTCCATTAGCAACACTCTCATAAACAGAGTTACAACCACAATGTGTCACAAACACATCTATTGAAGAGTGTGCCAAAACTTTATCTTGTGGTGCCCATGACACTATTTTCCCATGCTTTCTTGTCCTCTCAACAAACCCATTTTTCGAAAGGCTGTCTAAACTGTCTAAGTTTCCTCTAAAAGACCAAAGAAACGGTACACCATACTCTTCAATTGCCTCTGCCAATTCAATTATCTCTTTCGTCGATGGTTTCGCGGTAGTTCCAAATCCAATATATGCTACTGATTTCATTCTTTGTCCCTCTAACCATGCTAAGCAACATGTTGGATCGGATTGATCCAACATTTGTAAAGGCTTTGGAGGCATAGGAACTGTGAGAAAGCCTATATTAAGAAAAATTTGAAACTTGGACTTAAGGTCCTGAATGAGCATAGGAGGGTAAAGTTGTTCATAAGAATTCATAACAATAGCAGTTGCTTGTGGTAACACAAGTCCAATTTGACTCAATGTTGTCGAGAAAACAGTTTCTTTCATTTCATTACAAGTTACTTCTTCTGGTAAGTTTGAAATTTTGATTCCTGATAAGCCTGGAATGAATTCCACTGTTCTATTCTCATTGGAATCAGTACAAATAATATTGCTACGAATGAAATTGGTATAAATATGTGCAGAGAGAGCAGAGGGAATTGGAACCCACAATGGAATCCAAGGAATGTTTCCAAGATTGATAGCCAAATCTGCAGAAAACAAAAAGAACCCATCTGTTATTAAGCAGGTAATGTTCTTTCCAGTTTCTTTTATTGCAATGTCTATTCCTGTCTGAAAGTTTTTAGGGGTGGCTTTAAGAAATAAGTCTATAGGTTCTAGTGGATCATCAGTTAGTACATGGCCTAATGGTATTCCATCTGAAATGTTATAGACTTTTATGTTAGATTGTAAGTTTGATTCTGAGGTTGTTAAGAGGGATTCATTGGATTTAGCTGTATTGAAGAAAGAAAAGTGAGCTTCTGGAATAACCATTACCAATTTGGAAACCAAGTTAAGTATAGTTCTGGAATGACTGCCAAATGGAAATGATAAGATAGCTATATGTTTATAGTTTGACATAATAGATAGTAGTCTCGAAAGTAATGCTTTCAATTTTGGTAGTGAAATTTTAGGTTTTTGATACACAAAACCTATCAAAGGTTTGAGTTCGATTCTTAATTACAAGTGTTTGAATTTGAATTAAAATTTTATAATTATAAACTAAAACTGTTTTAAAATAGAAGAAGAAATTAAACTATTTTCATTTAAATCTTGAAAGAATAAAAATACATGCGTTTTACAATTTTCTTTAAATGTGTTTTTATTATTTTATAAATGTGAGTAATTGGGACATTTCACAATAACAAACCTCTTAAAAAAACCATTTCCTGTTTAATTAACGTAGAGAGGAGTTACCTTAACCCAAATTTTTTGTTTGTTTGTTTGTTTTGTTTTGGTCTAGGACTCACCCAAATATGAGACCTTTTAAAATAGGACAACCACAAGTGTAAGGGGTCTCCTTGATGATTTGATCCATTTTCATAACCTGAAAATTAACATCAAATGCCCATGGAATATAAATGTTATGCAATTCAGTCTCAGCAAGATTGAAAAGGCATTAACATTTTATCTGATTTTAGATGGACATTAATAGTGTCAGCCTAGCATAAGTATGATATTTTAATTAAATTAGAGACTGACATTATTTATATCCTATTTCTTTTCTTTTTTATCATTATAAAATACAAAGTTTTACTTTAAAATAGTAAAATCTCAAAATGCCCTTAATTTTAACTATTAGATAATTATATCATTAATCCACTTTATGGTGTATAGGAAAAAAAATAATCCAGAATATCTATTTTTTAATAATAAAAAAATATATATAAAATATAAGATACGTTCTTTTTGTGTTTATTAGTTTTAAAGTATTATTTTTCTTTTTTATTTAAAAAAACTATTAATTGAGAAATAAAAAGATGGAACAAAGATTAATGTTAAAGGGTAATCGATTTGTTGTCATTGAATTTCATCAAATCTCTATTTGTGCTCTTCAACAATCTTCATCTTCACTTTTCCCTCCCAAAATTCTAAGAGTTCCAGAAAGAGGAAAAAAAAAATCACAAATCAACTTTAATGGATCCACCGAGACTTGTTGGTTCAAATCAACACATCATAACTATGAATGAATATGAGTGCTGCAATTTTGTAAAACCATAAAGGAAAAACAAAAATTTAATTTGGGCACCTGATAATCACTTGGAAATCGCTTTGAATCGTATGGTTTCGGATTTGGTTAAGCCGAAACCCTTTATCATCAGTTCATCACCATTAAGCTTTTCTTCAATTCTAAGATCTGTAAAATCCCCATAACCTTTCTGGATTTGTCAAGATTTCTCTAGTAAAGCCCCATATAAAACATTCTCATAAACAATGAATCGATTAAAATTATCATATTTTCTTTCTAATTGTCTTCGTAATGCAATAAACCTCCTTTTCAAATTGTCCATTAAAAAGGGAATTTTGTTTTAATTTAAATTAGGTCACTAACAAAGATTCTCTACAAAAGTATGCCCATTCAACACTAATTTGTCTTTTTTGAAAGTAAGCAAGAAACTTACTCAAACATTCAAAAGAGTTTACTAAATTTTGAGTTTAATTTAGATAAATTATTAGTTCAAAATAGGAAAACAATGAAAATAATAATAATAATTTACATATAATATTTTAGACGTGAAAGATAATCCAAATAGTTTTTAATTATATATATATATATATAGAGGATAAAAGGGTAAATATAAATTACTTAAACTCCATTATTATATCCATAAATCGAACCGGATCGGTTTAAATCGAAAAATCGGACCGGATCAAATCGAACAATTTCATAATTGAAATGGTCTGATTCGATCTACATTAAGTAAAGTCGATTTTCAAACAGTACGGTTCGGTTATAAAAATTATAAACCGGTCGAACCAATTTTATTAATAATTTTTTTAAATAACTGTTACCGTATATATATCTTAAGAAATCACATGTTTTCTAACCTAATCCTAATTCATTTTCAGCTTCAGCGGCCGTTTGTGACTCAACGAGACTCAAAACAACCTTAGCTTAAGCCAGTTGTCGTCGCCTCTAGCAACACCCAACCACCCAGCCATCCTCGCGTGGCCTCTACCACCAGCCAATCACCTCTTCTCGTCTCGCCTCGCGTCCTGTCATCCATGGACGAAATAAGTATGTACTATGTAGTGAGCTAACTATTTCTCCAAACATTCTTAGTAAAATTTTGTATACGAGACATTATCTATACTCTGTATTTTGGATTGGTTGTTAAGCCTTTTTGTTTAGTTTTTAATAGGGTTTTTTTTTATTCAAATGAGTTTTTGATAGAATTTTTTTAGTTTATGATACAATTTTTTTGAGTTATTAAGATTTTTTTTTAGTTTCTGAAATGTTTCCTCAACTGATTTTCTGATAGGATTTTTTTGAGTTTCTAAAATGTATCCTCAAATGAGTTTTTGATAAGATTTTTTTTAGTTTATGATATGATTTTTTGAGTTTTGATATGATTCTTTTAATTTCTGAAATGTTTCCTCAAATGAGTTTCTCATAGGATTTTTTTTTTAGTTTATGATACAGTTTTGTTTGAGTTTCTGATAAGATTTTTTTGAAATGCTACCTCAAATGATTTTTTGATAGGATTTTTTTGATTTTCTGAAATATATCCTCAAATGAGTTTCTGATAAGATTTTTTTGAATTTATGATACCATTTTTTTGAGTTTATGATAGGATTCTTTTAGTTTCTGAAATGGTTCCTCAAATGAGTTTCTGATAGGATTTTGTTTTTAGTTTATGATACAGTTTTTTTTTTAGTTTTTGATAAGATTTTTTTGAGTTTCTGAAATGCCTCCTCAAATGAGTTTTTGATAGGATTTTTGAACACCCCCAAATTCTGTTTCTCTCTTTCACTAGCCGTGTGTGCCAAAATTATCATTACATTGTGTTTATCTGTTTATGATATTGCTTTGAATTGTTAGTTTCAATATAAATTACATATTCTCAACATTACTAATATTTTATTCATTCTTTAAGCATCAATCGTTATTGTGATAAAAGTAACATGTTCTTTTCATGTTTCTCTCTCTGATTTTTTATAAAAAATTAAGCAAAAAAAGTCATATGATTTTTTATTTCAACTAGTATTAACATACATGTTATTTACTAGCAGAAATTATAATGTGTTATTTAAGCTATATAATTGCATATAATTATGTTTGTTTTTTGATATGTTTATAATGAAATGGATAATGTTTTGTCCTGTTTATATTATAATCTATATGTCTTGATCTAATTAGTAATATGAAGGATTTCTTCATCTCATGAAGCAAGAAAGTTGAAATTTCTTAAACGCTTAGAGGAGAAAAATTGTTTGGAGTTAAAAACTGAGGTTGAGAAATATTTGAACACCCTATGTAAATATGTCATATTGGATAAGTTTGATAAATTGAAATGGTGGAAGGAAAATTCTTTTAGGTTTCCTATCATCTCCCCCATTGCACGTGATGTGATAGTAGTTTAAGTTTCAACTGTTGAATCAGAATTAGCTTTTAGCACAAGAGGTCACATTCTTGATCCATTTGGAGTTCTTTGAATCCTAAAATGGCAGAGGCATTAGTATGTAGTTAAAATTGGTTTCGTTTCTCCATTAATGATTGTCGCCTTATCAAAATACAATGATGACCTAGAGATTTATGAAGATGTTGATTTAGGTAATTGCAATACTTAAAAATTATTCCTCATTTTATTTTTTAAATATTATTATTTAATGATATATGATTTTATTTTATTGTAGATTTCATTAAAGACATTACATTGATCATTGATGATTAATAATGGGTGAGAATTCTATGTAAATGAGATATTGAGACTTGATTTTCTCATGTCTAATCTGTTTTACTTTTGGATTTCAATAACAATTTGTGTATTTATTTTTGTATTTATGTATTTAATAATAATATTTATTTATGTATGATGATTGATGAGCATCAATTTGATTTTATACTATTAGAATATATCATATTAAACTATATAGTATTTATGTATTATTAAGCGTTTCAAACCGTTAATCAAACCGGACCAAACTGTTTAGTTACAAAATTTTGGATAGCCAAACTATCCGATCTAATTTGAGTATTATGAACGGTCCGATTTGGTTAAAAGTTTTTACTTAAAATTGGACTGAACTGGACTACGAATACCCTAATTGAAACTTTTGAAACATACTTACTAAAATGATTTAACTATATAAAATTATAATTTTATTTAATGGATGAAAGATAACATTGGTTCCTTAAATTATAAAGAAAGAGTACAAAAATATGCTAATTATTCACTGTGATAATCCAAATTTTTTTTATCAAATATAATTAGAAAAACAATAAAAATGTCATCTTTAATACTTATAACCACAAAAATAACATTATTTATATTCACCTTATACATTTTTATTATTTAAAAAGTTTATCATATCATTTTATTTTTAATGTTTTTCAAATTGAACTATTTTTACGTAGACTTATTTAATGTTTAACTACATCCAATTAAAACCAATTAAAATCAGTTCAATATTATTAGAGTGTTATTTTTAAAGTTTTAAATTTTATGAATGTAATTTTTTTGTAATTTTTCAATATATAATTTTACTAAAGATCAAAAAGTAAAATCTAAATAAAAAATTATCAATCTAAATACATCAAAAATCACAATTGTTAAACCAAAATTAAAAGCTTTCTTAAACATAAGAATTTTTTTAACTTTTATAATTTTATATTTATTTAATTAATTAATTAACTTTTCCAATTAATATATTGATAATTTTTTTAGAAAATAAAATGTAGATAGCATATTGTTATCTTCAACATTAATAATAAAATATAAACTTAATATACATAAACATTAATAATAAAATACAAACTTAATATACATAAACATGACAAATCATCGTTGATAAATACTTTGATGAAAAAAAATCAACCTAAACTAAGATCTAAGTAAAAAAACAACATTTATATTATTTTTATTTAAAATAACTGATAAGAAAAAAAAAATATAAGCATAACAAACCACCTAAAAATAACTCTTGCAAAAGAATATCTCTCTCTTCAGCATAAATGAAATTAATTTTATAAAGGCTTAAGTGAAAAAAGAAAATAACAAAAGTGGTTAAGGTTTTAAATGTTTGCTTAAATATTAGTATAAGTCGGTACAAAAAGTAGACGAGCACTCTAAATGATATTGTTTTTATCAAATTTGCAAGAATAGAATTGTCATTTAAAGAAATATAATTTTACTAAAAATAACTAAGTTAATATTTTTAAAAAAATTAAAATTTATTTAGACAACAACATAGTTCATATTTCTATTTTGAATAACCATTATTAAAATTTTATTATTGAAAAATATTTTATTTTTATTTACTTATTACACAAAAAATATTTTTCAAAAATATTAAATAACAATAAACACTTATTTTTGAAATATTAAATAGGAATTTGGATTAAATATTTTATAAATATTTATTTCGTTAATTTTGGTAGAAATATATATATATATATATTTAAAATAACAGTTTTATTCCAGCAAATTTTACTTAAAAAAATTTAATTGGACTTACGGCCTACTTTTGATATAATAGAATTTGTACTACCACTACAATATATATATATATATATATATATATATATATATATATATATATATATATATATGTTACAAGCTTTTTTGTCCTTAAAAACTACAATTCCGTCTTAAAAATAATTCAACTAAATATTTTGTTGTTTCTTTAGACAAAATGACCTAAGTCATTGAAAATATTATAATGACAATGACTTTGTCCCCAAAAAATGGAATTAAGGACAAAACTTTCATCTCTAAATGACACAAAATTTGTCACAAAAAGTAGGAAGATTGTGTGTTTATTCTTGTTTCCAATACAAACTTTTTGTCCTCAAAAACAAAAGTTTTATGTTTGAAGGTAATTTTTTGAAGAAAAAACTTCACTATAGACAAGGTGTGGCATTGTTGAGATGTTGCTTGTCTGGAATAAGATGATGGCTAGCTGGTGTAGTAGCTTTGGTGGTAAAAGAAAGGGAGCTACAGAGAGTTGGAACTCACCGGTTTTAGCCTCAGTAATGTATTTCACTTGATTAACACAATTGTTTTACAGAATTTTAGTTATCCTAATACTGACCATGAGTTGACCTTTAGTAGCCAACAGGTAATTGCAAAACACAACGTTTTGAACGACCCAATGAATACATGGATAAATGAAAAACAACGTCTGATATTTTTCCAAGTAAATAAAAGACAACAGCTGAATATATAAAACGATAAAAATAACAGAGATTAGTTGTCAGCCTAATCATACTTCACAATGTTCTATTCATAACTTTAGTTTATTCATCAGTTTGAAGGTGATAGACACTACTAAACTAAAGTCTTTCTTTCCAAAAACAACTCACAAATTTCACATCTTTGTGAGAAGTTATAGATTTTGGATCCCCATGCAACTTAACAATTTCTCAGAAAAACAAAGAAGCGACAATATTGGCTTTTTATTGCAGGGAACAAAGTGAGATATTTTAGAAAATCTGTCTACCACAATGAACACAGAGTCAACATGTCTTTGTGTCTTTGGAAGGCCTAAGATAAAATCCATGCTAAGGGTCTTCCCATATAGTGTTAGGCACGGGTAGTGGGGAGTACAAGCCAACATATTGAGTATTGCCCTTAGCAAATTGACATATAGCATACCTTTGAACAATTTAGTATGCAAGTGTGGCCAAAAATACCTATCTTCTAAGGAAGCAATAGTTTTGTCTTTACCCAGATGTCCTGCCATACGGCCTTCATGTAAGTCTCTCATAAGGAACTCTCGCAAAGAAGTCTTGGGAACACATAATTGATTATCTTTAAAAAAGATAAACATCTTGCAAGTGAAAGCTATTAGTTGGACCATTTTGTTGACAAAGTAACCCAATAGTAGAGAATTCTTCATCATTAGGATATAACTCAGGTAGTCATTCAAAACTAATGATTTCAGTTTTTAAAACAACAAGTAAATGATGCCTACGACTCAAAGCATCAGCAACTATGTTACTCTTACCACTTTTGTGCTTGAAGACAAATGTGAATTTTTGGAGGAAAAGAGCCCATTTGGTATGCATCCAGCTAAGAGATTTCTGAGAGTTAAGGGATTCTAGAGAATGGTGCTCACTATGTAAAATGAATTCTCTGCTAATGAGATAGTGTTCTTAATGTTGAAGTGCTCGGATGACTGCTATAGTTCTAGCTCTGCTATAGTACTTGCTCATACGTAGTCCACTTTTGTCTAGCCTGATAGAGCTTCTCACTATAAAATTCCACTGGTCTTCCATCTTGAATGAGAACTGTTCCAATTCCCACCATAGAAGCATCAGTTTCAACTTCAAATGGATTCTCAAAGTTTGGAAGTACTAGCACTGGTGCTATGCTCAATTTCTACTTGATCAAAATGAAACTTTTGTCATGTTCAACCCCCTGTTAAAGTTTGGTTTGTTTGAGGAAACTAGTAATGGGTGCTATTAATGTACTATTGGAGATAAAATTAAGGGGTAATTTAAGGAGTAATTTAAGGAGTAAATTAAGGAGTGTGAACTTCTTAATTTAAGGAGTAAATCAAGAACCTTAATTCAAGTAGTAAATCAAGGAGTTATCATCCTTAATTTAAGGAGAAAAACAAGAAATCCTTAATTAAAGGAGTAAAACAAGGAATCCTTAATTAAATGAGTAAAACAAGGAATCCTTAATTCAATGAGTAAAATAAGGAATCCTTAATTCAATGAGTAAATAAAGAAATGTTTAATTCAAATAGTAATTCAAGGAGTAAATCTTCTTATATATAGCTATAGAATTGTAATGAAAATATGAAAGAAAGAATACAACTTTGAGAGAGCTTGTTTTATTTAGAAAGGCCTTTAGGCCTTGGCCTTTGGCCTTGACGTTTCCAACACTAATTTTTCAACATGGTATCAGAGCAAGTCGATCTTCTTGGACAAAAATTGTTATTCCTCTACTCAAAGTGCGTTTGACACTCTATCAGAGCGATTTCTTATTCTATTTGTTTTTTCAAACCAAATTCTCTTGGTGATGATGGATTAAATCTCTACTACAGCTTCTACCGACTTGATGTGGAGGAGAAGTATTGTGGTAAAAGGAAAGGTCCCACATTGAAACCAAGCTCTTGGCGATGATGGATTAAATCTCTTCTACAGCTTCTACCTACCTGATGTGGAGGAGGAGTATTGTGGTAAAAGGAAAGGTCCCACATTGAAACCAAGCTCTTGGCGATGATGGATTAAATCTCTCACGTAGCTCCTACCTGCTCGATGTAGAGGGAAAGTATTGTGGTAAAAGGAAAGGTCCCACATCGACAACAATATATTTTTTTTTGCTATCGTAATCAGCATTTTTTGTTAGTTTTACATTTGCTGCCTTAGCTTCTCATCAGTTTTCAATGACTTATGTGCAAGCTTAGATTCATAAACCTTATGGATGCACCTTGAAGGGGAGTATTGGAGATAAAATTAAGGAGTAATTTAATGAGTAATTTAAAGAGTAAATTAAGGAGTGTTAACTTCTTAATTTAATGAGTAAATCAAAGAGTTGTCATCCTTAATTTAAGGATTAATTCAATGAGTAAAATAAGGAATCCTTAATTTAAGGAGTAAAACAAAGAATCCTTAATTCAAGGAGTAAATCTCCTTATATATAGGTATATAATTGTAATGAAAATATGAAAGAAAAAATATAACTTTGAGAGAGCTTGTTTTATTTGGCAAGGCCTTTGACCTTGGCGTTTTCAACACTAATTTTCAACATCAATTTCAACGACTTCTGTGCAAACTTAGATCCATAAACCTTATGGATCCAGCTTGAGGGGGAGTATTGGAGATAAAATTAAGGAGTAATTTAAGGAGTAAATTAAGGAGTAAATCAAGAACCTTAATTCAAGGAGTAAATTAAGGAGTAAATCAAGGAGTTATCACCCTTAATTTAAAGATTAATTGAAGGAGAAAAACAAGGAATCCTTAATTAAAGGAGTAAAACAAGGAATCATTAATTCAAGGAGTATAATAAGGAATCCTTAATTCAATGAGTAAATAAAGGAATGTTATATTCAAATAGTAATTCAAGGAGTAAATCTCCTTATATATAGATATAGAATTGTAATGAAAATATGAAAGAAAGAATACAACTTTGAGAGAACTTGTTTTATTTAGAAAGGCCTTTGGCCTTGACGTTTCCAACACTAATTTTTCAACATATACTCAAACCCTGAATGAAGAGAAGCAAGCCCATAAAAACTTCTAACTTCATGCACAATTTTAGGAATTGGCCTACTCTGAATAGCTTCAATTTTATTTATATCAGCAGAAACACCATGTTCATAGATAATAAATCCCCAAATAAAATTTTAGAGGTGAGAAACTCACATTTTTTTAAATTGAGGTGGAGGTTGTTGGTTCTAAGGGCTTCAAAGATGGACATCAAATGGTTTAGGTGCTCACTTTCACTTTTGCTTAAAACTAGTATATTATTAAAATAAACCACTGCAATTCATAAATATGAAAGGCGCATTACATAATCCAAATGGCATGACAAGCCACTCATATACTCCCTCTTTTCTTTTGAATCCCTTCTTCCACTCATCACAGGACTTAATTCGAATCTAATGGTATCCACTTTTTAAATTAAGTTTAAAAATTATTCAGGACCCCGCAAGTTTATCCAGCATATCCTCCAACCTTAGGATTGAAAAATGATATTTGACTGTTATTTTATTAACAGCACGGCTGTCTACACACATCAGCTAAGTGTTGTCTTTCTTTGGTACCAATGGAGCTGAAACTGCACAGGGGCTCAAGGTAACCCTTAACGAATTCTTATTCAATAAGTCATCCACTATTTCCTGGAGTATGTCATGTTCTCTTGGGATCAGTCTATAATGGGGCAAGTTAGATAAAACAGGTCCTGGAATGAGGTCGATTTGATGTAGAATATCACACATTGGAGGCAACTCATTGGGTAATTCAGCTGGGGTCAAAGATGCAAATTCCTCTAAGAGAAGCTCAGCTGACGGGGTATTTCTGTGTTAGTAGTATCATAAATTGGTTTTGCAACTAACATATAGAATTTCTCACAGAAGAACATGTTTGGGAGGAATAATTGAGACCTCTAGGATCTGTTTTTCTTTGGCAGGTAATAGCACCACCCTCTTGCCCTTCCAATGAAATGCATAGTTATTATCTTTTCCCTCATGAATGGTGTCTTTATCAAATTGTCACGATCTCCCTAACAGTACATGATAAGATTCCATATCAATAACATCAGAAATAATTTCTTCTTGATAGTTCGTACCTATGAAGAGAGGAACTTTGCAAATTTCTATCACTTTTATCTTAGCCACCTTTTTTATCCACCCCACCGTGTAAGGCCCCACATGCTTCTATGTGGACAGTTTCATTGCTTTTACTAAAGATTTAGAGACCATATTTCCATTGATTCCACTGTCAACAATCAAGTCATACACCTTCTTGTTGATGGTACAATGAGTTCTAAAAATGGTGCGCCTTTGAGTAAAATCATTTTGCCTTGGAGTGAGTAAAAGCCTTTGAACAATGCATACTACTCTATCTCCTTCATCTCATTCCACTACTTCTGGCTCCTTTAAAATGTCAAAAATATTTAGTAAAATTATTATAACTATTTATTAAATTTTTTAATAATTTAAAATTTTATAATTTATTAATATTATTTTAAATTATTTTATAATAAAATTTTGATAAGTTATTTGTTATAAAAAATAAAATATTTTTTATTATATAAATTATTATTATTATTTTTTATTTATAATAAAAATAAATTATTATTTATTAAAAGTTGTTGGAAAGTTGTGTGAATTAGAGAAAGGAAAAGAAGAAAAATTAGGAAAGGAGAGAGAATAAGAAAGAATTGAACATTGTTTAACTTATAATATGATTATTTTTAAATTAAAACTCACCTTAGTTTATTTTTAAACTATAATATAAGAGATACTTTTTATAGACAAAAACCCTAGTCGATTCTAGCCTCAGTAACGTATTTCACTTGAGTAACACAATTGTTACAGAATTTTAGTTACCCTAATACTGACCATGAGCTGAGCTTTAGTACCCAACAAGTAATTGCAAAAACAACCCAATGAATATGTGTACAAATGACGAGCAACAACTGAATATATAAAACGACAAAAATAACAGGAAGCATAAATTACTATAAGTAAATAATATAACTACTAAATAATAAAAAGATAGCTCCTGCATCGCTAGCTCCAGATTCACCAACACTGCTATAAGCTATAAATTGTCCAAAATTGAGTTGAACTAATCTGAAAGGCGTTTGAGATGGACCAGAAGAGTTATGAGACTCCTGAATTTGACTCAAATTGCCTTGACCTCCACTTGCATTTAGCAGTACTATGACCATACTTTTTGCAGATTTGGCATTGTACCTTTGAGTAATCAATAAACTTTCTTCCTTTGTTTTTATATGATGAATGGGAGAATCCATTACTCTTAGGAAAATATGATGATCTTTGTCCCTGATTATTGTATTTATTATTAGTACATCCAGTGTGATTCTTAATAAAATTAGCTTGAACAAGCTGTTGATCAGGTACACTCATGTGTTTACTCATGCGTTCAATCTAACTTTCATGAATTCTCATTCTATTGAACACCATCTAGTGAAGGAAGACGTTTCTTGCTTGAACTTGAAGTAATAAGAAATGTATAGTTTAGATCCAGACCTCCTAACACATAAAGTATATGTTCTCTATCATTAATTGCTTCAATGAGATGGCTGATCGGCTCCTTTGATGTGCTAATATAGTTCTCCATACACAATCAACTTTTGCATTGTGTCTGCAACTTCCATCTCAATTGCATTACTCTTGTTTGTGAATCATCATTGAAGACCTTTAACTAGTAATCATAAGAGGTCTTACAATTGATTAGGTGTTTCAGGATGACATAGACAAGTAGATCCAGTTCTTTACATCATTATCTTGCTTGCTCCAAACTTCAAAATAAAGATTAGGAAATAACACTTTCTGTGCTGTTTTATCAGATCTGGTGATCTGAACTATTCGCTTGATAAACCTCTTTAGAACCGTTGCAGAACTCTCGATGAATTCTTATTATCTTGTGTACTGCATTTACATGGTACTCATAGTGTATTACATGATAGCTATTGTAATTAACCCACAATACAAACACTCTAATGAGTGTGCTAATACCATTCAGTTAGTAACAATCCTAACACAATTACAATATAATAACTAACCATAAGAAAAATAGAAATAAAAAGTATTATATATATATATATGTTTTTTTTTAATAGTGAAGTTTGTAATGAATATTGTTTAGCAAAATAAGATACATGTATGAATTAAAAAGTATAATTAGTACAATTTTAATAAGTAAATAAATAAATAAATAAAAGATTAACCTAGATTAACTCTGCTACCTAAAGCCCCGGAAAAGCATATGAGCAGGTGCAGGTCTGGAGCTAACTAAGCAATGTAATTTACATTTGAAGATGATGGTAGAATCTCAGTTTCTCCATTAACATGAAATATCTTGAGCATAAAGCGCTTTCTTATAGCTCCAAGGCATTCGGTTGTAAAATACTTCTTGACAACATGCCATTTTTCTTTTAAGGAAAAAACTAAGAACAAAACAAGTGCAAAAGCTGAGGAGGCTCCACTGATAAAAAATAGACCACGAAATCTCTTAACATTTAGAGCATTAGGGTCATTCACAGGATCCTTAGACGTAGAAGTTGACTTACTATTCAACCAAAGCTCTTCTAGCCTTGAAAGCTCTCCATTTTGTCTTAATTTGGCAATTTCTCTTGACATGTCTTCAACTAAAGGTGAACTACCTTTAGGAAAAACCTGCATAGATGAAATAAATTCATAAATAAGAATTCATTATTACATAATTAGTACTGTCTATTAAGATCCCAAAATAGCTTATATCTAAATATAACACATTCATTATGTATGGCCTTTGCCTTACATTAGCTATTTTGAGGCATATTTTAGTTCACCTCCAAAATCCATATATTTTGAGCTCAAAGGACTAAATTTCAGTAAAACCAAATGCCAGAGCTAGATAATTTAGGGGCTTTTCCTTTATATTGAAAGTGCTTTCAAATTAGCCAAACTACTTTGAGAGAGCTAGTTTTGGATACATGTTTTCATTCTAAGATAATTACTAAAATATCACTCAAAACACTTCTCAATTATTTTGCCATATGCCTAAATAAATCTCTTCAATCTACTTTTATCAAATCACTTTATTTTCATCAAAGTCACTTTTTCATTGAAGTGATTTCTAAAACATACAACAAAACGGACCCAGATTTTGCAGTAACTCATGTAAATTTCGAACAAATTAAGGAATTTCTGCCAACCAAACTCTGTATGACTTCATAAAGAAACTTCTAGGCATGTTAGCTCGTTACCGTCATTATTTTGCAAAATAAGGTAGCCTAAGTTCAAAACATTTAACAAAAATGTACTTTAATCTTTTATCATTTAGATGGGGCAATACAAATACAAAAAAGGTAACGGAAGTCTATTACCTTTATAAAATGGATTTCTAATGAATTTTTGGTAACTTTTTATAAAAGTACTGAATTTTTGTTACCCCACTTAATAAATATAAATCTAAATTTTTGTTACCCCACTTAATAAATATAAATCTAAAATATACTTTCGATAAAAGTAATAGAATTGTATGACTCTTTATCCTTAATTTGCTATAGATTAATATACGGAAAGAAGCAACACTTACGAAGCCAAAACCATTTGTAGAAGGCATTGACTTAACCATTGAGTAATCATCTGAGTATTTGTCTAGGAATATCTTTACGTATGGAAGCTCGGCTATGATAGCAGAGACACCTCCATTTTTGCTTCCTTTTGATAAAGCATCAGCAAATTCTTGAGGTGAATTATAAGGCTTACCTCCTTTGAAATTAATCAAGTCATTGTTATTAACATCACTAAGAGAAAACAAATTCATCTGGTAACCTACATAATGTCCCTTTGAGTGAAGTTCAATTTGTTCAACCGTCATCATCGAAGTTAATGTCGCAGTGTAACTAGAAGTCAAAATAAGCACAACAAACAACCATACTATCACTACAAACTTTGACAAGTTGTGTAGTAACTTTTCCCCTGCAATTTATAAAATATAATTGTTAGCTAGATAAAATATAATTGTTAAGAAACAGAGTGTAGCTCTATGATGGAAAACAATTTTGGGTTACAGTATAGACTATGACTCCATTAGGGTTATAGTTATACAACCGAAAAAGGGTTCAAATAGTTCCTAATTATGAGGAAATGTGCATTTTAGTCTCATCAATATTTGAGTGGGCACTTCTTTCCATTAATTTTGAAAAAATTGCCTCTTTAATCACAAAAGAATCAATTAAGGGGCTAAAAATAAACAACTTTGCAAAATTAAGGGATAAATAGTACCGTTAATAAAAGGACTAAAGTTTACATTATGTTGCATAATTATAGGTTTTTTATCTTAATAGGAATCTTTAATGGTGTAATTTTCTTTTTGAGAGCTCAAAAAATATTTTTTTTACAATTTAAGACCCCTTTTAATTCATTAACTTGTTGTAATCAGTTTTCTTTTTTTTTATTTCTACACAGCTTTTTTTTTTTGTAACCAGTTTTCTTTTATTATACAAGTATATAGTAGGTTATCAACAAGTTTGTGACTCAACGAAATGTAAAATATTTGAACATAAAAATATATCTGGAGTTCGAATTTAACTATATGTGTGAATAGTATATTAGCTTAAAAAAATCGGCTACAACAGGTTGATATGGGTCGGTATTTTGCCAAGAGTCTTTTAAACAGGAGAAAATATTTTTTTTATCTTAAAATGAGAATGTTCAGTTCAATGGTTCCTGTAAAGATAAAAACCCTAATTATAGGATTAGACGTCATTAAGAGACTAAACTACTTTTTTTTTTCCTACAAATTGACTAAACTACTTATTTTCATGAAAAATGGGACCACTTCAACATCTTAGCCTTCACACAACAGTTGTGTTTCAAAGACTTCTCTTAAAGAAATTATTTTCCAAATACTTTGAAGTAATGAATGTAAGTTTTGGTTCTAGAATTAATATATTAAATCACATTATTTTGACAAAGATTCATCAAATTCCAAGTCAGCTAATAATTTTATTAGGAGAAACGTTGAACCAATGAGTAGAGTAGTAATTACCAACTTACCATGAGCAAAAGCAACGGTTGAAAAGGAGAACCAGAATATGGTTCCAATCTGCTGAGATGTTGAGCCTTGAAACTCTTGGTTAATGGGCCTTTCAATTATCCAAACAACCAAACCAGTCCAGATAAAGAAGCACGAAGTTGTAATCCAAAGATCGACTGAAAATGGTTTCAAGAAAATCCATGTGTTTTCATTCTCTTTCTTTACCACCATTCCTACTCCTAAGTCAGTAAATGGTAGTGTAAAATCAGCATAATTCGATCTGTTGGTTGTGATTGTTGTATCTCCCACCAGAACATCGTAGTTCTAATTTATCCACATCCATTATACATTATTTGAAACAAAGAAAATATATATAAGTTAAACTATAGTAATAATTAATACAAGTATTTAAAAAGAAGGCAAAGGTTGATTATTTTCAATTTATTATTTTTAATATTATATGTTTTAATTGACTACTTTTATTTGAAATGCCTTTCAAATTACTTATGATGAACATGAAATTATAACGACATAACGTGAATATGATAATGAAGTTATAACTGTTAAAGAATATAAAAAAATTATTAACCCCATCTCTCACAAACTTGAATTTTTAAGACAATTTGTGCCAGATATTTCTACATAATATTAAATAGCAAGCTTTTAGGATCAATAATTGATGTTTGATGCTTCTAGGTAGTATCTAAATAGCAAGGTCTTAGGATCAATAATTAGTGTTTGATACTTCTACATAATATAGGAACAACAAGGTTATGAAATTGCTAACTAGTACCTAACACTTTTACGTGATATCTGAACAGTAAGATTTTGAGATTGATAATTAGTACTTGATATTTCTATATGTTATTAGAAGAGCAAGATCTTGAGATAGATAATTAGTGTCTGATACTTTTAAAATAAGTTTACGTATCGTACATATGATTTAAAGTTTTGATCAAATTAACATTTTTTTACAAATGTTTGATTGAAAGAGATTTCAATGATACGAGTAATCAATTGAAATAAAAAATTATTAAAAATAGTAAAGTAAGTAAATGAATGTTTGGCCAAAAAAAAGAAGAAAAGGAATTAAAAGAACTCAAGATAGAGCAATGAAATCGGTACCTGAAGATAGATTTGGTCAACGTACTCATTATATCTTCCAGTAGCATTCTCAAATGGAAAGAACTTATATTCTACGTATGGTATATTGCTGACTACGGCCTTGAAAACATCTACACAGAACCCAGTAACGTTTGTAGCATTTGAATGTGGATCACGATCCACTTTTACCAATTCTCTAAACCCTTTCTTCACAGGAACACCAACTCTTAATTCTATTCTTCTCATGGAACGACCTTTTGGTATGTTTGTTGATCCTCCAGGCCATATGATTGTTTCAAGATCATTAGGACTAGTTAGTAATTCTCTTCCTTTATACTCTTCTTTTCTGTTTTCCTTTTCATGATTCCAAAATCCAACTCGTCTCTCGGCTTTACCAATCACATTTACTATTTCAAATGTATAAGTTGAGTGTAACTTTCTATTTATAAACTCAACTTCTCCGCTTAAACCCATAAATCTAATTTGCAGTAACTCATTGAGAAATGTACAACAATGTTTTTGGAATTTGAGTTTAAATCTTGTCCTCTCTGCTGCTTCTGCCAAAGCCCAAATTGAATCATATGCCCAAATACTATTGGCATTTGATTCCACTAGTTCCATTTCAGGGTTCTCAATGTAAAACTTCCTTCTTAATCTTGAGGTTAAGTGTTGAAGATCCTTTGATTGTGGAATATAAGGCTTGAGTCCAACTAATCCTTGCATTAACTCTATGTCCACATTATGCAAGAGATTAAGAGTAGTTGTAGTCATAAACCAAGCATATTCTTCTTTCATCATTCCTAGTTTTTTAGCATTTACAAGAAGCCGAGACACGAGATCATTTGAAGAAATATGCACAATGAACACTGTAGTGTCGAATGTCATAAGCTTATGGAGTTGTTCAACAATTTTTTCATTTGTGTATGAAGCAGCAACAACAATCTTACGTGTAATACTTATGTTATTTTCTTCCAAATGGTCAATCATATGTAAAGTATCTGTTGGTAAATCCGAGTTCTCGGAAATAACTATAATATCCCTCCATTTGAAAGCTTGAAGTATGGAAGAGATGCCCTTATATTGCAAAGTTTCATCTTGGCTGATTTGGACAAAAAAGGGATGTTCTTTAGAGGGTGTAAAAGAGCCTAAATCAGTAAGAGAAATCAAAGGCACTTTAGCTTTGTCTCCTAATTCTGCCAAAACCTTTGTTTCCATTCTTGTTTGTCCACCAATAATTGCTTCTACTTTGACATTCTTATCCAATAGATCAATAGCTGCATTTTCCAATAAATTATTTTGATCAATATTACTATATTAGCTTTGGAAAATGCTAGAAATTAATTCCCAGCTTGAGATTTTTCAATCCATGTGTCATAAATTTAATAGGCGTTGTAATGTTCATGGCTCACAGTTGTAGTGAATGAAGCCATTACAGTTTTTCCAAGTGAGTTGGGAGCGCTAGTGGATCCTCTAATGATTACTTTTTTATATTGATGTTTATCAATCAATGATTTTTTTTCTTTTCAATTTTATTTATAATAAAAAATTTATTTAATAATATTGAATGATGTGTGACATTAAATATATTTTTAAAGGATAAAATTTAAATATCAATAAAGAATAAATGAATAGAGTTGTAAGTTGGAATAACTATCATTCCTCATTAGCTTTTTTGTGTACTAAGAGCTCAAGTAGTCCATTTCTTATTAAAAAGTGGCGTTCTGGTCCTTAACTTTCTCATTGAACCACACTAAGTCCATTAACTTTTGCAAATAAGGGTGTACGAAAATTATCAAATCAATTCAAACTGGTCGATTTGAACTAATATAATTCAGTTTTGTTGGGTTTAAAACATTATTAGTTTTGTTTATTTTAAAGTTTTGAGAAACCAATCAAGTATAAGTTATTTAGGTTTTCAAATGTCAAAAATCGAAGCAATCCATAGATATTATGTTAATTTTTTATATTTATTTTTCATTCTTCATTTAAAAATTCAAAGTCCCAACATATTTTATTAGTAATCTACAATTATAAATACGTTTTTCTTGGAAACAAATAACATGCAGATTCATTAGCTATTTCAGTTAGAGTAATTAGATTTAATAGTTTTTTTTGTGACAATTTAGTCAATTAGCTTTCAAAAAAATGACTGTTTAATCTAAATTATTTATTTTTTAAACTGCATTTGAAAAATAAAGTTTTAACATAAATATTTGGTGAAACACTTTTTAAAAAAAAACTAGTAGATTTGTCCGATCACTCGTCCTTTTCTTGTATGTGTATGTATGATATAGATAATAATATTTAAATTACTAGTTTTACTTTTAAAAATCAATAATTTAAACAATAGCAACTATGATAACACATATATGATATAAATGATAGAGTTTAAAATTTGTACAATTAAATTTACTTTAAAAGAACAAAAAGTTAAGAAAAGTTATGGACTTAACTTTCTCGGTTGAAAAAGTTAGGTGTACTAAAGCGCATTTGGTAGTTAAAATGGAATTGCTAGATTACAGAGGGAGGGGTTAGTTGGAGTACTCAGGTCTTTTAGGATTCTTAGTGTTGAGTTTTTCTCTTATTTAGAGGAGTTCAAGTGGAACACATGTAGCTTAAAAGCTCATGGAATAAGAAGAGCAATTGTGTCATTTAATTGTTTCATTAATAAACTCATTTAGGGTTTATTGAGTGTACATTTTCTGCAGATAAAAAATTAAGAACACCAGCAAAGGCAGCAGCTAGCAGAAAAACTGATAGCAGTTTTTCAGCTTTTCTTTCTCCAGCAAGCTTTCATCAAGTGCTCCGATGGAAGGTCGTTTGTTGTCCGATTAAGCTGATATTTTACAGACAGGTTCACGACTCAAGACTATTTAATCTGTACGGTGGGATTTGGATTTGGCTCACCGGTTTGGAAAATTCTGAGCAGTGAACAGTGACTACGAATTGGGTTAGATCTCTCCATTTCTTTTGAAATAATTGTTAGTTTTCAAGAAGTGTATTCTTGATGATGTTGTTGATTGTTTGCCTCTAGTTTTACCTAGAGAGAACTGTTGTACAATTGTTTCTTGATAGTGGAAGTTTTGAAGAGGAGTATCGTGGTTGTTTCCTTCCTACACTAGGAAGGTTTTTCCACGTAAATTATTTGTGTGAATTTTGTGCATGTTTTCATTTTTGAGCTCTATTTATTTGTTTCCTAAAAGATTCACACAAAGAATGAGAATAGGTTTAATTCCGTTATTTAAAACTTGATTAAGTTTGTATTGAAATTGTGATTCTCCTAACACTTAGCAGTAGCACTCTTTGTATTATGATTCTCTAGAGCTAGCTAGTAGATCCTTTGTTTAATCTATCATCTATGTTTCCCTATCCAAAGACCACTTTCAAACATAAATGATATTTTTGTTAGAAGGTATAAATGAATTGTTTAACATATCTCTGAAAAGCTTTAACATTTAAGAGTACTTTTACATGTTATCAAAACAATAAAGTCTTGAGATAAAATGCTTATGACAATCCCTATAATCAATTAAAATTCTAAGTGTAAAAAATTCAAGGAATTCACTCCAATAAATGTTAACATGATGACCTTAGTAAGAACAAAGTAGTCCACGTTAAGGGAATGTTAAGAAGTATAAATGAGTTATTAAACTCACATTTTACGAGTTTAAGTTTTTGGGAGAAATAATATATAATGCTTTTAAAATTTAAAATGAACAAACAAACAAGGAAGAGTGAGGTCTATAGCAAGTAACACTTACCATGAATTACTGCTTGTGAAGATTCCCCTTTAGAATCCCTTGTATGAAGAACAAGTCTAGTGCTGTAATTGTCATGCAGATTATAGAAATCTGAAATGGCCATAGATATGCAGCTATTAATAATCATCCCATCTCTTGATTCCAGGTCAAGAATCACCCCAATATGAACCAACTCATAATCAAGATCTTCGTTGATCTTGAAATTACTATCAACTTGGCGTCTTTCAGCAGTTTCAGTGCAGTTGTACTCTGTGAAAATACATAATAATAAAACTATGAACAAGAAGAAGAATATAAATGGGTTTTTTCTTCTTCTATTAGCCATAAAAATTAGCTCAATCTTTTTGGTTTCAGCACCTTTAGACTATCTTATATAATCTTATATTGCTTCTGTGATGCTTTATAGTTGTTTCATGTTTGTAATATTGACTAAAATTATATTATCTATAAATATTTTGCAGAATTTTTATCGGATTGAAATATGAAGGCATGAGACATTTCCTGGAAGCTAACAAAGAAGAATATTGATCGTTTTGGTTTAGAAAATCAAAGAGGACAAAGTCAAATTATCTATTCGAACAAGTTTATGAAATATTATCTCTAGCAAAAGAGTGGATAGTTCCAAATGGAGTGGATAGTTCTCTTACAAATCTATTGCCGCAAATTGTGGTCAAATTTATGGATTCTTTTTTGTCCTTTTTTCATTTTTCAAAACTGTAAGTATGCTGAAAAAAACATTAATACATGTATTTCAACTTAATACGTAGAACACATAATTGTCTCGTTTAATTTCATATCATCTCTTTTTTACGGGTAAAATTTCATTTTTAACTTTAGCTACCAAGTGCATAATTTTATAGATAAAGTTTTATTTTTAATTCACTCTTTTACAAAGGACATTTTATGTTTAAAACTTGATGTAATTTTATATATTTGATCAAATATATAAAATAAAATTTACAAAAAATAATACATTTTAAAACTTATAATAACAAAAATAGTAACCAATAACATTAAAAGAGTTTCAATTGGAAGAGATTAAAAATGAAATAATATACCAAATTTTTTTTAAACAAAAAAAAATGTATAAGGTGAAAATAATGGATTCTAATTTTATGGTAACAAATCTTAAAAATATTATTTTTGTTTTCCAAATGTAAATTTGATCAATTTACAAATTATACAAGCAAAAATTACCAGATCAATTGCACAAACTTAAGAACGCAGAGAATGATACTTTATATATTTTCAGAAACATAACAAAAATGCTAAATATCCAAAATAGTAACTAATTTTATTGGTTGAAAATTTCTAACCCTAAGTTGAAAATTAACCAATGTTGATTTGGGTATAAGCACTACTCGAGGAAGAAAAAAGGGAAAAGAGTACCAATGTTATCCGCGAACTAATAGATACAAAAAAAAAAAATTGAAGTCAAAGCTTACCTTTCTGGGAATCATAAGGATGAATTATTGAAAAGTAGAGATGAAGGTCTGAAATTCGAAGCCTAAAAGACAAAGATAAAAGTCTTACACATGAATTCCGATCTTGGACCTACACATTCCAGCAACTTGTTAACATTAGAAAGAGTCCATGGACGAATTTGGAAGAAAAAAACACTTAAAGTCATTTTCATGAATATGTTGTATTTGTAGAAAATAATAACAATTAAATATATGAAAGTACTTGCAAAATACTTTTTATCAACTAATAAGAATAAAATTTGTATGTTTTATTTTATTGTAATTTAATAGAAATAGTGGTAAAAAAGTTAATTCTAAAATGAATTTAAACTTGTAATTCATAATCTAAAAATCTCTTTTGTTTTAATATTTAGTAAGAGAACAATAAATTTATTTACGCTTTTTTCTCGTTTTTTTTTTCCTTCATGTTCTGCTTGTTCCTTTTGACATAACATCTCTTTATGAAGACAAAAATAACTACTCAAAAGTTATTACATATTATCCATATTTGTTTTTTATAAATTCCTTTTAATAAATTTTTTTGAATAATTTTAAAAACAGTTAAGTTGGGTACATCCCTTTAAACCCAAGTCCAAAAATTTGACATCTCTCATTTACACGTAAAATACATTATGTTATTTCATTTCTTTTCATATTTATCGTACTCACAAAATAATTCATACAAACTAATAAATTGTACTATCATTGAGAACATTGCACGTGAGAGCTCTATACTAGTAACTCAAATTTGTGTCAACATAGAGACATCATCCCTTATTAATACAAAAGAGAATGTTGGTGTATATTTGATGTTTCTAAATGTCCCAAATTTATCTAATTACATTAGGTACAAATAGTTCTGATCTCTCATGAAAATATCATACTTATATTCTGATAAAAATCAATTTTATATTTATACATATATTACATATTAGTTGATGCGATATAAATTGTTGACAATGAACATAAAATGTATATGTGATCTGGACTTATAGTTTTTCCGACAAAATCTCATAAAATCAAAAGAAGCATGACAATAACATGCTAAACTAGCACATATAATATGAAATACATGTTACAGTGAAATTATCCTACTAATATAAATCCATGACAATACTCAAAAACAACATTATAAGAATCTTATTTTCAATGCTATCAAAGTGTCTAATATAAGTTCCTAAATGCACCATCGTGGTAATTTTCTAGTGTAAAATTCCTTTATTTATTTAATAACTTCAAAGAAACAATTATATTGTTTTATCATGAAATAGTTTTGGTCCAAATAAACTATAGCAATATGATTCTAACAAAAATATAAAATAAATCACAAGAAAAGGGATTTAAAACTAGTTAAGCTTTTAGAGGTTGCTTGGTTCGAGAAATCACTCGATAATCACACTACTAGTCATCCAAGCCTTCATTCATTATCTGAAAAATGCTAGCAACCACAAGGGTCAACTAATATTCAGTAATTAAATGTTGGGAAATAACGCAAATTTCCGATAAGCCAGATTTATGAGAAAGCAAGAATAGAAAAATAACACACAAAATTTGATAACGGAGTTCGGCCAATCTTGCTTACGTCTCCTGACCACAGATCTTTTACTGAAAGGGGAGAAATTACACAAGGTGTTTACAACACTCACAACTCACAACCCAATTACACCCAAGAAAATTACTCTCAATTTTCTCTCATAAAAGCTTTTCTCTCTAAGCTTTTCTCTCAATTGGAATGAACACTTTGGATGATTAATTCATTACAATTACACATCTATTTATAGGAAAATTCACTCCTTGAATTACTCCTTAAATTAATGGTTCCTTAAATTGCTCCTTGAATTAAGCTCCTTGTTTTGCTCCATGAATTGCTCCATGTTTTGCTCCATGTTTTGCTCCATGTTTTGCTCCATGTTTTGCTCCATGTTTGCTCCTTAAATTAAGGAGCTTTATAACAGTAAATCCATATGTAATATGCACTAAGATGAATATACATGAAAATCATGCAATTGTTTATTTTTTTTTTATCATTATACAGATGTCCTCCTTTAGTAATCTATAAAAAAGTATCCTACCATGAATACTACTATTGAAAAGTTAGACTCTATTGGTCGAGAATCTGTTAATAATAAGTTATCCATCATCAAAACTAAAAATATTGATAAAATATAAACCACGTATATAAATTTCACAAAGATACTTAAAAAATTAAAGTTATTCATTAAATGTAACAGTTGAAGTAACGTTTGTTTAGATATAAATATAATATAAGAAAAAGCATTCTAAAAATCACTTTTTAAGTATTATTTACTTAATTTTTACAATTAAGACATAAGTTACTTAATTTTTAAAATTGACACATTTTAATTACATAACTTTAAAATTATACGATTAAAGTCTCCCTTTATAACAGTAGAAAATTGACACTTTTATTCATATAATTTTAAAATTATATGATTTAAGTATCCTGATTTTAAAAATTAAATATTTATGTATCCTTTATAAAATTATATGACAAACTGTTTTAATGATACAAATAAAATTATTTGAAAAATTGATCACCTAATATATATATGGATAATTAACTTACCTTAAATTTTTATTTTTATGATAATTATCTTTTAATTATCTTCTAACATTATATGATAACTTTTCCTAAATTTTCTCTACATAAGATGTTTTGCCTTAACTTCAACTATACTTTAAACTTAATTGCTACTGTAAAATAAGGAAAGAAGCCAAAAGTTCACAATTTTCACGAGAGAATTAGTTAAAAAAACAATTAATAAAAAAAATAAAAAGGATCATTGTAAAAAGTATTACGTTTAGATTTTGAAATTGATCTAAAAGTGTCGTCTATAAATATATCTAATCCAAGTCATTTTAAGATTATCCAAAGAGTTTTATTAAAAAGAATATATATAAAAAAATATGGATAGTATGCAATAACTGATTAACAATTAGTTCTATCATTATAAAAAATAGGGTTGTTTATCGGGTCGAAACAATTGATTTTACACTCATTTGATCTGATCCGATCATCCGTTCGGATTGAAACATCCTAATCCGTAACCGATCCGATCACCTCTTACATCCGCTCAATCCGATCCATAAACTATTCGGATGACATCTGATCAATCCGACCAATAAATTTAATTAACTCTATTTTTTGTATTTTTAAATAAAAAATTTAAATTTGTACATAAATCATAACATAAAATTATTTAACTTAAAAAAACATTAAAAAATTAAATAAATATATACATATATTTAATTTAATAAATAAATAAATATATATATATAATTAATTTAATAAATATATATATATAATTAATTTAATAAATATATATATATAATTAATTTCGATCGGATTGGATCGGATAGGATGTCGTAGTGAAATCTGCCATCCGATCTACACTTAACGGATGGAAAAAAATCTCAATCCGATCTGACCATCGGATTGGATCGGATCGAATGAAAAATCAATGGATCAGATCAGATTGATCGGATTTTTTGCACACCCCTAATAAAAAAGATAGATGTGTTTTGTCAAATATAATAAGCTGAAAATGAAGAGAAAACAAAGAGAGAGAAAACAAAGAGCATAAATTACAAATTCTACTCCATTCGATATTAATTATAAATTTTATCATTTATGCTATTTAATTACAATTAAAACATTCAATAAACGATCCTATCCTTATCCATTAATAAAAGGTATTTTGTAAACATTAATATATATATTTAATTGTTTCTATTTTCTACGATGGTAGCATAGCCTTATAGGTGTTTTCGTGCTTGCATGCATTTTGAATGCATAAAATGTTAAGAGATTTTCTTGATAAAAAATGTAACGAGTACTTAAAATGGTTGTTCATTTTTTAATAGAATTTTTGAATGAAAAATTATATCATAATTTTTGAATGAAAAAATATATCATAATTTTTTAACTGTATTTTATTTGTAATTTTTTGTTGAACTACTCAAAATTTATGATTCTTTAAAGTCATTATTGTGTATTGTTTTGAAGAAAATAAGGTCAAGAAAAGGAGCTCCACAAAGCTTCCGAGGTCAACCATGATTCTATAAACATCATATGAACAACACTTAGGTGTATTCAATCCCACAACCTTACCCTATACTATGCATATACATAGAAAGACATCCCAATCTACTAAAGAAAATATGTGTCGTATATTTTAACATCAAATAATTAAATGTAGGAAACATGCAATAACTTATTACAGAACAAGAAGGCTCGTAAACACATAAGATGATATGTGAAATAATATAACGCATACTACATGTCATACTAACAATTCTATTTATGTTTGTTTCATACAAAACGATGTCAAAAATAAAGAAGCATCATAAGAACATAACATCATAACATAGACTCATGGATAGGACAAACAACAAGGAAGCAAAACAAACACAACACTCCTTTTGATATCATATAATAGACACACACTTCACAATCTAAATGTATGCAAGTTAGATAGTAAAGATGTTCATACATCATATACTCTTAAAACTCTCTCAAAATAAAAGTATATATACATAGTAGAAAACAAACAATATAGAAGCATGAAAGCTAATAAGTATGTTAACAAAAACTCATAAAAGAGAAATATGTTAATAATCTCATGAAATACAACAATAACTAACAAGTGAGATAGAAAAGATGGTCTCAAAGGAGATCATAAGCCAAAAACACAAGAATGTGTCTCAAGAGAGATTATCAACACAAACCATACAGTGTTGTCACAATAGAGAAAAATTGTAACAAACTATAGATAGTTTCTTCAAAAGAGATCAATGTCAATACTTACATCATCACTAATCAAGAGAAGGAAAGAAACTAACTGAATAATGAGGAACATAAGCAACACTTCCAAGAAAGAGAAGAAACAATCGATGCTAGTAAACATATAAGCATATGGGAAAGTCTGAGGCTCCAACATAGAAACATGAGACATTCTTAGATAGGTTAACACTCTCAAACACTAGGAATTCCAACAAAACACAAAAGTCTAGTCACAGTAATGCATGTGCGTCAAGAGTCCTAAAGATAGATAAATAATCCATATGACATATAGATGCACAAGGCAAACCCAAACAAGCACAGTACAGAGAAACATTCATGTACTTAAGATAGTTACACACCTTAATTTTTTTCAAAAATGTGTCTAAAGTACAAGATAATAAAAGGGTAGGCAAAAGAAGCAAAATACACAACATGAGACAAATAGAGAATCAAAACTCAAGATACTAGGTACAAGAAAGAAGAATTTAGTAAAACATGTGAGATGTATTTTATATGGCGTGACATATGAATGACAAGACTGCAAATAGAAACATCCTAATAATTTGACATTACATGATGAAAATAAGTGATGTGATGCTCATGCAAACAACCATAGAAGAATAAGTAAATAGTAGGCAACACAAACATACATAAAAAGCATATCAAAGAAACTAGTAATGGAGATTACTAGTATAGGATCAAACAACTAGGCATAATAAAAAATATGGCAATTAACATACTGTGCAAGACAAAGAATTAGTGAGAAAGAGATATGCATGAATAAGAAAACAAAGAACATGCAAACAACGAAGGTTCATAGAGACAAACAATCTCACATAACAATAGTAGTCCTCTACATATGATACAAGTGAACAAATATACTAAGTATGTGTATGTATAGATAGAGCTCTTGGATCGAGCACCCTAGTGATTAAGCCTAAATAAGGGTGACCTACTCTTACACCACTTTATAATTTCATACATAGGAATAATTACATGAAATTCATTTGTTCTTTCAAAATAAATTGGTAACCAGGACCTAGATGAGGAGTGGAGACACAAACCCATGAATCTTTTCACGAGCTCTATACCAATTCGGTCAAGCCAACCTCATAAACATAAATTAAGAAAATAACACAATATAAATACAAAACAATGTACTCAATTCAACATGCAACAAAAAATTAGTAGTATGAAAGAATAAACGATGGTAAACATACTAGTGATGGTGTGTCTCACAAACTCCTATTCAGACTAGTTACAAGCATAATCATGGAAAACAACAAACACCATGTGAGATAAGAATGCATACCAAAATAATAAAGGATTTCCAATCACTTTAAGACTTTATATGTGGGAATATATTCGATAAATGATGATTGTACTCTCATAGCATGCAATCAAAAAAACATAACATATTTTAAGAAAGAGTCTCATACCTAGTACACTTTCAGGATAATGAGATAATGACTCCTTAGAGACTTATACCAAACACACATGTAGATAAAAGATAGATAAACACTTAACTGATAATCATAGCAGTAGTACAAATAATTATAGATATATAGTATATAAATAGAAAATATATTATCAGTAATTAGAAAGCAAGCAATAAATATTAAAGGTTTTCTAAAAAGAGTTTAAACTTTATTATGTAGAGACATGCACAATTTAAACTTAGATTGTACTAGCGAAATAATAGAGCATGCACAACACTATATATAATAAGATAAACCCACATACAACTCCTACTTATGTAGTAACATTTTCGAGTTACTTATGTCAACCACAAGATAGTAAATAAATTCACAGAGTAATAAAATACTTATAACCCTAACAGAAAGAAAACCCCATTACCTCTATTAGTCGGGACCATTATCCCAACTTCCTATTGCTGTCTTTACAATGACTTGATTCAACACACATAGGCAAAGTGTAATGTGAAAAATATACTTTGAGGACCATCCCTAATCAGCAACAACTAATAGCCATCGTGGGACACACAATCAATCCACAAAATACACATAGGAAAAGTAGGACACCATGTCCACCACTTACCACACATAACAAAAGATATGAGACCTAAAAAATTCAGCACAACCCACTCTTATAGAGTTGTTCTAACATAAGAAAAAGTTGAACGAAGGTAACTACCAACCAATATATAGCTCATAGTCATAAAGACTCCTTACATAAGAAAAAGTTTCATGAGGGAAACTATTCACCGACATATGGCTCATAGCCACCAATGCTCCTTATATAAATCCACTTGCAAAAACCTCCTTGAGTACTCACCAATAAAGAGTACGGTTTTGCCCACACAGTCTAAAAATACTCAAGGTAATAGTGATCTAAAAGTAGAAAAATGAGATATCAATTTGACAAAGCTTTACTACATATTTTTTAGATGAAAAGTCACAAAGATGAGGTATTTATAAGCATCACCCCAGCTTAGTGGCCAACATTTTTGTGGCTCATCGTGGATTCTCACCAACCACCTTATTGGGGGTCCAACGAAGACCTTGTTGAGGTGCCAAAACTTCCATTTTTTTATTCAAAAAATATCGAGTAAATTTCATTAATACCCACACTCAAAATGAAACAAAAATAGGAGCAATAACATCGAAAAGTGAGGGCTCAACCTAGCATACATACTACGAAAACCAACCAAATAATGTGTGTAAACATGCTCACATGCAATGTGTACTAATTATGTGTGTGCATGCATTACTAATTCATATAGAGAAAGACAGATACAATAAGTAAAATTAACAAACTCCATGTTTTGTACACGAAAAGACAACAAAATACCAAGGACTAATGGCTTATAGTAATGGTACATGGTGCTAGGTAGTTTTAAAATGCTCAAGTGCCCATGGTTTCTTTGAAACCCAATACATATGTAACATGATCCTTTTTCCTTCGTAACAAAGATATTTAGAAGCACTAAACTTAATTAGAGGCTCATTTTGTTTTATTTTGTCTCAGAAAGAGGATACCACGGGCTACTCACAATCTCTATCAATGTCATGTTGGTCCTTTCTCGTGTCTTATTTCTTAGTTTTTTCCTCCAAGGATTGAAAACGGGGCTACGATAATTTTCTTTCTTCGAGCAATTTTTGATTGTCATGCAAGGGGGATGTTCACTCTGGTCAAGCTGATGGAATGTCAACGTGGACATTTTAAGGCATTCCTTGGGCATTATCCTTATCCTTTCTTTACCTTTGGCATTCTTCCACATCATAATCAACCTCCTCCCCTATTTCATCCTCAATTTCCTCTATATCATCTACCCGAGGGATAAAAGCCTAAAGTCTTTTGTTGTTATGTAAGTTTATCTAGTTCTCAATTCTTTCTTCTCAAATCCTCTAGCTATTTTATTAGATCAATCATCTATTGTGCTATGTCGTGGTTGACCTCGACCTTCGCTCGAGTGTTATTATCATTAACATTTGTTCCATCTTCGGCCACCTCTTTGTGAAATGGCAAGATCTTGTTCTACTCTTTGACCAACCTTACGCTATCTAAAAGCTCTGGTACCTATCTTCTTTGATTACATGACCTGGACATTAGATGAAATATTTAACTCACTCAAATCATTTCTCTAAGCATAGAGTAAATCCTATTAATGAGAGGCATCAAATTTTATGTATTATGTGCTTTTAATGCTAAGGTTCTACGGTGGGTACCAAAATGTTTGAGATGATCCAAATTTTGAGAGATAAAAAAATGATATATAATAAATTATATGAACTATGATGGTTCAAGATCATATATATATATATATATATATATATATATATATATCAATTACGTAAATATCATCGTGTATCAGAAGCATAAACCACATACATAGAGGGTATACATGAACGTGGGTAAGAAGGATAAATCACATCTAGGTGTAGTCATGGATCAACCACTGGATTATTTACAATATATTTTACTAGGTCACACTCACTGCTCAAATAGAAATGTTCATACATCCATATCTTTCTTTTAAAGGAATCAAATTCTAGTCGGATCATTAATTTACAAGAAAGAAATAGCAAATAGCCTTAGGATTACAATGCCCACTATTCTTGTTTGCTTTCTAGTACGTCAGTTACCAAATAGAATTATCTTTCAATTCTATGTTTGACCAAAACTAATGATAAAAATTTACAAAAAAAAAAAAAAAAACTTCAAATGATAAGCACTTATCGTGAATGTGTGATGATACGTGTCAGAAATTGAATCTTTAATTGATGATACCGTAACCTTACCAATTAGATTATAAGACATGGATATATAATATGATACTTATAGCTATCATATTAATCACAAATTTATTGCAAAATCTACTAAATATTGGTGAATCATCAATGTCATCTCTAAAATGGAAACTTCATAGTTATTGCATACTTGGATTTTTTTTTACAAGATAATTGTCGGGAAATCACATCTGGATTTTAGGTATTTAAGTAAAACATTTTCTTTTTTTTTTTGTTTAAAAAAATTAATTTTTTTCACAATCAATAAATCAACTTTGGATAAACGGTGACTAAGGATATGGGACAGAGAAATCACCAAACTGGCGGAGTGAATAGCATTACATTTGTTAAATTTAATTGATTTTTGCATATGTTTAATGTAATGGTATCAAATAATCCAAACTTTAAAATTAACACAACCTAATTATATATGTATTTCTTGATAATATTTTAAGATTATCTTGATTTTTAAAAACTTATTAATTTGAATTTATAAATATTTTAACATTTTAAATAATTTTATCCAATAACAAACATAATTTGTTCATACTATTTATCTATATCATTTACTCAATAATATATGTCCTCTGCAATCATTTCAGCTTCTGCAAGTTTGAGTTTTATCATTATGTAAGTGTGCATATGTGCATATTAATTGTAACCCTTTTTTTTTTAACTCCTCCTACTAATGAAGCTTCCTTTTCCTTTTGCTTTATGGCAGAGATTGTAATTTAAAAAAAAATGCTTAATATATCATTTAAAAAATATATAAAATAAAGAGGAAAAGAAAGGAGAAGAATTGATAACGGGATGATAATGATCAATTATAATATGATCAGATCATTCTTACATCATCATTGTAATTATTATTATTATTAATTTTTAAAGAATTGAATTTAACCTTAGTAATAGGAATTTGATAGATCTTTAAAAAGAAAAATATTTCAAAAAATTAAAAAAATAAAAAATATTGTCATTAAAATTATCAAATTTTATTTAAAATAACTAAAATACACACAATATAATAATAAGAGGACTAAAATATACCGATTTAAAATAAAATCATTAATATATTCAATTTATAAAATTAAAAATAACTCTAAAGATATTTTTTCTATTATTATAGTAGTACACATGTTTTGTGCTTTTTTAGTTTTTTTAATTTTTTTTTAATAAAAACACACGGCTAATGATTAAGTTGATATCACAAAACAAGGGTTTTAAGGTATTTTTAGATTGGGGATCAGCCCGTTTAGTTTTCTATAAAAGTAAGCATGATCAAATTTTATCATATTATTTGGCCCAAAAAGAAATGTTACCATACTCATTTTTTTTATTTTTTTAATCAATAGGAATTTTATTGCCTAAATAGCACTGCACATCTTTAAAGTTTTGTTTTAATCTCCATGGCACAAAAATATAATTAATTTTGAACATTTAATAGATACATTCTTGAAATGAAGTTGATAGAACACAATATAATAACACACCAAACTAACTTGGAACACAATATAATAACACCTTAAACTAACTTCCTCGTCCTGTCTAATAAACCTTGTTTTGGTTAAAAACCTTTCACCAATGCATCCAAAATCATAGAATTTACTAGTAAAGCTTTAACTGTCCAATTAGTCGCCTTCCTAAAACTTATCACAAATAGGCAATAAGATGCTTCAACTATGAAATTAGAAACACAATGGAATTTTTCTTTTCCTCTACTAATGAATAAGTATTTCTCTTTCAAGTACCTTGTTTTGTATGTTATCAAACAAAAAAATTTTCTTTGTGTTTACTTGAAGAGATAGTAAGTATAACGCAAAATTTAAGATAACACAACTATTTAGCATCAAATAGTGCATTCATAATAGTAGCCATAATAATCCCACAACAAAAGACACAAAACCTACAAAATCAAATTGCAATCCAACAAAGAGACAATTTCAATGAGATTAAATGCACAGATATAAAAGATTTCAATGGTTTCAAAACTCATGGAGAAAAAAAATTCCAATAATATCTCACAAAAAGAAACCATATAGTAAATAGAATTACATGAAAACAAAGCACAATCGCAACACGAAGACCAAAATCTTCAACAAAAATAACAAAAGGACGAGCAAGAAATAATAAAAAAGAAAATCACTATTTTGGAGCTTCTTTTAAACTGATTGCAAAGAATCAAAACTTATTCAAAGAAAAAAAACCTTGGATCCATATGAATCTTAGTGTGAAACACTATTGTTGTTTATTGTTGATCTTTGTTGTTTCTCTGTTCCTCTTGTTTGTTTTCTTCAATCATTTATATATTTGGGTACCTTTTGAATTATTTCTTTGAAAATGGAGGAAATGCATGGATTTGGTTTCAAACTAAGCAATCTAGATCTTATAATAGTTTATACAATAGACAATTGAACGAATGATGACAAGCAACTAGCATCAATAGAGGAAGAAGAGATTAATAGTGTCAGCAATAAGCTTCTAGAATGGATATAAGATGGATGGAGAAGTTACTTTGGTGGTCAAAAAAAGTTTTCTTCGTCGGATTGGATGAGATGTTGAAAGGAGGATGGAAGTATTAATGCACCAAGAAATCAGAATAAGAACATGAATTAAAATTGCTTTGAATTACAGAGGATAACACTTCAGTTGCGGCTCTAAACTCATATAACAAGCTATATAAAGGAGACACTGAAATTGGTAAAAAAAATAAGAGTGAATTCTAGTTGTGACCATGCATGCATTTTATAGGCCTTGAGCCTAATTGCTTCCATATACGCACTCACACACATATACATAGCCTAATTGAATCCCATATACAACAAGCACTACTCACATGCAAGATGCTCCTACCTTAATGGCCACTCATACACACAAAATTTGTTATTCAATTAGAACAAGAAAATAAAGAAAAATCAATTGCTTTATTATTCATTCTTTGAATCATAGTTATTCTTTTCAACAGAATTCATCCTTAAATTCAAATTGATCACATCAGCTGCATCTGTGGGATAGTATTTGCAAAGATGTATTATGTTAAACGTGTTGTAAATATTCTAGTCTTTAGGAAAATCAATTACATAAGCGTTATCATTGATTTTCTTAAGAATCTTGAAAGGGTCATAGTTCCTGAGTTGAAGCTTTGGGGATGTGCCTTGTGACAACTTGTGTTTGTTAAGATGCACCGTTACTAGCTCACCAACTTGAAAATGTGCAAGCTTAGGATATTGATTTTCCTGTGTTTTATACTGTGCATTCATTTTTTTATGTGCTCTCAAATTTCTTGGTAGAATTGAGCATAATTAGTAAGCCATACACCAACAACATTACTATTTGGGGTTAGGTATGGCTTGCAAATCGACACTAAATTTGGACACTTTGGTGTAGACAATTGAGAATGGTGAATGATTTGTGGTGTAGTTTGCGATGCTATTGAGAGAAAACTCAATACGAGGAAGATGCATATCCCATCCTCAAGGTTTTTCATGTGTCAAACATCTAAGTATGCTGCTATGGTTCTATTGAGCACTTATATTTTCCCATTAGTCTAGGGATGATAGGTGTTGCTAAAGTTAAAGGTGGTATCGAACCTGCATCATAACTCTTTCCAAAAGTGACTTATGAACTTCACATCACGATCATAGGTGATGGTTTTAAGGATACCGTGCAGCTTGATAATGTCTTGAAAGAAGATAGTTGCTATATTTTTGGCATTATAGACCTTTTTGCATGGAATCATGTGGGACATTTTGGAAAACCTATCCACTACCATAAGGATAGAGTCTACTCTTCTCTTTGCTGACTAGTAGCTTGAGGATGAAATCCATGCTAAGATCTTCCCAAATGGTTGTAGGAACTGGTAAAGGAGAATAGAGGCCAATGTTTTGGTTTCCTCCCTTAGCTCTTAGGAAAATTGAGCATTTCTGTATAAATTTGGTTACATTTCTTCATAAATGACACCAGTAGTATCTTTCCTTAACTAAAAGTATGGATTTGTCTCTACCAACATGACCACTAAGTCCCCTAGCATGAAGTTCCTAAATCAGGTATTCCCTTAAGCTATTTTTTGGAATGCAAAATCTATTATCTTTAAAGAGATGCCCTTATTTCAAATGGAAACCATGCACATGTTCATGGTTGTTGCATTAGGTCTAGGCGGCTGCAAAATCTTCATCTATTGCATATAGTTCAGGAAAGGTGTCAAAACTAGTAATCTTAGTTTGGAGGGTAGTAAGCAAGGTGTGCCTTCTGCTAAATGCATCAACTACCTTGTTTAAATGTTCCTTCTTGTGTTTAAACACATAAGTAAACCTTTACAGGTAGATGCCCCACCTAGTATAGACTCTTGAGATGTATTTCTAGGAATGAATCCATATAAGTGCCGAGTGATCACTATGAAGGATAAATTCCTTTGAAATGAGATAATATTCCTAGTGTTTGAGGGCACGAATGACAGTGTAGAACTCTTGGTCATAAGTGTACCATTTCTAGCATGCTTCACTGATATTCTCAACAAAGAATTCAAAAGGCTTTCCACCCTGAGATAGCATTGATCCAATACCCACCATGGATGCATCTACTTCAACTTTAAATACTTTGTCAAAATCTGGTAGAGATAGAATTAGGGATGTGCATAGTTTTTTCTTTGATGATTTGGAAACTATCTTTATGTTCCTTACCTCAAATGAATTTTCCTTTTTTGAGGCAATTTGTTATGATTGCTACAATTGAACTGAAATCCATTATGAATCTCCTATAGAACGTTGCCAAGCCATGAAAGCTTATGACTTTATGTATTGATGTCGGGTTAGGGCATGACTGGATGGTATCAATCTTTTTAGTGTCCATTGAGATGCCTTCAAAGCTAATGATATACCTCAAGAAAAAGAGTCTAATGGTCATAAACTCACATTTTTTAAGGTTGAGGAAAAGCTTTTGTTTCCTCAATATCTTCAGGATAACCTACGAATGCTTTAGCTACTTGTCAGAACTATTACTATAGATTAAGATATCATCAAAATACACAAGTACCATTGATAGGCTTCAAAACTTGATGCATCAATATCATGAAGGTGCTAGGAGCATTGCACAACCCAAATGGCATGACAAGCCATTCATACAAGCATTCTTTGGTTTTAAAAGTTTTCTTCCATTCATCACTTTTTTTAATGCAAATTTGGTGATATCCACTGCCAAGATCAAGCTTAGAAAAGATAGTGGAACCTTGTAACTTGTCAAGAATATCTTCCAACCTAGGAATATAGAACCTATACTTGACTATGATCTTGTTAATAGCCCTCCTGTCAATACATATTCTCATCGTGCCATCTTTCTTAGGTATAAGGAGTGAAGGCACAACATATGTTCTCTTGCTTTCCTAGATGATGTGCTTATCCAAGAGGTCTTCCATTATCTCTTGTAGGAGCTCATGGTCTTTGAGATTCATTCAATAGTGGGGTAAATTGGGTAGATTATTGCTTGTTATGAAATCTATATGGTGATGAATGTCTCTTAATGGAAGTAAGGTGCATGGTAAGTCAGTTGGTGTAAAGTCATTGTAGGCAGATAGTAATTATTTAACAATATTAGGGATAGCATGAGTGACATGTTGTTATTCTTTATCCATTAATGCTAACACCACCTTAGCCTTTCTAAGTTCACTGTCAAACTTGTTAGGTTTGCAGTTAAGAAGCATTTTTGGTTTGATAAAGTTAGGGAAGCTTTCTTTTGCAAGGAGTAGGGCTATGTTGGTACCTTTCAAAGTGAAAATGACGATGTTTGGGTCTGCCCTTGTGTATTGTATCCACGTCATACTACTAGGGCATCCCCAAAATAATTTGATAAGCATCCATTTCCACCACATCGCAATACATCTCATATTTGTAAAATTTTGCCAATGGAAAATGGTACCATACACACCTCTTGCACTTTAACCTTATTCCTTTTCTTAAGCCATCCTATTTTGTAGGGATAGGGATGGGGATGAGTTCTTAGCCCCAATGATTTTGCTAGTTAGAGTGATACAATATTATTAGTACTACCACTATCAACAATAATGTCGCATACCTTCTATTGAACTGTGCACATTGTTCTGAAAATGGAATGCCTTTGTAATGGTGCTGGCTGTTTTGTTGATAGCAACACCTTCTACACTATGCAGTTTAAAGCCCTCTCACCTTTATCACCTTTAGTAGGTTGTGCTCCTTTCAGATTTTCTGGAGATTGTGGGTCAAAATCATCATCTGAATGCTCAAATTTGACCAAATTAGTTGCATGCCTTTGTGGACATTCATTAAATATGTGCCCCTATTGATAGCACCTAAAACACTTGATAGGTGATGGTTTGACATAGGGGTTTAGTTTCAGAAGTATGTTGTTTGCATTGTTGGATTTAGGGATGGAAGTTTTTTGAACTAGGGTGGGTTCTGTGGTGGTTAGTGGGGTGAATTTTGAGGTGAAACCATTTAGGTTTTTACTAGTAGATGAGTCACTAAAGTGAAACCCAAATGGTGTGAATTTTTTAGGTCTAGGTAGTTGGTTTTCCACCTTTAGTGCCATGATGTTGGCTTGGTTTACAGAACACAAGGTTTGGCTTAACTCTAGTCTTTCTCTAATAGAAGAAATCAGACCATGTACATATCTAGCAACCTTCTAAGGTTTTCGCTCCCACATGTTGGCTCATAAGTCAAGCCTTATGAACTCCTTAATGTATTCAATGACACTTTTTCTTCTCTGTTGACACTGGTGATATTTCTAGTAAAAGAGCTATTTGTAATCAACTGGTAGAAACTATTGTACTGTTAGTTTTTTTATTCTTTCCCAAGAGGTGATTAATCCCTTACCTTTCAACCTTCTTTCATTTTTCATATGTTCCCGCCAAGCAAAGGCTCAACTTTTGAGTTTGTAAGCAACTAATTTAACTTTTTGCTCTTCTTGTACCTCCATGTAATCGAAGAAATTCTCAATAGCAACCATCCAATCCAAAAATTCCTCCATGTGAAAGTGACCAGCAAAAGTGAGTAGGTCTATATTAAGCAGGTAGTCCTACTTACCATGTGATTTTCACTCATACAATTGGCTAATAAAATATGAATGATTGCATTTCATACTTTTATATTGCCAATTAATAGAAATTCTCTTCTTAAATTTTCCTTCTTGAACTTCCCTATTACTAGTCCAACTTGCAATGCCTCCATCGAACCCAAAATTTCTAGGGTTTGCTTCTGGTGGAGTTGCGAGGTCATCATCAGAGTTAGTGTAGACATAGTTATAAGGAAACTCATGTATACGATGAGGTCAAGGTGGTGGGTGTGATGAATCGCAAAGAACCTTATTTCCTAGCAGTTTCAATTGCCTTTGAATTTCGTCCAGCTAGTTTTGGATTTGGGTGGTATATGTAGGAGTGATTTCTAAAGGTCTTATGACACCTCATCAATCCTCTACTCAAACTGCCTTTTCAAGCCAACCATCGCAACCCACAAGTTCTTCACGTCATTACTACCATCGCCACAGGTTGGGTTACTGGACATTGCCATCTAAAGTGTAGCTCAAACAAGGCTTTGATACCAATTTTTGATGTTGTAAGAAATCAAAACTAGAACAAGAATTAAAATTGCTTTAAAATACAAAGGACAACACTTCAGTTTGGGCTCTAAACTCGTAAATAAGCTTTATGAAGGAGTTGAAATTGGTAAAAAAACAAGAGTGTTAATTCTAATTGTAGTATAGGCCTTGAGCCTAACTGCTTCCATGTACGCACTTACATGCACACAGCCTAACCGAATCCTATGTGTAACAAGCACCACTCACACACAAACTGCTCCTACCCTAACAACCCCACACACACAAAATTTATTATTTGGTTAGAACAAGAAAATAAAGGAAAAATAGTTACTTTATTGTTCATTCTCTGCATCATGTACTGCAGCTTCAACTTCGGTGTTCTGAACCTTGTAGACGATAGCTCCAACATGACGACCTTGTCTCAAACTACTAGCTCATCGATTTGAGAGAATTCTTGAGGCCTCTAAATTTAGGCGAGCTTCGATGCAATTAGAGAACGAGGAGCTTGAAGGTAGAATACGAATCGATTTTAAAGGGAATTCTACGAGTCTTTCCTAGCTACGTAGTTATCCAAAGGTGAGATTATTTTGATACAAGCAAATAAACAATTCAACAAACATTCTTAAAAAAAATAATAAAAGATGAAAAAGAAGAATAAAACAACCTTTTTATATTAGCACCAACTTGCAAAGTATACAAATTGCACGTGCTTTATCAAAATTAGAATGCATTTAAATTTTATATTATCCTTGTTCAAAACAGAAAAAAATCAAAATATCTATTTTTCCCATAAAAGAGAAGCAACTAGCAGAAACATTGAATCAACTCCATCAACATTTGGCTTGTTAACATCTTTACGAATTAAACTACCCATTCATTTAAAAAAAAATACCTTTCTTTGGCCGTTGAGCTAATAACTCATATGGTATTTGTCGATTAAAATGTGAACCCATAAAAAAAGTGTGTATACATTTCTTAAGTTAAAAAAATAATAATAACTAACCTTCTTTGATTCCAAAGTTATTTAACACAGATGATCCTCAAATTCTTCAGTTCCTCGTTAGCATCTACTGTAAACTTCTAAAACTAGATCTTCCTTCCTCGAAAAGAAAAAAAGCAAGAAGAAAAAGAAACTAGATCTTACAGATAGAGAGATCTTTCAACCATATTGTTTTCCGTCTAAGAATTAGTTTCACACATAGTCAAGCATAAATCTTAAGAATCTGAAGACAGACCTTTTTTTTACAACACCATCCTCTTAACCCTCCTTAGCTCTATCCATAATTATTTCTCAGCTTGTCTGAGTTTTTACTATGTGAGTAACATGATGGAGCCTGCTCCCAATACAGTTTGGTTTTACTTTCAGGTTTGCTTTTAGTCTGGTCTCTAAGTAACTCAAGGTCCTGCTTCAGTTTTAGAATGGGCATGTATACCTCTGTACTTGGATTTGTCTAAAGCCTGAAATAGGGAGCAGAAGTACAAGGAGACAAATTAACAATATTATAGATTACAAGATTTCAGGGAGCATCTTTAGAAATGAAAATGGACTCTCTTTTGACACGAAGAGAAAGAAATTAAGATTATTTAACTTATGTGGCTAATGTACATGAAATTTAGATAAAATCAATTAGGAGACTTTGAAATTTCTTGTATAGCCATATCAATAAAAATTTAAAAATTTCAAATAACTTCAACAATTTTGATATATACAATATGAAAATTGTTTTATATAACGTAAAATAATTATATTTTGAGTCATGAAATACTAATTAATAATATAATTCACATCTCATCTTTCAAGATGTAATATGGATAAGTTGGTTTCTTAAATTAAATCATTTGTATAAGTTGATTCCTTAAATTATAAGTGATGTGATTTAATTATTTAGTTTTTAAAAAAATAAATTAATTAAGAACAAAATATATTTTTTTAATTAAAATATTATTTTTAAAATATTATTTTAATATATTTTTTTTAAAATAACTTAGTTTGTTATTAATTAATTTATTTTTCTAAACTAAAGAATTAAATAACACTATTTATATTCTAAGAGATCAAATAATATAAATGATTTAATTCAAATGAATTCTGTTACATTTTTTTCTTCTTTTTATATTTGGTAGTAAGTATAAATTTGTCTTTAAAACCATAGGGCTAATATGAGCCATTAGAACTTCAAAAATATTCTAAGTCTAAGGCTCTGTTTGGTCAATCAAACTCAAAAATAATTTTTATGGTTTATACAAGAAAAAATTATTTTTAAAAACTATTTTCAAAAATAAATTGTTTTTAAAACTTAAAATTTAGAAAACATACGAGAGTTGTTTTCAGTGTTCTTAAAACATCTTGAAAACATGTAAAGTTGTATAGCTTGCATAAGTTGGGTTCTGTTTGATCTTTACGTAAAAAAGATCAGTGGGTTATGTTTTCTTGAAACATAATAGATATAACTAATTATCACTTTATTTAAAATAATTTAATAAAACAATAGACAAACAACGCATTATTTAAAAAAAAAATTATAAAAAATATTTTTAAGTTATAATTTAAAAATAATTTTTAAATTAACCGACCAACCAACTTAAAGAAGTATCCATCTACAGAATCACTTTTTTGCTAAGATATCTTTGCACTGTGTCTTAGCAAAAATGTAAATTTGAAAAAGATAGTCTAAGTTAGACTAACTATAAAAAATTCTTTACAAATTATCGTTTGAAAAACAAAAAATACAATTATCTTTGGTTTAAGTTAGAGTTATAAAGAAATACTATTAACTTTTAAAAACTATATCATTTTATCTCATATAATTTTTAAAGAGTTATACGATAACGAAAGAATACTAATTAAGATATTTTATTTAACACTAATATCTCAAAAATACAATTTCCTTAAAGAAAGGTAACAAAGACTACTTACAGTTAACAATCTTCCTCTTCCAGCGCCAACTTAGATGTTATCACAAAGCCACCTATCTCCTGTTCCTGTTTTCCAAACTCCCAATTTCCATCTAATTCTTGGCCAATCAGCTTTATACTCAAAGAAGAGTTTGCTAGCCACAGTAGAATTGACTTCATGGTCAAGAAGAAACGTCATGTCTAATATATTGGAGCATTTTTTTAGAATATAATTTATAAAGGAACATGTGTGATCAATCTTATGTACTCTCACTCGGGCATTGATTTCATTCAAGCACTCCATTCCGTTACTTTCTTCCATACCTTTGATGTGGAAAAATGCCTCCATTTCTGTCCATGCACCAGGACCAAGTCTAAGCGAACTCAAGTTTGGAAAGAAATCAAATAACATCTCATAGCTTAACCCTGTCAGTTTATGCCACTGCCACAACCAAGAATCCAATGCGAGCGTTTGGATGGTTTTATTACCATTTGAAAATAAGCCTACTAGACCAAGAACACTTGCAGTTTCAAGCTTGAGCCTTTTTAAAGAAGGGAAGCACGGGAACTCCTTTATTTGGCTGAAACCTTCATTGGAATGACTCCTCAGAATGATCAGTTGAAAATTAGACAAAGATGGTGTTTCCAGGACAAGGAGTCTCGGTTCATGAAATTGCAACGCAAGTTCAACAAGACTGGGTGTATGTATCGTTAAAGCAAGGCTTGAATAGTGGTCCAATAAACAACACTTTTGCATTTTATCATGGTGAATCTTCGGTTCTCTAATTCCTGAAACTAACTTCAAATTGAGAACTTGTAAAGAAGGGAAATAAAAATTAAACTCGGCCAGCAGGTTGATCTCATCATCTAAGTGTAGTTTTTTAAGTGACAATTTAGTAAGTTTGGACATTTGATTCAACCCAACAGTTGATGGATATGCTTCTTTCAATGCCAGTTCGTCAAGATTATGGCCTATACATGAACAAGATATCATCAATACTTCATTGGAAGACAATAAGAAAACTACAAGCGTCAATAAAGCCTTTGTTGGAAAATTATGGATCAAAACTCTCAAAAACTCAAGAACACTCAAGAACAATTTTCCAGAAACACTCAGAAATTATTGAATTTTCGTTTCTGATTTCTTTAACTTGATTATTACATTGCTAATGAGAGGTATTTATAGAAACAACAAATAAATCTAAGCCATACAATCTAAACCTACCAAAATAATCTAAACCATACACTTATCTTCTTACCTAACCCATTGATTTTTCTTCTTCTCACCAACTACGAAATGTCAGATCCTTATCAATCCAGATCATCATCATGTAAGCTTCCATGGACTTCAAATGGGCTAGAATATTTCAAATTTTGTTTTTGATTTCTTTAGGCTTGTAAACAAGTTTACAAACCAACACTCCCCTTAAACTTGTTTTACGATGCCGAGCAAATTTCTCAATTTGACAAAGTCTTCTTGCTTCGAGTGGTTTAGCGAAGATGTCGGCAATTTGATCTTGTGATTTTACATACTCGAAGTTGTACATCCTTTCTTGTGATGCACTCCCCGATGTAATGATATCGAGTATCTACGTGTTTCCTTCGATCATGGAAAACAGGATTTTTGGCTAAGGCAATGGTTGACTTGTTATCGACACAAATTTTGGTCAAGGCTCTTCGTGTCAAACCTAGCTCCTTTAACAAGTTTCTCACCAAATTGCATGGCAAACACATGAGGTAATTACATATTCTCGCTCACGCCTTAGACAAGGTGACAATTGGTTGCTTTTTTGACATCCATGTAAAAGCAGTATCTCCCATGAAAACACAAATCCAGAGGTGCTTTTTCAATCGCCTATATCTCCACCAAAATCGCTATCACTATATCCAACAAGCTTGTAATTATTAGAAGCCGAATAAAACAAGCTAAAATTAATTGTACCTTTTAGATAGCGAGAGATTCTTTTCAGCCTTTGAAACGGTGATCATTTCGCTTTCTCCATATACCACTAATCAATCCAACTAAGATACGTGATGTCGCCTCAGACACGTGAGATAACGCACTTCCAACTAAACTTTTGAAAATGTTGATCCACATTTTCACCATCTTCATGCTTGGATAGTTTGATTCCACATTCCACCTGCGTGGTTGATCGGCTTGTAATCGTTTCATCTTGAACTTCTTTAGTATCTCCTTTGCATAGCTTTCTCGAGTATGAAGATACCTTCTTCCTTTTTCTTCACTTCAATTCCAAGGTAGTATGCCATTAACCCGATATCCGTCATTTCAAACTCTCGAGTCATCACCTTCTTAAAGTCTTCAAATATCTTTGGATTACTTCCTAGTGAAGACGAGATCATCTACGCATAGACAAATGATTAGAATATCGCCATCTTCAATCTCGATGTAGATTGAATGTTCATAGGGACACTTGATGAAGTTGTTCTCCGTAAAGTACTTGTCGATGCGGTTATTCCATGCTCTTCGGTGCTTGCTTTTAACCCATAAAGAGCTTTCTTCAACTTCAATACCTTTTCTTTTCGCAGACCTTTTGCTTCATAGCCTGATGGTTGCTTAATGTAGACTTCTTCTTCAAGGACTCCATTTAGAAAAGCATATTTTACATCCATTTGATGTATCTTCCACTTATTTTGAGCTGCCAAAGAAATGATTAGTCTTATAGTTTCTAATCGAGCAACATGAGCAAATACCTCATCATAGTCAATTCCACCTCGACTATATCCTTGCTACTAGCCTCGCCTTGTGTCTTTCAATCTCTCCCTTAGCATTTCTCTTTGTCTTGTACACCCATTTGACACCTATTGCCTTATGCCCTTTGGGAAGTGAAACAAGTTCCCATGTGTCGTTCTTCTCTATAGCATTGATTTCTTCGTCCATCGCATCTCTCCACTTCTCTTCTCTGTATAGCTTCTTGAAAGCTCACCGTTCACAATCAACAAAGAAAGAATAAGGTAAGATTATCTTGTCGCTTACCTCATAAAGATCTTGGAGATTTCTTGTACGTGTCATGGTTTCACTTCCACTCAAGATGATGACGAATCTTCACGAGTGGTTGGCATTGGCAAGTAGGTGGAGTCATTGGATCTTGTTGAATTTCTGCGGATTGCTCGCTGATTGTCTGCTCATCTTCTTTAAACTGAGGAAAGAAATTGAAGTTATCTACATGGGATTTAAAATCCCATTCTCCTTCTTCGTCGAATACCACATCTCGACTAGTCACAATCTTCTTATTATGCTGGTTGTACAATTATAGCCCTTCTTTGAATTAGTATCATAACCAATGAAGATAAAACTCTCGCTTTTATCATCAAGCTTTGTTCTTCTCTCATCCCAGAGCATACGAACATGGGCTATACTTCCAAAGACTCTTAGGTGGGGAAATACCAGTGCTTTCTTCCACTCCATGCCTCAGGGTGTCTTTCCCCCATACACTTCTTGTTGGAGATCGATTTGACAAGTAAACCGCACATGCTACACGCCCAAAACTCTTGGGGTAGTTTCTTGTTTTCGAGCATGTCAGGCCATATTGAGGATTGTTCGGTTCTTTCTTTCGCCTACACCATTCTGGGGGATCTGCACCGTTAAAGATCTATGAATTCCATTTGCTTCACAGTAACTCTTGAAACTCCTCGATGTAAATTCTCCACCCTGTCCGATCTCATTGGCTTTGATTTTTCTACCAATTTCTCTTCAACTATAGCTTTGAACCTCTTCAATACTTCAAAAACTTCGATTTCTGCTTTCAAGAAATATACCCAAGTTTTTCTTGAAAAATCATCAATAAAAAGAAGAAAATAGTTACCGTTATCGAGAGAACTAGGCTTGATCGGTCCGCACACATCAAGATGGATTAGCTCGAGTGGCTGCTCTGAGTCCGACTCCTTTGGAAAGTTTTTTCTGAATTGCTTCCCGAGTAGGCACCCTTCACAAAGTTAATTAGGATGGTTAATGCAAGGTAGTCCCTTCACCATCTCCTTCTTAGACAACAGCTCCAATCCTCCAAAATTGAGATGTCCGAATCGAAGATGCCATAGTCACGGTGGATCTTTATAGCAAGGCTTCTATTACACTTTGCAATGTCATTTTGTATGTTGATCAAGAACATTCTATTCTTTGACATCGGCATGTTAGCAATGAGGTTATTCTTATCATCTTTTATAGAAAGATTACAATCCTTCATATGAATATCATAAACTTAAAATGTTACTTTTCATATTTGGGACATAGTAAACATTGGAAATAAATTGATGTTGCCCATCTTTCAAACGAATAAGAATGTTACCTTTTCCTTTCACTGCTACGTTTGAATCATCTCCAAATGAAACATTTCCACTTACTGACTCATCTAGTTCCACGAACATGTCTTTCCTTCCACACATATGGTTGCTTGCTCATTGCCAAGATACTGTGCATTTGGTTGACTACTATTACCCTCCTTTCGTGCTAGAAAAAGAGTTTCTTTCTCATCGATCTTCTCCTCTATGTAGTTGATTTTCTCATCTACTCTATTATTGGGAGCTCTACATTCTGAAGCATAATGTCCAAATTTCTGACAATTATTGCATTGAACTTGAGATTTTTCATACCTTGAGTTCATATTACCTCTTCCTCGATTTCTCGTGTTGAGCTTTCCGCTCTTTCAAAGTTCTTGGAATTGTTGTTGTAATTCCAACTTTGTCCACGACCGTGGTTTCCACCTCGTCCACGGCCTCTACCTTTACCTTTACCTCGGCCACGTTGGTTTCTGTCATTGCTTTGGCTTTCATGCTTTTCCTTGAATCGCATCTTGAAGAGTTTCTGTTGATCCCTCGCTTCTTCTTACGCTTTTCTTCATATGCTTGTAATGACCCATCGAGTTCATCAATGGTCATTTCTTCCAAATCTTTTGTTTCCTCAATCGTCACGACGATATGTTCAAATTTGGAATCTAATGAACGAAGTATCTTCTCCATTATTCTAACATCTCCCAACATCTCACCGTTTCTTTTAATTGATTAGAAACAATGCGACTCTCGAGAAATAGTCGGAAATAGATTCTAAGCTTTCATATGTAGAGATTCAAACTCACCTCTTAGTGTTTGAGACGAACCTTCTTCACTTTCTCGGGCTTCCTTTGAAAGAAATTTGAAGCTTATTCCACGCCGTTGGGAAGATGTCAGCATCCGAAATCTTCTCAAACCCATCATCATTTAAGGCTTGATAGCAGATAAGAAAAAGAGCTTTCTTTTCTCTTTCTCAAATCTTTCAAAGATTCTTTTTGCACTTGCATTAGAAAGAGTTTCATCGTCTCCTCACTTAAGCCTTTCTCTACGACCTCCCCACACATCACATGCACCCAAAAGAGCCTTCATCTCGATACTCCAATTATCATAGTCACGTTATCGAGTTGTCCGGACTTGAAACGACGACATACCTCCATTTGACATAACTATCAATATAGTGAGAATTTGTAAATTTCGACGTACGTATGGATCTCGTAACGCCAAAAACCTTAAGAGGAACTCCGTGGGAAAAACTGATTTTTTTGGTCAACAGTCAAAGTCAACGATCAAAGTCAACTATCAAAGTCACCTTTTTTTGGTCAACTGTCTCGGCTGCTCGGTCAACTCGGCTTGGGCTCGCCCGCCGGCTTCCGGTCAACAGGCTTCACGGCTCTGGCCAACCTCGGCTCCAACTCGTCGACTCGCCAGTTAACTCACTTTCTCAGCGTAAAACTTCCTGAGAATCGTACAAGGTCCGAACTCCTGATCCGGATGATTCTGCGGCCGGATTTGTCTCTGCCGAGAGCTTCGATTTGATATACACACAGTGTATATTTATATTTCCAACTATCCGCCCGATACCACTTTGTTGGAAAATTATGGATCAAAACTCTCAAAACTCAAGAACACTCAAGAACAATTTTCCAGAAACACTCAGAAATTATTGAATTTTCGTTTCTGATTTCTTTAACTTGATTATTACATTGCTAATGAGAGGTATTTATAGAAATAACAAATAAATCTAAGCCATACAATCTAAACCTACCAAAACAATCTAAACCATACACTTATCTTCTTACCTAACCCATTGATTTTTCTTCTTCTCACCAACCATGAGCTGTATCCTTATCAATCCAGATCATCATCATAGAAGCTTCCACGAGCTGGACTTCAAATGGGCTAGAATATTTCAAATTTTGTTTTTGATTTCTTTAGGCTTGTAAACAAGTTTGCAAACCAACAGCCTTATGAACATAATAATAACAACCATTGAACTACAAGAAGCAATATCAGAGCAAATACATTTTTTTAAAGGAATAATAGGAAAACAAAATTCAATTTCAGTACAAAGAACAATTTTATTTCTGCCTAGCCATCTACTTTTTTCCCCAACCCCATAAAACGTGCGTTGCAAATCGTGAAGAAATTTAATTTAAATATTACAATGAATTATTATATAATACAATTAATTTAAATGACCTATGAAAGTTTAATTTAAAAATGGATAGAGTTTAATAGATATTTATTTGTTTTTTTTTTGTATTAGATTTAATCTCATACTAATATATAGAACATCATATAATAACAATAAAATTCAAGTTTAATAGATATTTATTTGTTTTTTTTGGTGTATTAGATTTAATCTCATACTAATATATAGAACCACGTCCGATAACAATAAAATTCAATGATTTTTATAATTTTAAAATTTACTAATTAAAGAAAACTGTATTTATAGTTGAAAATACTTAAATTTCACATTTAATAAAACGACTCTATATTTGGATGCATGAATACACAATACATTTCGTATTAAAACCTAAAAGTGATAATTATTTTGATATCATTTTGTTTGTATGTAATATATATATCTATAACACATTATATTCAAAATTAGGAGAAGAAAATGTAAAAAGTAATAAACTTATCAAAATATTGAAAGCATTATAAATTATAGAAACAAGTAAAAAATATATATTTTCATAAATGTTTTATAAATACAGTTCCAATTTTTAATTTCATGATATGTTTAATTCAATGTTTAAATGTTATAATACGTTAATTCTTGAATTAGGTATACAATTAATGCAATATTTAGTTTTAATTCTTGTTATGTTATAAAGTTACTATGAAATTACTAATTTTTGTAACTGAAGTAAAATGTCGTAATTTTTATTGCAATTAGAATTAAATGCTTAGAATCGAAATGGTAAACTATATCAATTTCATCTAACATAGTTATTACTTTTTTTATTTTTATAATGCAAAAAAAAAACTAAATCTAGTAGTCATAATATTAGGTTGTTCATGAGTTAAATTGATTAAACCGAGTTGTTAGTCAAATACAAAGTAAAAAAAAAAGTAGAAAATTTTAAGCCAACTTAAATTTTTAAAACTAAAATTGAAATAAAAATTTATTTTAAAATTATATAATAAATTTAGTATTGAAAATTTAAGTATAGTATCGTAATCACATGTTTATTTTATTTTAAAAGAAAATTTGTGTTTTTGCTTATTTTTTATCTTATTTTATTGTTTTGCAAAAATATTGAAAAACCATAGTTCGTTCTACTTATGACATTTTATGATTTAATTTTTAGATTAGTAATTAATAAATTAATTTTATCAATCCTATGTGGTAGTGATCATTACTTGCAACGATATTTACATCGATATATTTTAAAAAAATGAGTAAAAAGTAAAATTAAATATTTAATCATTTATTTTAGAATCATCAAAATACATTAATACTCACAATAGATCTTACGAATCAAAATGTGATTTGTCACTTATTAGACTAAGATGATTATTTCTATAATAAGTTACAAACTCACTCATTTATGATAGTTATAAAATGAAAGAAAATTTGGTTAATAAGTCATTTCATAAATCACAAAGCTTAAATTTGCAAAATCTATAGAAGTTTACTACCTTCTACTCATGAGGCTAAATAGTTAGGAATTAATATTTTAACGGTGTATAACGAAAATTGTGATTTTTTGTTTGAAACTTTGATTTTTTGTAAAATCTAACTTTTTTTAAATAACCGTAATTGATAAGACGTGTGATCGGGATGGTCATTATAATATCGATTTTTTAAAAGAAGAATAATATTATTTTTTTATATAAATAGAATTATATAAAAAATACAATTTTAGTAATAAAACATATAATACATGGAATAAATAGACTGAATTTTATTTATTTTTATATTTTATTTAAAAACATGTGCTATATAGTTAAAAAAATAAAAATTAACGTCAATATTTGAATAAGATAGTAGAGTAAAAATTATGTTAATATTTAATTTTTTAAAGTTAAATATATTTTTAAATAAATGTTAAAATAAGAAGCGTGGTTAAAACGTAATAAAATTACTATCCGCTTATAACCAATGATTATTATCCAAATATATCTTAAATTAATGCGAGATAATTATGGTTATTAGTATAATGATCTACACCTGCCGTATGTCCATTACTACTCATAGCAATGTGATGCAAACAAGACAAACAAGAATATTATCGTTTATTAGAAAATCAACTCTCTCCTAAGGACGAGGGTTCTGAAAGTCATTTTACTTGTATCAAATCAATACTTTAGTCACTTTATTTCTATAATGAACATTTAAATCGCTCTCCATGTAAAAAATAGGACAATTTTATTACTTTTTGAATAGTGAAATAATATTTTATTAATAAAAAATTATGACAATAATATATTGAATTTATTAGGGATAAAATTATTAATTTATTTTAACAGTTAAAATTAAATTTGAATAATATACAAATTTTTTGATCAATTATTTTTATAAATTTTATATTTTATGAATTTTTTTTATATTTTTGAACACTTTTATCAAAACTAAAAACTTTACTATATCAGAATTAATGGCTACACATGTTAAAAAATTACAAGATCAATGACGTGAAACCATATGAATGAGCTCTTTCCAACTCAGATTGTCAAAGACAACACGAATGTTGTAACTAGTGTCCAGCTCCAAGCAACACAGTGAAAATGCACAGTTCAATTTCTAGTATCAGTCTTCAAAGATAATAGACATGAGAGAGCTCATCTGTACAGTTCTAACACTACTTATTATGTAGTTTTCTAACTTATATAACCCTTATTTTTGATATCATAAATTCTATAATTTAGATCCAAACACGATAAAATACAATATAAAAATGTATCTAAAAAAATATAGAAAGTTTTACTAGTATAAAAATTAAAGCAAGCAGTTGGCCAAAAAGAAAATAAAAAAATACCATTTATTTTTAAAATGAATTTTTTTTCTCAAATTAATTCACTTTATTATTATATTACATTTTTTAATAAAATAATATTTTAATGTTTAAAAAGTGACTAAAACATCTTATTTTTTACTAAAAGAGTGACTTAAGAGTATGTTTGATTTATCGTATTAGACAATATAAATTTAATCGTATAGGATTGAATTATAATAAATTTGTACAACATTTTGGACAGATCTGTATATTTAGTAGGATAAATTGTTCAACATATACTTTGTATAGGATAGTTTTGTTTAAGAAAAATTTATAATACAAATTACATTTATGTTATTTATTAAATTTTAAAAAAATTAATTTATCTATACATATTTTTTTAAATATTAAAATAATATAAAATATAAAATGGAAAATTATTTGTAAACTTATCAATTAAGAAACATTATATTTAATCTTATATATTTATTATCTCTAATTTTAATTTAATATTCAAATTTAAATATTTTTCCATAAGAAAAAATAATTTAAAGAATAAATTTCTCTTTCAAAAATATTTTTTATTTTTTATGAATAGAGAATTTTTTATTAATAATTTTTAATATATTTACTTTTTATATTATATGTAATAATATTTATGTATTTATTTACTTATATTATGATGCAATTAAAAGTAATTACTTACATATTATAAATTACAATAATACAAATGCATTTGTATTTTGATATTCTTTAGGATTTAAATATTTGTTTTTAGATTATTTTTATTCATAAAAAAGTAATATTTACAAATTCAAACTTAAACCCATGAAATCTTTAATTTAATGAAGAAGAAAAAAAGAATAAATGAAAAACAGTTCCAAACAAATTAAAAAGAAAAGTATACGTGTCCTATCCCGCTTAGACCCGTGAGGTGTCACTGGTGCTTTATGGTTATTTTCTAAGTCCCGGGATTTAGTTTTCCTGTGTCGTCACTTTACCGAACACATGAATAAAAGATTAAATATAAATAAATATTTATACGTTTAATAATTATAATATATAATTTAAAAAATTAAAATAATTTTAAATTTTATTTATTTATATTTAAGATTTAGAATTTAATTATCAATAAAAAAATATTATTAATAACTTAAAATATACTTTTAATTTAAAATATAAATAATATACTTTTCTATCCATAAATAAGAAAATAAAAGTTTTCTAAGAAATATGAAATGAGAAGTAATGAATATTAAAGAAAACGAAAAAAAGCAGAAACTCACAGCACTTAGAAATTAGAACCAAGACGTCGGTTTTCTTCCAGCTACAACCAGGTCCGAAATTACAGAGAGATAGAGATTTGAGATTTCCTCCAATACTCGGAAGCCAATTCTTCAGATTCCCCACTTTGGTAAAGAATATATCTTCCAAAGTAGCATCAGAATAACCCCATCTCTTAAATTCCTTAGAAAGTTTCTTCTCGGAACTGATGGTAATAGACTCGAGACAACGAGCACAAGAAATAAGTTTTCCGACAATCTCCTTAAACGGAGTGACAACTTTTTTCCACTCCCAGATAACCCTGTGTAAGCGATAAACGGGGTAGACAATATTGAGGGATTGGACATCGTGGGATAGTGCGTTTAGTGTTTTTGATACGACTCTGCAACGACCCAAGTCAGCTGGATCGGTCAATCGAATCAGTATATCAGATATCAAAGATGGTGGAAGGTCCTCCATTGAAGCAGAAGAAGAAGAAGAAGAAGAGAGTTTCCGACTCGACATTGTGTTATTCCTTATTTGGTAGGAAAGGCAAGGATGGTGGTGGGCTGCAAATTTAGAGGACAATCTGATATAACTCCCATGCTTGGATTATTTTGACGCCGCCTACATTATTTGTGGCAAAATCATAATTTTCTGTTGGGAAAATAAGATTTGTAACACCGTATAACAATTAAATAAGTGTAGTCGGTAATGTTTCGGTGATATTTGGAAAGTTATATAAAATAAAATAAAACCAAAAATAAATAAATAAATAATAATAATAATAGTAATAAAATAAAATAAAATTTAATATTAAATAAATATAATATTTAAATAAAAAATATTTAGATTTTGATCTTTTTTAATAAGGAAAACATAACATATTTTTGCAATGATTTTTTACTTTTGATTGGTGTTATATAAATATTATTTTTTTAAGATATTTTGATTTATCATTTCTTATATTCAAAATATGTGTTTATTGTTAAAAGAAATAGTTATTTCTTGTTTATTATTTTTTTATTAGTTTAATAAAATCACGATAACTTGTTTATATATTTTACCTAAATATTAATTTAAGTTTGATATTTTCTTATTTCTTATGTAGACTTATTATAGAGTGATTTTTAGTAATTTTTTTTTTTAGTTATATCAGAATTTTCTTGTTTTCTTATTGAAATTGTTGGTATGTACCTAGAAGCTAAAGACAAATTGACTGATATAACACATGAACATATTATTAAAAACAATTAAAACAAACAAATGAAACACCTTAAAAGATATAATTCTTACTAACATTATCACCCAAAAAATGGAGAATGACTTGTGAATTAATATGGTCGTTATTTTTATTTATTTGTGTATTGTTGTTAGATATTTTAATGTATTACAATTTCAATGAATTAATACATTTTTTTATATAAAAAAAAATTAACTCATATATTTTTAAGGCCAATAAGAGTCCAATAATTACTTCAAAGTCTTATAACTTACATAATTATAACACATAAATCATATAACTATAACTATATCGTATATATCTTCTTATGACATTATAAATCAATAAAATTACCTTTAAAAATAAAAAAAAATTATATGATGTTTATTATTAAATTTATACCGATTACACAATATTCAAACATCTATTAATCATGTGACCAATGTCCAATATTTAATTATGGTGGGCTTAACTACATTCAAGCAACTATGGTGAATATTTCTTTTTCAAAGACGTTAAAAAAGTATTCTACCGTAAAATATGAATCAATTGAGTTGAATTTATTATAAAATTGAGGTCATATATGTAAATTTACTGTTTTTATTGAATGAAATACAATAACTGATTTTAACAAGGTCATAATAATAATTTGATCATCTTAATTTGAATAAAAAAACAGGGGTGTATCACGTGTTATTTATATGGCCTTTCACCAATGTATTAAGAAATAAATAAGCATAATCACTCCAATTTTGTTAACTATACAAAACACATGCAAAATATGTGTGTTTAGACAAAATATATATATATATATATATATATATATATATATATATATATTGGCAAGATAATGTCAATTGTAGTTTTGTTATGCCTTTGCACAAAGCAAAAAGGATTATATATTATATGACATGTTCAAAAGAAAGAGACGAAAAACTTTACTTTTCATTATTCATCTTAAAGAGTAAATACCTTTTTCTCTTAATGTTTTTTCTCTTAAACTATTGGTAAACATGACATCCACGTTAGTGTTGCAATTATACTATTAACATTATATTATATTTTTTACAAACATGACAAATTGTGTTACGATGATAAAGAATTAATGGTAACATTATGTGACCTATTTTTAAGGAGCAAATGTGTCAAATACATATTTTTAATCTTTTGCAAATAAATAACCAACATCTACCATACAAATCTTATTAAAAGATGCTATATTTATATCATGTTTAGTTCATATAATAAAGAAATAAGAAAGAAATAAGAGTAGTAATATAAATAGAATTCAACTAGGATTCAAATCAAAATAACTATAAATATAAAAATAAAATAAAAAATAAAAATATCTTGATTTTTAAATGACATAAATTAAGAAAAAATAATAAATGAGATAAAGTGAGAAAAATAATAAATAATTATATAAACTTAACAGAAAAATATAACATTTAAACGTGTATATTTGAGAGATATTAGCAAAATGAACGTGTTGTTGTTGAAATACTTTAATTTCTATTCTAAATTAATACTCAAACTAAACATAAATATATATCCAATTATTCATATTATTCTCTGTATAACCTTAAATTCACAGTGATGCAATTTTACGCAAAGAATAAACATGAAAGTATCCCAAGGAAAAAGTTGACGAAGACAAGGAAAAAGGTGTTCCTGCAAAAATCTGTCATGTGTATGTAAGCAGTTCCATTACGCAATTTGAGAAGATATCACCTCTTATTGATTTCGTAGGGAGGCCTTCTGGTTCTTGATACATATTTGTTTAAAAAACAAGAAATAACTCTACACAAAAGAGTTCTCTAGTTTGTATTATTTTCTTCATGTTTTCATTACAATTGTATAGTTATTTATAAGGAAATTTTACTCCTTCAATTATTCTTTGAATTAAGGATTCCTTGTTTTACTCCTTGAATTAAGGATTCCTTGTTTTATTCCTTGAATTAAGATCCTTGTTTTATTCCTTGAATTAAGGACTAATATCCAATACTCCCCCTCAAGCTGGATCCAGAAGGTTTATGGATCTAAGCTTGGACAAAAGTCGTTGAAACTGATGAGAAGCCAAGGGCTTGGTGAAGATGTCAGCCAGTTGGTCGAAGCTTCTTGTATAATGTGTTTGAATTACCTGTGATTGAACTTATTCACGAACGTAATGACAATCAACTTCAATGTGTTTTGTCCTTTCGTGAAACCCTGGGTTTGATGCTATATACATAGCTGCCTGATTGTCACAAAACAAGGACATAGGAAGAGTTGTAGGAACACCTAAATCACACAGAAGACCTTTAAGCCATATCAACTCACACGCAGTTGAAGCCATTGCACGATACTCGGCTTGGCACTTGATCCGGCAATGACGGCTTCTTACTCTTCCATGTGACCAAGTGCTTCACCGACAAATGTACAAGTAGCTGGTGGACTTGCGATCAATTGCGTATCTCCGAATCATCATCACAATATCCCATGATTTGTGTGTTGTCATTCTTCTTCATGATAATACCACGACCCACTGATCCTTTTAAGTAGCGTAAGATCCTTTTAACAAGGGTCAAATGTTCAAGTGTCGGGGAGTGCATGAATTGGCTCACAATACTTATAGAATATGTGATGTCAGGTCTGGTGATTGTTAGGTAGATCAACTTACCAACCAGTCGCTGGTAATAACTGATAACTATATTTTATATAGTTATTTTCATCAATTTTAGTAATGATAATTGTTATGTTCTTTTCATATTTAGTTAATTTTTGTTAAATAAATTAATATTTTCCTTTTATGTGCTAAAAATACATTTAAAATAAAATTAAATAATTTGTATCGAAAATGTACTTAATTTCATAGTTTTGTCCACAAATATAATTTCAAATAAAAGAGTTATTAATTGCAATTTAAAAAAGTTGAAAATATAATTTAAATTAAAATCGGGCTTAATTTCAATTATTAAAAGTTTAAAATTTAATTTAAATTACCAAAAGGGCTGTATTGCAATTAAACAAAGTTAAAAATGTAAATTGAAATATATTTGTGGGTCAAAATATAATTAATAAAAGTTTAATATTCTGCGCAGGAGAGAAGAAGGCCACGCGCCGTATTCCAAACGCGAAACGTGGACCGTCCGATCAAAGGATCAACGGATCAGATTCGTATGTGTTCATCAAGCCCCGAGGAGAGTGGGCTCGAGAGATCTTCCTTCGCGCGGCTCGGCGTGCCGGTGGGCCCGCGCTGTCGCAGCAGGGCGCTGGCCGTAGTGGGACCCACATGTCGGCCCTGATTTTCCCCGAGACGCATCGCCGACCATTGGATCTCTCGAACGGTCCAGAAGCGCGTGGAACCAAGTACATCAAGACCGACTGGCGTACGTGTAAAAATCGTGTGTGACGCGGTTATGGTAGCGGCGTGCATCTCAATTTTTACGAGACAAGAATCTGCCACGTGTCCCACTTTAATATTTAAGCAAATCGTGTTCCGACACGTGGCTATTTACAATGAATGCGAATGCACGGATCAAGTCCTTGTTCCGCCGTTGCCCACTTTCTCGGCGCCTAATCCCGTCCAGGCGCTTCGCTGCGTGCGCCCGTTCCTTTCAACGAATGAGATGCGGCCACGTGTCCCACTATTTGTTTCAGCGAATCAGACACTGACACGTGGCATTCCTAAAGAATTAAAAAAATGAAGAATCGGCGCCCCTGTCTCACGCGTGAATTAATTAACATTTTTCAATACGAAAATCGATACGCGTGATTTTTGTTTTTCGATACAAATTATTACGCGATTTTTATAAAAAAATAAAATAAAAATGTAATATTTTAGATGTATTTTTTTAGCTATAAATAGGAGATAGTTTTTAGTTTTAAAAAAAGTTTTTTTTAGTTTAGAATTTTTGTGGTGTTCGGTTTTGGACTGGAGAACACACAGAAGCCATTTTTTGGCTTTTGTTGTGTTCTGCGTGTGCCAAATATTTTTGCTATGTGATGTTTTAATTTTCCTTCTTCTTCTTCTAATTTTTCTGCATATGTTGTAATTTTTATTTTAATTTAATGAAGTAATTTAATTTTTCTAGGGTTGCATTTGATCTAAATTTATGAAGCTTTGATTTTAATTATTTTTTGATAGATTTATAAGACGTTCGATTTGTTTGTTCTATTTTGTGCTTAATGCTTTTTGATTATTTACGAATTTTATCAAAACGATCTGTGGCATATAAATAAACTTGAGAAAGGCATTTTTGTGTATATTGCTCGTAAATAGAATGACATGTATGATGAAGGATAGGAATATACCCTAATTGTATGTGTGGCTATTTGAGAACTTAGAACTTAATGAATCTTGGTAAATTTAATTTCATGTAGATATAGTGAATTAATTTAACGAGGTGTGTTTGTACGGAGCTCGGAAGAGATGTATGAATAAAAAAGAAGTTTTCGGTTGACAAATTAAATGTACCAAAAAATATAAATCCAAAGAAAATAATATGATTGGAATGGATTAGTTTGGTGAAAAATTGCAATCCTAGAGTTCTCTTATTTTTTTGTTACCTTTTTCCATATCAACGATTGTTTTGGATAAAATCAGAGAGATACAATTTTAGTACTCAACAAACTATAGTAACAAATTCTCGTGGGAACGATACTCTACTTACAAATCTTTATTACTTGTGACCGTGTATACTTGCACGATTTCTGTGTGTTCCAAAACCACAACAATAACTTATATCCATGAGTGGCGTGCCCTTCAAGCTAGGTTTGAGCTTGCTATCAAGAGGGGTAATGGATGGTTTAGCATCGCACATGTTAGCTTCCTTAAGAAAATCTAGGACATATTTCCTTTGGTTAAGAAAGAGTCCTTTGTGCGAGGTTGCCATTTCTATACCAAGAAAGTACTTCAATATCCCAAGGTCTTTAATTGCAAACCTTTGTCTGAGGGACTGTTTCAGGTTGAAAATCTCACAAGCATTATCACACAGAATTATTAGATCATCTACATAAATCAAAGACAACCAATTTTCCCATAGCTCCCGTGCGAAAAATAGTGAGGAATCGGCATTGGCCGCTTTTGAAACCAACACTAAGTGAGACCGAGCTTAGCTTGGCATACCAAGCTCGTGGGACTGCTTTCAAACCATAAATGGATTTGTGCAATTTGCACACTAAATCCGGTTCCATTGCTGAGGATGCCTGTGTGGTAATTTCATATAGACTTCTTCTTTGAGATCACCATGCAAGAATGCATTCTTCACATCCATTTGGGTACATGGACCACCTCTTGTTTACAACCACAGATAGTAGCACTCTATCTTGTGTTCATTTTTGCAACAGGTGCAAATGTTTCTTTGTAATCCACCTCGAATGTTCGAGTGAATCCCCGAGCCACCAATCTTGCTTTATACCTCTCGATTGATCCATCCGACTTGAATTTCAAATTATAGATCCATTTGCAACCCACAACTTTCTTGCCTTTTGGAAGTTTGGTGATGCTCCATATGTTGTGTTGATCTAGTGGCTTTAAGTTCTTCTTGCGTGGCTTCCTTCCACACCTCTTGGTTGTTGGCCCTACGAAAGTTTTGAGGCTCACCGTAACTCGATATAGGCCGAGGAATGCGGCGTGGGTTGGTGTCACTTTCTCGCATATGACACATAGTTTGAGATGGGATGTGTGGGTTTGTAGGTGACAAAGTCTTGAAGTCTTGTGGGAGGTTGCCTAACACGCATTGGATTACCTCGTGGAGCAGAAGGAGTTATCTCACACTCGGTCACATCTTGTACCATATTGTGAGGATCATCTTGATTATCACCATCTTCAAATGCAAGATGTACCACAAGACGAGACCTTCATTGTTACTTTCAAGGTGAGTAGATGCATCAATGTTGAATACGTTTGGGATCTTGTTGTTGTGGAGCCTCAAGTTCAATTCTTGGTAATGGAAACACATCCAAGATGCCATTCCCTTGACTTGTGATTTCATGTGACTTGCTGAAAAAAGGGTTAGTTTCATATAACCGAACATCTTTGGACATAATTAATCTCCTAAGTTGGGGATCATAACAATTATTTCCCTTTTGTGTAGATGAATAACCAAGAAAAATACATTTAACAGCTCTAGGATCCAATTTATCTCGATGATGAGATTGAATATGTACAAAACAGATGCAGCCAAAGACTCTAAGGTGTGAAAGGTTAATTTTCCTTCATTTCATGACCTCTAGGGGAGACTTGAAATCCAAGACTCGGTTGGGTAATCTATTGATGATGCTTAAATACCGCCATAACCCGGGGACGAGAATCTCTTTGGTACATTCATTTGTAGCATTAATGCTCTAGTTTTTTCAAGTAAGTCCCGATTTTTGCGTTCAGCTACACCATTTTGTTGAGGTGTGCCAACACAACTTGTTTGATGCATAATGCCATGAATGCTCAAATATTGTTTCATGATATGGGACATATATTCAGTGCCATTGTCAGACCTTAAGGTTTGAATTTTAGAAGAGAAGTGATTTTTAACAAGATTATGAAAGTCCTTAAATACTTCCATAACTTCATTCTTAGACTTTAAAAGATATAACCATGTGACTCGAGAGAAATCATCAACAAAAATCACAAAATACTTATAACCATCAAAATATTCATTAATTAGTCCCCATACATCTGAATGAACTAGTTCAAAACACTTACTAGCCCTAGACAAGGAAGAATTATAAGGCAATCTAGTGGCCTTAGACAAGTGGCAAGTTTCACATGCAATTTCATCATTTCCTAAGTTTGGAAATAAAGTTGACAAAATTGGTAGAGAAGGGTGAGCTAAACGTTGATGCCACAATTGATTATCTTGGATAGGATTAAACTTGGCTTGAAACCCTCTGGGATTGTTCTTTGATATGTAATAAAGACCATCTAAGTAAAACCCTTCACCAATCGTCTTTTTGGTGATACAATCTTGAAAAATGACATTGTGAGGAGAAAAAATGGCTAAGCAATTCAAGGTATTTGTGATTTTTCCTACAGACAGAAGTTGGAAAGGAAAGGAAGGTACATATAAAACTACCGACTCGATTTCATCTGACATTAATTTTATTTTTTCCTTTCCTAAAACATTTATATTCTCACCATTTACAATTGAAACTTGAGAAGGATTTGCTAATTTTTCAAACTTATGAGAGTTTGACACATGGTTTGTCATATGATTTGTGGCACCTGAATCTACAACCCAAAAATCATGCAACATATTTATTTTAAGAGTAGTTTTAAAGGCTTTTATAATACCTTGCATGTCCTCTTGTGGTATGAGTTTTGTATCTGCCAAGAAACCCGCAAACTTGCCTAGCAATGCTATCGAGTTTCCTTCTACGCTATCCACACAAATTAATTACGGCTCCTCTTGTCTTGCTTTGAAGATACAACATAAACTCATTCATGAGTTCACCGGATTGTGAAGTTCTTGAATGGATCAGACCATTGAGGTAAAGGCAAAAGCATGATTTGCACGATTGTCGATACGATTCACTTTACATAAACCCTTATCCTTTATAAAATCGTGTTTTAATTCTCGGATGTAGAATCCAACATGTGTGTCCTTAACGTATGGCCCGTATGGTTGCAATGTTGACACTTCACGAGTTTGGATGCTTCCCTTTCGTACTTCTCTTGTTGGTTAGATAGGCTCTCATTTCTCGGGTGAACTAGCCATTGTACCCTTGTTCATGACTTTCCTCCTTATTTCTTCACGTTGAATTGTCGCACATACATTGGTGAAGGAAGGAAGTTCAGTATTCATGAGTATATGACATCGTATATCTTCATATGTCGAATCCAGACTTGACAAAAGTTGAAATATCTTATCTTCTTCCGCTCTCTTTCGTAGTAGAGCTACATCGGTTGTATGAGGACAATATATTTCCAACTCATTCCACATGCTTTTCATGCTACCTAAGAGTTGTACAAAAGGCTTTCCATCTTGTTGCAGATATGAGATGTCTTTCTTTAATTGAAAAACTCGTGCAGCATTGTTTTGACTGCCATACATTTCCTTAACCGTCTCCCATGGTACGGTATTCGGTCGAACCGAATATTTCAGCTAATTTACGTTCTATGGAATTTAGAAGCCATGCCATAACTAGCTGATCCTTACTAAGCCAGGATTCATAGGTTGGTGAGGAAACATCAGGTTCTGATCACCTAGAGCCAGAGACATTGCTCTTGACCAAGGCAAGTAATTAAACTCATTCAACAAGACTGAGCTTAATCTTTGATTTGGGTTGACATCCACCTCATGCATATTTATGAAGGAAAGCACTGATGAACTTTCAGCTTCTGATCCTAGCTGCTTGTCTTCAACCATTTGAAAGATTGAAGATGCTAAGATAATAATAAAGCAGAAGCAAGTTAATTTTCCTGCTTTGATACCATGTTGAAAAAACAAGAAATAACTCTACACAAAAGAGTTCTCTAGTTTGTATTATTTTCTTCATGTTTTCATTACAATTGTATAGCTATTTATAAGGAAATTTTACTCCTTCAATTATTCTTTAAATTAAGGATTCCTTGTTTTACTCCTTGAATTAAGGATTCCTTGTTTTACTCCTTGAATTAAGGATTCCTTGTTTTATTCCTTGAATTAAGGATTCCTTGTTTTATTCCTTGAATTAAGGTCCTTGTTTTATTCCTTGAATTAAGGACTAATATCCAATAATATTGAATCCAATTTGGGGTACTCATTGTTGTTCTAACAAGACTATTAAATCCTTCAATTATGCGCTGTATAAACAAACTGTTAATTGTGGCACAAAACTTCAAGCATAAAATCCATTAATTAACCCATTAAAAATTCTATTTGACTTATATATATATATATATATATTGCTAAACTGAATTACAGAAAAAGAAACGCAGACCAGAAACCGCTGAAATATATATATTTTTCAACTGAAGTACAAACACTACATCAGAAACTTTTACTATCAGAGAAGATTAGAAGAGAGGTTACTTAAATAATAAGTTTGTTAATTATCTTTCTTGATGTATATTATTAAGAAATTAGATGGAATTTAATTTAGGTGATTTGAATTCAACGCACCTTCTAGAAGTACACCTCAAAAGTATACATTTCAATGCCTTAGGCTCAATTTTACCATTATTAACATGAGTACAAGTAGGATAATCAAAAACTTTCAAATCAGAATAATTAACAAGAGTATCAGAGAATACCTCAAATGGAGTCTTCAATTTAATTGTAGTTGATGGAGACTGATTCATCAAATAGCAGACATGGTTACAAGCTTTAGTCCAAAAAAGGATTTATCTAAGCCAGCTTTAAAGAGCATACAATGAGCTCTTTCTAAGAGAGTCTTATTCATACATTATGTAACTCCATTTTGCTGTGGTGTATAATGCACAGGGTTGTGTCTCACTATGCCATTTCTTTCACAAAACTCATTAAATTGACTTTCACAAAATTCCAAACCATTGTTAGTCATCAAATGCTTGATTTTCTTACCTGTTTGATATTCTATACAAGCCTTGAATTTTACAAATTTTGAGAACACATCATTCTTGTTCTTCAAAAAATACACCCAAACATGACGTGAGAAGTCATCAATAAAAATCAACATATATCGGGCATCATCCTTATACACAACACGAGAAGGACCCCAAAGATTTGAATGAATATAATTAATAGTACCTTTTGTTTTATGGATGCTTGTACTGAACTTGACCCCGAAATGCTTTACATAGACACAATGCTCAGAAAAATCAAGCTTTCCAGTTTTCTGACCACTAAGCAAATCTTGTTTGCTCTTTTGGATTTATTTTTGAGCTTCTAGTTATCTGATTGGTTTCATATTTTCTAGATTGTGCTTTTTTTATTTAATATTGGGTTTTTTTTCATGGCGGCAAAATATGAAATTGAGAAATTCAATGGTAGGAATGATTTCAGTCTTTGGCAAATAAAGATGTGAGCCATATTAGTTAAAAAAAATGGTTCGTTAAGACACTTGAAGGCAAAGAAATTTTTTTCAGAAAAATTGACTGATGAAGAAAAAGATGCATTGATGAGAAATGCTCTCAATTCAATTTAGTTATCCTTGTATGATGAGGTACTACATGAGGTTGGTGATGAGGAATATTCTGTTGTGTTATGGCTTAAATTGGAGAATTTGTATATGATCAAGTCTTTGACAAGTCAGTTATATTTGAAGCAGCGTTTGTATACATTTAGAACGTCAAAAGGTACACCTTTACATGATCATCTTGATTAATTTTCTAAAATTATTTATGATCTAAAAAATGGTGGTGTTAAAATTGATGATGAGGATTAGGCCTTAGTTCTATTATATTCTTTATTTCATTTATTTGAACATTTTGTTGATACTATGTTATATGGGCAATACATTATTTCTTTGGAGGATGTTAAAGCAGCTTTGAATTCCAAAGAGTTGAAGAAAAATGTGTCTGCAAGCAACAATGATAATAGCAATGATTTATTTATCAGGGGTAGAAATCTATAAAAAGGCACAAGCAATAATAAAGGCAAGTCTAGATCTAAATTTAGAAAAAGAAAAGATAAATGCAACTATTGTTGTCAGGAAGTTGTGTTATAAATTAGCATTAGCAGAAGCAAAATTCTGATCCAATTTAGTTACACAAATATATAATTATGAGTAACAGCAACATAATAATCAATGAGAAAAATAAATGACACATAATGATTTGGTTGTCCTGTTTATGCTCATGTTAATGATGGTAAACTTGAGCCTAGGACATTGAAATGCATATTTTTTGGGTATCCTTCTCGGGTAAAGGATTGTAGATTATAATGTGTTGAACTCAAGTCACCTAAATTTTTTATTAGTAAAGATGTTAAGTTTGATGGGTTTTCCATGTTAGAAAAGAAAAAAAATGTCTATTTTTGTAGGTAAAGACCACAGTTTTAGTGAGTAGGTGGAGCTTGAGAGTAGAGCTCCTAGTCAAGTGTAATAGGGCACTTCAGATCAACCATCTATGGATAAGATACATGATTCTACTCATGATGTAGCAGAAGAGAAACCATATAATATCACTATATATGGTGAGCTTGAAGATCAAATATATATACATCAACCAGAGGGGTTTGTGTTCCAGGTAAGGAAGATTATGTTTGTTTATTGAAAAAGTCTATATGGGTTGAAGTAATCCCCTAGATAATGGTATAAGCGGTTTCATTCTTTTATGATTAATCATGGTTATTCTAGGAGTGATTATGATAATTGTGTTTATCATAAAATATTTCATGATGGTTCATCTGTCTATTTGTTTCTTTATGTTGATGACATGCATATTGCTTCTAAGAATAAGTTTGAGATTAAGAAATTAAAGTCCCAAATTAGTGGTAAGTTTGAGATGAAAGATTTGGGTGTAACAAAGAAATTTTTGGGCATGGAAATTTACAAGGATAGACAAGTGGGCAAGATTTATTTAACTCAGAAAAGTTATATTGAAAAAGTTCTTGAACATTTTGGTATGAAAAAATCTAAACCTATGAGTACACTGTTAGCTGCGCATTTCAAGCTTTCTTTGGATTTGTCACCACAGTCAGAAGAAGAATAGCAATATATGTCTCAGGTTTCATATACTAGTGTCGTTGGTAGTTTTATGTATGGTATGGTTTGTACTTGTCTATACATTTCATATGTAGTTAGTGTTGTCAGCAGATATATGGGTAATCTTGGCCAGGGTTATTGGCAAGCAATGAAATGAATACTTTGGTATTTGAAAGGCATATCTAATTTTGGTTTGGTATATGATGAAACTTCTAATACCGGCTACAATGTCATTGGTTATGTGGACTTCGATTATGCTGGTGATTTGATTAGAAGAAGATCTCTGACAGGTTATGTCTTCACTTTTTTTATTATACTATTAGTTGGAAGGCTACTTTACAGTCTATAGGTGTTTTGTCTACGAAAGAGGCAAAATATATAACAGTAGTAAAAGTAGTGAAAGAAGTCATTTGGCTTAGAGGTTTGGTTTGTGATATGGGTTTACAGTAAGATACTTCTGTTGTATTTTGTGATAGTCAAAGTACGATACACTTGACAAAGAATACTATGTATCATGAAAGAACCAAACATATTGATGTCAGATATCACTTCGTTCGTAACATTGTTTCTCAGGGTGTTATTGTTGTCAATAAGATAATCACTACAGAGAATCTAGTCGATATGTTAACCAAACCAGTTTCATTTAATAAGTACAAGAATTATTTGGACTTGATTGGTGTTTGTAGTAAATGATCATAGAGCTTTGGACGATGGTTATTTAATAATCCGAGGAATTTCATATTTGAATAATTTGCTTCCGTTTTGAGCCAAGGTAAAGATTTGTTAATTGTGGCCCAAAATTTCAAGCCCAAAATCCATTAAAAACCCTATTTTTCTTATATATATATATATATATATTTCTCAACTGAGTTAGAGAAAAAAGAAATGCAGATGAGAGGCTGCTGAACAGAGAAGAAAAATAGAGTTTTTCTTTTCCTTTGCTACCTTTTGTTGCTGTTGCCTGTAGTTTTAGCTGTCGTTGCAGTTGCTTTACAACCATTACATCAGCCACTCTTATTATCAGAGCAAATTAGAAGAGATGTCATATGCAGTACGTTCATTTATATGGTAATATTTGATTAAATAACAAGTTTGTTAATTATCTTGCTGTATATTACCAAGAAATTAGGAGCTTAATTTTAGGTGTATTTGGGTTTTTGGTATATTTTGTGACTCTTTGAATATTGATGTTTATATTTCTATTTGGTTATTAGTGGATTTTCTATTTGATTATTAGTGTATTTTTCTCAGTATGTTATCGCCACTGAAATAGACTTTTTTTATTGAAAAGTTGAACCATTTAAATCATTGTGTTACCTATAAGTATATATTTGTGCAACCAAATTGGACTCAGATTTTACTTTTGCTAGTACTAATTTATAACACAAACATGTAAGCTTACTACCGGCAAGATATGCTGATTAAGGGCTTCCAGCATCAGGCCTAGGAAGAAAGAGTGCTACTTTTACTTTCATCAGACCAACGTACGGGAATCGCATTCCTCTCTATTAATCACATGGCAACACTTTTGCTAGGCAGTGAATTTTAAATGGCTTAACTGTACAACTAGTCCCAAAATCTGACCACCTTGCACAATAAGTATTTTCAAATGATATCTCACCAACTTTTAAAATTTCATACAAAACCGAGTCATAAGTGTATAATTAGGTATAATCACATGTTAAAGAGCTTAACTGAGAAACAAATATGTGAGATTTTAGACATTAATTGTAAAATTATAACTTATTTGTAAAATTTTAAAAGTTTAGTACTAAATCATATAAAACATAAGTTAATAACCTTATGTGTCAAAAGTCTCAGAGGGTAGGTGTTGTACCTTACCAGTACTTTTGTTCCCATGAAGCATCAGATTGAGAGAAAATGTGAAAATCCCAGAAGTCAGCTGGCTCATGCACAATATGTAAGTGATGAGAAGAAGATTGCTGAGAAAAAGTTTTCTGGTGATAGTGCCACTACATGTGAAAAAGACTAGATGCATATCAAGCTAGACAATTCAGCCAGTAAGGCTTACACGGGTGACAGTGCTAACTATGTAAGGGTATACTCCGCAAGCAAAACAAGCTCTAGTGATCCAGAAGCTATGATTGGTGGTCCAGGAGCTACATAGACTAGGAAAATTAGACTTATCTGTGTTTGTTATTCATGTAATGCAATCAGTTGGAGTTTGTTACAAAATACATTTCATAGAGTACATGTATTGGTATATATGCCTTGTTTACATCCTATAAATAGGAGACAGATTGTACAATGAATCTTAATGAATCAATACAATTTACAATTCTCTTCTTCTAGCAGCTTTCTCTCCTCTCTTCATGCTTGATCTCGATCTTGATATACTCGCACTGGTATTTGAATCTGTCTTGTTCTTAATGTTCTTTTTGAAGAGCACGCTGCTAAATGCTTCTATGCATAAACCCGTTTAGTAAGGTGGTTTGTCCCTCACAGGCTTCTTAGTTGTAAGATGATCTTCAACTATGATTGATTAGGACTGTTTAGTAGTTCAGCAGGAATTGTAAGACCAACAACTTGCCCAACAACGGAGAGCCAAGAGACTAGATATTGTTTGATTGCAACTCCAAGTTGAGTCAGAGAAACCTCGCTCTCGAAGAGTAGTTTCATCCACTCACTAGTTCCACATGGATGTAACTTGTACCATGGCCTATCCAAGTGTGGATGCTCCTACAATTAATAGTTTGTAGAGATTTAGCAAATATTTAGCTCCAAATGTACAATGTTAAGTTATTTTATAATATTAAAACATGTAAATGGGACTATATATGGAAGGATAACGTGTACCGATGATAATGAGCAACAGAAGATATTAATACTCCCAAAAACATTTTGTCTTGAAGAAAAAGAAAACTAATGATATATTTTACATTGAATATTATAAGATCTAATTATGAATTCTAAATCTTATTTTAAAATACATATTATTTGATTTCCTGTTATTAATTGTTCAAATTAGATTGTTTTTGTGGAAATACACGTAACCATTGTCCAAGTTTCTTCATTTTTTGTCTCACTCACTTCCTAACTCATGTTTTTAAAATCAATTTGATCCCCCAGTTGAATGGGGCCAAATAAATCTTCTTACTTTACTCATAGATTTTGGATTCATCATTGGATTAAAAAAAAATCCAAAGAATTTTTTACTATGTACATAGGTTATCGATTCAACATTGGATAGAAAAAACTTTCTTGATCTTTTAACATCAAAAATAGGTAAGATGAAGCAAGTCAACCAACACCTTCTAGTTGCATAATAAGCTACATAAGATTTTAAGCAAAACAACACTTACCATTCATACTTCATAGAAATCATAAATTCGAAATCTGTTGCATTGGTTATTTGCCCCAATAAATTTGACATGTTGTCAAAATAACAATGACCCTCCCCTACGGACCTTCTCATTATGTCAGTATCCAAACTAAAGTACTAATTTCACAAGTTAGAGCCGGATATGATTCACTGAGAAATTGAATCACTACTGTCTTGTATTCTATGTACAGCCGGTGTCAAACAAAACCAGCACGTTCAAATACATCAGTCAGCATTTACAGATACAAGATAAATAGCATAAAATATAATCCATAAAACATGAGTATTTAATATGGTATTTTATATCCTTGATCCGCATGAACTCAAGCAGCAAGTAATATCTTACCTTTCAAATTCTAGTTTTTCATTATATACTTTATTTCTTTCAATTTCAACATCATATAAGGCTCTTACATTAAGCATCAATGCCCCCAACTTCTAAAATAAGAAACCATAGCAGATGGCAGCTTCATTTTAGACTTAGGGTTTCAATGAAAGACTGTCAGAAAAATTCAGTTCTCATATCTAAACTATGACAAAGATATGTTTTATAAAGAAAACAACTCCTAATGCAACTGCAGTAACAAAGAGAAACAGAACCCAGCCGAAACCAACACAGAGAAACATAACCCAGCCAAAACCAACACAGAGAAACAGAACCCAGTATTTTCTTATTTGAAAAACAGATGGTAGGAAAAGTATAACTAACACTAAACCACATACCTCCTGAGTTATAAAAGTCCATTTTGATTCGAGTAAAACTTTTGTCGAGGATGCAGGAAGGTCCTTTTCAATTTCATCCAACATCAAAGGTTGTCCATCTGTATAGTATAGCATACACTATAAGCAAACTTTTAAACTTAAAACTTCTAAAAGATTTAGTACATGGATAAGCATATAAATTGAGAAAATGCAAACATTAATTTATCAAAGAAAGGCCAACCATATTCATATTTCATTTAAAAAGCCAGGTTTCAAAATCTGTTAATCTTTGCAAGTAAGAAATACCAATTATCATAATAGATAGAAAATAAATTTACATACCAATGCAGTAACCACGAAAATATAGTACTGGAACCTGATAGGAAGCACTGTAGACTATATGGAAATCGTAGTAATGTACTTCAGAACTATTGCTCTCAACCTTTCAAATATATGGAAAAGGAAATGGAAAAAAGGGAAAATTTATTAAGCACTTGAAGACAAGAGTAACATAATTTTCACAATCATAATTTAGTAGTCAAAGAAGGAAAATTATGATAATATATACCAGCGTGGCATCATCAAAAAGCTCATTTTCCTCAGAGGAACAACTACCCACTTCTGTCCCAGTTTGAGTTCTCTCACTAAGATTGCCCTAAGTCAAACAATTGGGAATTAGAAATATATGTAAGAAAAGAGGAAAACCGAAAAGTGAACATGTTAACATGATCCATGTGTACTGGTTTGTCATTTGTACAGTGCATTTGTTATCAGCCCATGCCAGTTTGTTAGGTGGTTGAAACTATTAGTTACTATAAATACATGTGTAGTCACCATCATACAATATAATGAGAATATGATTGTTTCATTTCTTCACTCTCTAAGTTTCTCTTCTTCTGTCTTTATTTGTTCCTAGTCTCTCATGGCCTTTTTGTTTTCTTCCGCACAAATTACTAAAAAAGATGTAGCTGGTGATGCTACACTACTCGCAGCACAACCTAACAATGGAGTTTCAATGCTGCCTAACAATGGAGCTTTGACTTCTACTTTACCATCAGTTGTAGCCCTTCCACTTTACCATCAGTTTTAGCTCTTCCACCTATCCTATAAATCCCAATTTCTCTGTAAAACTCAATGAAACCAATTACTAATATGGAAAGAACAACTAAAGCAAGTGATGTTGTACATGGCTTACAATCTGTCATTGATGGAACCAGAACAATGCCTGCAAGACTTGTCAAGAAAGTAGTATCAGTTCTTGGTTTTGATGGGAATACAAATGATCATGAAGTTTTCGAAGAATATTCTGAATATGTGTTATGGGATCGTCAAGATAATGTCTTGAAGAGTAGGATGAAGTGTTTACCAGACTCAGAATTCATGAGCGTTAACAAGAAAGAATGAATTTGCCTGACTCACAACTCATACAAGCCAATTATGCTCATTCTGGCAAGAATATCTATGGTAGCAATAATCAATATAAATCATCTAATTCTTAAAATAGCAGCTCACATTCTAACAGTTCACAACAATCACAGCATAGTTACACTCAAGAAAGACCTCCTAACAACAAATTTGACAATGTGCAATTGCAAGAAAATGAGGCATAGGTGTTATACACAGTCCAAGAACAATGGGCAGTCTTCTAATTCTTAAAAATCCAGGGGTGAAGCACATTTTAGTCAGACTGAAGATGCATCTTTTTCTGATCAAGAATCATCAGTTACTTACCCTAAGAATGAGTCATTCATTCAACCTCAAGCCTTATTGGCTTCTACATCCTCTCAGACCTCAGATGTTCAGAGTTGGTATCTAGATATTGAAGCAACTCATCACTTGACTTCAAATGCTAGTGTAATTCATCAAGCTAGATCCTTCACTGATGATTCCTCTGTTATGTTAAGTAATAACTCAACCATACCTATTACTCAATCTGGTCATGCTTTTTTATTTTGTACAACAAAGACCGTGAAACTGCATAACTTACTTCGTGTCCCTCAATTGGAAAAAAAATTAATTTTTGTAAAGAAATTGTGAGTATAATAGCACTGTTGAATTCTATCCTACAATTTTTGTTGTAAAGGATCTTGCTACCAGGACTACAATTTTAACGGAAGCAACAAAGGATGAATCGTATCAAGTGTTTGTGCTAAGTTCCAGGAGTTCTATGTCTGCTAATGCTTCTGGACATGACAAAGTGGAGTGTCATCAAGCAGGACTTTGTGGCATGATGGTTTAAGTCACCCATATTCTTATATTATTCAATATATTGCTAGTAGTATGAATAAAGTTGTAAAGACTTCAAATTGCCTAAATTTATATAATGCATGTCAGCTAGGGAAATCACATAGATTACCTCCAACTCATGTGCATACTAGGTCTACTGAACCATTTTGACATTGTAAATGTTGATTTGTGGGGTCTTGCTCCTATGGATTCAGTGAATAGAATGAAAAAATTTCTATTGTTTGGAGATGATCATTCCAGATATCAGTGGCTTTATGTTTTAAACAGAAAAAGTCAGGTTACACAACTGTTTTTACACTTCGAAGCTATGGTAGCTAGACAATTTGGTACTTCAATAAAACAGTTGCCGAGTGATTGGGGTCCTAAACTAATTTGTTTCAAGGGGGTTATCTCAGAAGAATTTCTTGTCCACACACTCCATTTCGGAATGGAGTTGTTGAAAGAAAAAAAATAAGCATTTTGTTGAGACTGGTATTACTTTGCTAATAAGATCTGGAGTTCATATGGATTATTGGGAGTATAATTTCAAAACTGCTGTTTACTTAATCAACAAGCTCCCTTCAAATACTTTGAATTTACTAGTCCTTTTGAGCTCTTGCATATGACACAGCCCACTTACACTCATTTAAGAATTTTTAGTTGTCTATGTTATCCCTATTTGAGACCTTATAATCACAATAAATTGGATTCTATGTCCCTACCATGTGTATTTTTAGGATTTACTACTCAGTATAAAGGGTTCTGGTGTCTTGAATCTAACACAAAATATGTATACATATCCACCCATGTCAAATTCAATGAGTCAGTATTTCCTTGTTTAAAGCCTAGTTCCATTTCTCTTTCTCAAACTAGAACTGAGGCTAGTTTTGGCTCTCAAATAAAAGATATGTCAACTATGCTTGTACCTGGTATTCAGTCTATTCCTCGTCAGTCTGATGATGCTAATGTGTCAGACACATTCAGCCCTGCGCCAATTTTGTCTTCCTCTACTTATACACCACCATGTAATGTGTCTAGTCCAAATGCTCATGTACCTAATGTGCCTAGTTTGCTGCCACTAGCCCTTTGCATAACTCTAGCGTTCAGGCATCTTCTGAATCACTTTCCAATTCTAAATCAAGGTCAGTTTCATTTGTTAATAGTTCTATTATATACATTACCTTTAGTTCTCCTAATTCAGAGTGTACCTTATCTATTGCTTCTTTTCAAGCCTTTAATCCCAATGGGATTTCATCTTTTTATTGATACTTATAGCTTCTACCATAACTTCTTCTAAATCCATTTCCTCTAACACTCATCATATGCTTACTTAAGCCAAAAATGGAATATCTAAACCAAAATCATTTCCTGTTCAGAAAATTAAGGTTCAAAGATTCTTTAGCCATTCCTGAACAGAAGAGTGCTATGCAAAGTGAATATGACTCGCTGATTAAAAATGGAATATGTGAGCTTGTTCCTCCTCCTAAGGGAAGCAAGATCGTAGGCAATAAGCAGATGTTTGAAATCAAACTCAAGGCAAACAGATCATTGGATAGGTGCAAGTCAAGAGTTATGACAAAGAGGTTCCAACAAACTATAGGAGTTGATTACACTGAAACCTTTAATCCATTGGTAAATCCTACTATCATAAGAATCATTCTAAGTCGTGAACAAAGCATTCTTTAATGGAGATATTGTAGAAGAGGTGTATATGGATCAACCAAAGGGTTTTGTTAGTGCTGAGTATCCTCAACATGTGTGCAAGTTAAAAAAGATCATTTATGGCCTAAAACAAGCTCCAAGAGCTTGGTATTTGAAGTTGAATGGTTGTTTAATGGATTAGGGATTTAAGAGTTAAAACTCAGATGCCTCTATGATGATCTATAATTGCAATGGAGTATTTGTTGTGCTCTTGATCTATGTAGATGATATTTTAATCACCATTAACAATTCTTCCTTTATCTAATCATTGATCTCTAAGTTGAATCATGTCTTTTCACTTAAAGACCTTGGTGAGCTAAACGGTTTCTTAAGAGTTGAAGTTACTAAAACTGATGAGGTTTTACACCTTAGTCAGACAAAATATAAAACCAGTAAGTACTCTTATGATGGGAAGTCAACATCTTGCTAAGAAAGGTGGCGAGTTACTTTCAAAAGCAACACTTTATAGAATTAGTGGTTAGAACTCTCTAATACTGTACATTAACTAAGCCTGAAATCAGTTTTATAGTGAATAAGTTGTGTCAATACTTGCATCAGCCTACACAAACTCATTAAATTGCAGCAAAACTCCTCATGCAATATCTCCAAGGAACTATGACTCATCATTTGATGTTGCAACAATCTACAGTTTAATTATGACAACTTATTCTGATGCAGACTAGGCTACATGCAGTGATGATGGGCATTCTACAAGAGGTTATTGTATCTACCTTGGTCATTCCTTAGTCTTGTGGCATCAGGGAAACAAAAGGTAGTTTTAAGATCTTCAACTAAGACTGAATACAAGACATTAGCTCAAACTGTATCTAAGATGTTGTGGATTCAAAAGTTGTTGACAGACTGGAGAGTGAGTTTAACGGAGAAGCAACCTATTGTCTATTGTGATTAGGGGTGGATGTATATACTGTCCCACCTCAAATTTTGAAAATAGATTTTTAGGTATAATATTTATGAAATTATAGATAAATTAATACATAAAATAAAACTATGTCCCACCTGAATTTTAAATTTTAAACTTTTAACACTCAATATATTAACAAAACTTAATAATTTGAATATATTTTATCTAAAATGATATATATATATATATATATATATACAAAACATCTTTTTTTCAATTAAAAATAAATAATAACCGAAAAGTAACTAGTATTATTTTTTACTATGTATATAGTGCCCTTCCTCTAAATCTGCCACTGATTGTGATGATATATGTGTAGGGTATCCGTCCAAACATCCAGTGTTTGATGCACTTACAAAACATGTCGAGATTGATTTTCCTGAGCAAACAGCTGGCATAATTACTAAGGCATTATTAGGACCTAAGTTTCTTGAACTAATAACTAAGCTCACAGCTATTCAGAGACCTTGAGTTTATGAGAGGCTGTTAACATGACCCATGATTACTGGTTTGTTATATGTATAGTGAGTTTGTTATCAGCCAATATGAGGTTGTCAGGTTGTTTGAGACTATTAGTTACTATAAATACATGTGTCACCATCATACAATATAATGAGAATATGATTGCTTCACTTCTTCACTCTCTAAGTTTCTCTTATTCTCTCTTTATTTCTTCCTAGTCTTTCAGAACAACAACAATGGCAACCGTTATACCTGGTAAGGCATATGTTTCGCAGTTGAAAAAGGAACGCAAAATTTTTCGATTGCTAAGTACCCATTAACCTGAAAGAGAGAAATTATGGGCTAAAAAGAGAGATAAAATTGAATTGAGCTTTTCGACAATGAAAGATGACGATTTGTAGTACTAACTTGATGAGAAGGTGGAAGACCCAGATGGCGATTTGGACAAGGGACCCATGTCCATGGAGGGTAAGTACGGTTTAAGCTTCTCCATCTTTCAGCCAAAACAGAAGCAGCGACGAAGAACTCACGTGATGAGAGCGTTCCATCCCATGAATTAACATCCACCATTGCTATACTCTAGCTGAGCTAGTCCTTATGAGTTGATTTTTTTCCCCGAAACTTATGAATTGATTTTTTTTTAACTTGTTACCTGAGGGATTATTATTATTATTATTTTGCTAAACAGTTACTTGGGGATTTTTTTGGGGGTAAAAGTTGTTGATTCGGGATTTTTTTTTTTTTTGGCAAGAACAGGATTGCTTCGGGGAATGAATGCGGGTTTAGTATGTATAGCATAGCAATTAGCAATAGGGTTGGTAATAGGGATTAGGGGTGCGTGCGCTTGGATTTTTGTAGGGTTTTGTTTAAGATAGTGAATTAAATTGATATATATTACTTTATTAATTCAAAAATAAAAATTAGCGAATGCTCTAATAGTTGAAATGATATAAGAAATATTGTGATAAGGTAAAAATAACAAGTTAATTTGAAAAGTTAACTTAGTAAAAAAAATAAAAAATAACCTATAAAATATCAAAATATTTGACTAATTTATTTAGGTCGATTTTATGCTTGGTATGTGATTTAGATTTAAGCGAATTTAATTTTTTATTTTAAGTAATATGAATTTAATAAATATAATTTTTTTAATTAATAATTTAATTAAAGAAATTATATATTAATATTTAAGATATAATTATGCATCAATATTTAAGTAAAAAGGATTTTTAAAAATGAATAAATTGTTGAGAATTTTAGAATAAAAATGTAAGTTAGATGGATGTTTTATTAGTTATAATAACTTTAAAAAAATAAACCAATAGAGAAATAATATAAGTTGTTTCATATTTTTAAATAACATAAAAATTTAATTAAAATTATATGATTATAAATATATATGATATATATATAAAATAAAAAATAAATAAATCTATTCAACTAATTATAAATTTAATCGACTCAATGCATATTAATTTTTGTATTTTTAAAACAAAAAATATATATAAATTTTGTTAAATTCAATTTTACTTAGATTTATCAATTATTATATCAAACTGCTAAAATGACCATGATCAAAAAATAACCGAATAAATAAGGCATGGGGTGGAAACGATTATTACAATACCGAAATTATAGTTAATCAAAATCGAACATATATTAATATTATTTTTTATACACATAATTATATAAAAATACACTTTTAATAATAAAATACACAATGCTTGAAATAATTAGATTTAATTTTATTTATTCTTACTTTTATATATTTTTATTTTACTTACAAAAATGTACTAACAGTTAAAAAATAAAAATTAATGCCTAATATTTTAAATAACATAGTAGAGTAAGAAATATTTTAAAATTTATTTTTTAAAAAATAAATATATTTTTAAATAAATGTTAAAAATAAGAAGGGTGGTTAAATAATAAAAAAACGGTTATCGATTTATAGCTGATGATTATTAATTAAATATATCTCAAATTGATACAAAAAAGTTATGATTATTAATATAACTATTCTTTTATGTCTTTGTGTCCGTTTGCATGCCCATTTCTTCCCCTTAATTATAAGTAGCGTAGCATGGCATCATTTTGTTAGGCTATTATCATATATGGGTTTGTGTATCAAAATGTGTTCTTTTTATTATAAATATGAAGATATAACTTGTATTCAATAGAAGATTGTAACATATGATTATAGATTGAGAATGTGAGTTGTATAAGCTATGGAATTCTAGAAAGAGAAAGACTTTGAAAGAAAGCATTTCTAGAAAGTTCATATTCATCTTTCTCGGATCAAAAGCGAGAAAGATCTGATTGTGAAATGTTGTAATTTGTGTAAAGATTACTCATTATTACTAGTGGATTGGAACTTGGTCCTTATCGATATAAGCCTTATATTGAGGAAGAACCATATAACAATTCTTGTGTATTTCTATGATCTTATGTGCTTGTTTCTGTCACTTTTATGTGATGCCAATCAAGGCAATCTTATAGGAATGTGTGTGTCAAAGTGGTGAAAGAATTGGTGATTGTCCTTACAATTAGTGGTATCAAAGCTTGATTTGAGAAGGTTGAGGAATTGATTTATAGGAACAAAAATTGTGACAATCAAGAAAGACTCAAGGTACTCGAAAGAGAGTTTTTCAATTCTCAGAAATTCTTGACACTGTTGATCATCTTAACAATGTAAAACTCAAGAAGGTATCAATGGCTACTAGTAAGCATGATGTTGAGATGTTTGATGGAATGGGTGGCTTTGCATTTTGCAAAAGAAAGATAAAGAATTTATTGATACAACAAAAGTTAGACTCAGCTATTGATGAAATCTTTCTTGTTGAAACTAAAGAAGAAGAAAAGAAGAAAATCTTGAAGAAAACAAGTAGCTATATAGAGGTATATTTAGTTGATAATGTCCTATGGAAAATTCAAGATTTAAAGACTGCCAAAGAAATTTGAGAAAGGCTTGAGACCTTATATGATCACAAGATATTATTAAAGGAAAGGCTTTTTAGTTTCAAGCTTGATCAATTGAAGACACTTGATTATAATCTTGATCAATTCAAGATGACTAATGCTCAATTAGTCAATCTAGACAAGAAGGTTGATCAAGAAGATCAAGTAATAATCCTACTCAACAATTTGCCCGAGTCTTTTAGTGAACTTACGACAACAATCAAGTATGGAAGGGAAGAACTAAAGCTCAATTATGTTGTTTCATCTATGAAATCTTAGGAACTTGATCATAAAAAGTTCAAGAAAGCAAGAAATACCAGTGAAGGGTGGTTCGTAAGAGGGAGACCTGAGAAGCGAATTTGGGGGTCTAAGGGGAGAGGAAAGTATAGATCAAAACCTTGAAACAAGAAAAACTTCATGTGCTTCATATGCCACAAGGAAGGCCATTTCAAGAGAAATTTTTCATCAAAAAAAGGTAAGATTTATGACTCTGAAAGAGGAAGTACTATAGATGTAAGTATTATGGAAAAAGGATATGAAAGCTTTGATGTTTTAGTTATTACAACTAAAAAGTATCCGAATGAATAGGTGTTAGATTCTTGATGCACATTTCATATATGCTTTAACAAGAAGTGGTTCAGGGAGTTGAACGAAGGTTACTATAGGATGGTATTACTTGGGAACAATTATAATTGTGAAGTGAAAGGTATTGGCTACATAGAGATTAGCACCAAGCTTAAACTATTGGTAGGAACTTTAATCTTCACCCAAAAAACTGCTCGTGGAGGAAATTGAAGAATTGATGTAGTCCTAAAAAAACTTGACATATTAGGAAACATAATTAATTTAAATATATAAATCCCCATTTTCAACCAAAAGTAGGCAAAGGATAAGACATGTTTCAAACTAAAAATATAATATATATTATATTATAAATGATATTGTTTTATCTTTTAATTTAAAAAATTATCATAAATTATATTATTTTTATATTTTTATATTACTTTAAAAAATAATATTTTCAACAAAATATTATTAAAATAATATATTTTGTCCTTAATTGGTCTCTTTTTCTAAAACTAAAGGACTAAATGATAACACTTATAATCTAAAGAATTAAATGACACAAATGACCTAATTTAAGGGTCATCTACGGTCATATTTCCTATATATTAATAAGTTAGAAAAGTTTTTTTTTTAAGAAAATGAAAATTTTCATAAGTTGAAATTTAAGATACAAAATAATCTAATTTCATCATCAATTACAATTGACAGATGTAATATAGTATTAATACCCTTCCAAATTATTCCAGTGCTCATCAACACTATTAATATTCATCTTATTTAATAACTTTTTGTTTGTCTAGATTGTTACTAGAAATGCATCAATATCTTCAACTAACTTTATAATTAATTTCATAACATTGATCTCTAAATATAATCATCTGAATAAAGGTTTGGACCTATATTTTGAAGAGTAAGGATGAGACATTTACTTAATTTCAATCATGGAAGGCTTTAGTGGAATATAACATAGGGAAAAGAATCAAGGTGCTTGACAATGGAATGGAATTTTGCAATGCTAAGTTTGAAAAGATGTGTGAAAATTGTGATATATATTTAGAGATATAAGATAGTAGTAGGTATTCCCTAACAAAATGGTTTAGTGAAATGCATGAATAGAACCATCCTAAATAAGGTGAAGTACATGCTTTTTGACTTTAAATTGTCTAAGAGATTTTGGGCCGAGGCAATTCCAATTGCTACCCCAAAAGAGAAGTGGAGTGGAAGTCATAGAGAATATAGTAAGCTCAGGGTGTTTGGATGTTTACATTTCACTCACATGAATGGCGGAAAACTTGAAGCAAGAGCAAATAAGGTTGTTTTTTTAGGCTATCCTAAGGGAGTAAAGGGATATAGGTTCTAGGATCCATAAGCAAAGAAACTTTTTAATAGCATAAATGTGAATTTTGTTAGGAATACTACTTATGATGACAAAAATGTTGAACTAGTTTTTGAGAAAGTAAAGGTACATATCTTAATTGACTACATTGAGATTCTTTCACTTATTACCAGGTACACTTCAATCAAAATTCTTCTTTCTTTTGTAACCTAATTTGGTATTCATTTGGATCAAATGGATATGAAGAGTGCATTCTTACATAAGGAGCTTGAAGAAACCATTTATATGAAGCAACCAGAGGGCTTTAAGGTTAAAGAAAGAAAGGATGATGTTTGTCTCTTGAAGAGATCATTATATGGACTTAAACAATCCACACGCCAATGGTACAAGAGGTTTGATAGCTTTATGATTGATTTAAAGTTTCAAAGATGTGGTATAATCCTTATGCTTATTTAAGAAAAGAAATCAGTGGGAACATAATTTATCTATTATTTTATGTAGATGATATTTTTTTGGCACACAAGGATCTTAAAGATTTGATGCATTGCAAACAACTTCTAAAAACTGAGTTTGAGATGAAAAGATGTAGGGAAGGCTCAGAATGTCCTTGGTATGGAGATTTCAAGAAATAGAGAGAAATGAGAGTTATTAGTATTTTAAAATGGATATCTAGGGAAGGTACTCAAGAAATTTGGAATGGAATCAACCAAATCAGTTTTAACTCCTTTAGCATCCCTTTTAAAACTTTCTACTAATCAATCTCCCAAAATTGATCAATAAATAAAAGAAATGACAAGTATGCCTTACTCAAGTGCTATCGGTAGCCTTATGTTTGCTATGATTGCAATGAGACCAAACTTAACACACTTAGTGAGTGTTATAAGTACGTTTATGTGAAAACGTAGGAAAGTTTAAATAAAAACGACTTGAAAAGTGGGTTCGATTTATAGAAGAAACTCTACTGAAGTGGTAAAGGTAGAAGGAGTCATATATATATATATATTATAGGAGACTTTGATCGAGAAAGGTCACTCACTGGTTGTGTTTTCACTTTATTTGGAAACAATATGAGTTGGAAGAGTATTTTGGCTCTCTCTACTACTGAGGTAGAATATATCATGTGTAGTGAGGTGGTTAAAGAAGCTCTATAGATAAAAGGGTTTATAAGTAAATTGAGGTTATCATAAGAAGCTATTGAAGTTAGGTGTGATAATTAGAGTTCGATATACTTATCCAGGAATCCAATGTTCCATGAGAGGACAAAACATATCAATGTAAGGTTGTATTTCTTCGGGGATATTACTAGTAATGGATTGGTTAAAGTGACCAAGGTTTCGATAGAAGAAAATCCATCATATATGCTCACCAAAATGGTTACAATAAGAAAGCTCAGGCAATATATAAACTTGTTCAAGGTTGGGGATGTTTAGAAATGATGGGTGGAATAATTAATGCTAGATTCAATTCAACTAGCAAATAGGTTATTTGTCATCAATGTAGAGATTTGTGGACATATGATAAAAAATGTGTTGACACGTGATAACACGTGTTCAACAGATTGTAGTAAAGTGTAGCCTCGTATGTGTAGTATAGGAAATGCGTAGTGCATGACATATGGTGTGCCACTAGATGTAAGAGCAATTAGAGTAGTACACCATGGCAACACTTTGTTAGGCTATTACTATATATGTATGTGTTGGTGCACCAGAATGTGTTCTTTCTACTATAAATATAAGGATATAACTTGTATTCAATATAAGATTGTAACATATGATTATAGATTGAGAAAGTGAGTTGTAGAGGCAATGGAATTCTAGAGAGAAAGACTTGTGAAAGAAAGCATTTCTTGAGAGTTCTTGTTCCTTTTTCTCGAATCAAAAGTGAGAAAGATCTAATTATGAAAGGTTGTAATTGGTGTAAGGATTACTCATTATTTATAGTGGATTGGAACTGCATTGGTTCCCCTGGATGTAAGCCTCACATTGAGGAAGAACTACGTAATAATTCTTGTGTCCTTTTATGATTTTATGTGCATGTTTCTGTCACATTTCTATGCTACCAATCAAGCCAATCTTGTAGGCGTGCGTGTGTCAAGATGATGGAAGAACTGGTGATTTTTTTAACAATAACAACAATAAAAGTTTTAATTCTTTTAGTAAAAGAAATGAATATAGTATAAGAGTTAAACATTAAGTCCTTACAAGACATAAAGAAGACACAAAAAGAACTCTTAAAAGAAACATAAAGAAGACACAAAAATAACTCTTAAAAGAAATAAGAGAATATGGTTATAATAAAAAACTAAAACAAAATATACATAAAGAATTTACAGAATTAAGAATGGATGTAAATAACATACCTAGAAATAATATAATTATAGGTTATAAATTTGATTCATTTGTAGGATTAAAGCAAGAATCACCTTAGAGATTAGATGCATTGATACCTAGGAATAAAAAAAGAAAGAATGAAGAAAAATTCAAAGATAAAGAAGTTATAATCCTAGTTTAATGGAATATAGAAAAGAATTAAAAGAATAATTTATAAAACCTGAAAATAGGGATATAAAAAATTAATTTGTTTGTTAACCTTAACAGATGAAGAGTTGGGAAGACATTATAATGAAAAACTTTATACAAACAAAGAGAAATATTATATGAAAATAACTAGTGAAATTGATTCTGAACAAAAAAATATGGTCTCAAAAAATCATATGAAACAAATTTCATTACCAGCTCCTTACTAAGAGGGAACATTTGACCCATATAGAGAATAAAGAAATAGAAAAGGTCAGAAGAACTTGACCTTCCTTTTTAATGAAAGCGACCACCCAAAATGAAAAAAGGATTACATTAGGAAACCAGGGGTAGCATCACACCAAAATTCAAAATTTATGAAAATTATAGATATTTTAGATTTAAATTGTATAAGGGATCGGAAAATAGCCTTAGATGAATGGTATAGTAATATGAGTGTAATCATACAAATTTTTTCCACCACACAATCAAACCCTCGAACATATAAAGTCTTAATAGCTCACAAAATGATAGAAAATGTTAAAATTTGATTTACAAATTTAATAAAACAACAACATTTACATATGTAAGGGAAAAGCTCTCATAGGTAAAGAATACCTTAAGACTGTTGTAAATGAAATATAAAAGGAATTTAATGGAGAAAACAAAGGTAGACATATCATTGAATTTAGTGAAAATAAAATTGAGAAAGCCAAATAACATTTAATAAATATGAATATATGTGACATATGCTATATAGACTCATTTATTTGTAAATATAAAATATATTATCATAAGTTACCACTCTCCATGTAAGAAACATAAAGAAATATTTTTCCAAAAATTACCTAAAATATTACATAAAGTTATAAAAGAATGATGGAATAAAAAAAATAAGAAAATTATACCAGATATTTTAGAAATAAGAATAAGAAGTCTTAAAAAGATAATTATTAATTGTCAAGAAAGACATAAATATAAATAAATAAGAGGAAATTGTAAAATCTATTGTGATTACAAGAGATTTTAGAATATTAGAAAAATATGGATGTAACATAAAATCTTACAAGCAAAAATATAAGAAATATAAAAAACAAAACATTCAAAAAGTATAGATTTAGAAAATAAAAGTTTCAAAAATATAAGAGAAGGTATAATAAAGAACCTTAAAGAAAAAGGTATTTTAGAAGAAAAATTTATAAGCCACTAGAGAACAAAAATTACTAAGCATTAGGGAAAAGGAAATGCAGATGTTGGATTTGCAATGAGGAAGGACATTTTGCTAATGATAATCCTAACAGGCTTTAACATAAAAAAGAATTTAAAATGGAATTTTCATAGAAAGTAAAAGTCTTAAAAGAAGCTTTTAAGATGGAATTAGACCCAATTGATTAATATGGTATAAATGATACTTGTAGTATTTATCTATTGAAAGAAACCGAGGAATAAATAACTGACTCAAAATATGAATGTTTAGGATACTCTTCATCAGAAGATGAATGATTTGTATAGTATTACAAATCCAAATAGTACTTATATTAAGATAGGATTGAAATTTAAAGGTTACATAAGTTACCATTTACTATATGTGTAACTACTAAATATGTATTCTCAAATGAACTTTGAAAATAAGGACCAAAAGACTTAATTATAAGAATTGCTAGCAATACTACAATAAATCTTAATAAAGTCTTAAATGATATAGATATAATGATAGGATGAGTGAAATTTCTTATTCCTACAATATATCAATAATTAACACGAGTTGATTTCTTAATAAGAAATAATTTCTTAACTTATATAAACCTTTTACACAATATTTAGATAAAATAAGTCTAGTAAATTTTTAAACAACTTATTTGTCTTGTTTTGTGCTAAAATACAATAAAATACTTAATTTTTGTTCCATTATGTCCATATAAGTGGAATGAGTTAAAAACTATTTATTTTATATTTATTAAGAAAATATTAATTTTTAAATTTTTTTGAAAATTTTATGGATTTTTTTATGATTTTTATTTGATAGAGGGATATACTTAGAAACATATGTGGATGCACTTAGAAGAAAAACACAAAACTCATTTGCGGCCATACACAGTCATTATTCTACTCTTAATCTAAGAAGTTGATGCGTGGTGCTTTATATATGTATATGCGCACGTGCATGTGTGTGTAAAGCATGCATGAGTACAACCGTAGGTCAGAATAACACCCCATAAAATATAAATAGTATCATAAGTTAGATCAGTACAACCATTATTATACTCAATACAACTCTAAAACAAATCAATTTTTTAATTTAAATACAAAATAACACCCCATAAAATATAAATAGTATCATAAGTTATAGTTGCAGTTGTAGTCGCAGTCTTAGTTAGATCAGAAACCGTAGGTCAATCTCATTATTTAAAGCATGTACATAACAGGGCATTCAACGGAAAATCCACTAATGCCATTAATTCCAGAGCATAAATGCAGTAGATAATAATAAAATTGTTATTAATTGAATGGGATTCGCACCCTATATTTTGTAATACAACTAATAGATAATATATGAGGTAATTTGATAGGCATTTTTCATATTGTATCATCAAGCTCTTGATATAAATTCTTATTCTCTGGAAAGTTGTTAACATGGCATACAATAGGAAGATGGATCATCCATCAAATGATGTTTCCATTTTAGGATATAATTTACTTAGAGGCTAGATATGCATTCTACATTTTAGGATACCATTCTTTTGGTTTGTCCTCCCTTCTTTCCTCTTTCCATAGGTGTCTTTTAAACTTGACTATTTATTAACTTGTTGTGATGGTGCAGCTGCATGTATGACATGGGAATTGGCAGAATCTAAAATGGATTTTATTACCTTTGTTATTAATGGAGTTGACTTAGTGCCTTCATTCTCAGTTGGTTCAGTGGATGATTTATGTGCTGAGGTTATATTTTCTTTCTTATATTTTATCTTATTTAACATTTCAATATCTTCTTAACATTGGAGTAACAGTCTCTTGGCATATTGACATCCTATGTAATGAATGTGAGCATTTTTATGATTTGGTTAGTTGATTCACACGATGAGCTATAATATGGATGTGAGTTGTTTTTACTACAATATTTTAACTTTAAATAAGGTGTGTAAGACCGTAAGAGTCATATATCATCTTGGTGCTGATATCTTCCATTTATGATCTTGCCTCTTATTGTTGTCGTGGCATGTCTATTGAAATCTATTTTCAGTAGTAAACCTTAAGTAGTAACCTTAGATTATTCTCTTTTTCATTATCTATCCATTTTTTTTGTTAAAATTTTAATTTTGTATTTTAGTTATCTTTTATATCTATATGTTCTTACTTTTTGTATATCCATTATTTACTCTCATAGATACTACTAGAAGCTTCCACCATAAACAAGGCTTGTTGTACTATTGCTACCCTTACAGCTTATCAATTATATTTTAAATATATTGCACCAATACATGAATATGTTTAGGTGTTATTATCTATAGAGTTGGAATGTAACATATATATGTATAATTTTAACTCTACATTTATTGCTTGTGAATTGCTATTGTATTGGTGAAATAAAAAAACAATTGTTGCAATTTTTGTAGAACAATATATTTTGAGATTATATTTTCTTTGTTATAATGTTGTCCATAAATATGTTTTAAGACAAAAAAATCTGTCACAAATAAGTTTGAACAAAATATTGTCACAATTTTGTTCCAAAATTGTCAGTTTTAAACAACAAAAATTGGTCCCAAAAATGTTATTAAGATCAATATGTTTTAGGGACAAATTTAATTTAAATTAGAACAAATTTGTTTGTCTTATAAAATAATTTTCAAGGACAAACTATGTGACAAAACTTTAATTTTTAAAGATAAATATTTTGTCCTTAAAATATTTTTGAGCAAGCTATCTATTGTTTTCAAGAACAACCTTGTAGAAATTAGAGACAAAAATGTTTGTCCTTAATTCTTTTGTTTTTTTTTTGGACAAAATTGAATTTTGTTCCAATAGACTTTCTGCGATCCCCACTTTGGAACAAAAGAAATTGATAAATGTTTTGTTACTAATTCTCATTTGAGACAAATCTTAACTTTTAAGGACAAAAATATGTCCTAAAACATATTTTCTTGTAGTCGAAGAAAACGAAATATCATAATCAATACAAGCTTAACATTGTTGGTTAAATAAATAGCTAATTAAAGTTCTTACTACACTTCATATCAAATATGATCATATTAACATAAACACTACTATTATAATCATAGTATGAATTTGTGTGGTTAATGACAAAATTACATCTATGGTTTAATACTAGTTGTTTTGTTGGATCGGATCATAATAAAGATGCATAAGTTGACAATGTTTTATGGACATAATTGTATTTAGACCTAAGATTCATTTTCTTAAATTGTTTTCAAACTTAAGTTACTATCTATTTTGAAAAAGTGGGAGAATGTTGGAGTTTTATTACATGAGATATCATAAATCGAGTTTTTATTAGTTTATAAAAGGGATTGAACTGTAGGCTAACTAATATGCCTGGAAGCTCATTTATTTGATGAGGGCTTGGTACACCTCGTTGTGTACATGAGAATATGATGGATTTGTATAGCTATGTAGGATTAGAGTTTTGTGATGGTAAAACCTTAATGTTTCTCTACAAATATATGTATAGATCCCCCCTTCACTCTAACTTAGAAAAGATATCGGAAGGCTCTTCAATTAAAGTTGTATATCATAGTAAGAAGAAGACCTAAAAAATATTCTTTTATCTAATTATTGAATCTTATATGATAATTCAATAAGTTTTTTTTTTAAATGATTGCATGAAGTATATCCTTAATTTATTATTTGTGTTATAATTGAAGGAAATTATTTATTATTTTTGAAATAATTGATGAAATAATATTCTAGATTAATATATAACTATTAGTATTTCATTGAGAAACACAATTATTTAATAATTAATAAATAATGAGTAATATGATTAGTAATAAATATATTCAAAATAAAATTAAAAACATCAATAATCCATCCACAAAATTAATAAATATCCAAAATTAAATGCATTGCTGTGGGAAAAGAGAATTAAATGCATTGCTGGGGACTAAAAGGAATTAAATGAATTGCTGACACCCTGACAGTAGTGTACTGGCTTCACAATTCTCAACTAATGCTTATCTAACCCCAGGAATTTCATTGCGGTTCTCTTCAGGAACCCTATACTTCACGGCATTTTTTTTCCATAGAAAACATATCCAGTATAATAGTTTAAAAAAATATTTAATTATGATTTAGATTAAAAATAGATAAATTATAATTTATTAAATAATTGGCCGATTAAATTCTTCTTTTCCTTTTATAACCCTATTTCACTTTCTTCTTTTCTCCCTTTCTCTTATTTCCAAACCCATTTTCTTTCTCTCTCCTTATTTTCTATAAAAAAAACTCAAAAATAAAATATCATCCTCCAATAATTTTTAATAAATAATAATTTATTTTTATTATAAATAAAAAATATATAATTTTTATAAAAAATAACTTATCAAAATTTTATTATAAAATAATTTAAGATAATAATAATAAATTATTAAATTTTAAATTATTAAATAGTTATGATATTTTTTATGAAAAATTATTGACATTTTAAAAATATAAATTATTTAAGATTAAAAAATTAAAAAGTAGATTACATTATAACACATATCTCTAATATTATTATAACTTTAATTATTACTAAGATAACAAATATTTATTAATAATAATGTTATTGAAGTATTAAAATATAATTAATTAGATATAATTTATATATCTTATTATATTAATAATAAAAATAATTATAATAATATTACATTAGATAATATTTTCACTCAAAATATATGATATAATGTTTTATGTTTGTATTGTATCTTATAGAAAGTTGGATAAGAGGCTTCATAATTTTTTTTAATAATTTAATTTTTTTATGAATATTATTTTTTATATCATAATTATTTATTAAATATAATTATATTTATATTTATTAATAATAATAATAATGTATTATATTATTTATGATGTTAAGTATCCTTGTTCCACATCGATTAGGAACAAAGCAGCAATACTACTTATAAGTTTGGGCAACCCTTAACTTAATAAAAGATTTTATTGTTTACAATTGAAGTTTCTAACATTGTGACGTCCTAATCTCTATGCTGCTGACCTAATTGAAGTTATACCACGCCTCATCGCTAAGCTAATGCCTACATTTCATGTCCGTCAGAGGTCATAAGATCATCATTCCACATCGACTATGAACAATTGTTGCTTATAAGTTTAGACAACCCTTAAATTAATAAGATCTTATTGGGTTGAGTTATGCCTGAGTTTTTAAAATATGAACTATCAAAATGCTTAGCATATCATTTTCAATATACATATAAATTTATATTTATTTTATTATAAAATAAATTATTTTTTATTTTTTAAAATAAAATTTTAATATATGATATGATAAAAGTGATTTGTGTATTTAAAATCAATTATAAATTTATAAGATGTTAATATTTTTTTATGTTTATAATAATTATATTTTGTAAATGGGTTTGACATATTTTTTTTATTTTTTTAAAAAGTAGAATGGGCTAAAAAATGGGCTTTTAAATTTAAAGTTAAATTTTATCTATTTTTAAATTAAAACACACTTAAATATTTTTTAAACTATTATATATGATATTTCTATTATAAACAAAATTCTTTACTTCACCGACAATTTTTGGTCGTCGTAAACGTTGCAAATAGAATAGTAGAAAAAGGTTAAATGTATGTATTCATATATATTTTTACAATCAAATTAAATATATTATATTCATCAATCTTGTATTTTAGTTACTTAACTTTTCTTTATAAAGTTAGTCATGAATTTAATTTTTCATAAATTTAATTGAAAATGAATTACATATGTTAAATTTAAAAAAAATATTAAAATATTAAACTATAATAAAATAATTAATTTAATATATTAAATTTTACTGTTACATTGAAATTTATACATTTGATTTAAATTCATGAAAATTGAAACTTATATCAAATCTAACGAAAACAAATTAAAAATAACAGTGTATAATTAATAAAAGCTAATATATTATATATATTGTTGAGGAAAGAAAACAAAGAAGATAAAAGATAACTTACTTGAAACTTATAATAAAAATAAAAATAAAAATAAAACTCAATAACATTGAATGGGTTATAATTTAATAAATTTTAATATTGAATATATTTAATGACCTAGTTTCATTTAAATGATATAATAGTGTTCAATTAGATTATGTTTAATGTGAAATGATGTATCATTTTTTTTAGTAAAAATATATGAATTAAACATAAAAAAATTAAATTTTTATGATTATAAATTTATTTGAAACTACTATTTTTTTTCTTTCTCAAAACTAGATAACTTTATCACTTTTGACTTATTTTAGATTGGATTTTTCAAATTGGATAAAGTTAAATTGATATTGAAATTAATTTATGAATTATTGTTATATATAAAATACGGTATACATAATAATATTTAAATTTTATATTGTTGTATTTGTAATAAAATTTATCATTTATAGTCACAAAATTTACAATTAAAAAAATTAAAAAAATAAGAAATATGTTTGTATAATTATTAAATTATTATAAATATTTATATTTTTTAAGTTAAAATAACAATCTAATATAAGTATAGTATATATAATATTTAAATATAATAAATTAGAAAAAAAATTTGTATTTATTTATAATTTAATAATAATTTAGTCATATACAACATATTATAAAATATGATAATTCAAATCCGATCTAAATCCAAACATATTATATATTTTTTAATTTGAATTCAATATAATTACAAAATTAATTAATTCGATCCATCTAAATTTAACGAATTAAATTAATTTTTTTAATTTAAATAAATTGATATAATTATTTACACACCCATAATTTTAGGCTTTCATAAGGTACAATTAATGTAAGGGAAATTGATGTTGTAGAGCAATTATTATTAATGCTAAAGTAATTTAATGGTTTATCTAATAAATTATGCCAAAAATTTATCTAAAAATATAAATTTACTTTGATAGTCATCTTTACCTCATAAATTTGTAAAGACACAAAATGTAAGCTTTTAGTTGACTATGATTTTATAGATAAAATAATGAGAAATGGATTTTGTTAAAATTTATAATATAGGTTGAATTAGATTTATTTTGTAAAGATAATTATTAAATCATTTATACACTAATTTAAGTATGTTATGTATGTATGTAATATTTTGAAAATCTTCTATGCTTAATAGGTATAATCTAAATTATATTATTATTTTTTGTAAAGCTTGATACCATATTAAGTGATTATCATAAATGTTATCTAAAAATTATAAATTACATTAATCGTCTTCAATAACAAATTATAATATTAAACTTTTATTTTTGAGTAGTTATTTTTACACAAATTTTTCAATAATAATAATTATAATAATAATAATAATAATAATATATAATTAAATATTAAATGGTTGGAATGTCACGTTGTTTCTTTTATTAGTATAAAAGATATCATTTAGTCACTTAACTTTTAGAACATAACATTTAATCTATTTATTTATAAAAATAGTATAAAAAAATATTTAATAATTTTAAATTTATTTCAAAAATAAAAATTATTAAGAATATTTCATTCATAGAGTAAAGTAAAAATTGTAATACCTTCACTAGTTATGTTTGTAATTTTTTTGTTTGATATGACGAAGATAAATGATAAAAATACCTTCATAAGCATCTATTTAAAAAACTTTATCAATAAAAATCTTTTTATGGTTCATTTTTATATGTAAAATAATTAATTAAAACTTTTGTTTAGAGGTAACGCGATTAATAAATACTTTTTTAAAGTTAGAATAATAAATAATATTTTCACTCAAACAAAAAAAATCTTATAATATTTTTTATAATAAAAAATTCTAAAACTTTGGTTAAGGGTATAAAAAATGATCAGGATTACTTTTTTAATTTAAAATTCAACCAATTTTCACAATTTTACCTTTATTAATAATAATATTTTATAAATTAATTGTATCATAATGTAATATGTTTTTTGTATTGTGCAACACGCCAATGTATATGCTTATTATAAATACTAGAGTTTCTTATTGTGACCTTTAGCTACAGAGGCTGAACATTTCAGGAAAACACGGGGCTCTAACCCCACCAAAAATTTCATAAAACATTAATTATATAAATATTTTATTTATAATAATATAATATATTGTATTTATTTTTTATATATATTATTATATATTTTAATAATATTTAATAGATAGAAAAATAAACTAAGAATAAAATGTATTTTTTATCAAATATTTATCAAATATTAATTAATTAACTATATAAAATAATTGTGCACAAAATTGATTAAAATAATTGAATAAATATATTTTTATTTGCGTATTTTATAAATAATTAATCAATTTCATTCATAAGTATAATAGTATATATTATATAAAAATATTTCTTAAATTAATATAGTATAATTAAAAAATATTTTATATATTTAAATTTAATTTATTATAGCAAAATATCAATGTAAAAAATATAAGAATTAAAATAAAATAAAATAAACATTATAAGAAACTTCAAACTAAAATTTTTAAGATTTTTTTCATTCATATAGTAAAAAAAATTATATTTTGTTTAACTTAAAGTATTAATTTTATATAATATTATATTATTTTAATATTTTTATTTTATTTGAAATCTTTTAATACGAAAATTTGAATATTTTCTATAGTTATTCATTTATTTTTATATCTATACAAAATCATCATATTTCATCGCTTCAAGAAAAATGATGAAACAACTGCAAACAAAAAACTATGTATATTTGTTAGTCTTTTATTTTTAACAATATATATTTTTAAATATACTTTAAAGCTTAAAATCTTAAATAATATCTTATTCATTTTATTTTAATACATTTATTTTAGTTTTATTTTATAACACTTATACATGATGTTAATATTTATTGTATTTTTATTTATATTAGATATTTTTAGCTATAAATTATAATGCAATAACTCTATTTCTCTCGTATAGCATGATATGAAAATTTTGTCTTTGATTGATAATAGTTTACATAATTCTTAACATCTTGCTTGATTTATATTATGATATATTTTTATTCATAAATATTTAAATACATCTCTTTATTTTATATAAAAAATTACACTACAACTTCGCTAAAAACATATTTCTAGCCTTGTCCTAATTTAGCTACTTCTACGTAACATTTTAGTTGCTAACAACTAAAATATTAATTTAAACAATATATTAGATAAATCAAAAACAATTAGTTAAAAGTCCATTAACACAATTGTTATCATAGTCTTGTTAATTCATCAAACACAACTACAAATATTTAATAAATTAACTTAATGAAAAATACTACTTAAATTGTTTTAACAAAATAAGTGAGAGAATAAAAGATGAAGAGAATACGCATAATTGAGCTCTTATGTGATTAGATTTATATTTGTAGAATACTTTGAAGCACTTTAGGTCAAAGTAAAATTACCATCTTATCCATAAAATCAATTAAATGAGTTTTAAGTAATAATGACAATATAGTAAAAGATTAATCCAATTAGTATTAGAAATATGTTTTAAAATCAAAGTTTCGGCCCCTCGATCAATCTAATTAAGTGATCGATTAATAAAACTTGATTGATCTAGTCACTACTCGATCGATCGAGTAGCCTATTTTCATATTGTTTCTATGTGTCTAATATTCAATCTAACATACACAGAAAAATATATGTATTTGAGATATGATCCTTGATGTTCAATAATTTCTTCGACTTATTCTAAGACATACCTAAAATCTAAATTTATAATTATATATTTTATTTACGAATATTATTAACACTCACGTAAACTTTACAAGAAGTTACCAAACTACAATTTTGAAGCTTTTGGACCGTTAGTTTGAGATTGTTGAGGTAACTGATTGGATGAGTCTTCATTTTGATCAAAGTCTTGAACTTTAAAAAAAATCATACGAGGATATTTAGATGCATTAGCAAAGCTATTATTTTTAGAGCAGTTATTAGAGGCAAAGTAATGATAGAAATATTTAGCTACACTATGCCCTTATTTCTTGCAAATTTGACAAGTTTCTTGGTATTTTTATCAAGATTTTCTACCTCCATTGCCTCTATTATGGGTTTGATTTTTATTTTGGAAAGATTTTTCTGTGTATTGTTAAAGTTATTGTTAGAGGATTTGTTTTTGCGTAGAATGTTATTGATATTGATGGGAATTTGACCCTTGACCTTGAGGGGCAAATCTTGCTATGTTTGATTGAACTATCTGAATAGTGACACCATTCTAGCGCTCAAGTTGCAATGGCTGTTTGAATATGTTCTAAGTGAAGCTTAAGTGGTAGACATAATGATTAAGGCTTTGAACACTCAACAGTTTCAGAATTTAAAAGTTAAGCTCACAGTTATTAAGAGAATGTGAGCTTAAGGGAGGATGTTAGAATATGATTACTATGTGTATGAGCTCTAGTGTGCTAGTTATGTGGTGGATTAAGTCTCTAAGCAATGTCAGCATTGTTGTTATGCTATTAATAAAGAGTAACAAACTCTAGCTAGTGCTAGAGCCAGAGTTTATAGTATACTTTGTATATCCCACAAAAATGCTTTAAGAGATGAAACTCTCAATATTTCTTCCTTTCATCTTCATGCATGCTCTACTTTTTATCGTTCTTGTTCATAATCTTTCAAGGTTGAGCTAAGGCTAGCAGGATTTTCTAAATTTTTTATTTTCAGTTTCATTTTTTGTTTATCAACTTGGTTTGTGTTCTAAAAGAATACAAAACAAAACATAGACAAATAGAAGTTGAGAAAGATACGAGATGAGAAAAATTTGGAAGAGAAATTATTCTAATGAAAAAAATTGAGCATCTCCCTAATTTCAAATTAAAGTGAATATGGGAGAAAATAGACTTGAGGAAAGATATAAAAAAGAGAGCTTAAGGTTAAGGATTGAAAATTTTGACGAAATTAGGGTGGAGATATATAATTGAAAGTAATTTAATTCATTCAATATTATGATCTAAAAATAAATATGTTTTATTTATATTATTGTTTTAATAATATTAAAATAAATCCTAAATTTAATTCAAAACTTAATTTAAAATTTTAATACATAAATGAAATTTTAAAATCCTAATAATAACTACATATCATCATAAGTGCCTCCAATTTATTTATTCCTTATTCCCATGAAATAGAAATTTAACAAGTAGAAACATTTGCAAATGAAACAAGTTTTGATACAAACTCATCAATGCTTTTATCAGAACTTCCTCCTACATCGACTGCTTTCTTGGCCAATACCTTCCATTTATTTGCATTAGCTAAGATCTCTTTCCCTTTTTCTCCTTCAATAATTTCTCTAATACATCTTTCAACTTCTTCTTGTCTAACAATCTTGTTCTCATCAATTCTTACCTTAAGTCCCAATTTCCATACATCCATAATAAATTTTGCATTGGTGCTTTGATCACTCCAATAAGGCATTCCAATCATTGGAACTCCCAAACTTAAAGATTCCAAAGTTGAGTTCCAACCACAATGAGTAAAAAAACACCCAATTGCTTCATGTGCTAAAACCTCTAATTGATTACACCATGACACCACCAAACCCTTATCAGATATCTCCTCTGCAAATCCTTTTGGGAGTTTAGCTTCTTCTGATTCTCTAACTACCCATAAGAAGTAACAATTGCTCCTTTTGAAACCCAAAGCCAATTCTTCCATTTGTTCAGCTCCAAAAACAGCTAGGCTCCCAAATGAGACGTATGTAACTGATCTTTTGGACCTTTCATTAAGCCATTTCATGCATGTATCAACATTTGGCTTGAAAATGCTGAATCCATATTCTTTGTCATCTTCAAGTCGTTTGTCCAAGTACATGGATGGTATTGTTGGTCCAATTGTCCTCAAGGTTGGCCATTTCTTCCTCATCCAGTTTATCACCTACGTACATTTGGGAAATTATTATAGTAAATCTTTTCCAAAAATATATGTAAATGTCATTAAATTAGCACTAATCCGATGTAATAAAGGTTATAAAACAAATACAAATCGAACTCTTCACATTCGTATGGATTTAACAAAAATCATGTAGTTAATTTCATACTCTAAATATCATTAAAATTAAAATAATAATTTAATACTCCACATCAATTCGACTAAGTGCATAAAGAATTACTCAACTTAAAAAGTAATTATGTCGTTAAATAAATCATAATATATATTACATGTGCTCATATATTATCTTCAAGAATAATCCAATTAATCATTAATTGTTTAAAATAAAATAATCATATTAGATAAATACTAATACTTTTTAATTTTTGAATTTATTTAATATAATTAAAGTATAAAATTTAAAAATAAAATAAAATAATATTACTAGTAGATTTGATAGGTTAATATGATTTTTTAAATATCAATAACCAATATATACAACCTATTTTATATCACTTTTTAGATTTTTGGAACCAATCTAACAAACAAACCTAATAATTGTTAGAAAAATTGAATCAAAGGGTATAATCACAAATTTTTCCTCCTAATATCCTTCTTAACAGAATATCAAATAACAAAGAAATAGAGAATATACAACACAAGAATTATAATGAAAACTCCAAATCAGAGAAAAACCACTTTCGTTGTCAAAAGACAACCAGAGAAAGAAATTTACTATGTGCAAAATTGTTACAACCACACTCTCAATGATTTTCTTACACACCCAAAAGACAAGATAAATTATAAATCCAGGAGAATTTTCCCACAAGATTCTCTCATTTAAAATTTCTCATATAAGTTTTTCTCTATTTTTTGGATGATTAACAATGAATAAATAAAGTTATATTTATAGCCTTCAAGTTCCTATTTCATATGTCAAATATTTATTCATTCAATAAAATTAGGTTACCTAATTTTTCTATTCTTTATTCAAACAAAGTTAATCATCTCTATCTTTGATAAAATGGTAATTCACCTCTATGAATTTTCTTTTAAATTAAACACCTCTTATTTTAACTAACAAACCTAATATTTATTTTTAATCAATCACAACAATAATTTGAGTTGTGTTAGCTCAATTGTAAACACCTTATCACACAACTTAGGATCCAGTTTGTGTGTATATCACAATCTCTCTAAGTTTTAAAGATCAAAACAAACATATTTTGTATGGCCAAAATACCCAAATAACCAATGTGTGGAATACATACACGTCCATAAAAGAAGAGCACGGATATTATCTCCCAAATTATATGTTTCTTCTGTGTTCTTTTAATTAAAAATTCACACACATATATATACATCAAATAACGTACTATGCTTTTCAAACTTCAAATCTTTTCCTTAATTTAGAACATTTAATTTGATTTTTTTCATATAATTTGTTTAACTTTTTAATTAATAAATAATTATTATTAAGGAAAAGATATAATGGATTGCTAAATAATAAAAATAGTTGTTTAATGTTAAAAAATAATATATATAATAATTTTTTATTGAAGAAAGAAAGATACATTTGTACTCCGTGCATACTACGGTCATGTAGATAATATTTGCGCTAAACTTTAATGTAAATTTTGTTAATATCAGACATTTTAAATATTTTGTGATATATCTAACTCAATCTATATTATAAAATCTTTATTAAACGACAGTAATTTGAAAAAAAATAGTATTTACAAATACTATCAAAAAATGTTATTTACCCTTTTGTTTTTGTTTTTTTTAACAATATGCATTATAAAATATGAGGTGTGGTGGTTAGAAATAGAAAACAAAATAATATTATAAATTTCAAAATGTGACAATTTAATTCAAAATTAAAAAATTTAAAAAGAAGTTAGTTTTATTTTGTTAACTTATACACGTTTTGTAATTTTAATGGTATAATCATTTTAATTTTTATATTTTTTATCTAGATTTTAAAAGTGATATTTTTTTTAAAACATGATATAATTTGATATAATTTATTATTTAATTAATTATTTTTACATATATAGTATAATATATATATATATAGTATTTAAATTATATTTTTAGATAATAAATTAATTAAAAAAATATTCTAAAACAATTATTTATTTATTTATTTATTTATAATATTTTTATAGTATTTATATTATTATATATATAATTTTAATTAAGTGGTCAATTATATTGAATGAAATCTTTTAAAGAGAATATCATTAAAATAATAAACCTACTTAGACTCGGATTTATCCTGTTTAATTATGGTCGTCGGTTCTCTTCTTTTAATATTGGCCAATAAAAGAAAATCAAAAGGTTCATAACAGGTCACATCACCAAAACACGCATAGTTTTTAGAGAAAGTAGATATCAATATCATTGAGCTTATATACTTGAAAGGTTTTAGAATATAAAAATAGAAGTTTGATTGCATTATAAAGATTTAATTATTTTAAAATATAAATATATTTTTTTAGATTTTAATTTGTAAATAAAAAATATTTATTTATTTTTATAATAATAAATAAAAGAAGTTTAAATAAAAACATAGAAGGTTTTTTTTTTCCTTTTTTTCTTCCTTCTTTCTGTTTTTACTTAAGTAAATAAAGAAGTTTTTATTTAATAATTTTTATGTTTTTAATCATTTTATTCAAATATTTATAAATAAAAATTCTTAAGATTTAATTTATTTTCTAAAAAATCAAAAATTAAAAATCTAATTCAAAAATCTTATTTTTTAAGATTTATAAATGGCATCTCACGTTGTAATAATGATTTCTTAAAAAAAATAAAAAATATTATCAAATATATTTAATTAAAAAATTAAAATCTTTATTAAATAATCAATAATGAAATGGCATTGCAAGGGTAGCTAGAGAAAGTCGTCAAAGAGGAAAGAGGTTAAGTAAATGACTTGACATCTTCTGATTCTTTGGATTGTGAATAATGCATGACTTATCTTTAAAGGATCTTTTTGCTTACCTACTACGCCCTTAATGGTTCAAAAAGACTATTTTTTTTTTAAAGAAAAAATGAAAGCTGAAATTATTTTAAATGAAATTAATTGGCTAGGCAAAATTTATTTTTTTAAAATTATATATAAACTTTAGCACTAAAGTTGGAAAGCTGAAAATTTGAATGTTTGGGTTACCAATGAAAAAAATGTGGTTTTTAAAAAATTAAAGTGTACTGAACCCTCTGTCACTCTGTGTATCTCTTTAATAAAGATGCTTAAAGAATTTAAAATAACCATAAAAATATATTAATATTTTATAAATTTATAATTAATTTTAAATACATAAATCTCTTTTATCATATCATATATTAAAATTTTATTTTATTTTATTTTAAAAAATAAAAAATAATTTTTTTATAATAAAATAATATACTAATCATTTTAATAATTCATAATTAATATAATACATTATTATTATGATTAATAAATATAATTATAATATTAATTATAATTATGATATAAAAAATAATATTCATAAAAATAATTAAATTATTAAAAAAATTGAGAAATCTCTGTATACAACTTTCTATAATATACAAATACAAACATAAAATATTATATCATAAATTTTTGTGTAAAAATATTATTCAATATAATATTATTATAATTATTTTTATTATTAATATAATAAAATATATTTAATTAATTATATTTTAATAATTAAATAAAATTATTATTAATAAGTATTTGTTATCTTAGTAACAATTAAAATTATAATAATATTAGATATATGTGTTATAATGTAATCAATTTTTTAATTTTTTAATCTTAAATAATTTAATTTTTAAAAATGTCAATAATTTATCATAAAAATGATTATAAATATTTAATAAATTTTTTATTAATTTAAAATTTTATAATTTATTATTATAATTTTAAATTATTTTATAATAAAATTTTGATAAGTTATTTGTTATAAAAATTATACATTTGTTATTATATAAATATAAATTATTATTATTATTTTTTATTTATAATAAAAACAAATTATTATTTATTAAAATTTGATAGACGTCATATTTTATTTTTGGTTTTTTTTAAGAGAATAAGAAGAGAAAAAAAATATGGTTGAGAAATAGGGGAGGAGAGAGAAGAAAAAAGTGCTTACATGTTAATTGTTCAATAATTTTCGATTTATTATTTTTTAAACTAAAAAAGAGTTAAATCATTTTTCAAACTATTATAAAAGGATATGATTTCTTTTGAAAAAATCCCAATTGTCAACTCCCAGGGTTAAGAATGGGATATGATTGTTTTAAAACAAAAATAATTATTATATTATTTTTTATAAATCTAAATAAATAATATAATAAATCATATGATCAAAAATAAAAATTTAAATAATATAATAAATTATATAATCAAAATAATATTTTTATTGTAAATTTACAATAATAAAAATAATATTTAAGATTTCATTTAAGTTTAAATTTGATTAATTAAATCTAAGTTAAATACTTTTGGGTGTTACGTAAGATTCTTATTCGAAAGAAATAATTTTTCTAAAACTACATATATATTTATATATATATATACTTGGAAAAGTGGAGTATAAAAAAGAAATAAATTTACAACCTCATCTCCCACCTTCAAAAGAATCAAAACGGATGCAAAAAAAGGCTTTTTTGTAAACAACAAATGAAAAATGCAAAAGGAAGATTTTCCCCTGTTTTTTTTTTTTCTCAAATACAAAAGAAAGATCCTTAAATTGATGTTTAAATAACAAACTGACCTCTTCTTCAAGCTCATAATAAGTGTTGCAGAGAACCCAATCAGCTTCATCAACATTAGAAAACTGATCCGTAAGCATTTTCAATAAAGCTGTGTCAGATTCCACATCATACACAAAAGATGGCAAATCTAACGGTTCAAGTTTTGGCAAAGTAGGTAGCAAAATTTCAGACTCTAAAGAAAAGTCTATTAATATTGGAACTTTAAGGACTCCTTTGCGAACATGATAATATATATTTCCCACAGCACAAGATTGAGTAAAGAAAACAGCTCCAACCAATCCAAATCTTTTTGCTACATCAAGAACCCAAGGTAAAAAAGCATCATATACGATACAATCAACTTTGGTGCTAGAAACTGAGTTCAGTTTTTCGACGAGTTGGCTAAGAGTTTCTGACCCAACTCGCAAAAATCGATCCAAATATGCCTGAGTGCTCTCGGCTTTTGAAAATCCTCCTTCATCGTAGCCATCAGATATGGAATCAAGTGTTATGTTATTGAAAGTTTTGGAACTTCCATGCAAAAAGTTATGCATAGATTTGGGGGTGACTAGTGTGATTTTAACTCCTTTGTTCTCTAAACGCTTAGAGAATTGGAGCATTGGGTTTAGATGGCCTTGTCCTGGATAGGATAAAACCAAACAGTGAGGTTTCTTGTCTATCTTTTCCTTTATCTCCATCTCTGTTATTGAAATGAGTCTATCTAGTAATGTCTTCTCTCATGGCCGAGTGTGTATATATTGTGAGACTCTAGTTTATATAATTAATTGGTGATATCAGATGCATGCTAGTATTATTGTTTTTAAATATTTAGACACTTGCATAACCACACACGTACACACACAAAAAAAAAAATAGTAAAAGGTTAATTACTTTGGGGCACAATCAATTATTGAGTGGGAGAATTAACGCCAAAACATGTATAAATTTAGATGTACTTTTATGCACGTTATTTCAAACATGTCATATGAAAGAATAATTTTAAAAATTAAAAAATAATTTATTTTTTAAATAATTCTGTTAGATAAAACATAATAAAAAATGTGTGTGCAAGTGTAATTTACATTTTTTTTATGAGTTATTATGGAACATAAAAAAAAATAAGAATTGAAAAGTAACATCTTGAACTTAAAATGTAACTTTTTTGGAAAAAATTTTAAAATAAAAAAAAATGTTTATTCGTTAACTTGTAATAATAAAATTAATAATATTTATATTTAATTTATATATTTTTATTATTAAAAAAAATATAACATGTTATTTTATTTTAAACGTCGTTTAAATTTAATTACGATTATTTAGTCATTTTTAATATTGAACGACATCTAATAAACTATGTTTAATACTATTAAATATTATTTTTGTTAGTATAAATTTTAATTTGTTATTATTTATAATTTTTAAATAATTTTTATTAATTCATATATTTTAATATAATTAATTTTAAGTAAATATTTTCACAATTATTTCAATAACTTACCTTTAACATCCTATATCACTAACACATAGATCATACAATAAATAACTTGCTACAAAAAGTTAGAAAAAATTCAGGTCCCTTTCCCTTTCAGTTCGACCATTTCCCTCTCATAATATAGGAAAATGAGGTGTACTAGTCGAATTATTGTGATGATACTGATAGCTAGAGGAGCAATTAATAAGGTAGTAATTAATCCAACGGTTGAGAGTTGAGTCAAACAAAGCATGCCAGATGTAAAAATACCAATGATATATGGTGATTTTGTGGTAAATTCTTTCATTTAAGAAAAATTACTCTTTCCTACTCATATTTTTAAAATGATACTATTTTGGTCACATAAATCACTCTTTCCTACTCATATTTTTAAAATGATACTATTTTGGTCACATAAATCACTCTTTCGTACTCATATTTTTAAAATGATACTATTTTGGTCACATAAATTGGACAGTAATGAATACATGACTTTGAATCTAAGGATATAATTAATACATTTAATTTGTTATACTATATATTATACGTTAATTGTTAATATTTATAAGAAATATAATAAAAAATTTAGTTTTTTTAATTTTAATTATTAAAATATAATAATGTAATAGATTGAAATTATATTTCTTGAATTTATTGTTAAATTTTGTACCAAAAGTTAGAAAGAAGTTGAAATATTCAACTAGAAACTAAAAAATATTGGTTTTAAAATATGAGTATAAAAGGGTACCCTGTGTTAAATAGAATGGCGACTAAAATCCTGAATCTGATATAATTTTGTTAAATTTCGGATTATGTACTGAATTTCCAGTGCTAGCTTTCAAGAGTGAAACATGAGGTACCTACGTGACAACACCACCATGTAAGCAAATTTTTTTTTAAATTACTTAAATTAACACTTTTAAAATTTATAACAATAAAAATATTTTTCAATAATATTGAAAAATATACAATTTAATTTTTTTTTAATATTTAACAAGTCTAAATCATCGTAATTTAACTTGAATAACATACAATTGAATTATATTAGTCTTTTTACATTTTGTAAGGGTGTAATTGTATATTAGTCTTTTTACTTATACAAAAGAGGCCATTTGATACCTTAAATATGATATTTAGTCTCTTTACTTATAAAAGTAGTGTTAAGAAGAAACATCTAATAATTTTAAATTTATTTGAAAATAAATAAAATTATTAGAGTTATTTCAATTATAGAGTGGAGTAAAACATAATAATACACTCCTTAGATATGTTTGTAATATTTTTGATTTAATAAGACATGAAAAAATGACAAAAATACATTCATCAATATCTGTTTATAAAAATTATCAAGAAAAGTCTTTTTTTAGTTCTATTTTTATAAATAAAAAGTCTAATAAATATATTCTTTATAACAAAGAAACAATGATTACATTTTTCATAAATATAATGACTAACGATCATCTTTTTAAAATGAAAGAACTGAACAACATTTTACTCAAACAAAAAGAATTTTAGTGACATTTTGAGTAAATAGTAAAAATATATTAATTGAACATAAAATGTATAATTTTTTTAATTATAAATTTTAATAATGTTATTTTTATTATTTTTTCGAGATATTTTAATACTCTTGTTGTAACTGCTTTTCAAGTCAAAATTTGCTCTTCCTTGACTAATAATAATAGTAAGATGATTAATCTATCGAAATATACATTTTATTTCTCTATTTTTAAGATATATATATAAGAATTTTTAGTAAATCAAAAATTACACACAATATGCCTAAAATTTGGTGATTAATTAAAACTTACACTTTATTTACATTTAAAATATTTTTAAGACAAAAATATTCAAAAATAAAATAAATTTAATAAAGTTAAATAGTTTCTAAGTTCCTTAACTTTGAAATACTGAACACAAACCCTATAAAAAATTTAACACTTTTGTCTCTAATTTATTATATATTACTATACAAGTTCTAAATTAAAAGTTGGGGAACACTTAATCTCCACACTTAACAAGTTTGAGATTTAAATATAATAATGATTTAAGTGCATAAGTGTAACATTCTATAGATTTGTAGACCATAGTGTCAGATTTTTTATTTTAAAACTTAGTGTAAAGTTTGAAGACCGTAGAAGCTATTTAGTCTTTAAATAAAGACATTTCGTGGCTTTTATACTATAGTTTGAATTTTATTGAAATATAATTATAGCAAATTAAATGCAACATACTATGTTAAGAAATTATATTACACACTTTTTTTTTATATTAAAATTAAATAAAATAATACCTATACATTAAAAGTTTTATATAGTACAAATGATATTTTTTATTATTGTTATCTTATGGAACCATCATTATGTTTATTGGTTTTTTAAAAAAGAAAAATACTACATTTTTAATAAAAAAAGAAATCAATATGTTAAAAAGAGTTTTAAAGTAACCTAATTCACCTCACAAGTCTAAGTAAAATAACAATATTAACTTTTGTATATCAGTGAGTTCTAGTTTGTTATGCATTTAGTGCATTCAAAAGACATTATTATTATTTTATTAGAATTAATAAATTATAACATTAATAAAATCAATTTTAATAATATTATTTTTCAATTGTACTTTTTCATATGTCAGAGAAGTTATCAAGAAAATATCAGGAATTCTCAATAATTTATTTATATTTTTAAATTTAATGAATTTAGTTAGCTGTGTTTTGAGATAGAATTGTGAGTCCCTCCTACATTTAAGAGGAAGAAAACACAAGTGGTAGGTGCAACCACCAATGGTAGGTGCAACTACAAATGGTAGGTACAACCACAATGGTAGGTGTATCTAACATTGATATGCAATTTTGCCTATAAATAGGCAATGTCTTTGCCTTAGAAAACATCAACCAACAATGACAAGAAGAAGCTAAGTAAAGCCAAAGGAACAATTTCCTTTGAAGAAAAAATAGTGTTGTGTGAGAAAGTGGGAGAGAATATCTTAGAAAAATATTGGGATATTTTTTCTAAAGAAAATGACAAAATAGTGAGTTTGGGAAACAACGTGTGACACTTATTTTGGATTTATCTCAATTGTTGTATTACTGCACTGTACCCGTTAATCTTATTAGTGGAAGAAATATTTTGGAGTTTGTCAGTTGACTTAGCCTAAATTAAAGGGTGAACCACGTTAAATTTCGGTGTCATTATTCTACTCTGTTGAATTCATTTTATCTTTACCCGTTGTGAACAAGCGTATTTGTGAGTCCACTCCTACATTTAAGAGGAAGAAAACACAAGTGGTAGGTCTGAACCACCAATGGTAGGTGCAACTACAAATGGTAGTCTGACCACGATGGTAGGTGTATCTAACATTGATATGCAATTTGCCTATAAATAGGCAATGTCTTTCTAGAGAAACATCAACACAACAGCAAAGAGAAGTAAAGCAAAAGCCAAAGGAACAATTTCCTTTGAAGAAAAATAGTGTTGTGTGAGAAAGTGGGAGAGAATATCTTAGAAAAATATTGGAATATTTTTCTAAAGAAGACAAAATAGTGAGTTTGAGAAACACTTGTGTGACACTTATTTTGGGTTTATCTCAATTTGTTGTATTACATACACTTTGTACCCATTACTTTTGTTAGTGGAAGTAATTTTTTTCGGAGTTTCTCCCGTGGACTTAGCCCAGATTAAAGGGTGAACCACGTTAAATTTCCGGTGTCATTATTCTACTCGTTGAATTCATTTTGTCTTTACTGTTGTGCCCAACAATCGGTATCGGAAATGGTCAGTAAAATTCTTAATACGCTCTGTGGTTCTGACATCGATCTTCCACATCGAAAAGATTTTATTAGGTCAGGGCGTATTTATTTACTGAGAAAAAGAAACACTGAAAAAAAGTGTCAAGCCAAAGGTAGATATTGAGAAATTTAATGGCAATAATAAATTTCTCTTTATGACAAAGGAGGATGAAAGATATTCGTTCCAACGGAAGGTCCATAAAGGCGTTCTTTGAAAAAGAAAAGAAGGTAGCGACCGTCGCGCGAGAACAATGGGAGGAAATAGATGAGATTGCATTTAGTACAATTAGTCTAAATCTCTCGACAGGTGTCTTGCAAAACATTGAATCAAAAAATTGCAAGGCTTGCTAAAGAAACATGGGAGACTCTAGAAAACGTGTACATGTCAAAAGAACACCAATAAATTTTATTTGTGGAAGGAGCTATATCGGATGAGGAAGGAAGATAATGTGAGCATGATGCGGCATGTTAGCAATTTCAGCAAGCTTTCTCACTTAGCAAGATTTAATGTGAGTTTTGGCGATGAAGAGAAATTTGTGATGTTATTGGCATCACTACCTCCATCGTATAATCGTATCACAACAAGCTCGACTTATGCAAAGACAAGATGGAGTTTGAAGTTGTTGTAGAAGCCTTGTTCTCATGTGAGAAACAAAACAAGGAAAGAGATTCGGAAGCACAAGCCACCCCATCACGAGTCAGAGAAGGTGAGAGGCGTCTGAAGAACAAAACCGAGAAGTAAGCGAGAGGCAAATCGAAACAAATTTGCCAATGTTGAATGCCATCATTGTAAGAAGAAGGGTCACATTAAGAAATTTTGTCGGGTGTTCAAGAAGGAACAAAGAAACGAACACAGGCAAAGTAACAAAAAGGACGGCAATGCGGTGATGATGAGCAAACAAATACCATGAAGCTTGAGTTCAATATCGTTTATGATGAAGATTTTGTCAATCTTGCATCACACGAGACTTGATTGGGTGATTGATAGTGGTAGTGCTACGAGTTCTCACGCTACATCGCGTGAGAGAATTTTCTCATCATACACACCTGGAAGTTTTGGTGTTGTTAGAATGGGAAATGAAGATGCATCAAGGTAGTAGGTAAAGGAGACGTTTGCTTGGGAAAACGGAGAACGGAACCCGGACTATTTCGAAGGATGTCGGGCATATTCCGGATATCGCGCTGAATTTGATCTCTACGTGCGCCGACTTGCAAATGAAGGATATTGTAGCTCCTTCATTTATGACAAATGGAAAAAACTTACAAAGGCTTTCCTTAGTAGTGGCCGGAGGTGAGAAGCATACAACTTTGTATATAATGCAAGCGAAACTTCTACCGAAACGGATAAATGCCATAGAGAAAGATAGTGCGGTGAGCTATGGCATAAGAGACTTCCGATCACATGGGTGAAAAAAGGTTTGACAAGTCTAGCCAAAAGAAGATATTGCTGGAATGGATGAAGTACATTTGGAGAAATGTGTTCATTGCCTAGCGAGGAAAGCAAAATAGGGTTGCTTTCGCAGCTTCCTCCTTCCGAATGAATAATATTTTAGATCGATTCATTCAGTTATGTGGACCAATGCCAAAGTCACTTGGTGGTGCTCAATACTTTGTGACCTTCATTTGATGATCATTCCAAGGAAAACGTGGGTATATCTTACAAGACAAAAGGATCTGTGCTAGATGTCTTCAAAGAAATTTCATGCCTCGGTTGAGAGACGGTGGAAAGAAGCTAAAGTGCATCCCGGACAGGACAATGGTGGAGAATACCTTGGACCTTTCCATGCTTATTGCAAACATGGTATTGATCGATGACACCTCCAAAGACACCGCATGCGGTTGATAGCTTGGTGAGAGGATGAATATAACTTTGATGGGAGAGAGTTAGATGTCACTCTCGCATGCGCAAAGTTGCCTAAAAATTTTGGGGTGAAACCATACTCACGCGATTGCACATGTGTTGAATCTTTCACCTTGTACTCTCTCCCAAGATGGATGTTCCAAATAAAGTGTGGTCGGGAAAGGATGTTTCCATGATCATCTGCGAGTGTTTGGGCTGCAAAGCTTTTGTTCATATCCCCAAGGATGAGAGATCCAAACTTGATGCCAAAACAAGACGATTGTATTTTTATTGGCTATAGTCGGTCAAGATCAATTTGCTATAGATTTTATGATCGAATTGCAAAGAGACTTGTCAGGTAAGTGATGCTATATTTGTTGAAGATGAGACCATTGAAAGATATTATCAAAATAAAGAAAGATGTTCCTAATTCCAATGGTGACTCATCAGATTTGGAATTAATTCCTCCATCATCAATGCCAAGACAAGTTGGAGATGAAGACTAAGTTTATCCACACGCGATGAAGATGATGCCGTAGAAGTTGGTTGAAGATGAGAAATAATGATGTTCATTATCCGGTACCAACACTGCGGCTGCTCTGTTCCGAGAAGAAGTGATAGAGTGAGACGGCCTCTTCATCTCGTATCCTCGAGATGAGTATGTAACTTTCCTTGGTGATGGGGAGAACAGAGAGTTATGAAGAGGCCGTGGATGACGAATCCAAACAAAAATGGATTGAAGCAAATGCAAGATGAGATGAAGTCCTTGCGTACGAGAACAAAACCTTTGAGTTGATGAAGCTGCCCGAAAGGGAAGAAGGCCTTGAAAAATAAATGGGTGTTCGGGGTGAAGCATGAGACGATTTCGTGATACAAAGCTTGATTGGTTGTCGAGGATTGACCAAAGAAAAGGTATTGACTTTGTGAGATTTTCTCTCCGAGTTGTAAAAATGACATCCATCCGTGTTGTGCTAGGGTTAGCTGACAAGTCTTGACTTAGAGGTTGAGCAAATGGATGTCAAAGCGCCTTCTACGTGGTGACTTGGAAGAAGAGATATCGTGGAGCAGCCTGAGAGGGTTTTCATCAAAAAGGGAAAAAGAAGATTATGTTTGCAAATTGAAGAAAAGTCTCTACGGCTTAAAACGAGGCACTAAGACAATGGTACAAGAAGTTCGAGTATGTTATGGGGAGCAAGGCTACAAAAAGACTACTTAGGACCGTTGTGTTTTTGTCTGAGAAATTCTCTAATGATGATTTTATTATTCTTTTGCTCTATGTGAATGATATGTTGATTGTTGGCGAAATATTTCGGAATCAACAACTTGAAAACTTTGAGTAAGTCTTTTTCCATGAAAGACTTAGGACAAAGAAATGATTCTCATGACTATTATTGGGAGACGGGCGCGAAGAAATTATGGTTGTCATAGGAGAAGTACATTGAGAAAGTACTTGAGGAGATTTCATATGAATAAGGCTAAAGCAATTAGTTGTCCTCTTGCTAATCACTTTAAGCTAAGTTCTGTGAGCCCTTCTACGGACAAAGAAGGAAGAGATGGAAGAGAGGTTCCATATGCTTGAGTTGAAAGTCTAATGTATGCCATGGTTTGTACACGGCCCGGATATCACTTTCATGCAGCTTGGAATTGTGAGTAGATTCCTTTCAAATCTGGAAAGGAACATTTGGGACAGTGAAATGGATTTTCGGAGTATCTTGAGGTTCTTCCAAAAATATGTCTATGTTTTGGAAATGATAAACTTGTGTTAGTTGGATACACGGATACGCAGATATGTTTGGTGATATGGATTCCGGAAAATCCACTTGAGGTTACTTGATTACATTTGCGAGAGGCGTGTCATGGCAATCAAAGTTACAAAAATGTGTTGCATTGTCCACTTTATCGAAGCGAGAATTCATAGCAGCAACGGAAGCATTGTAAAGAGTTGTTATGGATGAAAAAGTTCTTGAAAGAACTTGGGTTCTGACAAAGACAGATTATCAGTTATTTTGTGATAGTCAGTCTGCTATCCATCTTGGAAAGAATGCCTCCTTTCATTCGAGATCAAAGCATATTGATGTGCGATATCAACGGATTAGGATGTAATGGAGAAGAAGCTATTACAACTTGAGAAGATCCACGTACGAAGAAAATGGATCGAGACGTGTTAACAAAAATTCTCCCGAGACAAAATTTTGAATACGTCGTTTAGGCTGGCCGGATTGGTGGAGCCTACATGTAGTCGGGAGGAGATTTGTAGTCCCTCCTACATTTAAGAGGAAGAAAACACAAGTAGTAGGTACCACCAATGGTAGGTCATGACCACCGAAATGGTAGGTGCAACTACAAATGGTAGTACAACCTGACAATGGTAGTGTATCTAACATTGATATGCGATTTTGCCTATAAATAGGCAATGTCTTTGCCTTAGAGAAACATCAACACAACAAACAAGAAGAGAAGCAAAGCCAAAGAACAATTTCCTTTGAAGAAAAAATAGTGTTGTGTGAGAAAGTGGGAGAGAATATCTTAGAAAAATATTGGGATATTTTTAAAGAGAGTAAACAAAAATAGTGAGTTTGGAAAACACTTGTGTGACATTATTTTGGGTTTATCTCAATTTGTTGTATTGCCTCTCACTTTGTACCCATTAATCTTATTAGTGGAAGAAATATTTTCGGAGTTTGTCCCGTGGACTTAGCCCAAATCAAAGGGTTAACCACGTTAAATTTCCGATGTCATTATTCTACTTTATTGAATTCATTTTGTCTTTACCCGCTGTGCCCAACCAGAATTTGGCTTGTGATATGCCTTGTGATATAAATAGTAATAATAATGAAACAAATTTGCTGAACACACGTAATTATATAGCACGAATGCACGACCACATTTAAGCAAAAAACAAAATCAGTAAATATTAAAATTAAAGGTTAAGTATTGTAGTCGTGTGAATTTGTGATTGTATTATATAAACTAATGAAGTCGTACAATAAAGTTTTTTTTCTTTCTTAAAAGTGAAGATTATAACTTTCAATAAAAATAAATAAGTTATATAATTATTATCAAATAGTAAATAAAAATCTTCTAATTTAAATATATATATATATATTAATTCTAAATTGATCATTTATCATTTAATTTTTAAAAATAATCATATATCATATTTTTAAAATTACATATTAAAAAAAATCACCCTAACCCCTTTTATGAAACCCCAAACCAAAAATTTAATACCCCATTCAGGGGGAAAATTTAGTTTTTCGAACCATTTTTACAATTAGAGAGATAATGCTTGATTTGGGAGAACCGTTGGGTAGTAGGAGGTAATTTTTTTATATATATATATATATATATAAATGGGAGTAAGGTTATTAATTTTCAAGTTTGGAGGTTAGGGGATGTGATATCTTTTTAATTTCCAAAAAAAAACCTTTAAAATGTAGTTATATACTTAACATATGACTACTTTGAGTTAAAAAAAGGGGATGATTTGTTAAATTAAGATTAATGTGAACTTTTTTAAAAAGACAATAGGACTTTTGTGTACGATAACTATAAAACTTTTTAACATTTTTATTAAAAGCAATAAAACATCTTAGATCCTTAACAAAAAAATTCATAGAAAAATCAAATAGTTATTTTAATAAAAGTTCAATGTGTACCATTGATCTACAATTTTTAATTGAATTTATATATAGATCCCAAAAAAATGTAAAAATAAAATTCAATTTTTAAATATATAAAAATTTATATATACATCCCTAAATTTTTAAATCCTATAATTTAGTCTACAAATTTTTAAAATTTCACACATCAATCCCAACTTGGTTACTAAAATACATATTTATGAATCAAAAATTTAGAATCTATATGTAAATTTTTAAAATTCTATGGATTAAATAGTCATTTAAAAGTTAAAAACCTATGTATGAAGTTATAAAAGTTTGATGACAAAATCATATATTTTAAAAATTTGAAGACTTATGCGTGAATTTAGTTAAAGTTTAAGAACCAATGATTGTGAAAAATATATCTAACATATATAGGAGTAACAAATATTAAAACTCTTTGTCATAGAGCTTTCAATATATGCTCGTGTTTTTCTAAAAATAACAAGCACTCAATTAAGTGCGATATTACATTACTTGCATAAATTTTAATTTTTTTTATTTTCTCAAGACTAAGGTGGTCTTTGGTTCACAAAATGGAATCAGAATGAGAATGAGAATAGGAATGAAAAATAACAATTTTGTTTGGTTTAATCACTGAAATAAAAAAAGAAATCAGTATTACAGTATTTGGTTTACAACTGGAATGGAATGGAAACATTGTATATTATCTTAATACCCATATATTTAGAAAAGTTTAAATAATATCATTTAATTATTATTTTTTGTTACACAAAATATATTATTAAAATTATTATTTTTCTAAATAGGGTTTAGGGTTTTGAGGTTTGGGATTTAGGGTTTAGGATTTTGGGATTTGGAATTTGGGGTTTAGGATTTAGGGTTAAAATTATTATTTTTCTAAATAGGGTTTTGGGATTTGGGGTTTAGAGTTTAGGATTTGGGATTTAGGATTTGAGATTTGAGATTTGGGGTTAAAATTATTATTTTTCTAAATAGGGTTTAGGGTTTGGGGTTTAGGATTATATTTGTGGATTAAAGTTTAGGGTTAAAATTATTATTTTTCTAAATAGGGTTTTGAGATTTAGGATTTGGGATTTAGAGTTATATTTGTGGTTAAGATTTATGGTTAAAATTATTATTTTCTAAATAGGGTTTAGGGATTTGGGATTTGGGATTTAAGGTTTAAGGTTTAAGGCTTAGGGCTTTAGGTTATATTTGGGGTTGGGGTAAAATTAGAAAAAAAAATTGAGATGAGAATGGAATTAGAATTCCTTTAATGGAAGTATGATTCCTTGAGGGAGAAAAAAAAATTCTTATTCCTTTTCTTTTAAGAATAGATTTGATTTGATTCGATTCCTACTTTTTAACTTAACTAAACATAAAATTGGAAAGAATCAATTTTGATTTCATTCAATTACAGTCAACTAAACATAAGGTAAGAGAAATGATATAAAGGGGCAAAGGTGATAGAGCCAACTCTAAAACTTAAATGGGGCACTAAGCCCTAACTAATATATATATGTTAAGTTTATATGAAAACTATCATAAATATATCTAAGATTTTCATCGTTTGTTACATATGTTACTAACATTTTTAAAATATTACAATTATCCTTAAGAGTAACACTATTATATTTGATGTGATATAGTGAGAAAATTAACAAAAATACTTCTAAATTTTCATTTTTTATTATATATACTCCTAACATTTTTAAATTATCAAAGATATCCTTAATATTACCATCATTTATTTTACATGATATGTAAGGGAAAAATTATAATGGGAAAAAGGTTTGAGAGGTCTCATAATTTTTTTAAAATGAACACTTTAATCTCTTACTTTATGAGTTAGGCACTACTAATCCTATTATTATGAAAACTATATGTTTTTAATCCTATAATTTATTAAAATTAAAAAGACACATCTAGTCCATTTAAAGTATTATAAGTGATTACCTATGGTACATAACTTTCATAAATAACGGGATTATAGATGTCAAACTCAAAAATTACAAAAAACTGTTGATTTGTACATAATAATAAGACTAATGTGACTTATTTTTAAAAATTATGGGACATTTGATGACTAATGTAATAATTATGGGACGAAATTGCTTAATATAAATAATTATGGGACCTTTGTTTCTTTGCTTTCAAATTATAATTAAATCCCCAAGTTTGAAAATTTGTCATTGGAATTCTTCAGCTCACACATATTCGATGAAACTCTCTTCTTAAATGCAAAATTCATCTCAACCTCTAACGCAAAATCCATTAGTTCATGCTTTTTTATTGACAATTGAAACCCTACATTCTCTAAGCCACAAAAACTTACATATATTATCTTTAATTTCTTTCCAAGAAATCAAGGATAACACAAGAATAAGTTAACAAAATGTTGAATTTTGATAAAAATAGTAACTTTTCATTTAGGGTTTTATTTTGGATTCGAATCTTTTAATGAGCAAATATTTATATTAATTCATATTAACCTATCAATTTGAACCATATTAGTTTTATCTAAAGTAATAATATTAACTCGTGAATGAAATCTTTATATTTATAAAATCATTTATTTTCTTTTCAATTTTATACATGTTTAACCCAACCTTATTTTTTGTCAAACTCTGTCCGTAATTTGATGTGTTGGTTTCTTTGTTTTTCTTTGTTCAATAAAAAAGAAGATGCAATAATATTTGATAACAAAATAATTAAAATTATAATATTTTTGTCATAGAATTAAACTAAACCAACAAGCTAAGACTAAAAGAAAAAAAGTCAATAGAAAGTGTACTTTTACCATGTATCACAAATAGTAACTTTTTTAATTAGAAATTATGAACTTTATGTTAGGAGTACATGAAAAATGGAAAAACTAGGGTAAGTATTAATATTATTAACAATTTAAGAGTATTAATGACAAATTATAAAATATTGGAGTATATGTGACAAATGATGAAAATTCATGAGTATTTATGACAATTTAGTGCATAAAATCGAAAAACTAATAGTAAGTATTAATACCATTAATAATTTAAGAGTATTAGTGACATATATAAAATGTTGAGAATATTTGTGATCAAATTATAAACATTTGGGGTATATATAACAAAAGATGAAAACTTAAGGACATTTGTGATAATTGTTCTAAGTTTATATACAAACAATATTAAATAAAAATTATAAGAAATAAGTTTGAAAATAAATTTTTTTATTAAAATTATTTTAAAATGTTGTTTTTGTTGTAATTTTATTGGTTCATTGTTCAAAATAATAGATATTATATAAAATTTAACATAAATTAATAAATATACAATCAAATTATTATAAATATTATAAATATATCGTCTAATTTTAACGAATAATAAAAATAACATTCAATTATAATTAGTGGTATAAATATATCATTATGTTATTTTTCGATGATACATTATATTTTTGGTAGTTGATTTGTATTAATAATAAAGAGTCAAATTGTAGATTTGTCACAAATGATAGATTTATACTACTAATAATATTTGGATAACGTTTTTATCATTAGAAAAGATTACATGATATATTTATAACTTTCATGATAATTTAATGGTATATTTATTAGTTCATCAAAGATTTTATAACAAAAATTTGTACTTTTTTTTAAAAAAAATTATATTTTATTCATAAATCATAATATTTATTTAAATCATAGTTTTAGAGGGATATTATTAATCGTTTTAGAAAAAATTGAACAATATAACATGTAAAATTATACAATCATTTAAAATAAGAGAAAATGTTACATACAATAGAATACATATACGTGATAAAATGAAATTATCTTTAACTCTTTATTTAAAAAAAAGATAATAAAAATGAGAATAAAAACAACCATTAATATTAATAAAAAAATGTATAATATGTTAAATGTAAAATTTTTTACAAATGTATAATATCTTTTAACTCTTAATCTCAGGTTGATTTGCCCGTCTAAAGAGCCTATTTGGAACATCTTTTCCTTTTAGTGGAGTGGAAAGTAATTTCAAATAATTTAAAATATTTTGAAGTATATTGATATGAATTGCTTTCAAAAAATTTGAATCGTTATTTGTGATTTATTACTTATTTTATTTTTTAGTGAATTTAATTACATGTTTTTCAATTAAATTAATTATTAAATAATTACTTTAAAATACTATTAATAATTTTATACTAAACACTTTTATTAAACAAGATTTAACCAAACAACTTCATTTAAAATTAATTCTATTTGTTTACATTTTCCTGCTTTCAGTGCCGGGTCATACTTTTGTTCTAGTGAATAACCCTTCCTAGTCGAGTAAGCGAATTTTGGTTTTGCTGAATGCTGACAACAAAAGCTTGTTTTCTTCCTTGTTTTCTGTAATTCGTTTGCAAGGTTACTTTTACAATTTTTATTAATAAAACTAATGGAGGACAATTCAGTGTGACAGAAACTTGAAATATACAATAAATGAACAGTAAAATTATAATGACTCGAGAACTTTCAATGATTATATATAAGAACTTCTTAAAAACAACTAAAGCTAAGCGTAAATAAAAACAATAAAAATATATAAAATAACTTTTAATCTCATAACTATTGATTAAATTTATTTTATATTTTTTTATTTTTTTTATCAATTAAATTTACTAGAAAACCATATAAAATTAAAACATAATATAATAGTTGCGTATCTTGTTTATATTCATCACGTTATATTGACGTGATTGAAATGTTTTTCTTTCTTTATTGCTTTATGATTATCATATGCTATCTTTCTTTGCTTTGTGTTTTTTCATGCTATATCCCTTAACCTTGTTTATATATATTTATATTCTATTGATATGATGTGTTAAAATAAGTACGTGAAAATAATGTAAAAATAATATTATTGATATATTGAAATGAATTGTTTGGGTTGAGTCGCGGATTAAGTTGTTTTTTTAAAACGTTTCATGACTCTGTCCAAACTTATGCAAGCAAATACTGTCTCGTCGTCTTCAGAATAAAACAGTCTAGAATCTTTTTTTTTTGTCTTAGAGTTTCACTACAATAATAAAGTCAAGAATACTTCACCTCTCAAATATTTATGTTGCTCGAAAATCTGAGAAAACAATTTTAAATTTTCTTTTCTTTGATTTTGCTATGAAAAACTGTAGAACTGTTTTTGAGTTGTTAAGTTGTGTTCTAAAACTAAGGGTTATTGCCCTCTATTTATAGTTGAAAAATTATGTGTAACGGTAACATAATTATGAAAATAATAGTCATAAAATAACGGACACATAATTATAAAAATAACGCTTACATAATTATGAAATAATGGTCATAAAAATAATAAAAATATTTTTTATTTAAATTCATTTCCAACAATCCCCCACTTGAATTTTACATAAAAATAGTTTCATCGAGCAATCGATCAATTAAAAGTATAAGATTGTGCATAAGCAAAAGGTGTCTATCGACTTGAACCTTTGCATAGTGTCGATGCTTTAGAATATATTAGAGTAACTCGTATTTTTGAACTCTATCTCTAATAATATTACACACACAATCTTTCTAAGGTGTAGTTCGAAGAGGCAGTGCTTTACGGCCATTCACATGTATCCTAGTTTAGTGAATGTTCTATGTAAAGTTTGCCCAAAATTTACATAGAAAGCGACTACACTTTCACATTCACATAAGTGGGTCTATCAAGAGTACTCTTGTAGCTATGTACTCCATTCCACGTAGAGTATAGAACTCAATAAGAGTTTAATAATTAACTTATTCTACATTGCTTGAGACACGTGTTTCTAATAATATAGAATGAGACTTGTAATATGATTCATCTCGTATCCCGTATTTTGTTATTACCCATTGAACTTATTTATTAGGATCTCTAGTCTATAAGTTGGGTTACCATCATGAGTGACTCTTCATTCTAAGGGCATCGGTCACATTCCTTTCGAGGTTTTTGAAAACCTTTTCTCTTGTTAATTCTTTGGTCAAAAAATCAACCAATTTTTTATCAGTACGTACATGATCTACTCTTACAGCTCCTATAGAGAGAAATTCTCTAATAGTACTGTGTATCTGTCGTCTCTTGCCATTGTAATAACGGTTCTAAATCTTTGCAATAGCCACGGTACTATCGTAGTGGATCAAGACAGTTGGTATCAATCTATCCCATAAAAGGATCTCAACTAATAGACTTCTTAACCAACCTACTTCTTCACTAGTAGTAGCTAGTGCTATCATTTCAATCTTCATCGTAGATTAAGCCAATATTGTCTATTACTTAGACTTCTAAGAAATAGCTCCACCATCAATGCTAAATATATAACTGCTAGTTGCTTTGGAGTCTTCTGATAGAGTGTTCCAATCATCATCGTTGTATCCTTTTAGAACAACGCGAAACTTTTTATAAAGTAATCCAAGGTACATAGTTCTCTTAAGGTATCTCATAACCCTTTCAATAGCATTCCAATGCTCTATACTAGGTCTGCAGGTAAACCTACATAATACTCTTACAACATAAGCTATGTCTGATCTAGTGCAATCAGTAGCATAATGTAAGTTACCAATAATGCTCATATACTCAGTTTGTCTAACACAGTCTACGGTGTTCTTAAACAACTTTACACTAAGATCATAACGAGTACATACAGGTTTACAGTTAAAGTAATTATATTTCTTTAAGATCTCCTCAATGTAATGAGATTGATCTAGAGAAATTCTCTTTTTAGACCTAGTAATCTTTATACCAAGTATTACACTCGCCTCTCCGAGATCTTTCATATCAAAGTTAACACTTAACAAAGTTTTCACATTATTCACAATATGAATACTTGATCCAAAAATAAGCATGTCATCCACATATAAACATATAATAGTGAAAATGCAATTTTCTAATTTATAATAAATGCATTTGTTACTTTCATTTATTTTAAATCCATGTGAGATGACTAGATTATCAAATTCTTCATGCCATTGCTTAGGTGCTTGTTTTAGACCATAAAGGGATTTATCTAGTTTACAAACTTTATTTTCTTGACCTAGGACAACAAAACCTTCAGGTTGGTCCATATAAATTTCTTCTTCAAGTCATCATTTAAGAAAGCAATTTTGACATCCATTTGGTACACTACTAAATCATGGATAGTAGTAAGAGAGAAAAATACACGTATGGAAGTTATTCGTGTGACTGGTGAAAAGGTATCAAGGAAATCTACATTTTCTCTTTGCCTGTACCCTTTGACTACAAGACAAGCTTGGTACTTTTCAATAATACCATCAGGTTTTAATTTTTTCTTTAGTATCCATTTACATCCTATAGTTTTGCAACCATGAGGTAAGTCAACTAAATGACAAGTTCTATTATACTCAAGAGATTCCATTTCATCATTTATAGTTTCTTCCCATAAGTTGGCATCTAAAGAAGATAAGGCTTCATTAAGAGTTTGGGGATCTTCCTCTAAGGTATAAGTATAAAAATCAGACCCAAAATCCTTAAGGGTTCGAGCTCATTTACTTTTCCTAATTTCAGTATTTTAATTCCTCATTTTGTTCAGTAGTTCTAGTTATAGGTAAACTACTAGAAGACGAGCCCCCACTATTTTTCAATTTAAAGGGAAACCTATGTTTATAGAAGTCAATATCATTTGATTCTATAACTACATGATCATTTAAGTCATAGAATTTATAAGCTTTATTATTCACAACATATCCTATGAATAAGCATTCATATGCTCTATTAGAAAGTTTATTTCTTTTAGGATCAAGGATCCTAACATAGGCTAAACAACCCCAAATTTTAAAATAGGTTAAGTTAGGTTTCTTATTTTTCAAAATTTTAGATGGTGAAATTTTTCTAGTAGATTTAGGCACTCTATTTTGCACATAGAAAACAGTTAATAAAATTTCTTCTTGTCAATGGGAAAAAGCACCAGAGTTTAATAAAATTGCAATAACTGATTCATCAAAAGTTCCATTTTTTTGTTCACCTTTACCATTCATTTCAAGAGAATCAGGTGCAGTTTTTTCATGTATGATTCCATGATTTTTTTTTAAATATTGGAATCATATTCAGTGCCTTTATCACTTAGAAATCTTTTTATTTTTCTATTAAGTTGATTTTCAATTTAAATCATAACTATTTTAAACATGTCAAATGCTTCACTTTTATTTTTCATTAGATATACATAAGTATAATCTGAACAGTCATCAATGGAAGTTATAAAATAATGTTTTCCATTTCTTGTTAAGTTTCCATCAAGTTCGCATATGTGAAAGTGTATTAAGTCTAAAGGTTCAGATTTTCTAACCACTAACTTATGTGAAGTTTTGGTTATTTTAGCTTGACTATAAAAGTCACATTTTTCAAAATCATTTAAAGATAGTTTAGGAATTAGTTCTAAGGTAATCATGTTTTTGATTATGCGTTTAACATGACAAAGTCTAGCATGCCAAATATTAAAAGAACTCAACATTCAATTTAAACATGTCATTAGTGGCGTACCTTTTCCCAACAAAAATATTATTTTTAGTTATTGTATATAAATCAGCCTCTATAGTCTGAGTAAATCTAGCTTTGTTAAGAAGATATCTCAAAACTAAGTTCTTTCTAATCTCTGGAGTATGCAGGATATCCTTCAAGATGACAATCTTTCCAGAGGTAAACTTCAATTTCACCTTGCCAGTACCAACAACTTTAGTAGAGTGAGAGTCCAACAACAATTTCTTAACCTCAAACTCAGAATATGACTTGAACATGTCTCGATCATAGAAAACATGTCGAGAAGCACCAATGTCCACCCACCATCCCTCAGATCCACTAAAAAAATTGATTTCAGATATCATAGTAATAAGCTGATCTTCGGTAAGGTTCGCCTAAGGGGAAGGACTATTCCTATTCTGGTAGTTCTTGGCCAAGTGTCCAGGTCTATTGCAACTATAACACATGAATGTGTTATTTTTTAAGGGGGGTTGAGGTCCATTCTAGGAAGGATAATTTATGTTTCTATTTTGGTAGTTATGGTTTTGGTTGTTATTTTGATTCAGAGTTTTTATGTTTCTTCCTTTAGGTTTCAGAATTATAGAGGATGATTTCTTATTGGTAGTATTGTTTGAGACAACAAGTACTTCATCCTTTTGATATTATTTTAATCTTATTCTTCTATTCTTAGACGGGTTATAAGAATTTCTAAAGAAAATTTCTTAGTTTTATATCTAAGTGCATTCTTAAAATATTTTCATGTATAGGGTAATTTATCTATAATAACAGCTACTTGAAATTGTTCATCTAAATTCATACCTTTAGAAGTTATTTCATATGCTACATTTTGCAGTTCATGTGCTATCTTCTACAGTTCTTGTGATTGAGCTTCCACAGATTTTCCATTAATCATTTGGTACTTCATATATCTACTGACAGTATACTTCTTAGTTCCAACTTCCTCAATATCGTACTTATTTTAAAGGACATCCAAAATTTCCCTAGCAGACTTATCATAATTATAATAATCATACAAATCATGAGCTAATCCATTAAGAATACAATTTTTGCATAGAAAATAATTTTTCATCCAGGTGTTAAAATCCTTAGTTGTAGCTTCAGTAGAAGGATCAGACATTGTTGGTTTTTCAATAATAAGAACGAAAGCAACATTTTACATGGTTAAGAAAAATAACAATTTTTGTCTTCATTTTTTAAATTGTAGTTCCTCAAAATGAAATGGTTTGTTGAGATGAGTAGTTAACATTTCAGTAGACATGTCAAATAGAAAACGTCTTAAAATTGTTGGAACAAGTATGTGAATATAATGTAAGAACAATATTACTGATATACTGAAATGAACTACTTGGGTTGAGTCACGGACTAGGTCACTCTTTTTAAGATGTTTCGCGGCTCTACCTAAATTTGTGTAAGTAAACACTGTGTTGTCGTCCCTAGGATAAAACAACCTAGAATCTTTTTTTTTTGTCTCGGAGTTTCACTTCACTAATGAAATCCGAAATACTACACCTCTAAAATATTTATGTTGCTCAGAAATCTGAGAAAACAATTTTGAATTTTCTTTTCTTTGATTTTGCTATGAAAAATCGTAGAATTATTTTTGAGTTGTTAAGTTGTGTTCTAAAACTGAGGCATATTGCCCTCTATTTATAGTTGAAAAATTATGTGTAACGGTCACATAATTATGAAAATAACGATCATAAAATAACGGACACATAATTATGAAAATAACAGTCATAAAATAACAACTACATAATTGTGAAAATAACGGTTACATAATTATGAAATAATGGTCATAAAAATAATAAAAATATTTTTTATTTGAATTCATTTCCAAATTTATTATTAAATTATTTATCTTAATTTGTTTAATATATCTAAATGTTTCTTTCTTCCCGCTTATTTTATTGTATTGTTTTAATTGTTTACATGTTTTTATTATTTGTGAGATTAGAATAATTCCTAAATAGTTAGTATCTATTTTTCATGATTGTGCACAGAGACTCGAACTCTTTCGGTATAACTTATCAAACTTCTAGTTCAATACAATGATGCATTCTAAAACAATTATCATCATTATTCATATTCCTTCCCCTAATGACGGAAAATGGTTTAAATCATGTACATATGATGGGCTAATATCAACATTTAACACATTAAATACTATTGAAGGGCTCATCTCACTGTGTTAAGTTGATGTAATATGTACATAAATATAACATTTAAAATTTATAATTAATATTTCAAATTACATTTAAACCTAATTGACTCACACTATTCAAGTTCTCGTAATAAAAATTGGCAATTATATATATATTCCATCTCATTGTGTTAAACATAAGTATAGCAGTTAAAACTTATTACTGATATTTCAAAGTGCATTTAAATATAATTAACTTACATATTCGTGTTTTCACAATAAAATTGAAGTTTATTTTTAAATAGATTATTATTAATCTTTAATGAGTTAAATAATCATAATAAATATGTGTTTTACCCTAAAATTAAGTTTATTATATTTGTAGTAATCACTGCTATAAAATGTGTCATTTAAGTTATGTAAAGTCAATTTTTAAAGAAAACTAATTTATAATAAATTTAAAGTAATTTTTGATGAATTCATGATATTATATTCTTATTTTGAATTTAATTACATATAGTTCTTTTGTTGGAATAAGTCGAAAATGAATTTTTTTGATGATTTACTAGAAGAATGGACATAACACATGGTTCAAATTATAACATTATAAGAAGAATCAAGAGAAGAATATGATGATCTTGAATAACATAAGAAAACAACATGTTAATTTTTATAATGTTTTAATTTCTCTATTCTTATGTCTATAAAGTTTGAGATATTTGTTTGATGGATGTTTATGTGCTCATGTATATAGGGGAATGAATTATTATATATACCAATTTATTTTTTGACAAACTCTATCTCATCTCTCTTGCCTAGTTTCCTAGTTATTATGTTGGTGATTCTAAGCAAACCAAGCTTCTTCTCCTTGAAATAAAATAAAAATATCATAAAATCTATGACAAAAAAGACATCATTTTATTTGTAATTTAAGTTAAATATATATATATATATATATATATGTATGTATATATTGTATTTTTTGTAATAAATTTACTTCTTAAGTAATTAATTATATTTAATTTTTTAATTATTTGTATTATTTAAACTTTGTTAAATAGATTTTGATTTTTTCTGCTATTATGTGATCGAATACAAGTTTAGTCATCGAATACAAGTTCTTAGTAGAATAGAAAAAGAGTAAAATATGTAATAAAAAAAATTTTAAGTCGGTTCACTGAAACGACTTTAAAACCCGGTTTTATAATAGTGAATATAAGAGGCTTTTTAATATGTATTTCTAGCTATATAAATTTAATATTTGTGTTATGAAAAATTAATTTTGATCAATATAACACAATATGTTGGGTAACTTTTAACATAAAATTGATTGTTTCGGAAAATTTTCAAATGTAGGATTTCACTTAATTTGCATTGTAATCAAACAATACTTTTTAAAATTTCTCAATTTAATATTCATGATAAATATATAGAGCCTCTTCCTTCTTAAAAGGAGAACAATATATGCACAACTAGTGAATTTTTCCAATAATATTTGGTTCTCTTGAACCTTATACTGGATTATATATGAAGTTATGCTAATGTGAAAGAAGAATTACGCTCATTGTATCTAATACACAAATATCTTTTTACCATTCTCTTCGAAATCATTAGACCTATAGCTTAGTTCATTTTACTTTAATAATAAGTTCTTCGAAATAAATAATATAATTGAAAGTTACTCAAAGTTAAGCATATTAGTACGATGATAACATATAAAGATAAAAAACATAAATAATTTTATCATATATAATTTAGTTCATTAGATGTAATTCATCGAGATGATAATCTATAGACCATCAAAATAATCTTTTATCTTATTTTTTTCCGTTGATAGTCAAAATGAAGCATATTTTGTAGCAACTTAAGCTAAAATCATGCCCCTCATCATCGAAATTAATTTTGGATCACGACTTACTTTGGTAATAAAAGCAAGAGATATTTACATTTTCACATTCATAATGCTATCTTAGAAGTTTATACGGGGAATTGTCATGTTTGTTGTGTATATTACTATTTTAGGAGAACATTTATGATGCGATAAATATCTTAAATATCAATAAATAATATATCGAATATATTTGATTCATGATCATTCTAATATGTGATTGGTTTTTGTAAGGACTATGAGTGTTGTATATTTTCGTGGATAAAATATTTATCTGTAAATTTGTTTTTATGTCTACTATCAAGTCTATCAAGAAAAGCCAAATAAATGCTCGAGTTCCAGATAATTGTACTTCGGGTATATCTTTGATAACTACGACACATAGGATTATATTTATGCATTTAATATCACATGCTTATAAATCTAAAATTATTTTTAGTGTTAAAATATGGAATAAGATATGTGATTAACGAAAACCGGCATCGCCGATCTTGCCAATACTTTGGTTTTATATTTATAAAACTCTCGCAAGTGCACGAATCATTTTGTAGAAAATGATAAGTATACTCCTAAGGTCGATCTAAGGAAGCAATGTATGTGGTTTTTAATTTATTATTCAAACTTTTAAAAACGAAATTAAATCCTAAACATCTTGTCACGATATTTTGGGTTTTGTGTTTTTAATCTACTTACATAAAAATAAACATAGATTCAATAAATATTTATGCAAATTTTATCTTTTATAAATAGTGGAGTATTTATGGATATAATAACTAAGTTAATTATGCTTGCTCATATTATTTAGGTTATTAAAGATATGAATTGATATTTATTGATTCTCCCTTTTTTGTATGAATACCACCTTTGGTAGGGTTAGATATTCTTTGTTAACTAAACAAATCAATTAACACATATGGGTGGGGTTGATAACTAATTTGGTTAATTAAATTAATTCCTTGTTCTAAGAGATTGAAAATGAACCATTTAAATGCCACCTTTGGTGGGGTTAGACAGTTTAAACTTTATTCAAGGTGTCCAAATTAAACCTAAGAATTTAGTTATCCGAGTACTAACTTTCAAGTTTTAAACCACTAACAAAAGCGTGTTGTCAAATACATTTTCAGATAATAATTCTTATAAAAACTTTTGAAATAGAGCTTCAGCAACTACGAGGCGATTGTACCAACAAATAAAGAGCACTACTCTAAATCGATAGGATAACTAAACCTTAAAATCTAATTTTGATTTAAGTTTGTAATGAAAAATAATATATTTCTCTCTAACATTCTTAATATAAAATCTTGAATAAAAATAAAATCAATTCATTTTAGAGATTTTTACCTATTTAATATTTCGTAAGCATAACAACGTTATTATTATATCATTTTTACAAGCAATTTAGCACAATTAAATTTAATCGTAGACAAATTAAATATAACATGTAAGAATAAAGCATAAAAAATAATCGCAAAGAAAATAAAATCCTTATACAGATTGATGCCATTCCGTTTGCTAGAAAACCTCCAAACGGAATTTGCACTCCCATTTATTGAATCAAAAGCTAATAAATTACAAAAATATAAATAGTTCTTCCCAAAAAGGGAAGAACTCTAAAACTAAGAGAAACTAGCTAAAACATAAGAAAAACTAGCTAAAACATAAGAAAAACTAAAAAAAAACTAAAAACTAAGAAATGGAGAGAAAGAAAGAAAGAGAGAAGTGTGTTTTGAAGTGAAGGAAGAAGGGTATTTATAGGTGAGAATGGAGAGAAAAAGTGGGTGAAAAAATGTTAAAAAATGGTGAAAACGCCGTGAAAGGCACATGGTGAGGTCATTGATGACGTCGGCATGACGTCACGACTGCACGTGAAAAATGGGGCGAAATGGCGGCCGGCGCACGCGAGTGGGGCAAGTAGGCGCGCGTGAACAATGACAACGGCCCTGCGGGCGCTGCTGGACCGAGAAGCTGAGGAAGGTGCTTGCGCGCGGATGCACGCGGACGTTGGCCGTGCTGCGCACGCAGCTCGACGCGGCTGGGCGCTAGCGCGCGCGGGATGGGCTGCTCCGGGCGCAATTTTGTCCCTTTTGACATTTTTGACCTTTTCGACCCATTTTGTCCAATTTTTCCATATTTGTTGACCTTTATCCATTTATTTATTGATATATTTGTGATGTATTGCTTCAAGTATTCCTCTTTGAGTCTTTAAATTGCGTTTTTAAGCCAAAATACCTAAAAAACAATAAAAATACCCGTGATTCTGAAAAAGACAAATTTATATAAATATATGATAAAACATATAAATATATATATTTTTAATCAATTAATGAGCATAAAATCAAGGTAATCTGAGTGCTATTTGAGCACTCATCACAACTCTAAACGCCTGCTAGTCCCTTAGCAAGAGAAGCGATAAAAAATAAAAATTAAATTATCCTAAGTCACTTCCGTGGATTGACACGGTTGCATTTAGCCTATGCAACAAGCCTTTAAACCCCTAGGTTGCCCTAGTGGACGAGTTTGAGTCTCGTGAGGGTTTTCAGTAATGATACCCACAAACATTGAACTAAATGTAAAAATCAAAAGAAACAATAAAAATAAACAACTTAAAAATTAAATTTACAACAAAATCACAAATTAACAACATCTCACAAAAATGTCTCATACTTTTTAATCTCCTTTATGATCATAATTAAAATCTCAAGCATAAGTTATTTTAATCTCTTTAAACAATCATGATTTATTATAATAATTATTCGAAAATCATTTTCATATTTCATGTCAAAAATGTATCAATTTAATTTCACCCAATTTCAATGTCATGAATAAGAATTCGCTTCGACTCTATTCCTCACAAGTCAATACTCTCAAAACACTGAATCCTATGGGTTCAAACACTCATACTATTTTATATGCAAAAGAGTTGATGTATAGAAATGAACTAATATGTTCGCATATGTATAAAGAATAAAGGCTCAAAGTGTTATTTTAACATTGATCTCATGAAAGGAATTAAATGTATAAATTATAAAGATATCATATATAAAAATTATTTTCAAGCATAAATCAAACTCATTAAGAAAGAATTTCAAGATATATGCCTTTTACAAATGAATAGAGTGCAATGACTTTTTAGGGAATTATTTCCTATATCTTTCTTTTGTAATTAACTTTTACTCACAACTTTGTAAGCAATGTGGGTTATAGTATGTAGATTATACTATATATTCTTTATCTCTCTATTTTTTCTGAAGATATTTCTCAATATATGTATTTTAGAGAGTCAACCCAATGCAGATTGTACATTTTTTTTTTGGATTTGGTGTTGGTTAATTTTGTGGCTTTTTCTCGTTTGATCTTGGTTTAGGTAACCCCATATATGTCTTTTTTGTAGCGATCATTATGAGCGAGATATACATATACTATCAATTTCTACTCAAATCATTTAATCTAAGCAAAAATAATAAAAAATATGTGATACTCTATTAAGATGAGAAAAAAATTCATACATTCAACGCTAATACCCATATAGAATCATCTAAAAATTTGAAGAAATAAGAAATGTGTTTTGGGAGTAGAAAAAATATATATTTCACTCTGAATAAAGAAATTGCCCAAATTATATCTCACAAAGTGTAGTCTCACTAAAAAATTCATAAACACCGATTTTGGGTTTAATATAATTTCTACATCTTATCAAGAAATACTAGTTATGACAAAAACTAACTAATTATAAAAAATAATTACAAAATATTTCATGATATGTTTTCAAAAATTAATCTAACAGTACAAGAGACTTAACTATTTACTTAAATTTGATTTAAAGAAATGATAATTTTTGTTAGAATTTTTTTTTTCAAAAATTACTAAATCACACAAAATAGAAATAAAACCAATCACACAAAATAGAAATAAAACCAATCACACAAAAAATGAAAAAGTATATTTTTTATTTTTTAAATTTTTTATTTTTAAATTGTTAAAACTTTTTTTTTAATTAAGCATGGTAATTTTCACCACCCCCAACCTAGAACTTACATTGTCCTCAATGTAACAACTATAAATTAAAGATAAAGAGAAAAGAGAAGAAAGATTACCTATTTCCTGAGAATGTGCAAGTAGTAATGGAAAATGGAGGTGCATCCATCATATTCATCATTAAAGTGTATACAGACAAATCGCTGTGAACTTCTAATATCTCAACAAATATTTTTCGTTTTAAAAATTTAAAAATTATTCACATGTAATTAAAATTAAATAATTAAGTAAATAAAAGAAATAAAAGAAAATTACCTAAAATGATGGGTTGCCTCTATCCGGTTAGTTTTAACGTCTTAGCAAGACGAACTAGATTGTATTTTAAGTAAACTCAATGTCCCCTCATCATTGAGTCAATCAAACCTTCAGGTAAGACAAGGTTGTCTACCTATACTTTTTCAGTCATGCCCTATTGATTTTCAAATTTCTTTTTGTACTTAAAACTAGAGGCATACTTTGAGTTTTAGATAACCAACATCTAGGTACAAATCAAATAATTAAAGCATAAAAACACAATTGTACCTAGATTAAACAAAGCAACTAACTCCTTAGATTATAATTAAAACTTTCAAATTTTTGAGGTAGTTTCAGAATTTATGTTTTTTTTCAAGAAAAAAAAATAACATAATCAGTATTAACCAAGAGTGCTCCCAGGAAAGAATGGTGGTGCAAAGAATCCTTAAAAACCATCCTCTTAAACAGAACAACGTTCCCAGGAAAGACTAGTGGCACAAAGGCTTCCAAGAACTACCAGACCTGACTCCTTAGATCTTTACTTTTCATGTTATTAAGTTAAGTTAAATAAAAATTTAAGTTAATGAAAATATAAGTTAATTAAGTTTAAAGAAAAGGTTAATTAAGTTAAGTGAATTTAAAAAAATCTAAGTTAATTAAGTTAGTAAAAAAAAAGTTAATTAAGCTAAGTGAAGTAAAAAAAAATCTAAGTTAACTAAGTTAAGTGAAAAAAAGAGTTAATTAAGTTAATTGAAGTAAAAAAATCAATGTTAATTAAGTTAAGTGAAGTAAAAAAAAAGTTAATTAAGTTAATGAAAATTTAAGTAAAAACCTAAGTTAATGTTAAAAACAATCTAAGTTAATTAAGTTAGTAAAAAAAAACTAAGTTAAGTAAGTTAAATAAAAATTAAGAAGAAAAAAAAATAGCTCAAGAAAGAAAAATAAAAAATAATAAAATAAAATAAAATTGAAAAAGTTAAAAGAAAAGAAAATAAAAAAAAAATTAAAATTATGATTTAAAATAAATAAAAAAATAGTAAAAATTAAACTCAAAAAATTAAAATTTTGGTTTTTTTTATTTGTTTGTTTTATTTTTTTAAATAAAATTTTTGAAAATTTTTTTTTTACTATTCATGAACGGTAAAACTTTTTTTTATTTTAATTCAAATTTTAAATTTTTAAATTATTTTATTATTCACGCTAAAAAAGTTTTTATTTTTTTATTTTTACTATTCATTAACGGTAAAAACTTTTTACTTCAAATTTCAAATTTCTAAATTATTGTACTATTCACGCTACAATTTTTTTTATTTTTTTTTAATTTTTTTTTTAAGTTTTTAAATTTTTTAAATTTTTTAAATTTTTTTAAAATTTTTTAAATTTTATTTTAAATTTTTTTATTTATTTTAAATTTTTTTTATTATTTCTTATGAAATTTGATTAAATGTTTTATTTTTTTTTATTTTTTTACAAAAACAAAAAAAAATCACAATTATTTACAGCACAAAAATATTTTTAAAATTTTGATAAATAAATTAAAAACGCTATTCCTTCCCCGGCATCGACGATCCTGCTAATACTTTGGTTTTATATTTATAAAATTCTCATGAAGTGCAATCATTTTAGTAGAAAATGATAAGTATACTTTCACAGTCCGATCTAAGGAAGGAATGTATGTGGTTTTTAATTTATTATTCAAACTTTTAAAAACGAAATTAAATCCTCAATATCCTGTCACGATATTTTGGGTTTTGTGTTTTTAATCTACTTACATAAAAATAAACATAGATTCAATAAATATTTATGCAAATTTTATCTTTTATAAATAGTTGAGTATTTATGGATATAATAACTAAGTTAATTATGCTTGCTCATATTATTTAGGTTATTAAAGATATGAATTGATATTTATTGATTCTCCCTTTTTTGTATGAATACGCGCTTTGGTGGGTTAGATATTCTTTGTTAACTAAACAAATCAATTAACACTATGGGTGGGGTTGATAACTAATTTGGTTAATTAAATTAATTCTGTTACAGAGATTGAAAATGAACTATTTAAATGCCACCTTTGGTGAAGTTGAAACAGCTTTAAACTTTATTCAGTTATTCCAAATTAAACCTAAGAATTTAGTTATCCGAGTACTAACTTTAAGTTTTAAGAACCATTCTTTAAAACGTTGTCAATACATTTTGAGATAATAATTTATAAAACTTTTGAAATAGAAGCCACTCTAACTAAAGCGATTGTACCAAAAAATAAAAGAGAACTACTCTAAATCGATCGGATAACTAAACCTTAAAATCTAATTTTGATTTAAGTTTGTAATGAAAAATAATATATTTCTCTAACATTCTTAATATAAAATCTTGAATAAAAATAAAATCAATTCATTTTAGAGATTTTTACCTATTTAATATTTCGCAAGCATAATAACGTTATTATTATATCATTTTTTACAAACAATAAGACAATTAAATTTAATGGAGACAAATTAAATATAACATGTAAGAATAAAGTATAAAAAATAATCAGAAAGAAAATAAAATCCTTACAAAGATGCTTGATGCCATTCCCAAGTTCTTCAGAAAACCTCCGAATGGAATTTGCACTCCCATTTATTGAATCAAAAAGCCTAATAAATTACAAAACATAAATAGTTCTTCCCAAAAATGGAAGAATTCTAAAACTAAGAGAAACTAGCTAAAACATAAGAAAAACTAGATAAAACATAAGAAAAACTAAAAAAAAAAACTAAAAAAAAAGAAATGAAAAGAAAGAAAGAAAAGAGAAGTGCTGCTTTGAGGTGTGGTTTGAAGTGAAGGGAAGGGGGGTATTTATAGGTGAGAACGGAGAGAAAAAGTGGGTGAAAAAATGTTAAAAAATGGTGAAAACGCAGCAAGGCACATGGGTGAGGTCATTGATGACGTTAGCATGACGTAGAAGCGGTACCGCGTGAAAAATGGGGCGAAATGACACGGCGCGCGGCATGAGGCGTCTGCGCGCAGTTACAGCGCCGCAATGCGTGAACAGTGACAACGCGTATGCGCGGCCGCGAGCTGGAAGGCACGCTGCGACGTTGTCGCCGTCTGCCAGTATCAGCCTTATTTCTGCGTAGCGGACGGGCCGCCCGGTACGATTTTCTCCTTTTTGACATTTTTGACCTTTTCGACCCATTTTGTCCAATTTTTCCATATTTGTTGACATTTCCCCATTTATTTATTGATATATTTGTGATGTATTGCTTCAAGTATTCCTCTTTGAGTCTTTAAATTGCGTTTTTAAGCCAAAATACCTGAAAAACAATAAAAATACCCGTGATTCCGAAAAAGACAAATTTATATAAATATATGATAAAACATATAAATATATATATTTTTAATCAATTAATGAGCATAAAATCATAGTAATTTTAGTGTTTTTTGAGCACTCATCAATATGCTAAAAGATATTAAATAATATATACTCTAAAATAAGATATGTTAAAAGATATTATATAAGATATATATACTCTAAAATAAGATATGCTAAAAGAGATTAGATAATATATATACTTTAAATTATATTTGAAATCCTTATCATAAAAGATAGCATAAAATCTATTTTAAAATAAATCTATTTTAAATGAGAGTTATTTTAATTAATGAGACTTATTAATCTTATTTGTAATAGAAAACATATTTATCAATTACATAGGATTAAGGGGGTTTTAATTTTTCCTATAAATAAAACTCATTGCTCATTGTTTCAATGAACCACACAAGAATATTATTTTAATCTTCTTAATTTCTCTCTCTTGTTTTGCATATATAAGATCATAATTCTTTAAGTTTCTTTATTTAGTTAATCTATTAAATATTAGTGGTTATGTTTGATTGATTAATAAGCCTAATTATTTTATGATATTTTGATAATATGTTCTTATGGCTTCTTCTTTATTTTTGTTCTTAAATTGTTATATCAAATAATTATTTTTGTCATATTATAATTATTTGATTTGATTATTAATCTTTAAAGAAGTTATTTTTATTGAACTTGTATTTGATATTTTTGCTCTAGGATTTGCTAGTTGATTTAATTTAAATGACATATGTTTTGAATAATCTAGTTAGGATTATTCATTATTAAATCTGTTCTAGAACACACACTGACACTTGTGTTTTTGTACCAACTATTTTGCAATTACTTTAAGAACATATGTGATTGGCGGAAAGCTTATTGAAACGTTGGTCTGGAAACCGGTCACGCTAATATTGGAAATTGTGAAAACAGAGTAGAGGCTCGTAAGTAAAGTACATTGGGGTAGTATCCTAGGGAGGGTAGCATAAGACCGAGTTTGTACTTAAACATTTGATTTTCATAATGGAAAGTTAGGTGGTCCGGTGGACCGGTGGTTTTCCTCTTAGGCCATGGTTGTGACCTAGGTTGTTTTCACCTAAAAATATCGTGTGTTACTATTTTATTTCCACATTTATATTTACACACGATTACATACCTAGCTAATTTGTTTAGATTATTAAATTATAAATTAATAAAAATTAAAAATAACCTATTCACCCTATAGGTTAATTAGGTCCATAATTTATAAACTTTCAGGTTTTCTTCGATAAAAAATTAATTTCTTTAATAACTATAAAATATGACCAGTAGGATCCACACATATATATATATTAAGTTCTAAAAATTACCTTTCAAATAGAAATTATTATAAATGAATATAGTCATTTTAATTACATTATAACCATGATATTTATTATTCACTTCAACAATAATTTTCTCTCAATAAAATCATTTGAGAGACCATTATCAGGTTCCATATTTGATGAAAATCATAAACACATAATTAGAGTAATTAAGGAATTATCCTTTTAAAATCACATGACATTTTTCAATACAATAATCTTTACTTGCAATCCTTGTGGGATATGTTTAATTTTCTCATTTGACATATTTTTAAATTATGATTGCTAGTCAAAATTATATGAATTTCTAGTCATTTGAAAACTTTTCATGTTTTTTGCAAAATTAGACATAGCATAATCTCTGAGATTAAAAATTTAATAGTATTTATCACTTCAGGAAATAATATTTGATATTTGATTCTTGTGATGCTCTGTATATATTTAGATTCTTTAGAAGCATAATTAATGAATAAATTTATTAATGATAATATTAATAAAAATAATAAAAGATAAAATTTTAATTTTTTAATATCTTAATTAGTATTTGAATTAACAATAATATTGATCTCATTTTAAGACAATTAATAGTTAATTTTATTATCATAATAATTAATTTAACATAATGGGAAAAAAGATTTTATTGATAGATTGGAATAAATATCAATTTTTTTGGGTGGTAGTGGGACCTTGTAACTTGTTTACAAATTAGATATCGATGTTTATTACAAACAGAGATTGGGATAAATAAAACTTTTAGTGGTATGTCGAGATAAATAATAATTTTAATGGAATTGAGATGTTGTGATAGTTTTACAAATTCCATAGTATATTTTTAATATATGTACAAAATATTTTCAACTTTTTTAATCAAAACATAAAATTAAGCAAAATATTTTAAATTTTAGATGTGATGTATAATAGATAGAAAAATAAAAGAAATAATAGTTGAATGAGGAGGTAGACAAAATTTAAAAATAATCAGATAAGATGGAAAAATAAAAAAGAAGATAAATAATTAATTGATAATAATTAATTAGGAAATAAATTGATACAATATTAGATCATATTTAAATAAATTGAAATAACAAACTAGATAAATATAAATTAATTAATAAACTTTTAAAAAAAATAATCTTAATAGTGAATTATAAATATAAAATATAAAAATAAATAAATAATATCTTAAAAGTAATAATTACAATCTACATAATTAATTTAAATAATTAACTATGTCATCTATTTTATATGAAAATGGTTACATTTATTCTTATTTATGCTAGTAATTATTTAAAAGAAAATTTTTCATTTTAAAAAATTATATATTTTTTGTTTCATTATTTCATATAAGAGGTATTTATATAATAAAATTATTATTAAAAAAATTTATCTATAATACAAAGCAAAAAAATATATAATTTTTTAAATGGGAAATTTTAAAAAATACTTTGTTTTATATACAGTTAAAATTATTACAACAAAAAAATACTTTGTACTATATACAGTTAATAATTTTTTAAGAGCAACTATAGCTTTTAAAAATACTTTTTTATTATTATCTCCTCGATAAAAGTGTATTTATCTTACGTGATGTCATGTATAAAGAAACTTTAATAAAATTTAGCAAAAATTATAAATAAGTGAATTTAATATTATCTCAGGCAAAATCCAGAAACCAAATCAAGTAACGAGAAACGACAAGAATATATGCATCATCTGCTACAAACTAATTATAACGAGGAAAAATACTAAATTTTCTATAATTATTTTAAAAGTAATATTTAGATATTATAATTATTTTTATCTTATTATTATTAAAAAATACTTACAAATAATTATTTTTTAATTATAATTTATTTAAGTTATAACAATCTTTACTTAATATAATTAAAAAAATTAAAAAATTAAATAAAAATTATAGCCGTTGTTTATAAGAATAGAATTAAATTATTATAAAAAATACAAAATATATTATTTTTAAAATCAATAAAAGATATTGATTTATTTATTATAATAATTAAAAACAATAAAATAATAATTATCAATTGAGGTGTTAGCATTGGGTACTTAATCATGCTTTCAAAAGTAATATGTTACATTATTCCATCCTATTATATCCCATCGGAAACCACACGTCGCATAATCCCACCACATCCCATCCTAAAAATTAGATAATAATATATACATGGCGTGTTTTATAATAAAATATAGATAATAGTATGATATATAATTAAAATTAAAATTTGTCACAAAATTTATTAACTGCACACTTATATTTATAATAATAATAATTAAAATTTTTTGTGGAAACAATTACACGAAAATTAATTATTATTTCAATTCAAATAGATAATCAAAAAATGTCAAATCATGTAATATTTTTGCTAAATGTATATCAATTCAGTCAAGTAAATCTTATAATGTGAATTAAGTAATTAATACAACGTAAGCACAAAACGATATGTAATTCAATACATAACAAAAATAACTAACAGTTACAACAATAACAACCCATAGAATACACTACTGATGGTGTGCATTATAAGTTCCTGTCCACACTATCAACATGAATATATAATAAATTATACGCACCTTGTGATACATGCATACATAAAGAAAAGTTAAAAGGATTTTCAATCACTTTAGGATGTCGTATATGGAAACATATTCGATAAATGATGATTGTATTTTCATAGCATGTAATCAAACAAACATAACAAACCCTAATAAATAGTCTGATACCTGGTATTTTTCCAAAATAAGGATATACAAACTCTTTAGAGACTCACACTTAACATGTATGCAGATAAAAGGTAGATTATACTAACATACAATCTAAACATGCATGTCTACTAAGAAGGAGCCAAGACCCAATACACAATTAGGTTAACGAGATGTTTACTCCTTAGGGACTAAACCAAACCTCACAAACAATGGAGATGAAAACACCTTATAGATAATCACATCTATAGTATTAATAAATACAGATAAGCATTATAATAAGGTAGTAGATATAGAATTCAGTAAATAGAAAGCATGTGATAAATATTAAAAGTTTTTTAATCAGAGTTTAAACTTAAGTATATATATACATACACTATTTAAACTCTGGTTATACTAACCACACATTTAAGCATGCATAACACCAGATATAATGAGGTAAACCCATATAAAAATCCTATCTATATAATAATAATTCTCGGATTGCTTAAGGTAATCACTTAGCAGCAAATAATTCACCAATCAATATAATAGTTACAACTTTGAAAGAAATAAAACCAATATTACTCTATCAATTGGAACCTCTGTCCTAACTACATATTGTTGTTCTTGCTTATTGTATCCATAACAACATGGTTTGACACATGAACCTAACTTTCCTCCAAAGCCCACACCAACCAATTTGGTGTAATCAATAACTACATATTAGTAACCAAAAGTATGACAACTCCTAATCTTGAGGACTACCCTCAAACTCAAACAACCTATCTCTTATTGCACACAACATGAGATATGAAAATTCAATGCATTTAACTTAATTTACTCTCATAATAAGGTTCTCACAAATAAACACTTGCATCTAAGCAACTCCTGGCTGACACACGGCTTACATACAATACACTTGCAAACATCTTCTCGAGTATTCACTACTTACAAGCATGATTTTTCTCACACAGTCACGAATCACTAATACCGAACAACACTCAAGGTATTAGTAATCCAACAACAGAAAAATGAGTAGTTAATTTGATATAGTTTTGCTACATTTTATGGATACCAAATAAGAAGAAATTGGGAATATTTATAGAACTCAAATTTTTCACCTTGCCAGTTAATTCCCCAGCCACTTTCTCAACCACCTCGTCAAGAGTGATAGCAAGGTGCTAAAAAGTAATTTTTTTGTTCCAAAAATTGTCGAGTACTTTTCATAAATTGCCACATCCAAAATGAAACAAAAATACGAGCAAAAACATCGACGAGTGAGCGTGTATACTACTAAAATTAATCAATTGTTATGTGTAAACATGTTCGCATACAAAGTATTCCTATCTATGCGCGTATGTGTATTACTGATCTACAGTAACTAACCTTACATAGAAGATGATAAAATACTAAGTAAAATAAAATAAATACATTATTTTGCACATGGGAAACCAACACACAGACACACGTATAATGAGACTTATAATATCCCCATTTGGCTTTCTGTGTCAAAATAATGCACAACTAAATACATACTTACATCTATCAAAAGATGATCATGATGATGACCAAAAGATGTTTATTCCCATAAATAAAACATTGATGCACACTTAAACCAAGTACATCCAACTTGTTCATTTCATCCATCTCTATGTAACATCTTATTTACTTTATCACTCTAAGACACGAGGATCTCAACACCACTACACACAACACAATTGAAGCAATAAGACTTCACTCTACACTTACAACCTATACACACGAAACAAAACACATGCCCATAAACATATCATGCAAAAATAGTGTGTAGTTTAAACATATATTATCATGTCACCCCTACACATGTAAATATCGATAGACTAAGCACAATCAACATGAACATAAGTACGTAGACTCCCCCTTAATATATGCAACATTCCCCCTTAATAAATGCATATCAAATAACCATGATGTAGAACAAAATAAACTCACCATTCTATGCAGTAGCTAGCATTTTAACAAACAAATAAACATAATGCATAAGCACACACAAGCTGTGCACACTTCTCCCCCCTTTTGATATGGAAAGTCGAAGCAACTACACACAAAATATGCAATATAACACACCTCTATATGAAGAAGGAAAGATAAACAAAAATGCAATAATCCCAACACTAATGTAATACAATAGAAAAGATTAGAGTAAACACAAACAAAAGTAACACATGTAGTTAAGTAAAAAAGACAAAGAATAACACTGAGACAATATCTAGGTAAAAACATGTAACAAAACACAACCTGAATGCATAAACAAATAAAGAGTAATGCATACAGAAAAACATCTCCCTAATGCAATACATAGCACGAAACCCCATGTCTATAGGTGTTGTGAGAGGGTATAATGAGCTTTGCAATGTGATGACTCTCTGAAAGTAGAGTCATCGGTGTACTTTTTGTTTAATATTTACTTGATTTAGTTAATAAGTAATAATTTTGGGGTTTAAAATATTAAAACTTTATAGTAAAAAGAGATGAAAATATATTTTTTGGGATTGTTTTGGATTTTTTATGAATTTTTTAATGTAGGACAAATGAAAAGACTCCATATGAATGGCATACAAGCAATGGAATTGATCAGGTTTACCACATGTCATTACCTGATTTATCCATTCATCTGACCAGGGCACCATGCAATCCGTAACTATAAATCATAACACACCACGTGGTGCTAACTCAATACACGTTAATTGTGATCAGTCCATTTCTCCATGCGTCGCACGCTAATTTGTCCAATGAATCTCTAATGCCACATGTCACCACTATATTGGACAACGTTGTTAATTTTTCTTTTTTTATCTCAATCCTTGATCTGAAGTTGATTTAACAATCTAGATTTCACTTAAGCATATTTTAACCCCCTAATTGCCTCATAAACCCTAAAAAGTCAAAAATTACATATTTTTAATCAATTTTTGGAGTTAAGAAGAGAAAAAAATACAAAAAATTTAAAAGGAGATAAAATTTTGGTGGAGATTAAAGAGCATATTGGTGCTACAATTCAAGGGATTGAATGTATTTATTTTTTCTTCTCCTTTCATTATCAATTCTTATGTCTTCCTTTATGAAAAACATGAGTTTTATGAACTAAATTATATCTAGCTAATTTATTGATCTATGAGGCTTATGAACTCAAATGTTACCATATGATGATTTAATATTTTATCACAATTATGGTTTCAATTTAATTATATTATTTAATTTGATTTTTATGTTATTAATTGTTTGACCAATAATTGATCTAGAAAATTAAATAGATTTGAGAGAGTTATTTAATTATTTATTTTGATTAAATAACATGTATAGTTTCTAGGTAGAGATGTATGATTCTTGTGTATGTAATCCATAATTAATAAACTTAATGAGTAGTATGCAATTTAATTGACATGAGAGTGTAATTAGGTTAATTACTATATGATGTGTAGTTTACTTGAGAGATAAATACATGCTAGGTTAAATTCAATTGATCACGTAATTGATTGATAATTATATTGAGAGGATTTTAGTGATTCACATGTTTAGAAAATTAGAGGATTAAGTATTACTAGATATTTTCTCATATATCTTTTTAGCTATCAAATCTAATTTAATTTATTATTGCTCTTTATTTTTTGTTCTTTTGATTTTGTTTTTTTAAGATATAAAAAACACAAAAAAATTGATTTTTATTTTTAGTTTTAAAAATTAGTTTTTAATAACATAATTTTCAAGAAAACAATATTTTTTTATCATTGTATTACTCATTACAATATGTATACTTGCGTATTTATTACACACAATTGTGTTGAAGTAAGTTTTTGGCACCATTGTCGGAGAATTATAAACGTTATAAATTAATATTTATTTTATTTTAATTATTTTAATTATTTATTTTTCATAACTTTAATTTTAATTTTAATTTATCTATTTAGTTATTTATTTTAAATTTTAACATTTCCTTTAGTCTATTAGAATTATAAGCAATAGAAATAAACTTTTAATTTTATTTAATTTTTGTAATTTTAATTTTTGTTTTAATTTATTTAGTTATTTATTTATCTATTTTTTTGACATCTCCTTTAGTCTATTAAAAATACATTTGGTTTTATTACATGAGTAGAGTTTGTAATGGAGAAGTTTTACCTTTGATACCAAAATTTAGTGAATTTGTAGATCGATAAGAAAACAAGTTGTTACCCAAGTGAAAAAATGACTAATCTATTAGAAATAAACAACATCAAGCTAAATTTAAACAATTAGATTCTTTTAATGGATGATGAATATACATTACCTATGTTGGAAGGGCTAAATCCAAGTATTACAAGGGAAAACATTCAAGTTGGTTAGTTTGAACTAAAGCTAGTGATGTTTTAAATGCTACAAATAGTTGGACAATTCAACGGATTACCAATAAGGGATTCTCATTTACCTCTCAACTTGTTTATTGAAGTTGGAGATTAATTTAAATTTAGTGGTGTGATCGAGGAAGCATTTAGGCTTAAATTATTTCCTTACTCTTTGAGAGACCAAACTCAAGCTTGGTTTAACTCTATGCCACCTGATTTTATTACAACTTAGAATGATTTGGTGGAAAATTCTTGATGAAATATTTCCCACCAATAAAGAATGACAAGCTTAGGAATGATATTGTGTTCCACCAACAATATGAAATGGAATCTTTATATGAAGCATGAGAAAGATTTAAAGAATTTCCAAGGAAGTGTCCTCACTATGATATCCCTCATTGGGTCCAAATGGATACTTTTTACAATGGTCTCAATACTCAAACAAAAACCATTATCGATGTATCTTATAATAGAGATCTGCTAGCCAAATTTTACAATTAAGTTTATGGTTTACTCGAGAAAATGGCTAGAAATAATTATCAATGGCCAATAGACAAAATGACAACCATAAGAAGAGTAGTTGAAGGGCATGAGGTAAATGATATCACGATACTTACAACTCAAGTATCATATTTGGTGAATCTTTTGAAGGCTCCAAACTCGCCAACGAGTATAAACGAGGTCCAAGATTCAGAGATGCCCTCTTTTTTTTGTGATGGAGCTCATTTTTTGTTGTTGATAATTTTCCAAATAATCTTGAATTAGCATTCTATGTAGGTAATGTGAATCGAAACAATAATCCATATTCGAATACATGTAACATAAGATGGAAACAACATCCAATTTTCTCTTGTAATAACAACAATCAAGGTGGTAATTAATTCAACTATCAATCATTTTCACCACTTGATTTTCAACAACCACAATAATCACAAGCCCAAGAAAAGAAGCCATATAATAGGGACAATACAAATGCTTTAATGGGATGATGAAATACTTCATCCAATCAGTAAACTCAAAAGTTTTCACTTAAAAGGTTTCAGTTTAGAATTTAGAGACCCAAATAGGATAACTTGCTCAAGCCATAAGTCAAACGCCTCAAGATAATCTTCTAAGTGATACAATCATAAACCCAAGAAGAGAAGGTAAGGAGCATTGAAATGCCATAGCCTTAAGTAGTGATAAAACTTTAGAGGAGGAACATGAGACTCAAAGGGATGAGGAGGAACATAAGACTTAAAAGGATGAGGAGGAACAAGAAGCTAAAAGGGATGAGGAGGGACAAATGGATAAATAGAACATTGGAAAGGAAATAATCCAACCAAAGAAAATCAACCTCTACAAACCCACCATTCCTTCCCTACAAAACTACAAAAGCAAAAGTTAGACACGAAGTTTTCAAAATTATTTGATTTGTTCAAGAAGATGATAAGCATACCATTTATAGATATACTTGAACAAATGATTTCTTATGTTAAATTTCTAAAGGATATATTGCCTAAGAAAAAGTGGCTTGGAGATAATGAAACAATGACCTTATTTGAAGGTTGTAGTGCTATCCTTGCTAGAAAACTACTCCAAAAATTGAAGATCTGGGTAGCTTCAACATTCCTTTCACAATTGGGAACATGAACTTTGAGAAAATGCTATGTGACTTAGGTTCAAAAATTAACCTTTTTCCATTATTGATCTTCAAGTGATGCCGAAAATACATAAATTAGATGAGCTACGATGGAATGCTTATAAGAATGCCAAAAAGTACAAAAAGAAAATAAAAATATGGCATAATAAGAGAATTGGGCACTTCATTTAAACCAGAATATAAAGTATTATTGAATAAATTAAGACTCAAACATTTTTTGGAAAATGCAATAGTAAATGGACACAGATGGATGTGCTTTAAGACTTGATATGACTATCTAGTCAAGGACGTTAAACATGACATTGGTTGAGAGGTAACCCAATATTATTTTACATATATTTTCATTGTTTTTATTTTGTAGGTGAATAAATATGAAAAGCAATGGTGCAACAAGATTGATCAGTTTCAATGACAGATGTCATGTGCTAAGATTAAGGAATTTTTTTTCCTTTTACCTTTTTAATATTTATATGTGCACATTGGAGATAATGTAAAATTTCAGATTAGGAGAGGGAACTTCCTTCTCTACTTTATTATTTAGTTAGAATTTTTAATTTTTAGAATTTTTTTTATTTTTAGGATGTTCTTAATCATGATTTGGATATAAATTAATAAATATATGAAAACTAAATACATGCAGGCTTGATATGAATTTATAAACCCAACAATATTTTTTTTCCATGATTAGGATAGAGAATGTAACATGCTTGTTAAGATACTTACATTAATCATATGATATGCTTTCTAGTTTTGATTGGGCTGATTCAAATATTTATGTACATATTCTTGATTGATTTTGGTTTTCTTATTGAGAGAAAACTTGTGGTAAGTTGTGCGAGTTGATGAGATATACCATGTTTTAAAATCTATTTAATCACCCCCTTAGGTGAAATTCTAAATTATATTTAGCTAGAGAAATGATTTAGGCCTTATTTTGATCGATTAAGCTTTTCAAACTAACCATTGTTAATATCTTTAGTCACCTATTTGAGCCCAATAAAGAACCTTACATACATTTAAGCCATATTTTATGCTTAACTAATAAGCATTACTATTACTCTTGTACCTTTAGCTTGTATGAAAAAAAATACAATCATATGTTATGCTATAGAGTAAGGTGAAATGTAATGGATCATACGATAAAAAAAACTCATAATAAAATTATCCCTCTAAAGAAAAAGAAAATGAGTTTGGGGTGTTATGAGGTTATAAAAAAGATGTGTTTTAAAAGAATATAGAAAGAACGATAAGATATGATGCACTAACATATCAAGTAAAAGCTCAATTGTAGTTAAAAAGACATGATGAATAAAAAGAAAGCTAAGGAGTGAAAAGAGCCTAAATGTCTTTATTTATCGATCCCCACTTAAGCTTTACATTATAAGCATTAAAAGCCCTTATTGATATTTGGCTCAATGCACATTTGTATTAGTGAAAAAGGATGTGAAAAATAGACTTATGAGATTGAATTGATTAATATGCTCATGTTAGTTGATTTCATGAGTGCATTGAATGATATCATATGCAAAACACATATGAATCAATAAATTAAAAACCTTACATATTTTTGTATTGATAAAACATTGATTGATGAATATGTGAACTTTCTTGTATACTTGGCTTTACTTGTGGGCAAGCAAAAAGTTAAGTTTAGGGGTATGATGACTCCATGAAAGTAGAGTAATTAATGCACTTATTGGCTTAATATTTACTTGTTTTAGTTAATAAGTAGTACTTTTGTGATTAAAAATATTAAAATATAAACTTAATAGTGAAAATTGATGAAAATATATTTTTTAAGAATTTTTTTATGATTTTTTTAATGTAGGACTAATTAGAAGATTCCATATGGATTCCATGTAAGTTAAGAGGGCCAATTGAAGCATGCAGCGTGTACTAGATGATGTAGGGCTATGGCATGTGTCAGCATGGAGTTCCTTTGAGTTTGTCGCGTGGTTAACGAGTTTTCCATACGTCATCACCTGATTGGTCCATTCATCCTACCGGGGCATCATGCAATTCGTAACTACAAATCACAGCACGCCACATGGAGCTAACTTAGTGCACGTTTATTGTGACCGATCTCTTCCTCCATGCTTTGCGCGTTGATTCATCCAATGAATCTCTCGTGCCACGTGTCACCACCCCCTATTGGCCAACACTGTTAATTTTTCATTTTTTCATCTCAGTCCTTGGCCTGAATTTGATCTGACAATCTAGATTCCATTTGAGCCTATTTTAACCCTTAATTTCCCTATAAACCCTAAAGAATCAAAAAATACACATTTTATCAATTTTTAGGGCCAAAAAGAGAGAAAATACAGAAAAATTTAAAAAGAAAATATAATTTTGGTGGAAATTGAAGAGGAGATTGGTGCTAAAATTCAAGAGATTGATTGTATTTCTTCCTCTTATCATTTCATTATCAATTCTCATGTCTTTTTCTATGAAAAATATGAGCTTTATGAACAAAATTATATCTAACTAATTTATTAATCTGTAGGTCTTATGAACCCAATTTTTACCATATGTGGATCTAATATTTTATCCCAATTATGATTTCAATTTAATTATATTATTTAATATGATTTTTATGCTATTAATTGTTTGGCCAATAATTGATCTATAGAGACAATTAAATATATTTGAGAGAATTATTTAATTATTTGTTTTGATTAATCAACATGCATAGTTTCTAAGTAAAGATGTATGATTCTTATGTATGTAATCCATAATTGATGAACTTAATGAGTAATATGTAGTTTAATTGATATGATAGTATGATTAGGTTAATTACTATATGGTGTATAATTTACTTGAGGAATGAATACATGCTAAGTTAGATTCAATTAATTATTTAATTAATTGATAATTATATTGGGAGAATTTTAATGATTCATATGTTTAGAAAATTAGGGATTAAGTATTCTAAGATATTTTCTTATATATCTTCTTAGCTTCCAAATCTGATATAATTAATTATTACAATTTATTTTTAGTTTTTTTAATTTTTTCTTTTTTAAAATATAAAAAACACAAAAAATTGATTTTTATTTTTTAGTTTTAAAAATTAGTTTCTAGTGACATAATCTACGCGAAACGATCTTTATTATCATTGTATTACTTGTTGCGATATGTATACTCGTGTATTTATTGCATATAATTTATGTTCGATCATAATATGCATACAATACATCGACAGGATGGACGATCAAACACCAATGGTATGTAAATATGTCTATGAATCTATAAGAAGACATTGACTAGAAGTCCAACTATCTTCCAAGTTGGCACACTCCTGGTGATTCAATTATCTTCCCCTAAATATCAATGCCATATAAATGTGTCAGCAAATCCTTAAGAAGAAGTTGACTAAGAGTTCAACTATTTTCCAAGTTAACACACTCCCAATTATTAACTATCTTCCCCTAACAATACTTGAGTGTATTCAATTCTATAACCTCAATACTTGAGTAGATGCCTTGACGAAGAAAAACCTCATTTTCTTTTTTGACCTCTATTTCTCCTTGCAAAGAAGAGCCGTCGTAAGGGATAATAATTTAGGGGAAGTAATCCCACCAGCTATTTTGGTAAGCGAGTAGTATGTTATAGATCCCCCTCGGTACTCTACTTTGTTGTTGACCCTTGTCGGCTGTGTGAGTCAATATATCCCTTAGGCCTCCTAAGGAGCAAGTGAAGTTATTGTAATATTGCTTGGACTAGCTAGACTTAGTGGACTTATCCCTTGTTACTTTGTTTATCCCCACTTTTATCCTCATATCCCCATTGCATAGGGATGAGCACGATTAAGTCCCCGATAACGGCGCCAAAAACTTGATGAGACAAGACTGGCAAATACCGATTTTACGAATACTTTGGTTTTATATTTGTAAAACTCTCGCAAGTGCACAAATCATTTTATAGAAAATGACAAGTATACTCCCAAGGTCGATCTAAGGAAGAAATATTTGTAGTTTTTAATTTATTATTCAAATTTTAAAAAATTAAATTAAATCTTAAACATTTTGTCACGATATTTTGGTTTTTATGTCCTAATCTAATAACAAAAAAAAACATACATAGATATGATTCAATAAATAATAATACAAATTTTTTATCATTTATAACAGTGAAGTATTGAGAAATATAATAATTAAGTTAATTATGCTTGCTCTTATTATTTAAGTTATTAAAGATATAAATTAATATTTATTGATTATCTCTTTTTATATGAATATCACTTTTGGTGGGGTTAGATATTATTTCTTAATTAAATAAATTAATTAACACTTATAAGTGAAGTCGATAATTAATTTGATTAATTAAATTAATTCTTTTTTTCTAAGAAAATAAAAATGAAATATTTAAATTCCACTTTTTGTGGGGTTAAACATTTTAAACTTTATTCAAGGTATCCAAATTAGACCTAAGAATTTAATTATCCGAGTACTAACTTTCAAGTTTAAAAACCATTACTGAAAATATGTTATCAATACATTTTCGAATAATAATTATTATAAAAAATTTTGAAATAGAGTTTTACTCTAACTACGAGATGATTGTACCAACAAATAAAAAAACACTACTCTAAATCAGATCAGATAATTAAATCTTAAAATCTAATTTTCAAATTTAAGTCTCTAATGAAAAATAATATATTTCTCTCTAACATCTTTAATATAAATTTTTTATATATTTAATATTTCGTAAACATAACAACATTATTATTATATTATATTTACAAACAGTCAATTATGTTAAATTTAATCACAGAAAAATTAATCATAACATATAAGAATAAATCATAAAAAATAACTATTAAAAATTTATTTTGAAATTATACCTCAAAAAAATTCTTACAGAACTTTGATGTTAACTCTGTTGTTGGAAAACTCAAAACAAATTTTCATTTTTTTTATTGAATCAAAAACTAAAAATCTATAAAAGTATAGTTAGTTCTTCTAAAAAAGAGAAGAGCTTTAAAACTAAAAACTAAAAAAAAAAGAAAACTTTCTAGAGAGAGAAAGAACTAAGAAAATTGTGTGTTTTGCAATGGAAAAATGGTCTTTTTATAGGTGAAGAAAAGGATAAAAAGGTGGGATATTATTTCAAAAATTGATTTTGGACGCATTTGGACAGGCTAGTATGCGTGTGGGGTGCGAAATTTGTGGCTGATAAGCGTTTGGCGGGGTGCGTGACACGATGTAGATGCGTGTTGAGCATGTGCTAGTTGCATGTGGGCGTGTGTTGGGCGTGCCCGTGGGACTTGGCATGAATGGGTGGTTATACGCAAGATTTCGACCTTTTTGACCGATTTGACCTATTTTGTCCAATTTTTCCATCATTTTTTAACATATTTGTGATGTATTGACTCTAGTATTTTTCTTTGAGTTTTTAAGTTATTTTTGAACAAAAATACCTGAAAAATAATAAAAATATTCATGATTTCGAAAAGACAAATTTATATAAAAATATGATTTTATACAAATATAAATCTATTTAATAAATTAAATTACATTAAATCATGGTAGTTTTAGTTCTTTTTAAGAACTTATCACATAGGTGTCGAACAAATTGGGTATTTAGATATTTTTTGTAAGGTGTATTCAATTATTTTCCAAGTTAACACACTCCTAGTGATTCAACTATCTTCACCTAACAATATTTGAATGTATTCAATCTTATAACCTCATCCCATATTATACGCACACATAAATAGAAAGACATCCCAATCTACCAAAAAAAAAATGTTATGTATTCCAACGACAAATACCAGGCTATTACTTACAAGCGATAAACATGCAATAACTTACTTCAATATGGCTATAGGTAAACACATGGGAAGATAATTTAAAGACATAAAAAGAAGAAGGGAGCATCACAAGAACACATCAACATAATTTAAAGACATAAAAAGAACAAACAATAAGGATGTCAAGCAAACACATAACTCCCCCCGACACCAAGAAAATAACAAACACCTCTCCCTTAAATGTGTGCATATGTAGCAATAAACATATAATGCATCCTATTCTCAAAACTCCTTCAAAATAAAAGCAACTACACAAAGTAGAAAACAAGTAAAACAGAAGGAAAGAACCAACCTGAGCATGTTCAAAGAACTAGAGGGTTTATAGAGACTAATCAATACATTTATCGTAAATGTCCATATGTCTATCTATCTATGATGCATTCATATAAGGGAATGACTAAAAATTTGATAACATGCTCCATGTGTGCTATGCTAAACTTGTTACTTTATATGTTATCGTGATATGCTGATGTGAACCAAGCAAATAGAAATATAGACTCAAATTGAACCAAGCTTCATAAATCCACAAATAACTTCTCTCTTTCAACTAATGTAGATTTCTATCTAGAAGAAATCAAAAGATCTTTCTAAGCTTGTAATGATTGGTCGAGGTTTGGGTAGGTGAGAAGAGACATTTAAAGTTTAATGACACATTTAGATGACCAAAGTATACACTTTAAGCACTGAGCTTACAACCAGAAGTAGTAAACCTTTAAACTCAGGTTATTTTTTCTTTTACTTCTCAATTTTCAAACACTCACATTCCCAAAAAGAGGATCTTTTTCTTCTACATCATAGCATTCATTCGTCGATACCTCTATTTTTCTTTTTCTTTAAACACAAGGGTAAAACAGACAATCCTAAAACAAATAATTTCAATAATTAATAGAATTGAAACTCATCTAAAGATGGGCAATGGTCAGTAGGATTTATCATTTATGTTAAGACAAAAGGTGTAAAGAAAAGAATGGGTAACATAAAAGCTTAAAAGGGGAGATCGAAGATGAGAAAACATTAGTGACAAGAAAGGATCAAAGGATTCAAAGATTTCCTAAATCATTTTTCTATCTAAGCATACCTAGGATTTTGCTTCAAGAGATACTAGAAGTGGATTCTAAAGTTTGTTAGAAACATACAAACAAGATATCCACACAAACTTCTCAAAATAAACATAAAAATTCACAAAGTTTATACACTCAATGAATGCAAATGTCATAACAATCATATTACAATTTAAGAAAAATGCTTGCCAAGCATATATCGTCAATGATTTCTCTAAAATTCATTTTACATGCAATAAGATTGTAGAACATAAGAAGATGTAGAATAATTATAGAATGAGAGAGAAAGAGAAAAGGAGAATGCGAAATGACTATAAATATATATATATATATATATATATGTTAAAGTAGTAATGGAAGATAAACAAAGTTTGAAAGAAACAAATAACTAACACAACAACAAATAAGTGAGATGACAAAGATGGCCTTAAAGGAGATCATAGGCTAAAAAGATAAGGATGTGCATTAAGAGATATCATCAACATAAAACATACAATGTTTCTTTCAGAGAAAAAAAGGCAATGAGCTGTACATAATTGCCTTAAAAAAGATCATTGACAACATTCACATTATCGCTACTCAAGAGAAGGAAAGAAATTGATTAACTAGTGAACAACACAAGTAACATGCCCAAGAGAGAGAATAAACAAGGGATGCTACAAATACATTTAAGCATATAAGAAAGACTCAGGTTGTAACACAAAAACAAGAGATATGCTTAAACATGAACACCATGAATTCCAACTAAACAAAAAAGTCTAGTCACATTAATGCATGTAAGTCAAGAGTCTAAAGATAAGTAGATAATTTGTATGACATATAGATGCACATGGCAAATCCAAACAAGCATAGTAGAGAGAAATACTAATGTACTCAAGAAAGTAACACCTAAGTTTTCTCCAAAAAGAAACATCTAAAGTATAATATAAGGAAGAGCACTCAAAAGATAACATAAATCAACAGGAGACTAACATGGAATCAACACACAACATACTAAATGCAAGAAATAAGAACCTAGTTAAACAAGTGAGATGCATTCTATATGACATGGCTGATGGATGATAGGACTATAAAAAGAAAAATCCTAAAGTTTTGACATTGCATGATGAGAACATGTGACATGATGCTCATGCAAACAAACATAGAAGAAGAAGTAAGAAACAACCAAGGAAAACACACAAAATAGAACCAATAAAACTCTAATGAAGAGTCCAAAATTTCTTATACTTCCAAAGTAAGGAGATGCAGATTTCTTAGAGACTCATGCCAAGCATGTATGTAGATAAAATGTAGATCATACTAACATACAATCTAAACATACATGTCTACTAGGAAGGAGCCAAGACTTAATACACAATCAGATTAAGGAGATGCTGACTCCTTAGAGACTCAACCCAACCTTACAAATAATAAAGATAAAAATACCTGACAGATAATCACAGTTACAGTATAAATAAATACAAACAAGCAGTATAATAAAGTATTAGATATAGAATTCAGTAAACAAAAAGAAAATAATAAATATTAAAAGCTTTTTAAATTAGAGTTTGAACTTCAGTATGTAGAAACCTACACCATTTAAACTTTGATTATACTAGCCACACATTTAAGCATACATAACATCATATATAATGAGGTAAACCTATATAGAAATCCTATCTATGTGGTAATATCCTTGGGTTACTTAAATCAATCACTCAATAGCAAATAATTCATTAATCAATACAATAGTTACAACTCTGAAATAAATAAAACCAATATTACCTTTATCAATTGTAACCTTCGTCTTAATTGTCTAGTATTGCTCTTACTTACTACCTTTGCAACAACCTAGTTCGAAATATGAACTCGGCTCTCCTCCAAAGCTATGCCATCAAATGTGGTGTGATCAGTAACTATAGATCAATAACCAGAAATGTGACAACTCTCAATCTTGAAGACCATCCTTAAACTCAAACAACCTATATCTTATTACACACAACTAGAGATATAAGAACTCAATGTATTTAACTTAGCTCACTCTCATAATGAGGTTCTCACAAATAAATAGTTACAACCAAGCAACTCTCAGTCGACACATATCTCACATACAAACATTATCTCGAGTACTCACCACTCACAAGCACAATTTTGCTCACACAGTCACGAATCGCTAATACCGAATAACATCAAGGTATTAGTGATTTGGAAATAGGAAAACAAGATGTCAATTTGATAGAGCTTTACTACATTTTATGGATTCCAAATAAGAAGAAATGATAGTATTTATAGAATTCGAATTTGCCACCTTGCCAAGGGTGGTAGCGAGCTTGGTGGTGAGGTACTAAAAAATCACATTTTTTCTTTCCAAAAATTGTCAAGTATTTTTCATAAATACTTGTACTCGAAACAAAAAAACACAAGCAAAAATGTCGACAAGTGAGCGAGTATGCACACTAAGAAAACAAATCCCGTGCTGTGTGTAAATATGTTCGCATACAAAGTGTTCATAACTATGTATATATGTATATTACTAATCCACAGTAATTGACCATACATAGAGGATAACAAATATTAAGTAAAATAAAACAAAAACATTGTTTTGCACACGGGAAGTCAACAGACAGACACGAGTATAATGAGACTTACAACAACAACAACAACGATAATAATAATAATAATAATAATAATAATAATAATAATAATAATAATAATAATAATAATAATAATAATAATAATATACCAATATGAATTCAATCCAATCTAAATTAGATTTGAAAATTTTAAATCTGATGATATTATTAATTCGAACTAATCCAAATCATAATAGATCATAATTTTGATAAGATAAGGTGGAATTGAAGCTGAAGTTTATTTCTTTTGAATTATTTTTATATATAAAATACAATATACATAATATTTAAATTTTAAATTAGTGTATCTCTAACAAAATTAATTATTTATAATTAAAACTAAGAAAATAAAAAATTAAAATTATGCTTGGATAATTATTAAATTATTAGAGAGATTTCACATTTATATTTATTTTTAAATAATTTATTGTAATTATGTTATGTATAATATTTAACATATTATAAAATAACATATGTATTAATTTATAATTTTAATAGTTTCATTCTGTATAGAATTGTAACGGATTATAAAATCTGTCAATCCAAACATGATTTAAATTTAAATGGATTGTATATTTTCTAATCTAAATCTTATCTGACTTCCAAATTTGTCATTCTATTTCGATCTAAATCCGATAGAGAGAATTGGATCAAAATTTTTAATTTAGAAAAATTGATCGAATTACATGATAACACCTAAATTGATGACGATGATAACAATAAAGAAAAATAATCATAAAGATAACAAAGGCCTCGTGAGTTATTTAGTCTTTTTGTTTAAAAAAATATGTTTTTAAGTCTTTTTGCCTATGAAAAAAGTAATAGACAAGGACAAAATTAATTTTCTATCTATTTTTTTGTTAAATATAATGAAATAACATATGAGACACATATATATTTTTATTTTTCGATAGAGATATATCTAATGAAATAATTTTTAATTAAAACATTAGTAAAATATTTTAATAAATCTTTCGATCAAACTTAAATTAAATTTTCATTAACTAATGTGTGATTTTAGTTATTACAATAAAAATTTTGGTTAAGATTTATTGAAAAATTTATTTAATTTTTAAATAATTGTTTTTAAAAAAATGAGTAATTTTTTAATTAAATATAAAATAAATATTATACATGTATTATTTTATTATATTTAATGAAAAATTTAAACGAAAAGTTAATTTTATTTTTATCTAACATTTTTTATAAATAAAAAAATTTTTATAATAAATTTTTTATAAATAAAAGAATTTAAAAATCTATTTTTTAAATAAAAAAACTAAATAACATATTTAATCTAAACAAAACTACCATTTTTTCTATTTACCCACTCAATTATAATAACTCTTGATTAAAAATTGGTATATCTATCACTAAAATTAGTATTAGAATCTAAAAATAGTAATTTAAATAATAATGAATGAAAAATTAATACAATAAAAATATAAAAATATTTTTGATATTTTATAAACATTATTAACATAATTTAATACATGACAAATGCACATTTAAGATAGTGTTACACGGAACTATAATAATTAGGGGTGTGCAAAAAATCCGATCATCCGATCAATCCGATCCGATCCGATCCGATGGTCGGATCGGATGGAGATTTTTTCCATCCGTTAAGTGAGGATCGGATGGCGGATTTCATTACGATTCATCCGATCCGACCGAAATTAATTATATATATTTATTAAATTAAATATATATAATTAATATATATTTATTAAATTAAATATATATAATTAATATATATTTATTTAATTTTTTAATATTTTTTTAAATCAAATAATTTTATGTTATGATTTATGTAAAAATTTAAAAATTTTATTTAAAAATACAAAAAATAGAGTTAATTAAATTTATTGGTCGAATTGATCGGATTGATCGGATGTCATCCGAATAGTTTATGGATCGAATTGAGCGGATGTAAGAAGTGATCGGATCGGTTGCAGATTAAAATGTTTCAATCTAAACGAATGGTCGGATCAAATCGGATGACAGCAAAATAAACGGTTTGGAACCGATTAATAGCATTAATAATAATAACCAAACGGGAGTTTAACACGCGCATGCACTTAGTACGTCAATGACGCCGAAATAGGCGAAGCGGTGACCAACAAAGGCAACCCAACTCAATCTTTTACTTTGAAATACCGATTGAACTAATAAATAAAAAAAAAAACAAATAAGAAAGAAAATTTATTAACCCCCAGAGAAAGAGATTGAAGTTCCTGAGAAAACCGAAACCTCTTCTTCGAAAGTCCAAACCCTAGACTTCACAATAATAGACACTATTAACTTTTACTGTAGACTTTTCTCGAACCTTTTTTGATCTATGAACCTCACATCCAATTCCCTCGTAGATATTGTTCTCGGAAAATTTCTTGCTTTGGAGAATTATCAGAGCAAACATACAAGAAATTTTGGTTAAAATAGCATTCGCAAGTCGCAGGTCAATTCTCTATCAAACTTTGTTCGTATTTTGATACGAGTTTGAGCCTTGGGCTAATTGTTTTCAATGACTCGTTTTTCTTTGAAATTTGTTTTAATAGCTGATTGAGTTTGAAAGGTAATCAGTGGGAGAGAAGACGAACGAAGACGTAAATTTCAAGTTACAATTTTGTCCTCGTTAACTAAGTTTGGTAGAAGAAGTTGAATTCTGGATCCATGAGAGAGGTATTTGAAAAATCTTTCCATGTTCATGCTTATCTCATTCTTTCATTTTCTTTTTTCTCGTTTTAGCTTCTTTCTTTGTCTCTTTTCCCTCTCTATTTGTCAAGAATTGAAATTTGTGAAATTCTTGTTTTCCTTTCAAAATTTGTTTTAAGTTACTTGTTAACTGTACGGAACGAGAACGTTTAAAATTCGTTTCCCAAAATTCCTCTTTCAGAGTAGGAATTTTCCTCAATGTTCGACGTAGTGTAGAATGTATATAGCCTATAGGATTTGAGGATAGAATCTATTGAAGAGAAGCCAGAGACTATTTGAAATAGAAACACATGTAAGTCAAGTTAGCTGATATATAATATGTTCTTTAAAGATGTGTAGCAAGTCTAGACAACTTTCTCTTTACATGCCTGGTTTTGAAAACTTATGTTATTGTTTTTATTGGTTTTTTGATGTTTTGGAACTCAAGCCTTGCTGATTAATTTTTATTCTGTCCAAAAATAGCAGTTGATAAGGGTCCACAATTTCATCATATACTGATACATGGATCCCCAAGGCAACAAGTTTGGAAGAGGTAGAATGTTGGTTATATTTGTGTTTAATTTCATGATTTCTTCATATTTTTGTTTTGTTTGAGAAACAAAAAATAAATAAATTATACACCTATTTCTGTGAAATTAAAATCCATAGCAAGATCTACCAGTGATCTGATGGTTGAATACTAGTTTCTCTTCAAGATACGTGATGTAAGGGCTTTTAATATGAATTTTTTTTTCCTACCAAATACTATGAAAACATATAATAAATGTTTGGCTAATTATATACCTGCATATATTGTTCTTACCTCTGATTTGTCATTAGAAAAGTAAAACTTCTAAATATTTTTTGTGGACGTGTTCTTGGTTCATTATCTTAATTTTTAATTAGGATATCTGACGTAGAAGTCACTATTTTAATATGAAGAAATTGAAGAACCTTAAGATGAGGGTTGAATTCATTGATTCAGAGCCGAAAAACTTTGATAAATTGAGATAAAACTCTGATACAAATTCTTACAATGTGAAGAATTGTTGTCCATCAACCCAAACCCTTTCTATAACTAAACGTTGGTCCCCTAAACATACTGTTTTGTAGCACAAAAAACATGTCACTAATAATCAGCCTATTGAAAATGACTACAATTAAAATTAATGAACAACACATGCCTAACTAACACTTAACAACGGTTTTGAGTCATTTCTAACACTCAAGCTAATATGACATAATCAACTTATCACTTAAACATAAATGGTGCCCTAAATCCCCTACATCAATTCTCCCCTTCTTAGAAAAGTTTCGTCCTTGAATTTTGATAGAAACTTCTGCAAAAATATCAAAGGTTGAAATAGAGTACTCTCAATTATCAGGCATATGAAGATTTGATTGTATGAAGCTCCAACACTACAAAACACAAAGTAGAATGATGAGATGGTAAAGAAGGATGAGAAAATGGTAAAGAAGTCACACTTCATTTCAGCCTTGTTGGTTTGTGGGAACAAATTGTTTAGGAGTTGTTGATGTCCTTCAAAGTTACCAATGCACCACATATAGTGAACCCTCTTCAATCTCTGTAAATACTAAGCTTGTTCTTTTGTTTGACTCTTGGATCCACAATAGTGTTGTAAATCATCACATGGATACTAACAACATTATTCCCCAAGTTTTCCTCAACAAATTTAGTATTCACATTCCTAGTTTCAAAAATTTGAACAATGAGTTGGCCACTGTACAAGTAAACAATTGAATCTTACCTCTTTGATACTGCATCAAAGAGTTCTTTAGGCGATGATTTATCACAACCTTGGAAATATTCCAAATATTCAGAAGAATATGATAGCCTTGGTCAACACAGCGATGAAGAATGAATTGTATTGACAAAATGTTTTCAAATCAGAAACCAATTGGTATTTTTTCTCCAAAATAAAAGGGTTAAAGGTTTTTACAAGTCTTGTTAATATTCAAAAGGTACATTTTAGTCTTTTATTTTTTAAGAAGTATCTTTGGGTTCTTTTAATTTATCAAAATGTACATTTAATCCTCTATCTTTTAAGGTATATACCTAGGATCATCTTATTCATTAAAAATTACCCAATAGTCTTTTATTTAAGGGTAAATTCGTAACTTTAAAAATAAATACATAAAGTAATAATTATTTTTAAAAGTATATATAAAAAATTTGATTTTTAAAATATAAAAAAGTTTTAAAAAGTAAATTTGAAATGGAAATAAAATCCTTTAAAAAAAAATACAAAAGTTTAAAAAATAAAAATTTTGCAAAAATACTTATAAAAAAAATGTTAAAAATTAACAAATTTTACAAACACAAAATTTTGATCTACATTTTTTTCTTTCAATTTTTTTCCTTTCGAATATAATTTTTTTAGTGGTTTTTCAAAATTGGTTTTTTAATTTCAATTTTTTTATATTTTTTACTCTTTAGTTTTATTTTTCAAATTCCAAATTTACCCTATAAGAAAAACACTATTTGGACTTGATCTGGACTTTTAAGGAATTAGAGGACCATAGATTATACCTTTAATGATAAATAAGTAAAGTGTATTTTTTGAGGAACCTTCAGATAAGGTTTGAATTCATCGAATCAATCCCATAAACGAAAACTGAATACAAATTCTTACAATCTGAAAAACCGTTTTCCATCAGCACAAACCCTTCCTATTTGTAACTACATGGTGGTCCCCAAAACACACCGTTTTGAGGCACAAAAGACACGTAAATAACCAGCCTATGGGAAATAAACATATAGTAAAATTATTGAACAATACACACCTAATAAACACTTAAACGAAACAGTTTTGACTCATTACTAACAATAAAGCTAATATGACATAATCAACATATCACTTGGCATAAATGGCACCCTAAACTTCCCCAATCAATATCTTAGTGTTTGATCTTGAAATAATAGTTCTTCATTGCACATGTAGGAATTGTGATGATTGAGACTTAGCTATCATCATACTATTTCAATATTCAATGTTTTCCCCATGTTTTGCTCTCTTTCTATCTCTTGCTATCTCTTGCTTAGTCAAGGACTTTATGGATAACAAGTTTGGATGTCAACTACAAATTTAAGAAAATGGTCAACAATTTGTAGAATAACTTCAAAGTTTTCCTTTTGAAACCTTTGAGTGAATGAAAAAAATTATCTTCAGATTTGGGGACGTTTATGATAGATACTTGCAGTCTTCACACTAAATTTGTGTAATACTGTTACTTTGTAAATTTTAGTTTGTTTATATCTTTATTTAGTTTGAAATACTTAACTTTTGGTATTGTGTTCCTCTTTGTATGATTGAATTTAATAGACTTGCACAATGTTAAAAAGTATACATATAAATATTCAAATGTGTGTTTAATGCACCTGTTGGGTGATAAAGCCATTACCCATGCTATGAGCTGTATGGACCTTGATATGAAAATATTTAGATCAGGTTAATTGGGTCAGCACGGCATGTCAATTGCATAAGCAACATATCTGGTGGCTTGACCAGCATAGTACAGTCCACAGAATGTCTCTAGTTTGTGCATATGATATATGCAATCATACTGTTAATGGTGTTGGTTGAAGCTGTTAATGGCCTGTATGTACAGTGGTTTATAATATTGTCTATTTGTATCTTCACCCTTTTTATATTTTTAAGATCTTGTTCTCAATCTTTTCTTGCATTTATTGCTAATTTGATGATACCTGACTTTATAGTTTTGGCTGCTTCCTGCATTGAATGTTTAGGGCCAAGAGAATTGACTGGTGCTGAAGATCTTATTAGTCACTATAAATTGCTTCCTCATCACGAGTTTTTCTGCAAGAAGTCACTTCCTTTATCAATTTCCGACAACCATTATCTGCACAATGTGGTTGGAGACACAGAAATTAGAAAAGGCGAAGGAATGCAATTGGATCAACTTATTCAGAATACGTCTTATTACAGAGATATTAATACACGCATACAACCACTTGACCTAGATATTCTACAAGAGGCCTTCCGACTTAGAGAAACTGGTCCCGTTGATTTGCCAGCTGTAAGTGATTTGGACGCTTGAATTTACTCATTAATATGTTAGGTTTCTTGAACTTAAAGACAGCATTTGCCATCTCCTCTCTGTTTATTTTCCTACAGTGTTTGTTTTGTATATTAAAAGATATGGTATCTTATTAGCTTTTCTTTCATTTTTTTATTTGTATATTTATTATTTTTCAAGCCCTCGTTTTCTCTCTCTCTCCGACCCTTCAGTCAGAGAAGGGGATTCCAACTATTGCAGGGAAATCAAAGAGCGAGTCTAAGTACAAAGAGAAGAAACATAAAAAGCACAAGGACGGGGATAAGGAGAAGAATAGAGAACATAAGAAGCACAAGCACCAAAGTAAAGATCGAAACAAAGAAAAACACAAGGAAAAGAAGAAGGATAAAAATGGGGATCATGATTCTGGTGCAGATCACTTAAAGAAGCACCGTGAAATGGTTTGAGAATGATATTCTTTAATCATCCGCATATTTTAATTTGTATTTCTTCTGAAAAGCAGGAAATTATTAGGGCTTCTTAAATTAGCTTGATATGATATATTTTGCTTGCTATTAAACACTGGCAACATTTATTTTTCTAATTGGATGTTCTATAATAGTAAGATCTTGTGTTTCTCAATGTAACACTTGAAAATAAGCTCTTATGGGGAAGAAGAAATAGTTTGCTTTGTCCATAATCACTTGAAATAAATAGTTTATTTTCTCCCCTTCTCAAGTTATGTTTTAAATTGTAGAAATGGAGTTTGAGGTTGCAATGGATTTCAAGTATTGAGTCTGTTTTTCTCTTTCTTCCATTATTTTTTTTCCTATCAAGTGTAAGAATAGTAGATAATCATTTCATTCCAATCACAGAAAAGGAAGCATGATGCTGATGAGGATCTTAGTGATGTGCACAGGCACAAAAAAAGTAAGGTAATAAAGTGATTCTTTATCCATTTGTATGGCCTGTTGAGTTATGACCTTGACCTCCTATTTAATTTGCAAGATATTGTCATAAGCTCATCCAATTTTTCAGTCACTTTTATGATCTCCATTTTACAATACAGCATAAGAGCTCAAAGATTGATGAAATGGGTGCAATTAAGGTAGCTGGCTGAAATGGTGGCATAATTATTTTTGTTATCCTCAAAGTGATTATCCTTAGGAGTTTGGTGGGGCTAGAATTTGGTGGTGTGCAATATCTTGAGGTACACTCTAGTTTTTCACCTATATCTTTTAATAGTATCTTGCTATTAAGTTACCCTGTTTTCCTTTTCTAGTTAATGATTTTACTGTCAATTAGCAAGCTCATATCTGGTTAGTGGTATCACAATCTAATATCAACTTGTGAATCTCTCAATAGGTTAGAAATTTATATCATCCTGTGAACTGGTAATTAAAAATTATGTTTTCTTCAAAATTAGCAAGTTTTGGTAATGTTGGTGCTGAAAGAGAACTAAATACAATCACATCATTTCTACACATTTTAATAGAAGTACAGTTTACTACAGTGAACCTTGTGCTTTTCAAGTTTAAATCTGTTATTTTTTACACATGGCATGAAACTTTGGTTGCTTGCATATATATCCTACCGATATTTTGAGTTTTTGGAAAATCTAATATTTAGATGTGCTTAGAAAACTCTAACCCGTGACCCATCAGCCTCTTTCAGTTTGCAACCTGGGTAATAATGAGGCGAGAAGTTCTTACTTAGCACTTGCGAGAGTGAAAGCAATTAGCTAAATAAAGAAGAATAAATGATAAAATTAATTAATAGCCACTAGTGTACGTATGGATAGTGCCTTGTTTTCTTTCTTTCTCCATTTTTTTATTGGAGCTATAGTGCCTCGTTGCTACTGGATGTTTGATCAACTTATAATTCTAGTATCTCAGCATCTGAATGACTTTTTTCATGCTTGTCAATCAAAATATATGGTCTTTTAAGATAGAACTGTAAACCCAATTTCCTTGTTTTTGGTTGATTTGGTCAATTAGCCTCCTATACATCTTGAGAATCTTAAATGATTTGTTGCCTTCTGCTATCTTATGCAGACTAATTTCTGAATTGACAAGCGGCTTTGAAGAAGGTGAATTCACCTTGTGAAATATTTGGACGAGGTAAAAGTTATTAGAAATGAACTACTTTGTATAATAACAATTGTCTGACATGATTGACTGTAATGCAAAGGACTTTAATTTTCCTTGGTTCACTTTGGATCATGTACACAGGTTTTTTTCCCCTTTAATCCATTCTCACAACTTTTCTTCAAATTTTGCAGCTTTTAGGGAAAGTAGATTAGAAAAAGGGGCTCTATCCTTATTTCTTCATTTCTATTTTTTTTGGGTTGAAATTCATTCTTATTATGTTGTAACGTGATGGGTTGGGTAGTATTTGTCATCTGTCAGGCTTTATAAATGGGTTTTTGTATTTACACGTGTGAATCCCCCGGGGTACAAATGTTGGGGTAAAAGTATGGTTAGATATTCGTACTTCATTATTGTTAATCAATATTAAAAGTGAGACGGGTTTACCCTTGCTTGTTGATCGATGGTAGCAAACTCTATTTTCTCCTTTAAGTCTTCATTTCGTTTTGTTTTTGACTTTCCATTTAAGCACAGTATTATATATTACAAAGTTGTAATAATGTTGTGGTAGAATTTAATTAGTCCATGTATATAGGGGTTCACATGATTTTTCTATTTATTAATATTAAATATTTGAGGAGTTGATTATAATTTGAAAATTTGTGATATGAAACTTTTCTTTTCATTTAAAGAGCTATTCATGAAAACTTGTCATTATCTGGCAAGACATAATTGGATAGGAGAAATGTTAAAAGAACATAAATTTGCACCCACATTAATATTATGATATGTAGCAGAGTTATCTTTAGAAATGGATAAGTGATTGATTTTTAGAGATAATTTTGCCAAGTAGTTTTGGGAATGTCAATTTGTGTGATTAATAAGTTGTGATTTTTAGACATAATTTGGATAGGAGAAAGTTATTTGAAGATGATATTTTAAGCTTAATAAGTTGTATGGGTTAATGTAATATTTTATCTAAAGTGGAACAAGAAAAAGTTGATGCTGCATGTAGCCTTGATTGGTTGACTTCTATTGATCTCATCCTCAGAATCAATAGAAATCACCCAAAATCGATTGCTTTCTTGGTAATTAGATGTTAATTTTATGTTAAGTTTAATTGAAATATTAGATATTAATATTTATTTTAAAATTATTAGATTAGTTATTAGATAATTATTATTATGTTTTCGTTATTTAGAGTTTTATTAAGATTAAGATTTTAGTATTATTATTCCTATAAATACATATATAATTTTTTAGCATCGTAATGAACAAAAATTATATTATTTTCTTTGATTTTTCACTCTCTTCGTTTCTGCGTAAACATATTTTATGTTTTTACTTGATATTAGAGTTGTTTTCGTTAAATCTCCACTCATAGATCAGCCATTAACTAGAGAACCGCGTTGTGTTTGACGTTCAATTGGTGTGATCTCATTTTGATTGGCCACGTCGAAGTTGTCCGTGTTATATCCAGATTTGCGTTCTTCGTTGGTCAGTCACCAGAATTTTGTGACCCATATTGTTCGATCTTGTCTTTGCCGGAGTTGTCAGATCAAATCTACACGCCACCGACAATACATGCTTTGTTTTTGTGGGTGCTGTTATACGCAGCTACCAACACTGTTGTTCTGCCTTTGCTTTGATGTGGGTGACAAGCCTTTTACTGCTTTTTTACAACCTCTAACGCATCTATGTTTGATTAAGGCTGATTTGGAAATTTGGTTAATTTGGGTTGATTATTTTGGACTGATTGTTGTTTTGGGCTTCTTACCTGATTTGCAGTTTGCTAATTGGGCTCATTTTTTGATGTTTAGGTTGATTTGGCAGGCGGGCTAATTGGATATTTGGTATTGGTCAATTTATGTAATGACTATTTTGGGTTGATTTGAGTGTGTTGGTTTATTTGGATTATATGAGCTAATTAAATATTCTAATTGTTATTTGGATTTCGTATGAATATTCTTATTGTGCCGATTTGTTATCAATATTTTTTATTGGGGCTATTTTTATTAAAATTGAATTTAAACTGGGCACTTTGTTTTATTGCAATTGAAACCAAATTTTACTTAATGAGTTATTGCTGTGTATTTTTTATTTGCTTCAACTTTATCTCTTAACCCATAAAAGTTCCTTACCATGCAATGATAGTTAAGTGGTTTCAATACCGTTAATTATACTTTGTGATTACTATTTTAATTATTAGTTTTTTATTTTCCTCAACAAAAAGTACTAGAGGTCATTCTTTTTCTCTCGTTATTTTATAATATGAGGTACTTGGTGGGTTATCTTATTGATTGGATTTTTGGTTGCCGAAAAATAACATTTACTTTACTTTAAACTTGTGTTGTTCTATTGTTGTTGTGAGTTTGTTTTTTGGGATGTGTATTGGTTTTCTTTTGTGACTGAACTAGTTGCAAATGGTAAGGCGAGTTGTTTGTATTGCCATCTACCACCAGGTATTTATTGGCATTTTAAATACTGTTCTTTCTTGGTTTTTCTATGATCAAGTTTTTGAATTTCTTGTCTATGTTGCTATTGTTGCTATGTGATCTAATATATTAAAGTATTTCTATATTGATCATTTGTAATTTATATAAACTAGTTGAGGTATTGGTTGAATATGTTTGGTTATATGGTTTTTTATTTGTTTAATTCTATGTTATCATTTTAAGTTTGATAAAGTTTGAGTTTTACTTTAAGTTGAGCATGTTTGATATTTGTGCTAGGCAAGGTTCAAACATCAAAATACGTCCTTATTATTAAGAATATCTACATAGGGTTTGATAATTAGTCATTTTTCTAAAGATACTAACCCGTGTTTTTTTAGTGCCTTTTCAACTTTGAACCTGAAATCTACCCCTAAAGTCATAGATCTTAAGAAGTTGGTACCATTTGGGCTAATATTCTACCTCTTCACAAATTGTAAAGAATATATTTGAATATTAATTTTTTAATTGAAATTGGTAATATATATGTTTCATGATAAATGATTTAAAAAGTTGTATTGCTAAATTATTGTGATATTTAAATGAAACTATTTAAAGATATATATGTTAAAAAATAAAAACTTAAATTAACGAGTATATATATATATATATAACAATTGATAATATAAAATATTAAAACTATTGATAATTTTGAATCCTTTTTATAGTTCAATACCAAATTTATTTTCCATTTAAAGGTAAGCATGTACTCATACCAACATGACAATACGTCCAAGAATAACCTATGCTGAAGAAATGGGGAACCTTAGCCACCCAATCAGCAGGTACAAGTCTTCTTTGTTTTGCAATGTGGACGAGTTGAGAATATCCTTTAGGATTAAAAATTGGTTCACAGTGTGAACATTATTGAAATTTTACAAACTTCATATCGTTTAATGTCATGAGTGTCTAGAAAATATCAAATTTTTTATTTTTGGCTAAAATATCATTGGTATTATGAATATTACGGAGACATTTTGAAAAAAATATTATTTTTTTAGTTTCCTAAAGACCCTTAAATTTATCATATGGGTGACTAATAGTAGATATCTACAATCTTTTCAAAATTAAGTATTTAAGTTTATTAATTTATTTTTATGATAATTTAGTCTATTAATTTTGAAAAATGAAAATATAGATTTATTAGCTCATTTTTTATGATTTTCTTCATTTTTTATTTTCTAAAAAAATTTATTTTAAAAATTGCTTTGGTGATTATTATGTTAAAATCTTAATTTCTAAACGTAGTTAAAAAATTAAAATTAAAAAAAATTAAAAATAATAAGAAGTGAGCTAGTGCACCGATGTATATTTTTTCAAAGTTGATAGACTAATCTATCACAAAAATATTAATTTAAGTGTTTTAATTATAATAGCTATTGGAGTGCTTTTATATTTGTCTATTATTCAAATATATATTTTTGTATTTCAATTAGAAGATTTTTCTTTGAATTTGAATAATATTTTGTACTTTGCTTATTTTTTTAATTTCTATTTCATTATCATATTTACTTTACTTGTCTAGCATATAATCTGTGTTTATAATTTAAGTTATATAATATATTATCGAGATTTATCTATTTATTATACTATTATAATAATAGTTTAAATAATTATTAAATTTTAATTATTTATTTTATAACTTTTTTATTAATTGACCGACTTATTGATCAAAATAATATCACAAATATTTATACAGAATAAACTTTTTAGTGATTCTCGGGCAAAAAAAGGAGGACATTCATTCCTTTCCAAATATCTCTTACTTTTTTGAATTGATATTTTATAAGTGCACCATGTGACCTCTTATGCTCCTTTTTAGGCAAGTAGCATCACACATATTCTTCTATCCTTCGTTAGAATATCCTTCATTTATGGGCAAGCAAAATGGTAAGTAATTTTTAGGCATTGCTTAATAAATTATGAAAGTAAAGGCTTTTTTGTAATCATATGGGTGACATTGATAACCATAAATGATTATCATTTTGAAGATAAATAGACAACTTTGAGCTCTATATTTGTTACAATTTGATGATTTATTTATGAGGAGAGACTTTCACAATGTAGATATGTGCGAAAATACAATGGATGATCTTTAAATCCTCAACAATCTATGGATACAAGGCATCTTACGATGGGTTCAACTTAGAAGGCAACACATTCGAGATGGATCAAGGCTCATACATGTGGTGCTACTTTTGGGTCATCAGAATTATCTAGTTGTTTGTGTATTCATCGGACATTAAGATCCTTCGTTAAAGGGTATTTTTGTATCTCATTTGGGGTCTCATATGCTTTTGAGGCAAAATTAATGAAAACTATTCATGTGACGATGTATGTGATGAAAAAAACTGGCATCTCCAATCCTGCCAATACTTTGGTTTTATATTTATAAAACTCTCGCAAGTGCATGAATCATTTCATAAAAAATGATAAGTATACTCCCAAGGTCAATCTAAGGAAGAAATATATGTGTTTTTTAATTTATTATTCAAACTTTTAAAAACGAAATTAAATCTTAAACATCATGTCACGATATTTTGGATTTTGTGTTTCTAATCTAACAACATAAGAATAAACATAGATACAGATTCAATAAACATTTATGCAAATTTTATCATTTATAATAGTAGAGTATTTATGAATATAATAATTAAGTTAATTATGCTTGCTCATAATATTTAGGTTACTAAAGATATAAATTGATATTTATTGATTTTCTTTTTTATACGAATACCACCTTTGATGGGGTTAGATATTCTTTGTTAACTAAACAAATCAATTAACACCTATTGGTGGGGTTGATAACTAATTTGGTTAATTAAATTAATTCTTTTTTTCTAAGAGATTGAAAATGAACCATTTAAATGTCACCTTTGGTGGGGTTAGACAATTTAAACTTTATTCAAGGTGTCTAAATTAAACCTAAAAATTTAATTATCCTAGTACTAACTATCAAGTTTTAAAACAATTACTGAAAACATGTTGTCAATACATTTTCATATAATAATTCTTATAAAAACTTTTGACATAGAGTTTCACTCTAACTATCGAACGATTGTACCAACAAATAAACGAACACTAATCTAAATCAGACCGGATAACTAAACCTTAAAATCTAATTTTCAGATTTAAGTTAGTAATAAAAAATAATATATTTCTCTCTAACATTCTTAAAATAAAGTTTTGAATAAAAATAAAATTAATTCATTTTAGAGATTTTTACTTATTTAATATTTCGTAAGCATAATAAGGTTATTATTATATCATGTTTACAAACAACCAGCAATGTTAAATTGAATCACAGACAAATTAAATATAACATATAAGAATAAAATATAAAAAATAACTACAAAGAAAATAAAATCCTTACAGTACTTTGATGTTAATTCTGTTGTTGAAAAACCTTCAAACAGAATTGCATTTTCATTTATTGAATCAAAAAACTAATAAATTACAAAAACATAATTAGTTTTTCTTAAAAAGAGAAGAATTCAAAAACTAAGAAAAACTAAAAACTAAGAGATGGAGAGAAAGAAAGAGAGAAGAAGATGTTTTTGAGGTGTGTTTTGGTGTGGAGAGAATGAGAGTATTTGTAGAAGAGGAGAGGAAAAAAATGTGGGAGAAAAAATGATAAAAAATGTAGAAAACGTGTGTTAGTTGAATGATGATGTCATTGGTAGGTGGGGCGCAATAGCGTGCTCGAAATAGAGTAGAAGTGTACGCAGACTGGGCTCGCACGGAATGAAGGAGAGGCGCGCAGATGGGAGCGCGGCTTCGACGTGGTTTGGGCGATGCTGTGGCGTGCTGTGTGTGTTTTGTCGATACAGCTGGGCATTGTGGTGCGTGCTGCTCGGCGTTGGTAGGCGGTTGCGCGTATTGGCTGGTCCTGTTGGGCAGCTACGTGCGCGATTTCATCATTTTTGACATTTTTGACTCTTTTGATCCATTTTATCCAATTTTTTCATCTTTGTTACTTTTTCTCATTTATTTTATCAATATATTATTTTTCTTTGAGTTTTTAAGTTATTTTTTTAAGCGAAAATAAACAATAAAAATACCCGTGATTCCGAAAAGACAGATTTATATAAAAATATGATAAAATTATATATATATATATATTTAATCAATTAAAGTATATAAAATTAGTATAATTTTAGTGATCGATGGCATAAAATTTAATTGGAGACAAATTTTGTTTATATTGTTACTCTTTTTTGAACTTGATCGCTTCGGTGTCGTGAAAATTATGTTCTGACTAAGTTAACTATTTAGAAAAGATTATTTGAATGCAACTCCCATGTTCTTTTATATATATATATATATATATATATATATATATATATATATATATATATATATATATATATATATATATATATATATATATATAGAGTATAATATTGTAGTTAATAATATAGCCTCTTAGGTATTTAGTATTTTTATCGTGGTGGCATGCTTTATTATTTGTTAGTCCTTTCCTTTATTTTAAATTTAATAACAAGTTTAATTATAGTTTTTGTTAAGAATTGATTTGTATATTTTTTTCATTTTATTTAATAATAATTGTAGTTGATAGATTAGATGAAGAGAATATTACGAAGGTGTTAACTTAATTAAGATGTACCGACTTATTTATTGAGACCTGTTATCTATAATCTTTCATTCAAATATACGTTTGTATTTTACACCATTCCAGTAACTACTCACTGTTTAATTTATATATAGGTATGTACGCATATTTTGAGGATTTTTTTTCTATTAAATTTGCTTTTAGTCAAAATTAATTGAAGAAGAAAGTACTTAAAAAAACACATTATTTGTTGTTCTATTAATATGTACAAAATATTCTTTCTGAGACCTAAATACAATTTTGGTAAATATTTTTAGCCTGGTTTAGATGTGCTTGTTGTAGAAAGGTTTTAAAAAAGTGATTTAAAATGAAGTAGTTTGATTAAGAGTGTTTTAAAATAAATATATTAATATTTTAATAATTAATTTAAGATTTAAGTATATATTTAAGTATATATTTTTAAAAATAAATATTATACTCTCTAAAATAAACATTACTTAAATTTTTAACTAAAAGAAAGAAAAAAAGGGACCATTTTTCTGGTTCAAAAGAGCTTTGCAGAGTCTCAAATGCAAAATATCATACGAATCCGAAGTATTATTAATAAGAAAATTACTTGCAGAAAAAAATAAATTTTAAACCGCTGTATTTATTAAATACCATCTCTTTGTGTTATAAATAATGATATAATTATCATTAAAATAATAAAATTTTAATCAATAATTAATTATATCAATATTATAACTCTCAATGACTAGAATTATCTAAATTTAATTCTTATCTAAATTTGGTTGCAATTATAAATGTTGTAGGGACATTCAACATGTTGACTATAGTTGCATCAACATCAGAAATTATATATGGACATCTGTATTTACATGAACTCGTATTATTAAAATATAATAATAATAATTTTTCATTTATTTTAAAATAAATAAATAAATTTTATATTTTAAATTAATTTTTTTATCATATTTTCAATGATAGAAATAAAAGATAATTTTATCATTTAAAAGTTTGATACTTTAATATTATTTCTATTTATCAAAAAATCGTAGGTGAATCTATATTTTCATAACAATATATTAATAAATTATATATTTAATTTTAAATACATTAGTAGTCTAAAATTAAAATTTAATTGATAATTTAACTTTAAAGTTGTTTTAACTAACTCTTGATTTTTAAAGCTTAATTTTTTTATGCACTTTTTTGGATGCATACTAAGTTATATAATTACATCATTACAAGTGTTAGGATTTATAATCATGTCATTTTATATAATTATATAAAATTATGCCATTTATATGTTGTATCAGCATTAATTTTGATTTAATAGGTTGCTCTCTTTTAACTAATATGTCACATGTTGGTTTTTATTTTGTCTCATGTTTTTTAGCGTTTATTTTTTGTATACTCTTATTGTAAGGACCATAAGTGTTGGTTATTTTAAGTGAATGAAAATATTCTTGTAAATAATTTGTAGGCCACGTTATCAATCTATCGAAAAGCGACAAATTTAGAGCACTGAATGTCGTATTTCAGGTATATCTTTTATAACTACGACACATAGGATTGCATTCATGCATTTAATAACACATTTTTATAAATATGAAATTATATTTTATGTTAAAATATTTATTTAAACTTTAATTAATTTATGAAATTATTAATTAAATATTTTTATAATATATCTTAAGATAATATTAAGTTTTTGTTTTTAATGTGCTTTGAAAAGTTAAGACTAAAACACATTTAACCCTAACCCTAATATCATTAAGTATTATTATTGTCTAGGTATATAGATACATTAGGGTTAGAGTGGTTTAAGAAAACATAGAAAGTGAATACACGGAGGCTGAATAGAAGAAAAAACTGATATGTGCTGTTGCCGAAAACGATAAGAAAAAAATTCAGAGGAAAGGAGTTTAATGGTCAAAAAAATTCAGAGGAAAGGAGTTTAATGGTCTTCACGGGTAAGTAATATATATATATATATATATATGATATATAAAGGAAGTTGAACAATAACATCACGCAACTTTCAGGTAAGTAATATATATATATATATATAATATAAAGGAAGTTTAACAATAGCATCACGCAGTAAAGATGATTAATATATAAATAATATGCTTAAGTAATTAATATATATTAATTTATAATTCGGTGATAAAAGAGTTTGATATTTTGATAATATGTTTTTTATGGTTTCTTCTTGAATTTTGTTTTTAAATTGTTAGATCAAATAATTGTTTTTGTCATATCATAGTTATTTGATTTGATTATTAATCTTTAAAGAAACCATTTTTATGGAACTTGTGCTGAATCATTTTGCTCTAGAATTTACTAGTTGATTTGATTTAAGTGGCATATGTTTTGAATCATCTAGTTAGGATCATTCATTATTAAATCTATTCTAGAACACACACGGGCACTTGTGTTTCTTTTTGTGCTAACCTCTTTGAAGTTGATTTGTGAACGATCTAATTAGCGAGGAACTTATTGGAACGTTGGTATGGAAACCGTTCATGCTAATATTGGAAACTATGAAAAGCAGTAGGGGCTCGTAAGTAAAGTACGTTGGGGGCGATATTAGGAAGGGTAGCGTAAGGCCAGAGTTTGTACTTGAACATTTGATTTTCATAGTGGAAAGTTAGGTGGTCAGGTGAATAGGTGGTTTTCCTCTTGGAGTCGTGGTTGTGGCACAGGTTGTTTCCAGCTAAAAATATCGTGTGTTATTATTTATGCACTTTTCTTTCTTCTGTACGATTGCATGTACGTAGTTTTGTTTAGGTTATTAAATTATAAATTGATAAAAAATTAAAAATAACCTATTCACCCCCCTCTAGGTTAATCAGGTCCATATCTTATAAACTTTCAATTGGTATCAAAGTGAACACTAGACACACTTAGTGAGATTGATCTTTAGGGAGACAGCGCACTAACACTTATGGACCAAATGAAAGAAGGTGGGTCATCTGTTAGGCACGCTCTTTGATGGGTTTAATTACCACTACTTGGAAGGCTCGCATCTGAGCCTTTCTCGGACAAGATGAAAAAGTACGGGATCTTATTCTTGATTGTTGGGAACCATTACCGCAATGAAAGATGGTGTAACAATCATAAAGCCAGAAAAGAGCCGGACCGCTGAAAGAATGCACCCTTGAGTGGGGCAAACCAAAAAGGTCTAAGCTCAATATTCGGCTGCGGTGTCGATGGATGAGTTTCGTCGCATCTCCATTGTGAGGGCGCTAAAGATGCATGGAATGCACTTGCTCTTGCTCGTGAAGGAACTTCCCGAGTAAAACAAACAAAATTGAGATTGTAACATCTGAGTTTGATTCTATTAAAATGGTGACAATGAAACTTTTGGTCGATTCTATGCTGCATACGTGATATCACTAATGCTTGTTCTAACCTTGGTGAGAAAATTTCACAACCTATACAAGTCGCAAACTCCTAAAGCTCTTTATTTGACTATAAGATGAAAGTTCTGACGATAGAGGAAAGCAAGAATGTAGACACACTAAAAATTGATGAACTTTTCGGGTTGAATCCAAACCTATGAGCTTTCTCTTGATCCTTTGAGAAAAATAAGGATGTGGCATTCAAAAGCTCCAAAAAGGACATCTCTGATAGTGATGATGATATGAATGATGAGTCACTAGTCTTGTTAGCACAAAAATTTAAGAAGTTCATGAAGAAGAAGGGTCAACAGAATAATCATTTCAAGAAGAAGACAAATAAGTGAGGTAACCCATTTATGCTATATTTCTCAATTTGAACCAAAAAATGTGAATGAAGCCCTTAGGGATAAATTTTGGATAAATGCCATGCAGGATGAGTTAGCTCAATTTGAGAGAAATCATGTGTGGGTATTAGTACCTAAGCCTAAAAACAAAAATGTTATTGGAACAAAATGGGTGTTCAAAAATAAATCTGATGAGCATGACATTGTTGTTAGAAATAAGGCTAGGTTAGTAGCTCGAGCTACCTGAAGTAGAAGAAGGAGTTGACTTTGATGAAACATTTGCACCATTAGCTAGACTAGAGTCAATTAGGATTTTACTTGCCCTTTCCTGTCATATGAAGTTCAAACTATATCAAATGGATGTTAAGTCTGCCTTTTTGAATGGTTTTTTGAATGAGGAGGTGTACGTGGAACAACCAAAAGGATTTGTTGATCAGAAATTTCCAAATCATGTTTACAAACTTCAAAAAGGCTCTTTATGGTTTAAAACAAGCTCGCGAGCATGGTATGAGAGACTTACCAACTATCTTTTGAACAAGGGATTTATTCGAGGGAGTTGATAAGACTTTATTCATTAAAAGGAGTAGTGACGAGATCTTTATTGCTCAATTTATGTGGATGACATAGTTTTGGATCCATCTAGTACCAGTGGATGATTTTGTGCATGTTATGACAAATGAATTTGAAATGTCTATGGTAGGTGAAATGTCTTTCTTCCTTGGTTTGCAAATCAAACAATCTCGCTGATAATATATTTATTTCTCCAGACCAAGCACGCATGTAACCTTGTTAAAAGGTTTGGTCTTGAAACTAGCAAGACCATTACGGACTCGCTTTAGGTACCCGGCACAAAATTACAAAGGACAACTCGAGGTAAAAGTGTTGATCAAACCCTTTATAGGAGTATGATAGGTAGTTTACTTTACCTGTTTGCAAGGAGACCTGACATATGTTTTAGTGTTGGTGTGTGTGCTCGTTATCAAGCTGACCCAAAGGAATCATACTTAGAGAATGTAAAGAGAATCATCAGGTATATCTCAGGAACAAGTAATTATGGTTTATATTTTACTACTAACACTACTTGTGAAGTAAGTGGTTATACGAGATACGGCGGGCGAGGCGACTAGGATGATAGGAAGAGCACGTCGGGTGGTTGTTTCTACATTGGAAACAACTTAGTATCATGGCACGGTAAAAGCGAGAACTACATCTCCTTTCTACGGCCGAGCGGAATACATTCTTCTTGAGAGCTCTTACCTGAAATGCTTTGGATGAAAAACATGCTCGGACTACGGTCGACCACAAGGTATGATGCCGCATATATTGTGATAACTCTAGTGCTATATGTATTTCTAAGAACCGAGTTCGACATTAAGAACTAAGCACGTTGACATAAGGCATCAGCTTTATTCGAGAACTAGTTGAAGAGAAAATAGTAACACTTGAGTTTGTACTGCTTGAGAGACAACTAGGCGATATATTCACTAAAGCCATAGACAACTCAAAGATTTGAGTATCTCGAGGAAGTGCCTTGGGAATTTCTCCCTCAATTGAATTTCAAATTTTGTGCAAAAAAAAATAAAAAAAATCCTTGTTTGGCGAAAAGAGTATTCACTTATTTAATACTTCCATTACGTAATCTCATTTTTAGTAACTCGGCTCATTTTGATTTTTATTGTATAAATTATTCTACAATTATGGCTTGTGCATACATATATATTCTTATACATGTGATGATCGATGTTGACATAAACTTCTTCACACACTCACAAACACACATATATGTTACACTTGAAGTTTATGAATTTTCTTGAAAGACTCTAGGACTTTAACTAATCTTGATTGTAAAATTGTATTGAGTTCTACTTTTGCTTACTAAAATTTTACCGTATGGAGGCACCGAGTATTGAGAGGGCTACATACTGTGATGTGTGAAGCTACCGCAATGAACGGAGAGGGCTACCTCACAACTAGTGTGAAAGTCATCATGCTAGGTTTATGGCTCGTGCAAAAAAAAAGAAGAAAAGATTATGCAAAAAAAAATGACTCTTATAAATCTTGTATATTGAATGCACAAAAAGAAAGAGCCAATAGAGGTTATAAAAAAATATAATTTACCTCATATGTATGAAAAAAAATATAAAAAAAATACAAAATAATAAGTCCTCCTTTAGAAGTTATACTTTATTTTGTAAGATTGAAGACTCAATTATAGTTTTACATGATAGGTGATAATTGTTTTTTCATTTGAGTCTTTCTTGATAGGTCATAAATGAATTATTTGACATATTTGTGGAATTTAAACATATATACTACTTTAAGTAAATATCAGTATGTCATTATAGGTATGAAGTGTGTGTGTGCACCTCTTCTATTCTACTTATTTATTTATATGATAAATAATCAAAATTGGAGTTAAAAAATGATGAGTTCTTAATTGGTTGTGTGCTTGTTTGTAATTACATGAGTTTAATACCTTATGTGGATATGTATGCAAATTTGAAAAAAAAAAAATCTTTTTCATTTATTACTTTTTTAATTGGTTTCTAAGTTAGATAGTCATAGAACTTAGGGGGAGTTTAAAGCATATTGCACTTTTGCATTACTTTGATTTTACACTGTTATATCTTTAGGAGGAGTTTAGCTTCAATTCTTTGTCTAATGCTTTGTCCTTCTCGTATGTCAAAAAGGGGGAGAGAATATTTACTTCCATGTTTTTAGTTTGTTATGCATATAAGGGGAGAACATATTTTTATTAAGCTTAATTGATATGAATGCATACTACATGACTATTATTTATACTTCGCTTATTTCTATGTAAACTGAACTAATATACAATGAGGCTTTCATGCCAAGTTGTCCTATACTTTGTCAATGTTGTTTCAGTTACTTACAATCTTATCAAGTTGCAGCAAAGATGGATCTCTGGGACCATAGGATAGTTCAGCTATGAAGTGCAGGACATCATTGTATTTTTATCTTATTTTTATAAGTGTCATGTAGTAAGTGAGAGGTTTTGCCACACGAAAATGCCAAAGGGGGAGTTTGTAAGGACCATGAGTGTTAGCTATTTTCGTGGACAAAATATTTACTTGTAAACTAGTTTGTAGGCCTGTTATCAAGTCTATCAAGAAAAGCCCAACAAATACTCGAGCTTTAGATAATCGTATTTCAGGTATATCTTTTATAACTACGACATATAGGATTGCATTCACGCATTTAATAACACATTTTCATAAATCTGAAATTATATTTTATGTTAAAATATTTATTCAAACTTTAATTAATTTATGAAATTATTAATTAAATATTTTTATAATATATCTTAAGATAATATTAAGTTTTTGTTTTTAATTGGCTTTGAAAAGTTAAGACTAAAACACATTTAACCCTAACCCTAATATCATTAAGTATTATTATTGTCTATATATATAGATACATTAGGGTTAGAGTGGTTTAAGAAAACATAGAAAGTGAATACACGGAGACCGAATAGAAGAAAAAAAGCGTATATGTCTTTGTTGCGAAAGCGATAAGAAAAAAATTCGGAGGAAAGGAGTTTAATGGTGCTTACTGCGAGATATAAGTAAGTATATATATATATATATTGTTGGTGTGTCTAAAAACGTTAAGCGGTCTGGAAATGCCGATGGAGTAAAACATGGAGCCTTGTGACAATATTAGTGGAACCATAAAACCTGGATGTGCGAGGTTTTATGGTTATTGTTTAATTTTCGTTTTCCTTATATACGTATATCTTAAACTCTTGTAAAAACAGGCAAATAATAATGAAATACATGATAATTATCAGAGAAACACATATTTTGACATGGTATCAGAGCAAGTTATTGATGAGTAATGGAATTACCTACTAATTCTGTTTTGCTAATTTCTATTTTTGGCGATTTATGATTCTGATTCTGGTGTGGCTCTTGATTTCGATTTACGTGGCCATTTCGATTCTACTGCGACCGTTCGATTCTGTGGCCATTCTTCGATTGATGGTGATTCTTTGATTGTAGCCATTTCGATATCTCGACAGCTGGTTCGGTCGACTTACTCGCGACGTAGAGGCTGCGAACTGTCTGTGACTCCGGTGCGGATACACGAGCCTTGACCTCGGCAGATTATGTTCGGGTTTTCCGGAAAAAGCGTGGTGGAACAGGTTTACGCCTCATGACACTTGAAACGCGGCAACATATATTTTTGTGGGTTGTCTGCATGCGCGGTAACCATACTATTTTTTTCTAGCTCGGACAAGCTTGGAACGAGAAGGAAGCGCACGAGGCTGCGTAAATGATGAGTTCTTTGTGAAACCACGCGAAAGAAGAAGAAGTTGCGTGAGTAACGCGGAAGAAGTTGGGCGAGGAACGCGAAGAAGGCTGCCGTGAATTTGGTTGAGAAGAAGTTGCGCGAAGTTGGGTGAGAAGAGGCTGCCACGAGCTTGGAATTTTTCTTAGGGTTTGGAACTCGGAAAGAAGCGCGGCACTCGGAAGAAGGCTGCGTAGAGGGAAGCTGCGCGAGGAACGGGGGGGAAGAGGAAGACGCCGCTTGCGAGAATGAGAAATTAGGGTTAGGGTTAAAAGTTTTTGTTTCATGGCGGAATCTAGAGATTTAACTACCAATTTCATGTTGGAAGATTTGACGGCGAAAATGACGGAAGTTTTCACTAGAGCTCGAGATCGACTCGCATGACCTCCGTCAGCGAAGTGTCAAGCCCCTTAGATTAGTATCAAGTTGGGAGGATCCAACTATGCCTTGTGGTCCCAGGTGGTGGAGATGTATATCTGCGGAAAAGACAAGCGGGATATATTAATGGGGATTTTCCTCAACCTATTGAAAGCGACCCTGCATTCGGGGAGATGGCGCACTGAAAATGCCAGCTGTTAAAAGGATGGTTGATCAATTCTATGGACCCGCCCTTGATTGCAAATTTTATTCGATTCCCAATGCCGAAACAAGTTTGGGATTACAACTGCTACCACACTTACATGATGGGATAGATACGTATCAAGTGTATGATCTTGGCCGTCGAGTTACTCGTATGAAACGGGCGGGTGGATCCATTGAAAAATACTACAATGACGCCCGAGGTTGTGGCGTGAAATTGATTTCCGTCATCTAATCCAATGGAGTGTGCAATTGATATACAAAAATACAACTCCATCGTACGGGAAGATCGAGTGTATACCTTATCGATGGACTTGATGATAGATTGGATAAAACTAGAAGTGATGTACTTGAATCAAACCATTCCCTGCGGTGGAGCAAACTGTGGATTCATCAAGTAGCGGTTATGACTTTTAAAGGGGTCGAGGGACATCATAATCTAATGCCACCAAAAACGGGACCTTCCTTGGGTAGCGAAATCCACGGGAAATCCACCATCTCTTGACATAAAATGTGGCCATTGTGGAAACTCCAAAACACACCGTGAAAGCTGTTTCAAACTACGTGGGTATCCCGAGAATGGTGGAATGATCTTCGAAGCACGGAAGAAACGGGACACCAGCACTTGGGCGGCCGGCGGTGGCTACCAATACCTCGCTATCCGCTACCTCTCGAGGCCAAGAATCTTCCAGGGATCCGGGTATTTCAAGTAAAGTATTTCATATCTACACTCGTAATGAGAAAGATGAGTGGATTACCGGACTGCGGAGCTACTGAGGATCACGCTGACATTTGACAGCAGTCTCTCCCGATACAACCCGGCCAAGACGGAGCCGGGTGTTGCCAATGCAAATGGGGTCACTTATCCGATTACGGGAGGCTGAGCAGGTGACCTTATCTCCTTCATTATCATTATCTAATACTTTGCTTGTGCCTTTCTGTCGAAGCCGAGCTAATGTAAGTAGTCACTTGGGACCTTAGCTGTCAGTAGTATTGATGTATTCTACTTTTGCCTTCTACGGGATATTCTCACCAAGGAGATCATTGGGCGTGGTACTAGGAGAGGAGGGCTATATTATGTGGATGACCTCGGTTCGGGAAGAGCGATCACGCAACATCTTGGTTGTGATAAGGAACGTGATTTGGCTATGTCATCGTAGATTTGGGCATGTCATTCGGGTATTTAAACGCACCTACTCCTAGTTTATTTTCAAATATCACACGATTCGGATTTCAAATGTGATACTTGTATCTAGAAAAAGTCATAGGGTGTCTTATCTGTGAGTATGAATAAAAGTGTGGCTCATTTTGCTTTGGTACATTCGATGTTTGGGGACCTTCCCTTGTCATTACGTCGTCGGGTCATCGATTGGTTTGTTATTTTTGTTGATGATTGTACACGAATGACATGGCTTTACCTTCTCGAAACATAAAGATGAAGTATTTGCTACATTTCACATGTTTCACACCATGGATTCGAGACACTGATTTTAGAAAACATTAAGATACTTAGGTCGATAATGGAGGGAGTATGTTAATCAACAATTAGGACATACTTTGACAACCGTGGTATTCTCCGTGAAACCTCGTGTTCGCAAACCTGACAAAATGGAATTTGCGGAGAGAAAAAATCGGCATATTTTAGAAACGGCTCGGGCCTTACTAATTGGTGCACATGTAACACAATAAATCTTGGAGTGATCTTGTTACTACGGTTTGTGTATCTCTTGAATCGAATGCCACTTGTGACCTTACAATTTCGAGACTCCGCTAAAGGTGTTATTTGATCATCTTCCTTTGCCTACTATTTTGATGCTTCCGCCTAGAATTTTTGGATGTGTTGCTTTTGTCCACCTCTTAAAAATCAACGAACTAAGTTGGATCCATGTCTTTGTCCGATGTGTATTCTTGGGGTATGGTGTACAAAAAAAAGTACCGATGTTATGATCCAATTACTAAAAGAAACTATACTACCGTGGATGTCACTTTCCTCGAATCAAATTTTTTTCCCATCATCGGTATCCAATTACACTCTTCGGGAGGAGAGTTATGGTGAAGAAACGAAATTGGCTTGAGGTTGAAATATTAGACACGAGTCAAGTACTCGGATCGTGCCAGTAATATGGAGGAGCCGTATCTGAACCCAGAGCTTGAACTTCCCGAAGCGGGACTGAAGTAGTAATTGAATCTCCCAGGAAGATGAAGTGGTTGATGTACCCTCCATTCTACGAGTACCCGATGATCCTCTTTGAGAACACTCACGAGGTAAGCTATCTATCACACCTTTACAAACTAATGCTATAGATACGTACATTTGGTTATGTTTTACCTTTCGAACCTGATCGAGTAAACGCAAATCGATACTCCCCCGAGAAGAGAAGAACGATAACCCTTAGTATCCAATAGCAAATTATGTATCTCTGAAGGTTATCGAGAACCTATCGGGGCATTTGCCTGAGCACTGCTCCTCGTGTCAAATCCCGAAGTAACATTGAAGAAGCCTTATACGATCCAAAATGGGCTCAAGCTATAAAGAGGAATTTGAGGCAACTGGGAAAGAATAACACGTGGGTGTTAAGCGAGTTGCCTCGAGGAGGAAGATGGTAGGATGCAAGTGGATTTTCTCCATTAAGTATAAAGCAGATGGGTTAGTTGATCGTTACAAAGCGAGGCTTGTAGCAAAAGGATATACACGAGAAACATGGGATAGATTATCGAAAACCTTCTCACTGTGGCTAAACTAATGTGAGAGTTTTGTTATCTCTTTGACAAATTTAGATTGGCCATTGCACCCGACTTGACGTGAAGAATGCCTTTCTTCATGGTGACCTTGAAGAAGAGATTTACATGGATATCCCACCGAGGATATCTTGTTACATCGGGAAAAGAAAGCTGCATGTAGATTACAACGAGCATTGTATGGACTAAAACAATCACCTCGGCGTGGTTTGGTAGGTTGATTCGGCAATGAAGAAATATGGGTTCCAGCAAGCAACTACGATCGTACTTTTTTCCTAAAACATCGATTAGGGAAGATACTTGACCACTTATAGTCTATGTAGGCGACATGATCATTACGGGGGATGATAAAGAAGAAATCTCTACAGCTCTGAGAACAATTTGTCGAAAGGAGTTTGAAATGAAGAACTTAGGAGGGCTCGAAATACTTCTTAGGTATTGAGGTAACAAGATCAAAACAAGGCATATGTCTTTCCCAGAAGGAAATATACTGCGGACCTCTTAGCGAGGGCGGGACTCTAGATTGTAAACACTTTGTCGATATTCCAATGGTTCAAAATCGCCATAAACTCGGAGAATATGTGGACCCAGTACCGGCGGATAAACAAAGATATCAACGGTTGGTAGGTAAACTCGTATATTTATCTCATACTCGACACGATATTGCTTATCTTTGTGAGTGTCGTAAAATCGGTTCGTACCTTGCCCAGTGAAGACCATATGGATGCGGTCGTACGAATGCTTCGTTACTTAAAATCCTCACTGGGAAAGGACTTATGTTTTTCAAAAGAATGGTCGATTGGAAGTCCTTGGATATCTGATTCGGTAGGCGGGCGAGGAATATGAAGGATAGGAAATCTCTTCTTTGGAGTACTTTACTTTCGTGGGAGGCGATCTTGTCACGTGGAGAAGCGAAGCAAAATGTAGTTGCCTTATCTAGTCTTTGGTTTGAATTTCGAGGAATGGTGAGGAATATGTGAGCTCCTTTGGTTGAAAAAACTTCTAGCGAGATTGGTGTTGCTCACAACTGCTGGAAATGAACTTATTTTGTGATATGGCAGCCGTGCCATATCTCACAATCCATTTCAACATGATCGCACGAAGCACGGTGAAGTGGATCGGAACTTCATCAAGCAGAATCTCGAAGGAAAGAGTATTAAGCTTCCATTTGTGAAGTCGAGGAAGATCAATTGGGCGATATACTCCTGAAAATCTGTGTATGAGGAACTTTTACAACTCACTTGACAAGTTGGGCATAAGAGACATATATGCACCCAACTTGAGGAGGTGTTGGTGTGTGCTAAAACAGTGGCGGAACCTGAGTAACCGATGGAGTAAAACATGGAGCACTGACAATATTAGTGGAACCATAAAACCTGGATGTGCAGGTTTTATGATTATTGTTTAATTTTCGTTTTCCTTATATACATATATCTTAAACTCTTGTAAAAACACAGAATAGAAATAATAATGAAATACATGATAATTATCAGAGAAACACATATTTTGACATATATATATATATATATATATATATATATATATATATATATATATATATATATATATGATATATGATATATAAAGGAAGTTGAACAATAGCATCACGCAACTTTCAGGTAAGTAATATATATATATATATATATAATATAAAGGAAGTTGAACAATAGCATCACGCAGTAAAGATGATTAATATATAAATAATATGCTTAAGTAATTAATATATATTAATTTATAATTTGGTGATAAAAGAGTTTGATATTTTGATAATATGTTTTTTATGGTTTTTTCTTGAATTTTGTTCTTAAATTGTTAGATCAAATAATTGTTTTTGTCATATCATAGTTATTTGATTTGATTATTAATCTTTAAAGAAACCATTTTTATGGAACTTGTGCTGAATCTTTTTGCTCTAGAATTTACTAGTTGATTTGATTTAAGTGGCATATGTTTTGAATCATCTAGTTAGGATCATTCATTATTAAATCTATTCTAGAACACACACGGGCACTTGTGTTTCTTTTTGTGCTAACTTCTTTGTAGTTGATTTGTGAACGATCTAATTAGCGAGGAGCTTATTGGAACGTTGGTATAGGCTTGGATTAAATGCTAATATTGGAAACTATGAAAACAGAATAGGGGCTCATAAGTAAAGTACATTGGGGTAGTATTCTAGGAAGGGTAGCATAAGACCGAGTTTGTACTTGAACATTTGATTTTCATAGTGGAAAGTTAGGTGGTCCGGTGGACCAATGGTTTTCCTCTTAGGTCATGGTTGTGGCTTAGGTTGTTTCCACCTAAAAATACCGTGTGTTATTATTTCTACACTTTACTCTTACACACGATTGCATGTCTGGCCGCTTTGTTTAGGTTATTAAATTATAAATTGATAAAAAATTAAAAATAACCTATTCACCCCCCTCTAGGTTAATCAGGTCCATATCTTATAAACTTTCACTTATTTATCTTTTACTTTCGTTATATTTACGAGAAAATTGATGTGTACTGTTCAAACTTAAGATAGAAAATAGCATATAAAAGATGAATACTAAAGAGTATTAGTCAAACTAAGAATCTACACAAGATATAATAGATATAAAAAGATAATAATGATTACCACACATAAAGTATATGCAATGAATATGTAAGTATATATATTAATTTTTTTGTGTTTTTATATTTTAAGAAAATAAAATTAAAATAACTAAAAGTAAATAATAATAATTAATTAAAACATATTTTGTAAGTAAGAAGATATATGAGAAAATATCTAACAATACTTAATTCCTCAATTTTCTAAATAATTATCATTTAATTACATGATCAATTAAATCTAACCTAGCATGTATTCTTCTTTCAAGTAAACTACACACCGTATAATTATTAATTTCATTATACTCTCATGCAAATTAAATTGTATACTACTTATTAAATTCATCAATTATGGATCACATATATAAGAATAATACATCTATACCTAGAAACTATACATGTTATTTAATTATGACAAACAATTAAATAATTCTCTCAAATCTATTTAATTACCTTTATAGATTAATTATTTGCAAAATAATTAATAGCATAAAAATAAGATTAAATAATATAATTAAATTAAAATTATAATTGGGAAAAATTATTATATCATCACATGGTGAAAATTAGGTTCATAAGATCCCTAGATAAATAAATTAACTATACATAATTGTGTTCATAAAACTTATATTTTTCATAAAAAAAACATAAAAATAGATAAAAAAAATAGTAGAAGAAGAAATACAATCAATCTCTTGAATTGTAGTGTTAATCTCCTCTTAATTTTTCACCAAAATTGTATCCCCTCTTGAACTTTTCTATATTTTTCTCTCTTTTTAGCTCCAAAAATTGACAAAAATTATGCTAATGATGACCCCTTAGGGTTTATGGCGGTGATTAGGGGCATAAATATAACTCAGATGCAATTTGGACTATCAGATCAACTTTAGATCAAGGGCTGAGATCAAAACAAGTAAAACTAATAGCGCCAGCCAATCATAATGTGCCACGTGGCACATAGAATTCATTTGGAAAATTAAAGCATGACATGTGGCAGGGAAGACCGATTTGAGTCAACTCTACGCTACGTGACGTGATTTACGATGACAGATGGTGTGGTGCTCAGATTGAATGTCGTGCTAACACGTGGCACGCGGTTCATCCTGCTCACACATGACGTAATGTGATTTGTTGTCCTTGCTTACATGGCATTCATGTGGCTTGCATAGTCAACTCCTTTACTTGCATGGCATGCCACATGGCATCTTCTGATTGGCCATATGTTAAAAATTCATAAAAAATCTATAAAAATTCTAGAAAAATCCTAAAAAATTTCAAAAATTATATTTTAACCCATTTCACTAAAAAGTTTATATTTTTGGCCTCAAAAAAATTATTTATTAAATAAAATAATTAAATATGAAGTAAAAAAATGCGCTAATGACTCTATTTTAAATAAAATAAATAACATAGGTAGTATATTCATAAATATACTTCTATTATTACATGTATATTTCACAAAAATTATCCCTTTTAAAAGTCGTATAATCCTATGATAAGGAGATTCACATATTCATCAAACAACATTCCATCAATACAAGGATATGTAACTTCAAAACACCCCCAAAATTATTTTCAAATCTATTTTCTTTTTTTAGAGGGATAATTTTGTTGTGAGTTTTGCTTTTTTTTAATAGGGTGCATTACATTTTACCTTATTTTATAGCATAACACATGATTACATTTTTTTTTCATACAAGCTAAAGGTGAAAGGATAAAAGAAATTCTTATTAGTTAGGCATAAAATGTGGCTTAAAGATATGAATGGTTCTTTGTTAGGATCAAATAAGTGACTAAAAATATTAACAATGGTTAGCTTGAAAAGCTTAATCGATACAAATAAGACCTAAATAATTTCTCTTACTAAATACTATCTAGGATTTCGCTTCAAGAGATGATCAAATAGATTTTAAAACCTGGTAGATCTCATCAACTATAATAACTCAAGACATCTTTTAATAAGAACACAAAAATCAATCATGAATATGTGCATAAGAATTTGAACCAATCCAATTAAAACTAGCAAACATATCATATGAATAATGTAAATATCTTAACAAATATGTTACATTCCTTATCTTAGTCATGACAACCAATTTTAATCATTGAGTTCATATGTTTCATATCAAGCATGCATGCATTTAGTTTCATATATTTATCAATTTATACTCAAATCATGATTAAAATCATCCTAAAATTTCAAAAAATTCCCTAAAAATTTAAAATGCATACTAAATACTAATATAGAGAATGGAGTTCTCTCCCTAATATAGAGAATGTGCACATATAAATATGAAAAGATAAAAGAAAATAAAACTCCCTTAATTATGACAAATCACATTTGTCACCTCATTCTTATTACGTCATTGCTCTCTACATTTATTCACCTAAAAAACAAAAACAATGAAAATATAAGTAAAATAACGTTGAGTTTCCTCCCAACCAGCATCGCGTTTAACATCCTTGATTAGACGGTCATATCAAGTCCTAAGGCACATCTCTTTGTGTCCATTTACTTTTGAGTTTTCCTAGGAAAAATTTGAGTCTTGATTTGTTTAATAATAGTTTATGTTATGGCTTGCAAACACGGTTCTCAATTCTCTTCTCATGCCATATTTTTGTTTTCTTTTTGAATTTTTTGGCATTCTTATAAGCACTCCACTATAACTCAACCAATTTATGTATTTCTAACAGATTTTTCACCTCTCCATTGAACTTTTTCACTTTCATACTTGATTGAGGATAGAAGGGTAAAAGTGTAGGGTTTAAACTTGGTGGCTCTTCAATTAATTGTTTGAGGTTTGATACATACATAAGAGGCAAGTCCTCCAAAAAGTTCACAAAATCAACAATATCAACCTTTGATTCCATACTTTCAAAGTTAAAATATGTTGAGTTATTTTTGGATGAGTTTATGTCCTTGTTCATAGCATCATGTGTAATAGTCTTAATTGTGGGCGACTTAACAAATTCTTTTAAGTTGTCCCCACATTCAGTAACATTTATCTTTAAGCATTCGTTATCACTATCAATGTCAGGGGGTTCAGATGCCTTAAAAACTTTACTTGATCATCTTGCACTCTCATTTTAAGTTCACATTTTTGTATATCAATGATTTCTCTTTTGGTTGCTAAGAATGGATGACCAAGTATGATAGGAATGTCAAGGTTCTCTTCCATGTCTAGCACAATGAAGTCCACCTGAAAGATGAATTTGTCTACTTTTACTAGAAAATCTTCTACTACACCCCGATGTCTCTTAATTGATCTATTAACCATTTGTATTGTTACTAAAGTAGGTTTGGCTTTACTAACCCCTAATCTCTTGAATATCGATAATGGCATTAGGTTAATGCTAAAACCCAAGTCACATAGTGCCTTGTCAAAACAGATGTTCCCAATAGTGCAAGGGATGTCAAAACTACTTGGATCTTTTAGTTTTTGTGGTAGTTTTCTATCAAGGATAGCGCTATAACCTTTAGTCAAGGTTATTGTTTCATGATCTTCAAGCCTTATTTTCTTTGACAGTATATCCTTCATGAATTTAGCATAAGATGATATTTGTTTAAGTGTCTCTACAAATGGTATGTTTATATGTAGCTTCTTGAAGACTTTCAAATTTTTTGAAAACTGGGTATTTGACTTTTGCTTTTGTAATCTTTGAGGGAAAGGAATAATAGGTTTGTAAAGGCTGTTTTTCTTTGGCTGAATTATTTTCATTTCAGTGCTCTCTTTATCTACTAGTTTCTCCTCATCCTTGTTAATTTCCTAATTTTCCTCATCCTTTTTGGTCTTATGTTGTTGTTCTAAATTTTTACCACTCCTCAAGGTTATGATGTTGCACTGGCCCTTACCTTCTCTTTATGGATTTATAATTGTCACTTGGAAGGTTACCTTAAGGTCTTTGACTTATAGCCTAAGAAAGTTGCCCCATTTGGTTCTCCAAATTTTTAATTGAAGTCTCTTGAGTGAACAATTTTGTATTTACTAATTAGATAAAGTCTTTCATTAACCCCATTAAAGCATTTGTATTGTTCTCAATAGGTGGTTTCTTCTCTTGTAATTGTGATTATTGTGGTTGTTGAAAACTAGGTGGTGGAAATGATTAATGGTTGAATTGATTACCACCTTGACTGTTGTTATTACTCCAAGAGCACCATAAATGATTAATGGTTGAATTGATTACCACCTTGACTGTTGTTATTACTCCAAGAGCACCATAAATGATTAATGGTTGAATTGATTACCACCTTGACTGTTGTTATTACTCTAAGAGAAATTTGGATGTTGTCTCCATTCTAGGTTATATGTGTTTGAGTATGGATTGTTGTTTCGGTTCACATTCCCTACATAGAATACAAATTAAGAATTATTTGGACAATTATAAAAAAAATGAGCTCCTCCACAAAACACAAATGACGCTCTTGAATCTTAGACCTGGTTTATACTTACTGGCCAGTTTTTAGCCTTTAAAAGATTAACCAAAGATAAAACTTGAGCTGTAAGTGATGTGATATCATTTACCTCATGCCCTTTGGATACTCCTATTGTGGCTATCATTTTTTCCATTGACTATTGATAATTATTGTTAGCCATTTTCTCAAGTAAATCATAAGCTTGATTGTAAGATTTGGCTAGCAAAGCTCCATTATCAGATGCATCAACAATAGTTCTTGTTTGAGCATTGAGACCATTGTAAAAAGTCTCCATTTGAATTCAAGAAGGAATACCATGATGAGTACACTTCCTTAGCAATATCTTGAATCTTTCTCATGCTTCATATAAATATTCTCCTTCGTGTTGTTGGTAGGAAGTAATGTTATCCCTAAGGTTAACATTCTTTGTTGGTGGGAAGTATTTCATCAAGAATTTCTCTGTCAAACTATTCCAAGTTGTAATGGAATCAGGTGGCAAAGATTATATGTATAAAAAATTTGACTTTCTTTCCTCTTCTTTTTTATTTGTTCATACCATCTTTCCTTGAAAGACGTAACAATCTGGGCATTGTCTTTCGTTGCATGCTTTTTGGTAGAGTCTCACCTCCCACGGCTACAACTAACACCATGATGGTACCTATAAAGGTATAGGCACCAGTTCATTCAGTCAATCTCCTTGGGTCGTTTTACCTAGAGCCCCACATTTCTCCCAACTCTCTACCGAGTTTGTTGTTGTTGTTCGGGTTGAATAGTCTATCTTTGAAGGATTTCATCAAATCAGACTTTTGATCGGCTAGGGCACCTGATCCAGTGTATTCATGCTGTCCAACATTAAACTAAGAGACGGGACACCTGAGCAAAGCTTATTACGCATCTCTTTGTTGATATACATAAGAAAATTATGGCATGGTCTCGTAAAGAGTAAGGCAAGAATCTAAGCCTAAATGTCTTTTCTGTCACACCACTGAACTTGAATGAATCTCCAACTTCAATAAACAATCTAAGTTGTAGATGAGGATTCTTTGTTGGTAATCCGCTGAATTGTCCAACTGTTTATAGCATTTGAAACATCAATAGTTTTAGTTCAAACTAATTAGCTTGAATGTTTGGCCTTTGTTTATTTCTAATGGATTAGCCATTTTTCCTCTTAGGTGACTTGTTGTTTTCTAATTTATCTCAAAATACGCTCAATTTTAAGATCTAAAGGTAAGATTTATCCCTCATAAACTCTGCTCATACAATATACTCAACTATGTTTCTATAATACTAAAAGAGGTGTATAAATAAAAACTAAACAAAAATAAAAAAATTAAACAACTAAATAAATAAATTAAAGTAAATAAATAAATAAATAAATAAAGAAAATAAATAAATAAAAGAAATTAACTAAAATAAAAAAAAATAATAAAATTATTAATTTCTAATATTTATAATCCCGAACAACTACGCCAAAAACTTTATTGTCACACAAAGATAAACATCTTCTTGAAGTTTTCTATATTTTTCTCTGTTTTTAGCTCTAAAATTGACCAAAATTATGTTAATGATGGCCCCTTAGGGTTTACGAGGTGATTAGAGGCTTAAATATAGCTCAAGTGCAATCTGGACCGTTAGATAAGCTTTAGATAAAAGGTTGAGATCAAAACAAGAAAAATTGATGGCGTCATCCAATCATAACGCGCCACATGGCACATGGAATTCACTGGGAGAATTAGAGGGCGACGCGTGGTAGGGAAGATCAGTCCGAGTCAACGCTCGATGAGTCAAAACCAAACGACGTAACGTGATTAATGGTAACGTATGGCGTGGTGCACGGGTGGAAGGCAAAACAAATTGAGTGGCAACATGTGGCAGTACTATTTGACCAATCTTCGAGCTTGGATTGAACGTCGTGTTGACACGTGTCATACGATTCATCCTCCTTACACGTGGTATAACATGATTCGTTGTCTCTACTTACGTGGCATCCACGTGGCTTTCCCAATCAGCTTTTTTTGCTTGTGTGGCATGCCATATGGAAGCTCTTGATTGCCCATGTATTAAAAATTCATAAAAATCCCAAAAAATTTCCAAAAATTATATTTTTATCAAAGTTTCATTAAAAAATTTATATTTTAATATTTTTGGCCCTAAAAATACTATTTATTAAATAAAATAAGTAAATATTAAGTAAAAAATTTGTTAAAAACTTTACTTTTATAGAGTCAACAAACAACCTAATAAATAAGGAGAGATACAATCTATATGATATGATACATGAATGACATGATAGTAAAAAAAAATATAATATTTTTATACTACATGATAAAATCATATGATATGATATTCACACAAAAAATTAGAAAAGAAATGACAAGTTAAATACTGATAGATGGTTCACTGATAGGAAAGAACTTTAAAGAAGAGTTTTCTCGTAATTTTATGCTCATATATATAGAATATTAAAAAATTTAATTAACTCTTAATTTTAGATGATTGATATACTTAAAATTAAATATAAAGATTATTAATATATTGATATGAAAATATGAGTACACATACATACTTTTTATTAAATAGAGATAATACTAAATTATTTAAATCCTTTAAATAATATAATTATCATTTATTTATATCATATGTGTTAAACATGTGATGAAATCTTCAATTTAAAACTTAAAGTTAGAATACTAATATACCTTAAAATAAATAGAGATAGTACTGCTATAATCTTAAGAATATAAAGAGAAATCTTTTAGTTAAAACATGCAAAATTAATTATATTTTATACACACAATATATAAGATAAATTTTATAATTATAATAACTAATGAATTGTTATGATATTTATCTTTCAATTGAAAGATTTTTCCTTAAAGTCATTTGTTTTAGATTCTATCCGCTATTATTTTTACTTTGTTTATCTAACATATATTTTTGTCATTATAATTCAAATTATACTATGTATTATCAAAATTTACCTATTTATAATATTATTATAATAGTATTTTCAATCTTTATTTAATTCATTTTATAACTTTTTGATCAATTAACCAACTTATAGATAAAAATAATATCACAATTTTATTTAAGTCTCGATATTCAAATCAAGATTTTGTCGATGTATATTTTGAGGTTTTTTCTTTCTTTTTTTCTCATTAAAAGTTACTTCGGTTAAAATTAATTTAAGAAAATACTTATGGAAAAATCACATTATATGTTGCTATATAAACAAGTATATAATATTCTTTCTGAGACCTAAAAGTAGTTTTGGAAAATATTTTTAGAATTATTTAAATGCGCTTCATGTAGAAGGGTTTTAAAAAACAAAAGATTTAAAATGTAGTATAGTTTGATTAAGAGTGTTTTAAAATAAATTATTTAAGTATTTGAGATAAAAATATTAAAAATAATTTTAAATGATATTTTAATAATTATTTTAAGATTTAAATATGTATTTAAAAGAAAAAATATTTTTCAAACTTTTAAAAGTACTTATTAGAGAGATTGTTAAAACTAATTTTAAAAATGATTTGATTGGCTTAAAAACATTTTTTAACTACAACAAAAGAAGAAAGAAAGAAAAAAAAAGAGTATAATAACAAACCCACACTTATTTATGTTTTTGAGAAAACTAATATGTGTTTTTCAACCTTAAGATAATAAAGAGTATGTAAAAAATAAACATTAAAAAATATAAAATAAATTAAGAATCAACACAAGATATAATAAGTAAAATTGACCGACCTAATAAATGATTAAAGATGTCGTCAATATAATATATCATATGAATATATAACTATAAAGTAAAATTCTAACAATTTGATACTACATGATGCTCACCCAAAGTTGCATATATAAGAGATGTAAAGTTAAAGAATGAGTTTGTTTATAATTTTTTATTTAAATGTGCGACACATGTTAAAATTTTCAATTAAATATTAATTTAAACTATTGATATATTTAAAATTAAATATAATAATAATGTTATGAAAAATGAGTCCATACTCATATTTTTATTAAATGTAAATACTATTAAAATGTCAAACTCTTTTAATGATACAATTATCTTTTTATTTATATAGCATGTTTCAAACATGTAATGAAGTCTTGGTTTAAAACATAAAACTCGAATATTTGTGTATCTTAAAATACATTAAGATACTACTATTATAATACTTTAATAATATGAGTCCATTAGTTACTTTTTATGCTCATAATGTTTTAAATAAGTTATAAAGTTGTAAAAAAAAATTATGTGCTTGTAAATATGCATATAATTACAATTGAATCGACTATCTTTTTGAAAGATATTATACTAAAATTATGAGTCTGAGTGATATAAACATGTCTAAAATATTTATAACTAATTATAAATATATTTAATTTTAATATATGTGATATAATTTAATTTATTAAAAATAAAATAATAATGATCCATTAAATATGTTTTTATCTTTATTTATAATATTATAGATATACTTATAATTACGTTAATTTATTAGTAATTTTATAACTGTCATGCATTTAATATATATAAAATATAATTAACCCATCGGCAACTAATGTAATTAAACCCGATGGTATCTCTTAAAAGTTTGAAAATACTAATTAACATGTTACATTTGTATTTGTAACTTATCAATAAATTATTTTAGTGTCTTACATCTTTTAAATTAACATTTAATTTATTATTTAATATATATAATAATTTAATACATCATATTAACTCCACGTTAAATTATATTATAACTAATTTATATAATTTTATTATCTATTAAAATAATTTTATTATTTAAATTAATATTTAATTTATTTATCTATTTTTTATATTTTAAAAAATAAAATAGTATTTTTAATTAAAATGAAAATAAAAAATCAAAATCAAAATTTTAGAATTAAAAATTCAAATAAATTAAACTAAGAATTTAGATTCATAACTCTTAATAGGAAAAACATTATACGTAAACGTACTATCTATATTATAGTTTAACTTAACATTTAAATATATAATTATTCAAAAATTATAATAAATTATCGGGTTTATTAACACGTAAAGATAATAAATTATTTTTTTATGATAGTAGTTATTATAATATTGCATATCAAAATTTTATAATTAATGATTAATTACGACTTATAATGCTTTTGTGGTGTGTCACATATAAAATATATTCATATGGAGTTAATTAGAATTTGACCTATAAATTAAAATGCTTGGACACTAGTTATTCGCTGGGGGATTCTTTTGGCTTCTTGTTCATTAATTATTGTTGCTATCCATATGACGCGGCTACCAGAAATGCCCACGTTTTATAATTTATATAAAACGTTTCCAAAATAAGATAAAATATATATGTTCTGAAATTCATACTCCACACAAATTAAATTTAGTTCCAAAGACGTGGCACTCTACAAATTTTTGTAGTAACATTCATTATCAATAGCATATTCCTCTCTGAATTATCAAAAATTTTGGATTTTTACAAACTTCAAGCTCGACTCTCGAGACGAGCTTATCGATCGATTTGGACAACTCCCTAAATGTGACTGTAGCTATACAGTTGGTAAGTGAAGCCCGATCATGGACCAATACTTTAATCCAAATACCTATTTTAACCGGTATCGAGGTCCCTTGAGTTTGGAGTAAGAAAAATCGAGGGTAAAGGTAAAGAAAATCCAACTTATGTGACTAAGAGCTAGAAATCATAGCTTGTATCTTGTGAATTTAAACCAAAAGATGAGGCTAAATTGGGGGCCATTTATGACATTTCGAAGAATGTCTGAATCCAAATTCCTAGTCTGACAACTCTTAACAACGATTCTCTTCCAAAAAGTTGGATTGTTTTTCATGAGAAGGAACTTTTCTTAGGTCTATGTTACCTTATTTCATATTTTATTAGAGATTTCTTAAGGTAGACCCAAATAAGTCTCGGTTAATTGCTTCCTAATGGGTCGAGGTATTTACTTTGTATCACCTTACATAGAAAATAGATTGATACAATGATTAGGTTACCCGAGTTCAACGAGGCATACAATCTTAAAAAAATCCTTCAAATTCATAACATATTTACATGTCATCAAAATAGGATCAAGTTGGAATGTTATAATTTCAGACAACGATAGGAATTGGAAGTAGTTCTTTTTCTATGTTTTTGATTGTTGAGAGTCTAAGGACATAAGTAATCTAATATCTTTGGTCTAGGGCAACGTAAAATCTATTTTAAAGAGGTCATGTTTTCATGTGTCCTCTTTGAGCAATGAGGCAAATTGCAGGCTATCCAAGCTACAAAATTATTTGCCTTTACATTCCCTTGGGATAATGTTTTGTTAGAGGCTAAACCGGTTGTTATCGTGATGATATGTTCAAGGTCAAGCATGTTATAGACCAGGGTAGTTCACAAGCCGCGCTTGGTGTCAAATAAAAGAGTTCAAAGTGCAAGCGGAGTCCTTTTATGTTTGGCTCTAATTTTGAGTTAATACTTGAATACCATGAACTTTTCAAGAATTCTATTTTCTTTTCAATTTATTTCTCGATTAATTATGATTTATCTATGTTATACAAATATGGACCTCAGATCAATATCTCTGGATGACATATTGAATAATTTTGCAACTACCCATGCAAGTTCTACCGACGTCTTCGAAACCAAAAGGAGCAAATTTGTACCCAAGAGTAAGGGTGCAAAGGGGATGAGCTCCTAAGATCTACCGACTTTTCCTATTTATTTCGGGGTGATCCTTACTTCTAGCTCCACTCTGATTTCTTCCACTACTCCTTCCCCAACCTCTACGACCAAGGAAAAATCCTTGAATTTTGTAGACTTTCATGGCTTCAACGATCCTAAGACAAGTTCATCAACTTGATGCCAATAGGTCTGGATGAACCCATCTTGGTCGATATGTGTAGGAGTTTGATGCTATTACGCTGGCCAACCAAAAAGCTCTTGAGGTGAATTTACTAATGTAATTTTATTTTTGAATTGTTATCATTAATTGGTCAAACAAGACACTATCACTTATTTTCTAGCCTTTTTAAAACCATTTTTTGTTTAAAATATAATAAGTGATGACCCTAATCTATTATTACAAGTTATTGGTATATATATACATACATACATACATACATACATATATATGTACATGCATATAGCTCGATATTAAAAAGATGCCCTAAAGTTCAAGGAAGAGTTCAACAGATCATTCCATGAGCTTTGTGAGAAATTCAACAGGTTGAAGATGGCTAAGGGGAAGGCTCACCAGGAGATGGAGATGATGAAGATGCAATCAATAGAGGTACTCTAGATTGATTTTAATAAGGCCATGGAGTCTTTCAAGGTGAAGGTCATAGCTAAGGAGAAGGTTGGTGATGTAACGAGATTCTCGACCTTCAACCATCCCAACTTGAATCTCTAAGGCTAATAGTAGAAGGCGATAATCAAGAGCCTAATGGAGATGATGAAGAGGAGACCAACTTACCATACTTCCATCCTGAAGACAACCAATAGTTTTGCATAATGGAATTTCCTCTTATTTTCTTTATGTAAATTTGTTTGTCTTTTTGTTTGAGTGTTTTTTATATAAAGAACAATCTTCACCTCTTTTTTTCCAATTTAATGAATATATTCTCTCATTATTCTACACATGTTAAAATTGAAATTTCTTTATATGTAAACAACAAATTTTTCTAATTTTGAGAAAGTATGGGTACATGTGGGACCCATTAAATGTATGTTCCATTTAGCAAATTGGTTTGAAAACACTATCTCTTCTTTTATTTATAGTTTATCATGCTTTTTTTCTCGTTTATTAGGATAACAGATTGTTCATCCCGTGTTCGAATCTTGAAAACGAGGTTTAAAAGTTAAGGATTGATGTTGATGAGCAGAAGGCATCAATCGAACTTCTTAGGGATGATGTTAGCGTTCAATGAACCTGACTTGTAAAAAAGGAGCTCGTTCGTGATAAGACAATTTGACACATTAAACAAACTTGTTGAAGGCAATACCCATTGGGCCAACACTTATATGAGACGCTAGGAAGCAGTGTTTTTGGAGGTGATAAGAATCACTCGAAGTCTTGAAAGGCAGCTCAAAAATTCTGACTTTTGTCTTTCTGAGATTCAATAGCCATTGACCCCATTTGTTAACAAGATTTAGGCTGAGATTTTTCACTTGTTTTTCTTGAAGTGTTCAAAAAGAATAGTTATTAGGAAGCCAAGCGTTCGAGGGGTGCTCCCGGAATGCTATGTTTTGCTTTCAATAAATGTAAATACTAGCTCATATTTTAATAAAATGAAATTTTTATGTTTGCTCGTACATGCTTGCTGAAGACTTGTATGTTTATCTGTCTTGTCATTTCCTCTTGTTTCTAATCAATATAATATAAGAGCTAGTTTGTGGTGCTTGCTCGCTTTTAGTTTATGCTTGTTTTTGCCACTCTTAAGTTAGTATTTATATTGGCTTTAAATGGTTAGTGATGTCTTTTGATCGAAGGCTTTTATCTCAAAGATTCATAGTGATGTTCATCATGGTTTACAAGCTAATGTTGGATGATTTAACTCTTTTACTTCAAAGTGTTATGGATTTGGTTCATCTAGTACATTTGGGTGGAATGTACATGATTTCTTATAGAAATCTAACTCCAATCAGTCACAAAAATAAGATAATTTCAAGAACAACAAGAAGTCTGGTAACATTGGAGAAACCTATTATTATGCTTACTCATAGCTCACAAAAGGTTATCAATGGCTGATTGATGGACTCAGGAGCTACACATCACTTGAAAAATAGCACATAAAATGTCTCTCACTCGGTGCCTTTTATTGATAAAGAAGATATGGCTAATGGTAACTCACTCAGTATTAGAGGTTATAGTCCAACATCTGTTACTTCTCTTTCTCATACTGATTTTATTTTACTCATGAAAAGTGTGTTACATACTCTGTTGGTATCACATAATCTAATATCAGTGCACAAGTTATGTCTTGATAATGATGCTATAGTTGAGTTTCATGCTACTCATTTATTTACGAAGGAAGCATAGTCAAAAATAGTAATAGCTCAAGGAGCTCTTGTTAATGGCCTTTACAAGCTGAAAGGTGAGGTACACAAGTAATTTTTTGGTTAAATTTGGTTTTAAAATAAGATATTATTGTATAAATTGAATAAAAATTATACGAATATATAAAATTTAAATCCATCAAAAATTATAAATCTAAATTATATTTGACATTAGACTTAGTCTATCTGAATTATCACTTTTAATATTATGCATTTTGGGTTTTTATTTAATCTTAAATTAAAATAATATTTTTTTTATTTTTAAAATGTTAGCAAAATAATGAAAATAAATTAAATGCCCATTTTGATAATTTAAACATATAACAATTTTCTATAAAATACGAGTCTATATTATTCAAATAAAAATGTGTATGAATGTGATATGTTTTTTTTCATATATAATTACATTAAAAATTTGATATAAAATAATAATACAATAAAAATATGTAAATATGAGTATGATTAGTTTAATTTTTAAAAATAATTGTTGCTAAAAATACAATAATAAATATTATTTGATTTTTTCATAATAATATAAAACATAAATATTATATTTAATAAAATATATTATAATCAAAGATAAACTAGCTACTAAGGTTAAACTTAATTTAATAGTATAATTTGTTTAATGATTTGATGTCAAGTTTTTCTATTTATCTTGTTAATTTTAAATCAAAAAATAAAATAAAATAAATTATTATAATATTAAAAATTCATATTTGGATTTTTTGTTTTTAAATATTTTTATTTTTTAAATAATTTTTAAATCTATTCAAAAATATTATTTATATATAATATTATTTATTATAAAAATACGAAAAATGTTTTATATTTTTAAAAGTTATTAGAAAATAAAAATATTTTTTTATCGATTTATACGTAGAGATATAATAAAAATATAATTAGTAAAAAGAATGGTTGTCACCCTTTAAATTTTCTTTTATTTTTCTATTTTATATGGTGGAGAGGAGTTGTAGATAAGCACATGTTATAAACATTTTGTATGATGCATCAGAACAATTTATATCCATTCGTGTGTATATATATATATATGATATCTTATTAGGTGTAAGAATTATTTTGAAAAAAATTATAATTTTCTTTAAAACAACACTAACATATAACATAATATAAAATATGCTATTGTAAGTGAACACAAATTGATGTATAATTAATAGAGAAAGTGAGTTTAGTATTTAGATTTAAAAAGATTTTTTTTTATTAATTAATTTTGAAAAAATCATTAATTAAAAGTAAATATTATTATTTTAATAAATTTATTAAAATATAATCATTTAATAATAATAAAATAATAGTTAATATAAATAAAAATCCACAAAAAAATTATTATTAATGTTTTATTTTATATTAGAATATTTATTTTTGTAGATTTTTTTTTTAATATTTCATGTTAAACTTATTTTATTTAAAAAAAAAAAACTAGTGCATGGACAGTACTAATTTGATGAATAATATAAGGTTGATATAATCAAATTTAATACAAAGTTTAATATTATTAGAATAAAACGATTTTATACCAAATTTAATATTTGTAATGCGGAATGCCAAAAACGATACCAATCTACCCTAATTAATATAGTATCTTAATGGTTTTTGGCATCCATTGTACAATTACCAATCTACCCTCCAAATACAAACTTATGTTTGAGCCCTGCCCTGAGTTCTATATAAACCTAACTAGCAAACTGAAACGTTGAAGATCTAGCACAAGATCAAGAGTAGAATATATATATATACGTAGTAAAATCGTGTGTTCGATCGTAAAGAAAATAGTTTCTGAAACAAAAATGGCTGGTCTCTATTATGCTAAGTTAGCCATTGTTACAATGGCAGTAACAATGGCTTTTTTGGCTATGGCCAATGGCTTTGTTGCCAAAAATATTGGAAATAATGTGCTCAGAAAAGCGTTTAATGTTGACAAAGAATTTGATTACCTCACTTTGGCTTTGAATTGGCCTGCTAGTTACTGTAAAAACACTACCAAATGTTGCAAATACAATGCTTGTTGCAAAGGGTTCTTTTTCTATATCTTCTTTTATCATTTCTTAATTTCTCACTTTGTTTTTATCCCATTTCTGCTCTCTCTCTCTCTCTCTCCTTATCTACACACATACACAGTTAATTGAGTTAGTAATGTTATAATAATCGACATAATTATAAAAGCTTTTCTTTGACATTATTATAGTTGGTAGTTTTCACGCATGCATAATCCAGCATGCATAATCCAACATTTTATTATATAACAAATTACTAAAATAATATGTATTATGTATATATGGATCATAGTTCATGCATGTAATATGATAAAATAAAGCTGACGGTTTTTTTTCTTCTTCTTTTAACAGATCTGAAGCTCTAAATGAATTTGTTATCCGTAAGTACAAGCTCACTATCATATAAATCTTTATGTTATAAATATATATATATTACAAATTTATGATCTATCAATTACTAAAACACTTACACTTTAATTATGGTTTTTGTTGATTTAATTAATATTATTAATTATCTAATATTCATTTTGAAGAGCACAACATCTACAACCATACTTTATCCGATTAAAATGGTGTAAAATTTAGTATAAAAGTTATTCAAACCTAACATCGATTTTTGTATTAAAAATGACGAGATGTTCAGTATTACGTCAAATTTAATGCGATATTATTTATTTGATTTTTTTTTTTTGTAAAAAGATTTTAAAATATTGTTATTATATGTTATAAATTAAATTTAAATATATGATAAAAAAATTAATAAATATATATTTTGTAAAGAAAATATGTATTTCGTAAATAACAATAAAATGAATATTCTATTCTATAAGAAGAAAATATATATTTTTTAATATAACATTTAATAATATAAGTTTAAAAAAAATTAAAAATTTAATACAATTTTGCATCAAAATGATATAAAATTTATAAGGGTTGGAGTTGTATAACACTTAAAAACCTTAAGGATATTACAAAGATAAATTAAAATAAGAAGGTTAATGTTGTAAGTGTAATTTTGTGGCAGATGGACTCTGGCCCGACTACGAAGATGGAACCTGGCCTTCTTGCTGCTCCAGCTATCCTTTCAATGCAGCTGAGGTTGGTTTCAGATTTAAATTCCATTTACATTATATTTTATTTTCAACACCATAATTAATTTGTACTCTAAACTCTAAATTTAAAAAAAAATTGAAAATTATTTTAATATATGTTTAAAAATAATATTTATGATTTAATTTTTTTTTGAGAGATATAATATGATTTGTTTTTTTTTTTTATGCTTGCTTTAGTAGTTGTTAGCCCTTTGATAACTTTTTGTGGTTTTATATATTCAAAAATTACTACGGATTAAAAATCAAAGTATTTTATAAATACATAAATAATTATATATTTTTAATCATAAATCTTTTAAATTTATTTACTAAAATTAAAGGTTTATATTATTTTTTAAATAAATAATCTCCATGATTTTTTGTGCAAGATGATTAAAATCTTGAAGTTACGACTAAAACTAGTGACTTTCGTTTTGCAGATCTCAAGTTTGGCTGATGACTTAACCAAGTATTGGCCAACATTTAAGTGTAAATTAAGCAAAACCTGCAATGGCACTAAAGTTGACTTTTTGACCTTTTCGGTATCAATTCTTTTATTTTTCATCTACTTTTAATTATTATTATTATTATTTTAATTTCTCTAATTAATCATTTACTTTTAAATAAATTTTTTTTTAATTATATTTTTGCTAATATAGAAACTGACATTTATCTTTCATATTTATATTGCTTGATATATCAATCATGGCTCGATCGATTGTGGACGATTCTGGCAGTGGGGTAATTTATTTTCTTTTATCTTTCTTACCATAACCATATAAATAATAATATTTATAAAATTACTTAATTAAACACAAAAATATTTTTAAAAAAAAATTAACAAATATTATATCCTGATTTAAATCAACTTAATTAAAATTGAATGATATGTTTCCAAACAGCCACTATTGTTGTCTATTATCACCAGTTTATCAGCATTTCATCATCATTCATTATATCATATCTCTCTATTTATATATAATTACAAAAAACCTAAAATAAACCTAATAATAATTAATTATTTGATTTTTACTGCTTTTTACTGCAGAGACACATGGAACTTGTGCTTATCCAATACTTCAGAACGAATACAGCTACTTTTCAACTGCACTCGACCTGTTCTACAGACACAATGTCACTGTAAGTTTTAAAAATTTAATTATATTATCTAATTAAATTTTATTACATTATTTAAAATATATCATATTTGAAATTTTTTAATAAAAAATTTATGAATGAATTATAATTGAAATAATTTAAAAGTATTATTTTACGTACACAGGCACTTTTAAGTGAGGCAGGGTATGTAGCTTCAAGCAGTGCAAGTCACTCTCTAGAAGGCATAGTCTCAACAATTAAGAATGCTTATGGAGTTAATCCTTACTTGACTTGTGATTCATCTACTGGTGCTATCAAGGACGTTCGTCTCTGTTTCACAAAGGAGGACTTACAGGTTTATTAAATTACTTATTTCATTCTTTCTCTTTTCAAGAATTAATTTATGATTTTTTGGGATTTTTAAAAATAACGAGATTACATCGATAATAGAGTTTAATGATGAATTTTTCATATTATTAATATTATTTTAGTGTATTTTTTTATTACTAGTTAAAATTATATGTATATTTATAACTTACTTAATAATTTAATTTAATGGTGTATTTATTAGTTTAATCCTCTCTATAATAAGGGTGAATGGTTTACGAAAGCAAATTATTTTAACAAAAATATATTTAATTTTTTTTTTGTATAAATCCATTATATTTACATGATATATATATATATATATATATATATATACTATAAATTTCTTTTATAAAATAAAAAAAATGTGTTATACTATTTATTAATTTTAAAATTAAAATAACATAAATTTATTATTTTATAAAATTAACTTTTTATAATTTTTTTGGTTACCAATAAATTTAATTATTATTTTTTTGTGTTCAATTGTAAATGTTTTGATGCTGTATATATGCATTGCAGATTCGTGACTGTGGTAATGGAATTGTCACCAAAACATGTTCTGAAAAAGTCTTTCTACCATCGTTCACTTCATCTGGTGAGCCTGTCTATCTCTGTATTAAGCATAAGATCAAATATAGAAGTGTATTGATATTTTTAAAGTAATTAAATATTTTATCATATACTTTAATAATTTAGGATTTTTTAAAATAAAAATATTGTTTTAATATTGATAAATTTTATTCTGATAATAGAACTACTGAATAAAAGTTTTTTTTTAAAAAAAAATAAGATCACTGTATTGGTTTATTTATATTGATTTTTTTTTTATTAATTTTAATTGAGCATTGATCATGTTTGTATATGGATGTACTCTCAGGGATCAACCATGGTGAACATGCAATTTCGTGGATGGATGGAGTTGAAGATCATTAAGTCATCGGATGTTAGCTCTCTATCAAGAGACTATGATTCAACTTTCTTAGCTTTCTATGTAATCTCTATGTTTTAAATAAATGTATGATTCAACTTTCTTAGCTTTCTATGTAATCTCTATGTTTTAAATAAATGTATGATTCAACTTTCTTAGCTTTCTATGTAATCTCTATGTTTTAAATAAATGTAGACCCTTCTCTCTTTAAATGAAAATGAAAATTAATGTTATGGAATTAATGTTCCATATCACTAGTTTTCTACTCTTATTTCTCTTATGCTCTTCATGTGTGTGTTATTTTTTTTTATTGTTTTATCCACAAATGGTTAGTATAAAGTTCATGAATATTAGTGATATTCGTAAACATATTTTCATGAACGTCTAAGCTTCAAGTTAATGCGTTTCAAGTATGTTTTTTTTTATTTAAATACGTTAGAATTGAGTTTACAAACATAAAAAAAAATATATGGTATATATATGTTGGTCGATCAATTGAAAGATTATATCGATCGTGTACGATCTAATTACTTTATAGTTAAAATTCTAGTTGAAGTGGATAGATTATGATCAATCTACCTAATATTCTTGGATTTTTATTAATTGTTGCTGGTTTTAATCGAACCTGGTTTTGATCGATCGAGAGCATAAATTTTCAGCTTAAAATATTTTTATTTACTTGAGTCAAACTGATAGATTATCATATTTTTCCTATTTTTCTCTACAAAGTGTTTTATGGATATAATGGTCAATGCCCAATGACATAGCATTGGGTTGTAATTTTTTTATTTAAACAACCAAATGCTCTTTGTTTTCAACAGCCACACCTATATAATATTTATCTTGCATTATTTATACATATTATGTGATTATGTTTCATTAATTATATGCTTATTTGTTTTTATGCTACTATGTTTTTAACTTTCCTTTTAAGATTTATTTGATTTATATCTTGAATCTTTTAACTAAGGTTTTTGATTGTTGAATTTGCTTTAGGACACATTTTGCACTTGTGTTATTTATACTAACTTTTTAAGTGTTTGTTGAACAGATTTGATTGCTCATATGACATATCAAAATATTGGTCTGGATCCATACACCTACCTTGTAGATATTATGAAAAAACGTAACTAAGGATCATAAGTAGATTACTCTACCAGCTTTATCTATAAGGGTAGTTTAAGACATAACTTTGTATTTGAATTTATTTTTTATAGTGGATAATTAGGTGATCCAGTAGACCTTCACCTCTCCCAAACAAGAAAAAGCGAGACACAAGTTAGTTTTTGTTAGAACATGTTGGCAACTCTTAGATAAAGCTATTTTCCCAATAATAATCTCATATAAAGCTTAATTATATGATCTACGTACAATTTAGGCCTAATACTTGAAGTTAGTTGCACATGTGACTCCTCTCGTAATCACAAATCCTCCTAAAAAACTTTTTTAGTCCAAAAGATGATCATCCATTTTAGATGTAGGAATCAAAAATTAAATTTTAAATTTTTGTCTAAAGGCATCACACAACCTTACCAATTAGACTAATGAGCTGCCAGAAAAGTTCTTTATATTAGATCATTTATACTATTTAATATTTTAGATTAGAAATATTATTATTTAGTCCTTTAACTTTACAAAAAATTCAATTAAAGAAAAATTATATTACTTTTAATGATTTTTATATTAAAACATGATTACTTTATATTAATTGATTAAAATGTGATTAAAATAGAAATCTTTTTCTTTCAATTTCTCTACTGGAATAACTTTTAGCACACAGCTCTCACAAAAATTTGAAACATCTACTTTAAGGATTAATTTGTCACCTGATTTAGGAAAATAAACTTTTAAAAGATTTTTTATTTCCCATTTTATTTCTTTTATGATTTGTTTGTCATTTTCATCCAATATAATATTTTTTTTATATTTCTTGAGTTTATTTAGAAAAAGGAATCTCTTATCGAAATAAATTCTTTATAAAATTCTTTTCATAATTAAGAATTTTTAATAATCCTTATAATTGTTTTTTGTCATGCATTTCTTCTTAAATTATTTTACTTTTGATATAATATGTTTTTAAAGTTTTATTCCTAATTGATTTAAAATTATTCCTAAAAGTTCAATAGATGTTATTTTCATAGTTAAGAATTCCTAATAATCTTTATAATTGTTTTTGGTCATTGATTTCTTTTAAAAAAACTAATTTTAATATAATATATTATTGAATTTTTATTCCTGATTGATTTAAAATTATATCTAAGAATTATATATTTTGTTTTCTATTTCTATCTTCTATGCAAATAGAATTATCAATGCTTTTAGAATTTTCACACAATATTTTTAAGTGTTTCTTGGTTCTACTATGATTTTAGAAAAAAAAAACAAGAATATCATCAATATATACCACATAAAATTATTTAAAATCTTTAAAGATGCAATCCATCTATCATTGATAGACATATAGAATTACATTTAATCCAAAAGGCATTACATTCCATTGATAATGTCATTTTAGTGTACTAAAAGTTGTTAATTGTTTTGACTATCTGTTAATTTAATTTGCTTAAATCTAAATTTATAATCAAATTTTTTAAAACAATTTGGCTCCTTTAGTTTGATTAACTATTACATCTTTTTTGGGAATAAATTATCCATCATACTCTAAATATTTATTTAATCTTTTGTAATTAATGATCATTCAGATTTTTTTCCTTTTTATTTCATTATAGTTTTTTACTATAGAGTTGGACTAGAATGTAAACTTTTAGTTTCTTTAATTAATTTTTTATTTATATATCAAATTTATCTATATCTTATTTACCGCACTTATATTTATGTTGTTATAAAAGTGAAATTTTTATAAATTATTTATCTAAAATAAAAAAATATAGAATTATGATTTATTTTCATTGAATAATGATTTGTCGTAAAATTATTTCTTATGAGAAAATCTCCATGCATATTAAGAAAATATAATGTTTTGAAAATATTGATTTTTTTTGTCATTAAACCAAATTACTATCCTTATAGTTCTATATTGAATAATGGTTTCTTTTCTATTTATTCATCTAACTAAAATAAGATTTTTTTTATAAGTATTCCTTTTTTTAAAGGAATTGTATTCGATCTACAAGAATGTACAGGTACTCCTGTATCAATCAAAGTCCATAGGCTATATAGTTTATAACCTAAAAAATTAAAATATCCTACTACACAATTATAATTATTTTACTGTAATTTGGTGAGAATATTATTTCTTCTTTACCTATTTGGATATGATAAATTTATGCTTAAATAATTTCTTTTTTTATTGGTTTCGGATAATATTGGAACTTTAACATTTTTAATAGCAATAATTTTATTAAGATTATCTTCAAATTTAGAAGATTCATTAATTCTTATTTTTTGTTTAAAATTTTCCTAATATGAATAGGATATGTAATTTGCCAATTTTTATCGACATAATTTTGTTTTTATAATATACTTGATTTCACGAGACTTTCATTTAAGTTGTTTAAGGTTTTTATGTTTTGAATTATCTATAAGATTTGTAAATAACCATTGTTTTGATATTTCTAAATCCTTCCAATTAATAAATTTGGGTTGAATTTTCGTTTCATAACATCTTCGTTCGAATAATTTTACAAAATTTTATCTTCTTCTTTTGTTAAAGTTTCATGATTTTTTTTAATTCATTGATGGTTTTCCATTGAATAGCTAAACTTTGATATTGATTATCTATACTCGAATTTTTGAGTTGAATTTTCATCTTTACTGAATTATTTATATTATAATATGCTATAAATAGAAAGAAATTTGATCTTATGTTAAACCAAACAATTTCATATACTAAATTTGATTGAATATCATTTATTATTGATTATAATGGATCTTTTATTCTTCACTCTAAAACTAATTAAAGTGAAGAAAGTCTTCTTTTGTTTAATTTCTTGATATTTTCTTCCATCCTTCTACTTTCTTTTTTAATCAAACAATTGTATTTCAATTATTTAGTCTTCTATACATTTAGTATCAAAGTTTCCAACAAATTATTCAAAAATCCTTATTAAGAAAATTTAACATTTAGACATTATAATGTCTTATTTTTTAACCTTTTATTTAGTTTGTTTTATTTCTTCAAGTTGTTTTTTCTTTTCTTTTTTATAATGCTTCCAATTGTTCTTGAGTATAAGTTAATTTTTCTCCCATTATATCTATTAATTTTATTTTTTGTAATTCTTTAATAGAGGTTTTATTTATTTTTATTGTAGTACTTGATTGTTCTTGCATCATAAATATTACTACAATTTCTTCTTCAGGTGATTATTCTTCACTTTCTACTTCATATAATATTTCTTCAATATCAAAGATTTCTTCCCACATAAAAGTTCTAATTCATCTGTTTATGAAGTTTTGGTCTTTTTTTTTCATTTCTTTTTTTAGGACAATCAGATACATAATGGCCTTCTTTATTATAGATATAATATTTAAATTTTTTCTTTGAAGTAATTTTTAATTTAAGTTTTTGTTTTCTAAAATATTTTTTTTTCTTTTTGAAAAAGTTTGTTGTTTTCTTTTAGGATTTCCATTTAAATTTTCTTATAGTATTTTCTATTTTCTCGACTTCTTATTTCAATTTTCTTTTATAATTTTATTACATTAGTGGCCATATTTTGTACAACTAATTTAATTTTTAGTATGTCCTAAAACCTATATTATCCTCTTTGTTTATCTTTTTTAAATAATTCGGATATCATTGAATAGCTAGTTCATTCTAAAGATTTAGTAATTTATAGAAAAATTAATCTAACGAGTATATATCTCGAGAAGATTATACAAGAAAATAATATTTTTAAAATAATTTTATATAATCTTCAAATTAACATATATTACATAATTCTAGTTCTAACAAAACAAAGCTAGCATTTTCTTGAACTGTTTGTTCTATAATTAAGGTTTCTTTAATTATTTTGATAAATTCTCTTAAACTATCATTATGTTTGAATTTGTTTTTACAATAAATGAAATTTTTATTCTCTACCCCTTTGGATTTTTTCCATTGGTTTAACCATTATAGAGTATCATCTTGTAAAATTCTCCCAATATAATCCAAAACAATTTCTTTTGTCCAAGTATTTCTATAATTAAGTAAAATAAAGTATATAGATTGTGTATATTCTTCTATAGTTTTTTTTTCTTGATCTTTGAAAGGTACAATAAAAAAGTTTAAATAAGTACTATGTTGAGCTATTGGTTGTTTACATAAATAATCTCTCTTAGTATAAGAAGGAGTTCGTTATTTTTCTTGTCTGGTTCCACTAGATGCAGTTTCATTCATAACAATAGTCTTCATCTTTAGATCTTTTTAAGTATTCTTCAAAAAAATTCTTTTGTTTTTATTGTTGAATCTTAGTAAAGATGTCTTAAATAAACAAGAATTTCGACAACGTTGTTACATTCTATTAATGAGTTTGAAAAGTTTCAATATCTTCAATTCCATGGAATAATCTTGGAGTTATATTACTTCCAGCATTATTCATACCATGTTGATAATATATATTTTCTACTAAAGATTTGATCTTTTTCTTAGTTTTTAATTTAAAATCAAGATTTTTTAATATAGGTTAATAATATTCAAGTTATTTTCTATATAAAATGCCTGCCTAAATTCAAATGATTCTTTTTCTATCCAAAAACTAAAACATTTTATATTAGATTGTCTTTTATTATCTATGAAGTTTTGATGGTAACTAAGAACTTAATTTACCAAATATTTTTGGTGCCTAAAATCAAAAGTTTTATCTTATACTAACATTATTAGACGAAGGAAGTTATAAAAAGAGAAATTATGAGTTTTGAAACAGTAATATGCATATAGATTTTTCAATAACTTTAGAATAACAACAACAACAATAATATATAATTTATTAGTTCAATTATAGTGTAATCAGCTAATCATAGACCCTGATACCATATCATGGTTATCTAAGATGAGGACACTAAACATATATATCTATAAGGATATTATGAGATATAATTATAATATTATAAGAATAATGAACTTGCATAAAGATAAAAAAAACTAACCTTATTATTATAAAAACAAAACTATTATTACAATATAGTAATATATTACAAAGGGAAGTTCTCACGATTTTTTAAAAACTATTACAAATAATTTTACTCTTATTATTTATGTCTTTAGTGTATTATTAGAGATTCCTATTCATAAACTTAAAATTTTGAATTTTAATGTGTTTTTAATCAATTTGAATTCTCTAGTTTTGATATACTTCTTACGTATGTTGGAAAAAGGTGCATTCATACAAAATTTATTTGTTAGATTTTTTCATGAGCTCTGCAATATAATAAATATTATGAAAGCGTAATGAATCACGACAAAATATAACATATAATTTTTATACGACTGTATATTTATCCAACATACGTAAGAAGTATATCAAAACTAGATAATTCAGATAGATTAAAACCCATTATAATTCATAATTTAAAGTATATAAATAGGAATATCTAACAATACACTAGAGACATAAATAATAAGAATAAAATTATTTGTAATAGTTTTTCAAAAATTAACAAAAATTCTCTTTGTAATATATTACTATATTGTAATAGCAATATGCTTTCATAAAATAAGGTTAGTTTCTTTATCTCTATACAAGTTCATTATTCTTATAATATTATAATTATATCTCCTAATTCTCGTTATATTTTTGTAGATATATATTTAATATCCTCTGTTTTTCTAAAAATTAAAATTAATATCCACTTAGACAACCATGTATTAGTATTAAGACCTAAGATTAATTGGTTATATTATAATTGAATTGATAAATTATTTATTGTTGTTCTTAATCTAAAGTTATTGACAAACCCATATACATATTATTGTTTCAAAACCCATAATTTCTCTTTTTATAACCTCATTCATCAAATAATGTGGGTATAAGGAAAAACTTTTGATTTTAAGCATAAAAATAGTAATATGAAGTCTTAAGTACCATCAAAACTTCATGGTAATAAACAATAATCTAATATAGAATGTATTTATTCGGATAGAAAAAATCAGCTGAATTTAGACATTTATTTCATACAGATAAAAAATCAAAAAATAATATGAGTATTATTAATACAAGTATAAAATGTATAATAGATATGCTAGGAAGTTGATTAAAAAGACTTCAAAAAATTACTTAGAAAAGAAATTAGATGTTATAGAATATAATATGAAAATATTTGAAAACCAATTAACCAACATAGTATGAATTGTCCTGAAACTAATACAACTCCAAAATTATTTTATGGAAATGAAGATATTATAAATTTTTAAACTCATAAATATAATAAAACAAAATGTAACAATGTTATCAAAATTCTTGATTATTGGAGACATCTTTATGAAGATCCACCATTAAGAACATAAGAAAAATAACGATTACCAAAATAAATTCAAGAAATCTATCTTAATTATGAAGCCTTATTATCAAATTTTAATTACGAAATGAACTTATTATCCTCTAATGATGAATTCACGTTAGAATCTAACACTCCATACGTGACAAACGCGGTGAGTAATCAAGAAACTAAATTTGAAAAATCTTCAAAAGCTCATAAAAAGATGAAACTTGAAGAACTATTAAAAGTATTCTTAAACTAAGAAGAATTTAAAGAATACTTAAAAAACTCAAGATGAAGACTTTATTGATATGAATAAAACCTCATCTAGTAGAACAAAACAAAACGAAGAATTAATGCATTATTTTAGGAGATGATTTAGGTAAACAACCAAGAACTCAACATAGTACTTATTTAAACATTTCTAATGTACCTTTCAAAGATTAAAAAAAAGTTATAAAAGAACGAACACAATATATGTATTTTATTTTACTTAATTATAGAAATATTTGAAGATAAAGAAAGTTTTTGAATTATATTGTAAGAACCTTACATGATGATACTTTATAATGGTTAAAACATTGGAAAAAAAAAAGCTGAAGAGGTAAAGAATAAATTTTTTATCTATTGTTAAATTTTCTTAAATATAATATATTAAGAGAATTTACAAAAATAATTAAAGAAAATATAATATAAGATTTATAAGTATTAGTGGTATTCGTAAACAAATTTTCATAAACATTTAAACTCCAAGTTAATGTGTTTCAAGTATGTTTTTTTATTTAAATACGTTAGAATTGAGTTTACAAACATAGGAAATATATGGTATATATATATGTTGGTCGATCGATATACTATTAGGTCAATTAAATGTAGGATTAGATCGGTTGAGGATCGATCGTGTACGATCTAATTGCTCTGAAGTTAAAATTCTAATTGAGTTGGATCAATCAAATTTATGTTCATTTGATCGAGAGTCTAGATCGATCGAGGATCGATTGTAATCAATACCTATTCTCGGATTTTTACTAATCGTTCCTGGATCAATCGAAAAGGATTTTGATCGATCAACTTTATTGGTTCGATCAATTGAGCCTGGTTTGGATCGACCGAGAGTGTAAATTTTCAAATATTTTTATTTACTTGAGTCAAACTGATAGAATATCATATTTTCCCTATTTTTTCTCTACGAAGTGTTTTATGGATATAATGGTAAATGCCCAATGACCTAGCATTAGGGTTTTAATTTTTCTATTTAAACAACCAAATGCTCTTTGTTTTCCACAACCACACCTATACTATTCATCTTGTATTATTTGTGTTTTCTCTCTCAAAATGTTTTCTAAAAACTATATTATATTTTTTTAAGTGTTGTTATTAATTTAATCTATCAAACATATTATGTGATTATGTTTCATTAATTATATGCTTATTTGTTTTTATGCTACTATGCTTTTAAATTTCGTTTTAGGATTTACTAGATGATTTGATATATTTGGTTTATATCTTGAATCTTTTAGCTAAGGTTTTTGATTGTTGAATTTGCTCTAGGACACATTTTACACTTGTGTTATTTATACTACCTTTTTAGGTGTTTTTTGAACGGGTTTGATTGCTCATATAATTCAAGATATCGAAATATTGGTCTAGATCCATACACTTACCTTGTAGATATTGTGAAAAAACTAAGGTTCACAAGTAGATTACTCTAGCGGATTTATCTATGAGGGTAGTTTAAGACATGACTTTGTATTTGAATTTATTTTTTATAATGGATAATTAGGTGGTCTAGTAGACCTACACCTCTCCCAAACAAGAAAAAACGAGGCACAAGTGAGTTTTTGTTAGAGCATATTGGAAACTCTTAGATAAAGCTATTTTTCCCAATAATAATCTCATATAAAGGTTAATTATATGATCTACTTACTATTTAGACCTAATACTTGAAGTTAGTTGCACATGGCACCTCCTCATATAATCACAAATCCTCCTAAAATTTTTTTTAGCTTTATTTTTGTTCATCATGCACTTTTTAACTACAATTTAGCTTTAACTTGATATTTTAGTGCATCATCTTTTATCATTCTTTTCATATTCTTTCATTCCACATCTCTTTACTCTCTTTTTTATAACTTCAAAACACTCACAAAATTATTTTCAAATCTATTTTCTTTTTTTTAGAGGGATAATTTTGTTATGAGTTTTGCTTTTTTTTCTTTTTTTATAAGGTGCATTACATTTTACCTTATTTTATAGATAGTATAGCAAATGATTACATTTTTTTCATACAAGCTAAAGGTGCAAAGATAAAGGAAATGCTTATTAGTTAGGCATAAAATGTGGCTTAAAGATATGAATGGTTCTTTGTTAGGTTCAAATAAGTGACTAAAAATATTAACAATGGTTAGCTTGAAAAGCTTAGTCGATACAAATAAGACCTAAATAATTTCTCTTACTAAATACTATTTAAGATTTCGCTTCAAGAGATGATCAAATAGATTCTAAAACCTGGTATATCTCATCAACTATAATAACTCAAGACATCTTTGAATAAGAACACAAAATCAATCATTAATATGTGCATAAGAATTTGAACCAATCCAATTAAAACTAGCAAACATATCATATGAATAATGTAAATATCTTAACAAATATGTTACATTCCTTATCTTAGTCATGACAACCAATTTTAATCATTGAGTTCATATATTTCATATCAAGCATGCATGCATTTAGTTTCATATACTTATCAATTTCTACTCAAATCATGATTAAAATCATCCTAAAATTTCAAAATATTCCCTAAAAATTTAAAATGCAACTAAATACTAATATAGAGAATGAAATTCTCTCCCTAAACTCAAAATTACACATTGTTCCCAATTTGCACATATAAATATGAAAAGATAAAAGAAAATAAAACTCCCTTAACTATGACAAATCACATTTGTCACTGAAATGCTCATTCTTATTACGTCATTGCTCTCTACATTTATTCACCTACAAAACAAAAACAATGAAAGTATAAGTAAAATAAAATTGGGTTTCCTCCCAACCCGCATCGCGTTTAACATCCTTGACTAGACAGTCATATCAAGTCCTAAGGCACATCTCTTTGTGTCCATTTACTTTTGAGTTTTCCTAGGAAATATTTGAGTCTTGATTTGTTTAATAATAGTTTATGTTATGGCTTGCAAACACGGTTCTCAATTCTCTTCTCATGCCATATTTTTATTTCTTTTTGAATTTTTTGGCATTCTTATAAGCACTCCACTATAACTCAACCAATTAATGTATTTCTAACAGCTTTTTCACCTCTCCATTGAACTTTTTCACTTTCACACTTGATTGAGGATAGAAGGGTAAAAGTGTAGGGTTTAAACTTGGTGGCTCTTCAATTAATTGTTTGAGGTTTGATACATACATAAGAGGCAAGTCCTCCAAAAAGTTCACACAATCAACAATATCAACCTTTGATTCCATACTTTCAAAGTTAAAACATGTTGAGTTATTTTTGGATGAGTTTATGTCCTTGTTCATAGCATCATGTGTAATAGTCTTAAGTGTGGGCGACTTAACAAATTATTTTAAGTTGTCCCCACATTCAGTAACATTTATCTTTAAGCATTCGTTATCACTATCAATGTCAAGGGGTTCAGATGCCTTAAAAACTTTACTTGATCATCTTGCACTCTCATTTTAAGTTCACATTTTTGTATATCAATGATTTCTCTTTTGGTTGCTAAGAATGGATGACCAAGTATGATAGGAATGTCAAGGTTCTCTTCCATGTTTAGCACAATGAAGTCCACTTGAAAGATGAATTTGTCTACTTTTACTAGAAAATCTTCCACTACACCCCGATGTCTCTTAATTGATCTATTAACCATTTGTACTGTTACTAAAGTAGGTTTGGCTTTACTAACCCCTAATCTCTTGAATATTGATAATGGCATTAGGTTAATTCTAAAACCCAAGTCACATAGTTCCTTGTCAAAACAGATGTTCCCAATAGTGCAAAGGATGTCAAAACTACTTGGATCTTTTAGTTTTTGTGGTATTTTTCTATCAAGGATAACTCTACAACCTTCAATAAAGGTTATTGTTTCATGATCTTCATGACCCATTTTCTTTGACAGTATATCCTTCATGAACTGGCATAAGATGACATTTGTTTAAGTGTCTCTACAAATGGTATGCTTATATGTAGCTTCTTGAAGACTTTAAAAAATTTTGAAAACTGGGTATTTGACTTTTGCTTTTACAATCTTTGACAGAAAGGAATAATAGGTTTGTAAATGTTGTTTTTCTTTGGCTGAATTATTTTCATTTTAGTGCTCTTTTTATCTACTAGTTTCTCCTCATCCTTGTTAATTTCCTATTTCTCCTCATCCTTTTTGGTCTTATGTTGTTGTTCTAAATTTTTACCGCTCCTCAAGGCTATGACGTTGCAGTGGTCCTTACATTCTCTTTATGGATTTACAATTGTCACTTGGAAGGTTACCTTAAGGTCTTTGACTTATAGCCTGAGAAAGTTGCCCCATTTGGTTCTCCATATTTTGAATTGAAGTCTCTTGAGTGAACAATTTTGTATTTACTAATTAGATAAAGTCTTTCATTAACTCCATTAAAGCATTTGTATTGTTGTCAATAGGTGGTTTCTTCTCTTGTACTTGTGATTACTGTGGTTGTTGAAAACCAGGTGGTGGAAATGATTAATGGTTGAATTGATTACCACCTTGACTATTGTTATTACTCCAAGATAAATTTTGATGTTGTCTCCATCCTAGGTTATGTGTTTGAGTATGGATTTTTGTTTTGGTTCACATTCCCTACATAGAATACAAATTGAGGATTATTTGAACAATTATCAAACAAATGAGCTCCTCCACAAAACACACATGAAACTCCTGAATCTTGGACTTGGTTTATACTTACTGGCCAGTTTTGAGCCTTTAAAAGATTAACCAAAGATAACACTTGAGCTGTAAGTGATGTGATATCATTTACCTCATGCACTTTGGCTACTCTTCTTGTAGCTATCATTTTTTCCATTGACCATTGATAATTATTACTAGCCATTTTCTCAAGTAAATCATAAGCTTGATTGTAAGATTTGGCTAGCGAAGCTCCATTAGCAGATGCATCAATAATAGTTCTTGTTTGAGCATTGAGACCATTGTAAAAAGTCTCCATTTGAATTCAAGAAGGAATACCATGATGAGTACATTTCCTTAGCAATATCTTCAATCTTTCTCATGCTTCATATAAATATTCTCCTTCGTGTTGTTGGTAGGAAGTAATGTTATCCCTAAGCTTAACATTCTTTGTCGGTGGGAAGTGTTTCATCAAGAATTTCTCTGTCAAACCATTCCAAGTTGTAAGGGAATCAGGTGACAAAGATTATATGTATAAAAAATATGATTTTGTTTCCTCTTCTTTTTTATTTGTTCATACCATCTTTCCTCGAAAGACGTAACGATTTGGGCACTGTCTATCGTTGGATGCTTTTTGGTAGAGCCCCACCTCCCACGGCTATAGCGAGTACCAGGATGGTACCTATAAAGGTATAGGCACCAGTTCATTCAGTCAATCTCCTTGGTTCGTTTTACCTAGGCCCTCACATTTCTCCCAGCTCTTTGCGGAGTTTGTTGTTGTTCGGGCTGAATAGTCTGTCTTCGAAGGATTTCATCAAATCAGACTTTTGATCGCCTAGGGCACCTAATCCAACGTATTTGTTCTGTCCAACACAAAACCGAGAGATGGGACGCATGAGCAAAGCTTATTACGCATCTCTTTGTTGATATACGTAAGGAAATTATGGCATGGTCTCGCAAAGAGTAAGGCAACAATCTAAGCCTAAATGTCTCCTCTATCACACCACTGGATTTGAATGAATCTCCAACTTCAATAAACAATCTAAGATGTAGATGTGGATTCTTTGTTGGTAATCTGCTGAATTGTGCAACTGTTTGTAGTATTTGAAACATCAATAGTTTTAATTCAATCTAATTAGCTTGAATGTTTGGCCTTTGTTTATTTCTAATAGATTAGCCATTTTTCTCTTAGTTGACTTGTTGTTTTCTAATTTATCTCAAAATGCGTTCAATTTTAAGATCTAAAGATAAGATTTATCCCTCACGAACTCTGCTCATACAACATACTCAACTATGTTTCTATAATACCAAAATAGGTGTATAAATAAAAACTAAATAAAAAAATAAACAACTAAATAAATTAATCAAAGTAAAGAAAATAAATAAAAGAAATTAACTAAAATAAAAAATAATAATAATAAAATTATTAATTTCTAATATTTATAATCCCCAATAAGTGTGCCAAAAATTTTATTGTCACATAAATTGTGCATCTTCTTGAAGTTTTCTATATATTTTTTTCTCTTTTTAGCTCTAAAATTGACCAAAAATTATGCTAATGATGGCCCCTTGTGGTTTACGAGATGATTAGAGGCTTAAATATAGCTCATGTGCAATCTGGACCGTCAGGTAAGCTTTAGATAAAGGGTTGAGATCAAAACAAGTAAAACTGATAGCGCCATCCAATTATAGCACGTCACATGGCACATGGAATTCACTGGGAGAATCAGAGCACGATGCGTGGTAGGGAAGATCAGTTCGAGTCAACGCTCGATAAGTCAGAACCACACGGCGTAACGTGATTAATGGTAACGTATGGCGTGGTGCACGGGTGGAAGGCAAAAACAATTGAGTGGCAAAAAAAGTGGTAGTACTATTTGACTAATCTTCGAGCTTGGATTGAACGTCGTGTTGACACGTAGCATACTATTCATCCTCCTTACACGTGGCATAACATGCGTCGTTGTCTCTACTTACGTGGCATCCATGTGGCTCCAATCAGCTTTTTTTGCTTGTGTGCCATGCCATATGGAAGCTCTTGATTGCCCATGCATTAAAAATTCATAGAAACCCCAAAAATTTCCAAAAATTATATTTTTATCAATTTTTCATTAAAAAATTTATATTTTAATATTTTTGGCCACAAAAATACTATTTATTAAATAAAATAAGTAAATATTAAGTAAAAAATGTGTTAAAGACTTTAATTTTATAGAGTCAACAAACAACCTAGTAAATAACAGGAGATACAATCTATATGATATGATACATTAATGACATGACAGTAAAAAGAAAAATTATATTATTTTTATACTACATGATAAAATTATATGATATGATATTCATAAAAAAATTAGAAAAGAAATGACAAGTTAAATACTGTTAGATGGTTCACAGATAGGAAAGAACTCTAAAGTAGAAGTTTCTCGTAATTTTATGCTCATATATATTGAATATATTGAATTTTTTAATTTACTCTTAATTTTAGATGATTAATATATTTAAAATTAAATATAAAGATTATTAATTTATTGATATGAAAATATGAATACACATTCATACTTTTTATTAAATAGAGATAATACTAAATTTTCAAACCCTTTAAATAACATAATTATTATTTACTTATATCACTTTAAAGCATAAAATTAGACCACTAATATACCTTAAAATAAATAGAGATAGTAATGCTATAATCTTAAGAATATAAAGAGAAATATTTTATTTAAAACATGCAAAATTAATTATATTTTATACACACAATATATAAGATAAATTTTATAATTATAATAACTAATGAACTGTTATGATATTTATCTTTCAATTGAAAGATTTTTCCTTGAAGTCATTTTTTTAGATTCTATCTCGTTATTATTTTTACTTTGTTTATGTAACATATATTTTTGTCATTATAATTCAAATTATATTATGTATTATCAAAATTTACTTATTTATAATATTGCTATAATAGTATATTCAATCTTTATTTAATTTTAACTATTCATTTTATAACTTTTTGATTAATTAATCAACTTATTATAGATAAAAACAATATCACAAATATTTATAAATATATATGCAATAAAAACATTCTTATGAAATATAAGTAGTTTATTATTTCGATGTTTTATGAAGCTTCGTAATTAATTTTTATAAATTTTCATAAGTTTTGTTAATGTTTTTAAAGTTTTGGTTGATGATAATAATAATCTAAAAAAATTGGGTAAAATTTATTTAAGTCTCGATATTCAAATCAAGCTTTTGTTGATGTATATTTTGAGGTTTTTTCTTTCTTTTTTTCTCATTAAAAGTTACTTCGGTTAAAATTAATTTAAGAAAATACTTATGGAAAAATCACATTATATGTTGCTATATAAACAAGTATATAATATTCTTTCTGAGACCTAAAAGTAGTTTTGGAAAATATTTTTAGACTTATTTAAATGCGCTTCATGTAGAAGGGCTTTTAAAAAAAAAGATTTAAAATGTAGTATAGTTTGATTGAGAGTGTTTTATAATAAATTATTTAAGTATTTGAGATAAAAATATTAAAAAGAATTTTATATGATATTTTAATAATTATTTTAAGATTTAAATATGTATTTAAAAGAAAAAAATATTTTTCAAACTTTTAAAAGTATTTATTAGAGAGATGGTTAAAACTATTTTTAAAAATGATTTGATTGGCTTAAAAATATTTTTTAACTACAACAAAAGAAAAAAGAAAGAAAAAAAAGAGTATAATAACAAACCCAGACTTATTTATGTTTTTGAGAAAACTAATATGTGTTTTTCAACCTTAAGATAATAAAGAGTATGTAAAAAATAAACATTAAAAAATATAAAATAAATTAAGAATCAACACAAGATATAATAAGTAAAATTGACCGACCTAATAAATGATTAAAGATGTCGTCAATATAATATGTCATATGAATATATAACTATAAAATAAAATTCTAACAATTTGATACTACATAATGCTCACCCAAAGTTGCATATATAAGAGATGTAAAGTTAAAGACTGAGTTTGTTTATAATTTTTTATTTAAATGTGCGACATATGTTAAAATTTTCAATTAAATATTAATTTAAACTATTGATATATTTAAAATTAAATATAATAATAATGTTATGAAAAATGAGTCCATACTTATATTTTTGTTAAATATAAATCTATTAAAATATTAAACTCTTTTAAGGATACAATTATCTTTTTATTTATATAACATGTGTCAAACATGTAATGAAATCTTGGTTTAAAACATAAAACTCGAATATTTGTGTATCTTAAAATACATTAAGAGATTACTATTATAATACTTTAATAATATAAGTCTATTAGTTACTTTTTATGCTCATAATGTTTGAAATAAGTTATAAAGTTGTAAAAATAAAAAATTTATGTGCTTGTAAGTATGCATATAGTTACAATTGTATCATCTATCTTTTTTAAAGATATTACACTAAAATTATGAGTCTCGGTGATATAAACATGTCTAAAATATTTATAACTAATTACAAATATATTTAATTTTAATATATGTGATATAATTTAATTTATTAAAAATAAAATAATAATGATTGATTAAACATGTTTTTATCTTTATATATAATATTATAGATATAATTATAATTACCTCCATTTATTAGTAATTTTTATAACTGTCATGTATTTAATATATATAAAATATAATTAACCCATCGGCAACTAATGTAATTAAACCCGATGGTATCTCTTAAAAGTTTGGAAATACTAATTAACATGTTACATTTGTATTTGTAACTTATCTATAAATTATTTTAGTGTCTTACATCTTTTAAATTAACATTTAATTTATTATTTAATATATATAATAATTTAATACATCATATTTACTCCACGTTAAATTATATTATAACTAATTTATATCATTTTATTATCTATTAAAATAATTTTATTATTTAAATTAATATTTAATTTATTTATCTATTTTTTATATTTTAAAAAATAAAATAGTATTTTTAATTAAAATGAAAATAAAAAATCAAAATCAAAATTTTAGAATTAAAAATTCAAATAAATTAAACTAAGAATTTAGATTCATAACTCTTAATAGGAAAAAAATTATACATAAACGTACTATCTATATTATAGTTTTACTTAACATTTTATTCAAAAATTATAATAAATTATCGGGTTTATTAACACGTAAAGATAATAAATTATTTTTTTATGATAGTAGTTATTATAATATTGTATATCAAAATTTTATAATTAATGATTAATTACGACTTATAATGCTTTTGTGGTGTGTCACATATAAAATATATTCATATGGAGTTAATTAGAATTTGACCTATGAATTAAAATGCTTGGACACTAGTTATTCGCTGGGGGATTCTCTTGGCTTCTTGTTCATTAATTATTGATGCTATCCATATGACGCGGCTACCAGAAATGCCCACGTTTTATAATTTATATAAAACGTTTCCAAAATAAGATAAAATATATATGTTCTGAAATTCATACTCCACACAAATTAAATTTAGTTCCAAAAACTTGGCACTCTTTTAAAAGAGAGTCACTATTACATTCATTATCAATAGCATATCCCTATATGAATTATCAAATTTTTTGGATTTTTACAAGCTTTAGGCTCGACTCTCGAGACGAGCTTATCGACCGATTTAGACAACTCCCTAAATGTGACTGTAGTTATACAGTTGGTAAGTGAAGCCCGACCGTGGACCAATACTTTAATCCAAATACCTATTTTAAACGGTATTAAGGTCCTTTGAGTTTGGAGTAAGAAAAATCGAGGGTAAAGGTAAAGAAAATCCAAATTATGTGACTAAGAGCTAGAAATCATAGCTTGTACCTTGTGAATTTAAACCAAAAGATGAGGCTAAATTGAGGGCCACTTATGACATTTCGAAGAATGTCTAAATCCAAATTCCTAGTGTGACAATTCTTAACAACGATTCTCTTCCAAAAAGTTGGATTGTTTTTCATGAGAAGGAACTTTTTTTACGTCTATATTACCTTATTTCATATTTTATTAGAGATTTCTTAAGGTTGACCCAAATAAGTCTCGGTCAATTGCTTCCTAATGGGTCGAGGTATTTACTTTGTATCACCTTACTTAGAAAATAGATTGATACAATGATTAGGTTACCCGAGTTCAACGAGGCATACAATCTTGAAAAAATCCTTCAAATTCATAACATATTTACATGTCATCAAAATAGGATCAAGTTGGAATGTTATAATTTCAGACAACGATAGGAATTGGAAGTAGTTCTTTTTCTATGTTTTTGATTGTTGAGAGTCTAAGGACATAAGTAATCTAATATCTTTGGTCTAGGGCAACGTAAAATCTATTTTAAAGAGGTCATGTTTTCATGTGTCCTCTTTGAGCAATGAGGCAAATTGCAGGCTATCCAAGTTACAAAATTATTTGCCTTTACATTCCCTTGGGATAATGTTTTGTTAGAGGCTAGACCGGTTATTATCGTGATGATATGTTCAAGGTCAAGTATGTTATAGACCATGGTAGTTCACAAGCCGCGCTTGGTGTCAAATAAAAGAGTTCAAAGTGCAAGCGGAGTCCTTTTATGTTTGGCTCTAATTTTGAGTTAATACTTGAATACCATGAACTTTTCAAGAATTCTATTTTCTTTTCAATTTATTTCTCGATTAATTATGATTTATCTATGTTATACAAATATGGACCTCAGATCAGTATCTCTGGATGACATCTTGAATAATTTTGCAACTACACATGCAACTTCTACCGACGTCTTCGAAACCAAAAGGAGCAAATTTGTACCCAAGAGTAAGGGTGCAAAGAGGATGAGCTCCTAAGATCTACCGAATTTGCCTATTTATTTCGGGGTGATCCTTACTTCTAGCTCCACTCTGATTTCTTCAACTACTCCTTCCCCAACCTCTACGACCAAGGAAAAATCCTTGAATTTTGTAGACTTTCATGGCTTCAATGATCCTAAGACAAGTTCATCAACTTGATGCCAATAGATCTGAATGAACCCATGTTGGTCGATATGTGTAGGAGTTTGATGCTATTACGCTGGCCAACCAAAAAGCTCTTGAGGTGAATTTACTAATGTAATTTTATTTTTGAATTGTTATCATTAATTGGTCAAACAAGACACTATCACTTATTTTCTAGCCTTTTTAAAACCATTTTTTGTTTAAAATATAATAAGTGATGACCCTAATCTATTATTACAAGTTATTGATATATACATACATACATACATACATACATACATATATATGTATGTACATGCATATAGCTCGATATTAAAAAGATGCCCTAAAGTTCAAGGAAGAGTTCAACAGATCATTCCGTGAGCTTTGTGAGAAATTCAACAGGTTGAAGATGGCTAAGGAGAAGGCTCACCAGGAGATGGAGATGATGAAGATGCAATCAATAGAGGTACTCTAGATTGATTTTAATAAGGCCATGGAGTCTTTCAAGGTGAAGGTCATAGTTAAGGAGAAGGTTGGTGATGTAACGATATTCTCGACCTTCAACCATACCAACTTGAATGTCTAAGGATAATAGTGGAAGGCGATAATCAAGAGCCTAATGGAGATGATGAAGAGGGGACCAACTTACCATACTTCCATCCTGAAGACAACCAATAGTTTTGCATAATGGAATTTCCTCTTATTTTCTTTATGTAAATTTGTTTGTCTTTTTATTTGAGTGTTTTTTATATAAAGAACAATCATCACCTCTTTTTTGCCAATTTAATGAATATATTCTCTCATTATTATACACATGTTAAAATTGAAATTTCTTTATATGTAAACAACAATTTTTTCTAATTTTGAGAAAGTATGGGTACATGTGGAACCCATTAAATGTATGTTCCATTTAGCAGATTGGTTTGAAAACACTATCTCTTCTTTTATTTATAGTTTATCATGCTTTTTTTCTCGTTTATTAGGATAACAGATTGTTCATCCCGTGTTCGAATCTTGAGAACGAGGTTTAAAAGTTAAGGATTGATGTTGATGAGCAGAAGGAATCAATCGAACTTCTTAAAGATGATGTTTGCGTTCAATGAACCTGATTTGTAAAAAAGGAGCTCGTTCGTGATAAGACAATTTGACACATTGAACAAACTTGTTGAAGGCAATACCCATTGGGCCAACACTTATATGAGACGCTAGGAAGCAGTGTTTTTGGAGGTGATAAGAATCACTCGAGGTCTTGAAAGGCAGCTCAAAAATTCTGACTTTTGTCTTTCTGAGATTCAATAGCCATTGACCCCATTTGTTAACAAGATTTAGGCTGAGATTTTTCACTTGTTTTTCTTGTAGTGTTCAAAAAGAATAGTTATTAGGAAGCCAAGCGTTCGAGGGGTGCTCTCGGAATGCTATGTTTTGCTTTCAATAAATGTAAATACTAGCTCATATTTTAATAAAATGAAATTTTTATGTTTGCTCGTACATGCTTGCTGAAGACTTGTATGTTTATCTGTCTTGTCATTTCCTCTTGTTTCTAATCAATATAATATAAGAGCTAGTTTGTGGTGCTTGCTCGCTTTTAGTTTATGCTTGTTTTTGCCACTCTTAAGTTAGTATTTATATTGGCTTTAAATGGTTAGTGATGTCTTTTGATCGAAGGCTTTTATCTCAAAGATTCATAGTGATGTTCATCATGGTTTACAAGCTAATGTTGGATGATTTAACTCTTTTACTTCAAAGTGTTATGGATTTGGTTCATCTAGTACATTTGGGTGGAATGTACATGATTTCTTATAGAAATCAAACTCCAATCAGTCACAAAAATAAGATAATTTCAAGAACAACAAGAAGTCTGGTAACATTGGAGAAACCTATTATTATGCTTACTCATAGCTCACAAAAGGTTATCAATGGCTGATTGATGGACTCAGGAGCTACACATCACTTGAAAAATAACACATAAAATCTCTCTTACTCAGTGCCTTTTATTGATAAAGAAGATATGGCTACAAGTAATGGTAACTCACTCAGTATTAGAAGTTATAGTCCAACATCTGTTACTTCTCTTTCTTATACTAATTTTATTTTACTCATGAAAAGTGTGTTACATACTCTGCTGGAATCACATAATCTAATATCAGTGCACAAGTTATGTCTTGACAATGATGCTATAGTTGAGTTTCATGCTACTCATTTATTTACGAAGGAAGCATAGTCAAAAATAGTAATAGCTCAAGGAGCTCTTGTTAATGGCCTTTATAAGCTGAAATGTGAGATACACAAGTAATTTTTTGGTTAAATTTGGTTTTAAAATAAGATATTATTGTATAAATTGAATAAAAATAATACGAATATATAAAATTTAAATCCATCAAAAATTATAAGTCTAAATTATATTTGACATTAAACTTAGTCTATCTGAATTATCACTTTTAATATTATGCATTTTTGGGTTTTTATTTAATCTTAAATTAAAATAATATTTTTTTTATTTTTAAAATGTTAACAAAATAATGAAAATAAATTAAATGCCCTTTTTGATAGTATTGACATATAACAATTTTCTATAAAATATGGGTCTATATTATTCAAATAAAAATGTGTATGAATGTGATATGTTTCTTTTCATATAAAATTACATTAAAAATTTGGTATAAAATAATAACACAATAAAAATACGTAAATATGAGTATGATTCGTTTAATTTTAAAAAAAATTGTTACTAAAAATACAATAATAAATATTATTTGATTTTTTCATAATAATATAAAACATAAATATTATATTTAATAAAATATATTATAATCAAAGATAAACTAGCTACTAAGGTTAAACTTAATTTAATAGTATAATTTGTTTAATGATTTGATGTCAAGTTTTTCTATTTATCTTGTTAAATTTAAATCAAAAAATTAAATAAAATAAATTATTATAATATTAAAAATTCATATTTGGATTTTTTGTTTTTAAATATTTTTATTTTTTAAATAATTTTTAAATCTATACAAAAATATTATTTATTATAAAAATACAAAAAAATGTTTTATATTTTTAAAAGTTATTAGAAAATAAAAATATTTTTTTATCGATTTATACGTAGAGATATAATAAAAATATAATTAGTAAAAAGAATGGTTGTCATACGGTCCCGCTGCCCTTTAAATTTTCTTTTATTTTTCTATTTTATATGGTGGAGAGGAGTTGTAGATAAGCACATGTTATAAACATTTTGTCTGATGCATCAGAACAATTTATATCCATTCGTGTATATATATATATATATATATATATATATGATATCTTATTAGGTGTAAGAATTATTTTGAAAAAAATTATAATTTTCTTTAAAACAACACTAACATATAACATAATATAAAATATGCTATTGTAAGTGAACACAAATTGATGTATAATTAATAGAGAAAGTGAGTTTAGTATTTAGATTTAAAAAGATTTTTTTTATTAATTAATTTTGAAAAAATCATTAATTAAAAGTAAATATTATTATTTTAATAAATTTATTAAAATATAATAATTTAATAATAATAAAATAATAGTTAATATAAATAAAAATCCACAAAAAAATTATTATTAATATTTTATTTTATATTAGAATATTTATTTTTGTAGATTTTTTTTTAAATATTTCATGTTAAACTTATTTTATTTAAAAAAAAAAAACTAGTGCATGGACAGTACTAATTTGATGAATAATATAAGGTTGATATAATCAAATTTAATACAAAGTTTAATATTATTAGAATAAAACGATTTTATACCAAATTTAATATTTGTAATGCGGAATGCCAAAAACGATACCAATCTACCCTAATTAATATAGTATCTTAATGGTTTTTGGCATCCATTGTACAATTACCAATCTACCCTCCAAATACAAACTTATGTTTGAGCCCTGCCCTGAGTTCTATATAAACCTAACTAGCAAACTGAAACGTTGAAGATCTAGCACAAGATCAAGAGTAGAATATATATATATACGTAGTAAAATCGTGTGTTCGATCGTAAAGAAAATAGTTTCTGAAACAAAAATGGCTGGTCTCTATTATGCTAAGTTAGCCATTGTTACAATGGCAGTAACAATGGCTTTTTTGGCTATGGCCAATGGCTTTGTTGCCAAAAATATTGGAAATAATGTGCTCAGAAAAGCGTTTAATGTTGACAAAGAATTTGATTACCTCACTTTGGCTTTGAATTGGCCTGCTAGTTACTGTAAAAACACTACCAAATGTTGCAAATACAATGCTTGTTGCAAAGGGTTCTTTTTCTATATCTTCTTTTATCATTTCTTAATTTCTCACTTTGTTTTTATCCCATTTCTGCTCTCTCTCTCCTCTCTCTCTCTCTCTCTCCTTATCTACACACATACACAGTTAATTGAGTTAGTAATGTTATAATAATGGACATAATTATAAAAGCTTTTCTTTGACATTATTATAGTTGGTCGTTTTCACGCATGCATAATCCAACATTTTATTATATAACAAATTACTAAAATAATATGTATTATGTATATATGGATCATAGTTCATGCATGTAATATGATAAAATAAAGCTGACGGTTTTTTTTTGTTTTTTTGTTGTTTTTCTTTTAACAGATCTGAAGCTCCAAATGAATTTGTTATCCCGTAAGTACAAGCTCACTATCATATAAATCTTTATGTTATAAATATATATATTACAAATTTATGATCTATCAATTACTAAAACACTTACACTTTAATTATGGTTTTTGTTGATTTAATTAATATTATTAATTATCTAATATTCATTTTGAAGAGTACACCATCTACAACCATACTTTATCCGATTAAAATGGTGTAAAATTTAGTATAAAAGTTATTCAAACCTAACATCGATTTTTGTATTAAAAATGATCAGTATTACGTCAAATTTAATGCAATATTATTTATTTGTTTTTTTTTTTTTTGTAAAAAGATTTTAAAATATTGTTATTACATGTTATAAATTAAATTTAAATATATGATATAAAATTAATAAATATATATTTTGTAAAGAAAATATGTATTTTGTAAATAACAATAAAATGAATATTCTATTCTATAAAAAAAATATTTTTTAATATAACATTTAATAATATAAGTTTAAAAAAAAATTAAAAATTTAATACAATTTTGCATCAAAATGATATAAAATTTATAAGGGTTGGAGTTGTATAACATTTAAAAACCTTAAGGATATTACAAAGATAAATTAAAATAAGAAGGTTAATGTTGTAAGTGTAATTTTGTGGCAGATGGACTCTGGCCCGACTACGAAGATGGAACCTGGCCTTCTTGCTGCTCCAGCTATCCTTTCAATGCAGCTGAGGTTGGTTTCAGATTTAAATTCCATTTACATTATATTTTATTTTCAACACCATAATTAATTTGTACTCTAAACTCTAAAGTTAAAAAAAAAATGAAAATTATTTTAATATATGTTTAAAAATAATATTTATGATTTAAATTTTTTTTGAGAGATATAATATGATTTTTTTTTATGCTTGCTTTAGTTGTTAGCCCTTTGATAACTTTTTGTGGTTTTATATATTCAAAAATTACTACGGATTAAAAATCAAAGTATTTTATAAATACATAAATAATTATATATTTTTAATCATAAATCTTTTAAATTTATTTACTAAAATTAAAGGTTTATATTTTTTTTTAAATAAATAATCTCCATGACTTTTTGTGCAAGATGATTAAAATCTTGAAGTTACGACTAAAACTAGTGACTTTCGTTTTGCAGATCTCAAGTTTGGCTGATGACTTAACCAAGTATTGGCCAACATTTAAGTGTAAATTAAGCAAAACCTGCAATGGCACTAAAGTTGACTTTTTGACCTTTTCGGTATCAATTCTTTTATTTTTCATCTACTTTTAATTATTATTATTATTATTATTTTAATTTCTCTAATTAATCATTTACTTTTAAATAAATTTTTTTAATTATATTTTTGCTAATATAGAAACTGACATTATCTTTCATATTTATATTGCTTGATATCAATCATGGCTCGATCGATTGTGGACGACGATTCTGGCAGTGGGGTAATTTATTTTCTTTTATCTTTCTTACCATAACCATATAAATAATAATATTATAAAATTACTTAATTAAACACAAAAATATTTAAAAAAAAAATTAACAAATATTATATCCTGATTTAAATCAACTTAATTAAAATTGAATGATATGTTTCCAACCAGCCACTATTGTTGTCTATTATCACCAGTTTATCAGCATTTCATCACCATTCATTATATCATATCTCTCTATTTATATATAATTACAAAAAAAAAAAAAACCTAAAATAAAATAAGATAATAATTAATTATTTGATTTTTACTGCTTTACTGCAGAGACACATGGAACTTGTGCTTATCCAATACTTCAGAACGAATACAGCTATTTTTCAACTGCACTCGACCTGTTCTACAGACACAATGTCACTGTAAGTTTTAAAAATTTAATTATATTATCTAATTAAATTTTATTACATTATTTAAAATTTTTTAATAATAAAAAAAAAATGAATGAATTATAATTGAAATAATTTAAAAGTATTATTTTACGTACACAGGCACTTTTAAGTGAGGCAGGGTATGTAGCTTCAAGCAGTGCAAGTCACTCTCTAGAAGGCATAGTCTCAACAATTAAGAATGCTTATGGAGCTAATCCTTACTTGACTTGTGATTCATCTACTGGTGCTATCAAGGACGTTCGTCTCTGTTTCACAAAGGACTTACAGGTTTATTAAATTACTTATTTCATTCTTTCTCTTTTCAAGAATTAATTTATGATTTTTGGGATTTTAAAAATAACGAGATTACATCGATAATATAGAGTTTAATGATGAATTTTTCATATTATTAATATTATTTTAGTGTATTTTTTTTATTACTCGTTAAAAAATTATATGTATATTTATAACTTTCGTAATAATTTAATTTAATGGTGTATTTATTAGTTTAATCCTCTCTATAATAAGGGTGAATGGTTTACGAAAGCAAATTATTTTAACAAAAATATATTTAATTTTTTGTATAAATCCATTATATTTACATGATATATATATATACTATAAATTTCTTTTATAAAATAAAAAAATGTGTTATACTATTTATTAATTTTAAAATTAAAATAACATAAATTTATTATTTTATAAAATTAACTTTTTATAATTTTTTTGGCTACCAATAAATTTAATTATTATTTTTTTGTGTTAAAATGTAAATGTTTTGATGCTGTATATATGCATTGCAGATTCGTGACTGTGGTAATGGAATTGTCACCAAAACATGTTCTGAAAAAGTCTTTCTACCATCGTTCACTTCATCTGGTGAGCCTGTCTATCTCTGTATTAAGCATAAGATCAAATATAGAAGTGTATTGATATTTTTAAAGTAATTAAATATTTTATCATATACTTTAATAATTTAGGATTTTTTAAAATAAAAATATTGTTTTAATATTGATAAATTTTATTCTGATAATAGAACTACTGAATAAAAGTTTTTTTTTTTTAAAAAATAAGATCACTGTATTGGTTTATTTATATTGATTTTTTTTTATTAATTTTAATTGAGCATTGATCATGTTTGTATATGGATGTACTCTCAGGGATCAACCATGGTGAACATGCAATTTCGTGGATGGATGGAGTTGAAGATCATTAAGTCATCGGATGTTAGCTCTCTATCAAGAGACTATGATTCAACTTTCTTAGCTTTCTATGTAATCTCTATGTTTTAAATAAATGTATGATTCAACTTTCTTAGCTTTCTATGTAATCTCTATGTTTTAAATAAATGTATGATTCAACTTTCTTAGCTTTCTATGTAATCTCTATGTTTTAAATAAATGTAGACCCTTCTCTCTTTAAATGAAAATGAAAATTAATGTTATGGAATTAATGTTCCATATCACTAGTTTTTTACTCTTATTTCTCTTATGCTCTTCATGTGTGTGTTATTTTTTTTATTGTTTTATCCACAAATGGTTAGTATAAAGTTCATGAATATTAGTGATATTCGTAAACAAATTTTCATGAACGTCTAAGCTTCAAGTTAATGCGTTTCAAGTATGTTTTTTTATTTAAATACGTTAGAATTGAGTTTACAAACATAAAAAAAATATATGGTATATATATGTTGGTCGATCAATTGAAAGATTATATCGATCGTGTACGATCTAATTACTCTATAGTTAAAATTCTAGTTAAAGTGGATCGATTTTGATCAATCTACCTAATATTCTTGGATTTTTATTAATTGTTGCTGGATCGATCAAAAATGATTTTGATCGATCAATTTTATGGGTTCGATTAATCGAACCTAGTTTTGATCGATCCAGAACATAAATTTTCAACTTAAAATATTTTTGTTTATTTGAGTCAAACTGATAGATTATCATATTTTTCCTATTTTTCTCTACAAAGTGTTTTATGGATATAATGGTCAATGCCCAATGACATAGCATTGGGTTTTAATTTTTTTATTTAAACAACCAAATGCTCTTTGTTTTCAACAGCCATACCTATATAATATTTATCTTGCATTATTTATACATATTATGTGATTATGTTTCATTAATTATATGCTTATTTGTTTGTATGCTATTATGTTTTTAACTTTCGTTTTAAGATTTATTTGATTTATATCTTGAATCTTTTAACTAAGGTTTTTGATTATTGAATTTGCTTCAGGACACATATTGCACTTGTGTTATTTATACTAACTTTTTAAGTGTTTGTTGAACAGATTCGATTGCTCATATGACATATCAAAATATTGGTCTGGATCCATACACCTACCTTGTAGATATTATGAAAAAACGTAACTAAGGATCATAAGTAGATTACTCTACTAGCTTTATCTATGAGGGTAGTTTAAGACATAACTTTGTATTTGAATTTATTTTTTATAGTGGATAATTAGGTGATCCAGTAGACCTTCACCTCTCCAAAACAAGAAAAAGCGAGGCACAAGTTAGTTTTTGTTAGAACATGTTGACAACTCTTAGATAAAGCTATTTTCCCAATAATAATCTCATATAAAGCTTAATTATATAATCTACGTACTATTTAGGCCTAATACTTGAAGTTAGTTGCACATGTGACTCCTCTCATAATCACAAATCCTGCTAAAAAAATTTTACTCCAAAAGATGATCATCCATTTTAGATGTAGGAGTCAAAAATTAAATTTTAAATTTTTGTCTAAAGACATCACACAACCTTACCAATTAGACTAATGAGGTGCCACAAAAGTTCTTTATATTAGATCATTTATACTGTTTAATATTTTAGATTAGAAATATTATTATTTAGTCCTTTAACTTTACAAAAAATCCAATTAAAGAAAAATTATATTACTTTTAATGATTTTTATATTAAAATATTATTACTTTATATTAATTGATTAAAATGTGATTAAAATAGAAATCTTTTTCCTCAAATTTCTCTACTGGAATAACTTTTAGCACACAGCTCTCACAAAAATTTGAAACATATGCTTTTAGGATTCATTTGTCACCTGATTTAGGGAAATAAACTTTTAAAAGATTTTTTATTTCTCATTTTATTTCTTTTAAGATTTGTTTGTCATTTTCATCCAATATAATATTTTTTTATATTTCTTGAGTTTATTTAGAAAAAGGAATCTCTTATCGAAATAAATTCTTTATAAAATTCTTTTTATAATTAAGAATTTTTAATAATCCTTATAATTGTTTTTTGTCATGCATTTCATCTTAAATTATTTTACTTTTGATATAATATGTTTTTAAAGTTTTATTCCTAATTGATTTAAAATTATTTCTAAAAGTTCAATAGATGTTATTTTCATAGTTAAGAATTCCTAATAATCTTTATAATTGTTTTTGGTCATTGATTTCTTTTAAAAAAATTAATTTTAATATAATATATTATTGAATTTTTATTCCTGATTGATTTAAAAGTATATCCAAGAATTATATATTTTGTTTTCTATTTCTATCTTCTATGCAGATAGAATTATCAATACTTTTAGAATTTTCACACAATATTTTTAAGTGTTTCTTGGTTCTTCTATTATTTTAGAAAAAAAAACAAGAATATCATCAATATATACCACATAAAATTATTTAAAATCTTTAAAGATGCAATCCATCTATCATTGATAGACATATAGAATTATATTTAATCCAAAAGGTATTACATTCTATTGATAATGTCATTTTAGTGTACTAAAAGTTGTTAATTGTTTTGACTCATCTATTAATTTAATTTGCTAAAATCTAAATTTACAATCAAATTTGTTAAAAAAAATTGGCTCCTTTAGTTTGATTAACTATTACATCTTTTCTGGGAATAAATTATCCATCATACTCTAAATATTTATTTAATCTTTTGTAATTAATGATCATTCAGATTTTTTTTCCTTTTTATTTCATTATAGTTTTTTACTATAAAGTTGGACTAGAATGTAAACTTTTAGTTTTTTTAATTAATTTTTTATTTATATATCAAATTTATCTATATCTTGTTTAACATAGACCATTGGTTTAACTTGTATAATAAAATTAAAATCCCATAATTTTAAAATATAATATCTAAGACTTTTAGACCAAAGTTTCGGTGAATCTTCACAAGAAAAGTCTTCTAAAATTTATAATTAATGAGTTTCTTCTAGTTGGTTGATACGTGGTGTTTGATCCTCATGCTTGACTAGCACAAATTATTTACCGCACTTATATTTATGTTGTTATAAAAGTGAAATTTTTATAAATTATTTATCTAAAGTAAAAAAATATAAAATTATGATTTATTTTCATTGGATAATGATTTGTCGTAAAATTATTTCTTATGAGAAAATCTCCATGCATATTAAGAAAATATAATGTTTTGAAAATAATGAATTTTTTTGTCATTAAACCAAATTACTATCCTCATAGTTCTATATTGAATAATGGTTTCTTTTCTATTTATTCATCTAACTAAATAAGATTTTTTTTATAAGTATTCATTTTTTTAAAGGAATTGTATTTGATCTAAATGTACGGGTACCCCTGTATCGATCAAAGTCCATAGGCTATATAGTTTATAGCTTAAAAAATTAAAATATCCTACCACACAATTATAATTATTTTATTGTAATTTGATGAGAATATTATTTCTTCTTTATCTATTTGGATATGATAAATTTATGCTTGAAAAAATAAATTTTATTGGTTTTCGATAATATTAGAACTTGAACATTTTTAATAGCAATAATTTCATTAAGATTATCTTCAAATTTAGAAGATTCATTAATTCTTATTTTTTGTTTTAAATTTTCCTAAAATGAATAGGATATGTAATCTGCCATTTTTATCGACATAATTTTGTTTTTATAATATACTTGATTTCACGAGACTTGCATTTCCGTTGTTTAAGGTTTTTATGTTTTGAATTATCTATAAGATTTGTAAATAACCATTGTTTTGATATTTCTAAATCTTTCCAATTAATAAGTTTGGGTTGAATTTTCGTTTCATAACATCTTGGTTCGAATAAATATTATGAAAGCGTAATGAATCACGACAAAATATAACAGATAATTTTTATACGACTATACATTTATCCAACATACGTAAGAAGTATATCAAAACTAGAGAATTCAAATAGATTAAAACCCATTATAATTCAAAATTTAAAGTCTATATATAGGAATCTCTAACAATACACTAGAGACATAAATAATAAGAATAAAATTATTTGTAATAGTTTTTCAAAAATTAGCAAAACTTCTCTTTGTAATATATTACTATATTGTAATAGCAATATGATTTCATAAAAATAAGGTTAGTTTCTTTATCTCTATACAAGTTCATTATTCTTATAATATTATAATTATATCTCCTAATTCTCGTTATATTTTTGTAAATATATATTTAATATCCTCGTGTTTTTCTAAAAATTACAATTAATATCCACTTAGACAACCATGTATTAGTATTAAGACCTAAGATTAGTTGATTATATTATAATTGAATTGATAAATTATTTATTGTTGTTTTTAATCTAAAGTTATTGAAAAACCCATATACATATTATTGTTTCAAAACCCATAATTTCTCTTTTTATAACCTAATTCATCAAATAATGTGGGTATAAGAAAAAACTTTTGATTTTAAGCATAAAAAATATTTAGTAATATGAGCTCTTAAGTACCATCAAAACTTCATGGCAATAAACAATAATCTAATATAGAATGTATTGATTCGGATAGAAAAAATCATCTAAATTTAGACATTTATTTCATATAGATAAAAAATCAAAAAATAATATGAGTATTATTAATGCAAGTATAAAATGTATAATAGATATGCTAGGAAGTTGATTAAAAAGACTTCAAAAAATTACTTAGAAAAGAAATTAGATGTTATAGAATATAATATGAAAAAATTTGAAAACCAATTAACCAACATGGTATGAATACAACTCCAAAATTATTTTATGGAAATGAAGATATTAAAACTTTTTAAACTCATAAATATAATAAAACAAAATATAACAACGTTATCAAAATTCTTGATTATTGGAGACGTCTTTATGAAGACCCACCATTAAGTATATAAGAAAAATAACGATTACCAAAACAAATTCAAGAAATCTATCTTAATTATGAAACCTTATTATCAAATTTTAATTACGAAATAAACTTATTATCCTCTGATGAGGAATTCAAGTTAGAATCTAACACTCTATACGCGACAAACGCGGTGAGTAATCGAGAAACTAAATCTGAAAAATCTTCAAAAGCTCATAAAAAGATGAAACTTGAAGAACTATTAAAAGTATTCTTAAACCAAGAAGAATTTAAAGAATACTTAAAAAACTCAAGATGAAGACTTTATTGATATGAATAAAACCTCATCTAGTAGAACAAAACAAAAAAAAAGAATTAATGCATTATATTAGGAGATGATTTAGGTAAACAACTAACAACTCAACATAGTACTTATTTAAACCTTTCTAATGTACCTTTCAAAGATTAAAAAAAAGTTATAAAAGAACGAACACAATCTATGTATTTTATTTTACTTAATTATAGAAATATTTGAAGAAAAAAAAAGTTTTTGAATTATATTGTAAGAACCTTACAAGGTGATACTCTATAATGATTAAAACATTGAAAAAAAAACACTGAAGAGGTAAAAAATAAATTTTTTATCTATTGTTAAATTTTCTTAAATATGATATATTAAGAGAATTTACCAAAATAATTAAAGAAAATATAATTAGAGAACAAGGAGAACCAACAACTCAAACAAAAAGTTAATTAAATATTTATTTTAACTTTCAATAAAAAATAAAATAGTAATAATTAACAAATATAAAAAATATACATTTTGTAATTTTTTTATATTAATTATGACTTTATTATTGTTAAAAACTCTTGTTTTAATCGTATTTAATCACTTGACAAAAAATAATAATATTTTAATAAAACAATCAATAAAATAATATAATTTATTCTTAATTGAACCTTTTTACAAAATTAAGAAACTAAATAACACCGTTTTTAATCTAAGATTAAACGATACAAATAACTTAATATAAGAGCCTTTTATAACATTTTTCTATATCTTATATAGTCTACAGTTTCCTTAAAATGTGTTCTCCTATATTTTTTTAGGCCCCACACTTAAAAAAATTACCTATTAAATCACAAGGTTAACCAATCATGTACAGTAGAACTATCACATTTTTTAAACTATACCCACATCATCAACAATAACGTTTGACAAGTAATATGAAAATAAGGGACTTAGGAAATTTTAAAAAAAAATTCATACTTGCCTATTCTATTAAGTATGCAATTTCAAGACGTCGATTACCATTGGACAAAATTCATAATGAAGGATCAGACATCAAATTGAATAAGATGTGTATGTTTTATCCGTCTCTTGGAAAATTCTCTTACAGTTTCTGTAAGATACATCCACCTCTACCATGCAAGTTGGGTGACTATAAAAAAAAATCTTTTTAAAAAAAAATATGGATAAGATTGATTTATTGTTAGAGGTTGTTAAGTTTAAACTATTGAAAGAATGACTAATATTGCTTTTATATATTTATCATGTCTCCACAAATATTAGTTCTATGTACCAAACATGTCAAACACTTACAATTTAACTATTGAAGTTATTGAAATTTAACTAGAACCTCCAAAGAAGTTGTTACTAACTTTTCTCCCTCTCTTCCCCCCCTTAATTGAAGTTATTAGCTATGCTAAACATAGATGGCTTGAACAGAAAAATTAACCACAACAAAATGGTAAAGGAAAAAACACCAATCACGAGCTGAAGATCACGATTCAAGTGTAGCATATGCATGCACTTCCGTAGAAATTGAAGGGGGGGAAAAACTACTGAAATCAAACATGTAAAAGAACAAAGAAAGAGATTAATTTTAGGATATTGTAATAGTTATATCCTTCATCGGTGAGAGGGTGTATGAAAACCTTAAAATTTTCATACTTCATTTGCAATCAGAATATTTATTGAGAATAAAAAGTTTCATGCAAAAGCATAGTAGACGAGCATACTTGAGCTCTTTGGGACTAGCCTTTAATTGAGTTCTTAATCCTTGATAGTTCATGCTATACAAATTAATCACTTTATGGCAATTTACAAGCAGCTTCATGATCTTTTGACTTGTACTGGCCAAGCATCTCAGCAACAGTTCTGCAACGACACTGGTTTCCTGGGCGGATCACATCACCATAGACAGCCATTTCGATTATGTCAAGTTCCTTATCTGCAGTTTGTAACTTCTATCATAGCCAACTCTTAATATTATGTCCAATTAATATAGACGCAATTTTGAAACAGGGAAAAAAATAAGAAACAAAAGTAAAAAACTACAAAAATTGTCAACAACAAAGTATTCAAGTGATCTTCTCAATTGTTCTCCCCACCGATCTTCTCTGTTTCAGTTTTTAATCTGATAGCCCCTACGTGACCATTGTCCAGTGACAGCATTGCACTGGAAACTTCCGTCTAAAGCTTTAGATCTATTTGCCTCTTGAGCCTATCACTGGCATCCACTATTACGCGTTTAGTTTTGTGAATTCCCTCTCCAAGTGTTCTCACTCTTTGGACTAATTTTCTGGCCAATGTGCTACTAGATCACTGATTTTGATCCAGTTCTGTTTTTGTGATTCAGCTTCGGTCTCACTTGGATCAGCTCGAATCAAAATGCTAATGTTTTTTGAGACGCACGTGATTTTACTAATATGTTGGATTCGTGAAGGCTGCAACTAAATTTAAGTGTTTTGGAAGATAAGGACTATTTATGATGGTTTTGTGCTAAAGGTTGTTTATCTAAAAGTTGTGGCCTCCTATTTTAAGATGCTTGAAGCATTGGCATATATTGCAAGTAAAGACTACTTGATCTCAAATCATATCTGCCTGTGCTTGTTCTTACGAATACCATTGATTTCAATGATACATCATGCTTTGGTGATGAAACTTTGTGATATGACATCTTGGCCTAGTTCTATGTTTGTTGTGTTGTCTGCTACAAGTGAAATTGATACTAATATTATGGTAGGAAGGGAGGCCTACAAGTTCCTTAGATTAGGTCGTTGGAATCGTTTGGTCCTTTAGATTAGAAATTGTATATTTTAATCCTAACTTTGAAAAAATAGGCCAATTAAGAAAAAATTATATTATTATAATTTTTTTATTAAAATATTATTTTTTCATGTCAAGTGATTAAAATATAACTAAAACAGTTAATGGATAAAAGTGAAATTAATATAAAATTATTTATAAAAAAACAATAATAATATTCTAATAGAAAAGTATTTAAATATTTATTTTTAAAAAAATCAACAAATATTAAAATAAAATAGTCATAATTAGAAGAAATGTTTTGTGATCCGTCATTTCACTATTATTAAATACTTGGGTTTTATTTACATTTTAATCATTTGACTAGAAAAAATAATATTTTAATAGAAAAATCATTAAAATAATATAATTTGTTCTTAATAGTTTTTTTTCTCAAAGCTAGGAAATTGAAAAACACAATTTCTAATTTACAGAACCAAACACATCAATGACCTAGTCTGCGTACTTCTGTGAAACTTTCTTCTATTATGGTATTGGAAGAGCTTAAGATTGTTTTCATATCGGATGTGGAGGAGTTTATCTCCAAGTATTCAAGTTGTCTTATGAGGTAAGCATAGCAAGTGTTGTTGTTAGCTCTTCCTTTGAGAAAGGATGTAACATGGTTGATGCTATAGCTTCAAGCACCAGTGATGGTGCTTGTTGCAATGGTTTTCATGGAATATGTAAAAATGGAGGAGGATTCAATCCAGTATGGGATACAAGCAAAATCTCTTGGACGAGCAAACCATGGAAGCCTGAGTGGGTATTGTGTTGGTGCTTTTTTGTGTCTTCTTTGATAGAACCTTTTGCTCCTGTTCAAGCTTTTCAGCGCAGTTTAATGTTTTCAGTTTAGCTTCTTTGGTAGAACCTTTTGCTCCTGTTCTATACAGGATTTTTCATGCTCTAAGATGGTTGGTATAGGATATGGAATTTGTACACATTTGAGATAATTGTGTATTGATTCTGAAATTTTGGCAATCAAACTGTTATTCTCATCACAAATGTATCACCAGTGATCTGCATAGCCAAGCCGATCACTGGTTTATTTTTGAGCTGCTCAATGAACCAACCTTTCTGAATCGACTTCACTAACTTAAGGGACACAATTACCAAAGACCAATTATTTATAATGGAATTTCTATGTGAAATGTAGAATTTTTTTTTTTAAAATGTCTACGAGTGGGGAAGATCCACTCACTATATAAGGTGAATCAGCACTTGGCTGACAGATAATATTGATGTTTCTAGTATTGCTAAACACATTATCACCTATCAAGGGGAAAACATGAATACATATGCCTCAATGTATTGTTAACTACTTAGGTGAAAATAACTCCCACCAAGTCTTAGGCAGGTGATCATTACTTGTGACCTTGAAGCTTTCATTTTCGTTTATAAATCAGCCAATACGCTAATTCATTTGAACTTTGAAATATATTTCTTCAGTTCTAACCACTCTAATCTCAAGAAAACAATTTAGAAAATGAGATAAATATGACATTAGACTCCAAAATCAGCACCAAACAACAGCCCGTGTCCAAGAATTCCAAGAATGTATATGACAACCCTAGCTTATCAACAATCCTCAGACCACAAATATCTTATGTTCTTCATATATAGTTATGTATCTGATATATATACATGTATACTTAGTTTGCAACCAAAAACACAATCTTGATCTCTATTTATTTTGAAGAGCCCTTTTTCCTAGTCAATAGACAGTGAGAAACCTGATACATATACCACATCAACGGTCACCACAGCCCTCAATTAATATCCTAAAGAGCAAATATCAATTACACCCTTAAGGTTTTTCCAAATAACAAAGAAGCCGCAAATTTAAAAAAAAGAAATATATCAACAAAGTCCAAATCTTCGATGGAAGATGGAAGAAGTGATTGGTGGAAGGGTACAAATATAATTTGATCTCCTTTACTTTTTAAAATAATTTAAAAAGTCCAATATAAAACAGTACAATCAAGCATATAAAGATATTATGTTTCAAGTTTGTTCAAATCAAAAGTTATTCTCAAAAGTTATTCTACCTTACCAACTGTACATACTACATCCAATCTCTAACACCCTTAAATTTGGTTTGTTTTATTTTATTTTAATAACAAAATGTTTATTTAAATAACAACCAACAAACTTGGGTGGTTGTGGATGTAACTTCCAAAATGTGCCAGTTAGAATTTTCTCGAATCAATTATGAATTGTTTTAAAGGGAGTCTCAATTATCATTTGGAATGCGATTTTGGGATTTTTCATGAACCATAAAATTGTCGTGCAAACATGTGTTTCTGTTGAGAAAAAAAGTAAAAGAAAATGGACATTTTACTTTAAGTTTGATGGTTGTTTTGGCTTTTACCCAATGATAGACAGAGAAAAAGAAAGAAGCTGGGAAGGACATGAGTGCACTTTATTCTCTTTATTTTAGCTTATTTTGCATACTTTTTTCCTTTTTTATTATTTAATTCAGAAATAATGGATTTAATGTCATTTAAAATTCTTTTATTTTTATTTTTTACATTATTTTATTCTCCTCCAGTTACTTGGGACTCTTGAAATTAAGTAATACTTAAGAATAGCTGCTTGAAATAAAATGAAACATTTGGGACTTCTAGGACATTTACGCAAACCTTGAGGATGTGATCCATAATTTCCCTATCCTAAATTCACTAAACAGTAACCAGAACCATTATTTTAACTTTCGTTATATGCTTTCTTGTGCAGCCCCCAAAAATCTCTCTTAAGCTAAAACAGATAGAAGATTGTATCAGAACATGGCTCCATAGTTCCATTCATGTTATATTGCCACAAGTTCAATACAGGGTTATTCTATGGGTAATAAGGAAGCTAGAATCTGAATTTTCTACATACTTCATAACTAGATCTGGTAATCAACAATAAATTATGTTGACACTGTTGGTCCTAATATATCATGTGCTCCAGATAAGCTCCACAATAAAACTATTTATGGGTAGGAAAAGCCCATTAACCAAACTTCAATCTTTCAATGGGATTTCTAACCGTAGACCCCTATGCATAGGAATTAACTTCTAGTCTTTTCCAAGTATGCAGGGCAGAAGCTTTAGCATTTTCTACTTTTCAGTCCAGAACTATAGATTTCACTATGAATTTTGTCTTGGTCAATTGTTTGCGCTAGTTATAACTAACCATTTCTCAGGTTATTTAACAGTACTAAACATTTTACATTGTATGAGTGAATTGGATAACCACTGAGCCAGCTTTTATGGTGAAACTAATTCATAGGATGTCTACAACAGTACAAATACGTAGATAGTGGCAACAAATAATTCTATGATTTTCTTAATGATGAAAATGTATGGTCATCGCTCATCAATAGTGCAAGACCAAAATAGTGCAACATAAAGATAGCATAACTGATGTCTGTAAATTAACAAAGCTACCAAATTTTACATGCATAAGAAAGATAATGGGCAAACATACCAGTGAACTCGATATCACAAGAGTAACCTTTCAATTTAGATGCATCCACGTCATCTTTGTTTGATTTGAACCTATTCACTCTTGTTTGAAGAATCTGACAATTGTCTGCACTGGATTCACCACCTGCAATATAATCAGGTATGACAAAGATATAGACAAGAGATCATTCATTGCTCCTAAAGTGTGTGATGACACGACTCCATGTCCATGAAATTCAAAATCAATGCAACCTTTAAAAAAAATTACCCAATACCTGATATAGAAAGAGAAAACAATTGTGAATGATTAAAAGCATACTCTAACATTAATCAATAACATATGGAAAAGACAAATTTGACATAAAATCGATCAACAAATCAAAATATACCCAATTTAATTGTTAACTTAAAATAGAAAATTGAAAAGATTATAGTTTGCCATGTTTTACAAATAAGATAGCTGTATAAACTTTACACGTACAACATGAACGTGAATTCTGTCAAGTGAACTACATTACAATCTATTCCCCCACTTTTCTCTCAAAGAGTCATACCATTCAGTTATGTTCAATTAAGGTCATGTTTTGTTTACTCAATGAAAAAGTAAAAGGACCATAGCAACAAAATGGAAGAAGGATGGGCCCGGGTTGGGCGGGGATAATATCATAAATATGTATCCTCCTTTTATAATAATAAAATCTGATTCAACATGATATCAGAGTAGGTTTTATTTATTATGACACAAATAAAACCCTACCCCTAACACTCAGCAGTAGCATACCAAGAACAGCCCACCCTCAGCCACAGCAAGAACAGCCTCCCCACCACCTTCCACGCTAACCCAACCCCATTCGCCACCCTCTGCCATGACATCTGCCAACCATGAACTTGCAAAACCCAACCCCTGCCAACCCTGAAATTGCAAAACCCAACCCCTGCTGACCCTGAAATTGTAAAACCCAGTCGATACTGACCCTGATATTGCAAAACACAGCCCCTATTATCACCCATCGCAACCCCAGCCCTAGTCGCCACCCCCAACATGATTTCTAGCACCAATCACCACCGCCAACACAATTTTTGGCACCTGTCACCACCCCCCCAATGTGATTTCCAGCACCAACATCCCTCTTTGTCGTGATTTCCAACTCCCACATTCCTTTTGTGCTATTTCTGGCCAAAAATGGCCTCTGCCTCATTTCTTTTGGTCTGATTTCACCTAGTTGTGGTATGGTTTATGCCCTATTTTTGTTCAAATTTGAGCTTGCCTATTTGTGGCTCTCTCCAGCTTTAGGTGATGTGCCTAGATTTTAGTGTGTTTTCAACTCCGTTTTATTGTCTTTTTCTCTGTTATTAAGCTGGTGGATTAATCTTTTGTTGTGTGCCACACTTATTATTTATCGTTTGTAACTGTGATGTTGGGTGTTGATTTTCTCTCATAGTTGATCCTTTGGTACCTGTTTTTACTACTAGTCCAGCAATTTCCTCAATCGTCACAACTTTAAATGAAAATTCCTTCAAACTATGAATTTTAAACTTCATGATTCCAACTATTTACACTAGACTCAATGTTTTTCGAAGCTAAAAAGAGATAATTACTTAAATGATTTTCCGGCACGTGACAAACTAGAATTTAAGAATTGAAAAAAAAGATAATTCCATGGATCCGAGTTGGTTGTGGAATAGTATGGAACCTCAGGTTATACAAAATTATATGATTTTGCTATGGCATAAGGGGTTTGGACTGCTATGCATGACCAATATTCTCAAGAACATAATGTCTCCATAATTTGTCTTGTATTTTGGTATTATTTATTGCACCAGAACGAACGATTCATTGGTGAATACTAGTCAGTTGGTCAGTTTTTTGTCAGAACTTAAATTATATCATCATGTCACATCTAATATGAACGTTCTTAAGCATCAACGAGAAGAGTTTTATGTCACTAAGTCTTTGTCTAAGCTTGATTTAGAGTATTCTCATTTGAAGCAAACTATTTTGGATGGGGATCAACTACCATCCCTTTGCACTACTTATGCTCGGATGATGCACTCGGGCCTCAAAATCTTGACCCCATCTATGTCACTTTAACATAATATATCTATCTTGGCTACTTTTGGTCGAGGCCATGGTTTTTATTTTGGCAAAGATCGTGGCCGTGATTCAAGAGGAGGTCGTGGTGACCATTATTGCATTCATTATGGGAGAACTAATCATTTTTCTAATCAGTGCTAGCAAAAGTTTGGCAAGCCTACCATGGCTAATCAGATTCTCTAATAATTGCGAGAATTCTACCTCTACTATAGTACTCTCTGTGCGGCTAAGTGAGCCTATCAGCCTTTCAAGAGATGAGTAAAACCGACTAATGCAACACTCTTATTTATCAGCTACTCATGTTCCCGCCGATCTCAAATTGTTACTTGAGTCAAGTTAGGTATTGCTGCATTCTCCACCTCCTCTACTTCACCTTGGATCATTGATTCAAATGCTACGACTCATATAACTAGTATGCCTTCTATCTTTACCTCTACTCTAAAAAAATATGTTCATAAATCTATAACTGAGGCAGATGGTTCTACTTCCTCGGTTGTTGGTGAAGGCATCCTCAATTGTTGTTTAAGTCAATGTGTCTCCTGTTCCCCATATCTCCTTGTCATCAATGCTTTATATTTCTCGTTTTCCTTTGAATTTATTATCTATTGATCAAATAACTAAAGCTTATAAATGTTTTCTGACCTTCTTTCCCATATAGTGTATTTTAAGATCTTTCTACGAGGAAGGCGATGGTAGTGGGCAATTTGTTAATGGAGTTTACTAACTAAATCAACTTCCTCCTAGAACAAGTTCTTTTTAGGCTTATGATGAAGTGTTTCAATAGAATTGTCAATTGGGACATCCCCATGTTCATCTTCTTCATCTTATGGGTTTCTCCCCTACTAGTGTGTCTAAATTAAAGTGTTAGGCCTATGAGTTAGCCAAACATCAAGGTTGTTTTATCCTTCTCGAGTTAATAAGCATAGTTGTAGTCTTTTTTCTTTAGTGCATTATAATGTGTAGGGTCCTTGGCTCATTCCCGATGTTAAAGGCTATAGATATTTTTCGAGTTTTATTGATGATTTTTCTAGAGTTACTTGATTATATTTATTAAAAGATAGGTCTGAGATTCATTTTATAACTCTTTTTTTAATGAAATAAAAACTTAATTTAGTGTTTATGTGCACATCTTTCATTTTGATAATGCTCTTGAGTTCTTTAACCTTACTGTTTTTAGAGTTTGTTCTTACAATGGGGTTACCTCAACATAATAGCATTGTTGAATGCAAAAATAGACATATTTTACAGATTACATGTACTTTATCCTTCCAAATGTTTGTTTCAAAAAAGTTGGGGTGTGATGTTGCTCTTATTACCTGTTAATTAATCATCTTTCCTCATCTATTCTCGGTCCTCGATCACCCATTTCTGTATTGTCTCCTATCCAACCATTATTTCATCATTCATCTCAAATTTTTGGTTGTGTTTGTTTTGTGTATGATATTTCTGAGATGCCTGATAAACTCTCTCTACATTGTTTGTTGAGTATTCTCGAACTCAAAAAGGTTATCGTTGTTTTTATCTTGAAATTGGGAGGCATAGTTTTAGTGCAATTGTAACCTTCTTTGAATCTACATTTTTTTTCTCTAACACTTCCATATCCTTAGATGTTATGCCATAACGTCCTCTTCCGCTACCTATTCCCTCCGACTCTGTCTCTACTTCACCTTCTACTTTAACTAAACCCTTGCAAGTATATATATGTATGCAAGTCGAGAATCCCGTTACTTATAGTGCATTCTACTCAACTGGCTTCTTCTAGTAGAGATCCTACTCACTCTTCTACGGTTGTTTCTGTTGATGACCTCCACTTTCCTATTGATTTGAGCAAAGATAAACGTTCTTACCCTTTGGCTAATTGTTTTGTCCTTTTAATTATCTATAACCTAAATATCGCAATTTTGCTCTTTCTTTTTCTATCATGATCATTCATAAGTCTTATAAGAAAGCCTTTACTCATCCTAGATGGGTTGCTATAATGAAAGAGGAATGTCAGCTTTAAAGTTGCATCGTACCTAGGAACTTAGTCGATTACCAGACGTTAAGGTAGTTGTTGGTTGTAAGTGAGCCTTTACTATCAAATATCTACCTAATGTTTACATTGAATGATTGAAAGCTCATTAGTTACTAAATGCTTTACTCAAACTTATGGGATCGATTATTATGAAACTTTTTCCCCAGTTGCCAAATTAAACTTTGTACGCATTTTGATTTCTATTGTTGTCACTCTTCACTAGCCTCTTTATCAGTTAGGTATCTGATTGCTACACATGAAGTGTGTGCAATGAATACGTAAATATATGTATCGCAACAAACAATATAATGATAAGAAAAGATCATTTCCAAGAAAATTATTTTATTATAAACTAATTTTTAAAATTAAAAATAATAAAAATCAATTTTTTTATGTTTTTATATTTTAAGGAAGCAAAATTAAAATAGCTAAAAGTAAATAACAATGATTAATTAAATCAAATTTGGTAACTAAGAAGATATAAGAGAAAATATCTAAAAATATTTAATCCTCCAATTTTTTAAACATGTGAATTACTAAAATATCTTCAATATAATTATCAATTAATTACATGATCAATTGAATCTAACCTAGCATGTATTCCTCTCTCAAGTAAACTACACACCACAGAGGAATTAATTTAATCACACTCTCATGCCAATTAAATTAGATACTACTCATTAAGTTCATCAATTATGGATCACATACATAAGAATTATATATCTCTGCGTAGAAATTATGCATGTTATTTAATTAAGACAAACAATTAAATAATTCTCCCAAATCTATTTAATTGCCTTAAAAGATAAAATGTTAGTCAAACAACTAATAGCATAAAAATCAAATTAAATTATAATTATAATTAGGATAAAATATTATATCATCAAATGATGAAAATTGGGTTCATAAGATCCCTAGATTAATAAATTAACTACACATAATTGTGTTTGTTCATAAAACTCATATTTTTCATAAAGAAAGACAAAAACTGATAAAGAAAAGAGTATCTCCTCTTGAATCTCCACCAAAATTGTATCTCCTCTTGAATTTTTCTGTATTTTTCTCTTTTTTTACCTCCAAAAACTAACCAAAATTATGTGAATGATGATGGCCTTTGGGGTTTATAGGGTGATTAGGGGCTTAAATATAACTCATATGCAATATGGACCGTCAGATCAGTTTCATATCAAAGGTTGAGATCAAAACTGACAACGCTAGCCAATTACAACGCGACACGTGGTACATGAAATTCAATGAGCGAATCAGAGCGCGATGCGTGATAAAGGAGACCAATTCGAGTCAACATATGCTAAGTCAACACCACGCAGTGCAACGTGATTTGAGGAGACGGATGGCGTAGCGACACATAGCAGTGTTGTTTGACCGCGCTCTGAAGTCGGATTGAACATCGTGCTGACACGTGGCGATCAATGATTCGTTGTCCCTGCTTGCGTTCGCATGGCTTGCCTAGTTAGTTCTTTTGCTTGTGTGGCAAGCCACGTAGCAGCTCCTTATTGGCTCTGCGTTAAAAATTTCTAAAAAATCCAAAAATTATATTTTCACTCCTATTCACTAAAAATTTATATTTTAATATTTTTGGCCCTAAAAAATATTATTTTTTGAATAAAACAAGTAAAAATTAAGTAAAAAAATACGCTAATGACTATTTTCATAGAATCATCAATATTAAAAATGCATTTCTCTATAGTGACCTTATGGAGAAAATATACATAGGGCAACCACCAGGGTTTGTTACTCAGAGAAGGCCTAGTTTAGTATGTTGATTGAAGAAGGCAATTTATGACTGAGTACTATTCTTTATCTCATTTGGGTTCTCTCGATCTCATTCTGATCACTCTGTTTTTGTACGTGAGACAAGGTTGGAGTTGTGATTCTTATTATATATGTAAATGATATTTTGTGTTTGGCAGTGACTTCAAAGGCAAAGAGGAGGTGAAGAATCACTTGAAGGAGATGTTTCAAACAAAAGACTTGAGTTAACTGCGTTACTATTTAGGTATGAAATGGCACATGGTATAAATAGAATTGTTCTATCTTAAAGAAAATATATGCAAGACTTACCGACAGAAACTGGTATGTTGAGATCTAAACCAGTGGACATTCTAATGAACCCAAACTCTAGTTTGAATAATAATAATAATGAAGTTTTTAGTTGCCAAAAGAGATATAGGAGCTTGGTAGGAAAACTCTAACTAAACCTAACCTTTGTGGTAGAGTTTGTCAGTCAATTCCTGAAAACCCCAAGACAAATACATTGGGATGTTCTCTGCCGTATTCTAGGATATTTAAAAGGAACTATTGGAATGGGAATCATTTATAAGAGGTAAAAATTTGGACAACATAAATTATTCTAATGCGGATTGGGTAGGTTCAAGTACTAATAAGAAATCAACTACAGGATATTGTATTTTTATCGGAGAAAACCTGATTACTTGGAGAAGCAAGAAGCAGAATGTGGTAACTGCTTTAATACTAAAGCAAAATATCGAGCTATGGCTCACTCTTCATACAAATTGATGTGGATTAGAAATCTAATGAGTGAAGAGTCCTATAACCATGTACTATGATAATTAAATTCCAATCTATATTGCCATTAGTAATATGTGCACTTCATAAAGAGACGGTAATGAATGGAGACATGTGCACTCTTTTGTTAAGTTAGATGAGCAACTAGGAGATATATTTACTAAGATTGTTACCAAAAGCTTATTTTTGTCCTTATATTCTAAGCTAAACATGTTGAATATTTATGTTCCAACTTGAAAGGAAGAGTTAAAACTATGAGTAGTTTAGTTATTTTATATGGTCAGTTATATATATATATATACACACACACTATGTATCCTCTTTTCATAGTAATAAAAATAATATAATGGTTTTGATTCAACAATAATGTTGATAATATTTTTTATTCTTTAATCATTTAACAAATATTTTTTTAAGTAAAATACAAAAAAAATATATGTAATAATAAATAAAATTCAATCTAATTATTCAAAGTGTTATGATTTTAATACTTAAAATGTATTTTACTATGTAATTATATCATATAAAAAACATAACATTAATATATACAGTTTTAGTTAGAGGGTTTTGGATTTCCAATAAGCCTAATGGGCTAGGGTTAATTTAAGTAAAAAGCCGGGAGATTTTTGCATATAATTATAGTTCCAGTTATAAGCGGATAATGCTCATTCCTAAATGAAATTATTTGATTATAAATTTCTAAACAATGAAATCAAAAAGGGCACAAAATTGTTTGCATTCAAAATGGAGCAAATTTTGAAAATAATTTTTTTTTGTTCTTATTTCTTAATGCCAGGAGCAAGAGTGGCAAAGACAACAAAATCGTCCCAAAATTGAATACAAGCAGCTAGCACTAGCAACAATAATATAAGAGCGAAAGGGCATAAAGATAGCACATCCCATAAGAAAATTTATCCACAAATAAAAAAATATAAAAAGAAATAGATTTAGGCAGAAAAATATTAGACCTTTAGAGAAGGGAACGATGTGATCGTACTCAAAGCAAAGGCAACCACTACAGTTGCAGAAGCGCTTACAGACAATGTTACCAGCGGCGTCTTTGCGCCATCTCTCTGGGTGTCGACCAAATACTATTTCGGCTTTAGACCAGCACTCGTTCTTCGCCTTTTGATCAAAGTACCTTGGCCTCTCCTCACCATGGTGGTTTCGAGAACGTGGAGGAGAAGCAGATGAGGAACTCATTTGTTATTGGCTATCTAAAGTCAGGAAATTACAAATTTGTCAAAAATAAGACCTCGACTCGGCTGACTGGGATCAAACGGACTAATTTGTATATAATTTCTTTTTTCGGAAATTCTAACATCCACGTATGTCCTCTTATAAACTAACTGATAACCTTAAAGAAGTTATTAGTTATTCCTTACTTATTACAAGATAAAGGCTAGTTCAAAGTATTTATATGATGTGTGTTTCTAAATGAAATAAGAGTTCTCTTTTGTAGATCAAGAATTCTCTGTTTACATTAGCGGGAAAATATTGTTTCACCTAATTTTCCTATTTTGCATTTTTTTAATGTACAATCCCTATATCTTTATTCCTTTTCAAAGTCGATTGTCAACATTATTTTGTGTGATGTAGGTGCCTTATTGGCAAAATACATTTTTTCTTTCTTCTCCAACTTCTTAATCATTATTGTTGAAGTTTGTTTTATATTTACTAATTTTTTATCATCTTTCTCAATGATAAGTAAATTGTTGTGTGACGTGATGATCACCTTATTGATAGAATAATTACCTTAAATCTTTGAAAAATTATTCATCTTTCTTAATTCATAATAAATTTGATTTAACATTCGTAATGTTGAATGCTAAGTTCTTTTAGATTGAATTATTTTACTAATAATTCCTTGGGGCAAGTTACTTCCCTTTTGATGTTTGCTAATCCTAACATAATGAAATGATAAATACTAACTGAAACTTCTTGAATCCATTTCATAATAGAACTAAAGAACCTAAAATATACATGCTTATCCATGGCCTCGATCTTTTTTTTTTCTTTCTAAAATTCTTAATAACTTTCCCAAAATTCTCAAGAAAATAGTTCAATTTTGATAAATTGTTTCATGGATATATATTTTCTATCAACCTAATATGAAAAGTCTTATATACAAAGACTGGATCAGCTCCTTCTAATATATTAAATTTACTCTTTGCAAGAAAATCATTTTTAGTAATATAAAATTTCATTTTATCAACTTATTCCTTTTGTTGTTTTCCTGGCTAGGTTGTATAGGTTTAGCAATTGTTGTTTGGTTAAGTTCCTAATTGATCTCTCTCATCTTCTGAGATGATAAGCTTGTTAGTAGTTGTAGCTTCCTTAAATGAAACTGGTCTTGCTACCTTTCCTAATGTCTTCAAATAGCTTGAAGTTATTAGTTACTACAAAACTATTAAATAGTTTTTTACTATGTCTAACGGAGACAATAGTTTTGGAACTCTGTAGTTTGTATAAATATCTTCAGCCTCAATTTTGTTAGTAAATGATCTGTGGATTATTCCACTGATACCTGTTATTTCTCTGCTACCTTCTGGCCAACTAGTGTAAATTTTCTAGTTTTGGTTTATTATAGACCGCATAGATTTTAGTATTTTCTTTTTTCTTTATTTCATAAGCCCAATTGATCTTTTCTTTCTTTTCTTCATTGGTAGAAGGATTAACCTCATTTGAATTTTTAGGCTCCAAAACCTTTGAATGAATAACCTTCTCTTTTTTTGTTTTGAACAATCAAGTTCTTCCTGTTTAATTCCTGTCCCTAGAATAGACTTTTCTAGGTATAAAATCTTGAGTTGTTTCTGTAGGATTTTTATCTCTTTTTCTTTTATCTTGATCTTGACATCAAGATGTTTTATTTTTAAATGAACAAAAATAATTAGAGATGCAAATTCTCTAGTTAATCATCAATTAAACTGTTCTTGTCTCCTAGTAAATGTTCAACACCAAATTTGTAATGATTGAATCCTTGTTGCTATCTAATTAATCGATCTTACTTATAATCACTTGCAATATTAGTTCTTAATAAATATAAAAAAAATTATTATCTGTTTTGAGAATAAATCTTGAACTAATAACATATACTGCAATTTTTTATAGCTTTTTTAGTAGCTAAATATTATTTTTATTACTTGATAATTCAATTATTGTCATTGGAAAGATCCTGATATGTATCTACAAAGATATTTATCTTTTTTTATCTACTTTTGCTTTTAAAACTACTTTGCAATATTCATGTAAAATATCTATTTCTATTATCATTTTATCATCTAGATCGGGATGATATAAGATTGACAAGTTTTTTACCTACGCTTTTACTATGTCTATGTATAGTGTATCATGTTCTATCTATTTCTAAATTTAATCTTTTTTAAGTTTAGTTTATAATAGTTTTTGAACATCCTAAAAATCTTTGTAACTGGTTTTTATCTTTGATTTCACTAGAAAATCTTTGTATAGTGTTTAATATATAGGATTGGAGATGATATTTCCACCTTTTATTTCTAATCCTAAATACTTTATTCTTTGTTGAGCTATTACCGCCTTTATTTTTGATAAAACGAGTCATTATTTTGTGCATTCTTATAAGACATTAATAATATCTAAGTAATATTTAGGATGAACTCATTACCAAATACTAAAATCTCATCGATGTGCACACAACAAATGTCATGTAGCTTTATAAGGATACTATCCATTTGTCTTTGGAAAATATTGGTTTTTGTTTTAATCTAAATGATACAATTGTCCATTGCAATTGTTCTCGTGGGAAACTAAATGTTGTTAATTTATGTTATTCTTCATCAAATCTTATTTGCCAAAATCTACTTTTACAATCAATAGTTGAGAAATATTTATTTCCTTTTATTAATAATAATAATTCTTCTTTCTTTAAAATAAAATATTCATCATCAATGATTTCTTTATTTAAGGTTTTGAAGTTTATTATCATTCTCCTTTTACCTCTTCTTTTCTCATTTTCTTTCTTAACTAAAAATTATGGGTTTGAGTGAGGTGAATTATTAGGTATTATAACTTTTAATTTTAATTCTAAAAGTTCTTGAATTTATTTTATAATTTCATCTCCATCTCCATCTCCTGGGGTATAAATCATTTGTTTTATTCTTATGACTTTGTTAGGGTCTTTGAGTTTTATGTATGCTATTATTTTTAAGTCTAAATGATTTTCTAAGCTTATTATTTTTAATAATTTCCTAATACCTATTAAGGCTTTATTTTCTTAAGTTTAATTAAAAAAAGAGTTTTATTTCTCTTCTATATCTATGAAATGTTTTCTAAATAAGGTTTTGGTTGTTGCTTTGTGTCTATCTCACTACATTTTTGGTGCATAAAAGTTGGGCTCGATACAGTCAAAACTTTTTTTACTTTTGATATAAATAGTTTCATCATCTAGTGTTATTAAAGTTACTTTGCCTAAATATTATATAAACGGTTGATATAAGTTTAGGAAGTTATTTACTATTAATAAATCAATTCATATTGATATATGGTAGGTGTAAGTCTTATTATACTCGTGTCTATGTGTTGGTTTTCTATGTGTAAAATATGATATCTATTTTATTTTACTTAGTGCTCTATCATCCTCTATATAAGGCTGGTTGCTGCATATCAGTAATATGCATGTGCATATAGTTAGAAACACTTTGTATGCAAGCATGTTTACACACACCATAGGTTGGTTTTCGTAGTGTGCATGCTACACTTGCTCGTTAATGTTGTCACTTGTGTTTTTGGTTCATTTTAGGTATGGGTATTTATGAAAAGTACTCGATAATTTTTAAAACAAAAAATGTGAATTTTTAGTATCTCGCTACCAAGCCTACCACCATCTTGGTAGCAAGGTGGCAAGTTCAAGTTCTATAAATACCCTCATTTCTTCTTATTTGTTATCCAAAAAATATAGTAGAGCTTTGTCGAATTGACATCTTATTTTTCTTTTTTGAATCACTAATACCTCGAGTATTGTTCGATAATAGTGATTCATGATTATGTGAGAAAAATTGTACTTGTGAGTGTTGAGTACTCGAGACAGTGTTTTCAAGTGGGTTGTAGTAGAGCCTTGTGTCGGTTGGGAGTTGCTTGGATGTAACTGTTTATTTGTGACAACTGAGAATAAGCTAAGTTAAACGCTTTGAATTCTCATATCTCTTGTTGTGTGTAATAAGAGATAGGGTGTTTGAGTTTAAGGGTGGTCCTCAAGAGTATGATTTATTACACTTGTGGTTACTTGCCTGTGGTTATTGATTAGACCACGTTTGGTGATGTGGGGTTTGGAGAAGAGCTAGGTTTATGACTCAAACTAGGACATTATGGAAGCATCAAGAGAAAGCAACAATAGGTAGTTAGGATGAAGGTCCCAACTGATAGAGGTAATATTAGTTTTATTTCTTTCAAAGTTATAGCCGCTATATTGATTAATAGATTATTTGCTACTAATTGGTTGCCTTAAGCAACCTAAGGGTGTTACCACATAGATAGGGTTTCTATTTGGATTTGCCTTGTTATATTCATAGTTATGTATGTTAGAATGTATGACTAGTACAATCATAGTTTAAATGTTATATGTCTCTACATACTGAAGTTTAAACTCTGGTTTAAAAGCTTTTAATATTTATCACTTTTCTTTATGTTTATTAAATTCTATATCAATTGCTTTATTATACTACCTATCTATATTTATTTATATTGTAGCTGTGATTATCTATGAAGTGTTTTTATCTCAAGTGTTTATGAGGTTAGGATGAGTATTTAAAGAGTCAGTATCTCTTTAACCTGATTGTGTATTGAGTATTGACTTTTTTTAGTAGGCAAGCATGGTTAGGTTATATGTTAGTATAATTTTCCTTTTATCTGCATACATACTTGATGTAAGTCTTTAAAGAGTTTGTATCTTCTTACCCTAGGTATGTACGAGGTGTCAGACTCTTTATTAGGGTTTCTTATGTATGTTTGATTACATGTTGTGAAAGTACAATTATCATTTACCGAATATGCTTCCACATATGAGGTCCTAAAATGATTGAAAATTCTTTTAGCTTTTTGGTATTTATGCCTATATCACAGGTTGAGTATTTTTTTCCATGTATGCATATTGCTAGTCTAGATAGAAGCTTGTAAGGCACACTATCACTAGTGTGTATTATACAAATTAGTATTATTAAGTCTGCTAGTTGTTTTTGTTTTAGGTTAAATTGAACATATTGTTTTGTACTTTTGCTGTGTTAATTGCTTAATTCACATTGTGATGCCTGATTTTCCAAAATATTATAAAGCTCACGAAAAGATTCCATAAGTTGGCCTTTCCACCCCTCATCTTGGTCCTAATTAGGTATAACCACCTAATTGCTCAATCTTGGAGCTTTATCTACACATACACACACCTTGTATGTTTGTGCTCTTTGTCACCTATAGTGTGGGCTATTGTTGTTCTGTGAGGTTGCGTATCTCTATGAACTTTTGTTGTCTACATATTCCATGCTCTATTGTTCATGTATATCTTTATTTCCTTCTACTTTTTTGTCTTGCATGGTATGTTAATTACTTTACTTGCTCATATTCCTAACTGTTTGATCCTCTAGTTTTCTTTCTTGTTAGTTTCTTTGACATCCTCTTTGTGTGTATTTTCCTTTCTTACTGCTTGCTTCTTTTTCAGTGAATTTTTGCATGAGCATCACGTCACATTTGTTAGCATATAGTGTCAAACTATTAGAATCTTTCTTCTTACAGTCTTATTATTCACATGTTAAGCCATATAGAACGCATCTCTTCTATTTTACTAGGTTCTTTTCTATTGTATCTAGTATATTGAATGTTAGTTCTATGTTTGTCTCCTATTGATTATTGTTCATCTTTTGCATGCACTTTCTTCTCTTGTGCTTTAAATGTCTGTTTGAAGAAAACTGAGGTATGTTACAAGTTTTTGTACATGAGTGTTTATCTGTACTGTGCTTGTTCAGGTTTTCCATATGCATTTTTATGTCATATAGATTATTTATCTATCTTTAGGAGTCTTGAATTACATGCATTGTTTTGTCTAGACTAGTGTGTCTTGTTGTCATTTCCTTGTGTGTGGGGTGTTGACCTTGTCTAAGCATGTCTCTTTTCCATGTTAAAGCCTAAGCCTTCCCCACATGCTTAGATGTCTTTGTAACATCCATTATTTCTTCTCTCTCTTAGGGTGTTGCTCACTGGTTAGTCAGTTTCTTTCCTTCTCTTGACTATGTTACTAATATTTTCTTATCCTCAATCTTCTTTCTTTGAGCTATTATGTTATCTCTTCATTTCTCTGCACCTAAATACTGGCTTAGCCCAAATATTTATTCACACTTACCTTATTCATCCGTTGATTGAGTATCTATTTTTTTATTCTTTTATTTCTCTATATTACCCTCTTGATTTCAATCAACAAAAAAAGAAGGGTAAAAATGGAATGTTATATGAAAAATTAGTGATGAGAGAGAAAATAAAAGTAAAAATATGTTAAGTATGTTATGGAAGTGTTGTATAAACATCTGAATTTTGTCTACATTTCTCATAACTTCATTAGTTGAAGTTTGAGAAGTAAAGAGAAAAGAACCCATGGTTGAAGGGTTATGGTTATGAACGTATCTGTCTAATTGGATAAACAAAGATGTGTTCAAGCCTAAATGATTTTTCTCCCCTCTTATACCTTAGCCTATCATTACAAACATTGAAAGGTTTATTGATTTCTTCTAGGTTGGTACTTACATTAGTGGAAAGAGAGACTAATTTTGGACATATGAAGTTTGATATAATTTGAGCCTATACTTCTAATTGCTTGATTCACATGAGATTGTCTTGATGGAAAATAAAGTAAGCAAGTTTGGCATAACACATGCAGAGCATGCTATTAAAAATTTAGTCATACCCTTAAATGAATGCATCATGGATTGATGGGCGTGTGGATATTTACATTGAGTGTATTGGTTAATCTCTAAAGACCCTCTAGTTCTTTGAACATGCTTAGTTTGTTCCTATCTTTCTTTATTTATTGTTTTCTTTTATGTGTAAATACTTATATTTTGAGTAACCTAGAGAGTGTAGAATGTATAACATGTTCATTGCCTCACATGCATACATTTAGGGAGAGAGGTGTCTGTCAATTACATGTTGGCAAGGGAGTGTTATGATTATTTTACATTCTTGTTGTTTGTCTGGTTTATGAATTTATGTTATGTTGTTATTTTGTGATGCCTCTTTCTTCATGACATCACTTTTATGAACCTTGCATAAATAGGACTCTTAGTTTGACTTATTACATGCAAAGTTAGCATTATCCTATTTCACATGTATTCTTATGTGTTTACCTACTTTCATATTGTAGTGAGTTATTGCATATTTATCATATGTAGTTGATAGCTTAGTATTTGTTGTTGAAATACACAACATATATTTTCTTTATTAAATTAGGATGTCTTTCCGATTATGTGTGTATAGTATGTGGTGAGGTTATACGATTGAATACACCCAAGTTTTGTTGGGGAAATAGTTGAATCACTAGGAGTGTGAACTTGGAAGATAGTTGGACTATTAGTCAACTCCTTCTTAGGGATTCACTGACACATTTAAGTGCTATTGATGTTTAGGGGAAGATCATTGAGTCACTAGGTGTGTGCTAACTTAGAAGATAGTTGGATTCCTAGTCAATGTCGTCTTTCAAATTTGTTGACAGATTTATGTGCCACTAGTATTTGACCACCTGTCTTATTGATGTCTTGTATGCACATTGCGAAGCCCCTTGTGCTCTCTCATAGCACATATAGATATAAGGCTTTGTGTTATGTATCATGATCACCACACACGAAGTGTGTGCAATGAATATGCAAGTATACATATCGCAACAAGTAATATAATAATAAGAAAAGATCATTCCATGGAGATTATTTTATTAGAAACTAATTTTTAAAACTAAAAAAATAAAAATCAATTTTTTTGTGTTTTTATATTTTAAGAAAGCAAAATTAAAATAACTAAAAGTAAATAACAATAATTAATTAAATCAGATTTTGTAACTAAAAAGATATATAAGAAAATATCTAGGAATACTTAGTCCCCCCAATATAATTATCAATTAAATTACATGATCAATTGAATCTAACCTAGCATGTATTACTCTATCAAGTAAACTACACACCATATAGTAATTAATTTAACCACACTTTCATGCCAATAAAATTGCATACTACTCATTAAGTTCATCAATTATGGATCACATATATAAGAATCATACATCTTTGCCTAGAAACTATGCATGTTGTTTAATCAAGACAAACAATTAACTAATTCTCTCATATCTATTTAATTGTCTCTATAGATAAATTGTTGGCCAAACAATTAATAGCATACAAATTAGATTAAATAATATAATTAAATTAAAATTATAATTGGAGTAAAATATTAATTCATCATATGGTGAAAATTGGGTTTACAAGATCCCTAGATTAATAAATTAACTATACATAATTATGTTCATAAAGCTCATATTTTTCGTAAAGAAAGACCTAAAAATTGATAAAGAAAAGAGTAGAAGAAGAAATACAATCAATCTCTTGAATTGTAGAATTAATCTCTTATTGAATCTCCACCAAAATTGTGTCTTCTCTTGAATATTTCTATATTTTTCTCTCTTTTTAACTCTAAACATTGACCAAAATTATGCTAATGGAGGCCACTTAGGGTTTATGGAGTGATTAGGGGCTTAAATATTGCTCAGGTGTGATCTGGACCGTCAGATCAGCATCAGATCAAGGGCTACGATCAAAACAAGCAAAACTGACAGTGCCAGCTAATCACAGCGCGACACGTGATAGGGGAAATTCATTGGGCAAATCAAAGAGCGACACGTGGTAGGAGAGAATGGTTAAAGTCAACGCTCTCTAAGTTAGTGCCACGCAGCGTGATGTGATTGGTGGAAATGGATGGTGTGGCGCACGTGTAGAATGTGTGAAGCAATAGTATAGCGACACATGGTGACGTAGTTTGACCAAGCCCAAACTCAGATTGAACACCGTGTTGGCACGTGGTGTGCATTTCATCCTCCTCTCATGCAGCATAACATGATTCGTTGTCCCTACTTACATGTCATCTGTGTGGCTTGCCTAGTCAGCTCCTCTGCTTGCGTGACATTCCACTTGGTAGCTATTGATTAGTCTTGAGTTAAAAATTCATAAAAAATTCCAAAAATTATATTTTTACTCCTTTTCACTAAAAAGTTTATATTTTAATATTTTTGACCCCAAAAATACTATTTATTGAATAAAACAAGTAAATATTAAGTAAAAAAGTGCCCTAATAACTCTACATTCATAGAATCATCATATCACATTATGGAGATGTTTTTTTTACCTATACTACTCTTGTCTTATCTATGCATTCAGCTTGTTATTCATTACATGTTTTTACTTTGCTATTGTCTTTGTGTTATTCTTTGTATTACTCGCTTGATTGCATATGTTGCTTATTTTTGTGCTTTATTTAATCTTTTTTACTTTGTTGCATGAGTGTTAGGATTATTTCATTTCTGTTTGACTTCTCTCCTTCATATAGGGGTGTGGTATATTGCATACATGTGTGTGCTTGCTTTAACTTTCCTTGTCAAAAAAGGGGGAGAAGTGTGCACAGCTTGTGTTTGTTTGTGCATCGTGTTAACATGCTATTTGTTGCATGGGATGGTAAGTGTAGTGGAACTACATTATGTTTATCTAATTTTTATACACTTAAAATGAGTGTTTCATATGTTCGGGGGAGTTTCCATAGTTGTGTTGAATGAAGATTGTGTAGTTTACATATTTGTGTTGTATGTAGATTGTGTAGTTTGCATATTTGTATTGCATTAGATAGTATTTGGATAAACTATCAATATGTACCTGTGTAGGGGTAACACAATAGTATTTGGATAGATTATACATTTTTTTCTACATGATACGTTCGTATTTCATGTCTTTATTTCATCTGTGCAGGTTACAGGTGTATAGTGAAGTACTTATACTTCAAGTGTAATCTATGCAATGGTGCTGAGTTCCTTGTAATAAAGGATTAGATGAGTTGATTCATGAAGATGAATAGAGCACTCAAGATGGATGCACTTGGAGTAGAAGTGTCCTTAGGTTTTGGTGTGTATCGCTTTGTTGTTCATGGGAACAAACAACTTTAGGAGATATTCATGATCATCTCATGTTTGATAAGTATACGTATCTAGTTATGAAATGTTTTGACATGGAAAGCTAAAGAGATAGAATATAAGTTCATTGTACTCATGTTTGTGTGTTGGTTTTCCTTGTAAAACATATTGTGTTCGTTCTATTTTACTTAGTGTTCTAAAATCTTGTTTTCTTGCTCCAGGATCACTAATACCTCAAGTGTTGTTTAGTATTAGTGATTCATTATTGTGTGAGAAAAACCATTCTTGTGAGTGTTAAGTACTCGAGAGTGTATTTGAAAATAGGTTGTATTTGAGTTATGTGTCGGTTGGGAGTTGCTAAGATGTAAATTTTTATTTGTGAGAGCGAGATAAGTTAAATGCTTTAAGTGCTCATATCTCTTATTGTGTGTAATAAGAGATAAGGTGTTTGAGTTTAAGGGTAGTCCTTAAGAGTATAAGTTGTTATACTTCTGGTTACTGGTTTTTGGTTACTAATCACACCATATTTGGTGATGTGGGCCTTCAAGGAGAGTCGAGTTCATGAGTCGAACTGGGTCATTGCGAAAGCAACAAGCAAAAGCAGCAAATAGGCAGTTAAGACGAATTCCCAATTGATAGAGGTAATATTGGTTTTATTTCTTTTAGAGATACAACTATTTTATTGATTAGTGAATTGTTTGTTGTTGAGTGGTTACCTTAGTAACCTGAGGAAGTTATCACATAGATAGGATTTCTATGTGGGTTTACCTTGTTATATTCAGAGTTTTGCATGTTCGAATGTATGGCTTGTACAATCAGAGTTTAAATGGTATATGTCTTTTCATACTAAAATTTAAACTCTAGTTAGAAAGTTTTTAATATTTATCACCTACTTTCTATTTAATGAATTCTATATCAATTGCTTTATTATACTATCTATCTGTATTTTATACTATAGCTATGATTATCTATCAGGTATTTTTGTATCAAGTATTTGAGAGGTTAGGTTAAGTCTTTAAGGAGTCAGCATCTTCTGTGTTAGTATAATCTACATTTTATCTATATACATGCTTGGTGTAAGTCTCTAAGGAGTCTATCTCTCCTTACCTTGGGTATGTACTAGGTGTCAAATTCTTTATTAGTGTTTGCTATGTATGTTTGATTGCATGATGTGAAAGTACAATAATTATTTACCTAATATACTTCCACATACAAGGTTTTGAAGTAATTGGAAATCATTTTAGCTTTTCGGTATGTATGATTGTATCGCAAGCTAAGTGTTGTTTACCATGTATGCATATTGCTAGTCTGGGCAAGAGCCTGTGAGGTAAACTGTCACTAGTTTGTATTCCATATATTGTTATTGTTGCATATACTAGTTATTTTTGTTGTGTGTTAAATTAAACATGTAATTTTGTATTTCTACTCTGTTAATTGATTAATTCACATTATGAGGCCTGTTTACCTGAATTGATATAAAACTCATGAAAATATTCCATGAGTTGGAATTTTCATCTCTCATCTAGGTCCTGGTTATCTATTTGAGTCGAAAGAACAATTAGTGATCGATGAAAAACTACAAGTGCACAATATTATAGTTTTATAATAAAGTGATAAGAAGTGTATCATCCTTAAGGATTGGTAACTTATTTTTGACAAATACCAAAATTATGATAATCTAAATTTTATCTAGAGAAGTCATAAAAGTTGTTGTAATTAAAATTTAAAATAAAATAAATTTAAAAAAAGTACGCAAGAGAAAACAAAGATATTGTTCAAAGATCAAATTAATAGGAAGAAAACTTTTAGGAAAATGATTTCACCTAATCCCTCACTATACTTTACTCATCTAGCTTGTTGATTTTAATTCTCTCTATTTGTTATCAATCTTCAAAAAAACATCCAAAAGCCTATTTCGATTGTTAATTGGAAAAATTCTTGTTCATTAATTTACATAATGGTATGCGATTTAATAAAACAAGAAAGCATTAAGACCAATGATTTTAAAACTACACAGGTTCATACAAGTCTTTCAATCTCTATATTTACCTATGTTGAAATATTTCAGATTTATCCTATAATTCCCTCTTTCGATAGTAAATCACAAGATTAAAATCATCTAATTAATGACCAGTTAATTACAAGTATTAAACATAGAATAAATCAGACAAACATGAAAAGAAATAAGTCAAATTAACATAGAAAGTCAAGAATAGTTTGGAATTAGATTACATCTTTTTCCTAGAATAAAACAAATTTAGTTCATGCTAAAAATTAAATTAAACATAAGCGAATTCACCATAATTTTTTGAGAGAAATTGAAAGAAAATTGAATCGCAAAAAGAATCTACTTTCGCATTAATCTATTCCAGATTTTTCTTCTCTGTTCTGCGTGTTTTCTTCCTCTCTTTTTCGCTACTTCACTACCGCTGTTTTTTGTTCCCTCTTGTTTCCAATTCTGTTGCTCTTGTTTTCTATTTTTTTCTCCTCTAGTGGCCCACCTTTTATTCCTCTTATATATATATATATATATAGAGAGAGAGAGAGAGAGAGAGAAATCTTAATTTAAATTTAAAAGTGCTAAGATGATATGTTTTATAATTTTAGATCTTTATTATCTTCAAATCTGTAATAAAATTTAAATAATAATAATGAAGTCTAAATTCAATAAAAAATAAATAAAATTAGACTAAAGTTAAAGTTAAAAAGTAATAAATTATGTCAAATTATACAAGTCACCAATTGGCATTCATGTTATTATTCCTAAGTATGGGAATCTTCAGTAGTAATATGAAAATTTTCTTATACTATCATTATATTTGTATCTTTAAAGACTTTATTAAGATTTATTATAGTATTGTCAGTAATTCTTATAATTAATCTTTAGGTGCTTATTTCTAAAGTTCTTCTATGAATACATATTTACTAACTAGTCAAATACTAGTTCATGTATCTATATACAAATGTAAATGATAACTTGTATAACCTTTAAATTTTAATCCTCTTTCATATAAGTACTATTTTGATTTGTAATATTATATAAATCATACATATTATGATGAAGAGTATTCATATTATAAATTAATTATTTCTTCATCAGTTTTTTCTAATAGATAGATACTACAAGTATCATATATATTTGATTCCTTTATTGGTTTTAATTCAATCTTAAAGATTCTTCTAATATTTTTGTTATTTGTGGAAATTATCTTTTAAATTCTTTATTATGTTGAAACCTATTAGGCCATTCATTAGTGTAATTCATTCCTCATTATAGATTTAACATCTGCATTTCTTTTTTCCTAATGGGCAATAATTTTGTTCTCGTGTCTTTTACCTTTTTTCTACTAAAATATCTTTTTCTATAAGTTTCTTTATTATAACTTCTCTTATATTTTTGAAAGTCTTGTTCTCTGCATTTATATCTTTTGAATTTTTTATATTTTTTATATTATTTCATACTTTTGTAAAAAAGATTTTATATTTGATGAGACAAAACTGGCATTGTGTTCGGAATACCAATTTTGTAGAAACTTTAGTTTTATATTTGTAAAACTCTCGCAAGTGAATGAATCATTTTATAGAAAATGACAAATATACTCACAAGGTGGATGTGAGGAAGAAATATATGTGATTTTTAATTTATTATTCAAACTTTTAAGAACAAAATTAAATCTTAAACATTCTGTTATGAAATTTGATTTTTTGTTTTCTTAATCTAATAACATAAAAAAATAAACATATATATGGATTCAATAAACAATTATGTAATTTTTTATCATTCATAATAGTGGAGTATTCATGGATATAATAATTAAGTTAATTATATTTGCTCATACTATTTAGATTATTAATGATACAAATTGATATTTGTTTATTCTCTATTTTTTTATATAAATACCATCTTTGGTGAGATTAGATATTCTTTGTTAGTTAAATAAATCAATTAATACCTATAGGTGGTTTAATAATTAATTTTGTTAATTAAATTAATTCTTTTTTTCTAAAAGATTGAAAATGAACCATTTAAATGCGACATTAGGTAGGGTTAGATATTTTAAATTTTATTTAAGGTGTCCAAATTAAACCTAAGAATTTAATTATCCGAGTATTAACTTTCAAGTTTTAAAACCATTACTGAAAATACATTGTTAATATATTGTCGAATAATAGTTTTTATAAGAGCTTTTGAAATAGGGTTTTACTCTAACTACCAGGCGATTGTACCAACAAATAAAAGAGTACTACTCTAAATCATATCAGATAATTAAATCTTAAAATATAATTTTCAGATTTAAGTTTGTAATAAAAAATAATATATTTCTCTTTAGCATCCTTGATATAAAATCTTGAATAAAAACAAAATCAATTTATTTTATAGAAATGTTTTACCTATTTAATATTTCACAAGTATAACAACGTTATTATTATATCATATTTACAAACAGACAACCGTGTTAAATTTAATCACAGGTAAATTAAGTATGTTTCTTCCTCTATGGCCTTTTATATATTGTTTGTGTTTATTTGTTTAACACTTCTTCTTCTTGTTTGTGTTTATTTGTTTAACACTTCTTCTTGTCTACTAAAATCGGCAGAGCAAGGTGGGTTTTTTAAGCCAGATTTATTTATTTCTACTTTGTGCCTCAGTTGCAAACTTGCATAAACATGCTCATATAAGCTACAATGGCTACATTTTGATAGAGAAGATGGAAATGAGCAAGGTGGAGGACTCCAAGTTGTACTCCTCATAATATAGGACATTGCCTAGAAATGTGGCTAAAAATGCCACAACAATAACAAGTACAAATAGTAAAGATGGAAAAACAAGATCCTTAACTCTTTGGAGTAGTACCCGGAGAAGAAGAAGAGGAAATGCTCACATTGACTTTCACACGAGGATGAGAAGTCAATTCTTTACAATGTGGTCTTAGACGCCCAAGTTCACCACACTGGGGACAAGTGGGAACGACAGTAGATAAAGGTAATATACCACTACTGAAGCGATAGGAAGTGTTATCCTAAAGTGAAGAGTTTATCTTACTAGAAAAATTTAGCTATGACTATATACCAAATTTACCTCTTGAGGCAATAATGGTATATTTTAACTTTGGTTCTTGATTGAAAACTTTGAAAAACTTAGTAGAATCAATTATATAAGTTGAAACACCTTAATTATACCTAATACCATGTTTGTCACCATAAAACTTGATATTGTTGATCATATCATTTAACATTTTCGAACCCGATATCATTTTGTAGATAGCAATGGAGGTATGCACCAGTTCCTTCTCCCATATGCTGAGTTTATCTTTCAGGTTTGCAACAAAGTTTTCCTTTTCTCAAAGGAAGAATTCAAAATAAGAAGTCAAATTATTAAGAATCCTCACTCTTTTATGAAGTTGTTCAATCTCAGCATCCTTTTCCGTAAGCGAGTAAGTCAAACAATACTTTGAGCTCTCAAGAATAATTATCTCCATTTTGAGTTGTTCAACTTTATCCTTCAGATTAGAAGCAGTTATATGACTAACCAAAGATTGAGTAGCTTTAGCACAAGTAGGAGCTATCAACTGTTCCTTAAGCTTTTCAACTTTTTCATGATTTGTGTTAAACTTTTTCAACAAAACATCATAACTTTTTTGAATGGTCTCACACCTACTTGTGAGACCATGTTTTTTTCAACAACAGAGGAATTCCTTCCCTCTAAAGCTTTCTTTAACGCACAAATTTCACATTTTTTTCCTCAAGTCTCTTCATAGCCTTTGTCTTATCCTTTGCAGACTTGATATGCTTCAGTAGTAAAGCATTGTAGGTATCGAGCAATTCATCATGTTCATCTGCATCTTTATATTTATCATCTTTGGAAATTACCTCTTGAACATCTGAGGTAGTAGTCAGAGGATTAATGATACTAGTATAAGCAACCAAGGCCATAAAATCAGTATTATATTTATTATCACTACTGGTACTCTTTAAATAATAACCATAGCATTCATTGAATGCTTTTTCATGCAATTATATTTTTCAAAACACTTGGCAGCAATATGACCAACTTTTCCATATTCTAAGTTTCTTTTTTGTTCAAGTGCCTTTTGTTAGATTTCTTACATTCACCATCTGATTTTTCATCATCTTTTATGACTCTCAAACCTTTAGAGGTTGAACTCACTTTTCCTATATCCCCATATAAGGGTTTCTTCTTTCTGAAAAATCTTGTGAATCTCTAATCGAGTAGTGACATCTCTTCTTCATCAAGATCAGATTCACACTTAATTGAAGTGTTAATAGTATTAGTACTAGAACCACTTTCTTGAGCAGTCTTGAGTGCCACCTTCTTTCTCTTGTCCGAAACAAGTTGCTCTTGCCTTGGAAATAAATGGCGAAGTGCAAGAACTTTTCAACCACCAACAAGTTCATTTACGGTTGAAGAGACAAAACCGACATCGGGTTAGTAATAATGATTTTGCATACACTTTGATTTTATATTTATAAAACTCTTGCAAGTGCATAAATCATTTTATATAAGATGACAAATATACTCCCAAGGTCGATCTAAAGAAGGAATATAGGTGGTTTTTAATTTATTATTCAAACTTTTAAAAATGAAATTAAATCATAGCCATCCTATCACGATATTTTGAGATTTTATGTTTCCTAATCTAATAACATAAAAAATTCAATATAGATAAGAATTCAATAAATAATAATTTAAATTTTTATCATTCATAACAGTGAAGTATTTATGGATATAATAATTAAGTTAATTATATTTATCCATATTATTTAGATTATTAAATATATAAATTGATATTTATTGGTTTTTTTTATTTTTGGTATGAAAGTGTCCTTAGGTGGGGCTAAAATTTATTTTGTTTAATATTAATTAAATAATATCCTTAGGTAGGGTCTATTAATTAATTAAGTATTAAATTTTAGCTTTATTTATAAGAAAATTACAAACTATCTAATCATAGTTTTATGCAGAGTCAGTTAATTAGACTTTATTAAAAATATTAAAAGTATTACTAAAAATATGTTGTCAATACATTTTTGAATAATAGTTATAAATATTTTTTGAAATAAAGCTTCATTCTAACTATCAAGCGATTGTACCAACAATTAAAAAGACACTACTCTAAACCAGACATGATAATTAAACCTTAAAATCTAATTTTTAGATTTAAGTTTGTAATGAAAAATAATATATTTCTCTTTAACATCATTAATATAAAATTTTGAATAAAAGAAATTAATTTATTTTACAAAAATGCTTTACCTATTTAATATTTCGCAAGAATAACAACATTATTATTATATCATATTTACAAACTATCATTCATGTTAAATTGGATCACATAAAAATTAAATATAACATACAAGAATAAAACATAAAATAACTATAAATAATTATACTTTAAAATAATCCTTACAAAACTTTGATGCTAGCTCCGTTTCTGGAAAACCTCTAAACATATTTGCATTTTCGTTTATTGAATCAAAAACTAGAAATCTATAAAAGCATAGCTAGTTCTTCTCAAAAAGAGAAGAACTTTAAAACTAAAAAAATATAAAGAAAGCTTTCTAGAGAAAGAAATATAGAAAGAAAGAAAAGAGTTGAGAAATTGTATGATTTGAGATTGGGGGAGAGGGTCTTTTTATAGGTAAGGAAAAAGCTAAAAAAGTGGGAAAATATCTCAAAAATTGGACTTGGATGCGTTTGGAAAGGCTCGCACGCGTGTGGAGTTAGATTTATGGCGAGATGAGCACTGGCACGCGTGGGACAAGGTGTGTATGTATTACCTCCAATATTTTTCTTCGAGACAAATTTATATAAAAATATGATAAAATCATAAAAATATAAATCTATTTAATCAATTAAAGTACATTGAATCATGGTAATTTTAGTGGTTGTTAAGCACTCATTAACAGTAAGTTCACGCGGTTTGTATATAGATTTGAGGATAATGACCTTTGTATGAAACTTATATGGAAGGTTAGCATTGATTTTCTCAATTTTTTTCCTCACTAATAGGTATTCCCAAGTTATAGGAGTAATTGATAATATTGGAGAATCATGCATAAAACTTGTCAAAATTTTCATCTTATTAAATAATGAACACTTCAAAGTCTTTATTTAATTTTAGGATTCTAGTTCTTTTACCAGTAGACGTTTCTTTATGAGTCATCTTCAAAATGTCCCATACTTGTTTCGAGATACTACAACTCTATATCCTTCTATACTCATCTTAGGAAATAGCCCTGATAAGAGCATATAAACCTTAGTTGTTCCATTTAAACTCTTTACTTTATTCCTTTGTCCATTCAATCATTAGTTTACAAATTAGGGAGTTATCGAGTAAGGATTTGCTGGGTAAGTCGAACCATTTTTGACAAGAACCAAACATAGTCTCCTTATGACCACAAAAAGGCTTTCATTTGAGATTTCTAGTAGGCATAGTTCACCAAATTGAAAAGTGTAGGTCTACCTACTTACCCCTTTCTCATGATTCCATCAGAGAAAATGTGTGTATAAAAAGGAGTTAACATGATTAACACCGAAATAGTTAAGCCCAAAAGAGGGAATATGCTCTAATACTAATTAAAAGAGTCCACAACCCAATATACGACTAGTGTAAGGAGATACATTCTTCTAAAAGACTCGACCTTAACTTGTATCAAACAAAACAACATAAATTTAAAAAGAAAATTAAAAATGTAATGAAAATTAAAAGTTAAAAAGTTTTTTTTTATTTTTTTTTATTTTTTTAGGAAAGAAAATAATTAAATAAAGATATTTCCTCTACCACAAGGGCGCCAAAAACTTGATGAGACAAAACTAGCATCGGATTAGCAATACCAATTTTGTAAATACTTTAGTTTTATATTTGTAAAACTCTCACAAGTGCCCAAATCATTTTATAGAAAATTACAAGTATACTTCCAAAGTCGATCTAAGGAAAGAATATATGTGGTTTTTAATTTATTATTCAAACTTTTAAACACAAAATTAAATCATAAACATTCTATCACAATATTTTGATTTTTTGAGTTTCCTAATCTAATAACATAAAAAAATAAACATAAATATGGAATCAATAAACAATAATGCAAAATTTTATTATTTATAACAGTGAAGTATTTATGGATATAATAATTAAGTTAATTATAATTACTCATATTATTTTATTTAGGTTATTAAAGATATAAATTAATATTTATTGATTTTTTTCTTTTTGGTATGAATGTGTACTTAGACGGGGCCCAAATTCTTTTATTTAATATTAATTAACTAATATCTTTAGGTAAGTTCTATTAATTAATTAAGTATTAAATTTTAACTTTATTTCTAAGAAAATTACAAACCATCTTTGAAGAGTTAGTTAATTATACTTTATTCAAGGCGTTCAAATTAAACCTAAGAATTTAATTATCCGAGTACTAACTTTTAAGTTTTAAAACTATTACTAAAATTATGTTGTCAATACATTTTTGAATAATAGTTCTTATAAAAAAATTTTGAAATAAAGCTTCATTCTAATTACTGGACGATTATACCAACAAATAAAAGAGAACTACTCTAAATTAGATCGGATAATTAAACATTATAATCTAATTTTTAGATTTAAGTTTGCAATGAAAAATAATATATTTCTTTCTAACATATTTAATATAAAATCTTGAATAAAAACAAAATCAATTTATTTTATAGAAATGTTTTGCCTATTTAATATTCGCAAGCATAACAACGTTATTATTATATCATATTTACAAATAGACAGTCATATTAAATTTACGTATAAGAATAAAATATAAAAAATAACTGTAAATAATTTATTTTAAAATACCTTAACATTATCAATTGTAACATGTTAACTCAGCATTTTCTGAGTTATAGTTGAAAATGCATTATCAAAATGCTCTAGTCCACTTAATAATGACATTAACTTCTCCTTCTCACTCATTGTACATCTTACTACTTGTAGTTCATCACTCAACATTTTAATTTTAAGTATACCTAAAAATAAAAATATTACGTTTCTTAATATTCTATTTTTTTTGTTGAGTTGAATAACTGTTCATCATGATCTTGAAGCAAAAAAAAAAATCAAGAATTATCCATGCCTCTTGTGTTGTATCAAAAAATGAGATTTGTTTAAGGTTATCATCTATAATAAAAGACATGCACCAACACCCTAAAATGTATTATTTTTTTCGGATCTTAAGTTGAGGATTAAGTTTTTCATCAGATAATGCCTTCAATGGTGAATCTTTTAGCACATAATCATTAAGATCAAAGCTCTTTAGTAACTTGATGATTTGATGTTTCTAGATTATGAAATTATGATTATTAAGCTTTATGGTAACAATGATGTTATGAAAAGAGAAGATTTCATGATGTATGTTTGATGTAACCTATGTATAAATGAAATGATGTGAGGTATCTTGATCATCCTCTACCATTGCATAGGTGATGAAACTTGATGGGATTCAAAGCTTTGATACCATGTGAAGAATTCTAATAAACACATCTTGAATGATAATGTTCTTACTACAAAAAATTAATATGCAATATATTTTGTATGATACAACTTGCATTGTATACATGTACAAGGCTATCAAAATGCCTAACAAAAGCAATCATTACATGATAACAAACTAACTGATATGCACGTGACAACATAACTTTAGAGGTGAGTAAATAATTTGATCAATCCGTTTAAATGAAGAAATTCAATACAATCCATTGGATTTAGATCGGATTTGATTGATAAATTTTATAATCGAATCATATTCAAATTGAAAATTATAAAATCCATTTGAATTCGGATTGATAGATTTTATAATTCGTTGTATCAAATCCTGATCGAATTACTACTAAATTATAAATAAATGCATATTTTATTTTATAATAAATTATATTTAAATATTGTGCATACAATAATATATTAGATTATTTTTTTACGTAAAAAATAAAAATAAATGTTTGTAATAATTTAATAATTGTACGAGAATACTTCTTATTTTTTTGATTTTTTTAGTCGTGATTATAAATAATAATATTTGTTATAAAAATATCAATTTAAAATTTAAATTTGTGTGTATCATATTTAATATATGACAATAATTTATAAATAAATTTCAATCTCAATTTGATCTTATCCGATAATAAAAAAATATGATATATTCATATTTGGATTGGTTTGGATTGATTATATCATCGGATCAAATTTAGATTGAAAATCTTCCAATCCATTTGGATTAGATCGGATTAAGATTAGCCAAATATTTGTTATAAAAATATCAATTTAAAACTTAAATTTGTGTGTATTATGTTTTATATATGAAAATAATTCATAAATAAAATTCAATCTCAATTTGACTTTAATCGATCAAAAAAAAAATCTAATCTATTCGGTTTGGATTGATTTAAATTGATTATATCATCGGATCAAATTTGAATTTAAAATCTTTAAATCCGTTTGGATCGAATCAGATTAAAATTAAAAAAATAGGTCTTGCATTTGTAATCCCCTCTGTATGTGTACTACTCTTAGACCTTGCACTTGCATCATGGTATTGCTCTTATTCTCAATATATTCATCCTATATTTCAATAGATGTTTTAGCATGATATTTGGCTTGTCCTCCACTCTCGAATATTTTCTTCATACAATCTCTTTTTTATTATTATTAATAAAATAAAGATATTTTCAAAATTTAAATTATTTTTATATTATTCATTATAATTTTTTAATAATAATAACTCTAAAATATAATTAAATAAATATTTTATATACTCTATTATAATAACAACTATAAATTATTATATCAATATCATTACACTTAATAATAAGTTAATGTAGTTAATTTGGATTGAATATTTCTTAAAGTAATTAGGGGTTGTAACGTATTTGTCAATTTATCAAATTATATTTTAATTTTGTATTATGTCCTATAATAATAATATTAATTATGTCTATTGGGACATAACGAGTAAAAGTAAAATAATGACACCAATAATTTAAGGTGGTTCATCCTTTAATTTGGACTATATTCACGAGACAAACTCCAAAAATATTTATTCCACTAATAAAATTAATGAGTACAAAGTGATAGGCAATACAAAAAATTAAGATAAACTCAAAATAGTAACACACAAGTATTTTTCAAACTCACTATTTTATCACTCATCTTTTAGAAAAATATCCCAAATATTTTTCTAAAATATTCTCTCCCACTTTCTCCCACACACAACACTATTTTTCATCAAAGAAAATTGTTGATTTATCTTGGCTTCTCTTCTTTTTGGTGTGTATCTCTAAGATAAAAACATTGTCTATCCCTTATGTGGCTAGAAATTAGTTATGTAACTAGCCAAATTTTAGCCACAAAAATATTTTTTTTTATTTCATGAGTTCTTTCAAATGTGGTTGCACCTAAAATTTTTATTTTCTTCCCCTTCCATATAAGGGGACCTAAACATCTCCCCCTCCCGACTATATCGAGGGCTCAACCAATCCAACAGCTAAATAATAGTATTCAAAATTCTATCTTCGAAAACTTTTTGTGAACATGTCTAATCCATTTTCCTATGTACGGATCTTCTCAAGCTGTAATAGCTTCTTCTCCATTACATCTCTAATCTAGTGATATCTCACATCAATATGTTTTGATCTCGAATGAAAGGAGACATTCTTTCTAAGGTGGATAACATTCTGACTATCACAAAATAACTGGTAACTGTCTTGCTACAGCCAAGTTCTTTCAAGAACTTTTTCATCCATAGAAACTCTTTACATGCTTTCGTTGTTGCTATAAACTCTGCTTCTTTAGTGGACAATGTAACATATTTTTGTAACTTTGACTACCATGACACAACTCTTCCTGCAAATGTAATCAGGTAACCTGAAATGGATTTTCTAGAATCCATATTGCTAACCATGTTTGTATCTGTGTATCTAACTAACACAGGTTTTTCATTTCCAAAACATAGGAATATTTTGGAAGAATATCAAAGATACCTGAAAATCCATTTCACTATAACCCAATATTCTTTTCTAGGATTTGAAAGGAATCTACTCACAACTCCAACTGTATGAGCGATATTTGGCTGTGTACAAACCATGGCATACATCAAACTTCCATTTACTGAAGCATATGAAACCTTTTCCATCTCTTCCTTCCCTTTGTTTGTAGAAGGGCTCTGCTTAGAACTTAGCTTAAAGTAATTTGCAAAAGGATAGGCCTTATCCATATGAAATCTTTGAAGTACTTTATCAATGTATTTCTCCTATGACAACTATAATTTATTGGCCCCTTTATCTCTAATAATACTCCTAACAAGAATCTGCTTTATTGGCCCCAATTATTTCATGGAAAAAGACTTACTCAACTGCCTTTTCAAGTTATTGATTATGGAAATATTTTAGCTAACAATCAACATATCATCCATATAAAGTAAAAGAATAATGAAATCATCATAAGATATTTTCTACACAAAAACACAATGGCCTGAAGTAGTCTTTTTGTAGCCTTTCTCCTCCATAACAGACTCAAACTTCATGTACCATTGTCTAGGTGTCTATTTTAAGCCATAGAGGCTTTTATTCAATTTGCAAACATAATCCTCTTTTCCCTTTACTTGAAACCCTTTAGTTGTTCCATGTATATCTCTTCTTCCAAGTCACCATGTAGGAAGGAAATTTTGACAACCATTTTCTCAACATCTAGGTCAAGACTTGCTGCTAATCCTCACATAATACAAATGGATGTTATTTTCACAACTAGTGAGAAAATATCATCAAAGTCAACTCATTTTCTTTGGTTGAATCCCTTGACAACCAGTCTGGATTTGTATCGTGGAATGGAACCGTGTTCTTCATGCTTCACCTTTAAAACCCATTTATTTTTCAAAGCCCTTTTCCCTTTCGAAAGCTTCATCAGCTCAAAAGTTTTGTTCTCATGCAAAAACTTCATCTCATCTTACATGGATTCAATCCATTTTTGTTTGGATTCTTCATCCATGAATTCTTCATAACTCTCAAGTTTTACCCCATTAGTGAAAGTTACATACTTATCTGAAAGATGTGTGGTAGAAAGTTGTCTCAGTCTATTACTTCTTCTCAATGGAACAAAAGAATTCACAAGTGTTGGTGCTGGATAATGAACATCATCATCTCTCTAGACACTACTAATGAGCCTTTTGTAAGTTTCCATTTGTCATAAATGAAGGAGCTGTAATATCCTTTATTTGCAAGTTTGCGTACATAGATTAAATTCATAGGCATATTTAGAATATGCCTGACATCCTTCAGAAATAGTTTGATTCCATTCTCTATTTCCAAGAAAACATTTCCTCTGCCAACAACCTTTGACAGGTTTTCATTTCTCATTCTAACAATACCAAAACTTCTAAGTATGTATGATGTAAAAAATTCTCTATGCGATGTAGCATGAATTGTAGCATCACTATCAATCACTCAACTGGTCTCGTGTGATGCAAGATTGACAAAATCTTCATCATAAACAATATTGAACTCATCTATGGTATTTGTTTTCTCATCATCATTATTGTCATCTTTCTTCACTACTTTGCCTTTTTTCGTTTCTTATTCTTTCTTGAACACCCAATAAAATTTATTGATGTGACCCTTCCTCTTACAGTGATGGCATTCAACATTGACATATTTGTTTGATTTTCCTCTGCTCTTACCTATGGGTTTTTGTTCTCTAAATTGTCTCCTTCCTTTGGATTCTGTGATAAGGGTTTATGCTTTTAAATCTCTCTCCATGTTCTGTTTCTCATATAACAATAAAACTTCTACAACAACTTCAAACTCCATCTTGTCTTTTACATAAGTCAGAGTTGTTGTGAGATGATTATATGATGAGGGTAGTGATGCCAGTAACATAACAATTTTCTGTTCATCGTGGAAACTTACATTGAATTTTGCTATGTGAGAAAGCTTGCTGTTGAAATCGCTAACGTGCTGCATCATACTCACATTATCTTCCTTCCTCATCTGATATAGCTCCTTGCACAAATAAAATTTATTGGCAAGGTTCTTTGACATATACACATTTTCTAGAGTCTCCCATATTTCTTTTGCAATCTCGCAATTTTTTTATTCAATATTTTGCAAAACAATGTCTGAGAGATTAAGACAGATTATACTAGTTGCAATCACATCTATTTCTTCCCACTGTTCCTTAATGACGGTTGTTACCTTTTTTTTCTTTTCCCAGTAATGCCTTATGAACCTTCCATTGAATGAGAATATTCTTTATCCTCCTTTTCCATAAAAAAAAATTATTATTCCTATTAAATTTCTCAATATTTACCTCCTAGCTTGACATTTGTTTTTTCAAATAAATACACCTTGGACATAATAATGTTTTTTTGATGTGACATATCAGTCTATGCTTCAACCACTGAGCATACTAAGAATTTTACTATACTAGCTTTGATACTAGTTGTTAGGGTATAGTGGATAAAAATAAAATAAATTTAATAGAGTAAAATAATGACACCGACAATTTAACATGATTCATTCTTTAATTTGGGATACGTCCATAAGAAAAACTCCGAAAAATATTTCTTCCACTAATAAAATTAATGGGTATAAAGTAATAGGCAATACAAAAATTAAGATAGACTTAAAATAATGATACACAAGTGTTTCCCAAACTCATTAATTTGTCACTCTCCTTTTAGAATAATATCTCAAATATTTTTCTAAAATATTCTTTCACACTTTCTCACACACACAACATTATTTTTCATCAAAGAAATTTGTTCATTTGGTTTTGCTTTGTTTCTCTTTTTTTAGTGTGTCAATCTAAGACAAAAATATTGTCTATCCCTTATGTGACCAGAAATTGGTCACGTAACTCGCTAAATTTTAGCCACAAAAATATTTTTTTATTTGATGAATTTATCAAATATAATTACACCTAATTTTTTTTATTTTATTCTCATTTCATATAGGCTAGACCTATAATGCCATGTTTGAGATACTTATTAAATAATTATAATTATGGGAGTTATGATAAAATTGGGTGGTGTTATGTGTTTATCTTATCAAAAAAGATATTCAGTACACTAGGTCCAGTTAGAAATGGGTAAAAAAACTATAGATTCGGTTATTCGTATCGTTGGTTTGGTTTTTATTCAATAAATTTTGAGATGAGTACGATTTCGGGTAAAAACCAAACATGAAGCAACGGGTATGGTTATACTAATAATTATACCCACCCATACTCGAAATTAATTATATTTATTTAATTAATTTATATATTTATTAAATTAAATTATATATTAATTAACAATTAGTGTTTATTGATTTTTCATATAGAATTTTTTAAAAAAGTTTAGAAAAACTGTTTTTTAGGTATTTTTTAATAATTATCTTGAATCGTTACCTAAAGGTAAAAAATTGTCCTCGAATCATAACAATTTTTAAAAAATTTTGAATACAAATTTTTTAATTCAATTCGAAGATAATTATATCAATAATCGTATCTTTAGTATGGTATCGTACCAATTAGATCCAAATATTGCAACGTGATAATAATAAAAAGTCTGCGTTGGCTTACCAAGCTTGTGAGCTGTATGTCACGTCCCGCCCAAACTACCCCTAAAAATCCAAATGTTGGCTGCCTAAAGGATCTAAGACACATGGAAAGTTCTAGAGTTGCCTAGAGAAGCCTAGAAAATTTGGAGTTGGATGGACTCAACTCAAGCTTGAAGACCCTAGAATGTTCTAGAGCACACTAGAGGGTGCTAGAATGGGCTAGAGTATTCTAGAACGCACCGGATGGTTCGGGAAGGATGTGGAAACTGCTGGAAGCTTACGGAACGTCCCGGAAGGATGTAGAAGCTTGCGGAACATCCCGGAAGGTGCATGAAGGAGCTAGACAAACCTAGAAGACTCTAGAGCTGGCTAGAAGATCCTAGAACCTTGTGGCAGCTTGTACATAGAATTCTCTTGTATATTCTAGAACTAGAAGGATCTAGAGAAATGTGGCATACTCTTAGGCTTGTTGCCACACTATAAATAGACCTCTTGGTCTTCATTTGTAATCATCCTTGGGATTTCTTAGCAATTGTATCATAAACTCTCTCTAGAGCAATACAAAGCATTCTTTGCAAATCTCTCTCTATTCTCTTTGGAGTTCCATTTTCGGATTGAAAGGCAGGCTTAGTTTGACGGACCGAGCTAAGTGCCGCACGATCGGCATTTGCCAGAAATTAAGGTCGTGACGAGTTGGTATCGGAAGCGGGTTAAAGTATCTCTATCTTTGGCAAAAATAGAAGAACACCGCCCGGCTACGCTGAAACATGGACGTTCCACCAATGGAACGTGGCCGTGAGGGAAGTGCGGGAAAGCCTCGAAAGGAATCTCGAGCCAAGTCGAAAGACTTGCTTTCTAGCTTGGAAGCACGAGTGGGAAGTGCGCGGGACAGGCAGGGAGGCTGTTTGATCGGGTTGACAACTTAGAGGAGCGTTGCAATGGCTTGGAGGCCGAGGATGTGGAAATCCATGCAGCGGTTAAGATGTCACTCAATGAGCTAGACGGTGGGTTAAGGCAAGAGATTGATGGGTTAAAGGCGGAACTTGCCAAGGTAAGGGATCTTGTCCAAAGAGAACTTACTAATGTATTGCATAGAATGGAGGATATGGGTGGTGATCCCAGCTCTTGTAGCGGGCTGTGGCGCGGGAACTACGCACAACCACGGTAATTGAGGCTAAGGGGTGGATATTCCCAAGCCAGACGCCTTGATAGGCGTTAGGAACAGCTAGGAAGTGGAGAACTTCCTATGGGGGCTAGAGCAATACTTTGAGGCTACGGCATAACGGACCGTACCGGCGAAGATCCGAAGCCGGCCGTATGTACTTATCCGACCTTTGCGATGTTGTGGTGGAGACGAGAGACGTGGAGATGTGCAACGAGGGTTTGCACGATTGATACCTTTGACGACTTCAAGGGGAGTTCGAGATGCGATTCTTCCCGTAAATGCGAGGAGGAGGCAAGGGGCATTGCGACGGTTAAAACGCACGGGTAGCATAGGAGGACTATGTGAAGGAGTTCACGGCCTTGAAGTCCCGACACATCGACAAGGATGCCTTATTCTTGTTCATGGACGGTCTCGATCGTGGGCTAACCTTGAGCTCGAGCGACGTGGCGTCCCCGAAGACTTATCTTCGGCCATTGCGACCGCGAAAGCTTCGTCGACTACTCCTGAGCAAGGAGGGGGCTCCCAAAGCCACGAGATAAGAAGTTTGGTGGAGAAAGAATGGAGGCACGTGCCAAAAGTCGAGGGATCCCGAAAATCATAAGGGCAAGCTCCTCATTCAAGCCACGAGACAAAGGGAAGGAGAAGGAGGATCGGAGCACCTCGAAGCCGGGTGGCGTGCTTCGTTTGCGACGGACCGCGTTGGGCACGTGAATGTCAGAAGAGGAGAAAGCCTTGAGTGCCTTAGTTGCACCACGCACCGTAACCAAGATGGAGGTGAGTCGGACGATGGTGCAAAGATGGGTTCTGCGCCTGCGAGTGCGTACGGAGTGCCGAAGACCGAGACGTGTGTGCGTAGATGCGACCATCGATGGGAAGGTCGCCAAACAGCCTTAGTCGACACGGGTGCGTCTCACAGCTTTGTTTCGGTGGAAGAAGCAAGCGACTGAGCACGAAGGTTGTCAGCGGAGGGGGATCTGCGAAGGCGAGTTAACTCGGCGACATGCCTGCACGTGGGTCGCTCGCGAGTTAAGGTCGATCTTGGTGCTTGGCGCAAGTAGGCTTGTCGGTGGCGCCGCATGGATGACTTCTCGGTTGTATTTGGCGTGGAGTTCTTGGACCGGGTTAGAGCTTTCTTGGTGCCAAGCTCAAACTCCATGTGCATCGTGGATGGCTCGGCGTGTGTGGTACCAGAGCGGAGGGACCACGGATCTACTACTCGAGCTCTTTCGGCGTGACTCAATTCGAAGAAGGGATTGAAGAGGGATGAAAGGGAGTTACTTGGCCATCTAAAGGAGTACGACGATGAAGAGGTGTCACCAAAGCCAAGCTTGCCAACGGAGTGCAGTTGTCTTGGACAAGTTCAAGAGGTGATCTTAGGAAGCATTGCAGCGGTTACCTCGAGGAGGGAGGTAGACCGTGAGATAGAGTTGGAACCGGCACCGGGCCACCGCGTGATGAGTCCTGTCGGATGGCGAACTCGAGAGTTAGGCGGATTGCGGGAAGCAACTGATGGTGGATGCGAGGGCTTTATAAGGCCTTGAGGCCACTTTGGTGCCAGGTGCTTTATTCAAAAGAAGAAGGATGGCTCGGCTGCGAATGTGCGTCGGTATAGAGCTCTAAATAAGATCACGGTCGAGAACAAGTATCCACATCCCTCTTGTGCGGTTGTTTGATCAATTGGGAGTGCAAGATACTTCACAAAATTGGACCTACGATCGGGATACTACCGGTACGCAGCATGCTTGAGGAGATGAGCCCAGACTACTTGTGTAACGGTATGGTGCATGAGTTTCTTGTTATGCGGGTTCGGTCTCACAAATGCACCAGCCACCTTCTGCACGTTGATGAACAAGATTTTCCATCCCTACCTCGACCGATTCGTGGTAGTATATCTTGACGACATTGTGATCTATAGCCGGACTATGGAAGAGCACGTAGAGCATTTGAGGAAGGTGTTCGAGTCACAGGGAAAATGATCTATACGTCGAAGGAGAAGTGTTCCTTTGCCTAAGACGAGGTGATGTTCCTAGGGCATAGGATAAAGGATGGGAAATTGATGATGGATGGAGCAAAGGTGAAAGCCGTCAAGAATGGGAACCTGCTTACCAATGTTAGAACTAAGATCTTTTCTCGGACTTGTGAACTGCATAGAAGGTTCGTTAAGTCCCACTCGGCGAGCAGACCCAGCATTAACTTGCTTAAAAAGAATAAGGCTTGGGAGTGGACAAGCGAATGCCAAGCCTCATTTGAAGACTTAAAGAAGGCCGTTAGTGAAGAACCGGTGCTTTGTCTTCCAGACCCTTCCAAGACATACGAGCTGCATACAGATGCTTCAGACTTTGCCATTGGTAGAGTGTTGATGCGGGAAGGGCGTCCGATAGCTTATGAGAGCATGAAGCTCAACGACACGGATCTCCGCTACACCCTACAAGAGAAAGAAATGACAGCCATCATTCTTTGCCTAAGGGTGTGGCGACCTTACTTATTGGGTTCTCATTTCGTTATTATGACGGACGATGTGGCGACAATACTTCGAGACTCAAAGAAGTTGAGTCCCAAGCAAGCTCGGTGGCAAGATTTCTTGGCGGTTTGATTATAGGTTGGAGTACAAGCACGGTAAGGCCACGATGTGGTGGGCGATGCGGCCGAGCCGCCATGAGACGGAGACTAGCGGCCTTGAGTAGGCTTGGCGACCACTTTCTTTGGATAGGATCGAAAGAAGGGTTGGAGCGCGGTGATTGCCCCAGAAACCTCCTTGCCCTCGTCGAGGAAGGAAAGACGAGACGATTTTGGGCGAGTGACGGACTACTATATGCCCAGCGAGAATCGAATCTTCGTGCCAAAATGGGGAGAGCTTAAGGAAAGAGCTTATCAAGGAGTGCCGTGATTCGTTATGGGCGGGACACCGGGAATGAGGCGTACGCTTTGATCGAAGTCCATCTCTTATTGGCCTCGGCCGGGACGATGTAGAAGCTTATGTGAAGACTTGTCTTGTATGCCAACGGGACAAGATTGAGCAACATGCACGGCGGGTTGTTGAAAGCCGGTGCCCGTTTCGGAGGCGAGTGGGAGAGTGTCTCATGGACTTCATCACTTGCTTGCCAAAATGCGAGGGATTTGTGACGTGTGTGTCATCGTTGACCGTTTCGGCAAATATGCGACATTCATACCTGCCTCAGCCACGCGCACGGCGGATGAGACGGCGCGGTTGTTCTCGAGAATGTTGTGAAGCATTGGGAATTCCTTCCAATATCGTGAGTGACCGAGACCACGATTCAGGGGAGAAATTTTGGACGGAACTATTCAAACATTTGTTGGGATCGAGACTTGAATTTCTCCATGGCTTTCATCGCGAGTGACGAAACGGAGCGCGCCAATGCATTCTTTGGAGCTATCTTAGGCACTTTGTTAGTGCCAATCAAAGGGATGGCGTGAAGCTGTTGGATGTAGCCCGATTCTCGTATAATCTGAAGCGAGTCCGCGCTAAGAGTCCGCCAGAAATTGTCATGGGGCGGACCCGTGACCCTCATACCTTGGCCACGAGTTATGAAGGAAAGAGCCAATGCTTTCAAGTTTGCCAAGGCACGGCATGAACAAGCGAAGTTGGCCGAGCCTATTTGCGTAAGGCGTCTAAGAAGATGAAGAAATGGGCGACAAGAAGAGGAGGATGGTAGATTTTCGGGAAGGTGATTTGGTCTGGTAAAACTATTGCCCCGACAATTCAAGACCTTGCGGAAGGTTCGTAAGGGGTTAGTGCGGAGAGTACGAAGGACCGTTTCCGTTCTCGAAAGTTGGGAAGGTGTCGTTACAAGCGACTCCTCCAAAGCTTAAAATATATCTGTTTTTCATGTAAGTATGCCGAAACCTTACCGTAGGCACGAGGATGACATAAGTCGGGGAGTATCAAAGAGAGCACTCTACGCGGTGGTAACCTCGCCCGACGGAGGTAGACTCATTTTGGCGGACCGCGTGATTCGACGACGGGGCGTACGAGTTATAAGGAATACTTGGTCAAATGGAAAACGCCACGGGTAGAGACAAGTTGGGAACACGAGGATTCCTTGTGGCAATTCGAGAGATCTTGTATAGAGAGGTTTCAACTTGAAGGCGCGACGAGGGCGTCGCGAGGCAGGTGGGGAGGGTGTCACGTCCCTTGGCGCCCTAAAAATCCAAATGTTGGGCTGTACCAAGGATCAAGACACGTGGAAAGTTCTAGAGTTGCCTAGAGAAGCCTAGAAAGGGGCCGAGTTGGATGGACTCGAACTCGAAGCTTGAAGACCATAGAATGTTCTAGAGTATATTTGGGGTGCTTTAGAATGGGCTAGAGTATTCTGAAACGCACGGATGGTTCGGGAAGGATATGAAGCTGGCTGGAAGCTTACGGAACGTCCGGAAGGATGTAGAAGCTTGCGGAACATCCGGAAGGTGCGTGAAGGAGCTAGACAAACCTAGAAGACTACAGAGTTGGCTAGAAGATCCTAGAACCTTGTGGCGGCTTGACGTAGAATTCTCTTGTATATTACAGAACTAGAAGGATCTAGAGAAATGTGGCATCTCTTAGGCTTGTTGCCCGTGTTATAAATAGACCTCTTGGTCACCGTTTGTAATCATCGGCCAGGAATTCTTAGCAATTGTATCGTAAACTCTCTCTGAAGCAATACAAGCATTCTTTGCAAATCTCTCTCTATTCTCTTTGGAGTTCCATTTTCGGATTGAAAGGCAGGCTTAGTTTGACGGACCGAGCTAAGTGCCGCACGATCGCTACTTGAGAAATTAAGGTCGTGACATGTAGCTGTTATAGTCTACTGTTTGACATTATATATTCTCTGTTGCCTGAGCAGTACTAATCACGTTTGATCCAGTTTAAGTAAATTTTATTCATTTCTTTCTCTTTGGCTTTCAGTTACCAACTTTTTATATCATATATCATTTCCTACCTAATCTTAATTCCTCACATACATTCTCTCTTTTTTGTTTTTTTTATTATAATATCATTATTGTCCAACTCATATCAGTTGTCATCATTGGATCATTCGTTACTTCATAAATTAATAAAAAAGTTTTTTAATGAAATTTCACAATTCACAAAATCAATAAAAAATCGATAATCTTATTATATTTACATTTTTTTTAATTTTTTTTGGTATCAATGCATGAAGGATTTGATAATCTCTGAAACGATATGACAATACATTACGAGATCATTCGAATATAAAATAATCCGACACGATATGACATGATTCATTTAAACTCGTTTATTAAATAAATCAAATACGATATTACGCGATAACATGAAATTAGTTAACTTATTAAATTAATATTTTAATATTATTTTAATCATTAAATTGAGGAAGATGACAAGAAATGATTTTAATAAATTTAATAAATTATATTTTATTAAAATAGCATATTTTTTCGAAACGATATAATGATATAATACTTTTACTCAACATAAAATTAACACACATAATAAAAATAATTTTATTAATTGATTGATTCTTATCCTTCTTTTATCAAATCAATAGTCAAAATTAATATGATTTAACACCACTAAATACTAGCTAAATGCATAAATAATAAAAGTTAGTAGTGTCAAACATCAAGTTCTCTAAGGCAAGTGATAATAATATGGTGAATATACATCGTTACCCACCACTAGTTTGTTTGTTTTGGACCAATTTAGCTTTAGAGAGAGTTGAAAAAACAGAGAGATGAAGCAGGCAATAAGCTTCTGTACTTTTATCAACATCTTCATCATTGTTGGTTCCTCATTCTTTGTGAATTCACAAACAGACTCTTGTAACTCTAATCTAAACCTTGGTGTTCGGTTGCCCTTTGACACAACTTCCTTCAATTGCCTTTCTGTTTGGGATGCAAAAGGCTTTATCCTCAGAGTAAGTTTTCATACCTCCTCTTGTCTTCTTCATATTAGAAAACATGTTTTCTTGGATCGATCCGTTTTAAAAAAAACCCGTTATTATTGAAATTGATTCGAATCTAACCCCCAAGTGTTAGATACATATTCAAACAATAAATCAGTTTCTTAAGGCCTTTTTAAGAATGCATTGGTCAAATGTTCATGACATTATTAAATAAATATGAATGGTGTTTGCCTTGAATTCCATAACAAAAAAATATGATTACATGTTCAGAGCTTTTATGAAAATGCATTGAACACCTGTTAATGACATTATAAGAAATACTAATAGATTTTTGCCCTTATAGTTCATTATGGTAATGAAAATATGAGCATGTTAGAAGCTTGGGAGGCGGATAGAAATGAAACTGTGCTATTTAAAATCGGGAAAAGGGTTCTAAATTTAACGTGTTTATTCTAAAAATGATACTTACGTTATATAATTATTCTTTGTAATTCTTGTTGTTACGAAAAGTTAACATTTTATTTTATTTTTTTTATTTTTGTTCTATTCTTTCCATTATAATTTATTTAAGTTGTAACAATTTATTTAATATAATCGAAAAAACTAAAAAAATTATTTTTATTCACTTTTACGTAAGTTATAGTTGAAGTGTTATATAAAATAAATACATAAATTAATTGTCATTTTTTTCCTTTTAAAATGATTTGATTTAGGATTTGTTTGTTTTTGCTTTTAGTATCTTGTAAAAGCGTTTCTGATAAAAAAAAGTTTTCAAACCAAACAAAAAAGAAAGAAAGAAAGAAAGAAAGTACTTTTGAGGGTTGAAAAACACATTTTATTCTAGTTGGTAATCTAATGAGTATTGTTTAAGGTTTGATTAACATGTTGGAAACTTTTGTGCAGTACACAAAGACAACAAACGATGTATGGAGCTTTGTTCTCTCAGCACCTGACCCGAATTCATATGTGGGAATAGGGTTCTCAAGCAATGGTAAAATGGTTGGGTCAAGTGCAATAGTGGGATGGGTTGGTGATACTGGGGTGATTAAAAGGTACTATTTGGGTGGAACTTCACCAAGTTTGGTTCAGCCAGACCAAGGCAATTTGCAGGTTGTTTCAAATTCAACTTTGGTCATATCTGAATCTTCAAGGCTATATTTGGTATTTCAATTGGAAACCACCCAACCAGAGGATAGAATATTATATTCAATTGGACCTTCTGGTAGATTTCCTTTGGCATCCAATTACTTGTTGTTTCAGCACACGGATGTGGTCTCCACCTCCATAAATTATATGTCAGGTAAAAATTAACCACTGCACTTGGACGTGGAGTAATAGTATATAAGTACATAATATAGAAACTTCAATTTACTATAAATTTATAAAAAATAAAAATAAAAAAATTTACATATCCGAATATATATTCATAATTTACTACTTTTGATATATATATGCAATTCGATATTATTTCTTTTCATTGTCACTTTTTTTTATAATCATTTTTAACAAAATCACAATAAATACCCACAACTCTCTCAAATACAAAAGTATGACTATTTTCACATGCAATTGGTGAAAAACTACTCTAATAAGAAACAGAAGTAGGTAAACATCTGCATCATTGACTTCAAAAGTAATTTTACAAGTTCCTCTAAAATCTATAGATGGTTGTTGTTAACTTATTATGATTTAACATACATGGTTGTCTTAATTCAATTATTTTTGGTCTTGAAGTTTCTTTAATTGTATTTAAATATTCCTTAATTGGTAGGTAGTTTAGGTAATGATAACAAGGTTAAAAGGACCGAGAGACCATTTTATATATTGCTTAAACTAAAATTCAAGTACCAATAATATATATATATATATATATATATATATATATATATAAATTATTAAAATTATTGAGATTTGAGTACAAGATTTTTTAAACTCTATAAATTTATTTATCATTCATTTTTGGTAGAAAAAGGATGAAAAAAAATATTTTTATATATTATATTAGTTATTAATAACATTTATAAATTTTGTTTTGTATTATTTTATTATATTTTAGGGATTTCATTAAAAATACATAGAATAAAGTGAATGATGCAATCATGACTCATGCTTTCATATTCTATAAAATTGATGAACACATTCTTTATATTTGCTTAGAATCCACACAATATCATTTCTAAAAGTTTTCTAACTTATAAAGATTTTGAATTGAGAGCTACAAACTACTACTTAAACTTGGGTTCAAATTTGGTAGATTTGTATATTGAGTATATAATACTAAACTTTATATATGGATAGGAATATAAGTCATGGGTTTGCAAGAAACTTTGCTTCTTGTAGAAAAAATGTACATGATACATAAGAAAAATCAATAGACATCTATCCTCAAACTTTTGCATAAAATGTACTCTTGTTGTATAAAATATTGATAACTAAATTATATAATTTATAAATTTATCAGTAAAATTTTAAAAATTTTAAACTAAATAACGTGATTTCAAAATTAAGAACAAAATGTATTGTAAAAAGGTTCATTTAACTTCTCAAGCTTTATAAGAATAATTAAATCTTTGAGTTTTTTTTATAATCTAGTTATTTATATAATTTTCTTTTAATCATTTTAAATAATATGTTTTTTATGTTATATAAAAAATTATATATGTATTGCATTTTTAAACATAAAAAAAATATATGTTTTTTTATATTATACGAATAAAAACATATATGTATAGTAAAGAGATGAAAAAGATTATGTTATGCAATAAAATATAACTACCTGACTAATATCTTGTGACCTAGATGCGTATCTATATATTTTACTAATCCTTTTCTCATCTTAGCTTAGATAGAATATTGAAAATCATCACCAACTTAATAAATGGAGTTGTTGAAGTATATAGAAAAATAAATAGAGTGGTTAAAGGATGTAGAAAAATAAATGGAGTGGTTAAAGAATGTAGAAAAATAAATAGAGTGGTTGCATAATGTAAAAAAATAAATAGAGTGGTTGAAGGATGTAAAAAAGAGAAGTGTGTAAAATGTGATAATATTTGTATGGCTAGAATTATTTTTTAGTTTTATATTTGTGTGATGTAGATTGCATGGTGAAGACTATAAATAGTCTACCTTGCATTTGGTTTAATAATCCCATCAAAAACAAATAAGTATCTGTATTCTTAGTTTGAGTGTGAGTTGAGAGCTTTCTCTTTGAGTGTTTGTATTTATTTTCAATTTGTGAGTTACCTTTGAGAGGTGTTATAGTGTCTTTTATTGTGGGTATAATACAACTAGTTTTTTTTTACTTGTTTGGATGGATTCAATATTAGTAAATTTAGAGTTATGTATTGTAAATTTTACTCAATAATTAGTATCAGAGTGGGACGGTCGGGAATCATTCTTAGTAGAGCTATCTTGAGTCGTGAGGAGTTTGGTACACTACAAGTTTATTAGTCAAGCTTGTTCGATATAGTCGAAGTCTTACCAACATGATGAGTGATCTTCAAATAGTTGGAGGAATCAAGAAGCTCAACAACAAAAACTATAACGCATGGGTAACATGTATGGAGTCTTACCAACAAGGTAAAGACTTGTGTTGTTGGTGGTGACAAAGTATACAACCAACAACGGAAGATGTAAATAACATCTTGCAAAAGTGGAAAATTAAAACAGGTAAAGTGATGTTTTCTTTAAAGACCACACTTGAAGAAAAAATGTTGGAGCACATTCGAGATGCCAAAACACTGAAGGAAATAGGGGACACTCTTGTTACACTCTTTTCAAAGAAGAACGATGCAAGACTGTAACTTCTCGAGAATGAGTTGCTATCGATGGTGCAATGCGATATGATGATTTCTTAATACTTTCACTAGGTGAAGTCATTATGTTGTGAAATTCAAAGTTAGATTCAAAAGATACTATTAGGAAAACCAGGATAAAGAGAATAATTATCCATGGTTTAAGATCTGAATATCGAGGGTTTGTTACCGTTATACAAGGATGGCCAACACAACCATCTCTAGTTGAGTTTGAGAATTTGCTAACCCGTCAAGAAGCCATGAATAAGAAAATGGGAGGAGTCTCACTGAAAGGTGAGAAAGAAGCGTTCTATACCAGAAAAAGCAAAGGCATTTTCAAGCGGTACAATGGTAGTGGATATAAAAAGGATGGAGACAAAGGAAAAATTCCTCAAGGAAATTGAGGCTTTCGTCTAATTGAAGCTTGGAAGAATCGTAGTAATAATAAAAAATGTGATGATGATTGTTACAACTGTGGGAAGATGAATCATATGGCAAAAGATTGTTGGAGTATTAAAAAACCTGTTGGAAGTAATACAACTACTTCCAGTTATAAGGAGAATGGCCAAGATGGTTGGGATGTCAAAGAATTATTCACTACAAAAGAAGAAGAATTAACTTTCATGGTTACAACTGTGAAATATGTTGACAATACTACTCCCGAGAAGCTAACAACTTGGAATAATCAACAAGAGAACGCAAGTGGATTTGATTGGGCAAAAAAAAATTGAAGATTTTAATAAGTCCACTCCAAATATAAGTGACACTAAGCCACTCCATCCTAACTAGGAGAACAAGGTAACTTTGAAGGAGGTCAAATGTGCTAGTGCTATTCAACATAATATCCATCTCTAGATTCATGGAAGTTAGGGCTCTAAGCACAAGGATACAGGCTTTAAACAGAGGCTATCTAATCCATCATAAAAGACTTTTACTATTAAGTCCATCTTTGAATATGATGTACATGAGGCATCACCAAATAAGGTAGATGTTGTAGATGTAAGAACTATAGAGGACAATATGCTGATTGTAAGAGAAACAACTGCTGGGAGTGCAAAGGTTGATATGGATGGTGGAAAACCAACTTGATCATCTTCATATGTGGGTGTTAAAAACCATATTCTTGAGAAAGAGTCTTGTAATGATGCATTGAAAGGAGAAAATTCATATCTTATTTCTAATGGTGATGCGTTCATAGAGAGGAAAAACAAGGATGGTCTGCTTTCTTCTAGTTCTAAAAATGCTTTGGGTATAGAGTTAAAGAGAGAAACGACAAATGATTCTAAGGCTGAAGCCCATACCGAGAGGATTAATGAATAGACAGGGGACGTTTTCTCAACTTCAAATTGTAATGTTGAACTTCATTTGGAAAGAAAAGAAAAATACTCTCTTGTTTGTTTAGTGCCTCTTTCCCATGTTGTTTTACCCTCAATTTGTTTGGCAGGAAAAGAAAAGCATGACGATTCCAACCAGTAAAAGATAATAGGGGAAATAATGGAAGAGCAAGGGTTCTCCAATGCGAGTGCTTTTACTCTAGATTCATTCGCAAAGCTAGATTTTGATTTAAATGAAGGTTTTCCTGTTAACGATGGGAGTAATGAGAAGCTTCCAAAGGTAGAAGATCCTAGATCATCATCTACTATTCATTTTCCTCGCATATTATCTTTTCAAATTTCATCTGTATCAAGTAGCTTTTCGACTTCAATTACAATAGTTGCATTTGAGTCCAACGATGCAAGTACCAGCTGAAACAAGCAAGGAAATAATATGGATCTTGGTGACAACGCAGGTAAACCAAATGGACTCGTACAAAATATTTGCATGATGGATTTTCTTGTGCTTCTAATGTTGGTCCAAATCTTCAAAAGTCCAAGGATCAACATGATCTATACTTAGCAAAAGAGTAACCAGAGGTTGTTAATGAGTGGAATGTTGATGGCTAGGGTGCACCATTTTCATTAAGGTCAATAAAAGTTCAAGGAAAAACAACTAGAGAAGAGAGGCATTTGTCGAAGGGATAGAAAGGTATACAAAAAAATCACAATCCTAAAAAAGAACTAAAGTGACAGATGGGTGTGAAGAATGTTTTTCTTGAAAGAGAGTTGGTGTCGAGGGGAGTGCTGAAAATCAATACCAACTTAATAAATGGAGTGATTGAAGGATGTGGAAAAATAAATACAGTGGTTGAATAATGTAGAAAAATAAATATAGTGGTTGAATGATGTAGAAAAATAAATTGAGCGATTGAAGGATGCATAAAAATAAATTGAGTGATTGAAGGATGCATAAAAATAAATTGAGTGATTGAAGGATGCATAAAAATAAATTGAGTGATTGAAGGATGCATAAAAATAAATTGAGTGGTTGAAAGATGTAGAAAAGAGAAATGTGTAGAATGTGATAATATTTGTGTGATTAGAGTTATTTCTTAGTTTTATATTTGTGTGGTGTAGATTGCATGACGAGAATTATAAATAGCCTACCTTGCATTTGGCTTAATAATCTCATAAAAAAATAAGTCTTTATATTTTTAGTTTGAGTGTGAGTTGAGAACTTTCTTTTTTAGTTTTTGTATTTCTCTTCAATTTGTGAATTGCCTTTAAAATGTATTATAGTGGTTTTTATTGTAGGTATAATACAAATAGTTTATTTACTTATTTAGATCTAATATTAATAAATTTAAACTTATATATATTCTAAATTTTAATTAGAATTCTTAGGTTACATGCACTTTTGAGAAATATCTATTTTTATAATATCTATTTTTATTATATATTTGGATGTCCAATATGAATACTTACATATTCTTTTTTAATATTATAATTATTGGAGTGGCGAGTGCTTATTACAACACCAACCATGTAATATCTGTTTGAGCATTTGCACTTTGATTAATGAATAAAAGTAGTAAAAGTCATTAAAAGGTTTAGATAAGTAGTTTAATTTCTGTATTTATTTATTTTTTTAATAATATTTATTATTATATAGTCATTTTTTTCATAATAATATGATTTAATTGTTAAAAATAAATAAATACATTATTTTAGTTATCATTTTTATAATAAATAAAGTTCCCTAAAATTATTATTCTCATAAAAGTAATAGTATTTTAAAAGTAAGAGCTTGAATGAAACAGGTAAAAGCACATCTGAAAATCCATATTCAAGATTAAGAAAGAGCCATGGGGTTCTGAATATAATAGGATGGGGAATCTTGATGATAATTGGAGCAATAGTTGGGCGTTATCTAAAGCAATATGATCCACTTTGGTTCTATCTTCATATTGGTATTCAAACATTTGGATTCATATTGGGAGTAGCAGGTGTTATAAGTGGATTTGTCTTAAATAATCGCATTGAGGCTCATGTTACTACCCACAAAGCTCTTGGTATCTTTATTCTTGTACTTGGTTCCCTCCAGGTATATACCAATATTTTTTTTCATATCACATAACTTGATTTTGTAGTGCAAAAGTGTTTTTGCCTATCTAGAAGTGCTTAATTTAAACCCAATTAATAAGTAATTCCAAACAAACCACAAACCTTTTTTGCTTAAAAAGGGACCGATGCTTTCATATGATATTTACAAAGAATTGCGTTGAAGTTTATATGCAAACTAGCTTTCGGTTGTTGGGCCGATTTAGTTAGTACTGTAACTCTACTCTAACACTTTATTCCTCCTGTGTTTATTTAGTTTAATAATTTTAAGTTTAAGTTATTGAATAATAATTTTTGTTTTAAATATCATATTTTTACATTAAATCAATATGTGCATATAATGTGCTAAAATAATAATTAAAAATGCACCTAAAATGTCATATTTGACATTCATATGTTCATTTAATAAGAAAATTGTCATTCATTAATCAACGACACAACTTAAAATTACTAAATTAAATGAGCAACAGGACTAAAGTTTCAATTGGGTAAAATTATAAGATTAAATTAACCTAAAATCCTACCCTTTTTGCGTACCAAAATAAAAGGAGGATGGGTTGGAAAAAAAAATTAAATAATCTGATTTTCTATTGTTTGGTCTTTACAGGTGATGGCTCTTTTGGCTCGACCAGACAAAGCATCAAAGATGAGAAAGTATTGGAATTGGTACCATCATAACTCTGGAAGGATATTAATGATTTTTGCAATAGCAAATATTTTCTATGGAATCAAATTAGGTGAAGCTGGCAAAGGATGGAACATTGGTTATGCACTAGTTTTTTGTATCTTGTTTATCACTGCTCTTCTTTTGGAGTTTAAGATGTGGTTTAGGAAGTAAGATTAATCTTTTATAGTTACATAGCTATATGTCTTCCATTAAAGTTTCTACCTCTACTTTCGAAAATTTTCTTCTTTTCAAGAACATCTTGTTAAAATTCTTAATAATAAATAAATAACTTGCAATTTTTGAACAGGTTAAAGTGAATAACTTGAAAACCTATCTGTACTTTGCCCAAGAGAAAAAAAAAAGAGTAATGTTATGTACCAGTACTCATTTGAGTACTGACATGAATCACCAATGTCGTGTAAAATTGTGATTGACCAAAACATGTGAATCAAGCACACCAATGACCCAACAATAAATCTAACATGAATTCTAATAATATATACTCAATCACTCATGTAAATGGTGGCATAGTGACTCTATTTAGCAATGATAAATATCATATTTCCTAATTCTACCAGAAATATTTGTAACCAGTACAACTGTACTCAGATCTCAGTAGCACTGATATAGATAAAAATTGAAATCAATTATAAGCTGCAACAAAATCTTTAAAAAGCAAGACATGAATGCATTTGAATTTCATATGCAACAAGGTATCCAAATTTCAAACAACAACACAATACAATCTCTTTCTAACAGCATTTCCACTGGCAGGGAAAGAGTCAATCATGAAAGCTCACTATATAGAATGTTTTATTGTTGCTAGGAAAATTAATTCATAACTTTTTGTTCGTGACTATTTCATTTCAAGTCCCATTTAGGTCCCATACACATTACCTCTTCGTATTTGACAACAACATCGCCTCTATAGCATTTGAACAGCTCTATTGCTGTCGTGCTGAACCCAAAACACCTGCTCGCGTATAAAACTGTGAGGTGTTTGCATCCATTTCGCAAAGCTTCCAACCCACGATCACATAGGTTCCGGCATCGGTTAACATGTAACTTCTCCAAATTATGACAGTTTTTCCCAATAGACTCCCATCCAGGAATCCTTACTGAATGACATAGGGCTAAGTTCCACTCTTGAAGTAGTGGACAACACTTTGCAATAGCCATGATAGACTCGTCACCAATATTTCCACACCTCCGGAGATTTAGAATTCTAAGGTTTGAGGCCAATCCTGCACTCATTGCTGCCAGGCCATCTCCCCCTATACCACAACTGGAAACATTTAAATACTGAATCCCACCTCCACTAAGTATTTCTTTTATACCTTCTCCACGAAGATTGCAATAATCAGCTTCCACAGAAATTAAAGTTGGTGAGATACCTTTAAAGCCGGTACCACTTACATAACGACAGGTAGATAAACTAATAGCCTGAATGTGACGGCACGCTTGTGTAAGAGCTCTCAACCCATCATCAGAAATAAGTGAGCAGTGTGAGAGGTTCATATGCTTTAAACCTGTGCAAAAATAAGCCAAACTTCTTAAGCCAACATCAGTGATCCTGCATCGGTAAATGCTAATATCTTCTAGTAAGGGGCAAGCAGCAGCAGCCTTGGACAATCCACCATCGGTGATACTTAGACAACAATCGAGATAAAGTGCTCGCAAATGCGTACCGCAGAATTGCAAAGAGGTCATAGCCTCATCAGACAGTAATGTGCAACCAGATAGAGACAAAGACTGCAAATGTTGAAAGCGACCAAGCAGCCTATAGAGATGGAAGTACTCAACTGTAAGATTGTGCTGAGATAATGAGGAAGGGATCAGATAAGAGAGTGAACACTGGAATTGTAAGGAACGACGATTGAGATTTTGAATCAGAAGCCAACGACGGCAAGTCAAACCAAATGCTTCGCGGTCAGAGAGACAATCAAGCCATTGGAAAACAAAAGAGAGGCAATCATCAGGCAGGTCCATTATAGTTGTCAGACCTTCACTAGAAGGATTTTCCATGTCAACCTTGTTAGCACTCTTCTGAAGGCTGAAGAGCTCTGATCCTCACAGTGAACTTTTTATAAGCTGTACTAGATGAAGTGGGAGAGTCAAAACCACAAAGTGCAGGTGCATCTCCGTATCCAAAACCAATAAGCACCCCACATTTACGGCACAGGAGCTTTGTTTTAGAACGATAATGGCCCCAAGAGATAGGAAAACAGTTGAACTCGTCAACCTGAGTGAATCGACTCAGATCAACTGAGAGGAAGGAGATGAAACCTTTCTTTATTGATTTGCGATATTCAGAGTCTATTCCAGAGGTTATTCTGTTTGAAGATGTTAAGTTCAGAGGGTATCCACAAGACCCACAACTGCAAAAAGGAGAAGTGAAATAGAGAAAAAGAAGAAATACATGTATGCCAGTTTTTCATAACAATGGATTCCACCAGCCTCAAATTTGCAGGGGGAAAAAAATAAAAACACCAACATCCATCAAACAACTGATGTTTAAACTATTCGAAACATTACACAAAGAATACATACACCAACATGAATCAAATAATTGACTCTAAACCCCAATGGCAGATCTAGGATTTTAATTTAAGAAAGATACTATATAAACAATAAAAATAATATTAGTCACTTTTAAATTACTACTCATTTCTTATAAAAAATGTTATGTCTATCTCATTTAAATGTAAATATATTCAAATTGTTGAGTTTATAGCGTGTTTTTGAGTGATAACAACTTAAAAATAAAGATCCATAGAGGTCATAGATCTATTTTATACATGTAATTTGTTTACAATTTTGTAAATATTACACCTACAATTTACACTATCAGAAAGTGAGAGGGAGGCAGTGCTTCTCCTGGCCCCAAGTGGTTCTGCCAGTGCTAAAGCCCCAATGGTGTCTTCTGTTGTCTTTACATGCTCAAGGGTGTGTTTGTGTATGTTTCATTACGAACTGAAAACCATTTTAGAAGTGACAGGTTGATGAAGCTCATATGGGCAAATGAGAAGATTTATTGTACAAACAAAAGTGACTCATTACCAGGCTTAACAAAACTGAATAACAAAAGGCTTCACACAGGATAAAAACTGCAAGTTCTGATTGAAGTCCTCCGCAATCATTATCAACTACAAAATATTAGGTTCAGTATATAACACATCAAATGCAACAACTCTCACCTTTAAAAAAGAATCAAAGAGGTTTCTAATTTCTCGTTATTCTCAAATAGCCATTAAAAATCAAAATTTAACATCATCAGATACCAATTGAATCCATAATAAGCACTTACTCACTCATAAATTCGATCTAACGAAATTTCTAGTCCCATCATGAATAAGTAGGAAAAAAATTGCTACTTTTTTTTTTAAAAAAAAGAAAATCCTAAACCCTATACTATTAAATGAACCCATTTGGCCGATTTATCCAAATACGCAGAATATACATCAATGTCCACTATGAACCGCAACTACATAGCTACAGGAAACCCACGATCAAAATAATCAAACAGGGTAAGAATGGTGATTACATGAGAAAATTAATCGCATTATCAGTTGATTCAACAAGAAAATCAATCGCCTTTACCTGTAAGAAACATCAGCTTGGGACATCCTCACCAAAGATCACATAAGTTTTCCAATTTCATTATGTCTCTCAAATGATCACTTGATCGATTTTTGATTGTCCCAATCTTTCTTTTTGTGTGTATTATACCTTCCTCAGCTCTAACTTCCGATAGATTTGTTTTCCCTTCTTTTTTGTTTTTTGTTTTTTTTTTTACAAAATTGTTTTAACACAACGTATATAACTCACATCTCAAACCCATGTTACAATTATTTATCATATAATTTAAATTTCCGTGAGATAATTTCCTTTTACGTTACAAAATAAAATAAAATGTATGATTTAATCTCATATATTTTATAAAAGATATTAAAAAGAGTTAAATTTTATTATTTATTATTATTTTAATAATTTTATAAAAATTTAATTATTTACTTAATATTTTAATTAAAACACAGTAACAAAAATTATTTTTATCATTTTTTTATTTACTAATAAAATATTATTATTTTATTCAAAATATTAATAAAAATAATTTTTTTCTTTATATTTTCTATAAAAATGAAAGATTAAATATTTTTCTAAATAACTAAATAATCACTTTTGTTACTTTTTTTTCTATAATTTAGAAGTTATTTAATACATATAATAGTTATTTATTGATATATATAATTAAAAATATAATGAATATATCATTAAATAAAAAACATATATAAAATATCTTAATACATATAATATTTAGGGTAATTGATTATAGTAATAACCACGAGAATCTCTTAAGTAGTTATATAGGATAACCATTATTCATAAATAATAATAATTTTCTTAGTATTTAACTATGTTTATAATATGTTATTATGTTTTAAATATATATTTAAATTAAAAAATTAAAATTTTAACATAATATGTATTCTATTAAATTATTTAAAATATTTATATTAGTTTTTATTTTTCAACCCCTATTTTTTAAAATAAAAGATACATAAATATTTTTTATTTAATACTAAAAGTGTTTTTATTTATATAATTATAAGTATATAAAAATATAATATTAATATATATTTAATTTTCTTTTACAATAAATTTAATATTATATGAACTAAATATATTTGTTTTTTTTAAAATACTAAATAACAATGTATAAGATTATTAGCTATAAAATATTATATAATTTTTTATACGATGATCGAAATTTAAAGAGGTATTCTCCTCCTCTTGTCCCTTCTAATAATTGGTAATAATTTTTTTTAATAAAATTGATACAATTGAGGATTGTAAATATAATGAACGAAATGAATTGTGGAATTTTACTATCTTTGTAAGTTCCGATTTACATTATTTTAGTTTAAATAGTTGCCACCTCCTTAAGTTGTCAATTTTTGGAATTAAGTTACTTTCTTCTTAGCAAAAGAGTTTTACACTTTCATTGATAACTAGATTTGTTGCAAATGCTTGGTACAATTTTTTATTTTATTTTATAAAATAATATTAATATGAGTTGAATTTGTTACTTAAAATGTGGGAACTTAAATTTTAGTGATTATACTACAAAATAAATCACTAATAATATTGTTTTATATAACTATAACACACACTTATAATTAAGACATAAATTTTTTATTTTCTTTATATTTAAATGAGTTTTATATTATTGAAATATCTTATTGGTTGATTCATACGTTATAATTTAATTGTATTTAAATATATTTGAGGCAATGGAAGGAAGTTGTTTAGGCAAGAATATGAATTTTATGTCAAATGTTTTAATATTTTTTTTAAAAAGTTCTTTTGAAATTAATCCATGACACATACTACCTATATAATAAAATGACTTACCGTCAAAATTTGTTACTTATATTTTTCATTTCAACTTTCTATTTTTAATTTATTATTTCATTTATAATTTTATCATAATATTATTTATTTATTTATTTTTCATGTTAATTTAATATTTATATTTTTAACTCATTCTAAGCAAATAGTTTTTATTATTAAAATTTATTTATTTTTATTCATTATTAAATATAGATTAATATATTGAATCAGGAAAAAAATAAAAAGTAATGTAAGAATCAAAATAATTAAAACATTTTTTGTTAAATGATTCATAAGCTCAAAAATAAAATGATATATGTTATATAATGGGTAATCGATGTTTGTACTCTTATTTAATTGTCTCTTTATTTTTAAATATAAAAAATTGTGGGCTAAATTTAACTCACTTATAAATATTGTTATTAATTATATTTAAATACGTAAATAATTTTAGATTTTATTTATTATTATTATTATTATTATTATTATTATTGGGTGCATATGTAATATAAAAATGTTTGCTTATTTATTTATTTGATAACTCAATAACATATACTGTTAGTAGATTCTAAATTATGTGGGTAAGATATGAAAATATTTTAAAGAAAAAAAGGAATTAAAAGAAGGTAAAAGAAGATGTTAGGGATAATTGGAGAGAGAGGTAAAAGATAGGAAAAGATGTATCGATAGGTAATATAATTGACTTTTTTCTTTATTCATTAACCATGGTTATATATATCCTTATAAGCACACGGGATTACAAGAAATTTATGTTAATCAATTCTGACATTTCTCATTGAATCCAATGGTCCCATACTCATGCATTCATCCTGCACCGTTGCCCACACCTCTGTGCCTTGTGCGCCATATACGCTTGGTGCTGCACTCAAGAGTAACATGAGCTGTTATTGCTCGTATCATTTATCCCCCTTTTTAAAATCCTTGTCCACGAGGATGAATGCAGGGTAGGATTTAGATAAGTGCCATTCATTTTCCCAAATTGCTTCTTCTTTTGGAACTCCAATCCATTTAACCAAAATCTCATATTTTGGTCGATATTTGCCTTTTTGAATTACACGGTGATCTAGGATGGCTTCTGGTTGAGGCATAATTATGACTTAATCAGAGATTGGAGGTAGTTGAATAGAGCTTGGTGTAACTTCCCCTACGTGTTTCTTTAACATGATGATATGAAACACATCATGTATCTGGGAGTCAGGTGGAAGAGTCAATCTGTAAGCCACCGAACACACCCTCTCAATGATTTTGTAAGGTCCAAAGAAGCGTGGAGCAAGCTTCATGGATGATCAAAAGGCTACAGTGGTTTGTCGATGGGTTGTAATTTCAAATAAACATAATCCCCTTTGAGAAAAGATAGCTCTCATCTTTGTTGATTAGCTTGACACTTCATTCAATTCTGAGCTTATAGAAGGTTGTGACATAGATCATGTATGATGGTATCACGATCACGTAGGTATTCATCCATAGTTTGGACGTTGGAGGTGCTTAGGATGTAAGCTAGTAGATGTGGAGGTGGAATGCCATACACAGCTTCAAATGGAGTCATTTTGGTGGATGAGTGTGTTGAGGTGTTATAGCTAAACTCAGACCATGGTATCCACTCAACCCATTGTCTTGGTTGATCACTAACAAAACAGTGTAAGTATTGTTCCAGAGTGCGATTGACCACTTTAGTCTGACCATCAATTTATGGGTGGTAGTTAGAGCTCATGCATAATTGGATTCCTTCTAACTTGAACATGGCATGCCAGAAGGAGATTATGAAGACCTTATCTCGATCACTCACTATAGAGATTGGAATTCTGTGTAGGAGTACTACATTGGCTACATATGCCTTGGCTATAATCAGGGCAGTAAAAGGATGTTTCATAGCAATGAAATAGGCATACTTTGTTAATCGACCCACCACTACCATAATTATTGTGTTTCCCTTTTAGGGTAGTAATCCTTCGATGAAATCCATTGAGATCTCAGCCCATATCTTGGTAGGGATAGGTAAAGGTTGTAACAACCCTACTGCTTTCATGCAATCAGTTTTGAACCTCTGGCATACATCACACCTACGTAAGAACTCCTTTACTTTTATGAGCATATTGGACCAACAAAAATTCTGTTTGATACGATAGTATTTTGTGGAACCCAAAATGCCTTCCCATTGGTGAAGAATGATAGTTAGCTAAGATTTTGGGAATCAAAGAAGACTGTGGGCTCTTTGTACTTTTTAAACCATGCCCCATCTCTTTGGCATAGTTTGAGGACATCCAAAGAAGAAGTCTTGGCTATCAGTTTCTCATAAAAAGGATCTTGCTGAACTTCTCTCTTGAGGATTGGCCACCAATCTTCTTGGGGCTGAGAGATGGATAGGAATTGGAATTCCACCACTCTTGATAAAGAGTCTGCACCTTGATTCTCAGATCCCTTTTGGTACTCTATTTCATAGTCATAGCCAAAGCGTTTAGGTAGCCAATGTGCCTGGGTTGGTGTCATTATCCATTGCTCCAATAGATATTTGAGACTTTTATGATATGTGCGTACTATGAATGGTCTTCCCAGAAATTATGGTCTTTATATCTTGATGGCTTTAACAATAGCCAACATTTTCTTCTCATAAGTGGACAATGCTAAGGCTGATCCCTTAAGTGCAACACTAAAGTAAGCCACTGGCCTATTTTCTTGGCTGAGAACTGCCCCGAGGCCAATTCCACTGGCATTACATTCAATCACAAAATTTTGTGTGAAGTTTGGTAAACATAAGATTGTAGGGGAAGTTAAAGCTTTTTTCAGCTGCTAGAAGGCCAATGTTGTAGCCTCATTCCATTGGAACCTTTCCTTACTCAATAGCCAAGTTAAGGGTGCTTATATTCCCCCAAAATGATGAATCAATTTTCTATAATAGCTTGCCAATCCAAGGAACCCTCTGATCCTCTTAGATGTGGTTGGTGTTTGTCATTCAATGATAGTATGAATTTTTGCTGGATCAACTAAGACTCCTTATTCTGAAATAAGGTGGCCCAAATATTCTACCTATAATACACCAAACTGACACTTAGATTTTTTAGCAACAAATTATTAGTCATTAGTAATTGTAGGATAGTTTATAAATGCATGTTATGGTCCTCCCATAAGCTGGAGTATACTAGGATATCATCAAAGAAAACCAAGATGAATTTCCTGAGGAAGGGTCAAAAGATATCATTCATGAGGCTTTGGAAGGTGGCTGGGGTGTTGGTGAGACCAAATGGCATCACTAGGAACTCATAGTGGCATTCATGTGTTCTGAATGTTGTCTTATGGATGTCATCTCTATGAACTCTTATTTGATGGTACCTTGAATGGAGATCTAGATTGGAATAAACTTTAGCTCCATGAAGTTTATCCAGCAACTCATCAATGACATATATAGGGTATTTGTCTTTGACAATGATTACATTCAGAGCTCAATAATCCACACAAAACCTTCAAGCTCTATCTGCCTTTTTAACTAACAAAATCAATGATGAAAATGGGCTATTACTTAGCCTTATCAATTGGGATTGTAAGAGTTCCTGCACCGTCTTTTCTATCTCAGTTTTTTGATAATAAGGGTAGCGATAGGGTCAAACATTCACCGGTCCAGAGTCAGGTTGTAAGGGAATTCTATGATCATGTACTCGCATATGAGGTAAGCAGGTGGAAGATTCAAATACTTGAGGAAACTTAGCCAATAGTTTACCTATCATATGAGGGTATGTATTGGACTAGTTTTTGTGGTTGTTAACTCGCATTATCTGGAGGAACAACCCAATGCCTTGTAAACCATTGCATTCTTTGTTGATTAGAGCTGCAATGTTGGCTCTTCCCAAGCCTTGGAACATACGAGAGTTCCCTTCTGTATTGAAACTTAGAGTGATTTTCTAGTAATCCATCAGGATAGGTCCAAGAGTTTCAAGCCATTGAACCCCTAAGACCAATTGGCATGCTGCCATTGGAAGAACATAATAATCAACATTCACTAGATAACCTTGAATGGTAATAGTGAGGTTACAACATTTCCCAACACACTCTATTTTCTCACGGTTAGCCACTATTACCTCTAGTTTCTTGCCTTTGATTATTTGCAACCCAAACTGAGAGGTTAAGTCCTAATCAATGAAGTTATGTGTACTACCTCCATCTATCAACACTAATACCCTCTTGTTCCTTAGTTTTCCCATAATGCGTATGGTCTGTGGGTGTTCAGTGCATGTTATGGCATGGAAAGAGATTTATGGTATCACCTCATATGTTCTTGTTCATGTATGGTCTCTTCATTGTCGTCTATGTGGTTTTGGGTGGAGTCTTCCATCATAAATAGTTGTGGTCGTGCACAAGGATGGCTAGCAACAAATTTCTCATCACAATAGTAACATAATCCTTTCTCTCATCATTCTTGTGATTCTTGGTTGGTAAGTCATCAAAAAGCTATTGGTTAAGCTGGCAAGGTGCACTGTGTAGGTAGTGGTCCTAACACACCGGCTGTGGTGTTAGTTGGTTGTTTAGTTTGTATTGTAGGAATTTTATAACGAGGGTTTGATGTTGATTTCTTCTATAAAAGATTTCTTTCTTCAATCAGCCTAGCCACTCCAATGGCATCAACCAATATTCTAGGTTGTTTGGTTTTAACATCAATATGAATTTCATCTCTCAATCCAGCGATGAAGCAACCAATTAGGAATTCCTTAGGTAAGCCATTAATTATTTACCTTGATTATATAACATATATAGTTTCTAGGTAGTAATATATGATTCTTATGTATGTGATCTATAATTGATGAACTTAATGAGTAGTATGCAATCTAATTGACATGAGAGTGTAATTAGGTTAATTACTATATGGTGTGTAGTTTGCTTGAGAGAAAAATGTATGTTAGGTTAGATTTAATTGATCATATAATTGATTGTTGATCAAATTGAGGGAAAATTTTAATGATTCACATGTGAGGAAATTGAGAGATTAAAGATTCTTAGATCATTTTCTCATATATCTTCGTAGTTGTTGAGTTTTGTAATTTAAAATTAGTTGTCATTTATCTTTTAGTTTTTATAGTTTTCTATTGTTTAAATAGTATTCATAATAATTATAGTAGTACTTGATTATAAGTTACATGAATATTTGTGGGATCAATATCCGTACTTAGATCCATTATATTACTTGCACGACTCGTATACTTACAAATTGCATCGAATTGATCAGAAGTGCAAGCTATCTAAGATTTAGAATTCTTTGCCTAAACCAATCCCATTGGATGAAATTTTGATATAGACTAGGCTGGTTGTTGATACAAAGATGCATTCAGGCATGTTGCAAACCCGAGTGATGCATAAGTTATGCTTCACAACTAAGAAAAAGAGCTCGAATTGCATGAGGAGTTTATCTGAGTTCGGCTCTAATTTTGAGTTGATACTTGAAGGTCATAGCCATTTTAGGAAATTCCATTTTGTTTTCAAGTTGTTGCTTGACTAACCATATTTTACCTTTTTTATGTAGATATGGACCTCGAATTTATATCTTTGAATGACCTTTTCAAAAAATTTGTGACCACTCAAGAGACTCCAACCCTCATAACCAAGACAAAAGGAGGAAGTTTGTGAATAAGAGTAAGAATGTATTGGGGCTAGGATCCCAAAATCTACCAAATCTTTTAACCAATAAGGGGGGCTCCATAGATGGAGCTTCACTCTAGTGCCATCTATTGCTCTTGTTGCAATCACAACGGGCAAGAGAAAAGTCCAATAGTTTTGTAGATTTTCCTAGCTTTAATGAGCTCATCATGGGAAATCCAAATGCCTAGGATAAATTTATCAATCTAATGCCCACCGGGTCGGATGAGGCTATCTTGGTTGAAATGTGTAAGGATTTTGATGCTCTTACACTAACAAACAAGAAGGTTCTAGAGGTGAGCTTGCTATATGTTCTTACTTTGAACCTGTTATCATATGAATTGATCAAGGACTTACAATTTACTTCCATTTTGCTCAATTTTAGGTGATGACCCTTATCCATAATTACAAGGTGCAAGAATTAGAGTAGATGGATGAGGAGTTGAGAAAGGAGAAAAATGATAATCTGATTGCCCTATCCAAGGTGAAAACTTTGCACGTTCAAAATGTTAAGCTGGCAAGGATGTAGGACGTTGCCCTGAAGGCCCAAGTGAAGTCAGACAAGTAGCTCTGTGAACTTAGGGAAACTTTAATAGGCTAAAAGTTGTTGAGAAGAATGCCCACCAGGGAGTAGAGGTGATTAAGTTGCAATCCATAGAGGTCCTTCAGGCTGGCTTTAACAAAGCTATGAAGTCTTTTAAGGTGAAGGCTATGACAAAGGGTAAAGTCAATGACCATTACCAAATCCTTAACCTTGGTCCACCTCAGACCAAATCTCCTCAAACTTGATTGGATGGAGAAAATTAATAGCTCGAAGGAGGTGACAAATAGGAACCTAACTTACTTTTCTTCTCGAATCCAACCAGTGGTTTTGTAAATTGGCACTATCTCCTTTTTTGTTTATATAATTTTTTTTCTATTCTTATGTTTTTTTATGTAAGAAAATCAATGTACCTTTTTGTTAATTTAAAATACAAGTTATCATTATTCTATACACGTTAAAATTGAAATTGTCTTTATATGCAAATGAAAAAGTTTTCCCAATTTTGAGAAAGTGTGGGAAATATGGGACCCATATTGGCTGTAAGAAGGGTGGGTACTCCCCTTAGTGAATGGAGTTGCAAACACTATCCCTTTATTACTCAAAATTTGTTAAGAATTCTTACTTATTCATTATGAAAATAGACCATTCTTCTGTATTCGAGCTTGTTTACTTAAGAAAAAGAGCTCGAAACTTGAGAATGAGATCGAGCAATTAAGGGTTGAGGTTAACAAGTAAAAGACATCCATCAAGCTCCTCAAAATGAAGTTGACCTTTTACGAGCTTGACTCAAGGATAAGACACATTGTCATGACAAGGTAATTATTGCACTGACTAGTCGTGTCGAGGACGAGACCCATTGGGCTAACACTAATCTTAAATATGGAGAGGTCGTGCTTTTAAAGGTGATGAAAATCACTCAGGATCTTGAAAGGTAGCTCAAAAATCCTAATTTTTTCCCTTATGATATTCAAGAGTGATTGACCCCATTGGTTAACAAGATTTAGGTCAAGATTTTTTTCACTAGTTCACCCAAAAGTGTTTAACAAGAATAGTCATCAAGAAGCCAAGCAATTGAGGGGTGCTCCTTGACTGATTGGAATGATGTTTAATTTTCATTCTCAATTGATGTAATTTTTGAGCTATCACTTTACATATCTACTCCTTAACTCTCTCTTCTTTCTAATGTAGTGTACGAGTTAGTACTTTCAAAATAAATGAAACTTTGTTTGTCAGCTCATTTAGCATGTTTCCTCTTTTTATCATCATTTTCATTCTCGTCGAATGTAATTTATGGGCTATCACATTACATGTCTTACTTGTCATCTTGTTTTACACTGCTTGATTTTAGACGATCAACCCACTTTTAAATAGGGGCATCATTTTGACCTAGAGCAAGTCAATTCCAGCTTCCTAATGCTTTGCCCGAGTGCTCTACCTGTTTATTTACCAAGGCGATCAACTCATTTTAAATGTATGTGCTCTATTGGCTTAGAGTTGGTTAACATAAGCTTCCTAAGGCTTTACCCAAGTGCTCTGCTTGGTTCTTTACCTAGGCAACCAATTCATTTTAAATGCAGATTCCCCTTCCGCCTGGAGCTGGTTGATGCAACCTTTCTAGAGCTTTGCTTAAGTGCTTTGCCTAGTTCTTTACCTAGGTGATCAATTCGTTATAAAAATGGGTGCCCTTTCAACCTGAAGTTGGTTGACGATGGCTTCCTAAAGCTTTCAAGGCTTTACCTGAGTGCTCTACCTGGTTCTTTATCCAGGCAATCAACTCATTTTAAATATGGGTGCCCTTCAACTTGGAGTTGGTTGACATTAGCTTACCAAGGCTTTTAAGACTTCCTGAGTGCTCTACCTGATTCTTTACTAAGGCGATTAACTCATTTTAAATGTGGGTACCTTTCAACCTAGAATTGGTCGATGCTAGCTTTCTAAGGCTCCCAAGGCTTTGCTAGAGTACTCTTTCTAGTTCTTTACCTAGGTGATCAACTCGTTTTAAATGTGGGCACCCTTTCAACATTGAGCTAGCCAATGCTAGCTTTCTAAGGCTCCCAAGGCTTTTCCCGAATGTTTTTCTTGGTTCTTTACCTATGCAATCAACTCATTTTAAATATAGGTGCCCTTCAACCTAGATTTGGTCGACATTAGCCTCCCAAGGCTCTTAAGACTTTGCCTGAGTGCTCTACCTAATTCTTTACTAAGACGATCAACTCATTTTAAACGTGGGAACCTTTCAACGTAGAGCTGGTCGATGCCAACTTTCTAAGGATCCTAAGGCATTGCCAAAGTACTATACTAGGTCCTTTACCTAGGCAATCAACTCGTTTTAAACGTAGACACCCCTTTAATCAAGAGTTGGTCGATGCTAGCTTCCCAAGACTCCCAAGACTTTACATGAATACTCTACCTAGTTCTTTCCAAGGCTCTTAAGGCTTTTCCCTATTGATTTTCCTGGTACTTTACTTAAGTGATCAACTCATTTTAATAATATTATGCGGAGTGATAGATAATGTTTTTTTATATCAAAAGTGGATCATATGATATCCGATTTTATTACATGTTGTAAATTACACGATAATAGTATTTGTCTTGTCAATTGCATTGTTAGACTCAAAAGTGATATTTTTTCAAATGACGTTTATTCCAGCTTATTTGTTTGATTTTTCCTTCCATGTTAGTCAAGATATAGGTTCTGGTCAATGTGACTTGGGTGACTTGGTACATTCCTTTCCAATTAGCTCCTAGCTTCCTCACCATCCACTCATTTTTATTTGGGAAGTAGGACCCATTCTCCAATCAAGAAAGCTTTGAATCAGATAGCTTTGTTGAAGTAATCTCTCACCCTTCTTTTCTAATATTCTAGTTGACTGCTAGATTTGTCACAAATTTCTTCATATAGTACTAGATCTAGGGATCTTTTTGAGTTATTCTCAAACTCTTCTATTCTGGCTCGTTGGGTTAGTAGAATCATATCTATTGGGACAATGACCTCTATCTCGTAAATGAGAGAAAACTTGGTTTCATTTGTTGCCCTTCTCATACTAGTTTAGATGGCCTAAAGCACTTCGAATAATTCTTTGACCCATTTGACTTTCGAAGACTCTAGATTCTTTTTAAGTAGATTGAGGACTAATTTGTTCAACAATTATGCCTGCTCATTTACTTGGGGATAATACGGTGAAGAATGACAAAGTTTTACTCTGAACTTTATCACAAAGTCCTTCACTTTACTTCAAGTGAATTGTTTTACATTATATATGATGATTTCTTTGGGCAGATTGAATCAGCACACGACTTTCTTTCATATGAAAATAATGATCTCTTCTTATTGGGTTCTAATTAAGGCCTCAACATTAATCCTCTTGGTGAAATAGTTTATTACTACCTGAATCAATTTCTTTTAATTGATTGCTAATGGAATGGGCCAAGGGCTAACCATGACAGTCATGGGTACAGGGGGAAAATGTGCAAGTGAGCTAAACCTTTAACATTTATTGGACATCTATGAGTGTTTTATACAATCCGACAACATGGTAAGCCAATAGTACCCTTTATGCAAGATTTTTTTGATAATTTTATACCATCAAAGTGCAATCTGCACTCACCATTATATGCCTCATTGAGGAGATTCTAGCTTGCTTCCACAATAACATAAAGGAGTCCAGGCCCCAACAGTATTTTTTGGGACAATTTGTTCTCTTGTAACAAATAACTCTTTGACTTATTAACTACTTTGAATGCTTTATTTTTATCTTTGTGGAGCATTCCATCACTAAGATATCTAACAAAGGGGTTGAACCATGGCCCCGCTAAGTCATCTACTCGGTTTATGACCTTTTGAACCTAAGACAAACTAGCTCCATATAAGAATTTGAAAACAATTGACTGTTGCTTTTCCTTGTCATGTATTAAGGTGAATGTCGTTTTTGAGTGCTTAAAAAGCACTAAAATGACCATGATTTAATGTACTTTAATTGATTAAATAGATTTATATTTGTATGATTTTATCATATTTTTATATAAATTTATTTTTTCGAAATAATGGGTATTTTTATTATTTTTCAGGTATTTTTGTTCAAAAATAACTTAAAGACATGAGAAAAAATACTAGAGGTAATACATTACAAATATATTGAGAAAAGACAAGAGAAAAAGTAAAAAAGATTGAAAAAATTACACAAAATGAATCAAAACGATCAAAAATGTCAAAATAGCTAAAATCTGCCACACAACCGCCCATCTGCGTCGAGTCCCATGCTCATCAGCATGCCCAACCACCTATTGCGATAAGTCCTGCATGCATCAGCATGAGTAACCACCCATCGCACCGAGTACAACCTCTAATCTGCATCGAGCCTCGTGTGCACACGCCTACACGTGGTCGGCACACGCCCAACAAATGCAAACAACTAGCACACGCCCAACATAAACCACGTTGACTTCTGTGCATTCCAGGACATGTCTACAAAGTGTTGTGCACATTCTAGTACACTCATCGGCATGTCCCAAGCGCACCAATCGTTGATCTGTCAAGATTTTCATGCCATATACGTATGTCAACCTGTCCAAACACATCCAAATTCAAAATTTGAAATATTTTCCCCTATTTTTTTGGAATTTTCCTCACCTATAATCCTCTTTCCCTATTCCAAAACACATAATTTTATGAGCTCTTTCTCTCTCTAGAAATTTTTTTTTTAGTTTTTAAGTTCTTCTCTTTTTGGGAAGAACTAGCTATGTTTTTATAGATTTTTAATTTTTGATTCAATAAGCGGATATAACCATCCACAAATGCCCTTTGAAGTTACTATAACCATCCACAAATGCCTTCCACGTTACCTCATTTTTCGATGCTTGGTACAGTTGATCGACTGGGGAGTACCTTCTTATTCAATGCACTTGGCTACAAAATCTACTATGGCTTGTGCCTTAATTGCTGTTATGGGTTGGAATTTTTTATCATACTCTTCGAGTTCAATAGATATTTGTGCAAGCCTACCTAAAACTTTGGCCTACTAAGAACATTCTTCAACGAGTATGAGGTAAAAAAAACTATAGTATAAGATTCGAAATAGTGTCTCAACTTACGGGCTATGAACTTGAGTACGAATACCAATTTTTCGATCACTTTTTATCTTCCTTAGGAATCTATTAGAACTTGACTAATATAGTACACAGGGTGCTAGAACTTCTCCCGTTCTACCAATAATATAGTGCTAACAATCCCTATAGTTACAACAAGATACATATACACTAACTAACCTAGGAATGGGCTAAGGAGGATAAGAGGTTGGCCAAGGTAGGCCTTTATATTTTGAAAGGCATGTTCACACTCGTCATTACAAAAGACCCAAGTAGTTTTCCTCAATAGCTTAGAAAATAGTAGACATTTGTCATTACACCTTGATATAAATCTATTAAGTATCATGATTTGCCCATTCTTATTAGATGCCTTTTAAGTTGGAAGGGGATTTCATATTCACTAGTGCTTCAATTTTGTCAAGGTTTGCCTTGATTCCTTGAGGAGAGACGAGATTACCTAAGAATTTACCTAAATTAACACTAAACACACATTTCTTTGGGTTCAACCTCATTTTCTGACTTCTTATCACCATGAATACTTCATCAAGACCAGAAATATGGTTTAATGGTTGTTTGGCCTCTACCATAATGTAATCCACATATGCCTCCATGTTCTTTCAAGGATACCCTAGAATATGTTTTTTACCGATCTTTGGTAAATTGCTCCTACATTCTTAAGACCAAAAGGCATCCTTCTGTTGTAGAAGGTCCCACCCTCTGTTATGAAGGCCGACTTTTTTTCATCTTTAGGGATCATGTATATTTGATGATAACCTGAATATGAATCGAGAAAGCTCATAATGTTGTATCTAGATGTTGCATATACAAACTAATCAATGCTCCGAAGAGATTCAGGTATACGTCATTTAAATCTATAAATGCCAAGCACATTCGAGAAGCACCATATGGATTCACAATAAGAACCAAATTTGAAATCCAGGTCGAGTAGTTTACTTCTCTTATAATCCCAGTGCCTTTCAATGAATTGACCTATGTTTTAATGATCTCATTTTTTTCCCTCAAGAATTTCCTCTTCCTTTATTACACCAAATTTTTGCTAAGGTTAACATTCAACCTATGTGATATTAGCTTAGGGTCAATCCCTGGCATGTCCTCTAGTTTCCAAGCAAAGACATCTAAGTTCTGTTGGATGAAATTAATAAGAGCCCCCTTGCTCACATTATTGAGGCTCGAATTCAACTTTAGTGCCCTACTTTCTCTATCCTCGAGTTCAACCAACTCTACCTCATTTACACTGATCATTACAAAAAGTAACATCTTCAATTACCCTCGGTAATGTCGAGTAGTCATTAATTGCTATTTTGTTTTAACTTGTTTCATGGCTCTGTTATAAAAACTAACTACCTTTTCTTTATCTCCTTGAGTTTCCATAATGCCATCCTCAATAGGTTATTTTATTACTTGGTGATAAGTAGATGGAATGACTTTTATTTTATGCATACATAATCTTTTTAGTATCAAATTGTAATGGATAGTCACGTCGACTACCACAAAGTTTGCCATCATGATAGTTCCTTTAGCCATTACAGGCAACTCGATTGTTCCTAAGGCATATGTCATACTACTATTGAACCATACAATAGGAATTTCTTTTTTCACCATGTCCTCCTCATGTACTCACAAAGCGTGAAGGGTGGAAAAAAACAACAAGTCAACCGAAAATATTAACCAATATATGACAAACATCACATGAACCAACTCTCGATTTTACAACCAACGAATCTTCATGAGGACAAGTTACTCTGTCATTTTCATTAAATGTTATCAAGGTAACATAATACTTTCTCTGTAGGCTATATAACCTTATGCCAATTTCATTCAATGCCTCCCTAGCATATCTCTTTCGAGCATTACTAGAATCCCCATTCAAGCCAATTCTACCATGGATAGAGTAGATTATTCAGACATTCTTATCTATTTGTGCAATCTACCTCCCATTTGGAGTGATAACTATTCGGGATACTTCTTTAATAACTCTTCGATTTTCTTTTTTAAATGTCGGTGATCCTTGGTGTTGTTTCTGATATCTTTGCAGAACTTGTACCATTTTGTGGTGTCTCTATTTGGTGCCTTCATTCAAGGAGGCCATTTAACATTTTGCTCTTTCTCTATCTTTAAAACCGGTTGGGCCAGACTAACTCTTAATGATGGTCCTCTGAAATGAAAAAAAAGTAGTCTTCTCTATGGACCTAGGTTCTTGTTCCAAAAGTTTCCATGTTTGGAATTTTTCCCTATAAATCCTTTTATAGTTTTTGTGTTCCATTCACCTAGGCCTTTTCAAATTCAACTCTCTTTTTTTCATTTTCTTTTACAACCATAGGTGTGGTTAAGCTCTTTTTTTTACCTATTTTAACTCCCTTTCCAAGTTAAAAAACTTTTTTTCTTCTTCGTAGGCTTCTTGCATAGTCTGGGTTACCATTTTGGTGAGTTCGACAAAAAGGTTCAAACTTCTTAACACTCATCTTCTAAATGCCTGAATAGAAATTGAGTCTGGTCAATCTGATATTTCCATCTTATTATCATGAAATCTCTTTATAAAACCTTCGATGGGTTCATCCATATTCTGAACTATGGAGAACAGATAGTGAGCCTCTTTCTGTAAGGGCATGTTGTTGGCATAATAGGTCATGAATATTCTAACCAGTTTAGCGAAATAAGTGATACTGGAAGGCTTCAAATGTTGAACCATTTGTTGGCCGAATAAAAAAGGACTTGTATAATATTATATCCTTTTTGTTTTGAGGTATGTTAAGTGGAGATATGATGGCTTAGAAGAGGAGTGCGTAGGCAACGGGGTCATTCGTTCCTTTGTAACCCAAACATTTAACAAATATAAACTTCTTAGGAGGTTCACTTAGTTTGATTGATTTTGAAAAATGGGAACCGACCAATTGCATACACACTATGTCTACGTCAGTTTGAGCTTTCCCCATATTCTTTTTTTTTATTTATAGCTTCAAAGCCAATATTTTTTTCTTACATAAGAACTTTTCTTCTAGTGCCACAAAGAATGTGCATCCTCTATCGGGACTTCTTGGGCTACTATCGCTCTCTGATCTGCCCGATCGGGAGCTATGTTTGCTCGATCATGCAACTCCCTATTCTTTTCATGGTCAACCAATATTCTATTGATCTCTTTATCTTTGTCCCTTTCTATCAATACATTCTCATGACCAAATTGAGTCCAGGTCCCGTAGGAAGCTCTTGACTCATTTCTTTGACTTGCCTCCTCAATTCCAAGTTTTCTCTCATCGTCTCACTTATTATCTCCTCCATGGATTTCTTCATGTTTAGCAATTTTATGATAAGCTCTTGATTCAAATTTTCCACCTCGATAGCACTATTACTCGTGTCTTCTACAACCATTTCTTCAAGAAAAAGAGGCATTGTTAGTAAAAACTTTGACCTGGGGACCAATCAACCTAGTGCTTTCAAAAGCTCTAGTTTCAACCATGATTTCAAAGTTCTGCTTAATAGGTTAGTTCAATCTAAACTATCAATAAGTCCAAGAAAATTAAAGGCATCAAATTCTATTAGTCGTGTCTTAAAGTTTGAGCACTACGATGGGTACCAAACTATTAGAGGACAAATATAGTTTAGAGAGGAAAAGTAGAAAGAAGTAATAAATATTCAATTAATGATGATGACTATTAGTATTCCTTTAAACACACACACACATACACATGACAATCGTTTGGAAGCTACGTAGACTTACAAAGATCAATCTTAAAACATACAGTTAAATAAGCATAAATTACCAAACATATATGATCTTCACTTGGAACAGTACATGTAGTAATCCAGTATGATTCTCGATAGTACATAAGTAATTTGGTTTGTTCCTTGACAGAGATACATAGGACATATCCAAACACTCGTATTTATAACCTTCGATTTCAGTTTCAAGTATAATATAATATTTCAATTTTGGTTGAGATAAAAATCCTCCGATCTCGCTTCATCTCGTCGATATTCCTAATCTGTCATATCAATTGTGGTTGTACCATAACTTATGGAATAAAGAAGTGCTCTATTTTAATTCTTGGCTATAGTTTAACTCAGTTAATCTAAATTGTATATGAGCTTATCTTACTTTTATATATGTTTGGCTAAGTAACCCAATTCCTTGGCAAACATTACCCTTTTGATCATTTCTTCGCATGTACCTCCAATAACATTCAAATAATTCCCTTTGGTTTCACATGTTTTAGCCTGTGCTTTAGAAATGTCTTTTGTATAAAAAAGAAACTATTTCTCCAATTCATCGCATGTACCTCCAATAACATTCAAATAATTCCCTTTGGTTTCACATGTTTCAGCCTGTGCTTTAGAAAAGGCTTTTGTATAAAAAAAGAAACTATTTCTCCAATTCATAAATAGTTTGGAATTCACGTTCTTATCATCTTTGGTAAAATCAAGTCTACTGTGAAGACATTTATAAAAAACTCTATCGTAATTTTTAACAGATAACTCTAATTTAAGTTTAATAGTACATCCTAATAAGAGATGACGTACTTATTCAATTTATTTCTCTAAACTTAGATACTATGAGGTGAACCTTGAAATTTTTTAATATAAGCAATAAAGACCCACAAATCCTCCGGTCATAAAATGCGCAGGCCTTTGAATCCAAACATATTATCCACACTGAAAGTAAACATGTTAGTAACAAAGTATTTTCCAAAAAAGTCTAAATGGCAAGTTACATAAACAATATATTGATTTTCTTTTCCAATAATGGCTCAAAATGATAACATCGATCTTTATAACAATCAAGATTAATATGTTAGTTAGTCCATGACTTGACCCATTTATCATTTAAAAAATAAAAATAAGAATAGTTATAATTTTATTTAAAATTTGATTATATATTTTGTAAAGAAAAATATATTTTAATTATATCTTTTAATATTAAAATTATTATAATTATAAAAATATAGATTTTAATAAATACATTCTATCAAATGAACTCCTTAGGTAATGGTGAACTATACATTCTGTTATGTGATCTAACTCATTAGGTGAATTGAGTTTTTTTAAACTCATCAATTTTATATGAACTAAATGGGTGATTTTACTATTAAACCTAAAATTTATTTGAAAAGCCGGTTAGATCACTCTCACTTAGAGCCACATGTTAAGCTGAGATAAGATCGAGATGGCCCACGAAGGGCTGAGCTGCGACTTACGAGCAAACCTAAGACGTGGTGAACTGATGATAATCGGTGGCTCTGACGTGAAAGATTTAAAAAAAAAAAGACGATAATATCTTTTTTTTTAATCTTTTTTTCTGTCCTGAAAAAATCGAAAGAAAAAGCCCAAAAGCCAGATCAGAGAGTTTGGACAGTCCTTCTCAAATAGGGTTCTGCCAGGATCTCTCTATCTACAAGCCTTCTACTTCTTCTCTTATTATCGCTTTACCTCTTGGAGCTATAGCTTCCTTTCATTTCTTTCAATCCCATTTAAACCGGGTAAAATTCCCCAAATTTCTTAATTTTTTCAATCTAAGTTTCGATCTTTGTTCGTTGTCTAGTTGTTTTTTGATCTAGTACTATTTCTGGTCAAGAATCTGAATTTCATGTGGATCTTTATCTTTTTTCCTTTTCTTTTCTGATTATTATTTTTGTTTGATTTACCAGTTCTGATGGCTTCGAATCCAACCAAGGATGCACCTGCTGGTGAGTTTCTGTTTTAATAGACAATTCTTGGTGTTTTGCGTGTGATCGGGTATTTTGAATGATTTTCAATCTTGAAATTGTATGTGGTATTGAATTAGGTTATGTGCAACGCTTGACTTTGTTTCTTGAATAGGATCGATATTGAAGCTAGGTATGGGCTGAAATGTTCGTGCATGGTTGTGTGATTTAGTTTAGGGTCTAAGAGGGGGACAGTGATTTAGAGTTAGGGTCGACTAGAGTTTTTGTCAATTAAGACACCACACGTATTGTTAGTTTTTGCTTTCTACTTGGTTTGATTTCGAAAAGGAAAGAGATTGCAAGTACCAAAACTATGGTGTATGAATCTTTATGATTTGTGGTTTACTATCTTGTATCTCGCCTTATATTGATTAATCGAAAAAGTGAGAATTAATATGATGATTGCCTCGAGTTCCTTTCTTCTGTTTTCCTTTTTCTTTTTTCTTTGTAAAAAGCTAAATCACATTATGTTCATGAGTAATGTATTATCATATATATGATATCTTCTTATAGATGAAAAGCCTGGCTTGACAGAGAACAAAGCCTCCAAAACTGATACACCAACCGTGGGGTCTCAATCTGAACAAACAAGAGCCTCTGTACCAGGAACTGAGTTTCCTGGAAACCCTTTCGACTTCTCAGCCATGAGTGGTTTGCTTAATGTACGCCTTTCTTTTTCTCTCTTCTCTCACGTGCTTCTCATTAAATACCAAAGAATTTGTCACCATGGCAAGCATTTTTTTAGGAAGCAATTTGATTGAGTGCCAGCATAATATTGCATGGTTTTATCGTGCCGACCGCTGCACAAATCAGTTCTTGTCCACAGAGGTCCATAATTAATAAATAGTCCTATTTTACATTGCTTACTATTTGGTTTTGTTAATAAGCAAAGGATGCTCAGATTTTGTAGAAAACTAAATTTCAGTTTGTGTTTGAAATGAAAATCTAATGGATATTGTACACTCCTTTCTCTCTTTTATTCGCTTTTGATGTATACATTATAGTTCGTTTTTAGTTATCAAAACTTGAGAAGGTAATTTGTTATGTATGTATGCATAGGATCCAAGCATCAAGGAACTAGCTGAACAGATAGCAAAAGATCCTTCATTTAACCAGATGGCAGAGCAGCTTCAGAAAACTTTTCAAGGTGTTTCACCTGAAGAAGGAATTCCTCAATTTGATCAGCAAGAATACTTTTCCACCATGCAACAGGTTATGCAGAATCCTCAATTTATGACCATGGCTGAGCGCCTTGGTAATGCCTTAATTCAGGTATTTATGGTCTGTTTGCATGAAAAAATAATCGTGTTAACATTCGTTAGCTCTATCTGTATATTATTAAGTCTTTTTCCTTACTATTTCTAAGGATCCAACTATGTCTCAAGTGCTTGAAGGATTTTCCAATCCAGTTAACAAAGAACAGCTTGAAGAGCGAATGGCGCGCGTAAAGGAGGATCCAACTTTGAAGCCCATTTTAGATGAGATAGATTCTGGTGGTCCCACTGCAATGATGAGGTCATTTCAAATTAATTTGAACGAACTGTGAAGTTACTAATTTTATGGGTTATATAGGTTCCCTTTTGAATGATAAACATTGACTTTTCTAAAGGAAACTTCTACTAGTTCAGGTACTGGAATGATCCAGATGTTCTGAAAAAGTTGGGCGAAGCAATGGGTTTTCCTGTTTCAGGAGATGCTGCTACCTCATCTGAAATTTCTGGGCCTGAGGAAGCAGAAGATGCAGGAACTGAGGATGAATCAATTGTTCACAATACTGCTAGTGTTGGAGATGTAAAGGTACGATACCAAGGGAGATAGTCGTGAAGTTTCTCTGTAGTGCAATAAATTTGGATGCTTTAGATGGAGGAATTTTTGTTGGAAAAATTTCTTTTATTCATTCAAAGATTCATGATTTTTTTTGGGTAAGATGAGTATAGGTAGCATATATCTCTCCATATATACATACATTTTCCCTTACTATGGTCCTCATGCTTTCAAGTTTTCATGTGGATATTTTGCACTGTAGCTCGATATTTCATCCGTGGAGTGTGTGACATAAAGTTCTTGTACTCTTCACCCACTTTTTTGTTGTGTTTAGGAATTTGATGAGGCCTTTGAGCTCAATTAAACTTATCCCTTTTAGCTTTTGTACTGGTTCTGATAGTGAACCTTTTAGTTGATTTCTGAATTTTGCAAAAAATTTCTACTTTTAAAGCATTGAGTATTATTTATGAACAAAAAACATCATTGAGTGTTATTTATGAAAAAAAACATCATTGAGTATATATTTTCTCGGTTGCAGTTTTGCTGATGGTAAGGTGAACATTTGTTAACTATTCTCTGATGAGATGTGTAATTGTAATTTATCATGTTTGTTTCATTTTAGGGATTGAAAGAAGCTATTGCCTCTGGTGCCGATAAAGATGAGGAAGATTCAGAAGGACGAACTGCGTTGCACTTTGCATGTGGATATGGGGAGGTATGATGACTTTAGGCACTCGTATTATCTTATCTTTTGTTGCAAAAATCAGCATGTGTATTTTTCTCCTTTTTATTCTCATGTACATTTTCAGTGGAAAGTTCTAAAGTGTTATAGGGTAATACTTAATGGTGCTTCAATCTTGCATTATTTTTTGAAACTCTATATTACATGGACATTATCAAATGTCATCGTGTATCAGGTTAAGTGCGCTCAAGTACTTATTGAGGCAGGGGCTAAAGTTGATGCTTTGGACAAGAATAAAAACACTGCCCTTCATTATGCAGCTGGTTATGGCAGGAAGGAGTGTGTGGCCCTTTTACTAGAGAATGGAGCTGCTGTGTAAGTTGATTTATTGGTTGATCATGTGATCATCAGTCATCTCTTATGTATTTTGGAGTTTATGTGAATTTATTAGTCCTTCATTGACGTGATTGGGGTACCTTTTCTTGGTATTATGGTTGCAGCACCCTTCAGAATATGGACGGTAAGACTCCGATTGATGTAGCAAAGCTCAACAATCAGACTGAGGTACTAAAGTTGCTTGAGAAAGATGCATTTCTGTAACTTTAAATGGGAGATGGAACTATAGTTTGTTAAGAGACAGTTAAGTATGTTGAGACCAATTTGATCCAAGCTTTCAGGATATAATGGGCCAACACAATTTGATAGTCTATTCTTAGTTATATTTTGCTTTACGATTATTGTGATGCATGAATTTGATAGCGACATTGTTAAACATTGTTTTGATGGAAAGATTGTTGAATATAATGTCTCATGTCACAATGAGTTGAGGTGTATTTCACGACCATTTTCATTTTTCAAAACTAATGATGCGTATATTTGATAGAAGGTATCTTTTTGCCCTAAAATTAATTCTTTTAATGATTCGATTATTGGCTTTAGGTGTTGAGAACTACAAAAATGAATTTTAATATTGATATTTTTATATTTTTAAAGGCCGGGAAAATTTCTGTGAGTGAGTTTCAGAATTTAAGAAACAAGTCAATAGATATTATTATTCATCTTCAAAATTTTCGATGTGATATATATCAAACGAAATCGGAATTAATGTTTAAGTTTGTATTCATTTTAACTGAATTTTAAATTGGAATATTATATTTACCATAAATTAAACATACTGGTATGAACATAGGAGATCATTATTGGGATTTAAAAATTTAATTTTAATATTTTTTAATTTAAAATTATTCAAAATATGAAATTTTAAACAATTTTTGTTACATAAATGATTCAGGTATTTAAAATGATTTTATTTTTAATTTTATTTGTAAAACAAACATATGTTTATTCTCGAATATTAAAATATATATATATATATTTATAAATTTAAAAATCTTTACAAATTTAAAATAATAGTATATTTAATTTAATTTATTTTATAAATATTAAATTTTATAAATATTAAATTCTCAAAGAATTTGGCTAAAGAAAGTTAAAGATGATATGAGTTTGATGAGTTTAAAAAACATTAAAATTACTATAATTTAATATATTTTAATTAATTAAATAGATTTATATTTGTATAATTTTATTATATTTTTATAAATTTATCTTTTTGGAATTATCGATATTTTTATTATTTTTAAGTATTTTTATTCAAAAATAACTTAAAGATACGAAGAAAAATAATGGAGGCAATACGTCACAAATATATGGAGAAAAGAAATAAGGAAAAGTAAAAAAGATGTAAAAAATGGGTCAAAATGATCAAAAATGTCAAAATGATTGAAATCCCGTGCATAATAGTCCATCCACAACAACTCCCGCACGCATCAACTTGCGCAGCTACCTATCGCACTGAGTCCCGCACGCACCAACGTATGTAGCCGCTCATCCACACTGAATTTTGCATCGCGCCAACACACATCCGCGTTGTGTCCTGCACATAAAAATCGCCCGTTTGTCGAGATTTTTGCACCTCATACGTGTGCCAACTTGTCCAAAGGCGTCCAAATTCAAATTTTGAAATATTTTCTCCCTTTTTTTGGCCTTTTCCTCAATTATAAAAGATTTTTTCCCTCATTCCAAAACACAATTTTTCGAGCTCTTTCTCTCTTTAGAAAGTTTTTTTTTAATTTTTAGTTTTTAAGTTCTTCTCATTTTGGGAAGAACTAGTTATGTTTTTATAGATTTTTAATTTTTGATTCAATAAGCGGAGATGCAAATCTGTTTGGAGGTTTTCCAGCGACATAATTAGCATCAAAGTGTTGGAAGGATTATTAAAGTATAATTTTAATGGATTCTTTATAGTTATATTTTTATGTTTTATTCTTATATGTTATATTTATTTTATCTATGATTAATTTTAACATGGCTCACTGTTTGTAAATATGATATAATAATAACGTTGTTATGCTTGCGAAATATTAAATAGGTAAAACATTTTTATAAAATAAATTGATTTTGTTTTTATTCAAGATTTTACATTAAGGATGTTAGAGAGAAATATATTATTTTCATTACAAACTTAAATCTAAAAATTAGATTTTAAGGTTTAATTATCCGGTCTGATTTAGAGTAGTGCTATTTTATTTGTTGGTACAATCGCCTCGTAGTTAGAGTAAAACTCTATTTCAAAAGTTTTTTATAATAACTATTATTCGAAAATGTATTAACTATATATTTTCAGTAATGATTTTAAAACTTTAAAATTAGTACTTGGATAATTAAATTTTTAGGTCTGATTTGGACACTTTAAATAAAGTATAATTATTTGACTCCGCCTATAGTTAAATTCTTAGGTTTAATTTTGAGACTTTGAATAAAGTCTAATTATTTGACTCCACCTAAAGCTCTGATTAGATGATTTGTTATTTTCTTAGAAATAAAACTAAAATTTAAAATTTAATTAATTAATAGGCTTCGCTAAGGATATTAGTTAGTTAATATTAAACAAAAGAATTTGGACCTTTCCTAAGGAAACTTTTATACCAAAAGTAGAAAATCAACAAATATCAATTTATATTTTTAATAATCTAAATAATATGAACAAGCATAATTAACTTAATTATTATATCTTCAAATATTTCACTGTTATGAATGATAAAATTTGCAATATTTCACTATATCTATATTTATGTTTATTTTTATGTTATTTGATTAGAAAATACAAAACCCAAAATATCGTGAGAGAATGTTTAAGATTTAATTTCGTTTTTAAGATTTTGAATAATAAATTAAAACCACATATATTCCTTCTTAGATCGACCTTTGGGAGTATACTTATCATTTTCTATATAATGATTCATGAACTTGCAAGACTTTTACAAATAATAAAACCACAAAGTATTTTGTAAGATTAGTATTTGTAATTTCGGTTTTGTGACTCATAAGAGTTATAGCTTAGAAAAATGTATCTTTTGTATTGAATATGAGGTCTATTTATAGACTTGATTCAGTGACAATATCGTAATATCAATATAACATATTATTTTGATATTAATTAATATATTTATGATTTTTCATAAATGAAAATATCAAATCATAAATATTCGCTTTAAATTTAAATAAATAGATAGTTATCATAATTATTTTCCATTTGAATCCAAACCTCATTTGATTGTGCATTGATCGTGTGCTGACTGTACCAATTTGACATTTATTGATGATGTGGACTAATTAAATGATGTCATACATACCCCGTGAAATTTCACCCCAACATCAACCCCTAAGCTTCCAGGACCATCTTTGGTGGGCGAGATGATCTAGTTACTTCACTTGGGCACAATGGGGTAGTTGCATTTAGGTTTGGGACATATTGACTGAAACGTAGACATGTTATCCCAATTTTGTTTATACAATAGCAATCTTTATGAAATGGTAATTTTTGTGTCTCAATTGGACTCATGGTTTGAAAGTTATGGGTGGTCAAACTTTATCAAAAATGTTAACTATGATCATGTAAATTTTAATTTCCAATATTGAATGCTATCTAATTAGAAACTCAATTATCTCCTTCAGTTTGAACTATGAATTATTAAGATTGAGCTTTTGAACCTTATATAGGTCAAGCCTTGATCAACCTCATTCATCTGAAGTCCATTAAGTCAATTGTGGAAGTATAATCTAATAGGATCTGACTGAATGACCAAGATGTCTAGATGGTTAGAATTTGGATGTAAAATCTCTAAATAGTTGGATCTCTCGTCTTATCGATGACAAGGGTGTCCTCAATGCTCAACCGAGTGTCTGAATGTAACACCCAAGAAAGACCAAGTGAACCTACTTGTACAACTTCAATTGAACAAGAAGTATAGGAAAAATGGTTGGTGCATTTTAATGGAAACAGAAATCCAAAAAAGACTTTGTGATCTTCTGTTGTAATTCTTATACTTGCCCAATTTTGTTGGGAATTTGTATTTTGTCATAGAAGTTATCTAGCCAAAAAGGCCGCTAAGAAGACCGAAGAAATCTAAGGATACCCAGAAGAAGTCTAGCAATGTTGCCAAGCTATCTTGAGTTACTAAAGATTACTATTAGCAAGAGATGGATCCAACACATGAGAGGAGACAAGTCTATAAGTCGATTATGAGCTCCAAAATTGCAAGAAATAGGTTGTGCATAAGTGATCGCCACATACGAAGTGTATCCAATGAATACGCAAGTATACGTATCGCAACAAGTGATATAATGATAAAAAAAGATCGTTCCCACAAAGATTATTTTATTAGAAACTAATTTTTAAAACTAAAAATAATAAAAATAAGTTTTTTTGTGTTTTTATATTTTAAGGAAGAAAAATTAAAATAACTAAAAATAAATAACAATAATTAATTAAATCAGATTTTGTGACTAAAAATATATACGAAAAAATATCTAAGAATACTTAATCTCCCAATTTTCTAAACATGCGAATTGCTAAAATTTCCTCAATATAATATCAATTAATTACATGATCAATTGAATCTAACCTAGCATGTATTCCTCTTTCAAGTAAACTACACACTATATAGTAATTAATTTAATCACACTCTCATACCAATTAAATTGCATACTACTCATTAAGTTCATCAATTATGGATCACATACCTAAGAATCTGATGAGCGAAAACCGGCATCGCCAATTCTCGCAAATACTTTGGTTTTAATATTTGTAAAACTCTCGCAAGTGCACGAATCATTTCGTAGAAAATGATAAGTATACTCCCAAGGTCGATCTAAGGAAGGAATGTATGTGGTTTTTAATTTATTATTCAAACTTTTAAAAACGAAATTAAATCCTAAACATCCTGTCACGATAGTTTGGTTTTTGTGTTCCTAATCTAATAACATAAAATAAACATATATACAGATTAATTAAATATAATAAAAAAATAAACATAGATACAAATTCAATAAATAAATATAAATACAGATTCAATAAATATTCATGCAAATTTTATCATTTATATTAGTGGAGTATTTATGGATATAATAACTAAATTAATTATGCTTGCTCATATTATCTAGGTTATTAAAGATATAAATTGATATTTTATTGATTCTCTCTTTTTGTATGAATACCACCTTTGGTGGGGTTAGATATTCTTTGTTAACTAAACAAATCAATTAACACCTATGGGTGGGGTTGATAACTAATTTGGTTAATTAAATTAATTCCTTTTTCTAAGAGATTGAAAATGAACCATTTAAATGCCACCTTTGGTGGGGTTAGACAGATTAAACTTAATTCAAGGTGTCCAAATTATACCCAAGCATTTAGTTCTCGGAGTACTAACTTTCACGTTTTAAAACCACTCGTGAAAACTTGTTGTCAATACGTTTTCACATAATAATTCTTATAAAAACTTTTGAAATAGAGCTTCACTCTAACTACCGGGCGAATGTACCAACAAATAAAAGAGCACTACTCTAAATCAGACCGGATAACTAAACCTTAAAGTCTAATCTTCAGATTTAAGTTTGTAATGAAAAATAATATATTTCTCTCTAACATCCTTAATATAAAATCTTGAATAAAAATAAAAATCAATTCATTTTAGAGATTTTCACCTATTTAATATTTCGCAAGCATAACAACGTTATTATTAAACCATGATTATAAACTAGTACAGCTTAAATTTAATCACAGACAAATTAAATATAACATGTAAGAATAAAGCATAAAAATAACTGTAAAGAAAATAAAATCCTTACAGAACTTCGACGCTATTTCCGTTGCTAGAAAACCTCCAAGCGGAATTTGCACTTCCATTTATTGAATCAAAAATCTAAATTATTACAAAAAACATTACAAGTTCCTCTCAAAAAGAGAAGAACTCTAAACCTAAGAGAATTGAACTAAAAACTAAGAGAAAAACTAAGAAAAGCTTAGAAACTAAGAAAGAAACTAAGAAAAACTTAAAAACTAAGAAATAAGAGAAAGAAAGAAGAGAGAAGTGTGGTTTTGAGGTGTGTTTTGAAGTGAATGGAAGAGGGGTATTTATAGGTGAGGATGGAGAGAAAAAATGAGTAAAAAAATGTTAAAAAAAATATAAAAAAAATAAAATACGTGTAGTGGACATGCTGAGGTCATCAATGACGTCATCATGACGTCATAGGGCTGCACACGTGAAAAATGGGTCAAAAACGCGTTGGGCGTAGGCTTTGCGCGCGCTACGCCGGCGCGCGTGAACAAGGTGCCGCGCTGCGGCGCTGGCGCATTGGCGTATGAAGCGCGGCGAGGCCTGTGCGCGATTTTTCCGATCTTTGACATTTTTGACCTTTTCGACCCATTTTGTCCTATTTTTCGATGTTTGTTGACCTTCTTCCACTTATTTATTAATTTATTTGTGATGTATTGCTTCAAGTATTCTTCTTTGAGTCTTTACATTGCGTTTTTAGGCCAAAATTCTGAAAAACAATAAAAATACCCGTGATTCGAAAAAGACAAATTTATATAAATATATGATAAAACATATAAATATATATATTTTTAATCAATTAATGTGCATAAAATCATGGTTATTTTAGTGCTTTTTGAAAGCACTCATCACAACCCAACTGCCTTCGCTAGTCCCTTAGCAAGAGAAGCGATAAAAACTAAAAATTAAACTATCCTAAATCACTTCCGTGGATTGACACGGTTGCATTTAGCCTATGCAACAAGCCTTTAAACCCCTAGGTTGCCCTAGTGACGAGTTTGAGTCTCGTGAGGGTTTTCGGTAAATGATACCCACAAACATTGTACTAAATGTAAAAACAAAAGAAACAATAAAAACAAACAACTTAAAAATTAAATTTACAACAAAATCACAAATTATCAACATCTCACAAAAATGTCTCATACTTTTTAATCTCCTTTAAGATCATAATTAAAATCTCAAGCATAAGTTATTTTAATCTCTTTAAACAATCATGATTTATTATAATAATTAGTCGAAAATCATTTTCATATTTCATATCAAAAATGTATCAATTTAATTTCACCCAATTTCAGTGTCATGAATGAGAATTCGCTTCGACTCTATTCCTCACAAGTCAATACTCTCAAAACTCTTGAATCCTATGGGTTCAAACACTAAATACTATTTTATATGCGAAAGCGTTGATGTATAGGAATGAACTAATATGTTCGCGTATGTATAAAGAATAAAGGCTCAAAGTGTTATTTTAACATTGATCTCATGAAAGGAATCAAATGTATAAATTATAAAGATATCATATATAAAAATTATTTTCATGCGTAAATCAAACTCATTAAGAAAGAATTTCAAGATATATGCCTTTTACAAATGAAGAAATTGCAATGACTTTTTAGGGAATTACTTCTTATATCTTTCTTTTGTAATTAGCCTTTACTCACAACTTTGTAGGCAATGCGGGTTATAGTATGTAGATGATACTATTTTTATCTCTCTTTTTTTTCTGTAGATATTTTTCAATATGTGTATTTTTTAGAGAGTCAACCCATGTACAGATTGTACATTTCTTTGGATTTTGGTGAGTGGTTAATTTTGTGGCTTTTCTGTTTGATCTTGGTTTAGGTAACCCAGGATATGTCTTTTTTTTTTTTGTAGTAGTCATGCATAAATGAGATATAAGCATATACTATCAATTTCTACTCAAATAATTTAATCTAAGCAAAAATAATAATCAAAAATATATGATACTCTATTAAGATGAAAAAATTCATACATTCAATGCTAATACCTATAGAGATCATCTAAAAATTTGAAGAAATAAGAAATGTGTTTGGAGTAGAAAAAATATATATTTCACTCTGAATAAAGGAAATTAGGCTCAAATTATATCTCACAAAGGTAGTCTCCACTAAAAAAAACTCATAAACACCGATTTTGGGTTTGATATAATTTCTACATCTTATCAAGAAATACTAATTATGACAAAAACTAACTAATTATCAAAAATAATTACAAAATATTTCATGATATGTTTTCAAAAATTAATCTAACAGTACAAAAGACTTAACTATTTACTTAAATTTGATTTAAAGAAATGATAAATTTTTGTGAGAAAAGTTTTTTTTTTTTTTTATTAATTGTTTTTTTTAACTAAGTATGGTAACTTTTCACCACCCCCAACCTAGAACTTACATTGTCCTCAATGTAACAACTGTAAATTAAAGATAAAGAGAGAAGAGAAGAAAGATTACCTATTTCCTGAGAATGTACAAGTAGTAATGGAAAATGCAGGTGCATCCATCATATTCATCATTAAAGTGTATACAGACAGATCGCTGTAAACTTCTAACATCTCAACAAATATTTTTAGTTTTAACAATTTAAAAATTATTCACATGTAATTAAATAAATGAAACAAATAAAAGAAAATTACCTAAAATGATGGGTTGCCTCCCATCCAGCGCTTAGTTTAACGTCTTAGCAAGACGTAACTTGGGGATTGCATTTTAAGTAAACTCAATGTCCCCTCATCATTGAGTCAATCAAACCTGCAGGTAAGACAAGGTTGTCTTCCATACTTTTTGATCATGCCATGCCTATTGATTTTGATTTCTTTACGTACTTAAAACTAGAGGCATACTTTGTGACGGTTTTAGATAACCCACATCTAGGTGAAAATCAAATAATTAAGTCATTAAAACACAGTTGTACGTAGATCAAACAAAGAAACTAACTCCTTAGATTGTAATTAAAACATTAAAATTTTGGAGATAGTTGATTTTTTTTAAATAACATAATCGGTATTAACCAAGAGTGCTCCCAGGAAATAATGGTGGTGCAAACTCCTTAAAAACCATCCTCCTGACGGAACAACGTTCCCGGGGAAAGACTAGTGGCACAAAGGCTTCCAAGAACTAGTCTCCAGACGAACTTAGATCTTTACTTTTCATGTTATTAAGTTAAGTTAAATAAAACTTTAAGTTAATGAAAATCTAAGTTAATTAAGTTTAAAGAAAAGGTTAATTAAGTTAAGTGAATTAAAAAAAATATAAGTTAATTAAGTTAAAAAAAAATCTAAGTTAATTAAGTTAGTAAAAAGTTAATTAAGCTAAGTGAAGTAAAAAAAATCTAAGTTAATTAAGTTAAGTGAAAAAAAAAATTAATTAAGTTAAGTGAAGTAAAAAAAATCTAAGTTAATTAAGTTAATGAAAATTTAAGTAAAAATCAAAGTTAATGTTAAAAAAAAAAATTTAAGTTAATTAAGTTAGTAAAAAAAAACTAAGTTAAGTAAGTTAAATAAAAATCAAGAAGAAAAAAAAAATAGCTAAAGAAAGAAAAAAAAATAATAAAATAAAAAAATAAAATTATGATTTAAAATAAATAAAAAAATAGTAAAAATTAAACTAAAAAAAAATTAAAATTTTGGTTTTTTTTATATTTTTTTTTATTATTTTTTTTTATTTTTTTTTATTTTTTTTTTATTTATTTTTTTTTTATTTTTTTTAGTTTTTTTTTACGAACGGTAATTTTATTTTACTATTCATGCTATCTTATTTCTTATTAACTTAAAATTTTTTTAAATTTTTTTTTTTTTTTAATTTTTTTTTTACGAACGGTAATAACTTTTTACTTCAAATTTCAAATTTCTAAATTATTTACTTTTTATGCTATATAAAAAAAAAATTTATTTTTTTTTTATATTTTATTTATTTTATTTTATTTATTTTATTTATTTTATTTATTTTTTTATGAAATTTATTTTATTTATTTATTTATTTATTTTTATTTATTTTTTTATGAAATTTGAAATTTGATTAAAAATTTTTTATTTGAAAAAAAAATCACAATTATTTACAACACAAAAATATTTTTAAAATTTTGATAAATAAATTAAAAACGCTATTCCTTCACGAATGCCTAAAAACTTGATGCCATCAAGAATCTGCCAAAAACTTGATGGTAAAACCCAAGATCGCTAATTTCGCAAATACTTTGGTTTTAATATTTGTAAAACTCTCAAGTGCGAATCATTTCGTAGAAAATGATAAAGATACTCCGGTCCGATCTAAGGAAGGAATGTATGTGGTTTTTAATTTATTATTCAAACTTTTAAAAACGAAATTAAATCCTAAACATCCGTCACGATAGTTTGGTTTTTGTGTTCCTAATCTAATAACATAAAATAAACATATATCTGATTAATTAAATATAATAAAAAAATAAACATAGATACAAATTCAATAAATAAATATAAATCTGATTCAATAAATATTCATGCAAATTTTATCATTTATATTAGTGGAGTATTTATGGATATAATAACTAAATTAATTATCTTGCTCATATTATCTAGGTTATTAAAGATATAAATTGATATTTTATTGATTCTCTCTTTTTGTATGAATACCACCTTTGGTGGGGTTAGATATTCTTTGTTAACTAAACAAATCAATTAACACCTATGGGTGGGGTTGATAACTAATTTGGTTAATTAAATTAATTCCTTTTTCTAAGAGATTGAAAATGAACCATTTAAATGCGCTTTGGTGAGTTGAAACGATTTAAACTTTATTCAAGGTGTCCAAATTAAACCCAAGAATTTAGTTATCAGTCTTAACTTTCAAGTTTTAAAACCACTCTTGAAAACATGTTGTCAATACATTTTCACATAATAATTCTTATAAAAACTTTTGAAATAGAGCTTCTAACTACCTAAGGCGATTGTACCAACAAATAAAAGAGACTACTCTAAATTAGACCAGGATAACTAAACCTTAAAGTCTAATCTTGATTTAAGTTTGTAATGAAAAATAATATATTTCTCTCTAACATCCTTAATATAAAATCTTGAATAAAAATAAAATCAATTCATTTTAGAAATTTTCACCTATTTAATATTTATGAAGCATAACAACGTTATTATTATATCATGATTATAAGCAATAGAGTTAAATTTAATCAGACAAATTAAATATAACATGTAAGAATAAAGCATAAAAATAAGCGTAAAGAAAATAAAATCCTTACGTAACTTCGACGCTATTTCCGTTGCTAGAAAACCTCAGCGAATTTGCACTTCCATTTATTGAATCAAAAATCTAAATTATTACAAAAAACATTACAAGTTCCTCTCAAAAGAGAAGAACTCTAAACCTAAGAGAATTGAACTAAAAACTAAGAGAAAAACTAAGAAAAGCTTAGAAACTAAGAAAGAAACTAAGAAAAACTTAAAAACTAAGAAATAAGAGAAAGAAAGAAGAGAGAAGTGTGGTTTTGAGGTGTGTTTTGAAGTGAATGGAAGAGGGTATTTATAGGTGAGGATGGAGAGAAAAAATGAGTAAAACAATGTTAAAAAAATATAAAAAAATAAAATACGTGTAGTGGACATCTTGAGGTCATCAATGACGCCATCATGACGCCATAGGTCCACGCGTGAAAAATGGGTCAAAAACGCGTTAGTATGTGATGAAGCGGCGTATCTGTACAATGGCTGGGCGCTGGCCATTGTCAATTGGCCGTATGGTATGGTCAGGCGCGATTTTCCGTCTTTTGACATTTTTGACCTTTTCGACCCATTTTGTCCAATTTTTCCATGTTTGTTGACCTTTTTCCACTTATTTATTAATTTATTTGTGATGTATTGCTTCAAGTATTCTTCTTTGAGTCTTTACATTGCGTTTTTAAGCCAAAATTCCTGAAAAACAATAAAAATACCCGTGATTCCGAAAAAGACAAATTTATATAAATATATGATAAAACATATAAATATATATATTTTTAATCAATTAATGTGCATAAAATCATGGTTATTTTAGTGCTTTTTGAGCACTCATCAGAATCATACAAGTATGCCTAGAAACTATGCATGTTATTTAATCAAGACAAACAATTAAATAATTCTCTCAAATATATTTAATTGCCTCTATAGATAAATTATTAGCCAAATAATTAATTGCATAAAAATTAGATTAAATAATATAATTAAATTATAATTATAATTAGGGTAAAATTTTAGATCATCACATGGCAAAAATTGAGTTCATAAGATCCCTAGATTAATAAATTAATTACACATAATTGTGTTCATAAAGCTCATTTTTTTCATAAAGAAAGACATAAAATTGATAAAAAAAAGAGTAGAAAGAGAAATACAATCAATCTCTTAAATTGTAGTATTAATCTTCTCTCGAATTTTTCTGTATTTTTCTCACTTTTTAGCTCCAAAAAATGACCAAAATTATGCTAATGGAGGCCAATTAGGGTTTATGGAGTGATTAAGGGCTTAAATAAAGCTGAGGTGCGATCTGGACTTTTAGATCAAGGATTACGATCAAAACAAGAAAAATTAACAATTTCATCTAATCACAGCACGACATGTGGCAGGGGAAATTCACTAGGCGAATCAAGGAGCTATGTGTGGCAGGGGAGATTGGTTAGAGTCAACACTAGTTGAGTCAATGACACGTGGTACAATGTGATTCGTAGAAACAGATAATGTGGCGCATTGGTGGAATGCACAGAGCAATGTCATAGCGACACTTGGCATGCCGCGTTGACCAATATTCGAACTCGAATTGAAAGCCATTTTGACACATGGCACGCGTTTCATCCTCCTCACACGTAATGTAACGTGATTTGTTCTCCATGCTTACGTGGAAGCATCTGATTGGTCATGCATTAAAATTTCATAAAAAATCCATAAAAACTTTAGAAAAATCCCAAAAATTATATTTTCACCCCTTTTTACTAAAAAAATTATATTTTAATTTTTTTGGGCCATAAAAATATTATTTATTAAATAAAACAAGTAAATATTAAGTAAAAAAGTGTGCTAATGACTCTACTTTCATAGAGTCATCAATGAATAAATAGAGTCCAACAATCATATAATTGATAGATACCAATGCCTCATGGGTATGCAGGATTAAGTTTTCCTTGAGAAATGTCAGAGTCATACATCTAAAATTGGACCTTCTTATCAACTGATTCTCAATCTTCATTAACTCTACCTTGAGACTTGATGAGTCCAAAAGGTTGTTATGCAAGATGACTAGTTGACTAAGGAGAAGCAATGTGTATAAGATACTTCTAGACTCCATGGTGGCACTATCATCTTGCATGGTGTCCAAGGTAACACTTAGAATGTAGCTTTGTAGCTCAAATTTAACTTATTGCTTTGGTTGACCCGAATGTACTTGTACATTTATACATTTGTAACACATTTTATTTTAAAAGTTGTTATTGCCCTCTGGAAATCTTCTGCTTCCAAAGGAAGTACTCTTCTAAATTGGTCTTAGTGCTCTAGATAATTTTTCTTCAACTATGTTTGTGCATAGGGCCTTGGTACACTAGAAATGATTATCTTTTTCATTGTAATATTCTTTATGGTGCCATATCACCCTTCACATTCTAAATTTTTTCTATACATTAGGATGACATTTTTAAAGAACAATTGCACAAAGATCAATTGTTCTTCTGTCCCAAATAGGAAACCAAAAACCTAGATGTGATACAGAAATGTCAACTCATAGAATCTTTTCGCGAGATCTATTCTAAATTGTCCTAGCAGGCATCACAATGTAAATTAAGTAGATAGCACAATGGAAGTACAAAAGAACATGCTTAATTCAGCGTATAACTAAAACAATCTAGCAGATAAGAAACAAAAATTTGGGATAAACACACTAATAGGCATACATATTTAAAAGCTATAAAATATTTTCAATCACTTCAAAACCTAATATGCGGGAACATATTTGGTAAATGATGATTATACTCTCACAACATGTGATCAAACATAACACGACATACCAATGAAAAAGTTTGACACCCGGTACACTACAATGTTAAGGAGATACAAACTCCTTAGAGACGTATACTACACATAGAGGAAAATTAATTTAAATCAACAAAAGCAATAAACAGAATGCTATAGTCATGCTACATAGAAAGGAAAGAAAGAAAGCTACAACTAAAGTCAAATAGTCTAAATCTAGTATGTTGGTATATGCATGATACAAACTCAGATTATACTAACACAATAGTTGATCGTACAAACATAGTCATGTAATGAGGTAAATCCATATAGAACCTCTGCCTAAGTGGTAACATCATCATGTTGGTTATGGTAAACCACTCGATAGCAAACAATCTACTAAAACAGAATAAACATATACAACTCGATATACAAGTATAAATGCAAATAACTCTATCAATCAAAACTACTATGCCCTAATTGTCTATTGCTTCCCACACTTGTTGCCTCCATAACAAGATGATATGACTCTCCTCTAGAGCTAACACCGTACACAATAGTGTTATTAGAAACCAATGATCACTAATGTGAACAAGAAATGTGAGAACCACCTCAATCACGACCACCAGCAATCACTATCTTGAGAACTCAAAAATATAGCTTAACCTAATCCTAAAAGCATAATATTTCCCACACTTCACTAGTAAAATAGTCTTAAGCACTCACAACTTAAGAATGCTATTGTACTCTCACTAGTAAACACTACCTCGGGAATTCACCACTCAAAAGCATGATTATGCTCACACAGTTACGAATCATTATTACCGAACAAACACTTAAGATAATAGTGACCCGAAATCAAAATAATGAGATGTCAAATTGACAAAGCTTTGTTACATTTTTCTCATTAAAGAAATAAGAAGAGAATGGGTATTTAAAGAAAATTTTGGGCTATCCAAGGGTAACTCGCCAAGGCATCGTCAACCATTCTCGTTGACCATCAAGTTAGAGGTTCGATGAGGAACCCAAAAGTTCATCAAAAAAAGTGATTTTTTTTAATTTAAAAATTGCCGAATAATTTTTCACAAATACTAACAAAAAAAATGAAACAAACCACACACTCAACCTAGCTTGCATACTAAGAAAACCAACCCTGTGATGTGTGTAAATATGTTTGCTTACAAAGTGTGCCTAACTATATGTATTATGCATTATTGATCATCAGTAACCAACCTTACATAGAAGAAGACAAATATAATAAGTAAAATAAACAGACTTCCTGTTTTACATACGAGAGCAAAACAAAGACTCAAAGGACTACAAGACTTGCAGGGAATTTTGCAATACTTGGCACTCGGCTAGTATCTGCACCTTTGTTAACTGAGAAAGCTTTGGAGACAACTAAGGCTTTGAAGAGCCAATTATAGGAAAGCTTGTCTTAAGAGTAGTCTCGTAGTAAGAATTTGAAAGTTAAGAACCAAAGACTAGCATACTAGCTTGAAGTTGGCATGAGAACGCTGTCAATAAGCATCTTTATTATGAGGATTTCACTGCTAACACTAGTATGGCTTGGGCTCATGAGTTTAAGTCTTCATCACCTCCTTAACTTCATAGGAGCTATAACTGAGCATAACGAGTTTGATGATGGCCCAAAGGTCAAAGAGGATAAGGTTCTAGTTGATGTGGTAGCTCAGGTTCTCGTATAAGGTAAAAGTACTACTGACCTCTAGCCCTAGTTGACTTGTGAGACTTAGAAGGTGGGTGTTATTATTGTGATGACCCCGAGGAAGAAGAGCTTTGTAGGCCTTAAGAAGGTGAATCATGCCTAGTTCTTACTAATACTTAGTCACAGTTAGGTTCTAGGTAGGTTGTTGTACCCTTGGTAAGACCGTAATCATCGTAGGGTTCTAGGTTTTGTCATCCTACTCTACCCTGGCGGGATGGTTTGTGGCATAATGTGCCTTAAGTGTTTTGTGAGGAACACCACTATATGGTTTTAGGAAAGGTGTTCTTGCCACTCCTATGCTAGGTTGATTGATGCGAAGAGCAAAGTCCCTATAGGCAAATCAGTCCTTCCCACTTCTATGCAAGATTCCAAGGGCGATCCTTCCAAGTTCTAGTTCTAAGTTGTTGGGTGAAAAAGAGGTTTGTAACCTTACTCCTTTGCCAAAGACGAAACCTTATTTTCTACTTTCAAGTTGTAATGATGATATTTCTGGTTCATAAATATGTTTGGATGAGCGTGCTTCTTGTAACTCTTCTAGCCTTTCATCTAAGTTTGAAACTTGGTCTTGACCCCTTTTTTGTTAGACCAGAATTTCTAGAATGTATCTTTTACTTATGGACTTCTAGGTGAAGTTATGCCCCGCTTGAGGGTAGCTGGATTTAAGTGTGAAGTTCCTCTAGTTCTCAAAAACTCTAGCTGCCAAGGACGCCAATATAATATGCTCTTGAGGCAATGCTTGCTCATTTTTATAGGATGAACATCTATGGATCCCAAATATACTTTGGTGAAGTGCCTTCTAATTTTGCTTGTCCTATATAGGGTAATAAGTAGCTTGGATCCATAGAGAGATGAAGCTTTACAATTTAATATCAACATGCTAATCAACAATTGATTTCTAAGATAATTGATTAATCATTTCTCACAAACTCTATAGCTAAGCACGCTTAACCCTGAATTCAAAGATGAATGACCCCTTGGAAAGTACCTTCATCTATAATTTTTACAGCTACTTATGTTCTGGATGCAATGTTGGTCACATCTTCAATCACAATAAGAAATTGCTTCTAGTTTAGTGCAACCTAGATGACAACAAACTAGATACCTAGTTGGTTTTCCTAGGATAATAATCTACCCAGCATACTCTGCATGGCTAGCATATATAACTAGCTGCCCAGTTGCATTATATATTGGAGTATAACTTCTAAGTGGATGACTAGATGCTTATTTTGTGTAGCTTCTACCAAGATAAGTTGATCAAGTTCCTCCTAGATAACCATGTCATTTTGATGCACCATAATGTAGGTGTAGATGTAGGTGTTTATAAGTTCCATCCAACTCTTTCACGTGGAAAAGAGGTGGGACATTCATGGAAACATATCTTTACTCTTATCATATAAACTCATCTAGTATGTTTTGGATTTTGTTGTGGTAGAAAGGTGTCAACTCACACAATCTTATGAGATTCCTCTTTTGATAAGACAAGAAGTCTAATTTTTTCCGCTCACTGGATCATTAGAATGTGACTCATTTTGAGTTCAAGCTCTTACCTAAACACTTCAAAGAGTGTCGTGTTGGGATCTTCTGGTTCTCCCGCGATCTTGGCAACCATAGTTGGTGATCCAAAGATCGAGATTATGATGTTCTTAAGAGACTTTGTCATCCTAAAACATGTAGAGAATAAGAACCAGCTCAATTTATTGGTGTGAAGTTTGCTACGAAGCTTATTTTTATAATTTGATATGAATTAAACCATTTTTATATGTTCATTGAAAGGCATGTAAGTTGATTTTAAATTAATAAGACATTAAAATAATTTAAAACTTCTTTGAATAGAAAGGATTAATTTTCTTGAAATCATATCTATGTCCCAAATGTCCCAAATGAAAATAAAAATAAAACAATTAAAAAATTTAGGAAACACGATCAATAACGTTACGGATTTTCACATTAAACTTCGCAAAATTTTGACAGCACATATATCAGCCAAATTTTGTGCAAGTTCATTTCCACCATTCACCCACAATGTCCACTGTCCAGGATGCTTACAAAATTCGAATAATGATCCCTGCACACACCTACCAAGGTCTCTTTATTAACATGAAAAATGGAGTTAGTTTGGTATTTGACATTTACTGAGAGCATCTGATCAGCTTGTTTTGATTGTGTTCCCTTCCTCAACTTTCACGCTTGGTTCGTCTATTCGCATAGCATCTGAAGCCTGTAATTGGCAATGTCAACCAAAGAAATGGTTTAAAAATTATATACAAAATAATGAACAGAAATCATAACACATAATTTTATTTGACTACTTGGACTCTTTATTTTTCATGAGATACCCTTTTATCCAAGTGATATGTCATGAGTATGAATGAGTACTTAACACTCCAATTTCTTGGAAATTTAATGAGTACTGAGAAAAATAAGGATGCCCAATGCTTTGATACATATCCAAAAATTTAAAAATCTCAGTGCCCTAAAATAATCCGAATAACATAGCATAGTGCTGTTTAACCTCACCTTAGTCTCATCTCCAGCAGTATCATAGCCTCTAGCATTCTCTGCATTTCCTTTCTGTCTCTCCTAGATGACACAATCCGAAAAGTAGTCAGAAATCTCAAGTATAATAAGCATAGGAAAAAAGATAAAAGATAAAAAAGAGATACATGTCATGGCCTCCTGCGATCAAGGTTTATAATGTCGATATCAATTCAAATATTGAGACTTCAATTTTAAAAAAATCTCGAAGGTATTGTTGAATTTTTAAAAAAACTATGAAAACTCTATCAAAATCATAGAATTTATTTATAAAACTTTATAAAATATCAAAAAAATCAATTACTTATATTTATAAACTAATTTCTTATTTAATATATATATTTATAAAAATTATGGTATTTAATTTGACCAATAAGTCAATTAATCAGAATATTGCAAAATGAAATAGTTAAAATCCAAAAAATTATTTAAATTGCAATTATAATATTATTATAAAGGGATAAATCTTGATGTTGCATGCTAGAATTTAAATTATGAAAAAAGAAAATCTATATGTAAAACTTGTTAGAAGTTGTTGGGAAACCAACACTCCCAAAAACTTAAACTATTGAGAGGAGGACTACTTATACTTTTATACATTTATTACTCCCCAAAGAATATTGGCTCTATGCATCATGTACGCCAAATACTTATAATTCAACAATTGAGTTTGTTAAGCCTTGAATACAAGATCTCGAACTTTGATACTATATTAGAAGTTGTTGGGAAACCAACTCCCCAAAACTTAAGCATTTAGGAGAAGCATTAACATTGCTTTTATTCATCTATCACTCACTCACTAGTGTAAAAGCTATATGCATCATGCAGATCAAACACTTGCATTTCAACAATTGAGATTACCAAGCCTTGAACACAAGATCTCCAATTCTGATACCATGTTAAAAGTTGTTGTAAACCAACTCTCCCAAAAACTTAAGCTATTAAAAGAAGGACCAACTATACTTCTATACATTTATTAAAACTAGTAAAATAAATGTGAAAATAATATACAAACATTAAATATATATAAAAAGAAGTATAAAATATTATCCTAAATTAAAATAAATAGTATTTTAATGGAAAATAAAAAAAACTACAAATAGATAAATTTAAAGGTAAATTGTTTAGAAAATATAAAATAAAATAAAATAAAAAGTTTAATATGAATTGATATGTTGTCTATATTTGTTATATTTGTCAACATTTGATGGACAATATTATAGTATCCACAATATTTTGAAAAAAGAAGATTTTTTCACAGCATTTTCTCAACGATGATATTTTGTTGACAATATCGCGACATTTTTGACATTTTAACTAAAATATATAGATATCACGTTTCGATATCGAGATGCTTAAAAAAGTGATGATATTGTGAAGATGTCAACGATATCGTTGATCTTTTAATCCTTACCTATGATAGTGCCAAGTTACAACAAATATCTATATTTCCTTTCCTACTATACAATTATACAAATTGTGGTCATAGGTTACTAGATAGGAAGAGATCAAAATTCACTTCAATGCTAATCAATAAATCTAAAGATGATATTGGGCTCATCCCAACATCTCATAACACAGATAAAAGTTAAAAACCACTCAATCCACCTAGCAAATGAACTTTTTAACAATATCCAAACGCACTAGCAAAAAGAAGGCACTTTAATTTACCAATCTGTACTGATTAAACCACAGCTATAATCGTTCCGCAGTCTGCACTCTGCACTAAAAGCCTAGCCTCGTATACTTCATTATTTCAAAACACAAAACTCTATCTTAGCTCTTTCTTCATCATTAAATATATAATTGCAAAGTCAAATAGTAGTATTGGGCATAAGAATTCAGCATATCATCAAACATAAATTTTTGAACACATAAGCGACCTGAAAATTGAGTTGGTAATTTAATTTGTGTTTCTCTCTCAATCAGGATTCAAAGGGTTGGTATTTTAAGAAAAGATCGAATAAACATTTAGAATATTGCAAATGAAACTTTCTTAAGAATGTTTAGTAAATCAGTTATTAAAATTGAACAATACGATTATTCCAAAACATTCTGTTTAAATATAGTTGATATAGTTTCATTCCTAAAACGTTCACTTGCAATGTTCATGATATCAGTTTGCATTAATCTTAAAATCTGAATACTGTTCTAGTATAAGGGAGGAAAACAAAAGGAAAATCAGGAACCAAATCCAAAAATAATAATAATAGAAAATGTGTATTGTGCGTATTAAATTCCTCATGTATAAGAATTAGCTAATGTCCAAATTACACATTTTTGGAAACTTGTGCAAATATTTTGGAGAAAGGGTGATATTTCTATTTTTGAAAAAATAAAAACAAAAAACCATACAAATGAAGTAGAAATGACAAGTCATTACTTTTAAGACATATTTGGTTGACAGTAGGAGGAACGGTAATAGGAATGATTCAAAATATTCATGTATGTAATTTGACTGTTAATCTAAAATGGAATATAAAACATTCTAACAGTAACAAAAAATCTCAAATTCGTGCCACATTTCACAGAAATAGGTTAAAATGCTCTATTTTCCTCACACAAATGTATAATTATTTATTATTATTTTTATCATTTTATCTCATTTAAAAATCAAAAAAATTTATTTCTAATTTTGATTCATTTATAATTTTATAAATGACAGTAGGAGGCACATTATATTCAAGACCTGGAGTTTGGTAATGGAAATGGTGGCATTCAAATAAATTGCATCAGAAAAGGGAGATTTTAGTTTTATTTTAGCTTTTCCTCACATTAAAAAACCACAAAACAATTTGACAACGATACCCATGGCTTAAGAAAATCAATGCTAATTTTTTATATATATATTATGAATCAATGTTAAAAATAGGGTAGTTTAGTACTTATATAATATATATTCCAAATTAACATGGTATCAAAGCAGAAGTCTTATGCTCAAACTCAATCCCAAATTGTTGATTTCAAGTATTGAGCATAAAAGTGTAAAAAGGCCATACTTCAGTTAGACTATAAATGATATTTTGGTCAATCCCCAAATTTGAACAATAAAAAAATACATACTATAGTTTCTGAAAGTATAGACAGAACAGATTGTACCTGATCTTTGAGTTCTGTTTCAACAAATTCTCTTTTTACTCTGCTTTGTAAGGGCTTACTGTATAAACCACAATTCAGTAATTAGCAAAATTATACTAGCTAGAAAGCAAAGATGAATTAGGGAAAAACATACCGCTGCCCATCATTGACATCCATATCAGAATCCGGATCCCATCTCTCATCTGGTTTATCTTGATCTTCATCAACCTGAACGTATAAGATAAATAATACCTCATGCCACCGAAGAAATAAAGTGTTGATTTTGAAGCTCGCAATAGTTTTATCAAAATCCCAAAAAAATGAAACCTTTGTAGTATGAAGTCAAAATTCCAAAATTTTAAAAAAGAAAAATTCCTAATTCCTGTAGATTGTATATAAAATCGAGCAGGAAAATCTCTTTGTCAACTGTCAAGTAGTTTCACGAGGTTCAAAAGTGACCAGAAACATTAGCATAAAGAAATTTGGAATTTTCTGGTATAAAATGGGTGAGCTAAAGCAGTCACAGCTGCATACCGGATGGCTAAGACAGGGAAGAAAATGATCTGGAATCTAACAGCAGAGATAAGAGCTATCAGGCTTTAAACGCTCAGTCCTTCAACAGAAAAGAAAAACTCTCATAGAATAAAAGTGAAAATGATGCCCTATATAACATTATAAAGTGGGAATTCTACTTCAGCTACTATTCAGTTTGATAGGATACAAGATAGAGAACAAGGGCTAGTGGATTCAAGAAATTTAATAGCAGTAGACACATACCTCTGGAAGCTCAGTATCAGGTGGTCTTTCCTGAAATGGAACACTAGGGGCATGTTGTAGCTTCGATAAATAGTCAAGAAGCTTACCGCGTATCTCTTCCAGTAATTGATGTGAATTCTTGTTTTCCATGTTACTAGGAGCAACATGAAGAGTATAATCTGGACCAAAATACTCGTAATATTCATGCAGAGGCATCTTATCGTCGACTTCCACTCCAAGAGCAACTCCTGTCTGTCTTAGAAATAGCATAGGAGGACCAAACAAGTAGTCAGCTAAGAAATTACATTAAAAAAACTCTGGTCAAAACATATAAGAATAACAGAGAAAGAAACCTGTTAAGAGGATCCTAAAGGTATCACAACTGAACTATTTGTAATACCTCAATATATCGAATGTTCAACCATACCTCATAGCACCAGCATCGAGCCACATTCCTAATTGTATAACCACCACCACCTAGAAGCAGTAGTGGCACATTGAATGATCTCATATATCTGACACAATCTGCATGGCCTTTGATTGAGAGATTGAAACATCCTAACCTGTCCCCAGATAATGAGTCGGCACCACATTGGAGAACCACAGCACCAGGCTTGAAAATTTCCATCACTTTTCCAATTATTGGTTTGAACAAGTAATGGTAACTCTCATCATCAATCCCATCATCCAGAGGAACATTTAAGGAGTAATATTTACCATTTCCATATCCAATATCACGTATATCTCCTGTACCGGGAAAATAATCTCCAAATTTATGAAACGATACAGTCATGACCCTATCAGTCGTGTAAAATGCCTCCTCAACACCATCTCCATGATGGATATCAATGTCCACATATAAAACACGCTGCACAACACAATCGGAAATTATTGACATTACTAGTAGTAGTCTGTAAGGTCGGGTGACACAAAACCAGATAACACAGACCCTATCAATTTCCTATGAATTGAAAATATTGCTTAAGCGAAATTATTTGATATGCCTTGACTACAAATACATTCATTATATAACAATATCAGTGCAGTCTCACTAAATAACTAAACCAATAGCGATCACTCAATTCATATAAAAGGGTTACTACACTAGAGCTAAACCAATGTGCAACATCAAACCCTTGTTAATTAACCAAATACATTTTAATCATCTTCTCTTTCCGAATTGTTCATTAAATTGCTCAAAACTGAGAAATAACAACCAAATGGAGAGAGAGAGCATCAAAATTAAAGGAAACAAGAACATGAATGAAATGGCAAGAGAAATTCAAACCAACCTCGTGCTGTTTAAGAAGTTCCAAGATTGCCAAAACTATATCATTGACATAACAAAACCCAGAAGCTTCACACTTCTTCGCATGATGTAACCCACCGGCCCAATTGATAGCAATATCACATAAACCATGATTCAACTTGACAGCACCACCCACAGACCCACCAGCATAAGTCTGACAAAAATTGTAAAGACCATCAAAAACAGGACAATCTTCCCCAACATTGAAACGCTTGAGTTGTCTCAGTAGGTCCTGTTGAGTCTCAGGGGTTATACTCCTCAGAAAAGCCACATAGTCATCAGCGTGAAACCGGCACAAGTCCCTATCTCTTGCTGGGTATGGCTTCAAAACCTGCATATTTTGAAGCAAACCGTAGTGGGCAAGCAAGGCATGAGTCATTCGAATCCTGTGAGGCTTCATAGGATGACCCTGCCCATAATAGTAATTACCCACTTCTGGGTCGTAGAAATAGCACACCTTCCTCTTCACACCATCTGCCCCGGACGGTAATGAATTGCCTCCTGAATGTGAATCCATCTGAACCCAGTTGTGTCAACTCTGACTCTTTGTATCTCCTTTCTCTGTAATTAAAATTTCAGAAACCCATATCAGAATATTTTTAACTAATTTACGAAAATGAAGTTCGAAGGAAAATTCATACATTTTTGGGTCTTAAAATCGAAGAGAGGTACCGGGCAAAGTCGCAAAGGGGCTCTAGGTTGGTTTTTGAGCAAGAATGTTTTCCGCTCTAGAAAAAAAGCCATACAAGAAGATTTTAGTTTAATTATTTGCTCAACTTTAAAATGAATTTGAGATTCATATCCAAGGAAATTATCCCATTAAAATTATAAAAATAATTTGTTTATTGTTTTATTACAAATCTAATGATATTTTTTGCTTAATTACACTCGTAACTTGAGTTAACTCAATTAACTATCTAAAAAAAATATTAAAAAAAATTAGGAAAATCACTTGGTATCAGTACATTATGTTAAATTATGGGCAAAAAACACTTAAAAGACTAAAACCCATGTATTACATTAAACCCTTGCCTTTTCTCTTGTAATATATATATATATCATTTTTCCTTCTCTATTGAGAACAGAGAGTAGCAACCGAATAAAAAACAAAACAATTAGCAGCATCGGGCCAACCCTTCCATCATCTTTCGAAACCAGCCACTTCCAACTGCTGAAAGACATAAGCCAACAACAAGAATAATAGCAAGCTACCATGAATGCGGTTTGGTAAAGTTTATGATAATATTTTATTTAATAACAATTTTATTAATTTATCTTGTTATATATTATTAGTAAATTAGATGAAATTATTTTCTATATATTTTTTGGGTTTTAGTATATTTTTTGAAGTTTTCTGAATATTGGTATTTGTATCTTCATTTGCTTATTATTAGATTTTCTTCGGTGTGTCGTCGTAAGTATAGTAGACTTTTCACATTTAAAAGTTAAACCATTTAAATCATTATGTGTCATTTATTTTTTCTCACTGCTTATTATTTTACTGTTATCCTTAATTATATATTTGTATAACCAAATTAGACCCGAACTTCGCTTCTGCTAGTGCTAATTTATAACAAATTAGTATCAAAACATTGAGTTATTCTGTTATTTATTGGAAGTGATCAAATTTGCTCTTTTTGATTTATTTTGAGCTTTTGGTTATATAATTGGTTTCATATTTTTTGGGTAATGTTTCTGTTTATTTAATATTTGGTTTTCTGTCATGGCAACAAAATACAAAATTGAGAATTCAATGGTAGGAATGATTTCATTCTATGGCGAATGAAGATGCGAGCCGCATTAGTTAAAAAAAACTCTTTAAGATACTTGAAGGCAAGGATAAATTTTCAGAAAAATTGACTGATGAATAAAAAGATGCACTGATGACAAATGCTTTCAGTTCAATTTAGTTATCCTTGTCTTATGAGCTAATACGCGAGATTGGTGATAAGGAATCTCCTACTGGGTTATGACTTAAATTGGAGAATTTGTATATGACCAAGTCTTTGACAAGTCAGTTATATTTTAAACAGTGTGTGTATACATTTAGAATGCCAAAAGGTACACATTTACATGATCACCTTAGTGAATTTACTAAAATTATTCGTAATCTAAAAAATCGTGGTGTTAAGATTGATGATGATGATTAGGCCTTAGTTCTATTATGTTCTTTACCTCATTCGTTTGAACATTTTGTTGATACCATGTTATATGGGCGAGACATTATTTCTTTAGAACATATCAAAGCAGCTTTGAATTCCAGAGAGTTAAAGAAAAATGTGTCTACAAGCAACAACAGAGGCAAGTCTAGAAAAAAAAAAGATAAATGCAACTATTGTCGTCAAGAAGGGCACTGGAAAGTAAATTGTCTGACACTCAAAGGCAAAGGAAAATCTACCATAACGTCTTCTATTACTAATGATGTTGTTAGTGTTACAGATAGTTTTGGTTTCGATAGTGAAAATGTTCTATCAGTATCTATTGGTTCTCCTAGAGATGTTTGGATTCTTGATTCGTGTTGCACTTACCATATGTGCTCCAGTAGAGACTGGTTTGCTTCTTATCAATATATTGATAGGGGTGTTGTCTTGATGGGAAACAATATGTCCTACAAGGTTATTGATATTCGTACTGTCCGAATTAAGATACACGATGGTATTGTTAGGACTTTGAAAGATGTTCACCATGTTCCAGATTTGAAAAAGAAATTGATATCTTTGGGTACTCTTGATTCACAAGGATACAAGTATGTAGTTGAATGTGGATTTTTAAGAGTTAGTAAGGATATTCTCATTGTTATTAAAGAGAAATTGTCGCGTGGTCTCTATATGCTTCAAGGTAACACTATTATTGGTAGTGTTTCAGTTTCGTCCTCATCAGATCAAGATTCAGATACTACTCGATTATGGCATATGCAGTTAGGGCATATGAGTAAGGCAAGAATGTCTATTTTGAGCAAACAGAATTTGCTTGGTGGTCAGAAAACTAGGAAACTTGATTTATGTGAACACTGTGTGTATGGAAAGCATCACAGGGTCAAGTTTAGTACAACCATCCATAAAACGAAAGGTACTATTGATTATATTCATTCAAATCGTTGGGGTTCTTCTTGTGTTGTGATCGCCACACAAATTATGTGTGTAATTAATCACACTCTCATGCTAATTACATTGTATACTACTTATTAAGTTCTTCAATTATGGATCACATACATAAGAATCGTACATCTTTACCTAGAAACTATGCATGTTATTTAATCAAGACAAACAATTAAACAATTCTCTCAAATTTATTTAATTGCCTCTAAAGATAAATTATTGGCCAAACAATTAATAGCATAAAAATAAAATAAAATTATATAATTAAATTATAATTGGAATAAAATTTTAGATCATTACACGGTGAAAATTGGGTTCATAAGATCCCTAGATTAATAAATTAATTACACATAATTGTGTTCATAAAGCTCATATTTTTCATAAATAAAGACATAAAAATTGATAAAGAAAATAGTAGAAAAAGAAATACAATCAATATCTTGAATTGTAGTATTAATTTCCTCTTGAATCTCCACCAAAATTGTGTCATCTCTTGAATTTTTCTGTATTTTTCTCTCTTTTTAGCCTCAAAAACTAACCAAAATTATGCTAATGGAGAAAAATTAGGGTTTATAGAGTGATTAGGAGCTTAAATAAAGCTCAGGTGTGATCTAGACCATCATATCAGCTTCAGATCAAGGGCTACAATCAAAACAAGCAAAACTGGCAGTTCTAACCAATCACAGCACGACACGTGGCATCAAAAATTCATTGGGCGAATCAGGGAGTGACGTGTGGCAGGGGAGACCGGTCATAGTCAATGCTCGCTGAGTCAACAACATGATTCGCTCTCTGTGTTTACATGGCATGCCACGTGGTAGCTCCTGATTAGTCCCGCGTTAAAAATTCATAAAAATTCTAGAAAAATCCCAAAAATTATATTTTTACCCATTTTCACTAAAAAAGTTTAAATTTTTATTTTTTTGACCATAAAAATACTATTTTTTAAATAAAACAAGTAAATATTAAGTAAAAAATGCACTAATGACTCTATTTTCATAGAGTCATCATATTATGTCTAAGGATTGTGCTCGGTATATGTTGACTTTTATTGATGATTACTCTCTTCATGTTTAGGTGTATTTTCTAAAGAACAAGAAAGATGCATTCTAAAAATTTGTAAAATTTAAAGCTTGTATAGAAAATCAAGCATTTGAGGACTGACAATGGTTTGGAATTTTGTGAAAGTCAGTTTAATGAGTTATGTGAAAGAAATGGCATAATGAGACATCGCACTATGCGTCATACACCACAGCAAAATGGAGTAGCATAATGTATGAATAGGACTCTCTTAGAAAGAGCTCGTTGTATGCTCTTTCAAGTTGACTTGGATAAATCCTTTTGGGCTGAAGCTTGTAACCATGCCTGCTATTTGGTGAATCAGTCTCCATCAACTGCAATTAAGTTGAAGACTCCATTAGAGGTATTCTTTGGTACTCCTGCTAATTATTTTGATTTGAAAGTTTTTGGTTGTCTTGCTTATGCTTATGTTAATGATGGTAAACTTGAGCCTAGGGCATTGAAATGCATATTTTTTTAGGTATCTTTCTAGGGTGAAAGGTTATAGATTATAGTGCGTTGAACCCAAGTCACCTAAATTTTTTATTAGTAGAGATGTTAAGTTTGATGAGTTTCCCATGTTGGAAAATAAAAATTAGTCTATTATTTCAGGTAAAGACCACGGTGTTAGTGAACAGGTGAAGCTTGAGAGTGGAGCTCCTAGTCAAGTGCAAGAAGGCATTTCAGATCATCCATTTGTGGATAAGATAGATGATTTTGCTCATGATGTAGTAGGAGAGCAATGTGAGCAACCACATAGTATCACTAAGGGTAAAGGAATAAGAGAGATTTGACGCCTTCAGAGGTAAGCATGTGTAGACTTAGTTTCTTTTACATTGTCTGTGGTAGTCTATTGAGGTGCATGAACCTTCTAGTTATCATGAAGTTGTCACTTGTGATGAGTATGTTCATTTGTTGGTTGCTATGAATGAAGAGATTGAATCACTTCATACAAATTGTACTTGAATCACTTCATAAAGATCATGTTTGTTTATTGAAAAAGTCTTTATATGGGTTGAAGTAATCCCCTAGACAATGGTATAAATGGTTTGATTCCTTTATGATTGATCATGGTTACTCTAGAAATGGTTATGAAAATTATGTTTATCATAAAAGATTTCATGATGGTTCATCTATCTATTTGTTGCTTTATGTTGATGACATGCTTATTGCTTCTAAGAATAAGTCTAAGATTCAGAAATTAAAGTCCCAACTTGGTGGTGAGCTTGTGATGAAATATTTAGGTACAACGAAGAAAATTTTAGGCATGGAAATTTACAATGATAGACAAGTGAGCAAGATTTATTTGGCTTAGAAAAGTTATCTTGAAAAAGTTCTTGAACGTTTTAGTATGAAGAGTCTAAACCTATAAGTACGCCGTTAGCTATGCATTTTAGGATTTCTTTGGATTCGTCACCACAGTCAGAAGAAGAAGAGCAGTACATGTCTCATGTTCCATATGCTAATGTCGTTGGTTGTTTGATATATGCTATGGTTTGTACTCGTCCAGACATTTCACATGCAGTTAGTGTTGTCAATAGATATATGGGTAATCCTGGTAAGGGTCATTGGTAAGCAGTTAAATGGATACTTCGGTATTTGAGAGGCACACCTAATTTTGGTTTGGTATATGATAGGAGTTCTAATACCAGTTGCAATGTCATTGGTTATATGGACTCCGATTATGTTGGTGATTTGGATAAAAGAATATCTCTGACAGGTTTTGTTTTCACTCTTTCTCATTGTGTCATTAGTTGGAAGGCTACTTTACAGTCTATAATTGCTTTGTTTATGACAGAGGTAGAATATATGGCAGCAGCAAAAGTAGTCGAATAAAAAGCAAAACAATTACCAGTTGCATATGAGATGGGAAGCTGAAAACATAGACACTTCCAGCCAGTCCTTCCATCATCGTTCAAAACCGGCCACTTTCCAACTATTGAAAGACATCAGCTAATAGAGAAGAATAGCAGCAAGCTACCATTGCTGCCGTTGGTGGAGTTTATGGTAATATTTTATTTAATAGCAAGTTTGTTAATTTATTTTGCTATATATTACCAGTAAATTAGAAGAAATTATTTTCTATATATTTTTTGGGTTTTAGTATATTTTGTGAAACTCTCTGAATATTGATGTTTGTATCTCTATTTGATTATTAGTGGATTTTTCTCGGTATATTGTCATCAGTGGAGTAAAGTTTTCACTCTGAAAAGTTGAACCACTTCAATCATTATGTGTCATTTTTTCTCACTGCTTATTATTTTATTTTTACTCATAATTATATATTTATGCAACTAAATTGGACCCGAATTTCGCTTCTATTAATACTAATTTATAACACATTCATAAGACTTGACATTCACACTTCACAATTCTTTTACATTTTCATTTGCAAAATATCTATCAAAAGCGACTTCCCTCTTACGAATAGCTTATTTATATGTCTTTTTTTTCTTTCTCTTTTTGATGAAAACAACGAAAGAGAAAGCATAATAAGTACTCTATTTTTCCACTTTTTTTCATGTAATTTCTCCCTTTAGATTTCAGTTATCATCTTCATTTTCTTTTATACTTCAAATTGATAATTTATTCTCTAGCTTTGACATAAGAAGTTGGAAAGAATTTCAAAGAAAAATTCCTAACATCTTATCTAACTATAAATTGTTCTACTTATTTTTTTTAATGTGTAAATGACTGCGTGTGAATTGTATCTATCGACTTTTTATTATTATTAAAGTCTCAAAACTCATTCTCAAATTTAATGCATTAATAATAAAATTAATGTTGTTGAATTTGTAGGAGTTTAAAATTTATTTCTTAAAATAATTCTGATTAAGATTTTAAATTGAAGTAAACAAATTCAAAGATTTATAGTTATAAGCATGAACTTATAATTTAAATATCTTAATACAAGGAGTTATAGTTTTTGTAAACCCATTATATTAATACACTATTATATCTCAAATTTTTAGATCAATCTATAAAGTTTGAATTTTATTCACTTTGGTTAATTGTACTTATTTTGTATTTAAATTAATTAAGAGATATATATGACTTACTTCTCTTTAAGATAATAAACTTCTATATTTTATTTTAAAAAGTGTAATGATACGAACAAAGAGTACTCATGGTTGTTGGGCGTAGCGCAAGTGACGCATGAAGCGCAAAGCCATGTGGGCAGCAAGGAACGTTGAACACGTGAGTAGGGGGACCATTACAATTCAATTAGGAATGTTAGAATTGGTTAGCATGATTCTTGTAATCTCATATGTATGTAAGGGTCTATATATAGCTATAGTTATTTCAAGAAGGAAATCATAGAAAAATTATAAGCAAACAACTCCTCCTTCTCTGTTCTTCTTCCTCACCCATTTTTGAAAATTATACCCTATCAATAGTATCAAAGCTAGTTTCAGCCATGGACAACCGGAACCGATTCAGCACAAAGACCTCTAATGAGGAATCTCAGAGAGATTCAACGCCATCCTACAGGCGTTGCAAGCTGAGGTGATAGCTCTACGTGCTGCTCGTAACTCACCACCAACAACCTCTCTTGAAAATTAGATGAGTATATCATTGGGAACCTTCGAGAAATGGGAAGCTCCACCCATTGGTTCCTTCGCCTCAAAGACTTGCTCGATGGGTATGGGATACGCGAGGTTAGACTAAATAAATCCCCAATTATGTAAGAACCAATCCCGTGGGGTACCTAAGGATGAGAAGGAGGCTTATACAAACACCAAAGTGAAGTCTCACGAGCCTCCCTTACTTGGGCTTGAAATTGGTTCATTTTATGGTCGTGTAGTCCCTATACCCAACATCCATGAACTAGGTTTATCCAACCCAACCCAATCTAAAATCAAAGAAAACAAAGAAGAAGGTGTCGAGGGTTTGCCCAAATTCACTCACTCTGAACTCCAAGAAAATGAAGACCCCATCGAGTTTCAAGAGAATGAGGAAGATGATGATTACCCTCCAACAGAAACTCCTTCTAAGTTCCTAATGTACCAGCCATCTATTCAGTCATAGAAAGGGGTTTCCCCAACTACTCGGAAAACAGCGATGGGTCTTCGAAATAAGAGGTTAGAAATTCGAATTCATACTAGTAATATAAAGTTGAGTATGAGTCATATTTTGTTCCTCATAGCAGTAACTTGAAGAAATGGTATAAGAAGTAGAGAGGTACAACTTACATGTGTAAGTTGTTTGAAGAAATAGTGGAGAAGGAGTACGTTTCTTGTAACCCATGGATGATAATTCTGTGTCAGTTAAAGGAATGGAAAACTGCCTTACAAGGGTTCCATTCCAAGCTGTCTGAGAATGTAGAACCTAATATTGCTATCAAACAGTTTCACTCTCTTATGAGTACCAAGGAGAATTCATGGGGTGAAAAGCACTTGAGGGAGGTTCTTATGAGTGTTGAAGATTTTGTAGAAGAAGAACACTCCAACCTAATATCTCAACTCATTTGACCTTGTTTCAGCTTTTCCATTGATGCCCTGTCAGCCCTGATATGCCACTCTACCTCAGTGGAAGAGGTGCCCAGACATATCGTTGAGAAAGTCACTCTAGAGCTCCTCAGCTTAGACAGAAATCCAGAATCAAAGGTTGAGAGAATTCAAGAACATAAATCAGGACTAAATAGATGGGCTACATAGATTGTCAACCAAACTGCTGTTAAACCTTATGGGATTCACGCAGAAGCTAAAATAATGAAACACTGTGATAGGAAAATTCAGAAGCAGTTTGATTATGGAAATTATTCTGAGGCTAGTTTACAATATCTCACGACATAGGCACACCTAATTATCAACAGTATGACATTAGTTACTTTCTCAACCCCACTCATGTGCTCTCAAGCCTCAACAGAGAAAGGTCTTGTTGATAATTCCATTAAATATGACAAGAAGATGCTGGAAATGATTGGAAGAGAGTTTGTTGCAACTATAAGCATCTAGGCTTTGAGAAGGCTGTTCCTATGAAGACTCTTGATAGGATGAACATAAAAGGACCAATCAGAGAAAATGTTATCAGCCATCTTCCAAGGTATATACAAAAGATCAATGATGTAAAAACTCAGCCAACTAGCAGGGTATCTGTATTTGTTCCTATCGATGAACTCAAAGCAGTGGCTGAGGGTATGATTGAGAAGGAAATCCTTTTTATTTGGTCACTTCAAGACCATTTTAAGAGCTTGTTGTCAATTGGGTCTCTTGAGAAGACAAAGTGTCAAGGGAAGGCAGTTTTATGGATTCTTCTAACTAAAGTTTTGACACACGAATCAGTTGAGGTTTTTCTGATTCATTATGGTTGTAACTCTATTTATGGAAGTGTTGCAAATAAGATGGTGAGTAAATTGAATGATGAACTTCTAAAAGCGGTTGAAAGGGCTAGTTTTAAGAAACCTTCCCCAATATAGATGGCGGCTATTTCTCTTGGCCTTCCACAGTGAGATGTTATTGGTGTTGTTGAGATTGGTTCAAAGGTGAAAGTGGTGTTAATTTTTGGTGGGAAGTCTATTGAGAAACAAGGTTCGAAGATTATGCAAGAATATGAAGTGGTTGTAGGTGTTTTGGTTGCAATGCCTTCCAGTGATTTTAAGTCTGAGAATGAAGAGAAGGCCTATAACAATTTGTTGTGGCTTATGGTCTTACATATAAAGGGCCAATATTGCATGTCTATATCATCTTTGGTTGAGCCAAGACATGTTAAGGCATATACGAGAGTGTGCACAAAATCTGATTGTGGATATGCAGTTGGAGTGGATAAAAATTTATCTTATCTACTACTTGAACTACCGTCCATCACAAGGGCATTCATGGTGGAACATGCTATGAGTGAAATAGTCGTTGGGGATGTTGTGGAGTCTAAGATTGATGTAAATGCATATCCACCTATTGGAGGGTTGTTGGACTCACTAATAGAAACTATAATACCAGAGGGTCTAAGGAGTGGTACAAGATAATTGGATAAAGACATTAAGAAACTAGCATGGAAGCCATATGATATAGAAGGATTCCCTAAGTTGTTAGTACCCTTGACAGGATCAAATGGAGATCAGAAAGAAGTTTTATCATTTCACCCCAGTGATAAGAATTATGAACAGAATGTGGATAAACAAGCAGTGAAGTTCTTTCCAAACCTGAGCAGTTTGGTGTGGATGCCCTATCGGGCTGTTTGTGGTAGTGGACCTCCCGTCAAAGGATCTTACCAATTGTTAGTGGTTTTTGAAAACAAAAGGGTAATGGTGTGCAAGCGACAGCTAATGGAAGAGCATTCAACTGAAAGGAAAATAATAACAAGTAGGCATGGCCTTAGCATAAAAAAAAACCCTCCTTAAAACTATAGGCTTACTCCAAAGTCAATTGAAGGCTACCTTTTGCGTCTGTCTCAAAACACAGGCGGTGGCCATACCAACTCATACCTTCACTTTATCCTTGAGGACAATGATTCTAAAAAGAGGAAGGAATGATACGAGCAAAGAGTGCTCGTGGCTGTTGGGCACAGAGATGGCTGCAATGGGTGCAACGCAAGTGGCGCATGAAGCGCAGAGCTATGTGGGCAGCAAGGAAAACTGAACACGTGAGTAGGGGGACCATTACAATTCAGTTAGGAATGTCAAAATCGGTTAGCATGATTCTTGTAATCCCATACGTATGTAAGACTCTATATATAGCCATAGTTATTTCAAGAAGGAAATCATAGAAAAATTATAAGCAAACAACTCCTCCTTCTCTATTCTTCTTCCTCATCCCTTTCTAAAAATTATACCCTATGAGTAACGCAAGTGGGTGCAACGCAAGTGGCGCAAGAAGCGTAGAGCTATGTAGGCAACAAGGAACACTGAACACATGAGTAAGGAGACCATTACAATTCAGTTAGGAATGTTAGAATTGATTATCATGATTCTTGTAATCTCATAGGTATGTAAGACTCTATATATAGCCATAGTTATTTCAAGAAGAAAATCATAGAAAAATTATAAGCAAATAACTCCTCCTTCTCTGTTCTTCTTCCTCACCCCTTTCTGAAAATTATACCCTATTATTGTATTCAATTTTTAAAGACTTACAAATATTTAATGTACACAAGTGTTAATATTTTTGAAATATTATACTAAGTTAATACATTGTATACATATTGTAAAATATTTAATGTAAAATTATGTACAATAAAGTTAATTCATTAATTAAAAATACATATTACATAAATGCATATAAAGCCATTAGAAGATTAATGTAATGTTTATTTAATTATAATTATATAATTCTATATCACTTATAGTAAGATTTTACATAATAATATATAGTAATACATGATAATAGATAAGTTTTGTTATAAATATGTTATGTTTATAAGCATGTGCAAAGCCAGAGAGAAATAAATCAACATCAATAAGTGTATCTTTAATATTTCTTGATTTTGAAATAAAAAATTAGCAAAATGAGTTTGATATTTGGGTGAGCAACTAAATAGAAATAGTTGTACATTTGTCTTGGGATGGTGTTAAAATGCTATAGTACTTTGATTTTATATTTCATGTTAATGTGGTGACGTTTTATCTTATTTATCATAAAAACACACAAATTATGTAGGCTAGGCAATCTTAATAGTCATTTATTTTAATAAAAAAAATACTTATACTTTCTTCTTTTTAACACTAATTTAGTTATTTTTCTTAAAAAAATAACTATAAGTTACATTTGGTATATCATATTGCATTTATTTTTTGTTTTGTTAATATATGAAAAAACATGAATTCTTTTGTACGAAAATAACAATTATATGATACCTTTAATTAAATGTTATATTGAACTTTTCATAATAATGTTGTAATGTAATATATAGGCTATTTAAAAATGGGTAAGAAAATAATTCATATTGAAAAAAAGAAGATAAATAAGTATTATGGATATGTATAATATCATTGCTTAATAAGGGTTATTAAAAATTTGTAAAAACAGCTGACTCTTAATGAACATATGTTATTTAGAGATACGTACATTGGTCATTTCTTTTATGTGAGAATATTAAATTGTCTGGTACTATATACCAATATTTGTTATTTAGGAGATCATTTAATAATGATAATGATATCATATGGTTCACTATAGGCGATAAGGACATAAGATTTTATCCCGTTGAATTTGCATTAATTAGTGGACTTAATAAGGGTAAGGAATGGTTCCATAGGAGATGGAAGTTAAAAAAAAAAAGGACAGTAAATTTCATAAAGAATATTTTAATGACGAAGAAAAGATAAATCGATAGTTTGTTAAAGAGTAATTTGCAAACGAATCTGAGAGAAGCGATGAGGATAAGTGAAGTTGGCATGACCCTATATGTATTTATATTGGGTAAGGAAATGTGATTTTTGGAGCATGTTGACCTCCTTAACAACATGGAACTTCTCAACATTATACTGTGGGGCGAAATAGTATATGAGACATTAGTTAAATAGACAGGTAGATAAGACATTTGGTAGCTAATGTCAGGCATTTCGTTCCAAGAAAGGCAATAAGAAGAAAAATGTACATCAAAAATAATATGCCTTATTCTAAGTACAAGGATTTGAATATGTTTTACAGGTAAGTAATGATATACATAATTTAAATAATTTATTTATTGAATATTATAGTATTACTTTATATATATATATATATATATAATGTCATGGACTATAGGAATGTGCATATGAGACCATCCCAAAGTTGGTCAGGTGTGTTAACGCATTCAAAATGGGGAGAAACACTCCTTATATTTTAAATTAGATGGGTGTTAAAACTCTTGAATTTAAAAGTTTGGATGAGTTAGTCTTTAAAGAAAAATATGTAAGTTATTAAATTATTTGTAAATATTTATTTTTATGATTTTAAAATAAATCTAATGAATATTTAGGTCATAGCACATATTTTTATATATTTATTTAAATTTATTTTATTATTTTCTCAATACAAATCTTTTAGATTAAATAACCATATTATGTAAATTAAATCCGGATGAGGAAAAAGAAAAAAATGTTTAGTAAGTTTGTTAAAGCTTTAGATGATAATCAAACATTCATTTGATAAGGATGAAGAATTGAACCCTATAAGACACATGGGTATTTCAAGTGAGGATGACGATGACGATGAAGAAGTTGTTAAGATATTAACAATTCAAATAAAAGTTAATAATAACTTATTGATAATATGTTGTTTGGTTATGTATAGTTGCATAAAACACTAGTAATGCTACTAAACTAAAAGAATTTAAAAATATATAATGAATATATTTATCTTCTTTTCATAATTTTTATAGTGATCTACAAAAATTTAGACATGTTGTTGAATTGTGGAATTTTGTAATGAAATACATTGAATATCTTCCTGTTATTTCATTAGAAAAAGCAAATAAATACTTTTTTTTTGTATAATTGTTTTTCTCATAAATGCCATTAGCCAAAATTTCCATCAAATAATGGAAAAAAGGTTTCATGAATATTAAGTTATTGATGGCTCTTGAAGTAATATTGCAATGTGGCCTCATAAGTGGTGAAGCAACTTCCCAGGTACGTAACTTTGTGAGTATATATTATAATATGAAAAATCAATATTACTCACAAATGAAGGTTGAAATTGAATACTTTGAGAATTATGGGAAAATGATTGCTAGCATTGTGAAAGACATTTAGAAACTAATGGATCAATATGACATACGATTAAAGAATGGCTGATGAAGGAAATACTTAAGGGAAATGGTGGTAATAGCCATATTTTCCTCATAATAAAAATTAATTTTAATGTTTATGTTAAAGAAGCTTGTTACCATGTTAAATAGATCAACAAAAAAGAGGTAGCACTTATTCAATATCAAGCTCATACTACCGGATCATTATTTAAGTATTACGAATACAAAGTGAAAAAAATGGTCCGGTGGGAGATGATAATGGGAATCATCACTTGCATTGTACCTATGATTAAAAAAAAGTCAAATATTATCATGTTTTACTAATCTATGTGTTACTTTTTATGTTTTTATTTGTATTTAATTTTATAATTTAAGTTATTTTCAATTACATTTAAAATCAAGGTTAATTTATGTATTTTTATGTTGCCGTAAGATTTAAAATTATCGATAATTAAAATAATTAATGTTTTTTAATATCATTAAATTATTAATAAAAATAATAATAAGATATAGTCACTTGATAAATATTATATTAATTCATCCATATCTACAATATCAACATCTTAGACCATCATTTGTAAATCATTTTTACATGTTGCCATATGATCATTTTTTTCACATTTAGACCATTTTGTAAACCTCTTAACATCATTAATGTTTGGTTTCCTCTTCTTTGTTAGCCTTCCCTTTTTGCCTTTGGTCAAGGGAGAAAGAAAAATTTCAACAAGGACATCATTTAGCACATTCCAATAATCATGATGACTTACATGATAAATTGACTATGTATAAGTCGTTACCATAAAAGTATATGAGTATTTCCAATCACAAAATTGACGATGATCAATACCTCTAACTCTAACTGCAACAAGTGTATAACCACATGTCCAAGTCAAACATATGACATAACATGTCTTCATGTTTAAATTTACTTCACCATTTCTATCGCCCTTATGAACATAGAACGTGTATGCATCAATAGATGATACTTGATAGTAAAGTGAAATGCTATTTCTCTTAGCCAACTCCTTAGTTGTTATTCCATTAATATTTCATGAAGCATCCAATATTTATCTATCATTAAATCATCTTTCCATCACACTTAATCAATCCCATTATAGGAAGCTCTCTTGCATCCTTCCTAACATTATTCAAAGACTCTGCAATATTATTAGTCATCATATTATAATAGCTAGGGGCCTATTAATATTTATTATTATCTTTTAAATAAAACAATAAATGAAAAAATGTAAATTAAAGCAAGAAATGCAAGCCATGGAAAAACTACATGACCCCACATTATCTATATATATAAGTGATAACAGTAAACAATTGAAAAAAATACAAGCTTGCATTTAAAAACATTTGAATCTAAATGTCATAATTATAAATTGAATATATATAATTTTCTAACTATCAATGTATAATTATTTAATTAAATATGTGAATATACTTGAAAAGTGAGACCTTGGCCATCGTTCAAATCTAACACCTCTCAAATAGGATCCAACACATTCTTCCCGTGCATTAAGTTCCAAAAACTTTTGTTTGAAATCATGAACCGTAAATGCCTTTGCAGCCAAATAATAAAGTAGTATAACCTCTTTGTTCTTAAACTTTGAATGGATGTTCATTGCTAAATCATGCACCATGGTGTGCATTTGAAAAAATCAACTTCACACAATTTAAAATGATAGGATGATGATCATAAAATTACCAAATCCTCCAACTCATTAATTGTGCCCTTAAGTTTTGTTAGAAACCAACCCTAAGACTTAATATTTTCAGAATCACTAATACCAAAAGCTACTAAATATATCCCATTATCTCCATCAATTGCCACTACAACGAACAAAATTCATATGTACTTTCCTTTCAAGAATGTGCCATCCACGGTGACAACATGTCTTATGTTACTTCTGAACCCTAGAATATAACATCCAATTGACATCAATAAGTGACTGTAAATTGATATTTATTGATTTTCCCTTTTTTGTATGAATACCACATTTGGTGGGGTTAGATATTCTTTGTTAACTAAACAAATCAATTAACACCTATGGGTAGGGTTGATAACTAATTTGGTTAATTAAATTAATTCATTTTTCTAAGAGATTGAAAATAAACCATTTAAATGCCACCTTTGGTGGGGTTAGACAATTTAAACTTTATTCAAGGTGTCCAAATTAAACCTAAGAATTTAGTTATCCGAGTACTAACTTTCAAGTTTTAAAACCACTACTGAAAACATGTTGTCAATACATTTTCAGATAATAATTCTTATAAAAACTTTTGAAATAGAGCTTCACTCTAACTACCGGACGATTATACCAACAAATAAAAGAGCACTACTCTAAATCAGTCCGGATAACTAAACCTTAAAACCTAGTGGATTTATTCTAGATCTACAATCCATGTTGAAAACTCCTTACAGGGTATGCAAAATCTAAGAAATCCAATGGAAAGTGAGCAATACATCTTATATGGTAACAAGATGGCCTCACATGTGGAGGCTGTAGAGACATGCAGTTTGATTTTAAGTAGTGGTTTTATTTAAGAATTAGAAAAGACCTTTTATGTTCCAAGTTTCTCTAGAAACTTGATTTCAATTTCAAGACTTGTACCTTTTGGTTATTCCTTTCACTTTTCAGAAACATCTTTTAGTTTATTTAATAAATTTGATTATGTTGAGAATGATATTTTTTATGGTCTTTACTACATTAATTTACGAAATAATGCCACTTATAATGCTATGCATGTTTAAGCTGGCATAAAAAAGGTGTATTATTGATGAGAACTCTTCTAAGTTATGACATAAGAGATTAGGACATATCTCTATAGAAAGAATTAAAATATTAGTCAAAGATGGGGTACTTAGTACTCTAGATTTTAATTATTTTGAGACATGTGTGGACTACATTAAGGGAAAACAGACTCACAAGTCAAAGAAAGTGCCAATAGAAGTTAAAGTATATTAGAAATCATACATACTATATGTTGTCCAAACATGGACATTCAAGGTCAGGAATATTTTATCACCTTTTATTGATGATTTTCGCCATATATGTATCTCTATATGCTTGATAATAAGAGCGAAGCATTAGATGCCTTCAATATCTTTAAGGCTAAAATAGAGAAACGATGCGGAAAGAAAATAAAGCTTATGAGATCAGATAGAGGTGGTGAATATTGTGGTAGATATACTGAGAATGGACAAGAGCCATGTTTGTTTGCTAAGTTTCTTCAAGAGTATGGGATAGTTGCCTAATACACTATGTCTGGTTCACCAAACTAGAATGGTGTAGCAGAAAGGAGAAACTAAACATTATTGGACATGGTACGAAGTATGCTTAGCTACTTCAATCTTCCTAAATCCTTGTGGACTAAAGCTTAAAGACAATTGTGTATATATTATACTGATTTCTAACCAAGGTTGTCTCAAAGAATTATAGAAAGGTTGGAAACCGAGTTTGTGACATATGCACGTTTAGGGATGCTCATCTGAAATGAGGATTTATAATCTGAAAGGTCTAAGGGATACAAGTTTTATTGTCCATATCATAGCACTAAGTTTATGGAATCAAGAAATGTAAAATTTCTTGAGAATGACTTGATTAGTGGGAGCAACCGATCCCAAGGCATTGGTTATGAGAAAGATAATTTAGATGCTCAATGTGCCACATCAAGTAATGAATTGATCATTGTTGTTAACAACATGCCTTAAGTACAATTGCGTGTTGAAGAACTAGTCCTGGAAGTACCACAAGCTGTTGATCCTAATCTAGTAGATGATAAAGTTCAACAAATGCCTGAAGCTATTGCACAACTAGGTGAACAACATGATCCTGCTCTTCAGGAGAATATTGAAGCATCATTTAGAAGATATACTAGAGTAAGGAAATCAGTGATTCTTAGTGAGTATGTTATGTATCTATAAGAGTATGACTATAATGTAGAGCCAAAAATGATCCTGAGAAGTTTTCACAGGCCATGAGTTCTAAGGTTTCAAACTTATGGTACAATGCCATGAAAGAAGAGATGGATTCTATGGCACCTACTCGAGTTTGGGATCTTGTCAAGTTTCCTAATGATGTAAAATCCATTGGATGTAAATGAGTCTTCAAGAAAAGAAAGACTTACAAGGCAACATTGAGAGACATAAGGCAAGACTCATTGTCAAAGGATTCACTCAAAGGGAGGGAATCAACTACATATAGACATTCTCTCATCTATCTAAGAAAGATTCACTTCATGTGATAATGACATTTGGTTGCCCATTTTTATTTTTATTTGCATCAAATGGATGTGAAAATGGCTTTCCTTAATGCTAACATAGAGGAATAGGTTTATATGAAACAACCTGAAGGATTATTCTCTTGTGATGGTAAGCATTTGGTTTGTAAGCTTTAAAAATCCATATATGGATTAAAACAAGCTTCTAGTCAATGGTATTTGAAATTCCATAATGTCATCACTTCATTTGGTGTTGAAGAGAATGTCATGGATCAATTTATATACCAGAAGGTTGGTGGGAGTAAGATTTGTTTTTTGGTGCTATATGTGGATGATATTTTGCTTGCAGCCAATGATAAAGGTTTGTTACATAAGGTAAACCAATTCCTCTCTAAAAATTTTGATATGAAGGATATGGGTGAGGCATCTTATATCATTGGTATTAAGATCCATAGAGACAGACTTCAAGGCATCTTGGGTTTATCTTAAGAAACCTATATCAATAAAGTTTTAGAGAGATTTTGGATGAAAGATTGTTCACCAAGTGTTGTTCCCACTGTGAAGGGCGATAATTTCAATTTGGACCAATACCCAAATAATGATTTTGAAAGAGAAAAAATGAATAACATTCCATATGATTCTACTATCGGAAGCCTGATGTATGCTCAGGTTTGCACAAGACCTGACATTGCATTTGTTGTTGGAATATTGGGACGATATCAAAGTAATCTAGGTTTTGACCACTAGAGAGATGCAAAGAAAGTGATGAGGTACCTTCAAGGAACCAAGGACTATATGATCATGTATAGACGAACTGATGATCTAGAAATAATTGACTACTCCGATGTGGACTTCCCTAGCTATGTTGATTCACACAATCAACATCTCGTTACATTTTCATACTTACTGCTAAAGCCGTGTCTTGGAGGAGTGCGAAGTAGTCCTTGACTGCTACTTCCACTATAGAGGCCGAGTTCGTGTTATGTTTTGAGGCCATATCACATGGTGTATGATTGAAGAGTTTTGTTTCTGGGCTTAGAGTAGTTGACTCTATTTCTAGGCCATTAAGATTGTAATGTGACAACTCATCTATTGTGTTTATGGCTAAGAATAACAAGAATGGTAGTCATAGTAAGCACATCGATATTAAATACTTGGCCATACGAGAACGTGTTAAGGAAAAGAAAATGGTTATTGAGTACGTTAGCACTGAGTTAATGATTGCTGATCTTTTAACTAAAGACATACCGTCATTGAAATTTAAGGATCATGTAGAGAAAATGGGAATTGGTTCCATTTTGTATATACAACTTGTTACTGAAACTCTTATATATTATTTTCTCGTATTCATATGCACCTTAATTTATTTGAGAAAATATATTTTTGTATAAGACCAAGAATAAATATAGGATTTATTCATTAAGTTTTTTTACCACATAAATATAATACTTGAGAAATTAAATACATTGTAATACATGGAAGATAATACTCACACTTAGAAGACCTATCGCCATGATTCATGTGTTTATTTCCTAAGAAAGATAATCGATGAGATTAAGTTGAACGTTTAGACCAAGTGGGAGAATATAACTGATTCGTTACTTTCCAATTTCAAATTGTGACTATGTTTTTTGGTTCAATCAAATGAAAGAAAAAAAGAAAAAAAAAGTTCAGGAGCTCATGAAGTACGAGAAAAAGACCTATAAATAATATCATCATAAGACCAATCATGTTAATAAAATAGGATCAAATTTTATTTTTTTTAACCCAAATATTATTATTAGCTTTTTTTTTTGTATTTTTGCCAATTTTTTTAACACACAATCCCTTTTTATAAAATGTTTTCTACTTGTCCCCTTTTATAAAGGGAAAAAACCAAAAGAAAAAAGAATATATATATATATATATATTTTTTTTTTCTTTTTTTGGAAAATATTGTAGCAGGGTTTATGTTTTGTACGTTTGGTACTTAATCAATTATAGCACAATAAACAATCTTAAATGTTATTCTATCATTTTCATAGAATATATTCTCTTTTTGTGCAATTTCACTTTTCTTGAACTATTGGGTATAGCCAATATGTTTTTTTCAAAGGGTAAGAAGTGGGTATAAATAATTGGCTCATATAGACTCAAATTGATTATTTAAAAGGATTGTTATTGAAAGAACAACAACATTAAGGGTTGGATAATTTAGCCATAAAAGTTAATTCTATTACCTTAATCATTTTTCAAAAAATACATTTAGCATTCGCTTTAATAAACTTACAGAAAAGTTCTATAAACATATTTTTATTCATTAAAAGTATAATAAAGTTTCGAGAGATTCATGATATTTTTCACAAATTTAAGCATATAGATTATTCTATCCCCAATTTAGCAATTTTGTATGCAAGTTTTGAGCAAAATTATCATAAAGTCACTTTTACTTAGGAACAAGATTAAGACTATCCATATTTATTATACTCTTTGTTTAGTTAATTTCATCACAGATGCCAAAAAACAAAGAAAGAACATGTAATTGTTTCCAAGCCCTTCTATTAATCCTAACTACCCTAAGAAATGTAATAAATAAGTACCAAAAATGAAAAAAAAATGCTAACTAGAGTATACTAATCCTAAAACATGCTAAACTTATAAAGCATAAAAAAATGAAGATACTGATTTGTTGACACTCCTCTATACTTAATTCTTACATTGTCCTCAATGTCAGCACATGCATATATGTAATGTAAAATAAGTAAAAAGGGAAAAGAAAACAAAATTAAATGGGTTGGCTCCCACAAAGCGCTTGATTTTAACGCCTTTAGCCTGACGCTACCACTTTTATCATCCATCTTATCAAAGATCTTAAAGTGTGTCATGTCGAACTTCTGAGCTAGCAGCTTCCTATTTACATCCTTACACCTTGATGGTAATCTCCTTTGAAATATACTAGATAGATTATTCCCTTTACCTAGCTCTTTGTTATCCTTAAGCTTGTCCTTAGTAAGAAAAATTTCCTTAAAGTACTTTTCATACCAAGCTTACTCCTTATTATCTTTCATAAAATGTATGTAAATTTGCACCTTAGATGTCTCCAAATTTTTTTTTTATGAATTTTCTTCATTGAATTATCAAACCTATTGGATAAAGATAAAGTAGAATTATCAATAAAAAATAAAGGTTTGAATACTACCTTTGGTATCAAGTTGGATTTTTTTGAAGTGATCTTCTTTTCCTCCTTAATGTCTTTTCTTTGGATACATCATTTGTAGGGATTATTTTAGGCTCCTTTAATTACTTACCACTCTCCATAATAATGGAATTGATGGTTTCTCTAAGTTTATCATCTATTTGATAGGAGAGTTCAATACCTATCTATACTTCTAGTATTTCCACTATTGTGACAAGTTGGTCAATTTGAATCTCAAGGTTTGTGATAGCTATATTGGTTTCCTGTATCTCAAGATTTCTCCTTAAATTTCATGTTCCTTGATAAAATCTTGGTTCTCCTGGTGAAATTTCAAAGTGTTATGATATTCACTAAATTCTCAAAAGATATACCTTAAGTGATATAGACTTACCTTGAATGGTTGGAGTTGGTTTTGACATTTGAGAATGAAAATTAGGTGTGATATTGAAATTCTTTGCTACGTTTATATATAAATAGCTTGTGCATTGATGATCCCACCATCCTACATTATACATGTTACAATATGGATCATTATATGGATAGATTGGGTATTGATGATCCCACCATTCTACATTATACATGTTACAATATGGATCATACCTAAGCCTCTCGCTTTAAGATTCACCTATAACATTAGCTTACTTCCAATTGTCTCGTTGATGCTCAAAATGTGGTGCAATAAATGTAGGATATGCTACATCCATATATGTATTCATGTTCCCTTGATATTAACACGTGAAGAAAAGAAATAACAATCATGGATGAATAAATAAATAAAATAAAATATAAATAAATAAATTTAAACTAAAAATCAAACTAAAGGAAATAAATTAGCTTTTAAAAAATAAAGAAAATTTTTTGAAGAAAAAATAAATAAATAAAAACTAGTAATTATTATAAAAATTATTAAATTAATCTTCGACAACGGCACCAAAAACTTAAACGATTGAAAACATGTAAGTATGCGTGATCATGTATAAGTGATAAGTAATTTTAAGAATAAGGATTGTCGTACCCATGAGAAATGGTAACAATATTTACTCCTAATTACTATCTCATTAATAAGTTAATTAAAATTAGTAAAACGGGATTTTTGATCTTTTTTTTTTGTAAATTGAATATTAAATCTATCAGATAAAGATTAATAAAACTAAAAACAAAATATAAAGATTGAAATATAGATATGAATAAAGTGATGATTACATGATCGTTTTTCATTACTAGTATATATTGTAAATCAACAAAAACATATCCTAATATCCTATTATTTGATTATATTAACTTAAACAATTTAAAAGTGTAAAAACTTTCACATCTTATTACCTGTTAGTTGAATTAAACAATTTTTTTAATCCAAACTCTTTTTATTAAACAATCTAGAGTAAGCTCTATAGATTTAATCTATAAAAAACATTCAATTTTAAGAAGCAAATAAAATTAAGGTTAAACATATAAACTCTGTTTAATTATCTTGAGTATTAATTCTTATTGTACGAAATTTATCATTAATTATTAAATTGATCAAGTGATTACGTACCCAATCAACTAAATTGATTAATGATGAATTAATTTGATTATTTAATTTTACATTTAAATAATCAAATAAATTCATATAAAAATTAAAATTGACAATTAATATATAATCAAAAAGAATATTTGAATAGAATATTACAAATCTTATTTAATATTGTAATCCATGTATATAGCTTTGATTATATAATTAGTTATTCATGAAAAATAATAAATTAAGAATATTATTTAGAAAAACAAGAAAAGAAAGGAAAAGAAATATTGGGTTTTTTTTGTCTTTAATTCTCATTTTTCAACTCCTTTGGTTGCCTCTTAAATCTTGTTATTAGTTATTCTCTCCAACTTAATTCTATAATTTTTAATCTCTATCTCTCCAAATCTATACTCATGTTCTTTTCCATTTCGTATGGTGTTATTTTGTATTTATAAAAGATAAAAATCATATCAGAATGTAATTAGGATTGTTGGTAGAGGTGAGCACTGTATCGAAATTGTCGATTTTTGGTCAATTTAGTTGATCCAAACGGATTTAAAGATTTTTAATTCAAATTCGATCTAATGATATAATCAATTTGAACTAATTCGAATATGAATAGATCAGATTTTTTGGATCGGACAAGATCAAATTGATATTGAAATTTATTTATGAATTATTATCATATATAAAACACGACATACATAGAATTAAATTTTAAATTCATATTTTTGTAACAAATATTATTATTTATAGTCATTACAAAAAAATACAAAAAATAAGAAGTATATCTATAAAATTATTAAATTATTATAAATATTTATATTTATTTTTAAAGCTAAAATAATAATCTAATACAATTATGGTATGCATAATATTTAAATTTAACATATTATAAAATAAAATATGTATTATTTATAATTTAATAATAATTCGGTCCGAATCGGATACAACATATTATAAAATATGTCAATCTAAATTTGAACAAATTGTATAATTTTCAATCTAAATTCGATCCAACTATAAAATTTATCAATATAATTTGATCTGAATTCTATAGATCGAATCGAATTTCTCAATTTAAATATATTAATCGAATTTACTCATCCCTAATTAATGGTATTATGATAGAGATAGATATTTTGGTAAAGATATAATTAGTGACAACACTTGTAAACCATAGAATAAGTTATATTGGTTAAAAAGATACTATAAGTTTTAAAATTTATTCACTTTCTTTTTAAGTTAAACCACATATCAAATAAAAAAATTTATAAAAATCACAAAAAATTTAGAAAATTAATATTTTTTCAATAATAAAAAATAAGTAATTTTAAGTTATTATAAAAATAAAATATATATAAATTTAAAATATTGATATCTAAAAATGTGTATAAAATATTATTTATTAGTTGTAACTAGTTATGCATCAAAGGCACGTGAGACCTAATAAATCAATATTTGTTATATCTTTAGGTATTATTTTTATAATTATTTAAAAAGATTGCTTCAATAATTCTTCGAAATTATTTGGAATGTTTATAAATTTTTTGTCAAGTTATGAAGGCTGGCGGTAGAAATCGTTTGGGCTGTGGATGTATTTAATAATTACGTAGATGAACTTAGTATCAAAAAGCCTACTGGGCATACTCAGCCATTAGGGATGAACATAGAAATAGTAGGGATGTACTTTAGACTCAACGCGTCGTTCATTCGGCTCCAACCCATTCGAAGTGTCGTTTCTTGTTAACCCAGATTCGCACGCGCCCAGCGACATGTCGCCCTCTCGGATCTCCACTACGTCGCGCCTCCGCCTCGCCTAACTCAGTCAACATTAATTCCCCAGTTTGACAGATGGCTGCAAATCCATTCTTTCATATGATCTAACGGGCCTGATTTATTATGGTAATTAAAACCTATTTCTCCCATTTAAATAGAGAACACACCCGGTTCATTCTGGGAAATACGGCAAAACATACAAGGTTTTGCACAGAGAAAAATATCCAAATTACAACAACAATTAAGAGAAAAATATATCATTATTGAGCAATCATTTCAATCTTTTGTAGGATAAATATCGATCAATTCAAAAATTTGAGTATATATTTTATCAAAGATATTTTATTCTTTAGTTTTATTTTGATTTGGACGGTAGAGATGATGCATGATTTTAAGTTTAATTATGTTTGATCGAGTATGTTTAGGAGGGTTTAGTTATGTTATCATAATTCGAAAACGAATTGATAAGTTAATTATTTTTTAATAAAAATTTGATATTATTTCTTGTTTTTATTTCTTGAAATCTTCAATTATAAATGAATGATAGATCAAATCTTAATTTATGATTAAAAACAATATTTTTGAATTAAGTTGTTATAAACATTATCTTGACCTAAGTGTACTTTCTTGAAGAAGAATCTAAACTAATTGTATGATTATTGTGCTAATTTAGATGAGTTTATAATTTCTTTGAATTTATTCCAATTGATTAATTAATTATCTGGATTAAAAAAATTGATTAGTTAATTATAAATGAAAATTATTATGATCATTAAGATTTTCTATTTTTAGTGAAAAAATCAATAATATTAATTTAATGATAATTATTAAATTAACTTAAATAATCCAAATTATAATTAGTTAGTTAGTTAAAATTTTCATTAATTATCTCATCTTTTTAATTAAAATGATCTTCTTGCTTTTCGCTAACTTAATTATTTAATTAGTTATTATTTAGAAGTAGGTTACATGTTTTTATCGAGGATGAAATTGGATTACTATATATTATTCGAGATGAAGATCAAACATATGTCATTATTTTATGCTTATTTTGTGTAAGATGTCAAGCTAATTCTCGTAAGGTCCACCTGGATCCTTTAAATGAATGACATATATATTTATCCAATGGAAGATCTTGAGTCATCATCACTTTATTACACATTAATGCATATCTATATCTTTTTTCTCTAAATAAAATATGTCCCCTTATATTTTGGCACCTACCATGAAGCTCAGATTTTAAGACATGTTCGATAGAATTTGATGCTTCTTATTTCATTGGACTTATTGATAGTTTAGATTGATCTCGTCTGCTTTTTCTCTCTGTTGGGTAGAACATTACAACTCAAACACTCTCCTCAAAAATTATAGTTGAGAGTCATGCATTTGAAAAAACCAGAATGATGGGTCCTTATATTAGAGATGGTGATAACATTAATGCACCAACTGTAGAAAATAGGGTTGTAAGAGACAACTAACGAAGCTCTAAAGGTGAAAAATACGGACCAAGAATTGCTTTGACAATTGTTGGACATAAGAAAATCCATAGAAAAAATGAAAAGTGGGATGGGAAGGAAAACCTGGACTTAAGAAGGCAAGTCGAGGTATTGAGTCAAGAGTGCTCTACGATACCTGAGGTTTGCACAAATAGTAGGGGAGGAGGATGAAGAGGTTGATCGAATATTGTCCAAGCTGAACTCAAGAGCATGTTGATCGTAGACTAGTTGTTGCTAAGGTGGCTCAATTTGTAGTTATGCGTTCGTTGGAACAATTCGATATGGCACTTGAAGAAAAGTTGTTATGGCAAAACAAAGTATTGATCTTGGAAGAACATATAAGGAAATAGAATACAAAAAAAGCTCAAATCCATCTTGATAGAGTATGTAAACAGTTGGTTAGTTCACCTTTCTTAGAGGCAATAAAATTGAATAAGTGCCCCAAGAATTTTTTGTCTTATAAATGTCCAGGCTATAAAGGAAAAGATCACATTGCTCATGTGTTCCTTTTCAAAACAATTATGTCTCCCCTTAATATGCCTTTGGATAAAAGGGATGCCATGCTGTGCAGATCTTTTGTAGCCACTCTATACAATTCAACCAGTAAATGGTTTAGTAATCCAAATCTAGGAAGCATCACATATTTTTCCAAGTTGGATAGATTATTTGTTACTAACTACACTAGCAACAAGCCATTGAAAAAGGAATCACATCACATGTTATTCATAGTTCAAAATATGAATGAATCTGTCGAGGCGTTCATGAAAATGTTTTGCGTTGAGAAGATTAAAATATCATGTTGTTTGAATGTCATAGTTTTTTAAGCATTTCGAAGGGGTGTGTTAAGAAGTTTGGGTTTGTTTGTCAAACTCACGAAGATGGTACCCCGAATAATGGAAGTGTCTTATGATTCAACTTGGAAAGGGAGTTGAAACAAGTCAAGAAAGAGTGTTTGACCACACCCATGGCCACAAAAGGAAAAAAGAAAAAAAGAGAGTTGAATTTGGAGATGACTAGCTAGATGGAGTATCAAACTAACAAAAGATTTGTCAGGTAAAGTTCCAAACATGGAAATTCCTAGAACATGAGTTCGGGACCGTAAGGAAGGTCACTCCTCCTTTAGGGGACCCTTATTGAGAGTTAGCATGATGGAGGCCATCCTAAAAATGAAGAGAGAAAATAATGTCAGGTGGCCTTCTCATATGATAGCTCCCAACAAAGACACCCCCAAATGGTGTACGTTCTACAAAGATATCGTGCATGACACCAAAGATTACTGATATCTAAAAAATGAGATTGAATAGTTGTTATCAAAAGGATATCTAGGCGATCTAATGGAATATATTAGTAAGAGAAATTTTGTCAGGTTAAATAGATATTTTCCTCGAATAGCCACCATTCCAACAGGAAGGGAGCTTGCTCGAACATACAATAATATCCATATAATCCACTCCATCCACGAAGGACTCAGTCTAAATGGAAAATCAAGTAATGCTCGAAAAAGATATGCAAGAGAAGCATAAAATGAGATGAATGTTAGAGTATATAGCTTACAAAGAAAATGCTATGTTATCCTTATAATGTTCAATGAGGAAGACGAGGTAACCTGTCTATATGAGGACCCACTACTCGTTACATTAAGAGTAGGTTCATACGACATCTATTGTATTTTAGTTGACACTGATAGGAAGATGTCGTAAAGAAGGAAATGCCCCTCGTAAGGTTTAATAGAAGTACCATGTACACCCTGGGACCAATCAAGTTACCCATAATGGCAAAGGGATCTATGGTAACAGAAAAATTTATGGTGGTTGTTGCATCGATACATTACAATCTAATATTTTGAAGACCTTGGATACACAAAATATGGGTGGTTCCCTTTAATTATCATCAGGTAATTAAGTATCCTACTTAAGAAAAGGCACATAGTTGTTACAATGCTACCATGAAGCAGGTTAGGCCAAAAATAAAAATTACCGATTGCTCGATAGTGTTGAGGTCTAGTTGAGGGCCAAGAGAGAATGTCACTTGTTGGAAAAGTTAGTGCCGATGATGTAGAATTGGTTGAACTAGGAGATGGGAAAATTCAAGTACTTAAAGTAATTTTGAACTTAGACAATGTAGTCAGAAAGGCCCTCATAGACTTCTTCTACGAAAACTTGGATGTCTTTTCTTGGAAACCTGAAGACCAGGGATAAATCTTTGAGAAATTACCCATAAATTGAATGTAAACCTATATAAGAAGTCAGTACAACAAAGAAAGAGGAAATTTTTGAGATAAAAGAATGACATCATTTGAGCATAGGTCATCTTATTGAGAGACACCAGGATTATAATGATGGTTAGCTACCTAACTTAGTTGTCAAATATGTTGCCTTTACTGATGGTGTTCATTTGAGCATAGGTCATCTTATGGTGCTCATTGCTAAGTTTTATTAGCTTTTTGGATGTGTGTTGCTTTTACTGATGTAAACAATGCATGTCCAAAAGATTGTTATTCTCTTTCGAGTATCGATCGACGTTTAGACATAACAGATGGGTATGACATTATGAGTTTTTTGACAAATATTCAGGTAATCATCAAATACATGTGAATCTTGAAGGCGTAGAAAAGATGACCTTTATAACTAAGGATGGAACCTTTTTTATAAAAGAATGCCTTTAGGTTTCAAAAATGTAGGTGCTACCTACTAAAGAATATTGAACAAGATGTTTAAGGGTCTCATTGGAAGAAACATAGAGGCATATGTAGCTAACATGATGATAATGACAAAGTAGTCCTCAAACCATGTATTAGACGTCAACAAAATATTTGGAGTGATAAGGAATCATAGAATGAGATTCCAAAGAAGTGTGTGTTCAGTGTTAATTCGAGAAAATTCTTAGGATACCTCATCTCTGCTTGGGGAATAGAGACCAACTCGAATAAAATTCAAATTTTGGTGAACATGAACTCGCCTTCAAATTTAAAAGGGATTCAAAAAATGAATGGGTGAATTATAGCCTTGAATAGATTCATATCGAGATGCACTGACAAGTGTTTGTTCTTTTTCAAGCTATTAAGAAAAAAATACCTCAATATCAAGGCATACCTTGGTCAACCACCTATCCTCTTTAGTTCTTTTCGAGGTGAGCTCATATACATTTACCTCACCGTTACTGCCTCAACGGTTAGTATTACACTACTTCTAGAAAGGAAAAAAATACAACATCTGGTGTTTTACATTAGTTAGGTTTTGACAAATGCTCAAGGAAGGTACCCAATGCTTAAAAAATTATTTTTTGTATTTAAAGACAGCTTATAAACTAAGACATTATTCAGAATAGAACACGTTCATTGTTTTAACTTCATACTTGTTGAAGAATGTTTGGAGCATACTAGAAGTTTTCAATAGACTGGCCTACCTTTCTATTAAGCTTAAAGAATAAAATATAAAGTTCCAACCTTGTACTTCTATGTAAATTATGATGTCTAATGGACAACAAGGTGTCAAGTAATCAAATTTTTATAAAATAAAGAAATATTGTACACAAGTTTATGTAATGACATTTTAAGCGAGTTGATCGCCTTGGTAAGAAACTAGGCAGAGCACTCAAACTAAGATAGTGCTAGCTTTCTTCTTCTCAGATAAGCTCCAATAGTTTTCTTTTATTTCAGGTCAGTTTTCTTACTATCACACTCTGTAGTTGGAAAATGCTAGCTTCCCAAGGATTTTGAGACTTTGCCTAAGTGTTCTACCCAGTTCCTTATCGAGGAAATCAACTCACTTATAATGAGGATTCCATTTTGGCTTAGAGTTGGATAGTGACAATTTCTAAGGGTCCCGAGGCTTTGCCCGAATGCTCCACCTTGTTCCCTACCAAGGTGATCGATTCATTTATAATAAGGGTGCCATTTCAACCTAAAGTTGGACAATGCCAGTTTCCAAAGGCTCTTGAGGCTTTACCCGAGTGCTCTACATGGTTCTTTACTGAAGTGATTAACTCACTTAAAGTTTCATTACATAGACCGGTGAGTTAATCACTTCAGTAAAGAACTAGGTAGAGCACTCGAGAAAAGCCTTAAGAGCCTTGGGAAACTAACATTGTCCAATTTTAGGTTGAAATGGCACCCTCATTATAAGCGAGACGATCACCTTGGTAGGGAACAAGGTAGAGCATTCGGGCAAAGCCTCGGGAGCCTTAAAAATTTGTCATTATCCAACTCCAAGCCAAAATGGAATTCTCATTATAAGTGAGTTGATTTCCTTGATAAGGAACTGGGTAGAGCACTTGGGCAAAGTCTCAAAAGCCTTGGGAAGCTAGCATTATCCAACTACAGGATGAAATGGAACCCTTATTATAAGCAAATGGATTTCCTCAGTAAGAAACAAGGCAAAGCACTCAGGCAAAGCCTCAGGAGCCTTAGAAAGCTGGCATTATCAAGCTCTTGGGCATCCATATTTTAAGTGAGTTGACTACCTCAGTTAGGAACCAATAAGACTACTTAAACAAAGCCTCAAGAGCCTTGGAAAGCTAGAATTGTCCAATTTTAGGCCAAAATGGTGCCTTCATTTTAAGCGAGTGGATTGCCTCAGTAAGAAACTAGATAGAGCACTCAGGTAAAGCCTTAAGAGCCTTAAGAATATAGCATTATCTAGCTTCAGGCCGAAATAGAACCTTCATTATAAGCGAGTTGATTGCCTTAGCAAGTAAAAAACACTCAGGTAAAGCCTTGAAAGCCTTGGAAAGTTGGAATTATCCAATATTAGGCCAAAATGGCACCCTCATTTTCAATGAGTTGATCACCTCAATGAGAAACCAAGTAGAGCACTCATGTAAATACATGGAAGCCTTATGAAGCTAGCATTGTCTAACTTCAAGCCAAAATGGCACCCTCATTATAAGCGAGTTGATCATCTTAGTAAGGAAAAGCCTTAAAGCCCTAGGAAGTTAGCATTGTTCAGCTCCAAATCAAAATGTCACCCTTATGAGAAAATTGATTGCCTTTACAAGGTACTAGGTAGAGCACTAAGGTAAATCCTTGGGAGCCTTAGGAAGCTGGCATTGTATAGCTCTATATCAAAATGGTGATCCTTCATTATAACTTGATTGCATGGGGAGTGATAACTGTATTTTATATAGTTATTTTCATCAATTTTAGTAATGATAATTGCTATGTTCTATTAATATTTCGTTAATTTTTGTTAAATAAATTAATATTTTCCTTTTATGTGCTAAAAGTACATTTTTAATAAAATTAAATAATTTGTATCGAAAATGTACTTAATTTCATATTTCTGTCCACAAATATAATTTATGATAATATAGTTTCTTAATTACAATTTATAAAAATCGAAAATATAATTTAAATTAAATTTGGGCTTAAGGGGGTTATTCTGTGCGGCTGAACCACGTGCAATCGTTCTTCCAGCGAGTTAAAGTCTTCCACGTGTCCCAATTTCCCCTTGAACGAATCATAAGAGGACGCGTGGCATATATCGGTGAACGCAAAAGTGCAGAATCTCGCCCTCGTTCCAGCCATTGCCTCCATTTTGCACGCCCCGATTTTGTGCGACAAGTTCTGCGTGCGCCCATTCGCTTCAACGAATCAGATGTTGCCACATGTCCCACTATTTGTTTCAATAATGTACGTTGACACGTGGCACGCACAATGAATAAAAAATGCGAGAAACGGCTCCTTGTCTCGCGTGAATTAAAATATGTTTTTTATTTTTCGCGTGGCCATGATTTTATGGCTGGGAATGTCGGGGTTTTGTTTTCGATATAATTTTTTTACGCGTTTAAAAAAATGTATTATTTTTGATGTATTTTTTTTAGCTATAAATAGGTGATATTATGATAGAGTTGAGCAGTTTTTTTTAGTTTAGAATTTTTGTAGTGTTCGGTTTTGGACTGCAGAACACGCAGAAGCCATTTTTTTGGCTTTTGTTGTGTTCTGCGTGTGCCAAATATTTGTTCTACATGATGTTTTAATTTTCTGTGTTCTTCATCTTATTTTTCTTGAACTGTTGTAATTTTTATTTTAATTTAATGAAGTAATTTAATTTTTCTAGGGTTGCATTTGATCTAAATTTATGAAGCTTTGATTTTAACTATTTTTGATAGATTTATAAGACGTTCGATTTGTTCGTTTTATTTTGTGCTTAATGCTTTTTGATTATTTATGAATTTTATCAAAATGATTTGTGGCATAAAAATAAACTTGAGAAAGGCATTTTTGTGTATATTGCTCGTAAATAGAATGATATGTATGATGAAGGATAGGAATATACCCTAATTGTATGTGTGACCATTTGAAAACTTAGAACTTAATAAATCTTGGTGAATTTAATTCTCATAGAGATATAGTGAAGTAATTTAACGAGGTGTGTTTGTACGGAGCTCGGAAGAGATGTATGAATAAAAAAGAAGTTTTCGGTTGACAAATTAAATGTACTAAAAAATATAAATCCGAAGAAAATAATATGATTGGAGTGGATTAGTTTGGTGAAAAATTGCAATCCTAGAGTTCTCTTATTTTCTTTTTACCTTTTTCTCAATTAACGATTGTTTTGGATAACATCAGAGAGATACAATTTTAGTACTCAACAAACTATAGTAACAAATCCTCGTGTGAACGATACTCTACTTACAAATCTTTATTACTTGTGACCGTGTATACTTGCACGATTTCTATGTGTTGCAAAAAACACACAACAAGTTTTTGGCGCCGTTGCCGGGGATTTGTTTTACTATTTTCATTGTTGATATTAATACCAATCAATCTGATTTTAATTCAAAAAAAAATTTATTTTTGCGTGTTTAATTTATTTTTTAATTTTCTATTGGGTTGAGATTTTGTTTGACACACAAATCTTACCTCACAAAAAGAAAAATAAATCTTTTTTTTTTGCTTATTGTTGTGTTTATTTTAATTTTCAATTTTCTCGTGTATTGAGATTTTGTTTGACACGCAAATCTTAATTCACAAAAGAAAATAAAAATAAAAAAAAAGTTATGGTTATTGTTTCTTAATTTATTTTTCAATTTTCTCGTAAGTTGAGATTTTGTTTGACACACAAATCTTAACTTACAAACAGAAAAACAAATTGAGAAGTCAAGCTGAAGACTATAAAACAAGAGCTTCTTGGGAGGCAACCCATGTGTTTTATTTTTTTTATTTTTTTGTATGTATTAAATTTTATATTTTGTTATGTTATTTTTTCCCTTCGTAGGTGCAAATTGGAGGTAATGAAGCAATTTTGTCTTAACCAATCAAACAAACCAGGAAGTCTCTTTAAACCCATCTCAAATGTTCTTTAATTTTCACACATTGAGGACAATGTGTATATTAAGTTTGGGGGTGGTGTATATACTGAACCAAGTTGAAATGCTTTCTGGATGTTCTTGCTTGTGAAATTTTTTTTTGGTTGTTTGGTTGATTGAAGATAATTTGCTATGAATAGTGATATATTTTTGTTTCTTTGATTTAAATGATGCATATCTCCTTGAAAAATTTGAATATTGTCTAAGCGATGAATAATTTTTACGTGTGTTTCATTTTTACAAAGATAAATATTTATGAGCACTAGTCTTGATTTTTGAGTCGCTACGATAATTTAGAGAAGGTTTATATGAGTATGGAATTCGATTGATATTTATGGTGTCACAATTCTTAGAATTTGCTTGATTTTCTCTTGAGGCGAAATTATAGATAACATTTAACTAAAAAAATGATTTAGGCCATCTTTGGATCGTTTGAGCCTTTCTATCTACCTTTACATGCATTATCCATAGTATACCCCTTTTGAGCTTCAAAGTTTATATATATATATATATATATATATTTCTCGTTACAAAAGCCTATCTAAAAAGTATATATATATGTGTGTAGATATACCTATTATTCTTATTCCACTAACATGTTACAATTGTTAGTAAATGTTGAAGGATATATATAAAAAAAAGGGTTACTGAAAAAAAAAGCAGAAAAAAAACAGATTCTGAAAAAAAAGCAAAAAAAAAAGAAAAAAAAAAGAGAGAATGGTATTTATGAAGTAATTTAATTTTTCTAGGGTTGCATTTGATCTAAATTTATGAAGCTTTGATTTTAACTATTTTTGATAGATTTATAAGACGTTCGATTTGTTCGTTTTATTTTGTGCTTAATGCTTTTTGATTATTTACGAATTTTATCAAAATGATTTGTGGTATAAAAATAAACTTGAGAAAGGCATTTTTGTGTATATTGCTCGTAAATAGAATGACATGTATGATGAAGGATAGGAATATACCCTAATTGTATGTGTGACCATTTGAAAACTTAGAACTTAATGAATCTTTGTGAATTTAATTCTCATAGAGATATAGTGAATTAATTTAACGAGGTGTGTTTGTACGGAGCTCGGAAGAGATGTATGAATAAAAAAGAAGTTTTCGGTTGACAAATTAAATGTACTAAAAAATATAAATCCGAAGAAAATAATATGATTGGAGTGGATTAGTTTGGTGAAAAATTGCAATCCTAGAGTTCTCTTATTTTCTTTTTACCTTTTTCTCAATTAACGATTGTTTTGGATAACATCAGAGAGATACAATTTTAGTACTCAACAAACTATAGTAACAAATCCTCGTGGGAACGATACTCTACTTACAAATCTTTATTACTTGTGACTGTGTATACTTGCACGATTTCTGTGTGTTGCAAAAAACACACAAAAAAGGGAGATAAAGTCATTTAGTTCCATTCTAAAAAAAGAACAAAAGAAGGTATAATTATACTGGAATATGAATTCATTTATTTCAATTTGGAGTTCGTACATTAAATCAATAGGAAAATAAAATTAAACAATAATACAACTGAGCAGGTAATGTGGTAGTTGGAAGTCTATGCATATCTCAATCGTTTAGCTTCTTGATGACTATTCCTGTTAGACACTTCTACGCAAACCAATGGAAATTTTTTGCCCAAACCTCATTGATAAACTGAGGCAAATGCTTGAGAACTTCATTTTGGTAGAGTTTTGGGATGCTTGAGTTATCATTTGAGGTCCTGTTTGATTCTCATCACTTCTTAAAATATGGCATCTCCATGCTTCAAACACATAGTGGCCCAATGAGTCACTTTCTCGACACGGGTGGTTAGGGTACTTATATCCTTGTCATGATGTCATCTCCTATCCTCAAAGAGGGCATGTAAAAGGTAGTTTTTATGTTTGTAGTCTTTTTATGCCATACTCTTGGAACTGCTATGCTAGTCGAGAGGGGAATGCATATTGGTGTACTAGTTCACAATCAAGATGTGTCTTGTGAAGACACAATGACTATTACATTATGGAAGCTCCTTGAGTTCCTCGATGAACTTGAGCTAGAGGTTGAGCTCGAACGATATTCGGTCTGGATAAATTATTAAGTTTTTTACCAGCCATATTTATTATGGGATCCTAAATTCGAGTTGAACATATATAAAGGGAAATAAAAATAAGAGTCCAAGTTCGATACGAGGTACTTGAATATAATTGTAACATAGTGTGATAGTAAGAAAACTAACCTGAAATAAAAGAAAACTATTAGAGCTTATCCGAGAAGAAGAAAGCTTGCACTATCTTAGTATGGGTTGGGCTAATGAAAGCTTATTTTCGAACTTAAACCTAAAAGTTTTGGGTAGAAAATACAAAAAATTGGTCTGATGCGACTGGATGTTGAAGAGAAGTAATAGATCATTTTTTGAACATAACGAGCTAATAGAAAGCAAAAATGAATGGGACCCTTGAGACAATTGACCCATATTTATACTTTTCCCTCTCCTGCCAACGTTTGAAATTCAAAACTCAAGTGAGCAAGTGCATCCCAGAGCATGGATTTGATATGCTTTGAGCAAGCATCGTCAGTCTAAATAAGATGAACACTCTTTCACCCCGGTCCTTGCCTTCGAATTGAAAGAGTGTGGGACTCGATGTTTTAATGTAGATTACTCATTTGTATCAAAAAAGAGACTGGATTACTATATATGGTCTGAGGTGAAGACCGAACGTAGGTCATTATTTATGCTTATTTTGTGTAAGATGTTGATCTTATTCTTATAAGATCCACGTGGACCCCCTAAATAAATGACACGAGTATGCATGTACTATATATATCCAATGGAAGACCTTGAGTCATCATCATTTTATTGCTCATTGATGCATCTTTCTACTTTTTTTCTCTAAACGAAATACATCCCTCAACAATTATTTCATGTATTTCTTATATTTTTCAATAATTTATTTAGAGTTTTTAGGTTATTGTTATTTTATGTTGTACATATTATATATGTGTGTGTGTGTAGCATATAATAGAAGAGTTATCTTTTACCTTCACAAAAATATATCTTTTCATTGGTTCTATTGATCACTAATTATTAATTTTGTCGTTAACTTGCCCATTTTGCAATAATAGCTTCCAAAAATTAAGTTTTATTATTTTAATTATCTATTAAATTAATTATAACATAAAAAATGCAAATATATATATGTACAACATATAATATAATAATTGGCTTTTGCCTTCACAAAATTATTATCTCTTCACTGGTGGTTCTGTTGATTACGAATTATTAATTTTTTCATTAATTTTCCCATTTTGCAATAATAATTAGAGGACCAAAAAACCGTTTGCTAAGCTGAAGGCCTTAACACCACCTTAGCATAATTTACATAACTATTGTTACCTTTTACTGAAGGAATAAAATAGATTATCTTTGTAACATGGCTCTACACTATATATACAAGAAAGAAATATGATAGCTTGAATTTGTTTCTTCTACGTAACTTGGCTTAGTTTTCACTAATGAATTGCGAGTACATAGATAAAAAATTACTTGAAAATGTGAAATTTTTGTAAAAAATAATACATAGATAAATAAATTAAGAATAAAATTATATTATTTTAAATAAGAAATAAATATATACGCCTAATAGTGGAGGAAGTCCTTCCATTTAAAAAAAAAATATTTAACTTACTAGCTTACCAGTAAATGCGATGTTTTTGAATTATTTTGTTATTTATGTAAGTGAAGACATACTTCACATATGAGCCTTTTCTGACACAATTAAATTTCCACTGTTATGTTCGTTTTGGTCATAAATATATGTATGTTTTATAAGAGTTTCTTTAGAATTAAGCCTTACATAATTCCCCTTTGAAGCAACTCTACCTCTCTATCACATAGGTGATCTTTTATCTATAATTCTCTTCATAAGAATCATTAAAAACCTTAATTTATCATGTGTCTTACGAGTATCATTTTTTTCATTATAAGAATAGACTTGAGGGTAAACTCTCATATTAATCTTACTAAGTCTTTACAACTAGGTTATCTCTTTGAATCTCGATCTTTGGATTTTCAGTCAACTAGGTTGGGTTTCTATTGCAAATCCTTATTTATTAATGGGCTTTAGTCCAATTCTCCTTGATGAATTATCAACCAACTTTCGATTTAATCATTTGGTTAACAGATTAGCTATATTATCCTTTGACTTTACACAGTCAATAAAGATAACACCAGTTAAGAGTAGTTGTCTAATGGTATTATATCTATGACATATATGTCGAAATTTACTATAATACATGTTACTCTATAGCCTACCAATATCTTATTGACTATCAGAATGGATGTGTATTGCAAGTAAAAGCTTTACCCACGTAGGAATATTCTCTAAGAAATTGCGTAGCCATTTGACTTATTTGTCACATTTATCCAAAGCGATGAACTCAGATTTCATTGTGGATCTAGCAATGTACGTTTGTTTAGAGGACTTTTATGAAACAACTGCACCATCCTCTTAAGATCATGTCTACTTGTAGACTTTGAGTCTTTCATATCACACATCCAATTTTCATCACTATATTCTTCTAATAAAGTTGGATATTTTGTGTAGTATAGTCCATATTTACGTGTGTATCTTAAGTATCTAAGTAGTCTTGTAATATTTTTTTAGTAATTAAATCTTGGATTACTTGTATATGTACTTAGTTTACTTATAACATAAACTATTTTTGGTCTTGTACAACTCATTAATATATAAGACTTCCTATCACTCTAGAATATTCCAATTAACACATACTTTCACCTCTATTGTTATATAGATGTAGATTTACATATACTGGTGTTCTAACAATTTCAAAATCACTATTGTTGAATTTCTAAAGTATCTTGTCAACATAATGACATTGACTTAAAATGAGAACGTTAGATATCATCAATATCTTAATTCCTACAACTATATCAATAGATCTCATGTATTTCATGTCAAACCTTGTATTCAATATATTCTTAGTAGATTTGATCATTTGATTATTACTATACATAATTAGCATATCATCAACGTAAAGACACAAGATGACATAACCATCTTCAGTGTCTTTGACATATACACATTTGTCACATTCATTGATATTAAAGTCATTTGTTCTCATGACATTATTAAACTTTTCATGTCATTATTTTTGTACTTGTTTTAAGCCATATAACGACTTTACCAATTTATAGACCTTCCATCGTATCCTAGGTTGGAAAAATCCTTGAGTTATTTCATGTAGATTTCTTCATCTAACTCCATTTAGAAAGGTTGTCTTTACATTTATTTGATGTATCTCAGGATTTTGCAAAGATACAATGGAAATTGTTGTCCTTATGGATGTTATTTTTGTTATAAGAGAATAAATATCAATGTAATCAAGGTCATGTTTTTGTTTGTATCCGTTAATTACAAGTTTGACCTTATACTTTTCAAATGATTCATCTAGTCTACATTTTCTCTTGAAAATCCACTTAAATCCTAGTGTTTTACAGCCTAGAGGTAAACCAACTAGCTCTCAAGTGTAATTTTGTAGAATTGACTTAGTTTTATTGTTAATGGCCTTTTTACACTAATGACCTTTAGAAGAGTTCATAGTCTCTTCATAGGTTTGAGGTTCATTTTCTAGCAAGCAGGTCAGAAAATTTGGATCATAAAACGTTTCTATCCTAACCATCTTGCTATGTCTAGGTTTAAAGAATGATGCATTCCTTGATTCCATTATCGTGTTCTTATGCATGTCTAGGATTTTTGACTTATGTAGAAGAAATTGATAAACGTTACTATTATGTGCTAATCTAATAAAGATGCAATCTATCTTTTTTGGACCTATCTTCACCTTTTTAGGTATAGGTATGGCTACTTTAGCAAGACACCACCACACTTGTAAATATTTATAAAAAAAACACCATTCCTTTAATAATTCATAAAGTGTTTTGTGTGTCTTTTTTTTGGGATATCTTATGTAAAAGGTAGTTAGCTGATAAAATAGTTCTCCCATAAGTTATATGGTAACCCTAGAATTTAATAACATTGCATTTATCATTTCTTTTAAGGTACGGTTATTACGCTTAACAACTCCATTTTACTGAGTTGAATAAAGTGTTGTGTGTTTCATGTATGATTTCATGTTGTGCATATAATTCACCAAACGTTGCTTCATACTTATCACCATGATCACTGTGCAGTACCTTGATTTTCTTATTGGGTTATTTCTCAACTTCTATTTTATAAATAAGAAATTTCTCTATAGCCTTTGTCTTTACTTTTAAGAAAATTCATATAACAATATTTCGTGCTATCATCGACAAAAATAATAAAATACTTATTGTCCTTTGTTTGAAGAAATTTCAAATCATATAGATGATTATGGATTAAGTCAAGGGATTTGGTGTTTCTTTCAATCAAATGGGACAATGACTTAGTCATTTTTGTCTCAACATAAGTCACACACCTGTGTTTGGCATCATTTGAAAAGTGGATATCTGATCTACGTTAATTATTCTACACAATGTATAATAATTAATATGACCTAGTTTACTATGCCATAAATTGGAAGACTAAAGCAAGTAAGTAGAAGAAATAACTTTGATAATTTTCTTAAGCATTATAGTCGTAATATTTAGCTTAAAAAGCCCATTAAACACACACCATTTGCTCATAAATGTACCTCCTTTTGGTCAACACAACCTTTTTCTAACTCAAAAAAATTTCTAAAGCCATGTTTATTTAACAATGAATCGAACATAAGGTTCTTGTGAATCTCAAGCACAAACAATACATTGTTCATAGTCAGATTCTTCCTAGAGTTTATCTTCAATACTACTCTTCCTTGTCATTCTATAGAAAAAGTAGCACATATAACTTTTCCCCATCCTTGATAGGTTCAAAAGTGGTAAATGATCATTGTCCAAGCAAACAAGTCTAGTTGAACCAGTATCAATCCATCATTCCTTTAAGTTTGATCCTATCAGGTTCACCTTAGAAACGACTACACATAAGTCCATATCAAAGATATCTTGAGTGATGTTGTCAACCATGTTTGACTCACAGTTCCTATTTCTTAGAAACTTGCAGTTTGGGGATTTATATCCTATTTTGAAGCTTGAATTTTTAATATTTGTTTCTCTAGGTCCCAATTTAGACCCTTTTACATAGCTTGCTCTTGCCCTTGTTCTTATTGTGCTTGGAGCTTTGATTATACTTCATCACGTTAGCCTTAGGTGTTGATGAGATATTCCCTCTTTTAGAAGAAGTCTTATTGTCTTCTTACATCTTAAATCTTATAAGCAAGTCAATCAAAGATATTTCCATTTGCTTATGCTTAAGGTAGGCCTTGAACTGTATCCATGAAGGAGTAATTTCTCAATAATAGCTACAACCTAGAAGATCTCACTCAATATCATCCCTTCATTATGCATCTCTATTAAGATATCTTAGAGTTCATGTACTTGACTGCATACTGGTTTAGAATCCAATGTCTTATAATAAAGAAAAAAACCAACCAAAAATTTCTCTACCCCGACTTTCGATCCAATGACTCCCACAAGCCTTTAGTTGTCTTCTCTTTATTTTATAAAGAATCGGTTAGGTTCAGAACATAATTTCGACACTAATTAGAATGCTTTCATGCTTCAATATCATTAGTAAACTGAAAATCCTACTCACCCTAAGGTTGATTGGGATCTTATTCAGTGAAAAATCTTTCTAGATTTAAGGTATTAAGATAAAATGTTATTTTACTCCTCTATGTCTTGAAGTTCAAGCCATGTAACTTCTTCATTTCTCTACCACAACATGGTTCAAAGGAATGGTAACCCCATGATACAGAGAAGATCTCATTATTTGATTGATATTAAAAAACAATATTCAAAATTGGGTTTTTAGTTTTAGATAACATAGTGATCATTTTATAAATCATTTTTGTTTTCTTTTCTAAAAATACACAATTAATAACGAAATCTTATAATTATTAAAATATTTATGAGGTTATTTCAAAAAAACAAAAAATTAATTATCCTAAAAAGTAACTATAAAAACATACAACTTTAAAACAGTAAAAATAAACAATAATTTAAAATTTTGTTATAAAACTGTTGTAAAGCTAAATAAGATTAGTAACACACAAAGCAAGTAAGAAAAATGAACAAAATTAATATGAAAGTAGCAGTATTAGTAAAACAAAGCAAGGCTGAAATTATAAAAAAGAAAAAGAGATAACAGACATTTAAATGAGAGCACTTAATAACAAATATAAAAAAAATTAAGAATTAAGAAGTAAGGAATCAAAAAGAAATACCGAAAAAGTAAAAATTAACGGTAAGCAATTAGCAAGATTTTTTTTTAAATTACTGTAAATTAAAATTGCATAAATTGCATAAAAAGTGAAAATTAATAGTAAGCAATTAACAAGATATTCGTTTCCCGAATCTGATTTCGAATAATAAAAAAAATTAAGTGAAAAAGGTAGTAATAAAGAAATATTACAAACATAATGAAAGAAGCTGTACGTACTGATATCAATAGAAATGAAAGTTAAGAAGCATAAAGAATGCAAGCTATTAAAATAAAGTTACTGTTAAAAGGATCAGACCTGGGAAAAAGATGATATGACAGATGCAGAAAACAAACAATATAATCAGTTCGATAAAGAATTAGAAAATTGTTTGTCCTAAAAATTGTAAAAAATTAATCGAATAATAAGTATGAAATAATAAGTATATAAATAAGTTAATAATAAAATGTTATTATTTAAAATTAAATTTATATATATATAATAAATATAAAATTTAAATAATATAAGATCATAAAAAATAATGTATATTAGTATCTTTAAGATAAATTTTTCATTTTTTCATACATATTTAAAAAACTCTAAAAATTTATCTCTAAAAATATAATAATAAAATAATAATAAATTTATACCATAATAAATATAAAATTTTAAGTATTTGAAATTTATTGAAAAAAAAAATAATTCTAAATTAAAAATATAAAAGTACTTTTTTTTTCTTCATTTTTTTTCTGTATTCTGCTTTCTCTTTTCTTATCTGTTAAGGAATTGGTACTTGCGGAAGCGAATATCAGATCCAATTTTGGTTGCACAAATTAATAATAATGGGTAACAGCAAAAATAAATAAGCAGTAAGAAATTAAATGGCACACAATGATTTAAGTGGTTCAACTTTTCAATATGAAAATTCTACTCACGGTGACGCCACACCGAGAAAAATCCACTAATAATCAGTAGATACAAACACCAATTTCGAAAGAAGACACAAATTATACCAAAATTTCAAAAATCAACCCACAAAATATCCTCTAATTTCTTGGTAATATATATAGCAAAGATAAATTAACAAACTCGCTATTAAATCAAATATTACCATAAATGAGAAACACTTTACAAATGACAACCTAAATGGACGGTTTTGTCCTTGGTGATTTTATCACGCTTTCTCTTAGTTGGTTACCTATTGGTTTTCTTTCTTCCTCGTCAGCTGCACTTCTTCTCTATGGTTGCTTTTCTCTCGTGCCACACAAAAAAACCCTCTACTCTCTATTTTCTATTTTAGCTGCAGCTCTCTATATGTTTTCTGCAGCTGCTCTCTCATTATCCACGCAACAAAGGAAATTATATATATGTATATTACAAAAGTGGTCTAGGGTTTAATATTGTTTTGGGCCACTATTAACAAATCTCCACCTTGGCTCAAAACAGAAAACAAGTTCTTCAAATGAAATTCCTCGGATTACCAAATAACCGTCGTCCAAAGCCGGGCGGTTATCATCTTCCAAATACCAATCAAGTCACAATGCTTGAATCCTATTAAATGGAATTGCTTTGGATTAACATATCGGTGAATTTCTGTAGTGGCTATCTTATCGACAACAATAAGATAGTACTGAGACAAAGTCAGACAAGTGATATCGACATCAATGTGTTTGGTTCTTTCATGATACGTAGTATTCTTAGTCAAGTGTATCCTAGACTGACTATCACAAAATGTATCATAACGTAAACCCGAATCACAAACCAAACCTACAAGCCAATGGCTTTCACTACTTCGATGGCCGCCATATATTCGCCTCTGATAGACAAACGGTAACTGAAGAAAGTAGCCTTCCAACTAATGGCACTATGAGAAAGAGTGAAGACATAACCTGTCGAGAGATCTTCTTGTATCAGCATCACGGCGATAATCGGAATCACATAACCAATAAATCGCAATGATTAGAACTTCCATCATATACCAAACCAAAATTAGATGTACCTCTCAAATACCGAAGTATCCATTTCACTGCTCCAACGATGACCGCACCAGGATTACCCATGTATATCTGCCGACAACACTAACTGCATGTGAAATGTCTCGACGAGTACAACCCATAAGCGTACATCAAACTCCCAACGGTATTAGCGTATGGAACCCGAGACACGTACCCTCTCTTCTTCGATTGTGGTGACAAATCCAAAGAAAGCTCGAAATGCGACTTAACAGCGTACTCATGAGTTTAGAATCTTTCATGCCAAAACGTTCGAGAACTTTTTCAATATAACTTTTCTCACTCAAATAAAGCTTGCCCATTGCCTATCCCTGTAAATTTCCATGCCCAAAATTTTCTTCGCTGCACCCAAATCTTTCATTTCAAACTCACCATTGCTTCGAGACTTTAATTTCTGAATCTCGGACTTATTCTTAGAAGCAATAACATGTCATCAACATAAAGCAACAAATAAATCGATGAACCATCATGGAATCTTTATGATAAACACAACTATCATAATCACTCCACCAGAGTAACCATGATCAATCATAAAAAGAATCAAACCGCTTATACCACCGCCTTGGAGATTGCTTCACCCACGTATAAAGAATTTTTCAATAAACAAACATGATCTTCCTTACACGGAACAACAAACCCCCTCGGTTGATGCATATATATTTGTTCCTCAAGCTCACCACGTGTTAAGAGTTCTTGACATCAAGTTGTTCTAATTCCATGTCAAACAATGCAACCGTAGCAACACACGAATAGAGCTATGTTTCACAACGGGAGAAAATACTCTCGTTGAAGTCGATACCTTTCTTCCGACAATAGCCCTTTGCAACAACACGTTCCTTGAACTGGGCTAGCTTCAACCTCGGAGTATACCTTCCTTTTTCAAGACCCGTTTGTTTCCAACAATCTTCCTGCCCTTAGGCGGTTTCACCAATTCCACATGTATGATTCTTATGAAGTGATTCAATCTCTTCATTCATAGCAACCAACCACCGAACGGACTCGTCACAAGTGACGGCTTACGCTGATAACTAGAAACTTCACGCACCTCTAGACTGCGCCACGACAATGCAAAAGAAACTAAGTGCGCATCTGCGTACCTACGAGGGCGTCTAATCTCTCTTATTCCTTTACCCTTAGCGATACACTGTATGGTTGCTTTCGTATTGCTCTTTGCTTTCACATCACGTAGTGCGAGAATCGTCTATCGATCCACAGATGGTTGATCCCGAAGTGCCCTCTTGTACTTGACTAGGAGCTCACTCTCAGCCTCTCCACCGCTCACCAACACCGTGGTCTTTATCTACAACAATAGACTCTTTTCTTTGCACATGGAAAACTCATCAAACTTAACATCTCTCCTAATCAAAAATTTAGGTGACTTGGGTTGCTTCAACACACCATAATCTATAACCCTTCACCCAGAGGATACCAAAAATATGCATTTTAATGCCACTCAGGCTCAAGTTTACCATCATTAACATGAGAGCGTATAAGCGGACAACCAAAAACTTTCAAATCAGAATAATTAACGGAGTATCAAAGAATACCTCGAAACGGAGTCTTCAACTCAAGATTGCGGTTGATGGAGACCGATTTACCAAATAACGAGCATGGTTACAAGCTTCACAAAAGGATTTATCCAGTCGAGCTTGAAAGAAGCATACAACGAGCTCTTTCTAAGAGAGTCTATTCATACGTTCACATCTCCATTTTCTTTGTGGTGTATAACGCACAGTACGATGTCTAACTATGCCATTTCTTTCACAGAACTCATTAAACTCACTGTCACAAAATTCCAAACCATTATCAGTTCTCAAATGCTTGATTTTCTTGCTTGTTTGATTTTCTATACAAGCCTTGAATTTCACAAATTTTGAGAACGCATCATTCTTATTCTTCAGAAAATACACCCATACATGACGAAAGAAGTCATCAATAAAAGTCAACATATATCGGGCACCACCCTTAGACACAACACGAGAAGGACCCCAAAGATCTGAATGAATATAATCAATAGTACCTTTCGTTTTATGGATGGCTGTACTGAACTTGACCCTACGATGCTTTCCATAGACACAATGCTCCAAATCAAGCTTCCCGGTTTCGACTACAAATCAAATCTCGTTTGCTCAAAATAGAACATCCTGCTCACTCATATGCCTGAGCCGTATATGCCATAATCGGTAGTAGTGTCCGAATCAATTGATCTCGACGAGGATGAAACCCGATACACCGCCAATAACAAGATTGCTAGCACAAACATATAGAGACCACGCGGAAATTTCCCTTTAATAACAATGAAACACCTTACTAACTTTTAAAACTCACCTTGACTACGTACTTATAGCCTTGTGAATCAAGAGTACCCAAAGATATCAAATTCTTTTCAAATCTGAACATGGCGAACATCTTTCAAAGTCCTAACAATACCATCACATCTTAATTCGGACAGTACCAATACCAATAACCTTGCAGGACATATTGTTTCATCAAGACAACACCCCATCAATAGACCGATAAGAAGCAAACCAATCTCTACGGGGCACGTATGGTAACCCGAATCGAAATCCAAACATCTCTAGGAGAACCAATAGATACCGATGGGAACATTTTCACAATCGAACCAGGAACTATCCGCAACATGACATCATTAGTACCGAGAGAGACGTCAGTGGTAGATTTTCCTTTACGCTTTGAGTTTCGGACAATTTACTTTCCAGTTTCCCGACGGCAATAATTGCATTTATCTTTTCTTTTCTAGATTTGGATCTAGACTTGCTCTTGTGCCTTTTTCTTGATTTCTACCTCGACAAATAAACCACTTCTTATTATCATTGTTGCTTGTAGACACCTTTTTCTTCAACTACGGAATTCAAAGTCTGGCTTTGACATCTTCCAAAGAAATAGTGTCTCGCCATATAGCGTAAGGTATCAACAAAATGTTCAAATGAATGAGGTAAAGAACATAATAGAATCCAAGGCCCGATCCTCATCGTCAATCTTAACACCACCATTTTTCAAATCACGAATAATTTTAGTAAATTCATCTAGATGATCAGCGTGCAAGGTGTACCTTTCGACATTCTCGAATGTATACAAACGGCTGCTTCAAATATAACCGTGTCAAAGACTCGTATATAAATTCTCCAATTTAAGCCATAACCCGTAGGAGATTCTCATACCAACCTCGTAATACCTCATCGGACAAGGATAAGCTGAATTGGACTCAAAGCATTTTCCATCAATGCATCTTTTTCTTCATCACCAATTTTTCTCGCAATTTATCCTTACGCGAGTGTCTTAACGAGCCCTTCTTTAACTAATGGCCCGCATCTTAAATACGCCAAAGACTAAAATCATTTCTACCATTGAATTTCTCTATTTCATATTTTGTCGCCATCATGACGAAAACCCAATATTAAATAAGCAAGTACAACCCGTAAAAATATGAAACATATCAGATAACCAGAAGCTCAAAATAAATCCAAAAGAGCAAACTTTATCAGTTCTAATAAATACCAGAATAACACAATAGCTCTGATACTAATTTGTTAAGGAATTGGCACTTGCGGAAGCGAATATTAGATCCAATTTTGGTTGCACAAATTAATAATAATGGGTAACAGCAAAAATAAATAAGCAGTAAGAAATTAAATGGCACACAATGATTTAAGTGGTTCAACTTTTCAATATGAAAAGTCTACTCCACTGACGACAACACACCGAGGAAAAATCCACTAATAATCAAAAGGAGATACAAACACCAATTTCCAAAGAGCTTCACAAATTATACCAAAATCCCAAAAATCGACCCACAAAATATCCCTTCTAATTTACTGGTAATATATATAGCAAGATAAATTAACAAACTTGCTATTAAATCAAATATTACCGTACAAATGAGAGAAACACTACAAATGACAACTGAAATAGACAGTTTTGTCCTTGGGCTGATTTTATCTGCTCTCTTAGTTGGTCACTGCTGGTTTTCTTCTTCCTTGATTCTTCTTTGCAACACAACTTCTTCTATGGTTGCTTTTTCTCGTGCCACAAAAAACCCTCACTCTCTATTTTCTATTTTAGGCTATGCAATTTCTCATATGTTTTCGCAATTTGCTTTCTCTCATTATCCACGCAATAAAGGAAATGATATATATGTATATTACAAAAGTGGGCTAGGGTTTAATATTGTTTTGGGACAGTATTAACATTATCTCCTTTCGATATATATATATATATATATACTCAAATTCAGCCATTCAAAGTCATTAAAAGCATTAAATGCTTTAAAATCCCAAATGTGAAAACAATAAAAGAAGAGAAATAAACGGAAAAAGAATAGAAATAGATGTAAGTTTAAGAAAATATAGGAAAAAGTAAAGGAAAAAAAAACGTTAATAACCTTTTCTAAATTTAAATCAATTTTAATTCTTAATCTTCCATTACTGTATGCATGCTTGGGATGATTCTTAAATATTGATCATGTAAGATGATATTTTTTTTTATTTTTCTTTCATTATATGATGATAATTAAATTCACAAGCTCACCATGACTAACCTACCTTATAATTGAGTCCCAAAAGCTAAAAGAATGGCTTACCTACTCATGATCCCTCCTCTCTATTTCACAATCCCAAAAGCTAAAATTCTAAGCCTTGAGCTTATGTGTGTATATATATATATAATACAATACCTAAGATGTTCTGCTAAAATATACTATCAATCTTATAAAGCAATGGACGTGAAGCTTGAATCCAAAGGCAAAGTTTGTGTTACAGGAGCATCTGGCTTTTTAGCATCTTGGATTGTTAAAAGACTTCTTTTATCTGGTTATCATGTAATTGGAACAGTTAGAGATCCAGGTCTCTCTCATCTTTAACAACATAACTACTACTTTATTTATTTATTTAGTTTATATTTGATAACCGTATTAATTTTTAATTTTTAAGAAAAAAATTAAATTTGTTTGATAACCAATTTCTATATACAATTTTGACCGGTAAAAATTGAAAATTAAAAATTATTTGTTTGATAACTAATTTTTATTTTTAAATTTTCAACTTTTAAGTTTTTTACTTCAATTTCAATATTTTTGGTTGATAAATTTTTATTAAATTTTGACTTTTAATCATTTTGAATGAAGTGTATTATGATTGAGTTATTAATTTTTAGCTTAGAATAATTAAAAAAAATAAAAATTCAATTCCATAACTAATATTTTACGAATTTCAAAATTTGATAAAATTTTAAAACTAAATTTCAGAATTTAGAAAACATAAATGAAAAAGAGTTATGAAACGGACATAATTTCAAAATTAAAAACTTAAATTACTATAAAAGGAAGCATTATTTTTTTTTCAATAATTATAACAAAAGGGACAATTAACTAAAAAACTATGATCTGAGTTTCATACATATCTAGGAAATGAGAAGAAATTAGCTCATTTATGGAAGTTGGAAGGAGCAAGTGAGAGACTTAAATTAATGAAGGCTGATTTAATGGAAGAAGGAAGCTTTGACAATGCAATAATGGAGTGTGAAGGTGTTTTTCACACAGCCTCTCCTGTGCTGAAACCTTCATCTGACCCAAAGGCATGTGGTGAATTTTATTAAGATTGTCACTTCATGATAAGCTTGTGAAAGAATATGCTTTGATAGTCTTTAAAGTTTTCATTGCAGGTTGAAATCTTACAGCCTGCAATTGAAGGGACACTGAACGTGTTACGTTCGTGTAAGAAGAATCCGTCATTAAGGCGCGTGGTTCTCACCTCATCTTCTTCAACTGTAAGGGTAAGAGATGATTTTGATCCCAACATACTTTTGGATGAGTCTACATGGAGTTCTGTGGAACTATGCGAGAGACTTCAGGTACTTTTCTAACATAATTTATTCTTCTCAATACATCACATAATATATCAGTTATTTAGAAGCTAGAGATCTTTCCCATATGCTTCCATATATGAAACCGGGAAGCCTTTGTTCACAATCCCGTAATCCAGTGGTAAGTGTATCGAGCTATATGGCATAGAACATTGGTTCGAGTTTAGGTACTTATTAGCTGATTTATGATAAGCCATTATCAAGTAAAATAAATAAATAATAAAAGAAACCATGAAGCTGATTTATTTTTTAAATGTACTTTCAATGTTGGAAAGATTTGGTATCCTTTATCAAAAGTGTTAGCAGAGAAAGCAGCTTGGGATTTCTGCAGCAAAAATGGGCTTGATTTAGTTTCAGTTCTTCCCTCATTCATTGTTGGACCTAGTTTGCCTCCAAATTTATGCTCCACAGCATCTGATATTCTTGGCTTGCTTAAAGGTACTTTGTACTTTTGTATTTCAGCTTTATAATAATGTGTTTTTCTTTTTTTTTCTTTTTTTTTTCAAACCCTTTAGTTAATTTGAACTAATAAACAGGTGAAACAGAGAAATTTCATTGGCATGGAAGAATGGGATATGTTCACATTGATGATGTTGCACTTTGTCATATACTTGTTTATGAACACAAAAACTCTAATGGAAGATACCTTTGTAGCTCAACTGTGTTGGATAATAATGAGTTAGCATCTTTACTATCAACAAAATATCCTTCCTTACCTATCCCTAGAAGGTCAGTATCAGTTTGGTTATGAAATGTAGGCCCAATTGTTCATGCTAGCTTCTGAGATACTGTAAAAATACTTTTTATAGAAAAACATGCTTTAGGACCAAGCATGAATATATTTTATCATATATTTTGTGCTTTCTGACATAAGAACATATAATGTGATTCTTCTTGAAACTGTTTTTTTTTTAAAACTACTTATATCTAAAATCACTTTGGATAATAACACAAACAAACAGACCCGTAAATAACTCAAGTTTTTTATCTTTTATTTTATAATGTTAGATTTAACTTTCAAATTTTACAGGTTTGAGGAACTAAATAGACCATGTTATGAGTTAAATACTTCAAAGTTGAAGAGTCTAGGATTCAAGTTCAAGAGCATAGAGGAGATGTTTGATGATTGTGTTGCATCTTTTGTAGAGCAAGGCTATCTTCCTCTACTTTAGCTTATTTATTAGCCACGTTTAACACATGTAGTCCTCGGTTTGCCGTTTTCATGTAATAAAATTACATAATAAATGCATGCCTCACACTAGCATGTTTATTACCTTAATTTTTATCGATCCATATATTTAAATAATATATCAAGGTATGGTTACTTTCTAGAAGAATGAAAACCAATTGATGTGAGTTTTATATGAAGTTGGTTACTTTCTAGATGAAGAATACTTCTGGTTTTATTATAACACTATCTTTATAATAGTATAATATTTAAATTTGATAAGTATATAATTGTATTAATTATCAATTAATAATTATTATTAATCTAAAATTTTTTATTTTCAAAAAATAAAATAAATGGATGTTTTTAAATATAAATTTTCTTTTAGGTTGCTTTTATTATAACATTATGAAAAATTAATGTTCAAATTTTATAAAAAAGTTGGCATAAATATACTTAAAATAAATAGTTAATTAATTTGTTAAAATAAATATATAATAATAATTATTTTATAAACAAAAAAATATAATAATATTATGTGATAATTTGTGATAGTAACACAAAACATAATCATGGATTATTAAGCATTATATTCATAAGAGTTACGTAACTTTATTTAATAAATAAATTATATATAATAAAAAAATACAAATCAAAGTAAAACGATATCGTAAATATGACTTTTACAAACTTAATAAACAATTTTATAAACATTGTTTTGCTAAAAATAAGTTAAATTTATTGATTATTTTTTTCATTGATACGTGATATAACATGATATCGATTCGAAAATGCATAATTAGTTCAATACAAATATAATTCATTTATAAATAAAATGATATGAATAAGCATAAAGTACATAAATTAACATCCTTAATATAAGAATCAAAATAATTATTTAATAATAATAATATAAAATTAATATTTAATTTGACATCGTGCAGTACTAAAATAATTATACGTAAAATATATATGTAATTATTTATTCTCCAAAATACCCCGAATCTAAAATATAATTATTTGGTTACTTAATTTAATTTTTTTTTCAAAAATTGTTTTTAAATAAAAGCTAAAAAACAATTTTTTATAGGTTTTAAAAATAATAAGGTGTTTAGTTGTATTTTAATTAAAAACAAAAAAAACATGATTGTATTTTGTTTGGCAAAATTATTTTAAAACTTGTTTTCATTATATACTATTTTTTAATGTTAAATTTAATATTTTTACAATAATTTTAACTTTATAAATAAAATTAGATTATCTAAATTAAACATAACATATTAATAAAATTGAAATAGAATAAAACACAACTTAATTATAATATTCAATTCTAAAAACAATTGTATAATTTGAGGAGCATATGCAACCTAGACAAATTATCCACATTTGACAAGCAAAAACTAGTAATTCAGGCTGTTGTATTGTATTGTATTTTACTTATATATTAAACGATTATGTTGATTATATAGATTACATCAATATTATATTTATTCACTTATATTCGAGTCCTGTTATAGTATTATTTTATAAATGATCACATTTTAATTATATTTGGGATTGAATTTTTTACTTGTCAATTATAAAAAAGTTATGTTAAAAACAAGTAAATAAAAACAAAAAAAATAATATTATTGAAACAATTATTTTTATTATTATCAAAATAAATGTATAAATTACATATCATATATAGGGACGAAACTAGGGGATAGGGGTGGACCATATCATATATAGGGAATAAACTAGGGGATAGGGGTGGACCATAGCTCCTAGGTTGATAAATTTTCTTTAATAATATATAATTTTAATATTTTTAAAAATAAAATAATACATTTAATCTCTCCTATTTCAATAAAATTATTATTATTATTATATATATTTAAATAAATAAAAAACAACTAATATAATATTTTTTATTTTAGAAAATATTTTACACTTTTCTATCATATAATTATAATTTTATTTATCACTAAATAATTTATAACACATCATTTAATAGATTTTGATCCAAATATGAAATAAATTTTGATTTTGGATCAACTTGGCTATCTTCAAAAATTGTATTGACTCTGCCCTGATTCATATACATATAATTAATTATAATTTAGTTTTATTATTTTTAAATAATATTATAATCAATAAATTATCACATCAAGAATTATAATTAACATTTAAGATACGTAATATTAGTATGTACATTAAAAAAAAACCTTAAAATTATAAGGGAAAGAAATTATATATATATAATTATATATAACAAGCGACTAGGGAAGCAAGTAGCCAAGTAGTGAACAGTTAAACGCCGAATAAGTTACGCTTCGGAAAAAAATGTTTTCCGTATTTTCATTTTAATTCAAAAACAGTGGAAATAGTTTTTTTTTTAATAGCAATTTAAAAATAATAGCCGAATATAACAATATATTTTAAAAAATAATTTTTTATTTCTAAGTACAGAAAATAGTTTTTAAGTTACTCTGCCAAACATGCTCTTATAATCTTGATTCTCAAATTTAAAACTTAAGTACAAAGGAGATAAAATACTAAAAGAAAATTTAAACAATAATGAAAAATTGGAAACTAAATAAAATTAAAAAAAAATACAATATTTTATTTTATGGGCGGTATCATTCTCCCATTCTTGAAAAAACTCATCATCGAGTTTAACTTAACCGGATAAATTTTTAATGATTTCATGTACTCCTATTGTATTTTCTATTTTTATTGCAAAATTCAGCCTTACGATGAACTTAGAGCCCATGTATTCTTCTCTATTGAAAAACCATCAAAACCAAAGCAAATTTAGGCCAACAAAAATTACCATATTTGGATCATGCTTGTTTTTGTCCATGCCAAAAAAAAAAAACAATTTTCTGAACCTTTACATATTCACTTTTATCCAAAATGTTGTCTTGTTTGTTCAAAATGGAAGGATACTCCTTATAAATAGGTTGTCTAGAATTGTTAAAATACACAATATTTATGATTTTTTTGACATAAAGACAACCAACAAATTTTTGTCTCTTACCATCATAAAATCAAAATTTCCATCAAACAATAGCAGTTATTCGTTAAAGATGGATAACGTTGAGCAATCAAAGTATTCAAAATTAACTTATTTTCCAACCCTAGTCGGCGAGACTGTAATGGGTATTATCCTTGTCGATAATGGTATTACTTTCGTCAACTTAGGGTCGATATAGCATCTAACACCTTAGAATTTTTTTATAAATACTTCCCTTTTATTTGTTGCTAAAATTATAAAAATAGAAGTGAAGCTTTGCCAAAATTATATCTTGTTTCTTATTATGTTTCATAAATTACTTGAGTGTTAGTTCAATATTTTCGAATTGTGTTTGTGAGAGAAAAACCCTGTTATTAAGTAATGAGCACTTGAGACAATGTTTGTTAGTGGGTTGTGGTTGAGGTATGTACTTCATTTGTTTACACTGCTGATCATTGGTGAGTGATCACACTAAAGTGTATGGTGTGGCTGTTGAATATTGGCTCTAAAAGTAACAAATTAGTGGCATAATTTAGGGAAATTAGTGGCCTAATTTGTGGCATGATTTGTGGCATGATTTGTGGCATGATTTAAGGAAATTGGTGGCCTAATTTAAGGCTTAAATTATGGCACACTTTAGGGAAAGGGAGCCTTTCTTCATCTATAAATAGGGAAGAGTTCATGCATTGAAGAACAAGGCAAAAATCAGAAAAAATCAGAGAGAGTATAAGCAAACTCAAAGAGAGAAAATACTTGTGAGTTTTGGGAAACACTTGAGATATATTATTTGAACTGAGTAGAAAATATACAGAATACAGATACAGATTTCCTCACTAATAATATCTCTCAAGTGTTTCCCAAAACTCACAAGTATTTTCTCTCTTTGAGTTTGCTTATACTCTCTCTGATTTTTTCTGATTTTTGCCTTGTTCTTCAATGCATGAACTCTTCCCTATTTATAGATGAAGAAAGACTCCCTTTCCCTAAAGTGTGCCATAATTTAAGCCTTAAATTAGGCCACCAATTTCCTTAAATCATGCCACAAATCATGCCACAAATCATGCCACAAATTAGGCCACTAATTTCCCTAAATTATGCCACTAATTTGTTACTTTTAGAGCCAATATTCAACAATCTCCACCTTGGCGAAAAAGTTCATAACGCTGCCTCCAAATGCGCCCTAGGGTCTAAGCTCGAGAGATGTTGATCAAGTTCAAGCGGTGTTGAAACTTGATCCCCGTAACCACCTTTGTAAGCATATCTGCGGGGTTATCTCAGCTCCGACTTTACGGAGTATAACATTCCCTTCATCAACGATTTCCCGAACAAAATGAAATCGAACATCGATGTGCTTGGTGCGACCATGATGAACTTGGTTCTTTGCCAAACAAATGGCACTGGGCCATCGCAGAAAACCTCCACGTTCTTCCGAACAATACCCAAATCCTTAGTCAACCCGAGAAGCCATATAGCTTCTTTGAATGCTTCACATGTACGGCCATATACTCTGCCTCGTAGTAGACAAAGCTACGATTGATCGCAATGTTGATCTCCAACAAACTGGTCCTCCCGCCATTGTGAACACATAACCGGTTGTAGATCGACGCTTATCCAAATCTCCAAAGATAGTCGAATCCACATATCCAACTAGGTGTTTACCTTCAGTCTTGTCTCTCTCAAACTTCAAACCAATATCCACAGTACCATAGATGTACCGTAGAATCCACTTCACTGCTTGCCAGTGTCCTTTACCCGGATTATGCATGTACCGACTCACCATACTAATAGCGTGGGAAATATCAGGTCTGGTGCAAACCATTGCATACATCAAGGCACCAACGGCATTTGCATATGGAACACGTTCCATTTGCTTCTTCTCATCGGTGGTGCTAGGTGACATTAATGCACTTAACTGAAAGTGAGGAGCAAGCGGTGTACTTGCTGGTTTGGTGTTTTCATGAATGTCAAACGTTTGTAGTACTTTCTTGAGATCTTGAGTACGTGTCGACAGACATGTACATGACTCTATCTCTTGTGATTTCCATCCCAAGAATTTTCTTAGCTTCTCCAAGATCTTTCATTTCAAATTCTGAACTCAATAGAGCCTTCAATCTGTCGATCTCCACCTTGTTCTTAGATGCAATCAACATATAAGAGAAAATAAATGAAGGTACTGTCTTGGAGTTTCCGAAAGTATACACAGTGATCAAACTGACTGCGGGTGTACTTTTGCTCTCTGATGAAGTCATCAAAGCGCTTGTACCATTGTCGCGGTGATTGCTTCAAACCGTAAATTGACTTACTCAGCTTGCAAGCCCAATTCTCTCGTCCTGGAATTTTAAAGCCATCCGGTTGAGACATGTAGATTTCTTCGTTCAAAGTACCATGGAGAAAAGCTATTTTGACATCGAGCTGAGCTAACTCGAGATCAAACTGTGCTACCAAAGCCAATAGTATCCGAATAGATGAATGCTTAACAACAGGTGAGAATACCTCGTTGTAGTCTATTCCTTCTTTCTGAGCATAGCCTTTTGCTACCGAATCGGCTTTGTATCGATGTTGTCTTTACCAAGAGCACCTTCCTTCTTGGCATAGACCCATTTGCAACCAATAGTTTTCTTTCCTTTGGGAAGTTGAACCAACTCCCAAGTCTGATTCTGATGTAGAGACTTCATCTCTTCATCCATTGCCATTTTCCACTTCATACTATCAACTCTTTTGCACGGCTTCTCCGTATGTGCGTGGGACATCATCATAAATTACCGGAAGTGCGAATGCTACCATGTACGTGTATCCGGTAGGCTTCCTAATCTCCCTTCTTGGTCGAGTAGTGGCAATAGATTCAGGCTACTGATTAATCGGTGGTGATGGTGAGAGAACCTCCACCTCAACTGAGATCTCTTCTTGATCATCAATTTCATCTTCACCACGATCGGTAATTGGTGCAATCTTTTCTGGATCTTCCAAAGTCTCAAGCATCACCTTAGAAAGAGTATTTGGACTTTCATTCTCTTTCTCTGAATTTATTTGTCTCAAAGATAACAGATTCGTCGAATGTAACATCTCGGCTTAAGACGATCTTCTTGGATTCACCACACCAAAGTCGAAATCCTTTAACTCCTTCCTTAAAGCCCAAGAAAACAGCTTTCTTTGCTCTCGGATCCAGTTTGGATTCACTAACATGAAAATATGCAGGACATCCAAATATTCGCAATGAATCATAATCAGTAGCAGGTTGTCCAGACCATACCTCTTTAGGAGTTTTTCCATCTAATGCAGTCGCAGGAAGTATGTTGACTATATGAGTTGCATATGACAAAGCCTCAGCCCAAAATGCCTTGCTCAATTTGGAATGAGATAGCATACATCGAACTTTCTCAACCAAAGTACGATTCATTCGTTCTGCAACTCCATTCTGTTGTGGTGTACGAGGAACTGAAAAATGTCTGATTATCCCTTCATCTTGACAAACTTTAAAGAAAGGATCCGATTTATACTCGCCACCATTATCGATCTCGAGCCTTTTAATCTTCCCGCTGTCTCGAGTCTCGACCACTTGCTTCCATTTACGAAAGATATCCATAACTTCATCTTTGTGACTCATAGTGTATATCCAGACATATCTAGAGAAATCATCAATAAAAGTCACAAACCAACGTTTACCTCCAAGTGAAGCATTCTTGGAAGGTCCCCAAACATCCGTGTGAATATAATCAAGAGATCCCTTAGTACGATGAATGGCAGTGCCGAACTTGACTCTTGTTTGTTTTCCCATTACACAATGCTCGCAGAAATCAAACTTTCCAGTCTTGGCACCTTTCAAAAGACCTTGCTTCATTAAGCCTTGCAAAGCCTTTTCACCGACACGCCCTAAGGTACGTGTGCCACAAAGGAAGAATCATTTGCCTTTTCTTCAGAACTACTTGAGACAGCTGTCCTTCCTGTAACTGTACACCCATCTAGGAAATACAAGTTCGCCTTCCGAGTACCCTTCATTACTACAAATGCACCTCGTACAACTTTCAAGACTCCATTTTCCAATGTTACCTTGTAACCATCAGAATCTAGAACACCTAAAGAAATAAGGTTTTTCTTTAGGTCAGGAATATACCTTACATTTGTAAGTCGTTTGATTGTACCATCGTGCATCTTTAGTCGTATTGTTCCGATCCCTTTTGTCTGACAGGCATTGTCATTGCCCATAAGCACAACTCCTCCATCGAGCTCTTCAAAACTCGAAAACCAATGTCTGTTTGGACACATATGATAAGAACATCCAGAATCAAGGATCCACTTATCTGAGTAGGTTTTTGATGATGAAACTGAAAAGGCTGATTCTTCATCTTCATCGGCCTTCTGTGCAACATTTGCATTTGACTTGTCCTTGTTTGGACAATCTTTCTTCCAGTGCCCTTTCGGTGACAATAGGCACACTCGTCCTTCGCAGGACGTCTTACGGATGACTCTCCTCCGGGACTTTGATCTAGATTTCCCCATTATTTGATCGCGCGATTTTTTGTTGTTAGTTCTACCTCCGGCTGCGTCAATGCTTACGATATCGAGTCTGTGATCATGTTGATCCTTCTTCCCAGTACTTCGTTATTTACCAAAGCATTTGAAACATCTACGAACTTAACCTCATCCTTTCCATATAACAGGGTTGTGGTTAAATGCTCATAGCTCTCAGGTAATGAATTCAACAACAACAAAGCTTTATCTTCATCGATAATTTCAACATCTAAATTTTGCAGATCGGCCAAAATTTTATTGAAATTATCTAAGTGCTCAATCATAGGGGTACCTTTCTTGTACTGGAAATGGAAAAGTTTCTTCTTCAAGTAGAGTCTGTTCTCAATACTTTTCGTCATGTATTTGTCCTCTAGTTTCTTCCAGAGAACTGCGGCTACATTCTCTTTCATGACAAAGTACTTTTGATCTTTTCCTAAGCACAGTCGAATTGTGCCACAAGCTTGTCGGTTGACATAATTCCAATCTTCATTTGAATAATCTCCTGGCCTAGTCTCCAAGGCTATATTAGATCCTTCTCGGAACAATAGATCTAATACTTCACATTGCCACATGCCAAAGTTATTTGTGCCGTCGAATTTCTCCACCTCAAACTTTGCGTTGGACAACATAGTTCTTCGAGTAGAACTTGGTTTGCCATAAATTCTATGGTCAACTTGTTCACCTTCTTCGATCTCTCCTTTATCAGCCATAAGTACAAACTGATAACAGAAATTTTGCATTTACAACTTAAAACAGTGTTTTTCCAAATTTTATACCTTATTTGAAAAAACGGAGTCCGTAGTTGAATTTGGAATGATCCAATTAGCTAAGAATAGATCCAACTCAGTTGAAAACGGATGAAAAACAGACCAACTCGGTCCAAATATCACTAGTGACTGAGTTGACTCGGTCCAACTCGGCGAGTTGACTCAGTTGCTGGCAGCAGGATTCCGGCAGCTTCTGGCGGTGATTCTAACTTCCGATTTGAGCGATTCTTTTACCGTTGCGTTCGTATCGTCAAGAGCTTCGATTTGATATATAATACTGCTATATTTGGCTCTGATACCAATTTGTTATGGGCGGAAGCAATAAATAGCGGTATATGAATATATCAAAGCAATAAAATGAATACACAGAATTTACGTGGTTCGGCAATTCTCCTAGGTCCACGGGATGCAGCAGATATTATTTGAACTGAGTAGGAAATATACAGAATACAGATACAGATTTCCTCACTAAGTTCAAATAATATCTGCTGCCTCCCGTGGACCTAGGTGAATTGCCGAACCACGTAAATTCTGTGTGTTCATTTTATTGCTTTGATATATTCATATACCGTTATTTATTACTTCCACCCACAACAGTGGCTATAGAGAAGAATCGAATTCGTGTGTCGAATTAAGATGTTGTGAACACAACAAGTTAGGGCAGCATAGGCAGTTAGAGTTAGGATAGATGTCCTGACTTATAGTAACCTCCGGCGGTAGCAGACTAGGTAATGCTACTTGGAATGTGTAGGGATTGGGGTAGTTGATGGTTAAGATAAGGTTGGTGGTTGTAAGAGGGTTAAAAGGCCGTCTCCCTGTTCCCTGTTTGTTATCAATGGCTGGTCAATATTCCAGCAGACAGATGTGGTGATGATGGTCAGAAAAGATAACGGTATGGCTGGGTAAAGTTGGTTGTGGGTGGTGGGGGATATCGCTAGAACTGTTTCAGAAAGAGGTCAATGGCAGGTCGAGATTCTGGCAGAAGGAGGTGGCAATGGTGGTCTGAAAAGTAGAGGTTTGGCTGGGCAAAGATGGGTGGGAGTGGGTGGTAATGGAAGGTAGTAACAAGCACATGTTACCTTAACTCTCTTACTCGCACAGAGGTATTGGGTTCAGAATAGAGAAACTTTAATAATATTAAATTTTTTTATGGGGTTATAAATAACCATGAACAATCTTGTTTTTATTTTCTTCTCTCTCTAATTCCTGCATAAGCATCAAAAGTGCCCATATCATTTAAGACTTAGTGCCGTTCAGTGTATTTCAATAAAATATTTTTAAATAAAATTTATTACTTTTTGTATGAACCAGATTGCAAACTTGGTACCATATTGTGCTTGATTCTAATCTCTTTGTTAGCAAAAGATGAAATTACTTCAGCATTCAAATACATCAATTTTAGGTGTAGGCTTCATATAGCACCCAATAAACTGCTGTGCATTTAAATGCGTTCATGAACATTCATAAGTTCAATGACAGGATCAAGTTGTATCTATGTATTATATTTTAGTGGATTGTTTGTTGCTATAAGAAAGGTGAGGATTTTATCATAAAGATAAAGACTCTATGTAGGTTTACCTTATTATATCATTGTGCTATACATAATTTGTTTGTGTGTTAATACAATATGATTCTCTTTCATTTGTTTACGTTGTTGATCGTTGGTGTCTGATCACATTATAATTTGTGATATGGCTCCAGAGGAAAGCCAAATTCGTGTATCGAATCAAGTTATTACGGAGGTTGCATAAGTAGTTAGGAAATGTGTCCCAATTAATAGAGATATTTGTATTTATATTTGTTTATCGAGTTGTATCTGTTTATTCTATTTTATTGGATTGATTGATACCAAGTGGTTTTCATAAACAATATAAGATTTTTATCTTATAACAAAGACTTTATGTAAATTTATTTTATTATATCACTGTGCTATACGTGATCTGTTTGTGTGTTAGTACAATATGACTCTTTCTTATGTATGTTCCGACATATGAGATTTAGACTCTAATTAGAAAACATATGTGCTTTTTGTTATTACATGCTTTATTTTCTTCCCTTTTAGTATGTCTATTGTACTATAATTTTCTACATATTGTATTAAATTAATCTGTCTACATTGTGATTGATTTAATATACTTCTACTTTAATTCTAAAATATTTTATTTTTCGATGCTTATGAGTTTTTAAGAAATTAGTGTCCCTTTATCCTGATTGTTCATCGGGTTTAGACTCATTCAAAATTGATTTATATAAATTAATTTTTAATTAAAATCGTATTCTAATTAAATTATAATCATACTTTATAAAATGAGATAAAATTTACATCCCATGTAAGAAGATGTCCTTGTTGGCCACATAAGAGTTTTTTTTTTTTTTAGAAATTTCAAAAAGAAAAAAAAAACTCAAATGAGAGTTAAAAATTTTGCGAGACAAAACAAAATTTCTCAAACACAACCAGTGAGAAAAATAGTTTTCTTCTTAGTTCCTTTTGGGTATTCACGCAGAGAGTAGAATTTTGTGATTGATCAACTTGAAGTTCAAGATTGCCCATATTTTTGGATCCATACAATTGTTGGGAGAAAGACTTGAAAGATGGAAGATTTCAATTAGATATTCGTCCTTTCACAATTGAAATGTATAAGTTGTAGTTATTCTGTGATTAATTATATTAATAAAATCAAAAGTATCTAAAATCTAAATTTTTATTATACTAAGCCAATGAGCCGCAGGAGTACCCAAACGATCATGTGGGTACGTATCAATAATATATCAGTCTCGGCCCTTCTCAGGCTAAATAAAAGGATTTTTTTGTGTGACTGTGATTAGTCCAAAGCACTACCACATATCAACCAAATAGAAATATATCTTGAGTAGCTTTCATGATCTCTTCTCTCTTTGCCTTTATACACAAACACATGACGTTGGGTTTTTGTTTTTCATTTTTACCTATGAGAAAAATGACAGACATATTGGAAATTTCAAAGTAGCTAGCGATTTCCTCCAATTTAATGAATGTATCTGCTAAGGAAATTTGGTAGCAGATATGGTCCAAACAGCTGGTATATCAGTTCTTTTGCTACCTTGCACATATTTCATAAGTACATCAAGTGTAGTAAATATTTTGTTATAAATTTTGATTATAGTAGAACGTTGAGTATGTATGTCCATAGTTTTGACACATGTTACTTTAATAAAAATAAAAGTTTAAATCAATTTTTTTTAAAAAGTTTAAGCTATAAAGAGTTGATAAGTATTTTTTTATATGTTACATTTAAGTCTTAATAATCCCTCACTTGATTGACTTCTTATTTTTTATTTTTTAATATTTTAATAAATTAATGAGTACTTATTTATGGGTTAAATAGACGAATGTGATGTCTTTTATTAGATTGAGAAGATAGTTTTAAAAACTCATCAAGTGAAGTCGGACAAAACCACGTTAACTAAGTAGATGGTAGATAATTTTTGAAGGGTCTATGAAGTGAAGATTTACTATCACAAATATCTTTAAAATTTTAAATACTTCAAATTTAATAAAAATTAAAGTTAACGAAGATGAAAAGTAATCTTTTATAAATAAAAATATTATAAATAATTGAAAATCGATAGAAAATCAAAAAATAATATAAATAAAAATACAAGATATCTTATTATGTTTTTTTATAAAAAATTGTAATAAGTAAAGAAAAATTTAAAGAAATTCAAAAAACGAGATTAAATCTAAAGGATTGAGATAGATTAAAAGATTCATCTTTCTCAAAAAAAAAAGAAAAATATTTCCAAAGAAATATATAATTTATTATGTAATAAATAATAAAATAAATAAATATTAATATTACATACGTAAAAATTAATTGACAAAAAAATAATTATGAATAAATTATCAAAAATTCTCCAAAATAATGAAAAAAATTAGATAATAGAATAATAAATAGAAAATATGTCTTATTAAGAATAATACATGAAAACCTACGATTTTATAAATTAAAATTCACATTATAACTTAGATTTTTCATTGATGTTAATGATAAAAACTTAAACTAAGTATTAAGTTTATCTTATGAATTTGAAATAATAGATTTAATAAAAAAAAGAAATCATTCATTTCAATGATATATTTATTAACAAATATAATATTAATTATTTATTTTTCTTAAGATTAGTATAATTAAAAAATTATCAATATTTTATATATTAATAATTTATTATTTAACTTATATTACTTAATTGGTAAAAATCAAAACTAAGATAATTAACCCAAAAAATGATTACTGTATATGTTATTTAATATAAATAACATTGTATAAAAAATAATAATTTAAATCTAGATAATTATCAATATTTTAACTACTAATAATTTATTATTTAATTTATATTACTTAATTGATATAAAAACATTTACCATAAATAACCGAAAAATGAATATTATTTATGTTACTTAACAAATAATCTTATATAAAAAGATAAGTAATTATAACATAAAAAATTATTAATATTTTAACTACTAACAATTTAAATGCTTAATTTATATTACTTAATTGATAAAAAATGACTAAAAAATGATAATTATTTATACTATTTAAAATAAATAAGTTTGTATATATAAAAAAGTAAGTCTAAGTAATGATCAATATTTTAGATACTACTTTCCTACTTGATTTATATTAGTTAGTTAATAAAAATATAATACTTATAATAATTAAATAAAAAAATTGATAATAATTTATGTTACTTAAGATAAATAAAATATAGAAAAAATAATTTTAAACTAGATAATTATCAATATTTTAATTATTAATAATTTATTATTTAATTATAAAAATAAAAATATTAATTAAATTATATAAAATAATAGTCATTATTCTAAAACTACGTGTACAATTATATCCAAAAATTTATAATACAAGATTTAAATTTTTATATATAATATAAATTATAAATAGATAACACAAAAAATAATTAATTACATATTTTCATGTATTAATTAACACATAAACACAATATAATTAATGTCTAAATACAACACAAACAAGATCAAATCGACATGACTATCATTTCAGATATCAATATAAATGTTTTTGTTTATTTTTCATTGATTTATACATTTTTTTGCATGGTTAGTGAACCGTTTCAAATAAATTTAGTATAATCATATTAGATTAAATTAGATTATAATTAATTTGAAAATTGTTTAGTAATAATATGTATAATGTAGTGTATAAAATTGATGATAAATATTTTAATAAAATAATTTATAATTTATTTTATGTAGTTTTATTAACTAACTAAATATTTTATTTCCAAAAAAATCTTAATTTTTAATTTTGTTTACATAATTTACTATATTTTTAAATTACAAAATTAAATAAACATTTTTTAATAATTAGATAATGAAAATATATAAAAATTTATAGTTACACTAACCAAATAATTTCGGAATCTTAGAAAAAAAAAAGATTTGTCCATGTTATCATAACTAAAAAATGTACTTTCTTAAACTTTTTTTTATATTCAATCATCTATTTTTACAGGTTAACGTATTAGTTAAAATTAAAAAATATTAAATTAAATGTAACTAATTAATGTAAAAGAAAGTTTTTTAACAGTTTAATTCTCATTTCTAAATACAATTTTAATATAACTTTTACATATGAATTAAAATGTTTAATTTAAAAAGATAATATACGTGATATTAAAAAAAAAATTATAAGTCTTATATTTATTCGGAAAATAATATTTAAATTTTATATTTATTTTTTGTGACAATTTAGTTATATTATTATTAAAAAATGACCTTATAAAAATAAATGATCATTTCTTTTAATTTTTTATTTTTATTTATATTTTATTCAAGTTAAACTAATACTTATCTAATATAGTTAAAAAAAATAAAATAAAAAAAATTAATTTTATTTTTTTACGATGATATTTTAATGATAATATGATAAAATAATCGTATTTTGATGATAATATGATAAAATTATCATAAAAAAAATTAGTATAAAATTTAAGTGTTATTTTGAAGATATTTTCCCCCACAGAAAACTCGAAGGATTGAAGTATGAATCTGTTTAAGATCAATTTTTTGTAGTTAAGCTATAAAAAAAAAAAAAAGAGCTGTGACAAAAGCTGTCAATTTGAGGGATATGTATAATTTGTGAGGCATATTTAATGGAAACGTGAACATTATCTTCCTCCGTCTACTTTCCTTTCTCTTTATAACCAAATCCCATCAGAAAATTTAGACATAGAACTCTTATTATTGATGAGAATACAGAGCATAAAAGGAATGTCAGAAAATTAAGATCGATCATCTCCTAAAAGGAACAATACCAGAAGCATATTTAACAAAGTTCATTTGTTATGTCAAATTTCATTATATTCCATGTCCTTTATATTGCTTCTAGCTAACACATAATTACAACTTGCTTCTCCTTCTTCATACATGTCTTATACAGTTTCCAATATTACTTAATTTTGAGTTTTATTTTCTCCCTTTTTAATATTCAAAGACTAGAATTTCTTTAATTTCATGTAACCTAGTTTGAAATATTGTATTCTTCAAGTATGAGCAACATAAATGAGATTTGAAGATTTCTATTACCATACCCAAATATTACACTGTAGAAGAAAGGCTTTGGATTATATGGACTAACACTATGTTGCTTTCTATCAGCAGGAGGTAGTTAAGTGTGTTCACTGAATAAGCCATTGAAAAATGGAGAAGCAAAGGGCAAAAAGACTACTACTCAATTCTTCTGAAAATGAAGAACTAGTAGGGAGTGGACAAAAACAGATTCGAAAACAGATCGGAGTCTTTGAACTTTCGGCAAATCATGATAGTGGACAGCCTATTTACAAGAATGAAGTATCTTTTGATGTGCTAGAAAGTGCAGTAGCAAGCGATTTTAGTTCAACGATTGCCAATAGAGAGCCAAGTAAAAAGTGGATGGCATTTGAGAGATCAGAACCTAATGACAAGCCAAAGATCACAAATCCCACTTGTAATTTTGATAACCCAAATGGGAAATTGTCTTCAACAAGTCAAATAGAAGCACATATAGCAGAAAGAACAGCAGAATGGGGACTAGTTGTGAAGACAGATGTTGAAGGAGGTTTCAAAGTTTCAACAATGGATAGTAAATTATCAGGAGATGGAGAGATCGAAAAGGAGAAGTTGTCTGATAGATTTGTGTTTGGATTGGAATCAACAAGAACATCAGAAGAATCAAATTCATTTGAAGGAGGATTTCCAAGGGTTTCTCAAGAATTGAAAGATGCTTTGGAAACACTACAACAGATTTTTGTTGTTTCTGATGCCACTGAACCTGACTGCCCTATAATATATGCAAGTAGTGGGTTTTTCAGTATGACTGGTTATTCTTCAAAGGATATTATTGGAAGGAACTGGTGAGTAATTTTATAACACTTTCTATCCTGGTTGGATCTGATGAAACAAGTCTGCAGCATTCTGTTATTCTGTGACACATTATATGTGAGCAACACGGTGTTTTTTTTTTCCAGGGAAAATTACATCTATTTCTACCTAGGGTAGGCTTAATTACAAAGAGGGGTAAGGTTTGAACACCACCTTTGTGAAATTTTAATCTCAAGTCCCTACAAGCCTATGAATTGTGGATATGCCAAGCTTAAATTTTTTAAAAAGGGTGTCAAATTTCACAAATATGAAAACATATTTTCATTCTATCATTTGAACTTAAGATGTTATTTTAAAACAAATTGAATGCGAGGGTCATTAAAAAAGAAAAAAATTGATTAAATTTAAAAATAGGAGTTATGGGAAAATTTTTATCTTTTAGAAGTAGTAAAAAAATAGAGTATAATTTTTTTAGATAATAGTCTATGATAACACTTTTGCATTAATTTTATTTTAGTATGTATATTCTCTTTGTATTTTTTCACGTGGTGGTGATTACATCATTAAAGAAGGGTTAAGTTAAGCATATTTTCGCATTACAATTGTTTAAACTTTAGATTGACATGTAAACTGCTAAAAGAGTTAAAAAAAAAGGGAAAGAAAGACCCGCAAAGCGTTCAACTGTCCACTGTTTAAATAAAGCAGATAACGGTCAACAGAAAACAGTGTTGTTGTTCGCTGGAGGGAGGTTTCGTGTTCTAAAGCCGTTGTTAGGGTTACGTCAAAGCACCTGAACAAAACTTGATCCATATCTAGTACCTGCAAAGTTGTAGTTCTTCTTGTGTATTCTGGGTTTGGTAGTTCAAGTTCGCTGTCAGTTATGACTTTTGAGTATGAGATGTTTGGCTCCATATGAGAGAGGAAAAGGGAAAAAAAGTTGATAGAAAAATGAAGTATCTAAGTGGTAGCATTAGGAAGGATTCAGCGAGAGATTGATTGAGAAATTGAAGGTAATCAATTTTGGCTGCAGTCAATTTCTTCAGGGACCGGAAACAGATCAGAATGAAGTGGCGAAGATAAAAAATTCAGTGATGAATGGAACCAGTTACTGTGGGAGGCTATTGAACTACAAGAAAGACGGCACACCTTTCTGGAATCTTCTCACTATCACTCCCATCAAAGATGATCGAGGAAACACTATTAAGTTCATTGGGTTAGCACAAACCTACCACTCTTTGGATTTTGAATTTCAAGTTGAGAGATTTGTCAATGATGTTTGTTTTTATTTATTTATTTATGTTTTTAAATTTTAGTTTATAATTGTCTTTCAATTATTAAGTGGGTTTTTGGTAATGGGAAAAGTCTGGTATAAATTCTCTTTGGGTAACATTGTCTGTGAGTGGTACTGTGATTTTGTCATGAGAACTTCAATGATGCTATGCAGAATGCAAGTTGAGGTTAGCAAATGCACAGAAGAAGTGAATGATAAGGCTCTAAGGCCAAATGGGTTGCCTAAATCTTCAATCCGTTATGATGGTAAGCACAGTTTGATTCTGTTTCTTCTTCAATGCATCTGGATTCCCTGTAAATGCAATTGGTCTAGCTCTATGTATCAGCTCGCCAAAAAGCGAAAGCATTGATGTCAATGGATGAGGTTATACAAACTGTGAAGCATCCTTGGTCTCACATTCGAGATATGAGTAACGACATTAATGGAAAGCATGAAGAGCAGGATAGATTTAACCTTGATTATGTTCTACCGGAATCTGCTGATGCTGCAAGTATGAGTACGGCTGGTAGGAAAACTCCACAATTTGATTCCAAAAGTGACGTGTCTTGTGTAAGTTCTTCTCAAGATGCAGGAAAACAACTCAGAAAGTCGGCAAGAATTTCCTTGATGGGGTGAGTTTTCTTAATTAGAATTTGGTTGTATTGTTAATGGCTGTTGCTTAGCATAAAAAATTATAGTGTTGCATTTTTGTTTAATAATATTGCTGATCCGAAGTTGCATTTGTTTTCACTGAACGAACTATATTCTAATTCAGTTTTAAGGGGAGACCTTCCAGCTCTACATCAAAACCTGAAGAAAAACTGACTATTGAACCAGAGATTTTGAAGACTAACCAAGTAGAATGCACCAAAAATTGGGAACTTTCTGAAAGAGAGAGTGACATACGGAAAGGAATAGACCTGGCAACCACGTTGGAACGAATTGAAAAGAATTTTGTGATTTCTGATCCTAGACTTCCTGATAACCCAATTGTAAGATGAATTTTTTTTCTTCTTCCATGTATAAGTGCATAATTACTACCATAAATGTGTGACCAATCCTCTTCTTGAAGCTTCATGGCCTATTTACATCAACAATTTGATAACTCTTGTACCCTATTACCGAAAACTTGTCCCCTACTCTTGATTTCCTTAACTCTTTCTTCAAAGCCTCCTTACCACATATGTATTTCATCATCATAGGCATTTCCAAAAAGCTATGCTCTTAGGGCTTACCTAAACATGCACTTCACGACTTGGTATTTTCATTTTTCACTCTTACAACTATGTGTATGTGTGATGGTTTGAGGTGTGACTTTGAGTTATGGACAATCACTTTCATGTGTAAGTTGTGTTTTTGGCAGCATCTAATACATGCATATGGCTTTTATATTTGCGAAAGCAATCCAACTACAGTTTGAAGTTTGGTATTGTGCACGGTAAGTTTCATAGGAAACTTAAATCACTCCTTTCTCTGCAGATATATGCTTCTGATTGTTTCCTAGAATTGACAGGATATACTCGTGAAGAAATTTTGGGAAGAAATTGTCGGTAAGATATCATAGTATCTGTGTGTGCTGCTAATCTACTGCTTTCACGTACCACTTTTGCACGTGTTGTCTACAATATAATTTGCTTGACATTTTTTATTATTATGAACTTAATGAAATTAGAACATACATTTTGTTTCATGATATTATTAGTTCAATTCCTTTTATCTGGGTATAGATTTTCTCTTCTTTGAGAAACATCAATAAGCATTACCACATTAATATTGCCACGTTTTATCTATTTTGTAGGTTCCTTCAGGGAACTGAGACAGATCAAGTAACAGTCTCAAAAATAAGAGATGCAATTAGAAAACAGGGAGAAATTACTGTGCAGCTAATCAACTACACTAACAGTGGTAAGTAAATGCTTAATATACTTTTAGTGTTCATGTATCTTTTCTCATTTTCACTCGTTTCCATTTTAACATTAATAATAATTGTTGAAATTATTCAACTTTGTTGTTTATTGTGTTTGCTAGTTAGGAAATTTTTATTCGAAATTTCCTCTTTAACATGAAATCCAAATTATTCTCCTCTGGTTGTGGGTTTCACACTTTGTGCTACTTTTTTAATTTCCACCATCACTACTTTGTTCTGATCTTGTGCAGGGAAAAAGTTCTGGAATTTATTCCACTTGCAACCCATGCGTGACCAAATGGTGACTATGAAATTTTCGTCGTTGATTCAATCTCAGGTCAGTTATTGTGCACTCTCTTTTTGAAAGTTTAATCTAAGCCCCTCATATTTTTTGTAGGGAGAGCTTCAATACTTTATTGGTGTCCAATTGGATGGAAGTTGTCAGGTAGAACCTTTACGAAACTGCCTCTCAGAGAAAACTGAACAACAAAGTGCTAAGTTGGTAAATATACATTCTATTATTTATGGCATTGCTGTTTTAATTCATATAATATGGGTTGTAATTTTACATTTTTTTCTGTTATTGATGCCAAGTTCTCTATTTTCCACTCATAGATATTTGCTTCTTTATATGATAATCTTCTTTATATTATTTTTGGAGGTTTATGTTTCTTTTAGAGGCATGTCTTTCTATTCTGGTTTTGCAGTTTAAATATACTGATGCGACCATATTCTCTAAAGCTGCTACATTACTATACTTAATTCGATAAGTTAGTTAATAGTTATTTTGGTCCTTATGTCATTTTGTTTAAGCACTTGTCGTTTGTTATATTTAGAGAGGGGTTTGTTAGTTTGTTAGCTTGTTTTGGCAGATTGTGCTAGCTGGCACAACAAAAGGAATATCACGTTTAAAAGTTAAGGTGCAAGCCGAGTGAGGCATGAGGGGACAATGATTATTTTGTAACCAATTCTTCTTCCTAAGAATCCTTTTCTTTGATCAGCAGAACTGAGCCGGAGAGCTCATTCTTTATTGTTATATTGAACTGCACCAGAATTGGTATCAGAGCTCTGATTTGCCATTGCTTGATGTAGTTCCATCATAAGGAGAAAATGAAAAAATCATGATGAGAATGATGCGACAATTTTTACTGCAATAAGAACAACGTCTTGATGCAAAGTTTAATTAGTTATCTTTGGACTTGCACCATTCCATAGACCAAATCCGAAGAGAAAATGGTAATAAAAAAATCGAAATCTATGACCCAATGAATGAGAGCTTGTTTGACAAGCTAATTCAGTGATTTGACAATCTGTTAGGAAGGGAAGAGGTTGAGGTAGAGGTGTGAGACCTGCTCCAAATTCTCATGATGATTTTGGAGATTTTGATGAGTTAGCAGATGCTCCAGGATTGTTGAAAATTTTCAACGCAAAGAAATTGAAACTAGGCCAAAAAACCACTCTGAATTTGAATTTTGCTCGAGGAATGAAATTCCAGAGTTCTATGGTCGAATTGACATTGAACAATATTTGAATTATGAATCAACAACTAAAAGTTTCTTCAATTGTCTGGAAGTGCTAGAAGAAAAGCTAGTCAAAATGGTTGTGTACAATTTTTGTGGGAGTGCATTAGCTTGGTGAGATAGAATTGAGTACAAACATCAACAAATGACTAGCCACAATTAAATTCTTGGGATAGGTTGAAGAATCTCATGAGAAGGCAATTTTTATCAAGTTATTACAAACAAAACCTATACACAAGATTCATTCAATGCTATCAAGGTAATCGCACTATTATTGATTATGTTGGCACGAAACAACCTAAATGAAGATAGTTCCTACAAGGTATTGCATTTTGTGTATGGATTGAAAGAAGCTATTAAAGACAGACTTGATACATGAGCATAAATGACGATAATTGAGGCCATTTATGTAGCAACCAATTTTGAAGCCCCCTACCCAAGAAGAAATTACCCTAAACCCTTTTATGATAAGCCATCCAGTTCCAACATTTTTTCACCACAACACTCAAAATGGTCCAAAGTCCTCTACTGAATTAAATCGAAATAGATTCTAGACCCAATGTACCACCTAAAACAACCTATACACCAAACCAGTCCCACTAAAATGTTACAAATGCTTGCATTCTGGGCATAGATCCAACGAATGTCTACAAAGGAAGTTAGTTAATTATGTTATGGATGCCGGTGAAACAGAAGAAGGCTATATGAAGGTGCCAATGCTTAGGATCTAGAAGAGCGTAAGATGTTGGATGAGGAAGGAGATTTGGGAGAAAATATTGTGTGCATTTTACAGAAATTATTGCTAGCACTTAAGCAATTACAGAAAATCCAACGCAATTCCATCTTCAGAACCAAATGGACAATTAACAAAAAAGTTCGCAATGTTATCACAGAAAGTGGATGTGGTGAAAATGTTGTTAGCAAAGTGCTTGTCAAAGCATTGGAATTGATTGTTGAGCCTTATGCAAAGCCATATAAAATTGGTTGGATTAAACGGGGTACTGATACTAAAGTTGCAGAATTATGCAGGATACCATTCTCAATTGGCAAGCATTATTGGGACATAGCTATTTGTGATGTTGTTGATATGGATGCATGTCATATCTTGTTGGGATGACATTGGCAATTTGATGTGATGTGACTGCTACTTAGAATGGCAGAGATAATACCTATTTATTTCCTTGGAAGGGTAAGAAAGTTATAATAAATCTAATGATTGAACTTGAACCTATAATTAATGTTGGGAGGATTAAAGAAGGTTTTGGTTGTTGTGAACGGATCACAGTTTATGAAAGAATTTCAGTATTCTAAACAAGTCTTTATCTTAGTGGCTAGGGAGTTGTTTGAGGGTGGTAACCAAATTCTAAAACTCTTACAGGCACTAATAGAAGAGTATAAAGATCTTTATTCAGAAGAATCTTCAAATGAATTACCACCATTGAGAGGCATTCAACATTAGATAGACTTGATTCCTACATCTAAATTGCGTAATATGCCACACTATAAGATGAGCCCCTAAGAGCATGAAATCCTACAAAGCATCGTAAGGGATTTACTTAAGAAGCATCATGTCACTGAAAACCTAAGTCCATGTATAGTGTTTGCATTGCTTGTTTCAAAGAAGGATGGGTCACATAGGACGTATTTTGATAGTTGAGCTATCGATAAAATGATTATCAAATACAAATTTCCAATCCCACAACTTGAAGACATATTAGACATGCTTGATGGCTCAACTATTTTCTCTAGACTTGATCTTAAAAGTGAATACCATCAAATAAGAATCAAGCCTGGTGACGAATGGAAAACAACATTCAAGACTCATGAAGGGTTATATGGATGGCTTATAATGCCTATTGGCCTATGTAATACACCTAGTACCTTTACGAGGGTTAAGAACCATGACCTTAAACTCTTCACCAACAAATATGTGGTGGTATACTTCAATAACATCTTGATTTATAGTAAGATTGAACATGAGCATTGTGAACATATGAGAAATGTGCTCCAAGTTCTCAAGGAAAACCAATTGTATGTTAATTTAAAAAAAATGTGATTTCATGACTAGCAATTTGTTATTCCTTGGCTTTATCATCAGCTTACAAGGTGTTTTAACTGATCCTAACAAAGTGCAAGCTATTCAAGAGTGGAAGTCACCTAAGACCATACATGAAGCACAAAGCTTCCATAGGTTGGTAACATTTTATAGGAGATATGTGAGGAATTTTAGCTTTATTGTTGCTCCTATGATAGGCTGCCTAAAGAAGGTAAATTTTATTGGGGAGAAATACAAGAAGGTAGCTTTCAAGGGATTAAGACCAAATTATGCAGTGCCCCAATATTAGCACTTCCAAAGTTCAAAAAGATATTTAAAGTTGAAAGTGATGCATCAGGAACTTGATTTGGTGCGGTACTCATATAGGAAGGAAGACTAATTGAGCTCTTCAATGAAAAACTCAACTTAGCAAGGCAAAAATGGAGTACTTATGAGTAGAAGTTCTATGCAATGGTAAGATGTTTTAAATATTGGGAGCATTACCTCATTCACAAGGAGTTTATTTTACACTCTGATCACCAAGCTTTATGATTTCTTAATTCCCAAAAACAGATGAATAAGATGCATAGGGATCTATTTTTAAAGAAATTTAACTATGTTTTAAAGCATAAATATGGCGAAAAGAATGTTGTTGCTGATGCTTTGAGCATGAAGGTATATCTCCTTACAACTTTACATACTCAAATAACAAGTTTTGAATCCTTACATGAGTTGTATGCTGAAGATGAAGATTTTGGAAAATTGTGGGAACATTGTCACAACAATATTCCTATAGTAGACTATACAATTTAGCAAGGGTCTGCTATTTTGTGTGCCTAAAACCTCCCTGCGTGAAGAATAGATAAAAGAATTGCACTCTAGTGGCATTTCAGCACATACAGGTTTTGACAAGACTTCGGCTCTACTCAGTGAAAGATTTTATTGGCCTCACATTAAACGAGATGTCATAAGGTTTGTTCAGCGTTGTGGCATATGTCAAACTGCTAAAGGCCAACCTCAAAACACTGGGTTGTATACACCCTTGCCTATTCCAGAATCTATATGGGAAGACATCATAATTGACATTGCACTTTTCCTTCCAAGCACTCAAAGACATTGTGACTCAATCATGGTTGTTGTTTACAGGTTTTCAAAGATGTAACACTTCCTTCCATGCAAAAAAGAAGCTGATGTTAGTTTTGTTGTTAATCTGCTCTTTAAGGAAATAGTCAGATTGCATGGTGTGCCTAGAACTATTATCTCTGATATAAATGTAAAATTTACAAATCATTTATGGCGTGAATTATGGAAGAGGGTGGACACTACTCTCAAATTTAATAGTGCTTTTCATCTCTAGACTGATGAACAGACTGAGGTGATCAATAGAACACTTGGTGCAATGTCATTGGAGACAAACCAAAACAATGGGATTTAGCACTTGGCCAGGCTGAATTTGCTTTCAACAGTATGACTAATAGAAGCACGGGAAAAACTCCTTTTTCCATTCTCTACTCTAAACCTCCAAGCTTTACTGTTGATCTTGTTACACTTCCCAGTTTTAGAAGCAAAGCTTCTGGTGTACGAGCAGAAGAAGTACAAAATATGTCAACTCAATACAAACTCCATGCAGATGCTCATCGTAGGAAGAAGACCTTTCAGGAGGGAGATTTAGTGCTTGCTCATCTCAGTGAGGCTAGACTACTAGCACATTCATGTCACAAGCTCAATGATGGAAAATTTGATCCTGTGCGTGTCGTCAAGAGGATCAATGATAATGCCTATATTCTGGACTTGCCATCTGATACAAGTTTCCTCCACTTTCAATGTCAGGGACATTTTTGATTATTATCCTCCAGATGAAGTTGCAATTTCTGTAGAAGATTCGGGGTTGAATATTACTAAAGTAGGGGACAACTGATGCAGCCATATTCTCTAAAGCTGCTATATTACTATGCTTAATTCAATAAGTTAAATTAATAGTTATTTTGGACCCTATGTCGTTTGGTTTAAGCACTTGTCATTTGTTATATTTAAAGAGGGGTTTGTTACTTTGTTAGCTTGTTTTGGCAGCTTGTGCTGACTGGCTTAACAAAAGGAATATAACGTTTTTTTGGTTAAAAGTGCAAGCCGAGTGAGACATGAAGGGATAATGATGATTTTGTAACTAATTTTTCTCTGCTGATCTTTTCTTTGATCAATAGAACTGAGCCAAAGAGCTCATACTTTACTGTTACGTTGAAATGCACCATATACTTTTTTGGGGACAAACTACTATTGTTTTAAGCTATGTCTTCAGGAGATACCAACAACAGTGTTGAAAAAAATTGCTTTGGAATTTCAGAAGTACAGATCCCTGTATGTTTAGATGGAGTCCTGATAATCATAAGGGTAAAATGTTTCATTTACTGCCAAAACTTCCAACTTATTTCAAAATTCACTACTCTTTCCATTTTTATTTTCAATTTCGTATTTGTATAGGATCAGTGGTCTCACTTTAATACATAATTTTTTACACTGTTATATTTCAATGGTTGAGATTTATAAGGGACAAGAGAGAGAAAATTACTACTTAAATTTCAACCTTAGAGATATGAGGGTGTAAAAAGTTGTGTAATAATTGGGGCACCCCTTCATACTTCACTTTCAATTTGGATGCCATTGTTTTTCTTTTTATTTAGAACTTTAAGTTTTCATTTTGACGGAGTCTACTGTTTTTGAGCAAAAAAGTTTGCTACTTCTTTCTTTCTTTTATTGTATCAACTTATTTTAATGTTTTTTATTTGGTTTACAAGCATAAAGTAGTAAATTGAAAAGAAAAAAAGTAAAATTAGTAAATTACAAAAGCAGTCATCGAAATTTTTGTAATAAATGATGCATTTACTCTAACCAATATAATGAGAAAGTAAAATTCACAAACGCTTCAAGTGCATTCTAGTAATGGATTAATAATTATGCTATATAAAAGGGTAGTGACATTGCTACAAATATTTTTATTATTGCTACATGTCTATTTTATCCATAGAGTTAATTACACTTTATTGCCTTTCTAATCGGACAAAATTATCATTAATAAAAAAAGATGTGGTAATAACAAATGAAGTTATGACAATATCGCGACCCAATGAAAATTGTTGTACACAATTCTTGTTACCTATGTATATGAACATCTTTTGCAAATAGTTAATTCCAGTGCAGTCGGTCCTCAATAATGGTCCCCTGAGAGATTATTTAGCTTTGTCCAAAAATAAGAGAATTATTTAGCGCTAAGATTCAGATCAGTTGACCATGTAAAGGAGCAACACCAGCATTTTGTTATTAGTTAAAATATGTCAATTTTGCAGCTGCTCTGAAGCCTGGGTACATATCTCTGTTTTACAGGTCAAAGCTACTGCAGTAAATGTTGATGAAGCTGTACGAGAACTTCCTGATGCCAATTTGGTAAGGTACTCCCTTCTGTTTATTCTGATAGTGACTATCATTACTTGACAGATCACAAGTTTTTACTTTTTCATTTGATGTTAATTTAGTGAGTTATGTGTCATTAAGATCATGCATCATGTTGTGTTTATTGTCCTAATGACTGAACCTTTAGATCTTCAACTTGCATCCATTGAAGGAAATTTGTATCCCTAGAAAGAGGTTGCAAAATGTAAATACGCTGCATAAGCTTCTATGCTAGGATTAAAAGATGTTTTATTTACTTGCTAATATGTTTCTCACGCATTCTTTTTAAAGATTTGACTTATGAGATTAACAACTGTTAGAGATATTAGTTGTGTATTAGGTATCTATCACTAGTTGAATATATTAGTTGTGTATTAGGTGTCTTAGTGATGTATTAGGTGTCTTAGTTGTGTATTAGGTATCTATCACCTAATAGTGTCCCTAATTTTGTATATAAATATGTATTATCTTTGAATGGAAATGAATAAGAGTGAATTCTGAGTTTTACATGGTATTAGAGCATTTGGGTTACAAAATTCGGTTTTTTTCCCGTTCAAATTAGGGTCTGATTTTGGGTAAACACAAATTAGGATTTAGTACATTTTTGGGTTCCCACTCGGAACACTCTTGTATATTCTAGGCTTAGAATTATCTAGAAAGTGGTGGCATATTCTTAAGCTTAGAAGCCACACTATAAATAGACCAATTGGTCTTCATTTGCATTCATCTTGGAAACTCTCAACTATCCTTGGAGATCCTTGGAAATCCTTGGGAATTCTTAGCATTTGTAACATAAACTCTCTCTAGAGCAATACAAAGCATTCTTTGCAAACTCTCTTTCTATTCTTTTTGGAGTTACATTTCGGGTTGAAAGGTAGGCTTAGTACAACGGACCGTGCTAAGTGTCGCACGATCGATACTTGAAAAATTAAGGTCATGACAATATGCTATCTTGATTCAAGTAATATTAATGTAATGACATGTAGGTTGGAGACTGTTTGAATATTATGATTAAGATGTCATAAATATGTTGCTTAATCTCTTCCTATTATTTCTCCATGAATAGGAACTGTGGGTTAACTTAATAATTTGTAAATTGTTGTCAAAGGCTTTCAAAGGTTCCATAAGCATTATGTACACGCATGATACTTGAGAGGTCACTTTCATTAGGTATTAATGTCCATTGAAGATAAACTTGTAGTTGTAGTCCCCCCATCGAATTCTTGCATATTATCGTATCCTTTATAATGTGTCCTTGTATATTTCTTTCAAATAACACCTATGCCTTGACTTACAACTCTACATTCATGGTCTTCATCTTGTGGGGCATGTGTATAGTTAGCCTAACAAGTGAATGGACTTAAAAGTCGATTATGTCTAGAGGCAAATGTTATGTTCCATCTATCTCCATCATTATCATCACCACTCTCTATACTATCATGATCATCACTATCTCTTTCTTTTGTTTCGTGACTTAATGACCCAATAAGATTATTTTCATGACTATCAACATCAATTTCAAATTTTAATTAAAAAATTTCAAAATTTACACAGTAGAAATTTAATTTTTTTTTATAATCTCTTTTTTTTTTTTGTAAAAATTACATTGCAAAAATTGACATTTATATCGTGGATATTTATCTACAAAATATCGAAGATATATGACTATATCTTGATTATTTGGTTAAAACGATACTAAATAGTCATATCTATATCGAACCTTTCTGATATTGGATATCATCCACGATATATCACGATATTTCACAATTTTATAATCCATGCATGTGCCATGCACATGGTTGGAAAATAAAGTGCCATGCATAAGTCAAGCAAAAAATGAAGGACAAACTTGATTTTAAATCATTTTCTCGTCAATGAACTACCTCTTAGTCTTCAGCCTGATGTTTCTAAAAACATTAAAGCTGTTATGAGTTTTGTTACGTATTGATATCATATAGAAGTTATAAGTTTTTATCGCAAAGTCATCCATCCCTTCTAGTTTCTCTCACAAAACTATCATCTTTAATATGATTCGATTTCTTAAGGTTTTTTGTAGACTTAACTTCCCATGATATCATTTGGTTTTGGGGTTTTATTGAAAATTTTTTTATTCTTTAATTATTTTACCTAAGTGAGGCTTTCAACTCGACTAGGGGGACAAGGTAAAGTTTTCTTTTCCAAGGGACATATACTAAACTCTCCAATTAAATCTTAATTTCGGACCATTAACATACCTAAAATTAAATATAGAGACTGTTAATATATTGTTATGAAAATATGGATACATATATGTATTTTTTGTTAAATAGGAATACTAATAGAATACTGACCCTGTTCTTTTTGTTAAGAAGTTATGTAAACTCAAAATTTTGGTTGATTAAAGAGAGATAGTTTAGATATTTAAAATTATTACCTTAAAAAATAGGTGAACTTTTTTTAATTTTTTTTTTCTTATTTTGGTATAACAGTTACACACCCACAAATATATATTTACGGGGTTCGAACCCACATCCTCTCAATACCCAAAAAGAACATGCACCATTATTACATGTTAATTAGTAATTTCTTTTAATTGTTAACAGTAGATTTCCTTACAAAAAACTGGGTGAGAATTTTTTTAATGTTAACAACAGAAATAAATTGACAACGACAATTACATGGGGTGGCATAACTCTAAAGAATATAATTGTTTTGAGGATTACTAGCTTCCTTCACTGAAATGTCTATTCTTATTTACTCACCAAAAATTCATTTTATTTATTCCGTAAAATTATTCAATTTTTTAAAAATCATTTTTCTTCGCAAACCTTTGCCGTCCCCTGTAGTTTTTGTTGCCGGTCTATTTGTTGTTAACAATTAAAAGAATCTCATAATGAATTAATCTTAAATTTCAAAACTATCCCTCTTTATTTGACTAAAAATTTAAGTCACTATAACTTTTTGACAAAAAGGATACTAATAGAAGAACTTGGATACTAAAATGACACCGATAAGAATAAGTACCAAAATAATATGAATACTACTGACATACCAAATCCTATATAAGATCTGGATTCCATTATTCTTTTATTGGACTAATTTAATTCGTAACCTTTTAATTGGATTAATTTGGTTTCCGACCTTTTTTTGATTATACCAATTTAGTCCCCAACTTTTTAATTGGACCAATTAGTTTCCAACACCAATTTGGTTAATCCTAATCCTTTTTCTGCTTGCTTGGTTTGGTCCCAAACTTTTAATTGGAACAAATTTGGTTCTGAACCATTTTAAATTGGACCAATCTAGTCTCTGTAATTTTTTTATAACTTTACCAATTAGGTGGTCTCCGTGTTAGAAATAACATAAAAAAGCACTTACATCTCTTGTGCTTCAGTAATTTAAATGAAAAACTCAAAATTTATATTTTTCATGAAACCTTTGGTACTCGATTTGGAAAAAAACTGGTCAAACCAGAAAATGTAAGGACCAAATTGATCCTATCAAAAGGTTGGAACCAAATTAGTCCAATTAAAATGTTGTAAATAAATTGATCCAATTAGTTAAGGCTGGGACCAAGTTGGTCCAATTAAAAGGTAGGTGACTAAGTTGGTCCAATCAGAACATGTTAGGAGCCAAATCGGTACTTCAACCTGTAAGATATAAAATCAAACCTTTGTTGTGAGTTTAATATATCCATTTTTCTGTAGATATCATGTATTTATCTTTTTTAACTTATTCATGTTTTTGTATGCAGGTATTCTTTTATACGAGATGCTTTATGGACGTACACCTTTCAGGGGAAAAAACAGACAGAAAACATTTGCCAACATCTTGTACAAGGATCTCACATTCCCAAGCAGCATTCAGGTAAACTCTTAAAACAATCTATACAGAGATATCACTTGAAGAGGTTTATGTTTGTCATAATATTATTGAAGCCGACATGTTATTTTCGACATAACTTTATGATGCAGGAGCTCGTTTTATGCATTTGTTTACCGTTTATTTTGATACTTTGTCTGTTATTTTATGCTAAGTTAGCTGTTTTTTCTTTTAGTGAGAGCTTGCAAGTCTAGTACTCAAAACTAGGGGTGTCAAACGGGCTTGCACGACACAGCACGACTCGTTAAGCAGTCAACCCATTGGTCCAACGGGCCACCACGACATGACCAGTTAAATATTAGGGACAACAAGAGACGACAAGTGAGCAAAAAAAAGTGACACGGTTAGCCCGCAGCCTGTAACGGGCTATGCCGTGCCAGCATGCTAATTCGAAATTAAATTATATATAAAATATATAAATATATTTATATATTATCAAATGTGGGTGTAATCCACTGCATGGAATTAACATTGATACATAGAAATATTTCATAACATGCCTCATAAAAATAGATTCTCTGAATTTTTAGATTTCAGAACAAAGAATTATATTCCAAGAGTTTTGGATTGGGTAAAGGTGGTTGATAACTTCTTTGAATATATAGAGGTATTAGAGAACAAACAAATGAAAATGGTGGCTTACCAGTTGAAAGGAAGAGCAAGTGTATGGTGAGAAAGAAAAACACAAGTGACATGGAGAGATGGCTATTAACTCTTGGGGATGGATGAAGATGTTGGGTTTTTTTCTTATTTGGAGGAGCCCAAGTGAAGCCCATGTGGCTTAAAAGCTTATGGAGTAAGAAGGGCAATTGTGTCATTTCATTTCTTTAATTAATAAACCCATTTAGGGTTTGTTGTGTGCAGAATTCTGCAGACAAAAACGTGTGCAGCAGCAAAGCTGCAGCAGAAAAACCGGCTCTCGCTTTTTCGCTTTTCTCTCTCCAGCCAGTCTTCATCGAAGTGTTCCGATCGAAGGCCGTTTGTGGTCCGATTAAGCTGAAATTTTGCAGTCAGGTTCACGACTCAAGACTCTTTAATCTGTGCGGTGGGATTTGGATTTGGCCACCGGGTTTGAGAAATTCTGAGCAGGAACGCGACTACGAATTAGTTAAGATTCTCCATTCTTCTTGAAATAATTAGTTTCAAGAAGTGTATTCTCGATGATGTTGTTGATTGTTTGCCTCTAGTTTTACCTAGAGAGAATCACAGACAATTGTTTTCGATAGTAAGTTTTGGAGAGAGTGTAGTGGTTGTTTCCTTCCTACACCGGAAGGTTTTTCCACGTAAATTGCTTGTGTTGATTTTGTGCATGTTTCATTTAAGCTCTATTTATTTGTTTCCTAAAAGATTCACACAAAGAAGGAGAATAGGTTTAATTCCAGGTTAGAGCTTGATTAAGTTCGAATTGAAATTGTGATTCTCCTAACAAAGTGGTATCGTAGGCCGTGGTTATTATCAGGAATTTCTGTGTTGAATAATGGGAAGCAAATTTGAGTAGAATGATTACTTTAAATGGTTCTAATTATCACACTTGGAAAGGGAAAATGGAAGATCTCCTTTATGTCAAATAGTTTCATTTACCTGTTTGCCTCTCGAGAAGCCAAAAAAGTTATCTCGAAGAATGGACTTTTGTTACATCGACAAGTCCCATGGGTATATAAGGCAAGCTGGGTAGATGATAATGTTTTGAATCATATTAGTGGAGAAATACATGCATACGGTCACTATGGAATAAACTTGAAGAGTTGTATGCTCCTGAAAAACAGGAAATAATAAAATGTTTCTTATAAAGCAATTGATGGCTTTAAGGTACCAAGATGGAACTCCGTTGTGAGATCACTTGAATACGTTCCAAGGAATAATCAATCGCTTCGGAATGGGTATCAAGTTTGATGACGAGATCTCAAGGGTTGTGTTTATCAAGTACGTCACGGACTGGGAAACATTTAGAATGTCATTAAGTAACCTACCCAAATGGTGTAATCAATATGGATCGCTCAAGAGTAGTGTTTTGAATGAAGAAATGAGAAGAAAATCACACGGTTCTTCTCACGATAGAGATTTTGGTTACAGAAAGGAGGAGTAAAAGCAGAGGTTTCAAGAACAAAGAAAAAGGAAGAAGAAGTCTAGGTTTTCTAATATTAAGTGTCATCATTGTGGCATGAAAGTGGCACATCAAGAAATATTGCAGACAATCAAGCGGATAACAAGAATAAAGACAAAGAACAAGAGGGCGATGTTAGTAAAGAAAATGATCGAGTTGCCACCGCTAGTTCAAGACTTTCTTGTTGTTTATAATGAAGATGTTGTCAATGTTGCATGTCACGAGGTCGGTTGGGTTATTGATAGTGAGCCTCCATTCATGCTACGCCTCGAGAGGACTTCTTTACATCCTATACAAGACGTGACTTTGGGGACGGTGAAGTTGGGTAATGATGGCTTGGTTAAAGTCATCGTATTGGGAGATGTGTGTTCGGGAGATGAATAATGGCACGAGACTACTTCTTAGAGTGGTAAAGCATATTCCCCAAATTCGCTTTGAACTTGATCTCCGCAGTAAACTTCGATGATGAAGGATATTGCGCAATACCTTTAGTAATGGTCAATGGAAACTTACTAAAGGTGCTACATGGTTGTTGCCGTCAGGAGAACAAACATTCCAGCTTTGTATATACCGCAGCGACTCTTTAAAGGCATTATTAATCTTGTGACAGGATGAGCTCACATCGATCAGGCATAAGAGCTATACTCAATGAGTGAGAAAGGCTTGGCAAGATAACTAAAAAAGAATCTTCTTTCTGGAATGAATGATGTTTGTTTAAGAAGATGTACTCATTGTTTTAGCCGGGAAACAAAATAGAGTTTCTTTCAAGAGTTCCCTCCTTCAAGAAAACAATACATACTTGATTTGGTACATTCGTGATGTATGTGGTCCTACGAAGACAAAAATTTGGGTGGTGCCGCTTATTTTGTGACCTTCATGATGATTGTTCAAGAAAGTTATGGGTGTACACTCAAGAGCAAAGATCAAGTATTAGATGTGTTAAACGCTTCAAGCCTTAGTTGAGAGACAACCGGGAAGAAATTGCGGTGCGTAACGGATAATGGGGTGAGAGTATTCGTGTCCTTTTGATGAGTATTGTAGGCATCGTGGCATTCGACATCAAAAGACACCTCCCAAGACCTCGCTTAAACGGGTTAGGTGAGAGAATGAACAGGACATTGGTTGAAAGAGTAAGATGTCTTCTTTCGCAGGCTCGCTTGCCAAGATCTTCGGGGCGTAGGCTTTGAATACGCTTGTACATGTTCTTAATCTCACACCACGTGTTCCTCTTCAATTTGATGTACCTCAAACCAGAGTTTGGACCGGCAAAGATGTTTCTTATGATCATCTTCGCTTTTTGGTTACAAGGCATTCAGGCATATACCAAAAGATGAGATCTAAGCTCGATGTGAGATCTAAGCTCGATGTGAAGACACGACAAATATCTTTGCTGGGTTATGGTCCTGATGAATTTGGCTCAGATTTTATGATCCAATTGAGAAGAAACTAGTAAAGGAGTCGTGATGTCAGGTTTATAGAAGATCAAACTATACAAGATGTTGAGAAGATAGAAAAAGGAGTCCATCAAGGTATAACGATGATTTGATTGACCTAGATCCAGCTTCCTTTATCGGACAGAGATGGAACAAAATGTTCAAGATGACCAACACGGCTTGATGACGTAGATATGCAAGCCGAAACAGATCACCGCACTACCGACGGTTGCCGAACTAGAAATTCCACCCGAGGTCTACTGAGACCGACGTCCTTCCACACTGTGATGATCTGATAGTATGTGTTATTGATGATGAGGGAGAACCTCAATGTTATGCAGCGATGGAAGATGGGAAACAGCACACCGGGTCAGCATGGAAGACGAGATGCAATCACCGTATGACAATCACACGTTTCGAGCCGGTAAAGTTGCCTGCGGTAAAGAGAGCTTTGAAGAACAAAGTGGGTCTACGTGGTGAAGCAAGAAGAACACAATAAGTTGCTTGAACTTGAGAAAATACATACCGATGAGAATGGATCCGACATGTCGACAAAAGCAAGAGCCAAGAGAAAAACTTGAAGTTTGTTGTTCAATTGTTGATGGCTGATCCCTCCATCTAATCTAAAAGGGAGAGATTTGTTGGTTTTCTCTTTGGAGTGAGCCCAGTGAAGTCTACGTGGCTTAAAAGCCTACGTAGTAGAAGGCAATTGTGTCATTTTATTTTAAGCTCTATCTATTTGTTTCCTAAAAGATTCACACAAAGAAGGAGAATAGGTTTAATTCCGCTGTTTAGAGCTTGATTAAGTTCGAATTGAAATTGTGATTCTCCTAACAGAAGAGGCTGACGTATAATCAACTTTTACTATCAAATTATCAACAAATATTGTGTAAACATATCATCAATGTCAGTAGAGGAGTAGAACTGTTGGTGTTTATGTAGAAGAATTCCAAGAGTTAGGAGTTAGAAATGACTTGAATGAGACTGAATCTTAAGAAATTCTCAGGTTTATTACTGGATTGAGGGAACTTATAAGAAGCCAAGTTGAAGTTAGAAATGTGGAAAATTTTAAGGAATTACCACCCTTCGTACTAGATATGAAACCCAACTTCTAAAATTTCCAAAAACCCCTTTCCTAAAGAAACCCTTTATTGAATTCACCTTTGACAAATTTTTTTTGTCCAACTCTACAAATTCAGCACTCAATAACCAACCTCAACAGATTGTGGTTGATCAGCAACGAAACCAAAAAAAAATCCTAAACCATTCATTGCCAATCCGAGAACAAACCCAGATGTTAGGCCTAATATACTTAAGTGTTTTAAGTGTAACCAAGTAGGACACAAATCCATAAGTGTCATTTGAGGAAATCAGTCAATCTAGTTGAGAGAATGGAAGAATTTGAAAAGGGAACTGATGAAGAAAATTGTGATGAAATTGAAGTTATCGAAGGAGATGAAGGGGAAACATTTGTAGGAATTCTTAAGAGGTTTCTACTTACACCTATTAAAGATAAACATTCACAAAGAGTGATATTTAGAGCTAAGTGTACCATCAATGAAAAAGTCTTTGATATCATAGTAGATATTAGAAGCAATGAGAATTTTGTGTTAAAGAGTGGTGAAAGCTATAGGGTTGCCTATTGAAAAGCATCACAACCCTTATAAAGTGGGTGGGATGAAAAAAGGAGTTGAATCAAAGGTGATCGAAACATGCAAGGTTCCTTTGTCAATTGGTAAATTCTACCAAGATGTAATAGCTTGTGATGTATTAGAGATGGATCCTTGACATGTCCTATTGGGTAGGCTTTAGCAGCTTGATAAGGACACATTACATAAAGAAAAAGATAATATGTATTTTTTTGTTTGGAAAAACAAGAAGATCATACTGGTTTCATAGGCAGAGCCTCAACATTCAGAAGAGAGTACACCTAGCAAACAAATGTTGTTATACATTTCAGGGTCTGGGATCCTTCAAGAATTAAAATCCAATGAGATTATTTTGGCCTTGTTGGTAAAAGAAGGCACTCTAAGTTTTGTTGTTTTATCTTTTGAACTGGAAACACTATTACAAGAGTTTCAGGACCTCATTCTTGAAGACTTACCTAATGAGCTACCACTACTTAGAAACATTCAACACCAAATTGATCTTATTTTTGGTTTGAGGCTACCCAACTTACCTCATCATAGAACGAGCCCTAAGGATGATGAAATCCTTCATAGGGATTGTTGAGGAACTGCTTGGAAAAAGACTTATCACAAAAATCCTAAGTCTTTGTGTAATCATTGTACTATTAGTTCATAAAAAAGATGGCTCTTACATAATGTGCATTGATTGCAGAGCTATTAATAAAATCACAGTTAAGTATATATTCTAAATTCCAAGATTGGAGGATATGCTAGACAAATTGGAGGGCCTTTATAAATGGAAGGTCATGCTATTTCGGCTTTGCAATGTCCGTAATACTTTTATAAGACTAATGAATCAGTTTTTAAAGCCTTTCACTGGTGATTTGTTATGGTCTATTTTGATGACATTTTTATCTATAGTAAAAATAGAGAATATCTACGGCATATAAGAGTTGTTTTGGAAGTTTTGAGAACCAATAAATTGTTATTGAATGCTAAAAATGTGAATTCTTGATCGAGGAACTCATATTCTTGGGTTTTGTGATAAGTGCTTAAGGTGTTTTAGTTGACTCCAAGTGTTGAAGTCTACGCAGTCATGATTTTCCCCTCAAAATGCGCTTTTCAAGGAGGAGCTGATGTAGACTTATAATCAGCACTTAGATGGTTTATCTGGGCGATGTGGGACTTCCAACACCAAGAAAGTTCAAGCTTTCAAGATTAGCCAGTTCCTTCCAATGTTAAAGAAGTGAGGATGGTTTGTCTACTTTTTATAGACAATTTATTCAAAAATTTAGCTCAATAGTTGCCTCAATCATTGATTGTCTAAAAAAAGGGAAGTATCAGTGGGGAGTTGATCAACAAACCAGTTTTGAGTTAGTTAAGTAAATGTTGACAAGTGCTCTTATTTTGGCCCTTTCAAATTTTGATCTTGTGTTTGAAGTAGAGACTAATGTCTCTGGTATTGGAATTGGTGTAGTTTTGTTACAAGAAGGGAAAGTTATTGAGTTTTTCGGTGAAAAACTTAGTGAAGGAAGAAGAAAATGGTTCACATAGGAACAAGAGTTTTATGCTATGGTTAGAGTTTTTTTGAAACATTGGGAACATTATTTGGTTCAAAAGGAATTCAATTTTTTTTCGTGATCATCATTCATTGCAATTATTGAATTCACAAAAGAATTTAAGTAGAATGCATAGTAGATGGGCTTTATTTTTACAAAAGTTTAATTTATTATTAAAACATAAGAAAGGAAAAAAGAACATAGTAGTTGATGCTTTTGAGTAGGTGGGTGCATTTACTCATTGTAGTTAAAGCCAATGTTATCCAATTTGAGGAAATGAAAGGGCTATATGCTGATGATGGAGATTTTCAGAAAATCTGGGTAGCTTGTGTACTTAAACAAAACATTGGTGGTTTTTATATAGTCATTGATCTCTTATTTAAAAGAAATAGATTGTGTATTTATAGAACTTTTTTGAGAGAGAACCTAATTCAAGAATATCATGCTAATGGTTTACAAGCACACATGGGTAGAGATAAGACAATAGCAACTCTTGAAATTAAGTATTTTTGGCCTCAATTAAGAAAAGATATTTCTAAATATGTTGAGAGATGCCCTAGTTGTCAAGCAGCCAAGGGTCATACTCAAAATACAGGTTTTTACTCAACTTTACCTATTCTTGAAAATATTTGGGAAGACTTTAGTATGGATTTTGTGTTAGGACTCCCTAAAACCCCAAGACATGTAGATTATGTAATGGTTGTAATAGACATGCTCTCTAAAATGGTACAAAACTTTTGATGCTAGCTATTTAGCTTAATTGTTCTTTAAAGAAATTGTTAAGCTTCATGAAATTCCCAAATCTATTTTTTAAGATAGGGATGTTAAGTTTACAAGTCACTTTTGGAGAAAATTATGAAAAAAGTTTGGTAATGTCTTAAAATTTAGCACAATTTTCACCCTCAAACAGATGGTCAAACTGAAGTTGTTAATCATATTTTGAGAAAAACTTTCAAGTGCATTTTTGGGGATAGGCCTAAAAAATGAGCTTAGCTTTACCTCAAGTAGAATTTGCTATAAATAGTATGATTAACAGGTAAATAGGGAAGGCCCCATTTGATATTGTTTATGTCATGACTCGTAATTTCACTACTGACATTTCTTTTTTGAATTTTTCAAAAGTAAACTTAATTGTTGAGGATATTGTGAAAATGTTGGTTGATGTAAAAGATCACTTGCTTCAAACAGTAATTATAAACTTTAGGCAGATAAAAATAAGAGATACAAGGAGTTTGAGATTGGGGAGTTAGTTATGGCTCATCTTGAAAAGGGAAGGACATCAGTTGGAACTTATTCTAAGTTACAAGACGGGAAGATTGGTCCAGTACATATCATTCACAAAACTGGTCCTAATGCCTACGTCTAAGAGCTGCCAGTAGGTTCACAAATTTCACCTTCTTTCAACATCAAAGATTTATATCCTTACCATCCTCTTGATGACATCTTAATCCTCACCGAGTCTCAAGATGAAGGGATTTATCTTCTTCAAGAGAAGGGAAATGACGCAAGAGTTTGGTGTATTCTTATTATTGTTTATTTACTGTCATTTTATGCATTTGGTTGTCGTTTATTTTGATGCTTTTTTTATTATTTTATGCTAAGTTAGCTTTTTGTCTTTTAGTGAGAGCTTGCAAGTTTGGTACTCAAAACTACAGAATTTGGTTATGAATGCAGGAAAAGCACTCGAGATTCAATTATTGTTTTGAGTTAATTTTGTAGTTCTCCTATTTCATGTTCTACTAGTTTATGAAGTTAACATGAATTGAATCACAAAATTCATTCCTTTCTAAAGTTCGTTGAACTTTAGAGAAATTCTCAAGCTTCTACCTCACTTTATGTCCTATAACGGGCCAAACTTTGGTTGATGGGGCAGAGTCGATCTACTATTGAAGTTAACGGAATTATTTAACTAGTGTGTCATTCGTTAAGCAATTGGCCCATTGGCCCAACGAGCAGGCACAACATAGCTCGTCAAATATTAGGCATGATACATGTGGAAAAAAAGTAGCATGGTATAGCCAGTGGTACGTGGCCCGTAACAAGTCGTACCGACCCGTTAAATCAAAATTAAATTATATTTAAATATATAAATATATCTATATATTATCAAATGTAGGCATAGCCCAATAGATAATGTTAACAATTTTATATGGGAGGTAGGAGGTTCGAGTTCCATTATTAGCATTTTGTATCAAATAATAGGCTAAACGTGTTACGGGTCATGCTGGTCCCTTAAGTATGGTCCGATGGGCCAGGCATTGTACGGTATGGTAAATCCCACGGGTTAAGAATAGAGGCATGGCACGGCATGTGGTCCGTACAGCACGCTAATTCACAGCACGACATGGCCCGACCTCTTTGACACCTCTATTTTTAGGTCACTGATGTGATTTCAATGAGCAAATTATGCCGCAGCTGACAAATTATATGTAATCTTGCAGGTAAGTCTTACAGCAAAGCAGTTGATTAATTCTTTGTTACAAAGAGACCCTTCCGAGCGTCTTGGATCAAATACTGGTGCCAATGAAATCAAGCAACACCCTTTCTTCCGTAGAATTAATTGGCCTTTGATTCGTTGCATGGTAAATTCATTCCTTTTTTTTATTTGTTTGAGAGAAGGTCCAAAATCTCTTATAGATCACATATTAGGACGACACACTAGCATTTTGCAAATCTTGAGTATTATGCTGCCTTTACGCAGAGCCCACCACCATTAGATGTCCCTCTTGAATTGATTGGAAAGGTCCCAGGGCAAAAGATGTGACATGGTAGGACGATGGAGTACTATGTTAGTCCAATGGACGTGGATATTTTTTGAAGGTTAGCTCAAATCAATGCTATTTAATTAGATTCCCTCCCCCCCCCCCCCCCCTCCCCCCGCGATATTTAGCTGCTATTTACCGTTTTGTTGGCAATGTAACATAGCCCTTCTCCATTTCTAAGAGAGAATTTCTGCTCTCTTGTCATAGTATGAGACAGATGTTGTCTTGCCGTCCCCAAAAAGCTAGCCTATCTCGCCTTTAGTTGTACATGGAATTTGAGCTGGTAGAGGGAAGAGAAAAGGATGAACCGGGTCTAAAACGTGTTACGTTATTTTGGTATTCTGAATTAGGGGTAACGAGAGGTGGTGTAAGAAATAGGCTGAGTTTGCAATTTCATATGGAAATGATCATGCTTGCCTTACAATTTGATAGGTGAGGTCATTTTTACATTCTATAAAACTTTAATTAATTATAAAAACGTTATTACTTACTTTTGAAATTCTTTAAAATTGTAATTAATTATAAAAATACAAATTAATGGTTGCTATACATTGTATGAACTATATACGTCCTAATATAGTAAAAAAGTTATCTCAAAAATTTGATTCATAATGTATACTTTAATTTTCAATATAATTTTTCATATAATCTAACTCAAATATTATATATTAAGGGAAAAGAGTAGTCTAAATTCGGTACTTTTAAAGAAAATGTATTTTAATCTCTTACTTATTAGGTGGGATAACATAAATTTATTACCTCTTTACAAAAGGAGTCGCAAGTCTATTTTATAGCATAATAAACTTGTGTTGTCCTAGTTTTGAAGTGGATAAATGAGACAATTCAAGTTCATTACTTTACAAAATAAATTTCTACGATCTTTTTTATATAGGTAACGAATTTATATTATCTTACATAATTGGACAAGTTTAAAGTGTATTTTTATTAAAGATTTAGTTATAAAAATATAATTAGCGGTGGTCACAAATTTACAAATTTCATAAACTATATACGATTAAATCAAATGAAAAAACTTATAAGTGAAACTACAAAAGGTTGCTCATTGAAACTTTAAGTTTCCTTATGAAAACTCTTATAGAAAGAATTAAGTTTAATAAGATATATTGTTTTGTATTCCGTACCTAATTTATTTTGAAGTTCTCTTTTATCTATAACTTTTTAAAGATGTATTTATATATAATTTTTATTATTTGTTTAATATTGTATTATTTTTTAGCTATTCTATTATAAAGATAATTAGACTTCAACGTATCCATTGGATCGAACTTATAACTATTTTAAATATATGAGTTTGTATGTTATTTAAGAAAATACTATAATGTTTTAAAAAAAATTGACTTTCTTAAACCCTGAAAGAATAAGTTATGGCAATATGTTTTTAACCTAATTTCTTTCTTTCTTTCTTTTTGTATTTTATTAATCCTATTTTTTTAATTTATTTTGAATAAAAACTTATTCACGGTGAAATAATAAATACAAACATAATTAATGTTAAGAAACTATAAAAAAGTAAATCTTTCATTATATACACATAAAAAAACTACATCATTATAACCATGATTACATTTATATTATTGTTTTACGCTTGACATAAAATATCATAAAATATATGAGAAGATTACACATTTTTTAATTTACATTTTCTAACATTGAAGGCATTTTTAAACACATTTTTAAATTTCATACTATAATTTCAAAAGACTTCAAGTTTGATTATTTAATCATTCTTTTATATATTTATTTTTTAATGTTTTTAATTCTATTTGGGACAATAAAAAATTGACTTAAGGATTTAATTAGAAATTAAAAATTTATAATTTCAAAAGAGTTTAGTTATGATTACTTTGATAGAAAAAGTTTCGCATATATCTTGTAATTATTATCAAATGAGCATATTAGTCCCATAATTATTGGATTAAGTCCCATAATTATTGGATTAAGCACAAAAGGTTCTATAAATTTTTAAAGATAAATATTTTATTCTCCTAATTTATAAATTAGGCATTATTAGTTCTATTATTATGATAATTAAATATTTTTAATCTTATAATTTATTAAAATGGTTACTTTTAGTCTATCAAAATTATAAAAAATGAAAGCTTATAGTGTCTTGTTTTCATAAATAAAGAGATTATTGGTGCTCAATTCAAAAATTATGATGATAAAGTGATTATTTTAAAAAATTATGAAACCTCTTGTCTTAACACAACAATTATGGAATCAAACTGTGTAAATTAAATAATCTAAGTTGAAGTTTTTGAAATTTTGGTTTTTAATAACAATTATTTATTATTTTACAAAAAATTAATTTTAAATAAAAATATTAAATTTTTGAATAAATATGACCAAAATAATTATATATAATCTATGAATTTTTAATTTTATAAAAAACAAATTAAGAAATAATGGTTAAATGATACGAACTTAAATCTTTTAAAATTTTAATTTTTAATTTTTAATTAAGTCATTATGTATGTTATTTATTATCACAAATAATTAATAATGGATATAATCACTTAATTAAAAATATAAAATTAAAATTTAAAAAACCTTCAGTTTTGATTATTTAATAGCATTTTATTAACCTTTTTTATAAAATTTAAATAGTTATAGATTATATATAGTTATTTTAACACATATTTGTTACTCTCAACTTAATATTAATAATTATTATATATATAGCTTACTAGAAAATATGATGATGATTTTTTGTTATCTCAAATTTGTTTGATGTTATTTAATGATTTTTTATATTAATTAATATTTTGTGTGACTCAAATCTTTAGCTTGAAACAAAGGAGTTAGAGTTTATTTGATGATATTATCAGAAGGTATAAAAAATAAACATAGAAAGGTTTGAGCCTATTTTATTATTTATATATTTTTTACATAAAATATTTATCAAATTAATTATAGTTAAATTTTCACTTATTTTACAATATTCATAATAACTCTTGTAATTATTTAATCTATAAAACTTTGTTCTTTAATAATTTAGGAGTATTTCTTTATTTTTTTTCATATATATGTTACATATTTTCTATGCTTATTCATGGAGCTTTGATCAATAAAATTATTTTATTTGTTTAACTTTTTACGATGTTATTTTTATATTATTTAAAAACATGAAACTCAAATATTTAGATATAGTAATAAAATATATCTACTAAAAATAAACTATATATTATGTGCGTATATAATTAATAATTATTTTTATAATTTATTTAAAATATTGTAATATAAATATATTATAGTAAATAAAATAATTTTTTATTTAATTCATAAGAATGTTTTTTTTTTACTTTGAGCACATATAATGACGACTGCAACAAGATATGCATTTTAGGAAGGGATAGTATCATTAGCCCTAAGCCCCTAAATATGTATATGTAGACGGCAAGATGTGCATTTTAGAGTGAATAAAATATCATAGTATTGAGGGTAATAATCTAACACCATTTAACACAATTGCAGTCACTATCCCACACCTTGTTAAGGCTGCACGTTGGAAAGTTATGCTGGAATGACCACTTAGTTGCATTGATTCCCTTAACATCAAACGTTGCTTGTGGTACCTTATATTTCAAATAACTTTCAATTTCATACCTTATATTTTTTTACTATCCATTTTATAATATATGCTTTAAATTTACTATTAATTGGATATTTTTGTTAAAGAAGTGGTTAAATATGAATGAAAAATATTTTCCCTTGCCTTAAAGCCATCCATAGCTTAATCTCTATTGTCTTCTGATCGTCATATACGAAGTGTGTGCAATGAATACACAAGTATACGTATCACAATAAGTAATATTATGATAAAAAAAAATCGTTTTCATATAGATTATTTTATTATAAACTAATTTTTAAAACTAAAAATAATAAAAATTAATTTTTTTGGTGTTTTTATATTTTAAGAAAGAAAAATTAAAATAACTAAAAGTAACTAGCAACAATTAATTAAATCAGATATGATAACTAAAAAGATATATGAGAAAAAATCTAAGAATACTTAATCTCCTAATTTTCTAAACATACGAATCGTTAAAATTCCCCCAATATAATTATCAATTAAATTATATGATCAATTGAATCTAACCTAGCATGTATTCATCTATCAAGTAAAATATACACCATATAGTAATTAATTTAATCACACTCTCATGCAAATTAAATTGCATATTACTCATTAAGTTCATCAATTATGGATCACATATATAAGAATGTACATCTCTACCTAGAAACTATACATGCTATTTAATCAAGACAAACAATTAAATAATTCTCTCTCAAGTCTATTTAATTGCCTCTTTAGATAAATTATTGATCAAACAATTAATAACATACGAATCAGATTAAATAATATAATTAAATTAAAATTATAATTTGGGTAAAATATTATATCATCACATAGTGAAAATTGGGCTCATAAGATCCCTAGATTAATAAATTAATTACACGTAATTATGTTCATAAATCTAATATTTTTCATAAGAAAAACATAAAAATTGATAAAGAAAAGAGTAAAAGAAGAAATACAATTAATCTCTTAAATTATATAATTAATCTCCTCTTAAATCTCCACTAAAATTGTGTCTTCACTTGAATTTTTCTGTATTTTTCTCTCTTTTTAGCTCCAAAAATTGACCAAAACTATGCTAACATAGGCCACTTAGGGTTTATGGAGTGATTATGGGCTTAAATATTGCTCAAGTGTGATCTAGACCGTCAGATTAGCTTTAGATCAAGGGCTACGATCAAAACAGGAAAAACTGACAGTTCAGCCAATCATAACATGATAGATGGCATTAGGAATTCACTAGGCAAATTAGGGAGCAATGTGTGGCAAGAGAGACTGGTCATAGTCAATGCTCATTAAGTCAGCGACACCCGGCGTGACGTGATTCATGGAGATGGATGGTGTGGCGTACGGGTGGAACGCGCGGAGCAATGGCGTAGCGACATATGGCATGATGTTTTGACCAATTACCAAACTTGGATTAAATGCCATGCTGACACGTGGCATGCGTTTCATCCTCCTCACACACCGTGTAACATGATTCACGCTCTGTGCTTATGTAGCATCCGCATGGCTTGCCTAGTCAGCTCATATGCTTGCCTGGCATACCACGTGGTCGCTTCTGATTTGTCTTATATTAAAAATTCATAAAAATTTCCATAAAATTCCAAAAATTATATTTTCACTCCTTTGCACTAAATAGTTTATATTTTAATATTTTTGGCCATATAAATACCATTTATTGAACAAAATAAGTAAATATTAAGTAAAAAAATGCACTAATGACTCTACTTTCATAGAATCATCATCTCTCTCAACTTAGCATGGAGATTTCCCCTCGTAACATATTTTCTCATTCTACATTTGCGATTGAGCAATCATGATAATATTGTGACATTTACTTTCTCAAACAACTTGATTCTCTCACAGCAAACTCTACACTAACACTCTTTTGGAAATTAGTTATTTCTAAAGATGAGTACGTAATAATCCCAGAAGTGACATTGATTCATAATTCTAAATACCTATATTCTAAGGATTTTTTGTTTCTAAGTTAAAAAAAAATTTCCCCTTTTAGTGGAGCCAATTCTCTATTATGTTTATGAAATCAAAGTCAGGAGACTATATCATATTTCAAAAAAAAATCTCGATTAATATTGCGACAATAAAAACTGAAATACTACAATGAAGTGTGTCACTTAGCAAACTTTAACTAGTTGCATAGGATGGAAGCGCAAGTACACCAATACTATGAAAACGCTTAGGAAAAAAGAATGAACAAGGTTTACTCTAACTAGACTTACTCTCTAACAATAAGTCATTGTATTTTTATGATATAAAAACACAAGAAAATTATTATCTAGGAAAGTACTTTAGCAAATATAGAATAGGACAAGCCTAGAAATATTCCTCAATTAGACGAGCACTGTAGCAACTCTAGATTAGAACTAATCTATTTATATTATCTATCTACCAACTCTAGATTTAGATTGGCTTAAAGATACTTTTCTTTCTCACAGATCAGAGGACTTTAACTTCCAAATTGAAGAAAGAAGAATTATTCCTAAGATATTAAGAATAAGAAAAACAAGAAAGAATAAAAATTCTTTAATATTTAATAATTGAGAAGAGTCATTTATCATTACGATAGGTGTCAAGTGGAAGTACAGTGATGTATGCAGCTGAGACATCCTAACAGATAGGTAGACTTGAACCTTGTCCTACATAACCCGATCAATTCGATTAGGCACTCACCATCTATTTTCATTATTCAACTCTTTGACAACATGAAAAAAACAAAGGCTATATCTTCCCACTCTATCTATCCAAGGGATAGAAGGGCAGAGGCCTTTGGTGTCTCATTCAGTCAAGAATTGGGGCCTCACAATCACTAGCTAATATTTTTTTCTCTCATATCTTTCTTTGTTCATGGTTCGATATTTTGGTGTCCTAGGCATGCAGGAACCGCACCAATCCATCCTGAACTTGGTGGTTAAACTCTACTACAATAACGATATTATAGGGGAGGTCCTATGGAAAAATAGCTTGATACCAAGATGATAACAAGCTTAACATCTCTCATTCTTATTACTTTTTTTCATATTTCAAAAAAAGAAAGAAAACAAAATTCATCTCAAAGTAGTACATCCTAATGTATATATAACCTCGTCATATATTTGGTGACTGTTGTTAAACTAGGTAGAATACTTTATGAAATGAGCGAGGTAGTAGAAAATATAGCCAGAAAAGTTGTTTCAATAACAATATCAAAAATATCTATACGAAGTCTATTTATTATTTTGAGATGGTAATGGAAAGTAAAATAAAAAGGAAATTCTGATAAAAAAATATTTGTCAGGTATCTTTATTTGTTTTGAACAAATAACATTTCTTTTTTTTTTCTCTATTAACCCTTTTCTTCAAAAAAAAACAAAAAAAAATGATTTAACCTCAAAGCCATTTGAATGTAGTGGATAACAAAAGAACCCAAAAATTGATGTGTATTCAAATAATAGGTGTTGGTAATCGATGATATGCTTATATTGGTGATGTTATTATTGTTGTAATCAAGGAAGTTGCATCCAATACACCTTTAGAAATATGCGAAGTGATCTAGGCCATAATTGTATGTACTTATAAAAAAAATAAACGTTACAATGGTACGACAATACAATATGATGACAATGCTGTAGTTCTTAGGGAACTCCAATTTTTGGCGCAAAAGTTTAGGAATTAAGACAATTAAATTTTACTAAAATAATTTCATTAGTACCTATAGATATATTTTATTACTAAAATATGGGGTGGAATCATAACTATAGAATATGACCCTAATCAAAATGCATACATTTGTCTCATATACTATGGGGATGGTGCTGCGTTTTTTTTATTCACAGGAACGAGTTATGATAGAATACGTCTTGTTTATCTCAACAAAATGGGTGGAATGACTATCAAAATTCCATAAATATTCATGACTTTCAGTATATTTTTGATTGCTTCTCTTGCATTACCAAGCATGAGTGATTTTGTTGTAGAATTGATAGTGTTTTTTGGAATACTTACTAGCCCCAAATACCTTTTGATAAAAAAATACTAATTATTTTTGTAATAGCAATAGGAATGATATTAACTCCTATTTATTTACTATCTATGTTGCATCAGATGCTCTATGGATACAAACTCTTTGGAATACTTACTAGCCCCAAATACCTTTTTCATTTCAATTTTTATACTTCTACCTCTAATAGCTATTGGTATTTATCCAGATTTTGTTTTCTCATTATCCATTGACAAATTAGAAGTTGTTCTATCTAATTATTTTTGTCAATAGTTTTCATGAGTAAACCAAAGCATCAAACAAAAAATTCTATGATTTTCAAATTAAAAATCATTGATTATAAAATGAAAAATAAGCTTTTATTCTCTTACATTTAAGAAAAATAAAAAAAATGAATTGGAATTCTACTGTAACCAAATGTGTAAGTCATCGAGAAACATTACTCATAAATTTTTCTGACCTATGTTTATTTGAAATATATATTTATGTTATCCTATTGTATGTTTGTATTTATCAAGCTCTTTCTTCAATTCAATAATCATGTAAATGAACCATAATTATGCAACCCTATTCCTAATAGATTAACTCCAAAATAACATATATAAATTATAAAAAAAATAATCGAAGACACAATTATGGAGTTGACACTTTCAAAAAATTTATTTGGTTGAGTATGTAAATCAATTACAAATATGGTCCGAGTAATAAATTCCTAAGTTTCCTTGGGATCCCAATTCCAATATGACCCAGTGTAGCTTACTATATTAAATAGTATATTAATAGGTTTCTTAGTTTCTTAAATAGGGATCATAATTGAAGTAATAATTTTTATGGTATGTTTTATAATGTGTGATTAAAAAAAAGATGGTATAGTGAATGATTGTTATTTCAGTTAACTTTGTTCAATCCATCGATTAAACAAAAAATTTATAAAAAAATGGGGTTAGGGAAGGAGCAGGCAAACTTGGCGTCTGGAATCTAATTTCTATAAGACACTTCTTGGGGGATTTTTGTTCAAATGACTCTAAAATCCTTCTGTTTCATTTGTAATTTTGATTTCCATATTGAATCAATTTAAATAAAAAAATGAATAAAGAATTCAAATATTGTTACAAAATATAAAAGAACTAGAAGAACAAAAGTTAAAGGGATTTACAGAATTTTGTGATATAGTAACTAAAAATGAGTTATCAAAGTAGTTCAAATGATTCTAGAACATTATTATTTCAATTTGTTGTTCTTAGTTACTTTGACCGGATAAATTTTAGTAATGGAAGAAGTAAGTTATAATTCATTGGTTGATTCTATCATTAACTATTTCTTTATTTTTTTTTTGTTTTGGTGCGAGAAACTTATCATGAATCCATTCACTTCTCCTGTTACCATTATTGTTGTTGGATTCGCCGTTGGGCTTGCTTCTATTGGACCTGGTGTTGATCAAGGTACTGTTATGGACCCAGCTATAGAAGGAATCACAAGATAACCAAAGGCAAAGGGAAAAATATGAAGCACTTTGTTGTGCATCCTTTTGTTTAATTTTTAAAATACATATTATTTGATTTCCTTGGATTTTTTGCTTTTTATTTTTTCAAATTAGATTTAGATTTCAACCCTACAATTATTTTATTCCTTCGGTTACACCATACGAGAGAGCTGATTTGAAAATGGGAAATTAACACATTCTAACAAGTATTATTCTTATTAGAAATTTGTAATTCAAAAATCCATTTACCTCTGTAACCCCCCTTACACACACATATATATATTGGCTCAATATAGAAAATATCAATTAGATATAATAGATATCTAAATAAATATAGATAATTAATCTATCTATAAGTAAAGAGGAGATCATATGATAAATGTAACCGATCCTTTCCATTCCTTGGGTTATTGGCCATTCATTGGGAGTTTCAGGTTTAATATTGACATTTTAGCAACAAATCCAATAAATTTAAGTGTAGTACTTGGTGTATTGATTTGTTTTTTGGAAAAGGAGTGTGTAAGGGTTGTTTATTTCAAGAATATGTTGGTCCAAAGAATTGTACTTTTTTTAACCAGTAAAGAAAAGGTGCATGATTCTACAAATTACTTTTGAATAAATTAAGAAATCATATTGAAGAATCATATCATTTCATGATTCATTGGTAATTTCGCTCTAATTCTCTATAAGCCAATAATGTGGCACCATTAATAAGGTTAAAGTTAAACATTTTGAAATCCATCTATAGCTATATTAATATAGAGTTAATACATAAATGGTTTCAAAATGAAGAGTTGAAATTTTTTTCAATATAGCTATTGGCATATTTTGAACGATAAAAGAAATAATGGGTTTATCCTTCAACAACAAGCATTATTTTTGTCTTTCAAACAAACATAAAGAATAAGAAATACTCATGGTAACCATTCGAGTAGATGAAATTAGTAATATTATCCGTGAACGTATTGAGCAATATAATAAAGAAGTAAATATTTTAGATACCAACACTACACTTCAAGTAGGTTTTGGCATTTCTCGTATTTATGGTCTTGATGAAGTAATGACAAGTGAATTAGTAGAATTTGAAGAGGGTACAATAGGCATTGATCTGAATTTAGAATCAAATAATGCCAGTGTAGTATTAATGGGTGACAGTTTGATGATACAAGAGGAAAGTTTTGTAAAAGCAATAGGGAAAATTACTCAAATATTGGTGAGGCTTTTTTGGAATGTGTTATAAGTGCCCTTGTTAAACCTATTGATGGCCGAGGTGAAATTATATATTCTGAATTTTGGTTAATTAAATCTCCTGCTTCAGGTATTATTTCGAGACATTCTGTATATGAGCCTCTTCAAACAAGACTTATTACTATTGATTCAATAATATCTATGGAATGCAGTTAGCGAGAATTAATTATTAAGGACCTACAAATCAATAAAACATACATTATTGTGGTGGTTAAAACGGTGGATTCTCCATCTACATTACAATATTTGGCTCCTTATACACGAGCGACCTTGGTTGAATATTTATGTACCGTGAACAACACACTTTAATCATTTATAACAATGCCTCCAAACAAGCACATGCTTATCAACAAATGTCCCTTTTATTATGAAGACCATCGGATTGCAAAGGTTATCCGAGATATTTTTTTATTTGTATTCACACCTTTTGGAAAGAGCTTCCAAATCAAGTTCTCAGTTTGGTGGATGAAGTATGACTACTTTACCAATAGTTGAGACTCAATTAGGAAATGTTTCTACTAACGTAATTTCCATCATAGATGGACAAATATTTTTATTATTCAATGTATTCAAATTAGACATGCTATTAATGTGGGTATTCCTCTTTCTAGAGTAGGATCCACATCTCAAATTAAAGCCATGAAACAAGTAGCTGAAAAATTAAAATTGAAATTGGCACAATTTGTAGAATTAGAAGCCTTTACACATCTCACTTTTGATCTCGGTAAAGGTACTCATAATCAATTAGCAAGAGGTCAACGATTGTGTGAGTTACTTAAACAATTGCATTCTGCCCTTCTTGTAGTGAAAGAATAGATAATGACTCTTTATACTGGAATGAATGGTTATATTGATTCATTTGAAATTGGACAGGTAAGAAAAAATCTAGTTAAGTTACATATTTACTTGAAAATGAATAAACCTCAATTCCAAGAACTCATATCTTTTACCAAAACATTTACAAGAGAAGTAGAAGAACTTTTGAAAGAGGTGATTCAGAAATAGATGGAATGTTTTCTACTTCACGAACAAATATAAAGGAATTGATTGCATATCATCTTTATTAAGATTAAAAAACCAATCTTAATTCAAAATAATAACGAAATTAGAAAAAATTATATAAATGATTAAAAATTATTTTCTTATTTTAAATTCTAATTATAATAGAATATAAAAATAGATATATAATATCTAGTTTATCTATACAATTTTTAGATAAACCAATATAAAGTATATAGATAGATATATGGAAATATTTTGAGTCTAATAGGATTTGAACCTACACCAAAGGTTTAGAAGACCTTTATCCTATCCATTAGACATTTTTTCTATTTTCTATTTCTTATTAGTTCTATTTTATATTAGTTAAAAATAGAGAAATTAAGAATATAGAAAACTTGAATATAGATACTAAATAAAGTAAGCACAAGAGGGTAACGGGAATCAAACCCACATCGTTAGCTTAGAAGGCTAGGGGCTATAGTTGACGTTGATTCATAATTTAGAACAACGTCTCTAATTCAAAATCGAACATGAAAATTTGGTTTCATTAGGCTACTTTATGAAATATGGATAAATTTTCAAATGTAAAATATGAACGAAATTCAAAATTTGACCCATATTATCTATGTTAGCTTTTATGTATGAATGTAGTCAAAACGACTTGCTTTCTAGACAATTCTCATAGAAAAAATGGAATTATACAAATCGTTCTAGTTACTTCGTTCTTTATTTCTATTTGGTGGAATCCTTAGGAAAAGATTTTGTTTCTACTAAGCTAAAATAATTTATTTATTGATGACTCCAATAAACCAAATTCATTTTTTTATAGTTATTTTGCTTCAATTTTTCATATACAAAAAAAAATTGAAAATTTAGTTATGATTCAAAATAAACTTTCAATCTTTATGCATGGATCCTTTACTCATACTTATCCAATTGGTAATATTGATTGTTCTAATTCAAGAAAAATTATCTCATAACTTAATAGTCCAATTTCTAATTAACTCTTGGATATAAATCATGAGAATGTATATTCTTCCTCAAATTTTTCATTGAAAGGTAAAAGATAAATTTCTTTTTTTAAGAAATAAAATTTTAGGTCAAAGACAAATATTAATCAAACCGAGGACCCCTTAACTATTAACAGGTTAATAGAATGAATCACATATATACCACTAAACTATAGTTGTTACAATCCAATTATTGTATATAAATGAACTTTTTATTGAACAAGAAACTCAGACGTAATCAAAATATAGAACCAAAAAAGAATTATGAAGATGAAAAGAGAGTTTTATCAATGAACTTCTATGAAATGGTTTCACTGGATTCAGATAATTGTTTTAATCGTGGGATACCATTGAGAAATAGGAATTCATATTATTAAAATATTTCCTACAATTATTTTTTGTATGGAAGGATTTAATCATCCACTTTTGCATCTTATTGAACAAAAATGGTGATATTATTCCCCAATTGATCAAGAATTTTAATTTTTGGGAAGTATCATAATCATCTAATAAGAGCGGTTCCAGTTTTTTCAAATGAACGATTTGAAGATCTATTGATTCTACCAACCGATTACAGAGTTTATCATTCTAATCTTTCAATCCATATATGTAGATCTTGAACCTATGAATGAGGATATTCTCGAAACTCACAAAGAAAAAAGGAAGTGAGTTAGACAAAAAGAGAAGAAACTTGGACTAAAAAAGAAGTAACTTGGACAAAAAAGAAAGGAAGTGACTTAGAAAAATCTTTTTTTGTAGATAACCTTAGACCAATCAATAGAATACTAATTAGTACATAATTGATCAAACACTACTTGAAAATGAAAAATGGCTCTTCTTCTCAGAAATGAAATGTTCCAAATGTTCATGTAAAGTCTTGCTCTGATTATGCCATTTGTATACATATGCATTAGGATCCCAATTCATGGATCTCTCGGTTCAAGAAAGAAAAATAAGAGGATCGAACCATTTCTTCTTAATCTTTTTCAAATTTGATAAAAATTGGTTGATCGTATATTTCATTCTAGCTCTATTATTAAGAGTATCATCTCCTATTTGATCCTTTTGAATTCCATATTCGAAGTTGTGATAAGATCTATTCATTAAAAAATTGATTTAATACATTTCTTATGTACCCATAAGTGCTATATTGGATTTGAATCAAATTTTGAATCAATCTAAATTGATTGACTACCTCTATTATCTTGTTTCTATAAAATACCACTATTTTTTGTTTTGGATCTTCCAAATCATTCTAGTAAGAGGTCCGGACCCATTTTTTTATCCTTTGATAAAATGATTCGTATTCTTCACAAAAAGAGGAGGTATAACCAATAAAGATTTCTTTTTCAATTCATCCTTGGAGTTTACATGCATTGTTGTGACTAGGGTAGTATATCTAGTTGGCATTCCTGGCGTTTGGCATGTTCACCCTTTCTATGCATGTCTCTTATTTTCAATGGAAGCTGAGTCATTCTCGCATACTTAGATGTTTTAGTATCATCCCTCATTTCTTCTCTCTCTTTTAGGGGTGTTATTTGTGTTGCTCCATAGTTGGTTAGGGTTTTTCCCACTTTTTACTAGCAATGATGTGATTGTTTTTGATGATCTCTCTTAAGGCAACAGTGTGTAGTTTATTGTCAATGATCTCTATAGTGGCAACATTGTCTGGTTTGTGTCAATGATCTCTCTTAAGGAAAATTTTCTTTTTATCCTATGATCTCTTTTGAGGCTAGCTCTATCATCTCACTTGTTTGTCTAATTTGATGTATTTCATGAGATATACCATTTTTCTCTCTTACTAGCATGTATCCCTTCTCTGAGGTTGAGTTTTTTTATTCTTAACATGTTTAGTATGCTTTCTAGTTTCTCTTTTGTTTGTTATCTATTGTGTATAGATACTTGTGTTTAATGGGAGCTATAAGAATGTATAATCCATATCATTTTTATTGTTGGACTTTCATACATTTAGGGAGATGTGTGTGTCAAATGTATGATATCAGAGGGAGTGGTGTGTTTTTTTTTGTATCTTTGGTGTTTGTGATTGTCTTGTTTATGATTTGTTTTTTTTTTTTTGCTTGTGTTCATGTGATGCTTCTTTGTCTTTTATTCTTCCTCAAATCACTTTGTATGAACCATGCATAAATAAGACAATTTCTTTTATAAGGTTCTACATCACATAGATGCTACACTATTTCTTAGATCCCACTTAGAAGGAAAATGGGCACGAGTGAAGTGGTGAAGTTTGGTGCAAAATAGGGAGAGCCTCTCCCCAATTTTGGCCAAGAAAACAAGGAGGAGGAGAGGTGAATTTATAGAAAAAAAATTAGTCACTTGGACCCTCGATGCTCCCTCGTCGGCTATAGCAGTGAACCGACGGTAAGGGAACTAGCCATTAAACTAGTAGTTACACACTCGCCGCCCACTATAGGCATTTCGATGAGGCAACAACGAGAATGTTAGCTAACTCGCAAGATCTCTTGATGAAAACTACAACAAAAGGTGTTTTTGACACGAAGAAACACACGGTCCCTAATAAGACAACCCATATAAACGAATACCTAACAATGTAACCTATATACAATTTATGAGAATGAGTGTGTGTAACAGGAAAAATCAAAATTGTGTCCTAAGTGAGACTGAGCCATTAATAATGAGCCTTTCAAAGGATAGACATAAACATCAAATAAAATATAGACACTGCATTTAACACGCGGGAATTCCAACACCAAAATAACAAAACTTATAGAATCTTATTAACCATTTCTTCGACAACCTTGCTTTTTCTAGGATTCTTTGAAAGATGAACCAATTCCAAGGTATGATTGGGGGCTTTTACATACACAATCTCAAATGGAGTCTTTCTAGTTGAACTGTGCACAATACTATTGATGGTAAACTCAGCTTGTGCAAGAGTGATGTCCCACTATTTTTGTTTGTTATTACAAAGGTAATGACTCATGGTTCGAAGTGTACGGTTTCATACTTCCATTTGACCATCAGTTTATGGATGTGTAGTATTACTAAAGTTAAGTGACATATCAAATCAAGCCCACAATGTCTTCCAAAATGAGAAAGTAATTTTGTCTCTATTTGAAGTAATTGACCACGGAATTCTATGTAGATGAACAATCTCTTTGAAAAAGAGTTCAGCACCATTTGACACATCTGTATTTTACAATAGAGGATAAAATGCATCATTTTAGAGAACCTATAAACAATAACAAAAAATGAATCCACATCGTGTTAAGCTCTTGTAAGTCTTAATATATAATCCATGAATAAGTCTTTCCAAATAGTTTCAAGGATGAGTAAAGCTGTATATGATTCAATATTTTGAGTTTGTCTTTTGGACGTTTGGCACACATTAAAATAAAAATAAAAAAATTTTAAAATTTTAAAATTTGATTATTTGTCTTAATGTTATCAATTTTTCATAACAAAATGATTAAATCCTATAAAAAAATAACAAAGTAACTAAACTATTATAACTTACGTAACTAAAGGAACTTGTGCGTATTTTTCTCTTATTAATAAATAATAGGATAACTTTTGATGAATTAGTTTTAACTTCATAATTTTAAAGATAACATAAATTTATATGCATCTAACTCTCTGTCATTAGCAAAACAAATAATATTAATACGTGAAATAGAGAACTTTGAAAGAGAGCATAAAATGCACAATCTTTATAAATGACGCCCTATGCAAATTGGTTTCTTCTTATTAGTTCATTTTAAGACAAAAATATACAACTTAAATGATAATATTTTCTTTTTTATCAAATAATAGTACAGTGATATTATTAAATAATACACCTATAACATAGATGTATACCATTACAATAAAAATGTTCAATTGTAGATAAAGACAGGAGGTTACTATAAATTTTATTAGGTATGGAATTTGATTTAAGTAGATGAAAGAGTACTTACCATAATTTAACTTTAGCCATAACCTAATGTTGACTTTGAAAATAAATAAGCTATATATAACTGAAATTTGAAGGCATATTTACACAAAATATATATGCAAATAGGAAAGAAGATAAAAAGAAAGTAAAAAGCATCCAATGATTTTAAAAGAACTGAAAGAATTTGAGATTTTTTTTATCTCCATACAATCATAACGAGAACTTAAAATTAATTGGAGAAGAAAGAATAAAAAGGTCCAAAAGAAAATAAGAAAGTAACGAAAATCCAAACAAGTCGATCACTTGACAAAATTTTCTAATATAATAATCATGTAAAATAGTTCCACAAAATCATGTAACAAAGTCCATAAAAAAGATCATGTACTCAAAGAACTTTTGAAAAGCATGTAGACAAGTAATTAGCCCTATGATAATAAAATACACCATATTTATATAATGCAAATTAACTACATTTAAAAAACTTATGATTCTATATACGATGATTAGAAAATGAAAAATTAAGTTGTTGAAGAAGATCTATACTTTCAAATTGTAAGAAGAAGATAATCTATGATTTATAATTTATACCTCATGTATAATACTAGCTTGCCTGAGTATAGGCAACTTCAATGCTTATAGTAGCACAAATTCCTTGCAATAAAAAATAAAACAATGGTTACAAATGAAAACAAAACACAAAGTAAAGATTAATTAATAAGTTTTGTGGTAGCCAGGCACAAAATTAACGATTTTTGTTGCTGTATTCTCTCTGGAGATATTAGAGTTCCTACCATCTCGGTTCATGCATCTCAGTATGCATCTTAACCCAGCCATTTAGCTTAATCATTCCTCAGCACGTCTTCACCACAATTAAAAGACTCTTTCAATCTTTGATACAAAAAAATTAATTTTCATTTCCTTCACGCATGCTGAAGGAGATCCTTTCTTCTTTAATTATTGCTATCCAATGTGGTATTTCACTAGCGGCTCTGAAAGTTTTAATGGATGGCAAGAGACACTTCCTCTTCCCCAAAATAAACCAGTAACAAATGGCACTGCATGCAATTAATACTCAGCTTTAATATCGTTTAGCAGGAAGATTTTACAGTACTTGTTTTTTGAGGAATATTTTTTCTAGCTACTAGTTTACAGAACTCTTTCCAATCCCCAAAGCTTTAACATTACCATCTCAGTTTTTTCTCTATTTAAATCAGCAATTTCTCTCAACTTTAGTTCATCGTTTTCTTCATCCAAAACACAACTTTTTAACCTTGTACTCTTAAATACATTTTTATATTTTCTATCATAAAAGCTTCTTGTCTTAGGTATCTACTTTGTGCTTTTCTTTCATCTTTATTTTCAGTTTTTAATACTTATCACCAATGATGATTTTCAACATTTCTCTTATTAAATTTGGCTATCTCAAAAGCTACATGCATGCAAAAAAAAATACTATTGTAAGGTTTATGAATATTGAAGGTATCCGTGAAGAAAATATTTAAATGTAAACTACTTTTTGGATGCATTTTTTTGTACGTTATTCAAAACCGAAGAAACATTCAAGCTTCAATTTGATTTGCTTATGGTATACACTTACTTCTTAACACATTATAATTGAATTTATATACATAGAAAAATATGGTTTATATGCTAGTCGATCGATCGAGTCTTAGGTTGATCGATCGAAGGTTTAGATCGATCATAGATCAATCTATATCATCTCGGGTTGAATTCTAATTGCAGTAGATCGATCGAAGTTATGTTCGATCGATCAAGAATCCAAATAGATCAAGGATCGATCATATTTGATCTACCTGCTCTCAGATTATTATTTATTCATTGATGGATAGATCGATCGACCTATTCGTTCAATCAATCGAGCTTGTTTTAGATCGATCAAGCACATAAATTTTCAACTTAAAATTCCTTTGTTTACTCGAACCTAATATATATATTATCATATTGTCTTATTTAATAATGTTATATTAAATCTTTTATCGATAGAAAGGTCATTACCTTTTAATCTAGCGTTAGCGTTTTAATTCTTCTATATAAACAACCTAATACTCATTGTTTTATAACCCTACTTGTTCTATTCATCTTACATCTTTTGTACTTTCTATCTCAAAAAGTTTTTTAAGTTAATCATATTTCTTTAGGTGTTCTTAATTTAATCTATGAAACATATCGAGTACATATGTTTGATTGATTTATATCTTATTTTCTTTTATGGTATTATGCTTTTAACTTTCGTTTTATGGTTTACTAGATGATTTGATTTATCTTTTTTATATTTTCAATCTTCTAATTAAAGTTTTTCATTGTTGAATCTGCTATAAGATACATATAGCACTTGTACTATTTGTGTTAACTTTTCATGTGTCAATTGAATGAGTTTGATTGCTCATATGACTCAAGAAATTGGAATGTTGATCTGGATCCATACACCTATCTTGTGGAGGCTATGAAAGAAGTGACAACTTGTAAGTAAATTACATTAGAAGCTTTATTTGTGAAGGGTAGTCTAAGACCTATCTTTGTAATTGAACATTGATTTTCATAGTGGATAATTAAGTGGTTCGATGAGCCGATAGTTTTCTTCTTACGTCATTGTTGTGACCTAAGTTGTTTCCACCTTAAATATCACATGTCATATTTATCTTTATTTTTACTTTCTGTTATTTACACACGATTGCTTATCTAACTGCTTAATATTTTTTAATTAGACATAATAACAAAATTACATATTTCTCACCCTTTTAAGTTAATTAATTTTCGAATATATTTAACTTTAGTATATAATACCTACTTGATATATAAAGGTTTTAAATCCATTATACAAACAGTATATCCTATACCCATACTTCTCCAAAATAGCTAATTTTGTTTCTTGATATTCCTCAAAAAAATAAGTTGTAATATTTTGAACTAATGATATATTTTTCTGGTTGTAATAGATCCAAAAATGAAACTTTAGAAGGACATGCAGATGATAACCTAGTAGTTAGCTCAAACTATTTGGCTTTAATCTCACAAACCCAACATCTCTCAAGAAGACTTGAAGATGTCAATGCTCCTACCACTTGGGAAGATGCAGCTACTTCTCTTACTCTTTTAGCTAAAGTCTTAACTAATAGAGAGATTCGCCCTTCTATAGTTCATTCCACTTTTAATCTAGCTGCTAAACTAACTTTTAGTGTTAAAGTCACCTATGTGGATCGAGCAAACAACATTTTTAAACTAAAATTTTAGCATAAAGTTGATTGCAACAAAACCTAGAGGCTAAGAATATGGCACATTAAAGGTCATTTTTTAGCCATGAAAATGGTCTCATGGCTAAGAATATGGCACACAAAAACACCGTTGTCGAGGAGACGAATGGAGTAAAGTTAACCAGATCGGCCAAAAAACAAAACAAAAAAAAACCACCCTTGATCCCAGATCAGAAAATGATCTGCCAAACTAGATTGGCCAAAAACAGTATCGTGAGAACAAAAAATACGTCGTAATAGGTAGCAGCGTAGCTATTTTATTTCTTTAGATAACCTGCTCTAATACCATGTCAAATTATGGTTACTATTAATTAGGATTGTATTTCTATATTTCTCTGTTCTATCTTTTCATGTACAAGAGTCTCTTATGTATACTAAGAAAACGAATATAAAACCCTAACCCTAACGGCTGGTGCACATCCATACTTTCTACTCCACTAAACATTGTTGTCTGTCATTTCCCTACTCTACTAACATTGTTGTCTACCACTTTCACTACACACTCCAACATGCAACACAGTCACAGAAGTCCCTACCCTTATCCCATGTAAAAGAAAGATTGAGCATGTATTTGATTGTCATAATTACTCTGAGGAGAAGAAAGTAAAGCTAGCGGCCATGGACTTTACAAATTATGCAAGTATGTGGTGAGATCAATAAGTGGTCAATAGGTGAAGGAATGGTGAAAGGCCTATTCAATCAAGGGAAGAGATGAAGCTGGTGATACGTAAAAGATTTATACATGGCCATTACTATAGGGATTTATATAGAAAGTTACAAGGATTGGTTCAAGGTTCCATGAGTGTAGAGGATGATTGTAAGGAGATGGAAATCGCCATAATTGGAGCAAACATAGAGGAAGATAGAGAAGAAACAATGGCTAGATTCATTGCTGGATTAAACAGGAAAATTGCTGACATGGTTGAAATGCAATATTACATAGAGATGGAGGAACTACTACACAAATCCATTAAAGTGGAGAAGAAAATCAAGTCCAAGAGGCTTAGATTTTGTTTTTCCTCTAGTTCTCCATGGATATCAAATTAGAAAGACAACAAGGTTGCCTTTAGAACAAAAGATGAAGCAAAGTTGAAGAACTTAGTTGTTGATCTTAAGAGTAAACCCGAAACTAAAACTCTTAATAAGTCATGTGATATTAAGTGTTTTAGGTGCCAAGGATTCGGACGTATTACTTTTAAATGCCCAAACAAAAAGGTTATAGTTGTACGGAAAAATAGAGAAATCGAAAGTGCTAGTTCAAGTGATGATGAGATGCCACCATTGGAGGATTATTCTAAAGTTGAAGTGGAAGAACCTATGCATATAGAATTACTTGTCACAAGGAAAACCCTGAATATACAGCCTAAGGATGAAGGACATAAGGAGAAACGTGAGCATATTTTTCCCATAAGATTCCCTATGAAGGATAAGGTATATAAGTTAATTATTGATAGTGGGAGCTACACTAATGTTACTAGTACTTAATTTGTTGGCAAAAAAGTTGAATTTGAAGTAGCAGAAGTATCCCAAATCATACAAGCTACAATGGCTAAATGATTATGGAGAAGTGAATGTCAACAAATAAGTTCAGGTTCCTTTTTTAATTAGCAAGTACGAGTATGAGGTTCTTTTTTATGTGGCACCGATGTATACTGTTCATATATTACTTATAAATCCTAAACATTCTGTCACGATATTTTAATTTTTTGTGTTTCCTAATCTAATAACATAAAAAAATAAACATAGATATGGATTCAATAAACAATTATTCAAATTTTTATTATATATAACAATGAAGTATTTATGGATATAATAATTAAGTTAATTATACTTACTCATATTATTTAGGTTATGAAAAATATAAATTAATATTTATTAATTCTCTCTTTTTTATATAAATACCACTTTTGTTAGGGTCATATATTCTTTGTTAATTAAAAAAATCAATTAATACCTATAGGTAGGGTCAATAATTAATTTGATTAATTAAATTAATTCCTTTTTCCTAAGAGATTGAAAATGAACCATTTAAATGTCACATTTGGTGGGGTTAGACATTTTAAACTTTATTCAAGGTGTCCAAATTAAACCTATGAATTTAATTATCCGAGTACTAACTTTCAAGTTTTAAAATCATTACTGAAAATATTTTGTCAATACATTTTCGAATATTAGTTCTTATAAAAACTTTTAAAATGGAGTTTTACTCTAACTATTCGACGATTGTACCAAAAAATAAAGTAGCACTACTATAAAGCAGACCGGATAATAAAACCTTAAAATCTAATTTTCATATTTAAGTTTGTAATGAAAAATAATATATTTATCTCTAACATTCTTAATATAAAATCTTGAATAAAAAAATTATTTTACGGAAATGTTTTACCTATTTAATATTTGGCAAATATAACAACGTTGTTATTATATCATATTTACAAACATTTAACCATGTTAAATTTAATCACAAACAAATTAAATACAACATATAAGAATAAAACATAAAAATAACTCTAAATAATTCATTTTAAAGTTATACGTCAAAAGAAGCCTTATAGAACCTTGATGTTAATTCTATTTATGGAAAAATCTTCAAACGGATTTGCATTTCCGTTTATTGAATCAATAACTAGAAATCTACAAAATCATAGCTACTTCTAAAAAAGATAAGAACTTTAAAAAAAAAAAAAAACTAAAAAAATCTAAAAACGCTTTCTAGAGAAAGAAAGCCAGAAAGAGAAAAAAAGAGATTTTTATGGAGTTGAGGGATGATTTTTACAATGGGAGAGAGAGTTCTTTTATATATGAGAAAAATAACGAAATGGAAAAATATGTCAAAATTTGATTTTGGACGCATTTGGACAGGCTAGCACGCATGTGGGGTATGAGATTTGCGACAAATGCGCACTGGCGCTCGTGGAACTCAATGTGACATGTGCACGGGGCATAGAGGATAGGCGCGAGAGTGTGCTGGCGTCTATGGGACTCAACATTTTTGAAGTTTTGACCCATTTTGTCCAATTTTTCCTTTTTTGTGACTTTTCCTCATTGTTTTCTCAACATATTTGTGATGTATTACCTTCAGTATTTTTCTTCGAGTCTTTAAATTATTTTTGAATGAAAATACCTGAAAAACAATAAAAAATACCTGTGAATTCGAAAAGACAAATTTATATAAAAATATGATAAAATCATACAAATATAAATTTATTTAATCAATTAAAATACATTAAATCATGGTAATTTTAGTGTTTTTTAAGTACTCATCCCTTGGACGACCGTGGTAGTTTTATAGGAGGGTATCGTTTGATAGGTACAAAAATTGTTAATCTTTTGAAATGAACAATCCAAATGTTGTATTAATCCCTCTCAAATCTTTGCAAGCTTATGAGGACCAAATTAGGATGGAAATAGAGTGCAAGATGAGGGAGAAACAAAAGTGTGAGCAAGAGGAAAATAAAAAGAGACAAGTGAGGTCGAAAGGAAAAATGGAGAGAAAAGTGAGCAAAATGATAGAAAAGTAAGCAAAAATGAAAGAAAAGTAAGCAAAAATGAGAGAAAAGTGAGCAAACATGAGAGAAAAGTGAGCAAACATGAGAGAAAAATAAAAGAATGTTTATCTTTCTACTAACGATCTTAACTCATCTTTTCCTAGTGTTGTTATGTCTTTATTGTAGGATTTTGAGGATGTATTTCTTGAAGAGATTCCCCATGGATTACTTATTTTGAAAGGAATTGAGCATCAAATAAAATTCACACCCGGATCTGCAATACCAAATCGAGCTACTTACAAAACTAATCCCAAGGAAATGAAGAAGATACAAAGGCAAGTGGATGAGTTACTACAAAAGGGATTTGTAAGGGAGAGTCTTAGCACGTTTTTGGTTCCTATCATCTTAGTCCCAAAGAAAGATGGAACATGGTGCATATGTGTGGATTGTTGAGCTATTAACAAGATAACGGTAAAGTATAGACATCATATCCCCATATTAGATGATATGCTTGATGAATTGCATGGTTCTTATTTTTTTCTAAAATTTATTTAAAGAATGACTATTATCAGATTCGCATGAAAGAGAGAGATGAATGGAAAACTAAATTCAAGACTAAATATGGATTGTATGAGTGGTTAGTAATGTCTTTTGGTTTAACTAATGCACCTAGTACATTCATGAGGTTAATGAATCATGTCTTGCATGATTTCATAGGAAAATTTATGGTAGTTTACTTTGATGATATTTTAGTTTATAGTAAAAATTTGGATGAACATGTGGAATATTTACATGCTATTTTTAGTGTGATGAGAGAGAAATAATTGTATGCTAATATTATGAAGTGAATGTTTTGCATGGAATCTATTGTGTTTCTTGGATTTATTGTTAGCTCGCAGGGAATTAGTGTTGATATAGAAAAGGTAAGGACAATAAGGGATTGGCCTACACTTAAGAATGTGAATTAGGTAAGAAGTTTCCATGGTTTAGTGAGTTTTTATCGAAGGTTTGTTAGAGATTTTATTTCTATTGCTACACCTTTGAATGAACTTGTTAAAAAGAATGTTGTTTTTAAGTGGGATGATGTGTATGATCGAGCTTTTAAAACTTTAAAAGAAAAGCTAACTAATGCACCTTTGTTGTGTTTGCCTAACTTTGGTAAAGCTTTTGTTATAGAATGTGAAGCATCTGGAATTGGCAAAGGAAATATTTTGATGCAGCATTCCAAGCCAATTGCTTATTTTAGCGAAAAGCTAAGTGGGGCAGTGTTGAATTATCCTACTTATGAACAAGGAGCTTTATACATTAGTGAGAACTTTTCAAACATGGAAACATTTGTGGCCAAGTGAATTCATCATTCATTCCAATCATGAGAGTTTGAAGTTCTTAAAGACCTAAGGTAAGCTTAATAAAAGACATGTTAAGTGGTTGGAGTTCATAGAAATGTTTCCTTATGTAATCAAATATAAGCATGGGAAGAACAACGTTATGGCTGATGCATTGTCTAAGGGGTATATATTATTTACTTTATTACAAACTAAATTACATGGTTTTGAATTGCTTAAGGATTTGTATGCCAATGATTCTGATCTTAGCCAAGTATGGAATGCATTTGATAAGTGTGTGTTTGGTGATTTTTATAGGCATAAAGGATTTATATTCAAGAAAGATAAATTATGTGTGCCTATTTGCTCTATTTATGAGTTTCTTGTTAGGAAAAGTCATGGGGGAGGTTTATGGGTCACTTTGCTGTTCTAAATACTTTGGATATTTTACGTGAATATTTTTATTGGCCTAATATGAAGCATAATGTGTAATATATTTGTGAAAAGTGCATTACATATAGGCAGGCAAAATCTAAAATTAAACCGCATGGCTTGTATACCCCTATACATGTGCCTAATCAACCTTGGATTGATGTATCTATGGATTTTTTTTAGGATTACCAAGGACTCAAAGTGGTAAGGATAGCATATTTTTTGTTGTTGATAGGTTTAATAAAATGACTCATTTTATTGCATGTTCTAAAACCAATGACGTAACACATATTGCTGATTTATTCATTAAAGAAATGGTTCGTTTAGATGTGTTTCCTAAGACAATTATTAGTTATAGGGATGTTAAGTTCCTAAGTAATTTTTGGCACACTTTATGGAATAAATTAGGAACTAAACAGTTATTTTCTATTGTTGCACATCCTCAAATGGATGGTCAAACTGAAGTAGTTAATAGGATACTCACTACTTTGTTGAATGGTATCATTCAAAAGAATTTAAGGTAGTTGGAAAGGTGTTTGCCACATATTAAGTTTGCACATTATAGGACTACTCATTCTACTTCTTCATTTTCTCCTTTTGAAATTTTTTATGGCTTTAATCCTTTAATACCTCTAGATATTTTACCTTTTTCCTACTAATGAGAATGCTAATCTTGATGGTAAGAAAAAGGCAGATTTTGTGAAGGATTTACATGCTAGAGTTTGGGCCAACATTGAAATGAAGAATGAGCAATATGCTAAGCAAGCCAATAAGGGGTGTTTGAAGGTTTCTTTCCAAAGATTGGGTTTAGGTGTACATGCGTAATGATAGGTTTCCCACATAATAGAAATCAAAATTATAGCCTCGAGGAGATTGACCTTTTCAAGTGTTGGAACGGATCAATGATAACGCCTACAAGCTAGATTTTCCAAGTGACTATGGTAATGTAAGTGCAACTTTTAATGTCACTAATTTATTTTTTTTGATATAGGTTATTCGAGGATGAATCTTTTCGAAGAGGAGAAGAATAATAGAGATCGATATGTTAATCATGTTGATGTTCCCAAATATTCTCAAGATCCTTTGTAAGGAATTGGTGGACCAATAACAAGGGAAAAGAAAAAGAGGATGAAAGAAGCTTTGCAAGGCTTGATCATGGAATTGCATTACAAAAAGGGTGTGATAAAAGATTCTAAAACTAAATTTGAAGATTCCAAAGCTTCACCAAAGATGGTCTATTATCTTTTTATGTAGGGGATAGATTTGGAAGATCAAGTTGGGTGCAAGGCTTAATCTAGGAAGCAATTTTAGTTTTAGTTAATTGTAGGCCTTTTATGTTTTATTTATCGTAAGTCTTTTTAGTATTTAAGGATAGATTAGGCCCAATCCATAAATAAATAGGCACATTAAGCCCATTTCATCTATGGCTTTTTTTCTTTTAGGGTTTCTTGCTTATAAAAAAGGCAACTATGTAGTTATGAGGCAAACCTTATATCAATTATGAAATTTATATCAGAAAGCTTGTTTACTTTTCATTCTTATGTTCTTGATTGAATATTTGAATTCGACTTATCGAAGAGAGTGATCATCCTTTGTGGTATCTCAAAATTAGGGTTTTAAGGACTTTATTTCCTTAGGGTTCTAATGTGATCATCCACAACACGTTCCTAGCAAATCGATTGTTCCTATTTTTTTAAGTTTTTGGGTTACTAGGGTTGTTCGCCTAGAAGGTCTACATCAGAAACCACTTATATGGTCAACATAGATATATATGATTGGTAAATATCATTTACATTCCTTGCTAGAGTTTACCTAAATATCAAGAAGGTCCTAATAGTTTCTTATATCAAGTGCATACCTTAAGGTATGATTTAATATTAAAAAAATCACAAAACTAATACCCCTAAAACTTATAACAATAAAAATAATATTTTAACACTACTTTCATATACTTCTCAATTCAAGATAAGAGTATTATTTTTATTATTTTAAGTTTTATGGGCATTGTTTTAGGTAATTTAAAAAAAATTCCATAAAATGAAACTATACAATAATAAAGTAATGCAAATAAATATGAGTACATCAAATATAAATATTAAACATTTAAACTAAAAAAACTACTACGGAAGAAATAACATAGCAATGCAAAGAAAACAAAATACAAAATACAAAATATAGTAGAAAAATATCAAGAATAGAGTGCTCTATTTCTCACCCAATCAAACAGAAAAATCAAATATTTTAAACCTCCAAATTATTATCATAATTTTAAGTGTCATATATTAGGAAACTAAGAAATGGATGAGGAAGAGGTTATTAATCAAGCTTTACTAATGAAACTTTGACATTGTTTGAACATATGGATCGACTTGAAGCCCGACCCTAGCCCAGAGGATAGCCTGAACTGTAATATGAGTCACCTCCAAATACCTGACTCTATCTGCACCTACGAGTACACTCTTGAAAAAGACCTATATTTTGGAGCTTTGGCATCTGGATGATCGAGCACCAGTCCAAGCTATGGGATGGTTGACCTCAGTCCATCAATTGTTCTAACTTCTATTTAGCTCTCTTTGTACATCTGATCAATCCCAATAGACATTATTGCATGCAATCAAACATAGAAATTTTTGTTTTAATATTCTTTATAGATGTCCTTAACTTTTTGCAGAATCCTTCGTCAGTGATTATGAATAATTAATTTTTTTTAATCTTTTCGACCTTGGTTCCACATAAACATGTCAAAAAGATTGAAAAATAGAACTATCTTATTTGATTCATTTCCAATAACCATGCATTTTAATATTCTTTATAGATAGCCATAAGATTATTTTTTGAATTCTTAGATCCATTTTTTAGACTCACTTATATTATTTTTTTATTTTTATTAATGAATTTAATCAATTTTTATTTTTTATTTTAATAATTTATTTTTATAAATGTTTTAATTTAACAAATAAATATTATCATAATTAGCCATAAGATAAGATTTTTTTTAAAGGAAGCGTAAAATCAATCACCCTAAAAAACCATTTAAAAATGCATTGGGAGGGAGGGACTTAAATAATTAAGGCTTTTTTAAACATCCATCATTAAATTAAACTTTATTGATAACATTTAGTTATGATACATGTATTATAATAAATTAAAATCAAATTGAATGTTTTAAAATGAATAAATATTTTTTCATTGAATAGTCAACTTAAATATATTCTTCCTATCTCACTAACTTTTCAATTTACAATAAAAACTTATAAATGTCTTTCTCTTTTTCCCTTTCTTTAGTTTTGTTTTCTATTTCAATTGAATTAAATTAATATATCTTTTCAATTAATATAATTTAATTAAATAGAATTAGATTTTAAAAAATGGAATTTCTATTACTAGAGCAAGAATGGCTAAAAGCCTAGATATAAAACGTAACAAATAAAAAATAAACATTTTTTTTATAAAAAGTACATTAAAAACTCTGCATTTATATTTCTCAAAACGATTTTCTATGATAATAACAATTATTGATTGTTAGTTTAACAATAAGAATATATACACACACATTATAGCCAGAAAGCTATATTTCTTTATTTCAAGTACCAACATAGTATATATTATCCTCCATAAAATCACAATGGCTAAAAGACATATTGCTTACTATAATTAAGGAAGGTAAATAATTTGCATTTTAGAGCATAAAAATAAATATACATTTGTCAAAAAAATATTAACCAAATCAAAAGTGAGAGAGAAAATGTAAATGGAATACAATAAGAATACCTTTTTTTATAGCTAACTTTGCAAATTGTAAATGCATAACACAAACTTCTAAACTTACAAAGATAGAACCTTTTCTTAAACATATACAAATAAATTTGAAATCAAACCGATTAGACTATAAAAAATTATAAGAATTTATAAATTTACGAGAATATAAGCACATACAAAAAAAACTATAATAAAAATCATGGCAAGTGATTCAACGAAACTACATATATTGATTGATACTTATAAAGTTATAAAAGTTGAAAGTAAGGTAAATTAGACCTATTGTAATTATAAAATATAACTATTGAAAAAAAAATTAATTATATCTTACTATGTAAAATTCATAAATAATCAACATTTTATTGTGTTTAGATATTGATATTAGTAGTATATTCAACTTAGATCATCATCAAAACCTTCACAAGATGTAATTACTTGAAATCATAAATTACATTATCAAAAATAAACTAAATCAACTAAATAATAGAACTTATTGTATAACCATACAGCAATTCATAAGTCTTAGATTTACCATGATCTTCCAGAGAGACACAATCATTGGTGATCACTGTAAGACTTTAGATCTCCAAGTAATTTTTCTCAAGTCCGATGGAGAAAGCAAGAGAGGTAGTAGTAACAACGTTCTATTCTGTACAATAAGAGATACCCAACTTGCAAGTTCTCAATCGGAAAACCCTTTTCTCTTTTAATTCTTCTCTATATTTTCTGTTTTTTATATATTTAATATATATATATAGAGAGAGAGAGAGTCAAACTATATTAAGAGAGAGAGACGAAGAGACGCTAGTAGAGGAAAAGACACCTTTTAAATTTCAAGAGGTTATCTATAATCTATTTCCTTATTGAATCCTAAGCGGATTCAAATTTTGAATTCAAAACTTGCCTTATTGGAAAAAAATTTATTGAATCCTAATTCAAATTTTGAATTCTTTTATTGGATATTTTCTTATGGAATCCTAAGCAGATTCAAATTCTGAATTCAAAACTTACCTTATTAGAAATTTTCTTGTTGAATCCTAAACGAATTCAAAACTTACCTTATTGGAAATTTTCTTATTGAATCCTACGCGAATTCAAATTCTGAATTCAAAATTTGTCTTATTAGATATTTTCTTATTGAATCCTAAGTGGATTCAAATTCTAAATTCAAAACTTGACTTATTGGGTATTTCCTTATTTATAGAACATTGTCATATTTAATTGTGTTCTCTAAGGATAAATAGCATAATTGTATTATTTTCAAACTTTATATAATTTAAACCATCACTAAATCATAAAGTTTTTAATACGCATTCTACACATTAAAGGTCTCACTTCTCATGACACATTAAATCCGATAAATAATACTTAATTCGATCACTTTATAACGAATCTAATTAGATATTTGATAGTTTATAATTTAATATATATTTATATCACGTATAAGTCCATATATGTTGCAATTAATTAAAATTAATTCTAACACCAAATGCTTGATTTACCACTTACAATTGGAATAGAAACTAACTCAAAAACTATTTAGACATTCGAAAGTAAAAATGCAAGACAAAAAAAAATATGATATTTATAACATAAAGTTTCCATTGAAAAATGAAGAATCATAGAGGAAGTAAGAACATATTAATTAAGTTGACTATCCAATAAATACATATTATTAGTGTAACTAAAAAAAGGCAATGTTATTGATTCTTATTTTTATTTGTATTATTTTTCAAGTAAAGTGTGTGTGAATTTTTCTTATAACTAAAAAAGGCAATGTTATTGATTCTTATTTTTACTTGTATTATTTTTCAAGTAAAGTGTGTGTGAATTTTTTAAGAAAAATTGATGTGTAAAATGAGGTATTCACTTGAAGTTGACATACAAAGAAATTTTTACTATTGCTAATTAAAAATGCTTTAATATTTAAATAATAAATATGTATAACATATAGCAATACTCTTATTTTCACTTATATCATTCTTCAAGTGACTCTTTTCACATTTAAAAAAAAATTAACTTATAAAATGAAGTAAAGTTTCCATTTGTCACTTCAAGTTAACATACGAAGAAATTTTTATTATTACTAAATAAAAATGCTTTAATATTTAAATAATTAATATGTATAATATATACATGAAAATAGGTTATTAGTTATTCAGTGTTTATTAATAATTTTTTGGAGAAAAAAAATCATGTTGAATTATAAGTCGTATGAAATTATTTGTGTAGTCCTATTCCCATACCAATAAAAGTATTGGCACTGTTAAATTTTATTTTAAGAAATCAGTTTTAAATTATTAGGTAAAATTTTAAATTTTTTTATATTAGTAATTTTTATTATATATATTGAGAATAATTATGGCAATGTTATTAAAGACTTACTAAAAAAAACTTCATATATAAAATATTTATACCCCTTAAAAATTACAATCATAAAATATAAGCCCTTAATTATGTCTATTTAATATGATTTTATAATTAAAAAAAATCTAACCCAAATATTTCATCTTGGATGCCTTCTAGTTGGATATCGTTGAAGTTAAAATTTGATCATTTAAACTTATTTAATGTTTAAATCGATTCAATTTGATCCTATTTAATATATTTTGTGTATTATTCTTATTGTTATAAGTTTTAAAAATATTATTACATGTAATTTTCTAAAAAATTTATGTTTAAAAGTGATATAAAATAAAAAGTTTAATTTAAAATAATTTAGTCAAATGTTATTTGAGTTAAAAATGTATTAAAAAAGAGTTTGCAAATGGTTTTAAAATAATATGGATAAATTATGCGCTTCTTTTAGTTTATCAGTGTTAGATGCTTTCATTTTCTTTAGTTCTTTAGAATTAAATTTGTAGCTAAACAAATAAAATTATTATTAATATTAATATTTAACCTTTAGTGTTTATTATTAATATTAATATTTAACCTTTAGTGTTTATTATTAATGTTTTTAATATTAAAATATTTATTATTAATAATAGTTGAGTAAATTAATTATTATATATTAATGAATAAAAGGTAAACGTTAGAAACTATTGAAATTCATAACTACTAAATAATCATTTAATAGTAGAAAAATAAAATTATTATATTAAATTTCAAAAGATTTAATATTTTATTAATATTGAAAGTTTAATGTTTATTATTATATGTTATTAGTGTTAAAAAAATTATTATTAATAACAATTGAGTGAATTAATTATTATATATTAATGAATAAAGTAAACGTTGGAAACTACTTAAATTCATAACCACTAAATAATCGTATAATAGTAAACAGTAGACACTAATATAAATTATAAAATAATTTAAAATTTTAAAATAGTGTTAATTAATAAAAGCAAAAGTGTAATAACCAATAAATTTATGACATATAAGCTTGTAAAGGAATAAAAGTGTCTATTATAAAAAACTAAGGTTAAATTGATAATATATTTTTCAAATAAATAACTCTCTTTTATAATAATTATAAGATAAATTTAACACTTATAATCGTCTTTTTTTCTTTTCTTTTCTTTTTATTCCTTTAATTTACACCCGAGTTTTGCTTTCATACATCGACCTGTATATAGCTTCTACTACTTTTTGTAGCAAAAAAAAAAAAAAAACCTGCATTAAAAGTTATAGTTTTTCGAGCACTGAAAGTAAAAAATGTTATTAATTAAGTGACAATTAAATATTAATTATAAAATTATAAATATTTATAAAATGAATTTTAAAATATTATATGTTTTTAAATAAGTTTATAGCAAAATTATACTATTATTATTAGTATATTAAAAATATATTTGTTAAGGGTGGGTGCCATAGGCTTAAAAAAAACTGATTTTGCATTGGTATTGAGCAAAAGAACTTACGTAAATTAGACTTTTTCTTTTCTTTTTTAATCTAAACATTAGACAGAGAGATACAACTCGTATTTTTTTTAGCAATAAAATTAATCTTTCTTAAAATATTAAGTAAAATTTTAAAAGATACAAACATATATTTATGTAAGTCAATAGTGATCGAATAGGTTTTAATGTTTTTTGAAATATTGAAATATAATCAACTTAATATTGTCATTTTGTAACGATCAAAATGCATTCAACATATAAAACCTACAAAAAATTTATATTAGGGTCTAAATTAACCTCAATTTAGTTAGATGGTTTTAGAATGGAAAAAAAAATCATGAAATTTTAATATTCATTATTAATTTGTCTTTAAATAATTGCCACTAAAAATTTAAAATTATTGTAATGATGTATAAAACACCATCTTGAAAATTAACAAATGTTTTGACATTGTAACTTATTTCACAGCTTCCACAAACATTCTCCTTAAAACATGTATAAAACATTCTAAAAATAATCATTGAGCAATGACTTAGTCTTTCATCACAAATAACTTCCCGTAAATATACTTACAAAATCTCTACCTTTCTCTCTATGTCAAAAATAACTCCTAATACCTCTCATTTCTTTTCCTAAAAAATAAAAATCAAATGAACATGCAAATTTTCTTGAGTTTCTTTCGATGGTACTACTCACATAGAAAGCTGTTATAATATGTAGATTTTCCATCTGTGTACTTGTTTAGATTTGAATGTAAATGGTTTATCTTAATTTTTGTTCATTAAAAATACAATTTATGAACATGTCTCATAGAAAAGAAGCAATATCCTTGTAAAAGAAAGATCAATCTAAGGAGGGAAAAAATAATGTCATCTCAAAATAACCAACCATCAAAGAAAGCAACTCGTAGCCCAAGGGGTTCAAGTAACTCCCAAAGCAAAGGTGGTTCTGGTGGTGGGCAAACAGTGAAATTTGCTAGAAGAACATCAAGCGGTAGATATGTTAGCTTATCAAGAGAAGATCTTGACATGTCTGGTGAGTTATCAGGGGATTACATGAACTACACAGTTCATATCCCTCCTACACCAGATAATCAACCTGATTCCACCTCTGTGGCTGTTAAAGCTGAAGAACAATATGTTTCCAACTCTTTATTCACCGGGGGATTCAACAGCGTAACACGAGCACATCTTATGGATAAAGTGATCGATTCAGATGTCAATCATCCTCAAATGGCTGGTGCCAAAGGTTCTTCGTGTTCAATGCCTGCTTGTGATGGTAAGGTGATGAAAGATGAGAGAGGAGTAGATATTGCACCTTGTGCTTGCAGGTATTATTATAGATATTAACAAGTTGAAGTCACAAAATAGCATGAATATATATGGTATATAATTAAATTGTCCTAAAATAACATATTAGCTTGTTCATGATATGTAAATACTATTTATAAGTAACATACTATTTTAAGGTCAATTTAAATATGTAAACATGTGTCTGTATTCGATATTAACTGCATTCATAATTATAGTTTCAAAATTCCAACTCTGTAATGAACTGTCGACATACTCATATTAATATATACTTACTATACACCCTTGTGTATGTATAGGTTCAAAATTTGTAGAGATTGCTTCATGGATGCCCAAAACGAAACTGGTCTTTGTCCAGGTTGTAAGGAACCTTACAGATTGGGAGACTATGATGAAGATCCACAAGATTATGCAAACAGAAAACTACAATTACCAGGTCCAAATGGAAAAAGAGATGCTAATAACATGACTATGATGAAAAGGAATCAAACAGGAGAGTTTGATCATAACAGATGGTTATTTGAGACAAAGGGTACTTATGGTGTTGGTAATGCTTATTGGCCACCAGATAATGGAGATGGAGAGCAAGGATTTCAAGATGGAATGTTGGAACCAGCCGACAAACCCTTTAAGCCATTAAGTCGAAGGTTACCAATTGCAGCTGGCATTATTAGCCCTTACAGGTATACTAGCAAAATGCATGTGCATTACACATATATCTTAATTTAGATAAGAATATATTTCATCATTAATAAGAAACATTTTTAATGTTCAGGCTATTGATCGTCATTAGATTGGTGATACTTGGTTTCTTCTTACATTGGAGATGGACACATCCAAACACTGATGCAATATGGTTGTGGATTATGTCAGTCATTTGTGAGTCATGGTTTGCCTTTTCTTGGATTCTTGACCAATGTCCAAAACTTTGCCCAATTAATAGATCCACTGATCTTGAAGCCCTTCATGATAAGTTTGATCTACCATCACCTTCTAATCCGACTGGTCGCTCAGATTTAGCAGGTGTTGATTTTTTTGTGTCAACTGCGGATCCAGAAAAAGAACCACCTCTTGTAACAGCCAACACAATCCTCTCAATTCTTGCTGTGGATTATCCAGTGGAAAAACTTTCTTGTTATGTCTCTGATGATGGTGGTGCTCTTCTTACATTTGAGGCAATGGCTGAGGCTGCAAGTTTTGCTGATGTGTGGGTTCCCTTTTGTAGAAAACATAATATTGAACCAAGGAATCCTGAAAGTTACTTTAGCTTAAAAATTGACCCAACTAAGAATAAAAGTAGAATTGACTTTGTGAAGGATAGAAGGAGAATCAAAAGGGAATATGATGAGTTTAAGGTAAGAATTAATGGGCTTCCAGACTCAATTAGAAGAAGATCAGATGCATTCAATGCAAGGGAGGAAATGAAGATGTATAAGCACAAAAGAGAGACTGGAGCTGACCCAACTGAGCCAATAAAGGTCACAAAAGCAACATGGATGGCTGATGGTACTCATTGGCCTGGTACTTGGGCTACTCCTTCTGCTGAGCATGCCAAAGGTGACCATGCTGGGATTCTTCAGGTATATAATCAACTCTCATATCCCACATACATAAGCAGTTCGAGACCTAAATGGATGAATTTTCATATACATGTAGGTTATGCTAAAACCTCCTAGTCCTGATGCATTATTGGGAGGAGAGGATGACAGAATAATAGACTTCACAGATGTAGACATAAGATTGCCAATGTTTGTGTACGTATCTCGAGAGAAGCGTCCAGGGTACGATCATAACAAGAAAGCTGGTGCCATGAATGCATTGGTACGAGCATCCGCCGTTCTCTCAAATGGTCCTTTCATTCTCAATCTCGACTGTGATCACTACATTTACAATTGCAAAGCTATTCGAGAAGGAATGTGTTTCATGATGGACAGAGGTGGTGAAGACATATGCTACATTCAATTCCCACAGAGATTTGAAGGCATTGATCCCTCTGATCGTTATGCTAATCATAATACTGTGTTTTTCGATGGCAACATGCGTGCTCTTGATGGTGTACAGGTAAATTTTTTTCCTTTATTTCATTTATCATTTTGATTGTATAGATTTTGTCTTGATGGTATGAGATACAAGTTGATCAGCTCTTCTTATGGTGAGCAAGCTACATACCTATATCATCTAACTCATCTAACACAATCTACATAAACTACCCAAGTTTTGACACTAGTATGTTTATATAACAATGTTTTCCTTTGAAAAACATATAAATTATGTTCACATGCAAATGTAATTCTCAGGGTCCGGTTTATGTGGGAACTGGTTGCATGTTTAGGAGGTTTGCCATATATGGTTTTGACCCACCAAAAGTTAACCAACCAAATGATAAGAATGACAATACATCTGAAATACAACCACAAACAGAAAGTTTGACACACAGTGACTTTGATCCTGATCTTGATGTGAATTTACTACCAAAGCGTTTTGGAAATTCAGTAATGTTGGCAGAGTCAATACCAATTGCTGAGTACCATGGTCGTCCACTTGCTGATCACCCTGCTGTCAAGTATGGAAGGCCACCCGGCATTCTTAGAGCTCCTCGTGATCTACTTGATTCTGCGACTGTTGCTGAAGCTGTTTCTGTTATTTCTTGTTGGTACGTATTAAAAATAAATATTTATTATAAGTTTAAACTAGTATTTTGAAAAAGTTGGTCATGAGAATAAGACTTGTTTTATTAAAGGTACGAGGATAAAACAGAATGGGGGGACAGAGTTGGTTGGATTTATGGATCAGTTACAGAGGATGTGGTTACAGGCTACCGTATGCACAATCGTGGTTGGCGATCAATCTACTGCGTAACAAAACGCGACGCATTTAGAGGATCAGCTCCGATCAACCTCACTGATAGACTCCATCAAGTGTTGAGATGGGCTACAGGCTCTGTTGAGATATTCTTCTCAAGAAACAATGCTTTTCTTGCATCCAGGCGCCTTAGGGTTTTGCAACGTCTATCTTATATAAATGTTGGCATTTACCCTTTCACTTCACCATTCCTTATAGTATATTGCTTCCTACCTGCTCTATCACTTTTGTCAGGGAACTTTATTGTTCAAACAGTAAATGCTACTTTCTTAATCTATTTATTGATTATGACTCTTTGCCTAATTGGATTAGCTATCTTGGAGGTAAAGTGGTCAGGTATTGGATTAGAAGAATGGTGGAGAAATGAACAATTTTGGCTGATCTCAGGAACTAGTGCTCACTTTGCTGCTGTGTTACAAGGACTCCTAAAAGTGATTGCTGGTATTGAAATTTCATTCACATTGACTTCGAAATCTGCAGGAGACGATATTGATGATATTTATGCAGACTTGTACCTTGTTAAGTGGACTTCATTGATGCTTCCACCCATTGTAATTGCAATGGTTAACATAATTGCAATGATGGTTGCGTTTACAAGGGAGATCTATGACATTGCACCAGAATGGAGCAGATTTGTAGGTGGAGCTTTCTTTAGCTTTTGGGTGTTGGCTCATTTGTATCCTTTTGCTAAGGGCTTGATGGGAAGGAGGAGGAAGACACCTACCATTGTGTTTGTTTGGGCAGGTCTCATTGCCATTACACTCTCCTTGCTTTGGACTGCTTTACAAGGTCATTCCGCTGCTCCTAGTGGAGGTCGAGGTGGAGCAAAAGTCTTTGAGTTCCCTTAGAATGGAGAATACAAATTCAAATTATGAGTTTGGTTTCCTTTATCTTTCTAAAACAATACAAAATTTTAAATTTCCTTTTTCCTTTCTCAGAATTTACAGGGGATCATTACAACAACTGGGAAGGTTTTAAATAGGAATTCAATGATAAAATAGACTAATTTTCATTAGGGTATTTTAATTATTATTCCACATAAACTCCTAAAGATTTCTACAACCAATAGTTCTTTTAATACTCATAATTGGAGGAAGATTATGTTATTGACAAGGGATGAAAATTTATTATTGACAGACTTTAATCTGTCAATGTTCGCAAGCTACAAGTAAATAATATGTTTTGTACATTTCGTTTTGTAACAAAATTTGTTTCCAAGTTCTATTTGCTAGTGTTTGATATAATTTTTTATTTTCTAATTCATTCTTTTAAGAAAACGAAAACGGTAATGAGTTTTGTTTTCAATATTTCATTTGCATAGAAATTTAGTACTTTATATATATATATATATATTATAGCAAATGAGTCAGAGTTACAGAGTCACTATTACTTTCAAGTTTCAAGGATGTATAGAAATGTAAAACCAAATATGACACTTTACTGCAAATAAAAAGCAAAAGAAAAAAACTATTTACAATGTAGTGCACTAAAATGCCAGCATATGGCGTTTTCTATTAAACTTGTACAAGTTTGTACATATACACATTACATTATTCAAGTTTTCAAGCCATTATGACATGGGACAACGGATGAAAATTTAGGTAGATTAATTACATAGCCTCAATGATCTAAACCTGTTCTTTCTATGAGTCAAGGCCAGGTCAGCAGTTACATAACAGCATCGCAACCCTGATCTGGGAGAGAGAGAGAAAGAGACCAGAATCTGACTACATAGCTTAAAACCATTATCTATAGTGTAACTAAAGTAGTATATACTACTTACAACCAATGTGTAACTTGATTCCCAAGTACAAACATGAACTAACCTACTTTCTACAAATAAAGCATGAAAAGATTTATGCATTTCTTTTGCAGATTCCTAAACTAAGCTTAAACTGCAATTTCTCCTAGTAATGAAAAAAATCATGATAACATCTTATAAATCTGATTGCTCAAAAGGAACGTACACATACAATTGCCCATTTAAGGTGACCACTGCAGAAGTATGATGCGGATCAATTCTGGACGATAGGCTGACAACCTAAAAATAAAAAGAAAGAAAGGAATAAAGCAATTCATATTCGAACAGCAGTTTCATTTCTTTGTTGAAAACTGTAGAGTATGGATATAAGACTCCACAAAAATTGATGAACTGAACACAGTCAATACTACTACTTTCTTGATGAACCTATAAGGGAAGGGTATCCATTTCTTAAATATTCTTTTTCTTATAACACAATTTGATCATAATTCTGCATTCATCAAAGTCCTACAAATATTAATTTCTTTTAAAAAATGTATTTACCTTGATTTAACAGGAAAAATTTCTTATTTCTATAAAGCAAAATGCACAGCAGTTGATCAGTATGCTAAAATGCCCAATGCCATTCAATCCCAAACATGATTCGTTTGGAGCCCGAATAAACAGTTGAAATATCCTGAAAAAAAGCTACTTAAAATTTTATGTATAAACAGAATCAAATTGTTGCTGACCTTTTTGAAAGGAGTTACTCCCCAAGGATTGTCCAGTTGTGCTGGTTGACCTGATATAACTAAGCGTCCAGCTGGATCAGATTGAACATGCACCTGATCACCAAGAAACAATCGTTGGTGAGTCAAGGTTGGTAAAACCGTATAAGTTCTTACCAGATAGTATTACAATTTCAAATCTTAAACATCATCTAATAATTTAGAACATTATAAGTCTACATATTTCAATGTGCAAAACAATTCCATTTTGATCTACATCTCTGTACTATTACTCAAATTAATAGTAAGTGAAAGAAATATTTTCCACAATATTGTACTGACCTCTTCCCGTAGGAACCCAGGAACTAAGGCATATACCTCAAAGCAGTCATCCTATGAAATCAACAGTTTCAAAAAGAATTAGTTACCCATATAAACATCTGAATGTTATTAGTAGTCTAGGAGTGACTCTAGGTAAAAACTTACAAATGTTTGCACATTAACCTTCACCCAATCAGCTGGGGGCCCAACATTGAAAACCATTATATCCGATCTGAGAATGAAAAACCAACTTTTAGAGCTTTGAAGAGAAAGCAAGTTACTCTTTATTGCCGAATAAGCTGAAGAATTTTGACCCCAGAACATGGTAGTCTTAACTGTGAGTTTGTACTTTTCATATGAGCAACTTGGACAGCAGAGGCTATGGAGGGTGGCTTTTTCCGCTTTAGTAAACCTAAATTAATAAATAAGAATGAGAGATATAGACATTGACAGCTACTGAGTCCTCAGAAGACTGGTGCAGAATACCACCTGAACTTTTATGATGTTTGTGATCACTCTTCACCATAGAATTCAAGCTCTTATCCTGTGCAAGTACATAAACTATGATACATGAAAGCAATACAAAAAAGTTTAAAGTTAAGAAGAACATGCCAGGGATGTAAAAGAAACAAATACAAGTTGCATGAATAGAGATTAGAAGCTGTCTACAGACCATAATTATTGGATCACCGACCTCACCATCACTGAGAATACGCCGAGAGTGCCAGCCTTGCATTGCACGGGCTGCGGCATCTCTCAGTGCTCTACCTGTCCCTAAAGCTTGACTACCACCAACCTATGTTAGAAATAAACATGTTCTATTAAAAAATATATTAAGTAATTCTGTGTTGGTGTGTGGAGTTTTCAATATAGTCCCAACAACTACATACTATTAATAATAAACCTACAGGCTTCAAGCATACTACTTAACCATTATAACTGACTTACATTACATCAGTTTTTTTTTTACTCTTCTCTTTTCAACCGCTTAAGTTAGTTCACCGAACATTTGTTGTCAACCTTTATCCAAACCACTAGACTAAGATGTTTCTAATCATAAAAGGGAAAAAGACACTATGTAGCTCACTTACTACTCAACAATACTGTTTCTAGTCTAGTATAACAGGTTTGGTGCAGAAAACCTGCAAAAGAATTTCGGTCAACAACACATCATTGTATAAACAATCTTCCTGCATGTATTTTGAACTCACATATACCCAAACAATGGAAGCTCCATCGCCTTATATATCAAATCCAAACCACTTGGCACCACTCAACTGCAGCACCTCCCTGCCACTCCATTCTAATTCTCCTCCCATCAACATATCCCCCAAAACAATTTTAAAATAGTTCCCAGAATAGAAATGAAAACAAGTGAGATGCCCGCTTTACAGGTGATATATGTCCTAGTTATGGTGGAGAGTATAAGAAGTAAAATCCCCTTCAGCAGCCATTTAACGATTAAAGCAAACAGGAGATACACACAAAAAACCAAAAGTGTGCAAGAAACGCTCTAGATTCATGAAACACCAAAGATATGATATCAAGTTACCTGATTTTCAACTCTAGCAGGTTCTGCAGGAAGAGGAAGCTCATTACCATGCATTTTATACTTTTCATATTCAAGCAGTGCCTGCAGACACTGTTTATCAGGAACTCCAACGATATATGCAGACACATACCAAAAGCTCGAATAAGTAAAGCCGTGGATTAAGGTTAGCAGTCATAGTACAACCTTCTCATAGAAGTTTCTGAAAGTCCACGAAACAGTGGTGCAAGTCCTATGCAAGTTAAATTATGTTGAAAAATCAGCAATAAGAAATGAACAAAAATTGAAATTGAAATTATCAAAAGGAATAATTCTTTTTAGGGAGGGGAAGTCAGCATGCACTAACAATATTACCTATCTAGCCCACAGAAATCAAACTGCTCCAGTGAAAATAAATATCGCAAAACACAGCTTCACAAATAATATAGAGAAAAATAACAGAGGAAAAAAATCAACGAACTAACAAAATAAGATATTGAAGGAGAAAAGCAACAAAAATATGAAGCCCAAAATCGATTTCTAAGGATTCGAAGACGAATCCTCATGAAGGAGGGAATGATACGGTCCAAGAAACATTCAAAGATCATTGCACATCCCAAGAGGACCAAAAATGAGACAAACAAATGTCCAAGATTTGATCAAACCATGGCCTATGGTGGAGTTTTTGGACTTAGAGTAACTTGCATGCAATTTGAAAAAAATTCTCAATTTTGAAGTTGCCTTGAACAACTGTCACTATTAATGCCGTATCTTCCTCTTCTAATATCCGATTGAGTCGGTTCAAAATGCAATGGAAAGATTACTTAACGGACTACAATAGGTATGGAAATACGATTTTCCCAATTTGTAAGTTTACTAGGCCAAAAAGGGCTCACAATCTGCGCTACCAAATTTGGACAGATTTATTTATCTTTTTTCTTTCTAGGATGTTTGTTATTCTATTATTAGTTATAGGATTAGTGCTTTATTTTTTTTTTTTGGCTATAAAGGATTAGAGATTTATTTTTTTGGCTATAAATATATGCTAGCCGTCCATAGGTAAGATGTTTTGTTATGGAATAATATATGAGAAAATTGTTTTTCGAAGTGTTATTTTCACTTCGTTCTCGGTTCCTATACTAAACTATAGACTTATTAAAGGTTGATACCCTTTGTGGCGCCTTATATCGAGGTTCATGGCTCAATAATAGCCATAGGTCAAGATCCTACCATTCTTATATAGAGGTTCATGGTTCTATAGTAACCATTGGGTCAAAGTCCTATCAAAATCTGAACTTTTTAGCTTTTTTGGTGTTAAATTGCTATCCTGGTCGTGGGTTCAAGGCTCTTGCCGCTTGGGTTTACATCAATTGAACACAAACCTAGACTTATCAAAAGTTAGTTACCTATTTTATCATGAAATTAATTCATCAAGTTGAATATATGCTAGCCATCCATATGTAAGATGTTTTATTATGGAATAATATATGAGGAAATTGTTTTTCGAGGTGTTATTTTCACTTCGTTCTTGGTTCCTACACCAAGTTATAGACTGATCAAAGGTTGGTACCTTTTGTAGTGTCCTTATATCAAGGTTCATGGCTCAATAATAACCATAAGTTAAGATCCTACTATTCTTATACCGAGGTTCATGGGTCACAGTCCTACTTTCTTATACCAAGGCTCATGGTTCTACAATAAACATTGGGTGGAGGTCCTATCAAAATATGAGCTTTTTTGGGGTTTAATCACCATCCTATTCATGGACTCAAGGCTCTTGCTTTTTGGGTTTTCATCAAGTAGATATTTACATTATGCTATATGTCCTATAATATATATATATCCTGCCATGCAAAACAAAAGAGCAGAAAAATATTCACAAATTTACTAAGAAACCTAATTCATCTTTTATTTCACTTCTTAGTCATCAAAATCCACAATTAATCAGGAGGGTAGCAACCAAAAAAAAAATTACTTTCTTACTTTGGAGGCTTAAATGATTCTCCCACTTGCCGCCACAACTTGCATGAAGTCACCTACAGAAACCAAAAAATATATATAATAATAATAATAATTTTAATTAAAATCTTGCCAACAAACTCAGCTCACAATCGGTAAAAACAATTTTGAAAATTCATTTTTCTCTTTTTACACCAAGTGGCAGTTGAATAACCTAGCAGAATCAATAAAACCATAAGTAATGCTACAATTGATGTTTAATTTTATAAGAAATCTTCCAGTTAAATATATGTGAAAAGAAAAATGCAAATAAATATGATTGTTGGCTGCAAACAGGTGTTTAAATACAGAAGGGACATTGGGATAGGAGAATCTGTTATTTTTATCCTCTCTCTTTTTTCCTTTACCCTTTTATCCACTTAAGCCATTATTGCCACTGACCTATCCTGAACAAAAGATCCTTAAACGCTTAGCAAAACTGTGTACAATTTTTTCTCTTTTCACTATACATACAATCTGTAAACCTTAACTGACAATTTAATCAAAAACATATTACATACAATTGATATCCAAAGAACCAATTTGACATCTACAGATTCACTATCTAATGTACAAGGCATTTAACCCTTGCAAACCTGTTCGTAGCCACCAAGCTTGATCACAGCTCTCCATAATCTGAAGCAAATGAAGCAAAAATATATATATTACAACAAAACATAAGATTTCCTCATAAGTTCTCCACAGAAACTCTAAACAAACATAAGGACCAAGAGCTTACTTGAGCAAATTCAGTTCCTCTTTATAAAACTTAGGAGGCTTCCATTCCAGATACTTCTCCCTGTAGACACTCTCCACCTCCTTCACGAAAGCCGCTTGTTCCTCATCTGTACCCGACTCATCACCCCCAAATGTTTCTGCTTCCCAATGGAAAATCTGCGCAGCCTCAGAGCTCTTAATTCCAATTTCATGTCTTCCATTCAACTGGTTCTTCGTCTCTTGATCCTTAACCTCCATAACTGAAGACAACCCAAGCTTGCTGCCCATCCCATCCTTATTTTTCTCCCCTTTTACAGCATCATCTCCGTCCTTCCCAATCACCACATAGACCTCACCCTTATGAGACCTACCAGTGTCCACATTACTCACAAGACTACCATTTTCACTATTAACCTTAACTTCAACAGACGGCTTAGCAGGGTTTCCAGGGTCCTCAGAGCTTTTGGTGCCGGTTGGAGTAGAACACACTTGGGCTTCGCTGTCCTTAACACTATCATGGGTCTCTGACTCCACATTATTAACTGAGTCAGGGTTTTTCTCTTCTGCCTCTTCAACCACTACATGGTCGTGGGTTTGGTTCAAATTGCTATCATCTACGGCATCCTTCACATCTTTCTGCTCTTCTTTGTTAGCATCATCCATCTTTTCTTCCCTTTCTTCCATTCCTGATATTTAAAAAAATGAATGAACTTCCCGTCTTAAAAGAACAAACCCGTGACCCAGAACAAAAGCAAAACCTGATAAAAATCAACGAAAGGCAAAAAAAAAAAAGGACAGAAAACAAAATCTGAAACTTGGTCTCCGTTTGTGTAAGAAACGTTAAGATTGGAGCAACTACGAAAACGGACTTGCCTGGATGAACGCAAGAGGCAAAACAGAGTGGAAGTGATGGAACTGAAGGTGACAGCGGCAAAACTGAGGTTTGGTAAGGCTGAGCCTCCGCAGAGATGGAAAGTGGTGTCAGCCTGTCGGGTGTGTGTGGTTGTGTGGACTCTCTGTTTTTTTCTTTTTTCTTTTTTTGAAAAGAACATACTCTATTATCATTAATCGTTTATTTCTGTGCTTTTCTTTTATAAATACTTTTAATCTATATACTAATCAATTTTAAAAAATTAATCTTAAATGAAAAACAAATCAAATTTTCATTTATTTAAAACTTTTGCTTCACTTCCATTTTACCTTCTTCTTTTTTTAGATTTTATATCATTTTATTTTAAATTAAATTATCTTTCACTTTTTTAGTTTTTATTTTCAAATTACTCACTAATTAAAAAAAACCACTTTTTACATGTCCTGGTTCGAAAAATAACCCAAATTTATTATGTTTTTATAAGAGGTATTGAAACTAATATTCTAACAGTTTGTAATCAGGTTTATAAATATAATAAAATAAATATTAATTTTTATCATTTTATTTTAATAAATTTCTTAATTTTCTGCCATAGAAATTTCCTACAAACTATTTAAACTTATTTTTATTAAGTATCATGTCATATTTTAAAGTTATGTATTTACACAAATTTTCAAACAAGATATTAAACCGTTTGTTACTATAGTAATTTATATTTCGTAATCATATCTATTCATCTAGATGAATATTACATAATTAAATTGAGAATTTTATAGTTTATGTTATTTTGTTTAGTCAAGTGATTGTTGTTATTTTTTGTTATAATTTTTTTAAATTAAACTGTTTGATACTATAGTAATTTATAGTTAGTAATTATGTTCATCTAAATGAATATTATATAATTAAATTGAGAGTTTTATAGTTTATGTTATTTTGTTTCGTTAAGTGATTGTTGTTATTTTTTGTTATAATTTTTTTTAAATTAATTAATTAAAATATTTTACCTGGGAGGAAAAAAACTTAGATTCCAATGTTTTCTCAAAAATGCCTAAAATTGAAGCAATTTAAGGATGGATATAACCATAAAGTATTGAGAGTACACAAGTAACCAAAAATAATAATAGCTAAATAACTGTTTTCATTTAGCCTTCTTCTTCTTTTTTCCTATTTAATGATAAAAAGCTAGATGCTCTCATTAAATTTCAATTTGAAACAGCTTATAGATAAAATTAAAAAATGAGAGATTTAATATTTAAGTTCCTCTTTTTTTATTATTTAAATTGTTATAAGTTTTAAAAATAAATGGGTAACTTATTCATGTTTTATACAAATCATACTTCAATAATAGTTAAGAGATATTCCTTTTCTTTTAAGTTGGATTTCAAATCTCTCCCTGTACAATTCTTTTATTGGTTTATATGTACGGGTGATATTATAAACAAAGATAATCGTTCTTTTAAATGTAATTTAGTTTCTATATTTATTTTTCAAAATCACTATTCAAGTTAAAGAAACTATCGAACTTCAAATAAACATATTTTAAGTATATTTTTATTTTTATATACGTTAGATTTCATATTAAATACGTAAGAATATTTAATATATAGGTTACTCGATTTGTTTAGATAGATAAAGGAGGTAGAACTATCGTTCATGTACTATCTAAGTCCACTTTAATTGAATTTAAAATTGGAGTAAATCAATCAAAGTTGGGTTCAATCGATCAAAATACTGGATTGATTGTATTTGATCTATCTTATCTTGGGTTTTTATTAATCGTAACTTAGATTGATCAAAAAAGGTTTTGATCGATTAAGCAACAAAGACTTCAACTTTAACCTAATTATTTACTCGAATCAAACTTTTCAATTATCATATTATTCTTATTATTTATTATTCTATGAATTATTTGATGAACAAATTTGTGATTCGACTTTAACCTATCATTAGGATTTCAATATTTACTATTTAAACAACCTAATTCCTTTTGTTTTCTTCAACCATATTCATTAAATTTTTCTAATTGTTTTTGTGCTCTCCCTCAAACATTTTGCAAAAATAAGATCACATTTATTAAGGCTTATTTCTTTAATTAATTTGTTAAACATTATTAGTTATGTTTAATTGATTAATAATCATATTTAATTTATAATATTTTGATTATATGTTCATATAGATTATTCTTTATTACATTCTTAAATGCTTTGATTAAATAAATGTGTCTGTAATATCATAATCATTTGATTTGATTATTTAACTTTAAAAGTTATATTTATTGAAAATTTGATTCAACTTCTATTCTAGAGTTTATTAATTAATTTTATTTTATTAAAACACCTAGTTAGGATTTTTCATTACTGAATCTACTATTTGAAATGCCTTGCACTTGTGTTATTGTGCTAATTGTCAGGTGCTAACTAAATGGATTTGATAACTCGTATGACTCGAGTTTATTGAAATATTAGTTTGAATCCATACACCTTTTTTGTTAAGACTGTGAAGGAAAGTAACAGCTTGTAAGTAGATTACTTTGAGGCATTATTTTGGAGAGTAGTTTAAGTTCTGACCTTGTAATTAAACTTTATTTTTATAGTAGATAATTATGTTCTGATGGACATGTAGTTTTCCTATAAAGTCATTATTACTACATATATGGCTGCTTGTGATTTTTTAATTAATCATAATTCAAAAATTACCTATTCATTTCATTCTAGTTAATTAGATCTGTAACTAAAAAAACTTTCAATTGATATCAGAATGGGTCACTAGATATACTTAGTGTTTGCTTATAACTTTGTTATGGATCATTTGAGAGAGAGTTCGTCTACAACTTGTGCTCCTTTCTTTGATGTGTCTAACTACCATTATTAGAATGCTCGTATGAGAGCCTTTCTACATTCTCTATATAAGAATGTCTAGAAGTCTATTAGGTATGGTTAGGAACCACCAACAATTACTAAAAATAATGTTGTCACATATAAATCTAGGAATAACTGGACCATTGAAGATAAAAGGGTATTAATGTTATCTTTAGTATTGTGTCTACAAATGAGTTCTGTATTATCTCTAATGTTGATACTTGTAAGCATGTTTGGGATATTTTAGAGAGGTTACTCATAAGGGTATCACACAAGTTAAATGAATTAAACTTCGTATGTTTTTACTCAATTTGAAAACCTTATGATGAAAAAAGATGAGACATTTTTCTAAATTTTATATTAAACCATGTGCTATTATTAACACTTTTGCAAATCTTAGAGAGAAAATTGATGATTTTATGATAGTTTAAAAGATTCTTTGCTCAGTAATGTATCGCTTACTGACTTAGAAAGTGATAATGACAATCCCAATGACTCAAAAAATTGTGGCATTACCTGACATCTACTACAAAGATTAATAGACACTCTAATAAGTCTAATTTTAATTCGGATAATGAGGAAAGTGTTGAAAAAAAATGAAATTTATTAAAAAATAGATGTTGGGAATTGTGCCTTGTCCCACATTGCTTTTTTATAATATTTTAAAGAGGTATAAATAGTGAAGAGTTTGTTATTGGGATTGGGCCATTTTGAGCACCGCTTTTGTGGAAGGAGAGGACCCTGAAGGCAAATGTGATACCACCTTGCCGCCTTGTATGCATGCGTCCGTCCGTCCCGACAGCCGTGCACGGCGGCGGTCAGTGCGTGTGTGAGGTGAGGTGGTATTTTATTTTTTGGTAAAATATTTTTTTAAGGAAATTTTTTCCACTTACAAAATGGTTGTTATATATATATATATATATTTCAGAAAAAAAAAATAACCGTTATGTTCCTTTATTAAGAATATGGCCGTTGTCTTCTTAATTCAGAAAAAAAGAGACGTTGCTCGTATTTATTCACAAAAAAAATATACATTGCACTCGTCTTTAATTTGAAAATGGCCGTTACTTTTCATTACTTAGAATAAATGGCGTTACATTCTTAATTCTAGACATTACCGTTTTATTCATAATTGCTACCACGTTTTCTAAAGCCTTTATAAAAGAAGGTTTATTTCATTTTAACATATCAATCGACATGATCTCATCTCCTACGAAAACAATTCTCTCACAATTTCTACAATTTTAAGTATTCTTTTAGTTTTTAAGCAACAAATTTTCTAGTGTAGATTCGATCTTAAATGATGCGGTGAAGTTAGAGGCAAATTACGATTAAAATTTTGTTTTATCTGGGAGACGGCAATTTGTGTTTGCTTGCACAAATTGAGGCGAGCATGGCGTCTTAAAGAAGCGACTGATCCATGCGACTCGACCCAGTAGTTACTTTGAAGTTATTGGTAATATTGTTCCTAATTGTTTTTATAAACTTGCATGACAATTTTTAAGAGCGTATTCAATCTGCCATGTCTCTTGAAATGCTAGCTGGCAGTCTAAACAAACCATTAGTTTTGAAGGATTACACTTTAAAGATGGAGACAAAAAATGTTGTTTTTCTTAACCGTGAAAAAAGTTGTTTACTGCTCTTACTTTGAAAAAACCAACAGGTCTAATCCTCCTCTTGGAAAGTGTAACTAAGGATTTAGACACTGGATGGAAAATGATTTTCTTTGCAAAAATTATATTCTTAATGGTTTAGGTGATGACTTGTATGATTATTATAAGCTGTGATAAGTCTGTAAGGAAATTTGGAAGCACTTCCAAAATAAATACGACCTTTGAGGAAAATTTGGAACTAAAAAGTATGCTATGGGTAGATACATGAAGTTTGGATGATTGATGGAAAAATCGGTGGAAGCTTCGATCCATGACGTGAGGAAGATAGCACGAAATAACTTACGAAGGTATGACTTTAGATGAACAATTTCAAGTAAAATTGTTATAATAGATAAATTACCACTTGCTTGGAAAGATTTTAAGAATACAACTTAGGCATAAAACTAAGGAATTTTCTTTAGAAAGTCTTATAACACGTTTAAGAATAGAAGAAGAAGCTAGAAAACAGACGAAAGAGATGAAGTACTTGTAGTCTCGAATAATAGTACCAATAAGAAACCATAATTGAAACCTAAAGGTAGAAATATGAAAACTTCATGTCGTAGTAATAATCAAACCGCCACCACGAAAATAGAAATAGAAGCTATCCTACGAGAATGGACCTTGACCCAGCAGGAATAACACGTTCATGTGTTATAGTTGTAATAGACAGCGGCAGCTGAGCGCCGGAAACGAGGAATCGTCACCTTGCCCCGTGAGCCGAACCTTGCACGAAGATCAACTTATTGCTATGATATCTGAAGTCAATTTTGTTGGTGGATCAGGGGTGGTGGGTAGACAACTTGGTGCTTCTCGCCATGTTTGCTATGATCGAGACATGTTCAAATCCTATTCGATTCGAGGATAAAAGAAAGTGATCTTTGGGTGACTCGGCTCCTTCAAAGGATTCTTTGAAATCTTGGTGAGGTGGTTTTGAAGTTTACCTCTGGAAAAATTTGTCGTCTTGAAGGATGTCTGCGTACTCAGGAGATGAGAAGAACTTAGTTTCGGGCTATCTTAACTTAAAAAATTTGGATTTACTCGAACCGTAGAAGTGGTTATATCTTTATAACTAAAAATAATATATTTGTTGGGAAAGAGTCATGCTTGATGGCATGTTTAAATTAAATGTTGAAATCAATAAAACTTCTTCTATACCTTACATGTTGAGTTCTTTTAATATTTGGCATGCTAGACTATGTCATGTTAATAAGCATAATCAAGAATATGAGTAGTTTAGAACTAATTCCTAAACTATCTTTAAATGATTTCGAAAAATGTGATTTTTGTAGTCAAGCTAAAATAACCAAAACTTCACGTAAATCAGGTAGTTAGAGAATCAGAACCTTTAGAATTAATTCATTCGATATATGTGAACTTGATGGAAATTTAACAAAAATGGAAAACTATTTTATAACTTTTTATAGATAATTGTTAGGATTACACTTATGTATATCTAATGAAAAATAAAAGTGAAGCGTTTGACATATTTAAAATATTTATATTTTGTGATTGAAAATCAACTTAATAGAAAAATAAAGAGGTTTCGAAGTGATAGAAACCTTGAATATGATTCAATATCTTGATGATTTTTTATAAAACTAAATGGAATCATTCATGAAAAAGCGCACCTTATTCTCCACTTGAAATGAATGGAAAAATTTGAAAGAAAAAATAGAACTTTTCTTGAATCGATTGTCCATAATTTTATTAAATTAAGTGCTTCTTCCCGTTAATTGAGGAGAAATTTTAATGCTTGTTTGCTATGTGCTAAATAGAGTGCCTAAATCTACAAATAAAATTTCACCATATGAAATTTTGAAAAATAAGAAACCTAATTTAACTTATTTTTAAAACTTGGGGTTGTTTAGCCTATGTTAGGATCCACGATCCTAAAAGAAATAAACTTGCAAGTAGAAGCGTATGAATGTGTATTCATAGGATCGGCTTTGAATAGTAAAGCTTATAAATTCTATGACTTAAAAAATCAAGTAGTTATAGAATCAAATGATCTTTGACTTTTATGAACATAGGTTTCCACTTTAAAATTAAGAATAGTGGGGGCTCGTCTTATTAGTTTACCTATAACTAGAACTAGTGAACAAGAGAAGAATTAAACACTAAAATTAGAAGAAGTAAACGATCTCGAACCCTTAAGGATTTTGGGTCTGATTTTTATGCTTATACCTTAGAGGAAGATCCCCAAACTATTAAAGAAGCATTATCTTCTTTAGATGCCAACTTATGGGAAGAAGCCATAAATGATGAAATGGACTCACTTGAGTATAATAAGACTTGGCATTTAGTTGACTTACCTCGCAGTTTGCAAAACCATTGGATGTAAATGGATACTAAAAAGAAATTGAAACCTGATGGTACTATTGAAAAATATAAAGCTCGTCTTGTAGTTAAAGGATATAGGCAAAGGGAAAATGTAGATTTCTTTGATACCTTTTCACCAGTTACACGAATAACTTCTATACGTGTACTTTTCTCTCTCACTGCTATCTATGATTTAGTAGTACATCAAATAGATGTTAAAGCGCTTTCTTAAATGGTGATTTAGAAGAAGAAATTTATATGGATCAACTTTGAAGGTTTGTTATCCCGAGGGCAAGAAAATAAAGTTTGTAAATTAGATAAATCTCTTTATGGTCTAAAACAAGCACCTAAGAAATGGCATGAAAAATTTGATAATCTAGTTATCTCACGTGGATTCAAAATAAATGAAAGTGACAAATGCATTTATTATAAATTAGAAGATAATATTTGCACTTATTATATGTTTATATGTGGATGACATGCTTATTTTTGGATCAAATATTTATGTTGTGAATAATGTCAAAATGTTGTTAAGAGCTAATTTTGATATGAAAGATCTTGGAGAAGCGAGTGTAATCCTTGGTATAAAAATAACTAGGTACGAAAGGGAATTTCTCTAGATCAATCTCGCTACGTTGAGAAGATCTTAAAGAAATATAATTACTTTAGCTGTAAACACTGCATGTACTCCTTATGATCCTGAGTGTAAAGTTGTTCGAGAACAGGAGACGGTGTTAGACAAAGCTGAGTATCTGGCGTGTCATTGGTAGCTTACGTTACGCTTGATTACCTTTAGACGAGATATAGCTTATGTTGTGGGACTACTATGTAGGTTTACGATGAACCTAGTGTAGAGCATTGGAATGCTATTGAAAGGGTTATGAGATACCTTAAAGAGAACTATGAACCTTGGATTACATTATAATAAGTTTCTACTTTGTTTTAGAAGGATACTGACGATGCAGATTGGAACAACTTTGTCGAGAGACTCCAAAGAAACTAGTGGCTATATTTTTAACATAGTGGTGGAGATTTTGTTTTCTGGAAGTCTAAGAAACAAACAATATTGGCTCAATCTACATGGGTGGAAATGATAGCACTAGCCAACTTTGCTAGTGAAGAAAGCGGTAGCTAAGAAGTTTGTTAGTGAGATCCGCTTTATGGGAAAGATACATGTTTGTCTTGATCACGGCGATAAATCTGGTAGGCTGTGCAAAGATTGAGCCGTTACTACTGACGGCAAGAGACAGTGCGTACGTAAACGTAGTCTTGTTAGAGAATTTCTCTCAGCGGGAGCGGTATGAAGTGGATTATGTACGTTCGATGAAAATTTGGCGAGATCCTTTGTGAAAGGATTACCGAGAGAAAGGTTTTCAAAACCTCGAAAGGAATGGGATTAATGCCCTTAGAATGAAGAGTCACTTATGATGGTAGCAAACTTATAGTGGAGATCGATCCGAGAAATAAGTTCAAAGGGTAATAACAAGTCGTGAAGTGATATGAGATGTGTCATGCTATTAATCAAATCTCGTTCTATATTGTTATAAGCATGAAGTCTGAAGCGATAGAAAAGGATGAGTTATTTGTTAAACTCTTAATAATGAGTTCTATACTGCATGTGGAGTGGAGTACATAGCTACGGGAGTATTCTTGATAGACCGCTATGTGAATGTGGAAGTGTGGCCGGCTACATAGAAATTTTTTGGGCAAAATTTACTAGAGCGTTTACTATCTTGGGATACACGTGTATGGCCGTAAAGCACGGGCTTTTCGAACTACACCTTGGAAAGGTTGTGTGTGTGATGATTGTTAGAGAGAGAGTTCAAAACTACGAGTTACTCTGGTATATTCTAAAGCATCGACACTATGCAAAGGTTCAAGTCGATAGACACCTTTTTGCTTATGCCTGATCTTATAATTTTAATTGATCGGTTGCTTTCGATGAAAATTATTTTTATATAAAATTCAAGTGGGGATTGTTGAAAAAAAATGAAATTTATTAAAAAATAGATGTTGGGAATTGTGCCTTGTGCCATATTGGTTTTTTATAATATTTTAAAGAGGTATAAATAGTGAAGAGTTTGTTATTAGGATTGGGCCCCGAGGCACCCACTTTGTGGAAGGGGAGAGGACACTAGGCAAATGTGATACCACGCGCAGCCTTGCAGCCGCCCGCCTTGCGCCGTCCGACCGAGGCAAGCCGTGCCGTCTTGAAGCCGAGTCGAGTCAGTGCGTGTGTGAGGTGAGGTGGTATTTTATTTTTTGGTAAAATATTTTTTTTTAAGAAATTTTTCCCTTCTGAAAATGGTTGTTATATATATATTTTTCGGAAGAAAAAAATAACCGTTATGTTCCTTTATTAAGAATATGGCCGTTGTCTTCTTAATTAGAAAAATAGTTGCTCGTATTTATTCACAAAAAAAAAAATATCCGTTACTGCGTCTTTAATGCGAAAATGGCCGTAATTTACTTTTCATTACTCGGAGAATGGCGGTTACATTCTTAATTCCTAGAACATTACCGTTTTATTCATAATTGCTACGTTTTCTAAAGCCTATAAAAATAAGGTTTCGGCTCTCATTTTAACATATCAATCAACAATCTCATCTCCTACGAAAACAATTCTCTCTACAATTTCTACAATTTTAAGTATTCTTTTAGTTTTCAGAACAACAAATTTTTACGGTGTAGATTCAGTCTTCGTCGGTGCGGTGAAGATTACGAGGCAGATTACGATTAAGGCTGTTTATCACTGGGGGCAACCAATGTGTTGCTTGCACAAATGAGTGGCGGCCGCGAAACGTCTTAAAGAAGCGACCTAGTCGCGCGACTTCAGCCAGTAGAATTACTTTGAAGTTATTGGTAGTATTGTTCCTACCTTTGTTTTTATAAACTTGCATCAACAATTTTAAGAGCGTATTCAATCTGCCATGTCTCTTGAAATGCTAGCTTGATCTAAACAAACCATTCCGTTTTGAAGGATTACACTTTAAAAGATGGAGACAAAAAATATTTGTTGTTTTCTTAACCGTGAAAAAAGTTGTTTACGCTCTTACCTCTTGAAAAACCAACACACGGTCTAATCCTCTCTTGGAAAATTGTAACTAAGGATTTAGACACCTGGATGGAAAATGATTTTCTTTGCAAAAATTATATTCTTAATGGTTTAGCTGATGACTTGTATGATTATTATAACTGTGATAAGTATGCTAAGGAAATTTTTTCCACTTACAAAATGGTTGTTATATATATATATATATATTTTTCAGAAAAAAAATAACCGTTATGTTCCTTTATTTAGAATATGGCCGTTGTCTTCTTAATTCAGAAAAAAAGAGCCGTTGCTCGTATTTATTCACAAAAAAAAATATCTGTTACTCGTCTTTAATTTGAAAATGGCCGTTACTTTTCATTACTTAGAATGGCCGTTACATTCTTAATTCCTAGACATTACCGTTTTATTCATAATTGCTACACGTTTTCTAAAGCCTATAAAAAGAAGGTTTCAGCTCTCATTTTAACATATCAATCAGCAATCTCATCTCCCTACGAAAACAATTCTCTCTACAATTTCTACAATTTTAAGTATTCTTTTAGTTTAAGCAACCAAATTTTAAGTGTAGATTCAGTCTTCATCGATCTTTGCGAGTGAGTCTGAGGCGAGAGATTACGATTAAGGCATTTTATCCTGAGACGGCAAATTTGTGTTTGCTTACAAATTAGGCGAGCGAAAGCGTCTTAAAGAGAGCGACCTAGTCCGCGACTCAACCCAAGTAGTTACTTTGAAGTTATTGGTAATATTGTTCCTACACTGTTTTTATAAACTTGCCTCAACAGAAAGCAATGTTGAATTTCTACTCAGTAAATTTAATGCAAATAGTCTTGATCAATTATTTATTGATCTACTTAGTAATAAGAGACAGAATGATAGGTTGCCAGTAGAAGTTATCAAATTAAATGATAAGCTTAAATTCTATAAAATTAATTCCTCAATCTTAGAAAAAGGAAAAATTGAGTTCTCTAAACATGCTAATGTTTTGAATTCAAGTCTTATAGATCTTAAACAAGAAAACAAAAATATAATGTAAGAACTTTGATAATCAAAGAAAGCCATGAAAAGTCTAACAATTGAAGCTAAAAAACTAAACAAAGTTCTTGACTATGAAAAACCTGTTGGAGATAATAAAAAAAGCTAAGTTATGTAAATGAGCACTCTATGCCATCATCTTCAAAAATAACTAAGTTTGTAACAACCTCTAACCCTTCATGTAATACACATAGCCTTGGTTATAAGCATGAGAGCCTCACACCATCAATATCGAAAACCACATTTGTAAGGTTTTCTAACTCTACTCCTACATTTACCTATTATGCACAAAGAAACATTGCACCTATGGTAAAAAAATACTATTAAGTTTGTGCATATATGTCATCATTGTGGTAAAAAAATGTCATATTAGGCATAAATGTAGATTTTTGATAAATGTTCATAAATTTAATAATTATTTTCATTCTTCTAGTTATATGACTCATAATTATCATCTATATATGAATTATAAGTCCAATAATTATACTAAAAAGCATAAAGTTGTTGGTTCAATAAAGCAAGTGAAATTCAAAACATTTAATTCTAGGACTAATTAATACCATCCTACCATGCATGTTACATCTTCATTTAAGATGAATGTGAAATATAAAAGTAATGCTAAGTCCAAGTACATGTCTATAAAGACTAAAGTAATTAAGTACCAACACAAAGAAATAAGGAAACCAAAATTTTAGAAAGCTTGGGTTAGTAAAGATTGTCTCTTTTCAATCACCTTACCGTCCTTTATTATTCACCTAAATACTTTTATTTGAGTGTGTAATCGACCCTAGGTGATCATTTCTAGTTTGTTTGTTTTGATTTGTACATTTACATATCTTTTACATCTAGCGATCGATGTTGACATGAACTACTCACACACTCACTGAACACATATGCATGTCATGCTTGAACTTTATTATTGATATTGTGAGGTTTTTAGGGCTTGAGATAATCTTTATCGCAAAATTATGTTTGAGTTATATCTTTCACTTTATAAAATAATTTTGATATGACTATTTACTACGATGTATGAAGTTATTATAGTGAGCGTAGATAGTTATATCACAATTAGTGTAAAATTCATCATATTAGGTTATTGGCTCGTACATATTTCCTTAAAAAATTATAATAAATGAATACAAAAATAATTGCATGTATAAAAAGAAAAAATCACAAATGGTTATACAAAAAAAAAACAAATAACCACTTCCCAAAAAATTAATAATAAGAGAATATAAAAAAGGTTAATTAAATTCTCTCTTGATAAATAAATTTAATTTTGTACAAGTAAGAATTCAAGTACTTTTTTCATGATAGGTGAGGCTCTTTTGTTTTAATCTTTCATAACCAATCATAAATGAATATAATTAACGTACTATTACAATTCTAACACATATTTTATTTTTGATGATTGTCGATATATCACCATATATTTTAATATGTTTGTTTGTCTTATCTACATATATTTATATTGTCAATGGATAGTCACACTTTAAATAAAATTAATTTTATCATCTATGTGTACCGTTGTAGTCATGTTTAGTTAAGTCTAGTACCTTCGTTTATAAAGCAATTTCATTGCTTCTTAGTTGTGTTACTTATTCGTATGACAAAAAAAGGGAGAATTGTAAAAAGAAATAAGGGAGAGATAAATGAAAAATATTTAAATAGAAGAGATTGTACATAGGAGGAGAACACATTAAATATTTAAGTTTTTTCAATATTTTGCATAAGAAGAGTTTTATTTAAATATTCTATCTGTTATCACTCATTACTTACCTCGCATAAGGAGAGTTATATTTAAAAATTCTAAAAATGGGCAAAATAACTACAGGTTCGAGTATCTGTGGTTATTTGTACCATTGGTTCAGTTTTTTCCTTATTAATTTAGAAGACGAGGACGGTTTTAGGGTAGAGACATTCTATTGGTAACAATTTCAGGGTAGAGATAGTTATACTTATATCCATTCTCGCTAATACATAATATATATTATATTTATTTGATTAATTTATATATTTATTAAAACGGTTTTGATTTTGAGTATTATTTATTTCTTATCCTGCTCTGTTACCTGCGGATAAAAATCATCCTCAAACTATAAAGATTTTTAGACAGTTTCAAGTACGAATTTTATATTTTAATTCGTAGACAACTATATTAAAAAATGTCTTCATCCTTCATGTGATTATTCCTAATTGGAACCAAGAGATCCCATTAAAGATTTAATTTTACTTTTATATATATATATATATATATATATATATATATATGTCACTAATAATAAAGCAAAAGTAGCGTAAAAATTGTTATTAAACTGTAACGATTTTCAAACAATTTTAGATATAGATTTTATGTTTAGATTTAAGGATAGTTAAATAAAAAATTATTCATATTCGTAACGTACCTTTTCTTAATTGGACCCGAGAGATCTATTTTTATAAAAATATGTATTTCAATATTAATAAAGCAAAAGTAAGGTTAAACATCTATAGAATATTGAAAAAAATTTCTTTTTTCAAAAAATAAAATAAATAAAACGAATGAAAATAAATTTAGAAGTTAAATCAAAGAAAAATGTGATCAACGTTATGTTGTTCACCATTATATCAAGATTTAATCGCAAAAATATAAATTTATTTATTTTTTAATTCTAAAATTATTATGAAATTTAGAAAAAATTATTTTACAAACATTAATTTTAAGATATTTGGTTTGCTAGAATTTCACTGCTTATTTTTATTGATTGAAAATTTTCTTAATAATCAATTTTAATTATTGGTAAATATAAATGTTTGCTTACTAAATTTAATTTAAATATCTCAAAAATTTAAATTACTTACTATTTTTAACATAGATATTTAATTTATTTTACAAATAATAATTCACATATTATTATTATAAATTAAAACAATTAATTATTGGATACTAATAATTATAGTTTAACAATACCTCAAAATATCCGATCAACTAGATGGCCTCCAAAATAATTTAAAGAAAAGAAAGTGATTTACTTAATTAAATAAATCAAAATCATGATGTAAGAGTTTTACTAGCATTCAATCACATATACCAATTTAATCATACATGAACATAATTAAAACTAAACAATCATCCATATAAAACAGTGAGAAGGGAAAGATAAAGCTTATGTATTTTATTAATGAAAAGTAAAATAAAAATAATTAAATGATGTTTTGATGATAGTTTAAATGCTTGTATATCACCATGTTATGATTTACTAATATTTAATTTTATTAAATTATATTACGATAATACATTATCAACGTATAATTTATTTATAAATATAGTATAAATTAATTAAAAAAAATTAAACCTTATAATATATTTTCCACGGGAGATTATTTGCACTATAAACATTTATCTAAAAATATGAGAAATGAATACTCTTTAGTTACTCTATTAAATTAAAAACTTTATATATATATGTAAGTTGTTTGAACCATATTTGGTTTATAAAAGAGTATAAATCAAATAGCAAAATCAATTTTGCATAATTTATAATAGGAGGCAATAAAAATATTGTTTATATTTCACTTATTTTTTATCAAATTAATACATTCAATGCAAATCTACTAAGTGACCGGTACGAAAGAAATTTCTTGTTAGAAAAAAACAATATACTAATATAATATTATATTTCATATTCACTTTTTGTATAAATGGAAGATTATAAAAAAAAACTATCAATTAGAATATATATATATATATATATATATATATATATATATATTATAATTAACATTTATAACGTTGCTCATTTATATCATGAAAAACATTTAGAAGTTGAAACGAACAAAATGAAGTTTTCATTTTCAAAAGATGTTGAATATCTACTTAAATACTTATAACACTACTACAAAATTGACTAATTTTATCACTTTTTTGCCTCGATTTTTAAAACAAACAATGTAAAGTTGGTAAAATTTATTTTTGTTTGGTTTATACAAAAAAAAAAACTAATGCAATTTGTAAAAAAATATTCATCAATTCTTACTTAAAATTGTGGCAAAAATTGTGTAAAAATCGATTTTATTAAATAAATGACACTATTAGTTGAAGAAAATAAAATGAAAAAAATTTACATTGATTGCGTCTGCAAAATTTTCATCTTTTGTGTCATTTCTCTTGTACAATCAATATAATAGTCAAAATAATTATTAAACAATTTGCATTGATTTTATAAAATAATCTATGCAAAAAATAAAAAATTGCATTATTTATTTATAAAAACTTAGTCAAAAATTTTATATAATCATAATTTGTTAACGACCACTTTTTTATATACGCTCTCTTTTTATCTCTTTCACTCCCTCTCCCATTGCGCCATTATTGTTCTAAGGAAAACCACTAGAAACTATAATCGTCGTTGCTCTCATCCAACGATCATCGGCTCTTCAAACGTTGTCTACCTCTCAACTATCAATGTTATTGCCTAAAGATCATCTATTGTACAAAAACAATAAAAAAAATCAATAAGTATTTTATTTTCCTATTTTTATGACTTTTTTATTTATTAAATACTATTTTTATGTCAAAAAATGCTATAAATAATTTAATTATGGTTGAATATTTTTATTGTCATAATATTTTAAATTTTTTGTTGTAATATTATTTTTGTTATAATTGGTTATGGTTATAATTTCTCTATTTTTTAATATATTTTTTAACACACAAATTGTTGTATTGTTGTATTTTTTTTTTATCTCCAAGTAAACGAGGTTGCAATATTTGTTCAATTCTTGAAATATTTGAAAGGAATTTGATACGTGTCATTTTGTTTGCCATTAACCTAATCTTAACTAACTCAATAACTTGTCATTTATGAGATGACATTTTTGCATATATATTTAGTACTACCTCCAACTTACTTTCAAGGAAAATTAATGACAAATTTCGTCATAACACATAAATATGAAATCCACTTATATATATAATTTGCATGTTGCTACTAGTATATGCCACTTAAATATCTTATATTTGAAATATATTCAAGACGTTTCTTTGGATTTTGTTAGTGGGATTTTTGTAAAACTATAATTTTTTCTATTATTTCAATTAAATTATGATACTATTTATAAGTAAAAGATCCTTCATTAATTAATATTATTATTTTTATGAAAAAAATAAGATTGTTTTCTTCTTACCTTTATAAAGTAAATTTAATAACCTAATATTGATTTTTATGAAATTAAATTTTGATAAAATATAAAAGTAATATAAGTTGAAATTATTTTAAACATTCAACCATACATAGTATACTAATTATCTTATAGTACAATAATACATGTTTTCTATGGAGAATATAAAAGGGTAGATTTTGGATAGATATGTATATAAATATGTGAAATATAACTCTAAGAGAGTATAAAATTTTAAAAAATATTTAACTTATACTTTCTTTCATACTGTATATTTACAATATTTGGTTTTTTAAATTAGATGTTTGGCTAAATGAGAAGTATAGAGTTATATTCGTGACAAATTAACTTTCCATAAAACTTTGACAAAATGAAATTAATAAAAGTTGCAAACTATAATTTTAATTAAGAATGATATTGTATAAATAATAAAAATAATATTATTTATTTTTTAATTTCTATATATATATATATATATATATATTTGTATCTTATATAAATATAAAAATGTTTAAATTATTGTTTTTATTTTGTATATTTTTAAGTAAAAAGCTTTAAAATGAAAAACTAAAATAGACACAAACTTATTTTATACATATATTTTATCTACAATTTTATATAATATAATTGATATTTTACTTCGGATGATTCTTTTATCCTTTATATTAAAGTTATTTCTATTTATTTTAACCTAAGGGATATGAAGAGTGAATTTATAAGACAATATTAATAATGAGACAAATATATATTACATACATACATACATACTCTTTCATTATATTTATATTCTTTCGTTATTGAGATAACAAATTATATATATTATGTTTGTTTATGTATATATATATGTACGTATATGTATGTATAAATCAATAAAAATGATATTGAAATGTCAACTATTCTTATATAGAATGGAAAAATCTTAGCTGAAACAAGTTAGGCTTTCTAAAGAGTACTTGAAGGAGTTAATTTTTTCATAGAATATATTCGTTAAAATTTGAATGGTGAGAATGTGATTCGATGCTTTTACATTAAGTGACAAAGGACATAAAGGATGATCTAATCTGTAAGAGTATTTTAACAAGTTATGATAATTGGGTTTTTCACGAAGAAGAGATGAAATTAGATATTGATAATGAAACTCCTCATCAATCAAGGAGGCCAACAATTTCTTAAGTGAAAGTTGACATTGATGTACATGAAGAAATGGATGAAATTGTCCATGCTATGGAAGATGAGTTTGTCAATAATCCCGACGTATTTAATACAATGTTAAAAGATGTAAATAAGCCACTATATCTAAATTGTACAAGAATTATTAAGTTGTCTGCATTAGTAAAGATGTATAATGTCAAGGTAAAATATGGGATAACTAATACTGGATTTACTGAATTATTCAATGTAGTTATGGGACTTGCAACCTGATGGTAATGAATTGTCTTCATCCATGTATGAAATCAAGAAGACTTTAAATCATTTTGGCATGAAATATACAAAGGTTAATGCTTATTCAAACGATTGCATTCTTTATAGAAAACAATATGTAGATCTATCAAGTTGTCCAATTTGTGATGAATCATGGTAGAAGATGAATTATGATAGGAATGTGAAGAAAGGTGTGCCAACAAAGGTTTTATGGTACTTTCCACCAATTCCTTATTTTCAAAAGATGTATAAGAGAGAGGAGACGTCAAAAATGTTAAGCATGCAGAGAATAAGTCGAATTTTGGTTTTTTGTGTCACCCTTGTGATTCCCCCCATCTTGGAAAGGAATTGATAACATGAGACTTGAATTTGCAAATGAAAATAAAACTACTTATGGAATTAATCCACATAATTTTGGAAGTAGTAGATATAGTTATAGGCCAGTTATTATAACTATCCACAGTTTTCTTCCTTGGATTTGCATGAAAAAAAATTTAATGGTAACATTATTGATATCGGGTCCAACACAACATGATTGGACATTAATGTATTCTTAAAGCCTTTAATAGATGACCTAAAGACCTCATGGAATAAAAGAATCAAAGTGTATGATGTATATAGAGATGAGTGTTTCGCGTTAAAAATAATGTTTTTATGGACAATTAATGATTTTTTGGTATATAGTAATTTATCAGAATATGCAACTCATGGATATAAAGTTTTTCCAATATGTAGTGATGATACTTACGTAAACTATCTCCAATATAGATGGAAGATGTATTATACAAAACATAGAAGATTCTTGCCTACTATACACAAATTTAGGTTTCAAGAAAAGACTTTTGATGGATGTGATCTCCCTTCTTTGGCTCCTCGATCAAACGTGGATCATAGATATTGCATGAAGTTGAAGGATTGACATTTAAAATACATGAAAAGAAAAACATTGCTAAAAAAGTAATTAATCAGATCCAAGTTAAAAATGTTGCTAAAGGTAAAGATATAGACGCTTCATGTAATACCAAAAAGGGTAGGAGGAAAAGAAAAAGGTATGAAAGTCGTAAAGAAAAAATTGTAAAAGAAAAGACTATAAGTGAGAAAACAAGCAATGATGGAGACATCAAGTATTGGAAGAAGAAATCTACTTTATGGGAGTTGCCTTATTGGAAGAGCCTATATGTACATCATTGTTTAATGTGATGCATATTGAAAAACAAAATGTATGTGATAGCATAATTGGTACTTTGCTAGACATTTATGGAAAAACTAAGGATGATCTTAAGACTGAACTAGACCTTGTGTCTATGGGCATACATAAAGAGTTGGAACCGATTGAGGAAAAAGAAAGGAAGAGTATATACCTATCTCCAGTATGTTGTACATTATCGACTAAGGAGAAAGATGTATTATGTCATTATTTGGGAAGTGTGAAAATTCTTGATGGTTACTTGATTGCCACACACTAAATGTGTGCAATGAATACGCAAGTATACGTATTGCAACAAGTAATATAATGATAAGAAAAAATCATTTCTACGGAGATCATTTCATTAGAAACTAATTTTTAAAATTAAAAAAAATAAAAATCAATTTTTGTGTTTTTATATTTTAAGGAAACAAAATTAAAAGAACTAAAAATAAATAGCGATAAGTAATTAAATTAGAATTGGCAACTAAAAAGATTTATAAGAAAATATCTAGGAATATTTAATCTCCCAATTTTATAAACATGTGAATCACTAAAATCCCCCTATATAATTATCAATTAATTACATGATCAATTAAATCTAACCTAGCATGTGTTCATCTCTCAAGTAAACTACACACTATATAGTATTTAATTTAATCACATTCTCATGTCAATTAAATTGCATATTACTTATTAAATTCATCAATTATGGATCACATACATAAGAATTATACATTTTTGCCTAAAAACTATGTATGTTATTTAATCAAGACAAAACAATTAAATAATTCTCTCATATCTATTTAATTGTCTTTATAGATAAATTATTGGCTAAACTATTAATAGCATAAAAATCAGATTAAATAATATAATTAAATTAAAATCATAATTAAGATAAAAATATTAGATCATCCCATGGTGAAAATTGGGTTCATAAGATTTATAGATTAATAAATTAACTACATATAATTATGTTCATAAAGCTCATATTTTTCATAAAGAAATATATAAAATTGATAAAGAAAATAGTAGAAGAACAAATACAATCAATTTGTTGAATTGTAATACTGATCTCCTCTTGAATCTTCAATAAAATTATATATCCTTTTTGAATTTTTCTGTAATTTTCTCTAATCTTAACTCTAAAAAGTGATTCAAATTATGATAATGATGACTCTTTAGGGTTTATGGGGTGATTAAGGGCTTAAATATAGCTTAGGTGGAATCTATATCGTCAGATCAGCTTTTGATCAAGGATTAAGATCAAAATAAGAAAAGTTAACTATGTCAACCAATCAAAACGTGACACGTGGCATATAGAATCCATTGGGCTAATCATAGAGTGATGTGTGGTAGGGGAGACCGATCCGATTCAATGCATGTTGAGTCATTACGACACGGTACAATGTGATTCACAGATGTAGATGGTATGGAGCACTGGTGGATCGTAAGGAGCAATCACATGACGACACGTGGTAGTGTTGTTTGACCGCACTCCTAACTCGAATTGAATGTCATGTTGACACATGGTATATGGTGCATCACTTCTCATATGTGATGATCTATGATTTGTTATCTCTGCTTGCGTGGCATCCACGTGGCTTACCTAGTTAGGTACTATGCTTATGTGATAGGCCACATGGCATATTTTGATTAGTCCTACGTTAAAAATTTATAAAAAAATCCAAAAAATTATATTTTCACCCATTTTCAATAAAAGGTTTATATTTTAATATTTTTAGCCTTAAAAATACTATTTGTTGAATAAAATAAGTAAATATTAAATAAAAAAGTGCACTAATGACTCTATTTTTATAGAGTCATCATTACTCTTCTAATATAAGAAATTTTTTATACTTAATGGATTGCAAACTTTATAGTCTTAAATCTCATGATTGTCATAATTTGATGTAACATTTGTTGCCTGTTGAAATTAGGTCGATTATACCAATGCATGTTAGGTCTAATATCACCCATTTATGTATATTCTTCAATTTGATATGTAAAAAATCATTTATATTGGTTAGCTAGATGCAATTTAAAAGGATCTAGTTGAGATAATTTATCTTTGCGAAAAGTTTTTCCAACCATCATTTTTTGATATTATGATACACTTAACAGTTTGGTTTAGGAAGTGAAATTGTACGGTCCTATATACTTGCATTAGATGTATCATTTTGAAAGATATATATGTGTTGAAGAGATATATGCATAATCGTAATCGACCTGAGGGTTGTTTGATTGAGCATTATATTATAGAAAAGGGCATTGAATTCTATTATGAATACCTTAGTGGTGCTAATGCTATTTTCATGGATAGAAAATGTTAGATGTTGTTATTGGATCCATAACACCAACTCAAGGAGGTTTCTTACATCAAGTGCATATTGGTAATCATTATACGATCTCAATGGAGAGGACTTATGAACCCGAGTGCATATTTTCAATTTCAAATAACTATCATGAAACATTAAAAGAGTTAGAAGGTCATTTCTAGATTGGCTTCCTCATCTAGTTCATGTAGATCCTGATCCAATAAGATCTATATTTAATTTATTCACATATTCATAAAAGTATTTTTCTAAATTATTTTAAAGTTTTTATCATTTTAATGTAGGCCCTTATCGAGGAATTAAGCCATAAAGTGGAGATATTGAAATAGATTGTGGTAAAAAACTGTCAACCTTCCAAAGTAGTATAAGGACAGTAGGGTTAAGAAATAAAAAACCTTGAAAAAGTACAATACTGTATATGCCAAAATTATAGTCAAAACTTAGTGATTTTAATGATCATGGTAAGTTATTCCCTGATGACTCTATGAAAGTAGAGTCATTGGTGCATTTTTTGACTTAATATTTGCTTGTTTTATTCAATAATTAGTATTTTTTGGGTTAAAAATATTAAAATATGAACTTTTTAGTGAAAAGTGGTGAAAATATAATTTTTTGAGATTTTTAATTTTTTAATGTAAGACCAATCAGAAGCTGCTACGTGGATGCCACGTAAGCAAGAGAGCTGACCAGGTATGCCATGTGGATGACACACAAAAAGATGGGGCCAATCATGTAACACTTCATGTACCGTGTGACTCAACGTAATACCAAGTGTCAACACATTCTGTTTGTTTTTGCTTGGTTGACATACTTACCACATGTCATCACTTGATTCATCCATTCTTTCCACTTGTACACCACGCAAGCCATAATAGAGAATCATAGATCTCCACGTGGTGATAAGTTAGCGTTCATTAACCGAGACCAGTCACCCATGCCATGCATTGCATGCAAATTGGTTTCGCCTTTTTCTATGTCATATGGCGCGTTGCTATTGGCTGGCGTGATTAATTTTTTCTTTTTTCATCTCAATCTTTGATATGAAGCTTATCTGATGGTCCAAAATTCATCTGAGTCTAATTTAACCCTCTAATTACCCCATAAATCCTAATGAAAAAATTAACATGATTTTTATTAGTTTTTGGAGCCAAGAAGGGAGAAAAACACATAAAAATTTAAAAGAAGATACAATTTTGTTGAAGATTTAAGATGAGATTAGTATTACAATTTAAAAAATTGATTGTATTTCTTCTTATTCTCCTTTCTTTATCAATTTTTATGTTTTTTTATGAAAAATATGTGCTTTATGAATAAAATTATGTCTAGTTAATTTGTTAATCTAAAGGTCTTATGAACTTAATTTTTAACATGTGATAATCTAATATTTTACCCCAATTATGATTTCAATTTAATTATATTATTTAATTTAATTTTTATGCTATTAATTGTTTAGCCAACAATTGATCTATACAGACAATTAAATAAATTTGAGAAAATTATTTAATTGTTTGTCTTGATTAAATAACATGCATAGCTTTTAAGGAAAGATGTATGATTTTTATGTATGTAATCCATAATTGATAAACTTAATAAGTAGCATGCAATTTAATTGACATTAGAATGTGATTAAATTAAATACTATATAATGTATAGTTTAATTGAGAGATGAACACATGCTAAGTTAGATTCAATTGATCATGTAATTAATTGATAATTATATATGGGGGATTTTAATGATTCACATGTTTAGAAAATTGGGGGATTAAGTATTCCTAGATATTTTCTTATATATCTTTTTAGTTGTCAATTTTGATTTAATTACTTATTGTTATTTATTTTTAGTTCTTTTAATTTTGTTTTCTTAAAATATAAAAACGTAAAAAATTGATTTTTATTTTTTTATTTAAAAAAATTAGTTTCTAATAACATAATATCCGTAGGAATAATATTTTCTCATCAATATATTACTTATTGCGATACGTATACTTGTGTATTCATTGCACACAATTTATGTTCGATCAAGTTTGATTTTTTTTAGTTTTAAAAATCAGTTTCTAATAACATAATCTTCAAAGGAATAATATTTTCTTATCATTATATTATTTGTTGTTATGTGTATACTTACGTATTCATTGCATACAATTCGTGTTTGATCAAATTTTTGGCACCATTGTTGGGGATCGAACCCGTGTCACCTACGTGACATTCTCATAAACTTATCAACAACTGAAAGGTGCCATTTGATTCCCTCATTTTGGGGTTTGACTTTCAATCCATAAATATAATAGTTGAATGCTTGATACCTTTCTTAGAAATAAATTATTTTAGTCAAGATATAATCCAAGTGTGGATAAGGTAACATTCAAAACATATATCTATATATAATTTTAATAAAAAAATATGCCTTATTATAGTTATATTTTGCTTATATTCAATGTAGAAAGTTGTATGATGATATGATTTTATCGGATTAAACTCAACTATGCAAGTTTTTTGATCCATCATTGGTTGATCGAATTGGAGAAAAATAATATTAAATCGAGCTACTTAAGTATAAAATAAAGTATGCAATAGGTCTTTAGAGCTATAGGTAAGGGAAAAGTTGTTTATTCCATATACTACAAGGTAATTAATTTATATTTTGATTTAATTATAAAAATTATTAATTTTAATTTATATAACTTTGCTTGTTTAATTATTATAATTATCATTGAGTTTTGGTTGTCTATAAGCTATACATTCATACATGTTATTGTTTGAATTCTTTGAAACACTCTCATATAAAAAATGTGCAGAATATACTTAACACATGAGTTTAATTGCTTAAATATTATAACCTAAACATATTAAATCATTATATACTAATATTACATATGAATTGTATAAGGCTTATAAACTTTGGTGAGAGAGAGTTTGAGCTATCAAAAAGCAACTATTAATATGGTCATACCTGAACGTGAGTTTATAGATTTCATATTTAATTAGTTTTGTTAGAATTTTGTATTAAATACTTAATATTTAGCTAACATAATTTAATTTTAATAGTGTGTAAAGCAAGTTGGTAGCAAATTGTACGAATTTTATGTCATAAAGTTCATATATAAAATCATATACAATTTGTCAACATATATTACAGATTTACATGTAAAATTTTAATTTACATATATTCATTTTAATAGTATTTTACAAATAACATCAACTATATGGTAGTCATTGATTCTTTCTCATTTATAATATAATAAAATAAATGTCTCGTTTAAGTCAACATCTTTGAATAAACTACGAGAATCATCATCAAATTATATGTTATCGTTCATGGTTGACAATGAAAACGAAGATGAAGTGTATATGTATTTTCTTATTGTATTTAGTTATGTAAATATATATTGTGAATTACTTTTATATTTAAAACATTATAACATATTTTCAAACTTAATAATAAAATATAACTTGGTTTTTAAAATTCTTGTATACTATATAAATCTGTATATATAGAATGTTGAATTATTTGTATGAATATAGGTAGAACATATAATACAAATAAAATTTTGCATAGATTTTAGGTAAAAATCGACATAAAGTAATTTTTTTGTCGATTTTTACTCAAAATTGATGCAAAATTTGTGTTGATTTTTACAAAACGGTGCAAAATTTGTTATACCACGATTTGCATTGGTTTGATAAGATGATTTTTAGTGTAAAAGAACATATGCAAATATCCAATTTTGGTGTAGTGTTAAAGACTTATTATTACACTAATACAAAAGAATTGTGACCCAAATAAACACTAATCTAATACAAAAGAAAATTAAAAACAATAGAAGATAAGCAACAATAAAAAAATGAAGGAAAAATATATAAAAAATAAATGTAGATATTAATCAATAATTACATATCATATTTTAAGAATTAAACATATTAAAGTTTTTACCAATTAATTACATCATATTTAATGAGTGTAACTATAAAATTTATGTTAAGAAAGCCAAAATGTTGAAAGAATGAAAAAAGATTACATTATGTTTAATAGATAGATAATTAAACATATTTATGTCTGTATAGATTAAAGTAGAAAAGATAATAGGCTTTGCATCATATTTAATGAACGTAACTATAATATTTATGTTAAAGAAAATTGAGAGTTTCATGCGTTGAAACAATTATACATATATGAATTGAACTTTTGACTCATATAAATATAGGCATTCAGGACTTATAAGGGGTAGATATGTCAACCTATAAAATCTTTTCGCAAGCTTTATTCTAACTCGACCAAATAGGCCTCATAACGTGATTAAATAGATAGCACAATAAAAATAAAAACAACATGTTTAATTTAACATACTATGGGAACAACAAGTAGATAAGAAAGAAGATCTATAGTAAACATAATAGAGATAGTGTGCCTCACAAGCTCTTACTCAGACTAACAACATGCATTAACATGGCAATCAACACATACCATGTGAATCAAGTAAGCATATTGGGAAAGCTATAAAAGATTTTTAATCACTTCAAGACCTCCTATGGTAGAACATATTAAGTAAATGATGATTGTACTCTCACAGCTTGTGATTATACATAACACAGACTGTAACAAGGTAAATTCACATAGGATCTAGCTCTTATATGTTAGTATCATCGGGTTGCTTAAAACAACCACTCGACAGCAACCAATTCACTAAAAAAATAAATTAACAGTAAATAACTCGATGAAATATAAACATAAATATCTCTACTGATAATTGCTATTTTATTCACATTTTTATATATCAATTTATTTATATTTATATATATATTAATATATTGAGCTAAAAATATTTATTAAAAAATATTATTTTTTGAATATTTTGGAAATTTGTGGGATTTTTATGAACTTTTTATTTGATAGGTGAATTAACTTAGAAAGAAAGTTTATGTATTTAGCAAACTATCGTAGCTTATCTCCATTGCATCTTATTTCTATTGTACCTTATTTCTTATAGATATAAAAAAATATTCCATAAAATAAGGAGAGTATCAAAATTAAAAAAAATCAATAACAATTGTTACAATGAACAAGAGAAATATAAGAGCACATCTAGGGTAACTTTTGGAAGAGATTTTAAAGATCTTCATAAGTTTTTTTACTCTTCTTCTATTTAGTTTTTCTATGATTATAATAAAGAGAAACTTCTCAAAATGATATGACTATTCACTAGCTAACCATGCATTTTGACTTTCAACAAATCTTCACTTAATGTAGCATTTTTTGCACTTAATTTGGTTTATGAAAAATATGAGAGAGATTCTTCTATGATGTCCTGCATTCTACGAATAAAACAATATTTTTCATATCCAACACTTAAAAAGAAAAACGGACCAAATTGGATCAGGAAAGTCAAGTGCCAAATAGACACAATCTCCCGTAGATTTTGGCAAGAAAATAAGAAGGACAAGGGAATTTATAGAAAAATTCCAAGCCTTTTCAGACCTTTGTTAGCCACTTATCACCCATCTTTTTGACCACTCGTTGGCCCAAGGTCCATGGTAATAGTTACACCTCGACGAGGATAATAACTGTTACACACTCACTGATCCTTAGTGTCGATAAGGTGGCGAGACAATGTCAACAAGAAACAAAAAGTGTTTTAGGCATCGAGAAACATTGAATCCCTAACGAGACAACACAACCAATAAATAAAGTTTCCAACAAGACAACACAACAACAAACACCTAACAATACAAACTATATACAATTCAAGAAAGTGTGTGTATGTGTGTAAAAGAAAAAATATGAAATTGTGTCCTAAATAATATTCAACCATCAGTAACCAACCTTATAAAGAAAATACATAAATATCAAATAAAATATAGACACTATATTTTATATACGAGATTGCAAACATCAAAACGATAAGACTTTAAAAAAACCAAAAGTTTGGAGAATGCAAACAAGGTAAGAATTTGTTTACTAGATAGATTAGTTAATATGATGTATGAGAAAATATATAGATATATAAAGTACACCTTATCGATCAACATTAAACATTGCATTTTTAGGACTAAAATTATCTTTTATATATGAAAGTGTAAACTTACATCTTTATAATTTTATAATATAATAGCTATAAGATTTGTAATGTATCTCATTTCACATTGCAATGTATCATTGTTTAGTAAAGTTAACCCTATTGAATTGTATTCAATGATAAGTTGTAATGTCGATTCTATTAGTCATATTTGTGTTATATATAATAGTATTCTATTTTATTTTTAGATAAGTATGATTTTGATTATTTATATGTATAGTGTTTATCTTTATAAGTGATGACATTATTGTTATAAATAATATTTTTAATTAATCATATATCATTGAAAAATCAATTTAAGAACATGGTGAATAAAAAAGTATTTACCATGAGTTAGTACTAATTTGCATCAGAATCAAAATCAATTTAATAAAGTTGGTTTTTAAAATTTAAATTGATGTGATATAATAAAGTTATAAATCCTATCCAAGTTAAATCATTTGGATTATTTTATATTAGGATTAGTAGATTATTTTTTATTAAACATCAAATTTTATTTTATTATATTTTTTATAACCTAATAATTATAGTATTAAATTTATGTATTAAATATAAATTAATTTTGTTATCTAAAATAATATTAATTTTACACAATAATAAATCAACAAAGAACATATATTGCATATATATATATATACTTCAAAACAAATGAAAATTTATTATTTAATTTCACAAGCTTAAATTAAAAAGTGTTTAATTTAAATAATATACATATAATTAAATATTTATTAATATCAAAGTAGGATAATTGTATAAGTATCATATTTATTTTAAAAATGATATTTAGATTCTATATTTATTTTTTTATAATAATTTAGTACTATTATTATTAAAATGTGTCCATATAATAATAAAATTATCATTTTTATGTTTTTCTTTATTTTTTTCAATTCTTTTAGTTACATTTTATTCAAATTAAATTAATCTTTTTTAATGTAGTTAAAAAAATAAAAATGATTAGTTTTTTCATTATACGATCACCTTTTAATAATAATATAACTAAATGTTTTTAAAAAATAAATAAATAATTTAATTATCATTTGTTTCTTAAAATAAAATAATCTTATCATACTAATAATATTAATTTTTGTATTTTATATATTAAAATTTTAAAATAATATAAATTAATATTATAAATAACTTGATTTATTATCAAGAACCGACGCAATGCATTTTGTATAAATTAATTTTTGAATTAATATAACTCAATAAAGTAGATAAAAATATGGGTTGATTTTTTTTATCTATAAAAAATTCTATGTGTAAAGAGAGATATTAACCTCATTTCAGTGCATATATCATTGTCTTGTAAAAAAAAAAAAAACATCAAACTTTGAATTAATTGGATATGCAATGAGCTATTTAAAAACGAAAATAAACCTTATTTTGAAATCGCCATATAGTATATGTATATCACAACTTAGGTAACAAGTTGGCTATCTAAATGCTGGTGATAATAGGAATTTCGGTTAAATGAATTGATTTAATAGTGTAATTTTTGAAAATTCCCAATCTTGAATAATTTTGTTTTTGAAATAAATAATTTAACATTCCAAAAAAAAAATAAAATAAAAAAAATCCTTAAATTACGAAATAAAAATAGACCCATCCCAGTCCCCACTACCCCAAATCCATTATATTTACCCTAATTACGTTTTTTCTCTTCCCACACCAACGCCGCCGGTCGACTATCGAGTTTGCTAAGCTCCATTGCAAACTTGCATCGATTCACTCAGCCAATAGTCTTCTCAGTCCAATATTTTTCCGATTTCGTTTTCCATCCGTCCATCCCCTTCTTCTGTATAATGTAAGCTACTTATTTCGGTCTCAGTTTTGTAATTCTTTAATTTGGGTTATTAGTTGCACGTTTCGAATGTTTTCTTCCCATTCGGTTCCATTGTTCGTGCAAATCATAGAAAACCTCTAACTGTTTCGTTTATATTAAGGTTATATTTGGGTCATTGGCTTTGCTTGGTTGGCTTTTAGCTATAGGTAATTTATGTTGATGGGCAGTGTCGTATCGTGATGGTTTTGATTTAATGGTTTCGGTTTTATTCTTTATGCTTAGATTGGCATGATACTGTGATATTGGTTAGTTTAGTGATATGATATGATGCTTTATTTACCTTTGAAATACTCTTCGAATCATTCACTTTGAAATATCATTCATAAGTGTTATTATGAACTTTTCTAGTACACCAAGTTTTTTTCTCCTGGTTGTTGAATGCTTGAAATAATACTTCATGAATATTGCGGACTTTTTTTTTAATGTCAAAAACTTGCCAGTCCATTATTTTTGTATTATTTTAATTTCTGCTGAGTCTAATGTACCTGAGTTTGATTATTATATTGTAGTATGCATCGTTTCGTTATGACTTGTGATTTTTTCCCCTCCTGGTATGTGCTACAGTAAAAAAAATGGGTGAAGAGGAAGCAAAGCCATTGACATATATACCAGAGATAATATTGAAGAAAAGGAAAAGCAATGAGGAACAGGCTCTTAGGAGGAAAGCCCAATTGGAGCAGAGGAAGTTTGCAAATAAGAAGAACAAGCAAGAATATATCAAAAAGCCCGAGGAGTTTGTGAAAGAGTTTCGATACAGGGTAATGTTTGGCATTACCTCAGGTTTTTTAATTTTTGTTTCTTATTTTTCATTTATGCTTCCATTTTATATGCATTATAATGCATAATATCCAAGAGGTCATGATTGAGCTAACGTGTAATTCTTGAATGCTGCTTTTATCCAGGAAGTGGATCTCCTTCGCATGAGAGGCAGGATGAAAAGAAAGAGGCCAAGTGTGGTGAAATCCAAGTCAAATCTGCTTCTAATAATTCGTATACAGGGGTTGGTATTTATTGTCTTGTCTGGTGGCTGTTTGTTTATTTTTATATGAATTCCTTTTATTCTTCTGATATCATCATTTTGCTTTCCAGTACAAATGACATGCATCCAGCTGTTAGGAAGACCTTGTACAGCTTGGGATTGAGGAAAGTCTTTAGTGCTGTCTTTGCGAAAGTAAATGCATCAACTTTAGAAAAGCTTCAGAGGGTGGAGCCATATGTTACCTACGGGTAATATGCATTTTTATTTGTGTTTTTATGTATAATGTACGAGATGGTAATAGGAGAAAAGATGCAGAGAACCTTGGTAACCTTATCATGTGTCAATGATTCATAGTGTAATGTTACTGAAAAATGAAAGTAGTCTGATGGCTTTTTCTGGTTAGACTGCTGACAAATAGGCTTATCAATAAGTTTATTAGCAGCATAGAAAGAAAATTACATCTAGCTCACAAATAGGCTTATCAATAAGTTCCCCATCAGACCTCATTGCTAATAAACTTAAAAACCTCAGAGGCTCAAAAACCAGTGAACGCCATGAATAACTCCTTAACTAGGTTTCGGCATAACTCACAATACATTATGGCTTTTATTTAGTAATATCTGGTCAGGATATATCAATTAAGGCCACACAAATTTAAAGCAGTCAATCAGCAGTCTAACCAGAATTATATCATGGTGCATGCCCTTGAACAGACTCTGTCTGCTTTTGAAGGTATCCTAACCTTAAGAATGTACAAGAACTGATATACAAGAAGGGATGTGCAAGGATTGATAGGCAGAGGGTACCTCTGACAGATAACAATACTATTGAACAGGTTTGTTGTTTGCTTGATCTTGGGCTTTGTATCTGCATTAATATTGCCTGAATCCATTGTTCTCTCTCTCTCTCTCTAAATTCAACTCTTTTGCAATTAGTAATTATTCTCTTGTTTGGCAGGCATTGGGACAGTATGGCATTTTGTGCATAGAAGATATAGTTAATGAAGTTGCTAATGTTGGTCCACATTTCAAGGAAGCGAAAGCTTTTTTATGGCCTTTTATGCTCCACAAGCCAGCTGGAGGATTGCAAGGGTCAAAAACTGCATACAAGGATGGGGGAGATGCTGGAAACCGTGAGGATGACATCAATGAACTCGTAAGCAAAATGAACTAAAAAGGTTGAAGACCACCCTTTTTTCTTAACAAGCCTGTTGAAGGTTGGAAGGGTCTGAAAGAGTAACAATGGAGAGATACAGGGCAAAGGAATTGAGCATCGCATCCTCTTCATATATGTAAGAAGAACTAGTATTAAGACGTGTTATAATATGTTTTCTTTGACTTAGAAATTTGGGTAAAATTTTGAATTGTTTTAGCATTACTACTGTCAAAATTTTGTTAACCAGATACTTTGGCTGTTCTTCCCGCAATCACCAAGTCAGGTGGCTTTATGAGTCTTCCCATTTTTGTATCTGTAATTAGAAAAATGGGGTTCCCTATTCTCTACCCCCTGCTAGTTGCGATTAGACCCAATGGTTGTTCCAAAGGTTACACTTTGCTTTAAAGATTTTTTTTTTTTTGGGGGGGGGGAATAAAGTTGAGTTGCTTTCCCATAGTCTCCATTTTGAGTGGGGGACCTTCTGTTAGTGTCATGACATTTGGCTTTAATAGCTTCTTCTCAAGGGGAAGTTACTATTCTTTTGCATGACATAATGAACAAGGGGGTCTAGTTACATGTGGATGAGATGATTATCAAGTCCTGTGAGCGAGAGGGTCATGTGCTAGGCTCTTAGCATTCCTTATTTCTGGCTAATTACGAAAAGGAGCTGCCTTGTTAAGGTGTTGCAGCATATGCAATGAACTTCACTATTTTGTTTGGTGTCTGTCTCTGCTAGAGCGCTAGTGGATGGAAGGTTCACTCTTACCAACACATTTTTCTTTTTTAGATTAATTCACTCACAACGTGAGATTGTAGAGACTTATTCACAACAGTGCCAACAACATGCTTTCTTTCCCTCTCAATTATTTACAGGTAGCTAAAACTCTCCAAGGTAGAGTAAGCACTTTTGACATCGGTCTCATCTAGTTTTCTGTCTCATTCTCCTGGTTTGTTCACTGATTTGGTGATATTGTTTATAAGTCTCTTTATCATCTTCCTCTCTGACTTTGGTGGTTAGGTGTTATTTGGGATTTCAATTTGAGATTTTAGCCAATTTTTGAATCGATATGGCTTTATTCCCCTCTTTGAACTCCTCTTTCAATTAAAGATTTTCCCTAATTAACTATTCTTATTATACAAATCCAGTTTGGGTTATTCAAGTCCTATGTGTGAGGGCTTAATTTATAACACATAATTAAGAATTTTTCATCAGGACTTGTTATTGGCAGAAATCTGTTGCCCAAGTTCGTGTTTCTATTGTTTGGATTCTCTATTTCTGCTCTCTTTCCCCCAAATAAATTCTCTCTAGCACTGTATAATTTCATTCGTGTTGTGATAAAATCATGATTATTCTTAGTTGGGAATAGTCGGGGTCTTGTGAGACCTTGAGGTAAGAGAGCTTTGAGGTACTTGCTTGGGAAAAATTGTCTAAATTTTGTCCGGTTGATTAAAACTAAGTCAAGTTTGCAGACTTTCAAAATTTGGAAATTAGTTTATTTTGCCGGCAAATAGCCGTAGTGGAGGTTTTTGTGCTTTTGTATGAACCATGTTAATGCACATGTTGTTCCCATGGGTTTCGGTTATGTTTTTCTTGAATTTTCTGGTCTTTTGTCATGGTAATGAAAAAAAAAACTTGTGTTTTGCTTATATTCCTCCCTTTTTTCGTGCCAAGCAACAAATATGAACGGAGATTTTAAATTGTCTCAAACATAGACATTGCTTGGTGATTAATTGGAGACTTATTTGTCATTCTGTTTGGATATTGGTTGTAATGGTTCTAAATTTGCTTGGTGTGATAAAAGGTGATAACATAACCGGTTAATTGCATTTAATTGGATACCTTTATTTCCAAATGCAACTATAGTTAACTAACCTTGTATTACATCTGATCCTATAATTATGCATTTCAATGGTTGATTAAAACCTTACGGAATAAGACCTTATAGTTTCATTGTAGCCAAAGGTGTGTAATGTCTTATTAGCTTATTAGTTCATGGTATAAGTCATGAATTTTGTGAACCTATTTTATCTTATCTCCGATGATTGATTATAACCTTACAGAATGAGACCTTTTAGTTTCATTGTAGCCAGAGTAGCCAGAGGTGTGTCATGTCTTATTAATTCATGGTATAACTTATGAATTTTGTAAATATATTTAATCTTGTTCAACTTATTTTCAATAGATTGAGATAGTAATAAAATAATACATAATTGAATATTTTATTTGTTTCAAATGAGTCTAAATGAGACAATTAAAATTACAAAAATAATATAAAAAATGAAACATAATTTATACTAATCATATATTGTCTATAATAATCATGAGCCTATTAGAGATAATTTTAAATGGAATATGATGATATCAGATGAGATTTAAATGTGATATTTAATTTAATTTATAAACTTATTAAAGATATTAAATGAAATATAAGATGTAATGAGACAAATTGTATCCCTTTCATTTCACATTTTAGGAGTTTAATAACTCTTCCCTTTTATGGTTAAGTTGAGAAAACTTTCCACTAATCTGAATCAGTGTAATAAGTCTCATTTTTGAATTACTAAATAGAAGATTAAATCACTGGAGTCTAAATTGTAGGCTATTCAATCGGACACTAACGTTTCAACAAATAGTGAGGTGGAAAAAGACTCAACAATTAAATGAACAATTAGTGAGATTAGATATTTTTTGGAAACAAAAATAAATAGAGAAATTTTGATTAAAGGAGACAAAAATATGAAGTTCTTTCATACTCTACAACAAGAGACACTTTTAGCCACTGTTTTTAACTTTGACAATTCATAGCAGCTATAGAGTAACCATTTAGACATGATTTTTAACTATAATTGTAGGTCATTTTATATTCATGATTTTTAGTAAAAACTATGTTCATAGGTTTTGAACATGGTCACTATCTGTCATCTATGGCCATGTTATTTTCTAATTTTTTTGACTATAAGGTAATATACGGCTATGGCTTTTCCGAAAAACCATTGCTGTAACTTATAGTCAATAGTTTAGTACAAACCGTGACCATAAATATATATAATTGGTGCATTACATGTCTGCATATATTATTATAATTATCCTGCATATATAAACCACAACAATACCATCAATTTATACATAAAGATACTACAACCCAATTATATAAAAATATGACATTTCAAGCAAATTGTAGAGTATTAGTATTTCTTTCATGAAACAAAAATGATATTTTTCCTAATTAATAAAGAGAACACAGTGCAAAATCCAGCACACTTGATAAAAACACGAAAGTTTCAGGTTAAATTACTTCTAAGTACTTTAAAATTTTCAAAAGTAAGCAATTCAAGTAATATATATTTAGAATTTTGATAAACTTTATCTATTCATATCTATTTTATCAATATTGACGAACTATGTCTATTCATCTTGTATTTTATCAATAATTTCAAATTTATAATTCTCTCCTATTCTGTTAAGCTTCATGTGCAAATAGAAATATTTGTATATAATTATGCAAATGAATGAAAAATAAATAAAAAATTACAATTGATATATAATAATTAACTAATTAAAATTATCGATTCAGCTATTGGAGTTTCTGGTTGGCAGCAATTGTTCTCATAATTATCATCACATAATATCCACAACTTATTTCATCTTCTTATTTAAGATACTATTTATAAGATAGAAAAATAAGTCAACTTATGATTTCAAAATAATAAACTAAAAACTTGAACTTTTAAGTATGAAAATGTTAAAATATGTACGATCATTCTAAACCAACGTGCATTTGGTTTACTCATTATCTCAGTTGTGACATCAAATTAAATGTATGTTCTATAAATCAAAGTTAATTAAACTCAAAATTCATGTTACACACGATTCAAACCGTAAAACATATTAATTCATTGCAAGTTATAGTAATTAATCTCTAAGGGTGGGAAATATTTTATCCCATAAAGAATCTAAGTAATATATTTGGTCTATGTATGACTCAAATACAACAAAAACCCAATGATTTCGAAAATAAATAATATAAGAAGCAAATCGTGTGATTTCCTTGTGTACATGCTTCAAAAGAATAGACCTAATTGTCACATGTATTAGTTATTGCAAGAGGGTATGCCAATTGTGTCACTTTAGGCCATATAATTTTAGGTCTTGCAACAACAATAAATTTCTAAATTTAGATAAAATCTACTATGAACCTTTACACAATACAAACACTTATAAAATGCTTCTTTCTCATTTCTATAAAGTCTATAACAAGCTGGGGCAACAAAGTTCGTGTCCCTTTCTTATATGGTGCTAAATTGTATCTTATGCCCAGGTGTTTAAGATTCAACTGAGAAGCAAATCCATTCTTTTTTTACTAAGGATATCAAGTAGTGTGCCTATAAATTATCACGTACATTATTCTCTATGTGCATCACATCCAATACATGACTTACATATAATGTTTCCTAATATGGTGATTCCTAAGATATTGATTTTTTCCAACACTTTTCTTCAACGTCACATTCGCCTTTATTCTTATTCTTTGCCTTTGCCTTTGCCTTTACCTTGAATTTTCTTTTTTGATCCCCTAGTCCTTTTCTTTTTTTCTTTTGCTATCTTCTTTAATACATGTTCTCACTTTCCCAACTTTTTGAATGTTATATCTTTAAAGTTTATGTGACACTTCTTCTCCTTTCAAGGGAGAGGGAACATCATCATCTTGTTCTTTACTATGGATGCATGGTAAGAATCGTCTATGTTCAGTGTAAGATGACTTTTTTGAATTTTGTAAGTTCTATCATTTTAGTGTTCGCTTCTCGTGTACAAAATATGGTGTTTGTATTTTATTTGATGTTTTTATCTATCCTTTGTAAGGTTGGTTACTCGTGGCTTTTTATCACTTAGGATATATTTTCATATTTTTTTTGTTGCATAAACTCACTTTCTTAAATTGCATACAGTTTGCATTATTGGGTGTTGTTTTTGTGTTATCCCATTGAGGACTTTGTTTTTTTCTTGGTGTCTCATTGGAAAACTTGTTTATTGGTTGTGTTATCCCATTGAGGACTTTGTTTGTTTCTTGGTGTCTCATTGGAAAACTTGTTTATTGGTTGTGTTATCACATTGGGCACTTGTCATTTCTTGATGTTTAAAATGCTATACTGTGTGGTTTTTGATGAGCGAGCTTGCTCGCTTGTCGATGTTCTCATTGTTGGCTAATAAGGTGCTTGCCATCCTCTTACCTCCCCCTCACCAAAGTGGCCAACGAGTATGTAATAGATATTACCCTCATCAGGGTGTAGTTATTATCCTAACTATCTTGGCCTGTTTGATGAGGGTTCAAGAGGCTTGGAATATTTCTATAAATTCCTTTCCTTATTATTTCTTTGGCCATAATTCGTGGGGAGGTTCTTCCTATTTGGCACCAAACTTTCCCAGTCCGTTTATGGTCTGTTATCCTTACGAAGTCAAGTTTGGAAAATAGTGAAGCATTGTGTGATGTATTTCTCAAATATCAAGTTGAGGGAAAAATGTGAAATTAAGTGAGGTTTTGTTAAGAGTTCAGGTGCTCTTTGGCTAGTAAAGAGCCGCGTCATTTCGAGGAGTATCTCTCAATGTTTAGTTTTTATATGTTAGCTAATAGTTACAAGAATGCAATAGTTTCCATAAGAGAGGAGCATATATGGTTGTGTGTCGTGTATCGGTTGATAGTGGCAAGAGTGCAATAATTCCTATAAGAGAGGAGCATATATGGTTGTGTGTCGTGTATCGGTTGATAGTGGTAAGAGTGCAATAATTCCTATAAGAGAGGAGCCTATGTGATTGTGTGCCATATGTCGGTTGGTAGTTGTAAAATTGCAAAAGTTCCCATAGGAGAGGAGCATATATGGTTGTGCTTTGTGTTTCGGTTGGGTGTTTTGAGGTCCCAATGTGGTACACAAGTGAGAAGCCTATGTGTTTGTGTGCCATGTGTTAGTTAGGTGTTGAAGGGTCACAACGAATATATATACATGTTAGGAGGTTGAGTCATCAGTAATTGATCACATCACATGGTGATACAACTCCAAGGACGAACTTGGATCTACTTAGATTAGGTGCTATATTGATAACAAGCGATGACATCTTATGCATATTTAGGACAAGTGTTTCGACAGGTGGAGGTAATTTTTAAATACTTTTATCTAGTTATGTATTATTGATTATAATTTTAGTGAATTTCTTACTATAAAGTGGTTACCTTAGATAATATGAGGATGTTACCACATAAAAGATGTATCTTATATGGATTTACTATGTTACATGCTATGTTATGTATGATCGCATGCCATGAGAGAACAATTATCATTTATCATATATGTTCACACATGGGAGGTATTGAAGTGATTAGAAATTCTTTATAGCTTTTACAATATGTTTTTTTGATTCACATGCTGTGTTCTGTTTGCCATATTAATGCATATTGTTAGCTTAGACAAGAGTTTTTGAGGCACACCATCACTAGTGTTCTTACTATAGATCTTCTTTCTTGTATGCTGATTATTTTTGTGGTATGTTGAATTAAGCATATTATTTTTATTTTCACTATGCTATATGCTTAATTCATGTTTTGAAGCCTGCTTGGCTGAGTTAGAACGGAGCTTGTGAAAAGATTCCAAGGGGTGGTGTATCCACCTTCCTTGTAGATTCTAGATGCATATATAAGTCAAAAGTTCAATTCACATATGTGTAATTGTTTTGACAAATGAGACTCTCAAATTCCAAAGGTACTAAGCATACGTGTTTTCATGCATATATGACATTCATGATATCTCTTAGTAGATGTTTTATAAATTATCATGACTTGAAAAATAATTTATTGTCTATACCAGTAAAGATTTAAAGTGTTATTCTCAATGTGAGTCATAAACATCAACACCAATGAAGCGAACCCAAAGATTGGTTATTATAACCTACTATCAACCTGTGACCAAAAATTATAAGAGTATGAAACTAAACTCACTTGCATAGCTAGAAACCCCAAGAAAGCTAAGAAAATTTAGATTGGTTGAACCTTGACCCAATGGTTATTGCTTAGCCACAAAATGTGGTATAAAAGACACTACAAAGGTAACCAACCTTTGATAAGTCTAGAATTTGGTTCAGGAACCAAGAGGCTAAGTGTAACAACATAGAAAAATTATAAATTTCATCCATGTGTAGATCGGCCCTAAATTGAACCCTAAACAAAACCCTAATAAATAAGATCCTAATGTAAATAAAGGCTTGGATCACTTCTTGATAGCCTTCACTTTTTTCTCATATACCTTGATTTCTTTTGAACTAACAATGTAACCAAGAAAAACCACTATTTTCATGGAAAAAGTACACATTTTAAGGTTGACACATAACTTTTCTTATCTTAAAAAATCCAGCACACAATGCACATGTTCAATATGTTCATCAAAGTTCTTATTATAAATCAAAATATCATCAAAATAAACCACAACAAAGTTGCCTATGAATTCATGCAATATATGATTCATTAATCTTATAAATGTGATTGGTGCATTCAATTAGGTCAAAATGCATTACTAACCATTATTATAAATTATGTTTTGTTTTAAAAGTGGTTTTTCATTTGCCACATTCTGTCATCCTAATATGATGGTAGCAAATTTTTAGATCAATTTTAGTAAAAATGAAAGAGCCATGCAATTTATCCAGCATATCATTTAACATAAGAATAAGATATCTATACTTTATCGTAATGTTGTTGATGATGCAACAATCAATACATATTCTCCATATCACATCCTTCTTACCTACTAGTATAATGAGCACAACACATAGTATCAAACTTTCCTTTACTTTTTCGTTAGCCATCTATTCCTCAATTTTCCGTTGAAGTTCCTTTGTCTTATCCAAATTACTCCTATAGATTGGTCAGTTTAGGATTAAAGCTTCGAGAACAAAGTCAATTTGGTGCTCGATTCCTCTAATAGGTGGTAGCTCACATAGGATCTCTTTGGGGGAAACATCATTGAACTCCTGAAATAAAGAAACAACAAAACTAGGCATAGATTGGTCAAAATCGTTATTGGAAAAGCAAGCCTCTTTGTACAAGAGTATAGATATAGTTCGGTTAGAGTAAAACGCTCATTTGATGTCACTTTTCCTAACATAAAAGCTCAATTGTTTCTTTTTTCTCTCTTTTGATTCTTTTTCATTATATATTTTTTGATTGATTACTTTTTTTTATTACTCTTCACTCAACTCATAATTTCTTTTTTAATTTCAAGTATTATTTATACAATTGATTTAGTGTCAAAGATTAAAAAGTGATGACCCAAGGGAATATCTATCCTTAATTATATCATATATTACCTTCTTATCAAACTTTCACGGTCCACCCAATATGATGTGATCCACAAGCATTGAAATAACATCAAAAAGTATCCCGTCATGATACCTTCCAATAGAAAAGGACACTAATAAATCCTAATCTCTATAATTAACAATAGCAAGAACACAAGAACACAATAACAAAAATGGAAAACAAAAAAGGAAATGAGAAGAAAAATGGCATGAAGGAAAAAAAGTAAACCAAGCATAAGAAGATTTGAACTCCAATGGAATTCAATCCTAACTTGGAAAAAAAAAACATGAGAGGATGAGAAACAAGAAAAAAAGAAGAAAATTTCAAGAAACTAAAGAAAACAAAAATAGCCAAAAGAAAATAAAAACTTGAATTTTTAGAGATTGAGTTTTGGTACAAATTATATGAACCCAAACATCGAATCTTGCAACCTACTATCAACCTGTGATTGAAAATTGAAAGAATGTGAAACTCAAACACACATGCATGGCTAGAAACCCCAAGAAAGCTAAGAAAATTTCAAATTGGTTGAACCTTGACCCATTGACACTATGAAGATAATCAACCTTTGATAAGTTTAGGATTTAGTTTAGGAATTATAAGGCTAAATGAAACCACTCAATATGAATATCATTCATGTTTAGTTTGACCATACATGATAATTTTTATTTATAGCCTAATTGACTCCTTAAAAAAAACTTCTAATAGATAGGAACCTAATTTAAATGGAAAGCTAAAAAAATAAAGACTTGGCCAACCACCTAAGGTTAATTATCCTTTAAGTATGTTGCCTCTCTTGGAAAATACAAAAACCTTAAAGAGTTAACATAAAATCTGTCTAAAAAATAAGTTATGAGGAATCGGGTTTAAGTACATAAAATTAATTTTTTTAACTATAGTAAGCCCCGACATGGTGTAGACAATTAAGTGCATGCTCACTTAGTCTTAGCCCAGATGCATAGCTCCATCAATAACTCTTATTTCATTGATCAATATTGGGATTTTCTTGAACGCTTCATGGTGGCGTTTCAGTGCATCAATTTAAAGCTCTTACATCAACCCATTTAATGCTTTTTTGAGATTTTAGTCTTTAATCTTGTTATTGGCCCATGTGGTATTTGCAAGGGATCTTGATTCCCATCAATAAATATCCCACAATTTCTACAAATCTTCAACTAGTGGTTTGATGTATACATCAATATCATTACTAGGTTGTTTTGATCTAGATATTAGCACAATCAACATCATTAACTTTTTATTCATGCACAACAATGGAGGAAGATTATATGTGACCATTAGAATAGGACAACAATTATATCTATTACTCAAGGTATTGTGAGGATTAATCCCATTGACGATGATAACAAGATGCAAGTTTCTTGGTTCTGATACAAAATAGCCACTTTTAATCTATTACCTTCCAACATAGAGACTCCACATGATGATGCATCACATTGTTCAAAGATTCAACCTGATGCCAATGTGTCATCTTGGCTATGTCATTAATATTAAACATTATTTTAATGTAAGGAATTAAGGGAAAGTATCAAAGAGCTTTTATTGGTACCCCAACTTTTGGCTCATTCACGTTTATAGTCAAGTTCTATCTTGATGTGCCACACTCTGTATATTGAGAAGCATTCTCATATTGTTTTCTATACAAGATGCATTCATTTGGGAAAGCATAAATTTTGATATATTCCATTGTAAATTGGATCAATTCTTTTTTCACTTCATAAGTAGAATTTGGTAATTCATTCATTGAAGTTAACATTTGATTGATTAAATCTAAGAATTTGATGAATACTTTGTTCGAAAAACCTTTATTTTGTGTTAAAGTTGTGTAGTTTAACCAATGCAAATAACTTGGTAAACATATTACAACCTTTATAAGGAGGCTTCTTCGCCTCTTCTAATAACTACATAAAGTTAACGCTCAATATTGAAATTATTTTCCATGGCACACACAATCTTAATAGAATCATATTCTTCAAGGCTAAAGTTGTTATTCTTATTAGTTAATGGTGAGTCCATTTCACAAACTTTCTTTTTTTGTTCTCTATGTCAAGAATAAGTTTTATAAGTGACATCAAACCCTTTACAAATTAGATGATCACGTATCACATTGATACTTTGAAATTTCACATTGTTATAATTTATGCAAGGACACCGAATAAAATCCTAATCATTTGCATTAGGCCATGCAAAATTCAAGAAAGTTTTTAGCCCACTTACATACTCCAAGAGAATACCTTAGCTTATACAACCATGATTAATCCATTTTAATAATGAGAAACAAATTAAAATCAAATAAAAATTAGTGTACTCTAATAATTAAATAGGTATACTTATTTTAATTTTATATAAGCAAACATTGACCAATTATTTATAAAATAGACATAATGAACTTATATGAACTTTCATAGTTGCATGAGACGTAAACATAATCAATATGACTTAAAAAAATACTCTACTATTTACGTATGAAAAAAATCCACATTCATAAGAGAAACAAATTAAGATATTTAAGAAAAAAAGTGTTCTCGACGGCACTATGTAGGGGCTAAAAGGAGAACATACATCCTCTCAATTTTTGATAGCATATATTTTAAATATAATATTTATAGAGTTGTAAACATATCACATGTATAAAATATATCTGTATATTATTTAAAGTTTCATTTCAAGGTTTTATTGTACAAAAATATACTCAAAATTTAATAATTTGAATATATTTATACTCAAATGATATACATATAATATTTTTTATAAAACAAATAATAATTGAAAAATAAATCACATGATTTTTTACTATTTATATAATATCTCTTATAAACTAAACTTGTATATATGCTAATTTATGCGGGTGAAAAACTAGAATAGAGGATAACAATTTTCATATTATGAAAAAAGTACTATAAAGCTAATTACTAATATTTTTTACTTTCAAAGTTCAGTTTTTTTATCATAAATAAAATACACGAAAAATCAAAATATTTTTGTAGGGAAATAAGTGAAGTTTTAAGATGCATTTATATAAAGTAATATATGAGTAAATTTTAAAAAAAAACATATAACTTTTTTTTTTAAAAATTATTTAATCATGTCACACCATAATTGATGTAAATACAAATATATAAGTATAAAATTATTTATCCTAAACCCAAAAATAAATATTATAATGTTAATTAAGATAAAATTTCATATTAATCCATAATAAATTTATTAAATTCGTAAACCCATCGATAATATTCCGCTTTATTATTTTTAAAATAGAATGATAATAAAATAATACATAATGAAAATATATAATTTATTTTAAATAAAATTAAATAAAACAAATAAAATTATAAAAATAACAAAAAATTACAATTATCTACAATAATCATGAATTTATTAAAATACAATTCAAATAAATGAAATAAAATTTATTTTAAATAAGTAAAAATTTGATCTATAAATTCACTAAATATATTAAATAAAACATAAAATAAAATAAAAACAATTCAACTTTTAACAAATGACACTTAATCATATTTCTTTTTTGATAGTGGATTTAGTTATTTAACTTTTAAGTAGAATTATTTTAATAAAAACCATCAATTGCATTTAGTTATTTAACTTTCACATGGATTTAATAATAAAAACTAACCAATAAATTTATTTTAGTAGTGACATGCTAGGTATAATAGTCCGTAAGTTTGTGTAGCAAAAATTTAACTATTCAACACTAAGATTCACCAAGTCAAGGCTAACCTACTACCTTTCAAGTCTATGGAATGATCCTTAAACAAATACTTCGGTGCTTCTTGAGAAAATATTAATGAGATTTATTCTTAATGAGTCTCGTACGTATGCGACTTTACGATTGATTTCCGACTTCAAGGATACTCAATCGAGACACTTACTCGGTAGTAAGGTTCCTTATTATCTATGCATTTTTCTGCATAACTGCTCACCCAATTATGCAAGTTACACATGTTAATAGAAAGCAATACAAAAATATATCAAGGCATACTCAACTTTTTATTCCTTTTATTGAGTCTATTCATACACACCCTCGAATAGAAAACTTAATGCTATATAGGTATTCTTCTTGCATTCCTTGTGCATGTATGCTCCTTTCTCCTTGACATACGTTTACTCAAGTTAACACACGCCAATTTATCCTCAAGTCAACCAAGCAAGTGTATCTTACATGAAAGTAAGTTCCACTATACCAAACTCATGTTACTCGAGTGAATAACTCTTTTGATCTAAAGCTTACACATGATTCATTCAACTTAGCACCTTGTCACCTGATTCCATGCCATCAAATCTACAGATCCTTAATGCTTGGGTGAACACTTTACCAATACACATCCCCACTTGACATTACATTCATGAGCATCATCATACTCGCAATGTGCCTTACTCAAAATAACATTGCCTAACTAACATGTCGCTGCTCATTGATGCACCATTAATTATGCAACAACATCCATATAGCATGTCGTGTTCCCTCAAAGCTACCTTCACATGCCTACATCAAGTAAATCATTAGCAAAGACATTCTTAAGACCCCTTATATTTGGGAGACAATGGCACACCCTTATACACAACCAATGCCCATCCCATGATAATTCTCTATCTCACTTAGCATATCATGTTTACAGATGCCGGGGGTGATGGAGAGCTTGACATCACGCCTCTTCCTAAAGAGCTCTTAGAGTATTTTCCCATCTTTCAAGAAAAAACATCACTTTACGCGATGATATATAAGCCAAAAATAATTCAATAATAATTATTTTATCAATTCTCAAATTTCCCTCATACGAATCATGATATCCTTCCCTATTTTATTTTTTGACTTCCTCGTCAAAGCACTCTAAAGAGTATTTAGGCTCTACATATTCTAATTGGCTTCTAACATGCAACTATGCCACTACCTCTTGTAGAATCAGCCCTTGGTAATGACCTTAACGCGTCCCTCTAGGACTTTACCTTAGACTTCACTTCATCTATTCACTCATACAAAACCTCAACTTGAAAAAGTATCATTCCCAGTGACACAAACCAAAACCATTTTTGTGCACTTGGCATTTCCTGACCACATTGACAATCTATGTTTGCACTTAATGCTCTTTGGCCCTTCCATGATGCTACCATTCAAATATGTTATTCATGCACTCGGTGCTTCTAAGCCTTTTTGATGTTCAATCTTTACCCAATGGTGAGCCTATTCCTTAGGAGTAGTTCTCTTGTCAATCATATCTCTTATAAGAAACCATGCATCCTCCCAATGCACAAGAAAAATTCACTTTTAACATCCTAGATGTACTACGTAAGGTACAATTTGCAAACTCACCATTATTAAACTGTGATATACTCCTCTTGCACCTTAGTCTTCAATGACCATTACCTTGAGCAAGCAAGTTCAGTTGATCTCTTTGTCTCTTTCTTTGGTCATACCACATTCCCTTAGTGGTGTGAGGTCCTTCCCTACTTCATTCTTTGACAACCATGTCGAAGCATTCTCAAACTCAAGAATCAATGATAAAGCTTCAACCCATGTATTAAAACAATATTTTCACATTATGAGAAACTCATGCTCTCTCATCATACGACTTTCGTTCGACTTGAGCGCTTTATAGTCTTTCTCAACACCACTAACAAACACGAGATCCATAAACCCATGTCATTTTGATTACTTCATATTGACATTAACCTGCTTTGACCCTTATCATTGTCGCTTCACTTCAAATCACTTTGGCTCCTCAATGGCCTATCAAAAGTGACACTAACCATTTCGTAATCCTACTGCTAATACCCTCAACTTGGTAGAACTTCGCTTCACTTCAAAGACATACATGCTCTATATCCTTCCTACCATCAAACCCACTAGCCTTAGCCTACGTCTTACAAATACACTGATCGATCCACCTTGATCATCTTGGCACTCTTGCCTTGGCCCCCTATGGCCTTATATCTCAAATTCAAAGCTAGTTTCCATAGCCTTTTTTATTGGTCCTCGTGACCTCCTATGCTACTTTTGTTGCTCATGCCTTCTTTGACACTTCGATGAGAAAGCATTCTATAACTATCTTGAACACAAATCTCAACAAGGTCTCATTCTCAAAGCAAGCATGACATCACGATCACTCAAATGCGTCTAATTTGTTCTTCCTAGTGCCATTTTAAAGAGTTGTCAAGACTTTTGCAACAACTAACAAAAACAAACTTAAAGCACAAGCATAACATACCAAGCGTTCGACTTATAAGTCCTTAAACCTTAAGACAATTGCAATTTCACAACAGACCCTTGACAAAAGATGCACTACCTATAACTTATATCTAGATGCCATTGTTATCATGACATAGTCTTGCAATCTTCCGAGAATAAAGTACAAGTAAACCATAGAGCCAACAACTTCACTCACTCACAACCCCATCAAGGAACTCTACTTGCAAGCATTTCCTACAAATCCCTGTCACTGCAAATTTCTCCACCTACACACTTAAGCCTATATCGACTGAAACAAGCAAAGTTTTGTCACCTTGAATATTCTAAATGATGTAACCTTTATCACCTATACTCACTCGGTAGACAATCAATTTCAAGTAAATTGTTACAATCAATCAAACTAAACAAGTCTCTTTAAACAATAGTAACATATTTACTTAAACTTACTATTCAACATTGAACATCATTCTACACAAACACACCTTTTTTCTGATACTAACTGTAATAACCCGTGAGTTTGCTTAGCAAAAAATTAATTATTCAATGTTAAAACTCACCAAATTAAGGCTAACTTATCGCGTCAATATTACTTAAACAAATACTCATGACCCTTAAACAAATACTTCAATACTTCCACATGTATGCAATTTCAAAATTACTTTCTAACGTCAATATTACTTAATTAAGACGCTCATCGCATTGTAAGATTTTTTTGCAATGATAACAAGTAAAACAATAATGAATAATGTACAAAACTTCCCAAATCTACATTCTTGTCAAAGCTTTTCATACATGCCAGACAACTTAAAGCTTTACCTAGAGACCAATTCTTCTTACACATTCATTTCTCCTAGCATATTTTTACTCAAATTAATACACATACACCTATTTATCATCAAATCAATCAAACATGTCTTATATAAAATAAATTTCATTAAACCAAACTCACATACTACTTGAATGAAAGTTCAAATGAAACGCCTTTCATCTGAAACCTGATGCTTTTATCTTGACACATAATCACCCACTGTCATGCTACCAAACCTGCAAATCGAATCCTTATCTAACTCTTAACCAATACACGTCATAATTATTGTCACATTCGCAACGTGTCCAATACTACCTAACTAGTATATCATTACTGACCAATGCATCGCTACTTATCCAACACACCCATATGGCCACGTTCTCACACAAATACTTTCACCAGCCCCGTTGGTAGCCTCCCAAATGAGAATTATGCATAATATCTACGCTTCTATCTTACTAGTGCTATCATCAAGACTCTTATTTTCGAAAATTATTACACACCCTCATAAAACAAATCCCAAAAGCACCTCAGAGCTCTTCTAGCATTTTTCAATTTTTTTTTTAAATCACGAAAAAGCATAAATCTAAAATAATTTAATAATTAATATTTTACCAATTGTCAAAAATACCCCTGACCATAACACAAACATGCATTTCAATTGCAACCATAATTACCTAAAATATCACATCTAACACAATCCATAAATATACATAATTTATGTCCATTCGTACATAGCCTAATTATGTGAGTAATATAAGGGTCAGGTCGTACAAATTTGTCTGCAGATGTTCCAACTCGATGAAAAACACTCGGCACTGACACTAAATGACTCGGATCATATTACACTATCACAATAGTTCAGACAAATAAAACACTTCGAATAAGCGTAATGTGACACAAATGGTGTACATAAGGAGACAAGAAACGACTGCAAACATTATCTAAAGAAGCCAAAATTAAAGACCAAGCGAGTACTAAGGTTCGGGGTACAAACTAAGAATTTTCCTTAATCAACCTCTTCCATTTTACTCTCCTCGTTTCCGTCCTCTTCCAATGGAGGCATGTCAGAATCATCACCACCGGTTTCATCCTCATCAATGCTCAAACCCAGTTTCAGCATCCTGTGAATTCTTGATGCAAATGTATTGGGATCATCGAGACTGAAACCAGAAGTCAACAAGGCAGTCTCAAATAGGAGGAGCACCAAATCTTTCACGGACTTATCATTCTTATCAGCCTCGGCCCTTTTCCTAAGCTCTTCTATAATACCATTGTCAGGATTAATCTCCATTGTTTTCTTACTAGACATGTAAGAACCCATGCTACTGTCCCTCAAAGCCTGGGCTTTCATGATTCTCTCCATGTTGGCTGTCCATCCGTACTCTCCAGTTACCAAGCAACAAGGTGAATCCACAATTCTGTCAGAAACCACCACTTTTTCTATCCTGTCTCCAAGTATGTCTTTCATAGTCTTGCATAAGTTCTCAAAGGACTTCTTCTTTTCCTCTTTCTTTTTCTTCTCTTCCTCCGAGTCTTCATCGAGCTTAAGACCCTCCTTGGTCGCAGACACAAGCTTCTTCCCGTCATACTCCTTCAATTGACCAACAGCGTACTCATCAATAGCATCAACCATGAAAAGTACTTCATATCCCTTCTTCTTGAGCCTTTCCAAGAATGGTGAGTTTTCAACTGCCTTTTTGCTTTCACCAGTAATGTAGTATATATCTTTCTGGCCGTCTTTCATCCTCGTGACATAGTCTTTCAAACTGGTCATCTCATCCCCACTCTTGGTTGAGTGATATCTGAGAAGGTCAGCCAACTTAGCTCTGTTCTGGCTGTCTTCATGGATTCCAAGCTTAAGGTTCTTTGAGAATGCCTCATAAAACTTATCATAGTCTGCTTTGTTTTCTGCAATCTCATTGAACATCTCAATACATTTCTTGACAAGATTCTTTCTGATCACCTTGAGAATCTTGTTCTGCTGCAACATTTCACGGGATATATTGAGAGGCAAATCATCTGAATCCACCACACCCTTGATAAAACCAAGGTATTCAGGAATGAGCTCTTCGCAATTGTCCATGATAAACACCCTGCGCACATACAACTTGATGTTGTTCATCTTCTTCCTTGTATCAAACAGATCAAAGGGAGCTCTCTTTGGAACAAAAAGAATGGCCTTGAATTCAAGCTGCCCTTCAACAGAGAAGTGCTTGACAGCAAGATGCTCTTCCCAGTCATTTGTGAGACTCTTATAGAAGGATGCATACTCCTCCTTTGTGATCTCCTCAGGTTTTCTCAGCCAAATTGGTTTCTGTTTGTTGATTACTTGCCACTCATGGCTCACCTCCTTGATCTTCTTCTTTCCTTTCTTTTCTTTCTCCTCATCGACTTCCTCAATTTCTCCCTCCTCTTCCTTCTTGGTTTCTTCATCTTCATCATCACTGATCTCCTTCTCTGTAGTCTTCTCTGTCCAAAGGTAAATTGGGTAGCTAATAAATTCAGAGTGCTTCTTAACAAGATCCTTGATCCTCCTCTCTTCCAAGTACTCCAACTGCAAAAGAGGAAAACCCATATCAGTTCCATAACAGTACCTTGGTGCAGTCAAATTTACAGAGCCTAACAATAACAAAAAAAATAGCCAGGTCATTGCTAAGAATGCAACATTCTTACCTGGTCTTCCTTGAGAAAGAGCGTGATCTTGGTTCCTCTACCCAAGGGTTCGCCACTTGTATCCCTTGTCACGGTGAAAGAACCACCGGCTTGAGACTCCCAAATGTACTGCTCATCATCATTATGCTTGGTTGTCACGATGACCTGCTCAGAAACCAAATAAGCAGAGTAAAACCCAACACCAAATTGCCCAATCATACTAACGTCTGCACCAGCTTGGAGTGCCTCCATGAATTCCTTAGTTCCGGACCTTGCGATTGTTCCCAGATTGTTCACCAAGTCTAACATAAGATCAGTAACACAATATCAACTACAATCGAAATTGCAACTTCTACCCAGACTTAAATTTCGGGTAACTAAATGTACCTGCTTTAGTCATGCCAATGCCACTGTCAATAATAGACAAAGTCTTGTTGGCCTTGTCAGGGACAAGCCTTATGAAAAGCTCGGGCTGAGCATCAAGCTTGCTTTTTTCCGTTAAGCCCTCAAATCTTATCTTGTCCAACGCCTGCAAAATGTAAAATGCACAAATATTTTTCACAGCGAAAAATAATTAAAAAGAGATTTGAAGGATCGTCAGTGAAAATTATGCATAAAAGTTTCATGGAAAAACTGAACAACAATCAGCCATTCTAACCCCTCATTTCAATGTCATTTCATATGTATGCTTTCCATAATTTTAAGCCATCAATATGATAACTAATAAGGATAACTGGATGTAAGATAACAGAATCTTTAAAATATTATTTACCCTCCTTTCATCCATCTTCTCTGTGTATCAGAAGCAAAGGATCTGCATACTACTCGCACAACTGACAACTTGTCTTAAGAAGATTTTTAATATAAATATAGTTCAATAATTCGTAGTTTAGTTACAAACATGGTTCAATGGGTGAAATAGAAGTTCTTTCTCTCCCTTAATAACCAAAGCAGCACAAATATGGAGCAAAAAATAAAACGCGCTTCTCGTATAATCAATCTAGTCCAAAATAAATAATTATCCTGCCTACATACACATGATCCAACAAAGAAAATCTGAAGGCCAAACAAAAAGAAATCCTCCAAACAGACTATTTCTTAAACATAGTCAAGTTCCAGAAAAAGAAATAATCCTAGGAAAAGAAAAGGAGAATACGTACATCAGAAGAGTTACTAATGAGCTCCCGAAGGAAAATCTCCTTATTGCTGTAGAAAGTGTTGATAATGAGACTTAGGAGCTGGTTGATCTCAGCCTGAAAGGCAAAGGTCTCAGTCTCTCCCATCTGAACGTCCGCCATCGATGCCGATATTGATGATTTCCAAGATCGATCAAGCAATATGAGAAGAGAATATTTGTTCGAAGGAAATGAAATTGAAAGCTATAATTTGGCTTGAAGAGAATTTCGAAAGATTCTGAATGGTATGATGAAGGAAAGAGAGGGGATATGTATATAGTTAGGGAGTGCTCCAGGAGGTTCTCGTGGGTTCTTGAGAATTTGCGGTTCTAGAGTTTTCCATTCAATTGCTTGTTTTTGGTGGCAAGGGATTGTTTTCCCTATTTCGCCCCTCTCCGCTTCTAGAATTTTCGTTGAGTTAGCTGTTATTTGCTCTCTAGAATGTTCTTTTTGGCGGGAACGAGTAACTAATCTCACGGGGTAGATTTGAGAAAACATTTATCCACTGTTTTATCAGTTATTATGAGAGGATTTTTAATACATGGAAATATGTATATAAATAAAATTATTATTATTATTATTATTATTATTATTATTATTATTATTATTACTACTACTACTATTAAAAAAAAGGCGTAGATGTAAATAGGCATGGTAAATGTTAACAGAGACGGGGGAGTATGTTTGAAGTTACGGGGGAGTATGTTTGAAGTTTTACTTCAGATTTTGGAATTGTTATTTTAGATTTTTAACCCATGTCTTTTTTGAATCCTTCCTGTAGAAGGCAAAGTGATATCTTTCTGTGTTTTATTATATTTTAAGGGAATAAAATTAAAATAATTAAAAATAAATAATAATAATTAATTAAATCAGATTTAATAACTAAGAAATATATGAGAAAATATCTAGAAATAATTACTCACACAATTTTCTAAACATGTGAATAACTAAAATTTCATCAATATAATTATCAATTAATTACATTATCAATTGTATCTAAATTATCATGTATTTTTCTCTCAAGTAAACTACATACCATATAGTAATTAATTTAATCACAATATCATGCCAATTAAATTACATACTAATCATTAATTTCATTAATTATAGATCACATACATAAGAATCATACATATCTGCCTAAAAATTATGCATGTTATTTAATCAAGACAAACAACTAAATAATCCTTCAAATATATTTAATTACCTCTATAGATAAATTGTTGGCCATACAATTAATAGCATAAAAATCAAATTAAATAATATAATTAAATTAAAATTATAATTGTGGTAAAATATTAGATCATCACATGGTGAAAATTGGGTTCATAAGATCCCTAGATTAATGAATTAACTAGACATAATTTTGTCCATAAAGCTCATATTTTTCATGAAGAAAAACATAAAAATTGATAAAGAAAGAGTAGAAGAAGAAATACAATCAATCTCTTGAATTGTAGTACTAATTTTCTCTTGAATCTCCATCAAAATTGTATCTCATTTTGAACTTTTATGTATTTTTCTCTCTTTTTAACTCCAAAAACTGATCAAAAATATGCTAATGGAGGCTCATTAGGGTTTATGGAGTGATTAGAGACTTAAATATAACTCAGGTGCAATCTGGATCGTCAGATCAGTTTCAAATCAAGAGCAGAGCTCAAACTAAACAAAATTAATAGTTTTAGCTAATCATAGCACGAAACGTGGCACATAGAAGTCACTGGGAGAATTAGAGAGCAACACGTGGTTGGGTAGACTAGTCCAATTCAATGCTTGCTGAGTCAACACCATGTGGCATAACATGATTTGCGATAACGAATGGTGTGGGGCATCGGTGGAACGATTGGATGAGTAGGGTAGTGACACATGGTAGTATTGTATGACTGCGCTCCAAACTCGGATTGAACACCATACTGACATGTGGCATGCATTACTTTACTCCTCACACGCGGCGATTTACGATTCATTATTCCTGCTTGTGTTTTGTCCATGTAGCTTACCCAGTCAGCTCATCTACTTACATGGTAGGACACATGTCAACTTTTGAATGGTCCTGCATTAAAAATTTATAAAAATTCAAAACAAAATCCCAAAAAAATCTAGAAATTATTATTTCACCCCTTTTCACTAAAAATATTATTTATTGAATAAAACAAATAAATATTAAGTAAAAAAGTGCGCCAATGATTGTACTTTTTTAGAGTCATCACTTGTGCCGCGGCTACACCAAATTCATACCACGACACAATTTAAATTGCATAACTTAAAACCCTAATTTTCATGTAATTTTTTTTCCAATTTTTTTGAACATACGTAATGTCTTACAAATGTTTTCTTTGAATCTTCCAACTTGTAATGAAGTACTTCAAGGGTATTTATTTTAATACAAGAGATACCTGAAAAATAACAAAATGTACATGTGACTTCAAAAAGATAGATTTGTACAAAATGTTAGTAAAATAAGTAAATACAAATATATATAATTACTAAGCATACATAAAATTATGATATATTTAATTGTTTGTGAGCACTTATCACAACTCACAACCATCTTCTTGCTAGTCTCTTAGTAAGAATGAGAAAATATTAAAAACAAAATCTAGAACTTAAACTATCCTAAATAATGTTTATAGATTTACACGGTTACATTTAGCATATGAAACAAGCCTTTAAACTCATAAGTTACCTTAGAGAATGAGTTTAAGTCTCATGAGAGTTTTCAAATATGATACCCACAAACATCAAATGTAAAATAAAAATTGAAATTAAAAACAAACAAATAACACACAAATAAATAAAGTTTAAAAAGAAAGTAAGAATAATTACAAAAGAATAAGTAAAACAAAACTTCTTATGCTTCAAAATTTCATTTAAGCCTACGATTAAAATCTATAGCCTAAGTCATTTCAATATTCTAAACATTCATGATTGATTATAATAATTAGTCGAAAATCACTTTCATATTCAAATAAAAAATGTCTGGATATTAATTTACCCAATCTCAGTGTAAGGAATCCTAAATCGCTTCAACTCTAACCTCACAAGGGATATTTTAATAACATTAATCCTATTGGTTCAAGCACTCATTCAAAGGTACATGCGAAAGATTTTATATATAGAAATGAACTAATAGTTCACACATGTTTAAAGAATAAAAAGCTTCGAGTGATGCATCATATTGATCTCATAAAATAAATCAAATAAAAGGATTTATAAATAAATCACATATTATTTTTATGCATCAATCAAATTCATGAAATTAAAGTCTCAAATAATATGCCTTTTAGGAGATGAAGAAAATGCAATGACTTTTTAGAGAATTATTTTCTATTATTTTTTCTTCTTTTATATTTAGCTAATTCTCACAATTTTAAAGGATAATAGGTCATAGTACTTAGTTGAAAATCACTTTCATATTCAAATCAAAAATTTATCAATATTAATTTATCCAATCTCAATACAAGGATTTTCAAATTCACTTCAACTCTAACCTCACATGACATACTTTCAATAATAATGATCCTGTTAGTTCAAGCACTATGTGTAGAAATGAAGTAATATTTAGAATATGTTTAAAGAATAAAAGCTCAATGTGTCACTTCATATTGATCTCATGAAAGGAATCAAATGAAATGATTTATAAAGAAATCACATATTAGTTTTATACATCAATCAAGTTCCTAAAAAAAATCTCAAGTAATATGCTTTTTAGGAGATGAAGAAGTACAATGAATTTTTAGGAAATTATTTCCTATTATTTTTCTTTATTTTGTATTTAGTTAATTCTCACAACTTTAAAGGATAATGGGTTATAGTATGTAGTTTATAATATTTATTTTTCTCTTTTTTATGCTTTTATCTCTTTTTTAGAGATATTCTTTTTTTTCTATTTTGAGAAATGACCCATGCATAGATTGCACATTTATTGTATGATAGATCAGTAGCTAATTTGTTGTTTTTTATTATATTGATTTAGGTAACCCCAAATCTATCACTTTTTGAGAAGTCATGCATGAATGAATAGAAAAATATATACTTTCAATTTCTACTCAACTTATTTAATTTAAGCAATAAAATAAATATATAACACTTCATTAAATGTAAAAATCCTAACATTCAATACAAAAACCTATAGAGATCATCTAACAATTAGAACTGATAATAAGAGTGTTTAAGGAGTAGAAAAATATTATCACTCAGAATGGGAAGATAATGGCCCAAAAATATTCTCACAAGGGTAATCTCAATTATTTGATTCTTAAACACTAATTTTGGGTTCATCGTAAATTCAAAATTTTATCATGAAATACTAATTATAACAAAAACTAATTAATTATCACATTACTCCATGAAATACTTTTGAAATTAATATAACAATATAAAGACTTTTATCATTTTATTAAAAATTAACTTTATAAACCATGATAATTTTGTAAGAAAATAAAAAAATAAACTAAAAATTCCTAATTCAATAAGAATAAATATAAGTACAAAAAAAGTAAATAAAAACATATATAAAGATATAAACATGTGAACTCAATTTTAGCATATAATTTTATAAATGTAACTTTTTCTACCCCTAACCTAAAACTTATATTGTCCTTAATGTAACAATTATAAATCAAAGATAAAGAGTAAAGAGACAAAAATCACCCATTTGTTTGAACTTGTTTAAGAGTTGTTATGGAATTGCAGGTGCATCCATAAATCCAAACATATTTAAATTAACATTTCTAAATAACGTTCACAAAATAGGAAATTAAATAATATTACCTACAATAATGGGTGCCTCCCATCCAGTGCTTATTTTAACATTTTAGCAAGATGCATTTGCCATATGGTACCTAGGAATATAAATTTCTATGGACTTAATGTCTGATGCGTTATATCCTTCATCAAAATAAGTTTTTACATGATTTCCATTGACTTTAAACATTATTTGTGTTTTTGGATTCAATAACTCAACTGCTCCGTGTGGAAATGATTGGGTAATTGTGTAGGGTCCATCCCATCTTGATTTTAGTTTTTTGGAAACAATCTCAAATGAAAATTAAATAAAAGAATTTTCATTCTAGGAAGTAAAGTTTTATGAACTAGCCTTTTGTTGTGATAGCGCTTTATACATTCTTTGTACAACTTCGCATTTTCATAGGTTTCATCCATAATCTCTTTAAGTTCAATGAGTTGGAGAAATTATTTATCTTTTAATTTATCTAAATCCAAGTTTAGTTCTTTAATTACCCAATAAGCCTTATGTTTGAGTTTTATGGGTAAATGTCACACTTTTCCAAAGATTAACCTATAAGGGCTCATCTCAATGGGTGTTTAGTATGTTGTGTAGTAAGCCCATAAGTCATCATCAAACATGAAATCCAAATCCTTTCTTGAAGGTCGCAGAGTGCATTCCATAATCCCTTTTATTTTCCTATTACTTACTTCCACTTGGCTGAAAGTTTAAGGATGATATGAAGTAGCAATATTGTGTGTGATATTATACTTTTTCAGTATTCTATCAAAACATTTGTTGCAAAAATGACTTCCTCCATCACTTATTATTACTCTAACAACAACTTGGCATCATTAGTTTTAATGGGTATAGCTTCTATCCACTTTGATACATAATTCACAACAACCACAATATATTCATAACCAGAAGATGGGGGAAATGGACCCATAAAGTCAATCCTCCATACATCAAAACTTTCAACAACTAAATTAGATGGAAAAGGCTTTTCATCTCATTTCCTATATTATATGTCCTTTAACATCTACCATAATAACTACAAAACATAATAGTATCTTTAAAAAGAGCTGGTTAGTAAAATCTAGATTCTAATACCTTAAAGGCCGTTTTGTTACCTTCAAAATAGCCTTGACAATCATGATAAAATTCCAAGATGCTTTTATGTTCTTCTTCACGCATAAACATTCAGATGATTTTATCTTGACCAATCTTGAATATATATGGGTCATCCCAAAAGTATTGCCTACAAGAATTAATTTTTTTTCTTTTCTCGGTAAGATATATTAGGTCTCAAAGTACCATTAGCAAGATAATTAACTATATTAGCATACAAGTAATTTAGACCTATAGAAAATAACTGCTCACTAGAAAAATTTTAAACAATTTCTTTTTTACTCTCACCTTCAAGAGAATTGAATTTAGAAATTAACCTAGATAAATGATTAGCCACTAAGTTTTCACTACCATTTGAATCTTTAATTTCTAGGTCATATTCTTGTAAGAGTGAAACCCACTAGATTAATTTTGGCTTAGCCTTAGGTTTACTTAGTATTAAAGAAGCATGATCATAATGCACAATTACTTCAGAACTTACTAAGTACAACCTAAATTTATCTAAAGAAAACACAACAGTCAAAAAGTCTTTCTCAATGGTGTAATAATTTATTTGAGCATTATTCAATGTTTTGCTAGCGTAATATATAACATGTAAATACTTATCCACTCTATACCCCACAACTTCCCCAATTGCATAATCAGAAACATCACACATAATTTCAAATGAAAAAGACTAACCAGGTGCCAAAGTTATAGGGGAAAATGTTAATTTATTTTTCAAAGTATTAAAGGAGACAAGACATTCATCATTAAAAACAAAATAAACATCTTTTGATGGAAAATTGCAATAATGATGACTTATTTTAGAATTGTTTTTAATAAATCACCCTATAGAAACATGCATGTCCTAAAATGCTTATAACCCCCTTAAGTAATGTAGGGGTAATTTTGCAATCAATTCTATTTTTGACTTGTTAACTTCATTTCTTTTGTTAGAAATAACATGTCCTAATACTATCCTCTATTGTGCCATGAAATGACTTTTCTCGGAACTTAGTTTCAGGTTGCATTCAATACAATATTTTAAAATTAAAGTCAAATTATGCAAGCAATCATTAAATGAGGTTTCAAGAATAGAAAAATCATCCATATATACATCAATGAATTTTTTCACCATGTTTGAAAAAATTGAAATCATACATCTTTGGAACTTGATGGGGGCATTGTATAACCCAAACGAAATCTTTCTAAAAGAAAATGTGTCAAAAGGACACGTAAAATTGGTCTTTTCTTGATCTTCTAATGTAATGGGTACCTAATAATAACTTGAAAAGTCTAAAAAATATTAAAATTCATGCCTAGTTAGTCTTTCTAGTATTTGATCAATGAATGGAAGAGGAAAGTGATTGTTTATAGTGTATAAAATCATTTTTTGAAAATCTATACACATCCTTCATCCAGTAATTGTTTGAGTAGATACTAATTCATTTTTATCACTCTTCACAACTATAATTCCAGACTTATTTGGTACTACATGCACTGGACTAGCCCACTTACTATCAATAATTGGTAAATGAATCCTAATTCTAGGAGTTTTAGAATTTCCTTTTTAACCACCTCTTGCATGATAGGGTTAAGTCTTCTCTAAGCCTTTCTAATTTGTTAAGTATTGTCCTCCACATTAATCCTATGCATAAACATAGCTGGAATAATACCTCTAATATCCTCGGTAATCTAACCTATAGCATTCTTAAAATTCTTAAGCACTATAAAAAGTTTAATTTCTTAGGTTTTTGTCAAATAAGAGGAAATGAGATTTGGATTAGTTTACCCTGAAAAATGGCAAGAAAATTGAATAATATTTTTTTCATTTAGCTAAAAAATTGATGATGAAATACAATGATACATCCAATCTATTTATAGAGAGGATGGTTGAAAATTTCTTACAATGAGACATAATACACTTGGTTACACCACTCAATAGCACACATTTCTATGTCACAAACTTTATAATAACCTTTTAAAAGGATCAAATGTAATGTTGACCACCATAGTTATTGTGCACATCCAAATAATTTTACAATATCTTTATATGTGTACTTATTGTCTGTACTATTTATGTGTGTTACATGCACATTAAACTTAGAACATACACACATATTTGTGGGAGTTTCAGGCGTAAGGTATGTAGCATCTACTTATATTCCAGTGTCATTATCAGGCACAATATATGACACATGCTACCTATCGCCCACTTGGGAATTATCACTAACACTGCTAACACCCCTCAAATTAAGTGGCATGGGCATGACACTTAATTTTCTACACAAAGAGAGAAATAAGGCAATAGTGAGAGCCTTAGTTAACAAGTTTGCTGGTTGTTCCACATAAGGAATATGATGCCCAACAAGTGTCATGGCCAACACCTTTTCACATGCAAAAATGAAATTCCAACTCAAAATTTTTCATGCATGATGAAGAAGAGGATAGGCAACAATTTGAACGATATTCAAGTTATCATACCAGATCAAAGGAATAATAAGTAAGGAAATGTGCAACTCATGAAGTAAAGCCCGAATCCACATGATTTCACAGGCTGCATTAGTAAGAGATTTGTATTTAGCCTCAATTCTTGATTGAGACACCAAAGCCTGCTTTTTTAAAAGACCAAAAAATAGGATTGGCACCCAAATAAATGGCAATCCCATACATGGATCTTCTGTCATCATGATAAGAACCCAAGTTAGCATCAACAAAATCCTACAGAATTACTAAGTCTTTAGAAGAAAACCATGAGAATTAGTGATATAATGAAATGCTCTAACAATAATTCTATATAGCATAGGATTATGAAATACTTATCCATAATGAGCACTAAGAATATGGCTAGTAAGTATAAAAGTGGAGATGGGTTTACAATGATCCATCTTGGATTTCAGCAAAATCTCCCTAATATACTTTTGTTATATGAGAAAAAGATCACCATTATCTAGCTTATACACCTTAACATCGAGAAATTAACTCAGTTAGGCTATATATTATAAAGTAAATTGAGTGTGCAAAGTTGAAAAAAAGGACTGAATAATCTCTTCAAATTTGTTTGTAATGATTATATCATTAACATACACAAAGACATAAATGGTGGTTCTAGAAGAGGATAGAAAGAATAAGGGAAAAATTTCTTTGGATCTTACAAATCCCATTACTTACAAGCCATTGCTAAGATTATCAAACTAGGTTTGAAGAGCCTGATTCAAGCAATAAGTGGCTTTCTGTAATTTGTAGACATGATTATGATATTATGGAAGCTCAAACCCCTTTAGTTGTTACATATATATCTCCTCATATAGTGTACCATTCAAAAAAAGCATTATTGATGCCTAATTTATGGAGCTTCCATCCATGAGACAAGGCTAGAGTAAAAACATCATGAATGGTGACCTATTTAATCACAGGACTAAAAGTGTCTGAAAAATTAAAACCAAGAACCTATTTAAACCCTTGTGCTACCACTTGAGATTTTCTATTATTAAGGAGAACTGATGGAAGCCTCTAAACTAAAAAATCCATTTATAACCAATAATAGTTCTATTAGAAAATGGAGGCACCATTATCCAAGTCTTACTATGATTAAGACAATTATTGACATGATTTTGTGCAATGAATATGATCACAAAAAGTAATATAATGATAAGAAAATATCATTTCTAAGGAGATTATGTTATTAGAAACTAATTTTTAAAACTAAAAAATAAATTTTTTTATGTTTTAAGAAAGCAAAATTAAAAGAAATGAAAATAAATAGTAGTAAATAATCAACTCACAATTGGTAGCTAAAAAGATATATGAGAAAATATTTAGGAATAAATAATTCACCTAATTTTTTAAATATGTGAATCACTAAAACTCCTCCAACATAATTACCAATCACCTATATGATCAATTGAATCTAACCTATCATGAATTTATCTCTCAAGAAAATTGCACACTATTTAGTAATTAACCTAATCGCATTCTCATGTCAATTAAATTGCATACTATTCATTAAATTAATCAATTATGGATCATATACATAAGAATTATACATCTATTCCTAGAAATTATGTATGTTATTTAAACTAGAAAAACAATTAAATAATTCTCTCAAATCTATTTAATTGCATTTATAGATGAATTATTGGCCAAATAGTTAATAGTATAAAAATATGATTAAATAATATAATTGAATTAAAATCATAATTGGGTAAAAATATTAGTTCATCATATGAAGAAAATTAGGCTCATAAGACCCCTAAATTATTAAATTAACTACACATAATTTTGTTTATAAAGCTCATATTTTCATAAAGCAAGATAAAAAATATTGATAAAGAAAGGAGAAGAGGAAATACAATAAATCTCTTGAATTGTAGCATCAATCTTCTCTTGAATCTCCAACAAAATTGTATCTCCTTTTGATTTTTTTGTATTTTTCTCTCTTTTTGGCTCCAAAAATAGATAAAAATAAATATGTAATTTTTGGTTCATTTGGGTTTATAGGGAAATTAGGGGGTTCAATTAGGCTCTGGTGGAGTCTAGACCATTAGATCAACTTCAAATGAAGGGATGAGATAAAAAAGAGAAAATTAATATGATTGGCCAATAAAAATGCAACACGTGGCACGAGAGATTCACTGGGCAAATCAACAAGTGACGTGTGGCTTAGGTGGACTTGTCTTGGTCAATGCACACTAAATTAGTGCCATGTGGTGGTGTATGATTCGTGGTTATGACGTATGGTGCCCCGATGGGAAGAGTGGATAAATCAGGTGATGACACATGGCACACTCGTTGACCGTACAATAAAACTAAAAATGAATATTGTGTTGACACATGGTAAGGCATTTGTCACTCAGTACAGGTGATTTTGCACAATTGACCCTCTTCACTTGTGTAGCATCTACATGGCTTGCCTGATCAGCTTTTTTACTTACAAGGTATCCACTTAGCATCTTTTGATTAGTATTACATTAAAAAAATTCATAACAAATCCATAAACATTCTAGAAAATTCTAAAAGATTTCATTTTCTCCCTTTTTCACTAGAAAGTTCATATTATAATATTTTTAACCCTAAAAATATGACTTATTGAAGAAAACGAGTAAATATTAAACATAAAAGTGTACTGATTACTCTACTTTTTAAGAGTCATCACACCCTCAAACTTAACTCTTTACTTGTCCTCAAGTAAAGCCAAGTCTTACTAGAAAAAAATGACATGAGAAATATATTCATAAATATATATCTATTAATACATGCATATTTAGAGTAAATTATCCCCCTCAAAAGTCATAGAATTCTATGACAAGGAGGTTCACATATTCATCAATCAACTTTCCATCAATACAAGGATATGCAAGGTTTTTGACAAATTGATTCATGTGTGTGTGTTGCATATGATGTCATCCAATGCACTCATGAAATCAACCTATATAAGCATGCTAATCAATTCAATCTTAGAACAAGTATCATAAGTCTATTTTTCATATCCCTTTTTACTAATATAAACTGCACTTAACTAAAGATAAATAAGGATGTTACATGCTTTTAATATAAGGCTTAGGTAGGGAACAATGAATGAAGAAATTTAGATTCTTTTCACACCTTAGCTTTCTTTTTATTCATCACACACTTTTTAATTACAATTGAGCTTTTACTTGATATTTTAGTGCACCCTATTTTATCATTCTTTTCATATTCTTTTATTCCATGTCTTTTTTTCTATTTTTTTTGGTAACTTCACAACACCCCAAACTTATTTTCAATTTTAATTTCTTTTTCTTTAGAGGGGTAATTGTATTGGGAGTTTTCTTTTCTATATGTTGTATTATATTTCTCCTTACTCTATATCATAACACATGATTATATTTTTTTCTTTTCATATAAGCGAAAGGTGCAAGGGCAAGGGAAAAGGTAATTCTTATTAATTTGGCATAAAATATAGCCTAAAGATATGAAAGGTTTTTTGTTAGGCTCAAATGGGTGACTATAGATATTAACAATGGTTAGCTTGAAAGGCTCAATCGATCCATATAAGACCTAAATGATTTCTCTTGCTAAATACTCTTTAGAATATTTCCTCAAGGGATGATCAAATAGATTCTAAAACATGGTAGATCTCATCACACCACCTCTATTGTTGAAACTCCTTAATCTTGTTGCCTCTCTCCACATTTATTCAACTACAAAAAAAAAACAATAAAAATATTATTAAAATAATGTTGGATTGTCTCCCAACCAATGTCATGTTTAACATCTTTGCCTAGATAAGCTTATCAAGTCTTAAAGTACATCCCTATGTATCCATTTACTATTGGGTTTGCTCGAAAATAATTTGAGTCTTAATTTGTTCAATAATACTTTATGTTCGAGTTTAAATATGGAACTTAATTCTCTTATCATACCATTTTTTTCCTTTTGTAATTTTTTTTCATTCTTATGAGAATTTCATCATATAGCTCATCCAATTTATGTATTTTTAGCATCATTTTCACCTTTCTATTTGACCTTTCCACTTGCACACTTGATTGGAGATGGTAGGGTAAAGGTGTAAGGTCTAACCTTGGTGGCCCTTCAATAGATAGTGTGAGCTTTGATCCTATCTCTAAGATCTTCATAACCATATTAGGTATACACATGGGAGATGTGGCCTCCAAATAGTTCACACAATTAACAATATCAACCATAGATTCCACACTTTCAAATTTAAAATAGATTGGGTTATTTCTTGGTGAGTTTACTTCATTGTTCACAACATCATGTGTAATAGTCTTAAGTGTGGACGACTCAATAGATTTTTTTAAGTTATCATTATGATCAATAACATCTATTCTAAAGCATTGATTAGAATTATCAGTAATATTAGGTAGTTCAAATGCTTTAAAAACTATAAATGTTACTTGTTCATCTTGTACTTTCATTATTAGCTCACCTTTTGTACATCAATGAGTGCTCTTCCAATTGCTAAGAATAGATAATGAAGTATAATAAGAATGTTATGATCATCTTCCATGTCTAGTACAATGAAATCTGTCAGAAAGATGAAGTTGTCTACTTTTACTAGTACATCTTTTACCACACCTCGGGGTTGCTTAATTGATCTATCTACCATTTGTAATGTTACAGAAGTAGGTATGGATTTACAAACTTCCAATCTCTTAAATATTGATAATGATATGAGGTTAATGTTGGAACCTAAGTCACATAGTACTTTTCAAAGTTCATATTTACAATTGTGGAAGAAATGTCAAAGCTACCTGGTTCTTATAGTTTTTTTACTAGTTTTTTTATCAAGGATAGTATTACAACCTTCTGTCAAGGTTATTTTTTCATTATCTCTAAGCCTCATCTTCTTAGATAGAATTTCCTTTAGAATTTTGGCATAAGAAGGCGTTTGTAAATAATATATTTATATGTAGCTTCTTGAATACTTATAGAAATTTTGAAAACTATGTATCTAACTTTTTTTTATAGTCTTTGAAGGAAAGGAATAGTGGATTTGTAGAGGTTACTATTTTTTGGCTGACTTATTTCCTTTGTAGTGCTTTGTTTATCTACTTATTCCTTCTTATCCTTATTAATTTCCTATTTCTTTTCATCATTTGAGTCTCATTTTCCTTTACATCATTTTAAGTCTCATGTTCCTCCTCTAAAGTTTTACCACTACTTCAAACTATGGTGTTTCAATACTCCTTACCTTCTTTTCTTGTGTTTATAATTTTGTCACTTAGAAGGTTACCTCAAGGCATTTGACTTATGGCTTGAGCAAGTTTCCCTATTTGGGTTTCTAAATTTTGAATATATGCCTCTTGTATTTGTTGATTGGATGAAATATTTTATCATCCCCATTACAACATTTGTATTGTCCTTAGTAGGTGGTTTCTTCTACTAGGCTTGTGATTATTGTGGTTGTTGAAAACTAAATGGTGAAATTGATTGATGGTTGAATTGATTACCACCTTGATTGTTGTTATTCCAAGATACATTTGGATGTTGTTTACATCTTGGTTCATATGTGTTTGAGAATCGATTATTGTTTTAGTTTACATTCCCTAAATAGAACGTTGATTCAGAATTATTTGAAAAATTATCAGACAAATAAGCCCTACCACAAAACACACAAGACACCTCTAACTTTGGGACCTATTTTATACACTTTTGTTAGTTTTGATCTTCAAAAGATTCAATAAAGATTACTCTTGAGCTATTAGTTGCATGAAATCATTTACCTTATCCATTTTGGTTACTCTTCTTATGGCTATCATTCTATCCATTGGCCATTGATAATTATTACTAGCCATTTTCTCAACAATGGTTCTTGTTTCAGCCTTGATACCATTGTAGAAAGTTTCCATTTGGATTCAATAAGGGATACCATGGTGAGGATTTGATAGTTGAACTATTTCAGGAAATTTAGTCATTGATGTTTTCTCTAAGAATATAGAAGCTAACACAGCTTCTAAGCTCTGATAACAAGACAATTGCAAGAAAACTAAATAATTCTTTTTTCATTTAGTTAAAAAATTTGATGATGAAATATAATGACACATCCTATCTATTTATAGAGAAAAGATGGTTGCAAGTTTGTTATAATGAAACACATTGCCCTTGATTAAACCACTTAAAAGCACACATTTCAATGTAACAAAATTTATAACAACCTTTTGAAAGGATCGGTTGTATTGTTGGCCACTATAGTTATTGTGCATATGTAGATCTTTTTACAATAACTATATGTGTACTTGATGTCTACACTACTTATATGCATTGCATGAGTAGTGAGCCTAGCATATGCATGCATATTTGTGGTAGTTTTAGGCATAGGGTATGTAGCATTTACATACATTCTAGTGTCATCGTTAGGTACATTATATGACATATGCTGCATATCACACATTTGAGCATTATTACCAACACTCCTAACATCCCCTTCTCCTAAAAACATATACTTAATGTGCTCAGGTAAATCTTTGAGTTCTAAGTTAGATAGAATAGTCTCTTCCTTAGATGGGATCTTAGGTAAATATAAGGGTGTACCTAAGTTTAGTGCTATCTAAAAGATTATAGTACCCATTACTCTCCTCATATAAATATTCTTTTTCCTTTTCAATGGTTAACAAAATTTCCAATTTTCCTTTTGTTCTATCCTGTATAATTGTAGAAATAGAAGGAAAATGTGAAAAGTCAAAAGGTTCAAAGTGGATAGTCTTTCCTAAGACTATCATTATTAAATTTCCATCTGGACATCAATAATAGTTTTGGTAGTGGCTATAAGTGGTCTACCAAGAAGTATTGTATGTTTTTTTGTCCAAAGATGGGTTTTCTCCATATCTACAACATAAAGTGAACAAGTATTATAAGAATATCTTCCTATACCAACACATCTTCAAGCATTCCCTTTGGATGTTTAATAGATCTATATGCAAGATGAAGGGACATAGTTATAGTTTGTATATCTCCTAAACCTAGATGTGAAAAGATAAAATATGGCATCGAATTTATACTAGCAACTAGGTCTAGCATTGCTTTATCTACCTTTATATCTTCCAAAGTGATGTTAATGATAAAACTATCATGAATTTTTAACTTTGGAGGTAGTTGGTGCTGAAGCAGCACTATAAATTTTTGATACCACTACTCTTTCATTAAGCTCATACCTCTTTTTCTTAATATTCAATTCCTTCAAAAAATTATCATAAGAGGGAATATTCTTAATCACTTCTAATAAAGGTAAATTAATGCTTACTTTATAAAGCATATTAAAAATATCAAAGAATTGCTTATCTTGTTTGGATTCTTTTAGTCGATGTGGAAATGATATTAACTTTTTGTGTGTTTATGATGTTTTATAATTTTTGGGGACGCCAACTTTCCTTAGAAGATTTATCATTATTAGCACTTTTCTCTCTATTATAAGAGACTATAATTTCACTTTCTTTATTACCTATTTCAAGTAATATTTTATTGACTACCTTAGTACTTCGAAGGATTGTGAAATCGTTTGCTTGTTCTGCTTGGCTTGTAAGGTTTATTTTTTCTTTCTTTTGCATGCATTCTGTAAGTTGCCCAACTTTGACTTCAACCTTTTTTATTGAAGCCTCTTCAAAATTCAACCTTTGATTGTTCATCAAATTTTTGTCTCTATTAATTTGAATAAAAGCATTCAAATTATCTTTTAAGGTTGGTTTGGATTGATTTTGTGGGTAAGGTTGATTTTCATATGGCCTCTGTCTTTCGTTTGTTCATATGCTTGGTAATTGTTTGGATAATTATAGTTATTGTAATGATACCTTTGAATATAATTTTCTTCCTCTAAGGTATCCATACTTCAATTTCTTGCTTTCGAATAATTAAAAACATTATGTCCAATTAAATCACAAAATTCACATACCTCTTATTTTGAATTTACTTTGTCAATTTTGTAAGTTGCAAGGTGATTTCATTCTCGAAGTCAACTTCATTGACTCATGCTCTTCATCTTCTAGTACTCTTTTATTGTGAATTAGCACCCAACATCTCATAAAGCTCATAAGTTTCTTCTTACATTTTTTCTCCTATAGCTCCTCCTATAGCATTGTCAATTGTGTACTAATACTATTGTGTTAGTTCATCATAAAATAATTTGTTTTGTACTTGCAATGAATAGCTTTGGTGTAGGGATTGTATCAAAAGTAGTTTGAATCTTTCCCAAGTTTTGTGGAAGGGTTCATTTATTTGATAGAATGTTGCTATTTTTTCCCTTAGTTCTGTAGTCTTATAATAGGAATAGTACCTACCTATAAACTTACTATAGATTACCTCCCAAGTAGTTAATGAACCCAATTATAGAGTCATAAGCTAAAATTAGCATTATCTTTGAGGGTGTAGGGAAAGCACCACATCCTAAGCTAGTTTTCATCCAATCTCTGCAATGGAATTGTCTGCATAGTAGCATAAAATTCTCTAATGAAGTTTAAAGGATCTTCACTAGGGGTACCATAAAATGAAGGTAACAAGGAATAATGAATATTTTTCAACTCATAATTTCTCACAATCTCCCCAAGTTGTATGTAAGAACTAATATTGCCAATGATAGGCAATACATACTCCATCATTTTCTTTTTAGAATCACCCCTGTCTACTTGAACTTGAGTTTGTACATCTTCCTCCTTATCAACATTCATCTTTCTTAAGATTTGATTTATACTGTAAGTGTTAATAAAAAGTGCGAGTTTCTTTCTCAAAGATTTGTTACCTTTGGTACATTAATAACAAAAAATCAAGATAACTGATCACTTAATTCTATTAAATAAGTATTATAAGAAGTAAGAAAGAAAAATACAAACTATAAATACATTAATAAAAGAATTTAAACTATAAAATAATTTATTACCAAAAAGTTTTTAAAAAATAAAAGAATTAATAAAAATTAAATTAAAAATAAACAATAAACAATAAAGAATTGTTTTAAAGAAATAGAATTTTTTTATTATTTCAAAAATCAAAAGAAAATAAAGTTTAAAAATATAGAAAGAAAATTTATTTTTAGATTTTTTTATTTTATTTTTTAAATAAAAGAAAATTTAAAAATTTTAAATATCAAAATTTAATAACATAGATATTTTAACATATTAAATAAAAATCATAATATTTACCTCACAAATTTGTTTTTAAGATTTTTAAAATAACAATTTAAAGACACTATTCCTTCTCGACAATGGCGTCAAAAACTTGATGCTTGTGCTTGCAATGGTTAACTAGTTTTCAATGCTATTATCAATTTAGTTGGAAGTTATACCAAAAACTTGATGTGTCAAAATTAGGCGTACAAATTTTGTATAATTTATAAAATAGCACGGAAGGTAGGGATCATAATGCAATTAAACATTTATCAATATATTTTATGATGATGTTCTAAATTAATAACATAAAAATAAAGATAGATTCCATATGCAGTTAAAAAATTAAACATTTATTATCCAGTGGATATTTTATGTGATATATTAGTTAGTTAATCATACTTATTCAATATTAAGTAGGATATTAAATATATAAATTAAGATTATTGATACTTTTTTATAGGTCTGAAAATATCATAAGGTAGGGGTCATTTTTTTGTTAATTAAAATTTGACTTACCACCTTCGGTCAAGAAGAAAATTTAAACCTTAATTAAATTATGCTCATTTTCTAATAAATTATTAAACTATTTAACTTGCCACCTTCGATCAGGATGACAATTTAAACTTCATCAAGAGATCTAAGTTAGGTTTATGATTTAAGTATCTAGAGCAAACTTTCACATTTAAAAACTATTATGAATGATATGTCATCAATATATCTTCAATAATAATTCTTATAAAAATCTTTAAATAGAGTCCATTTTTACTATACAGTTGATATGGACCAAAAGATTTAAGAGTGCAACTCTAAATCAGATTTAGATAATTTAAATAATAAATCTAACTATCTTGTTTATTACGAAAAACACTTTATCAATATATTTTTCATTTACAAACTTTGTTTTAAGTCTTGATAATGAAATAAAACTTAATGCATTTTATAAAAATGTTTAATCTACTTTAATATTTCAAAAGTGTAATAACATTACTAAAATCATATATTATTTATAACCAAACATGCATAGTTTAATAAATTGTCAATAAATTAAACATATAGCATGCAAAAGAACACTTAAAAATAGTATGAAAAGAATACATTTAAATATACCTCAATAGAATTCTTAGAATTGTTTATGAAAAACCTACGAATCAAATTCTTGTGATGTTTATTGAATTGAAACTAAACGCTATTACATGAACTAAATTTGTTCAACACTCGAATAAGAGAAAAACTTTTAACTACTAAAAGTAAAATTAAGAATAACTAAGAAATCAACTAGAAGAGAGCAAATGGGATGAAAGGCCAATATTTTTACAAAATAAATAGGGGTCCTTTTTATAGGGTAAGGAAAGGAGGAAAAAATGGATTTTTTAGCCAAGTGCTGCAACACAATTTTTCCACACCACAGTATACAGACCCTATACACTGTTTAAGAATAATCCATTTTTTTCTCTTTGGCACAGAGTGTTTTATGCCATGGTCCGCATCATATCTAGGACGCATTTAATCTTTTTTATTTGGGCTTGCGCCATGGCACACTTTGAACCCTAATTTTCATGTAATTTATCTTTCTAATTTTCTTAAACATATGTAATGTTTTATAAATGTTTTCTTTTAATCCTCTAACTTGTAATGAAGTACTTCAAAGTATAATTCATCAGGTTAATTTATTTTAACACAAGAAATACCCAAAACATTTATCAAAACTATAGATTTGCATAAAAATGTTAGTATAACAAGCAAATTATACAAATATATATAACCACTAAAAATGCATAAAATCATGATATATTTAAGTGCTTTTGAGAACTTATCATTGACCCTACCTAAGCATGTCTCTTACTTTTGTGTTGGATCATGTACAATTCTCATATGCTTTCATAGCATCCCTTGTTTCTTACTTCTCTTAGAGGTATTGCTTGTGTTGTACACTAGTTAGTTAGTTTCTTTTTTTATTGACTAGTGATGATGTGAATGTTTCCATTGATCTCATTTGAGGTACTTTTCCTTTCTTTTTGGGCTTTGTAAACCTTGTCACCTCACATGTTAGTTATTGCTACTATGTTTCGTGAGCTTGATGATTTTAATCTTCACTTACTTATTTCATGTAGAATGACCTTTATAAAGACCAATGTTGATATTTGATTGGAATGCATTTGTCTTAAGTTAAAAATATGGATGTTTTTACATGTGTATTCTTTGAGCGTATATATGATTAAATTTTTCCTATTCATTTGATCTAAAATACGCTTTTCCTTTTGCACATGTCATAACTTTGTGAATTTATATGGCTATTATAAGAAGCTTATTTGGATCTAATGTCTTGACAATTTTTATGTCTCTAATAAGCTTGTAGGTATTGCTTGGATAGAAAGAGGATTTAGGCCATATTTGAATCGTTTGATTCTTTCTTACCACCATTGTCTACTTTTCCTCAATTTCTCCTCTTGAGCCTTTATGTTATCCCTTCATTTCTTTGTACTTAAATACTGGCATAGCCCAAATGATTGTTCTCACTTACCTTGGACACCCTTTGTTGAGCATGTTTGTTCTAGGATTGTCTATTTTACCCTCTTAGTTTCTATCAACAAAAAGGAGAAATTTGAAAATAGATTAATGAATATAAAAAATGGGAGAAAGATGAAAAAAAAATGAAGTATTGAGAATTTTTTGTTCTAGAGACAAAAGGAAGAAAGAAAGAAAAGAAAAATAAAAGTGAGATGATGAAGAGTATGAAAATGAAGCATTGCATAAATTATTGAATTTTATGTACTATTCTCACAACATCATTGTTAGAATTTTGAAAAGTAAATAAAAAAGAACCCATGTTGAGGATATATATGTCATAGATATGAACTTATTTGTTTGATTAGATAAAAAAATGTGTGTTTGAGCCTAAATGTTCTTTATCCCCTACCCATACCTAAGCCTATCTTTACAAACTTAGAAATACCAATTGATTTCTTCTAAGTTGGCACTTACATTAGTGGAGAGAGAGGCTAAATATAGACATATAAAGTTTAGTTCTACTTGAGTCTATATTTCTATTTGCTTGGTTCACACAAGCATATCCTGATAGAAAATAGAGTAATAGAGTTAGCATGCCACACACAATGCATGTACTTAAAAATTTAGTGATACCCTTACATGAATGCATCATGGATTGATGGACATGTGGATATTTATGCCAATTGTATTGGCTATTCTTTAAGGACCCTCTTGTTCTTTGAACATGCTTTGTTTCCTTCCCTCTTTTTATATTACTTATTTTCTACCATGAAAAGATGCTTCTATTTTGAGAGAGTTCTGAGAGTTGTATACATTACATATTTACTACCTCATATGTATACATTTAAAAAGAAAGGTTTGTGTCCATTGTATGTTGTCAAGGGAAGTGTTTTGTTTGTTTTACCTCCTATTACTTGTCCTGTGTATAAGTTATTATTGGTGTCTTATTCATGTGGTGTTTCCTTCTCTTTGACATCACTTTGTATGAACCATGTATAAATATTATGCATACATTTAAAAAGAAAGGTGTGTGTCCATTTTATGTTGTCAAGGGAAGTGTTTTGTTTGTTTTACTTCCTGTTACTTGTCCTGTGTATAAGTTATTATTGTTGTCTTATTCATGTGGTGTTTCCTTCTCTTTGACATTATTTTGTATGAGCCATGCATAAATAGGTCTATTAATATGATATGTTACATGCATTATATGCAATCTCTTCTTTCGCATGTCTACCTATGTGTTTACTTTGCTTCCCTAGTATAAGAGATAGTACATGCTTTTACCTTACTATTGTCTCAGTGTTATTCTATGTCTTTCTCCCTTGACTACATATGGCACTTCTTATTATGTTTGCTTTAATATTTTTTGTAGTATTGCATTAATGTTAGGATTATAGCATATTTATGTCTTCTCTTCCTCAAATATGGGTTCTTTTTTTACTTTTAGTGTCAAAAAGTGGGAGAATTTTTTATGCATAACTACATGTTTTACCTTTTCTATATGATGTATACGCCATGAATGTAAGATTGCATTACATATTGTTGACTAACTTACATGAAGTTAGAGGGAGTTATGCATTAATATTTGTGTTTATGCCTATCATTGTATAGCTGTATAGGGGTAACACTATAGTACGTGGTTTGATTACATATTGTTTCTGCATGTTATGTTCATAGGATATGTGTTTTTTTCATGTGTGCAAGTTATAGATGTAGAGTGAAGTCTTTGGGATCGAGGATTGGATGAGTTGATCGATAGAGTTGGATGAAGCACTCATTATGGATACACTTGGAATAGATGTGTCTTTTGGGTTTTGGTATGTGTCGATGTTTTATTCATGAGAAAAAACATCTTTAGATCATCTTTATGATCATCTCATGATAGATGTGCATCTATATGTAGCTTTGTAGTGTTTTGACAAAAAAATTCAAAGGGAGAGCATGTAAGTCATGTCGTACTTTGTGTCTATGTTGGCTTCCCTTATGCAAAACATGGTGTCTATTTATTTTACATAGTGTATCTGTCTTTCTCTATGTAAGGTTGGTTAATATGGATAAGTAATTCACATAAGCACTTGGCTAAGTACGCTTTATATACAAGCATGTTTACACACACCACGAGAGTTAGTTGTCATAGTGTACATGTGGTGAAACACAACCGGTATCGTTGATCCTGCCAATACTTTGGTTTTATATTTATAAAACTCTCGCAAGTGCACAAATCATTTTGTAGAAAATGATAAGTATACTCCCAAGTTCGATCTAAGGAAGAAATATATATGGTTTTTAATTTATTATTCAAACTTTTAAAAATGAAATTAAATCCTAAACATCCTGTCACGATATTTGGTTTTTGTGTTTCTAATCTAATAACATAAAAATAAACATAAATACAGATTCAATAAATATTTATGCAAATTTTATGATTTATAATAGTGGAGTATTTATGGATATAATAACTAAGTTAATTATGTTTGCTCATATTATTTAGGTTATTAAAGATATAAATTGATATTTACTTATTCTCTCTTTTTTTATATGAATACCACCTCTGGTGTGGTTAGATATTCTTTGTTAACTAAACAAATTAATTAATACCTATGTGTGGGGTTAACTAATTTGGTTAATTATATTAATTCCTTTTTTCTAAGAGTTTGAAAATGAACTATTTAAATGCCACCTTTGGTGAGGCTAGACAATTTAAAGGTGTCCAAATTAAACCCAAGAATTTAATTATCCGAATACTAACTTTCAAGTTTTAAAACCACTACTGAAAACATGTTGTAAATATATTTTCAGATAATAATTCTTATAAAATTTTTAAAATAGAGCTTCACTCTAACTACCGGATGATTGTACCAAAAAATAAAAGAGTATTACTCTAAATTAGACCGGATAACTAAACCTTAAAATCTAATTTTTCAGATTTAAGTTTGAAATGAAAAATAATATATTTCTCTCTAACATTCTTAATATAAAATCTTGAATAAAAATAAAATCAATTCATTTTAGAGATTTTTACCTATTTAATATTTCGCAAGCATAACAACGTTATTATTATATCATGTTTACAAACAGCGAGCAATGTTAAATTTAATCACAGACAAATTAAATATAACATATAAGAATAAATAATAAAAAATAACTACAAAGAAAATAAAATCCATACAATACTTTGATGCTAATTTTGTTGCTAGAAAACCTCGAAACAAAATTTGCATTTCCATTTATTGAATGAAAAAGCAAATAAATTACAAAAACATAATTAGTTCTTCTCAAAAAATAGAAGAACTCTAAAACTAAGAAAAACTAAAAACTAAGAAATGGAGAGAAAGAAAGAGAGAAGAATATGTTTTTGAGGTGTGTTTTGATATGAAGAGAATAGGGGTATTTATAGGTTCTCAATGTAACAACTTTAAATTAAAGATAAAGATAAAAGAGAAGAAATATTACCTATTCTTAAGAATGTGCAAGTAGTGATGGAGAAATACAGGTGCATCCTGTTAATAAATTATTATTAGTGGTAAGCACTTTTCCTAAAAAGTAGATTCCTATCTTCTTGTATTTATACTTGTATTATCATTCATTGTAATTAAGATTAATAAACATATTTTCAGCATATTTAATTTGGTATCAGAGCAGGAAAGAAAAGGAAAAAAAAATTTGGCTTCGAGTTTACGAAAGGCCTTTATACAAGAGCGCCGTCGCCGTAGTCATCGCTTTAATCCGAGCAAGCCGCTAATACAGAGCACCGTCGTCAGTATTAGTGCCATTAATCTTCTCGCGCCGTTCATCGCCTTGTTTAGCTACAAGGCTGCTCATCGCGCTTATCCAAAGACCAGCCCATACGCCGTCTAGCTCGCGTAGCAACTCCACCAGACCGTCGGCCAAGGCAGTAGCTCCAACCCTACACCGTCTACCAAAGCTAGCCCAACCCTACACCGTCTACAGTTAGCCCAACCTCAAGGCCGTCTGCCCGTGCCAGCTTCTAACCCTACGCCGTCCACCCCGCACAGCAGCCCAACAGCACCATCTACCAAGAGTAGTTTTGAATTGCGCTGTCTAGCTTCCGTACAGCTCCTGCATGAATTTGTGAGTCCACAGTTCCCTTTTTTGTGTGTCCGCAGTTCTGTAAAAAAATTTCAGCTTCTATCCCTAAAATTTTTCAGGCTTTAGTTTATTTTAATCTGTTTGACCTACCCATCAGCCCAACCCGACCCGTCAGCCCAATCCGGCCCAATTTGTCTTAGTCCAAGCCCAACATCCCATAAGCCCAACGGTTTTAAGTTTAACCCATCAGCCCAAGCCCAACAGCCCAAGCCCATCAGCTCATAAGCCCATCAGCTCAAGCCCATTTTCAGCCCATCCCGACCAAAAACAAAAACCCAAAATTTTTATTCCGCTGCACAACATATATTTTATATTATTATTTCAATGGAAGATTCAAGACAACATCAAGTTTCCAGAATTCATGAGGTTCCAAAATTTGAAGTTTCTGTTAAGAGTTCATAAATTGGTTCTTTCAGGGGTACTAAACTTAATGGTACAAATTTTCGAACATGGAAAAAAGTTATGTCTGTTTATCTTCATGGGATGCATAAGATGGGACATGTATCTGGATCAATCAGGGCTCCTAGTTAAGATGATATAGAAGCTTATACTAGGTGGGATGATGATGATGGCTTTGTAATGTCAATTCTATTTAGATATTTAGAGCCATCATTGATGATATATTACAAATGGTGGAAGAATATGAAACTGCTGAGTCCATATGGAATACCTTAAGCAATCTTTATACAAATGAGTCTGACTTTATTCAAGTTCATGAACTCATATGCAAAGTTGCTGGCATGCAGCAGAATAGGCAACCAATATCTCTATTTTTTACCAAGTTGAAAAATGTATGGGTTGAAATTGATCAAAAACGCCCATGCAAAATTAAAAATCCAGAAGATCTTCTGTGGTACCAGAAGGAGAAGGAGCTTGAACGAGTACATGCCTTTTTAAGAGGCCTTGATACCAAACATAATAGCCTGAATTTCTTCTAATGTCAGACCCTCCAAGCTTGAATACTGCCTTTACATACATTCGTAAAGACGAATCTCAGCAGGAAAGTCTTCATCAGGCACAAGTTGAGGTATCAAGTCTAGCCATTCAAGCCAAATTAAAGGCACCTTGTCTCCAGTAGCAAAATTCAGTTCTACTACATCAGTAGGGACCTCCACCAGGCTTTCCTAATCACCATCATTCTCACTGTTCTTATTGCAATGGACATGGGCATCTTCGTGAGATTTGTTGGAAACTGTATCCACACTTGAAACCAAAACGACAACAGGGGTATCATTCTAAAGCAAAAGCAGCTGCAGTGCAAATTGTCCAAGAACCAGACTACTATGGACAGAATCATCCTATGGAATGTGGAGGTATCCCTACAGCTTCAGTAGCTGGTCGTGGTAAGATTGGTATGACCTTAAATGTGTCTCACTCTGTTGGGTCTAATACTTGGATTATTGATTCTGGTGCATCTGATCATATGACCTATGATAAATCTTATTTTAATGAGTTATCTCCCCCACCAGTGTCTTATGTTACAAATGCTAATGGTGAGGCCTTTCCTGTCTTAGGAAAGGGGTCAGTTCATATCACTCCATCTTTATAACTCCACAATGTTTTATATGTACCTGACTTATCTCATCACTTAATATCTATCCCATAGTTAAATATTGAGTCTAAATGTTCTGTAACCTTTTATCTTATGTATGTGATTTTTCAGGACCTTCTTACCAGGGAAATAATTGGTCGAGGGTATCTGAGGGACAGGTTGTTCCGTTTAGATCAGAACTACGGAGGGGAGAAACCAGGAGCACGAGCACGCACTGCATTGACTTCTAGTTTTGATAAGCTAAGTGAAATTTGGTTGTGGCATTGCCGCTTAGGGCATTCATCTTTTAGTCTTATGAAAAAACCATACCTACTTTATTTATTGGTGTTAGTGAGACTGTTTTACATTATGAGACTTTTGTTTTGGCCAAGAGCCATCGTATTACTTATTCTCCTAGTATTTCTAATAAAAGTACTATTCTTTTTGAATTAATTCATTCTGATGTTTGGGGACCATCTAAAGAGCCCACTATATCGAGTATGAGATATTTTGTTTCGTTTATCGATGGTTGTACAAGGTTATCGTGGATCTCTCTTCTTAGAAAAAAAGATGAAGTTTTTTCAATTTTTTAAAATTTTCATAGCCTCATTCAAACACAATACAATGGCATCATTCGGATTCTCTGTTCTGACAATGGGGGGGAATATGTTAATCATGTTTTTCAAGGTTTTTTCAAAACACATGGGATTATTCACCAAACTACTTGTCCGCAAACACCGGAACAAAATGTAGTGTCTGAAAGAAAAAATCGTTATTTACTTGATATGGCTCGTGCACTCTTATTTAGTGCTTATATGCCAAAAAACCTTTGGGGTGATGCTGTACAAGCTTCCGCCCATCTCATCAATCGTCTCCCATCTAGTGTCCTTAACGGAAAAATCCCATTCCAAATTCTTACATCTTACGTCTCCTTATCATCCTTCCATAATCTTCCTACCCGTGTATTTGGTTGTGTTGTTTTTGTGCATGTTCCTAAAAATCAAAGGTCTAAATTAGATGCTTGGGCAATTAAATGTGTGTTTGTTGGTTATGGAAGTTATCAAAAAGGGTACAAGTTCTTCCATCCACAAACCAGAAAGTACTATGTCACTATGGATGTTACCTTCTTTGAGGACACGGGTTATTTTTCCTCACTCCGATACTGCTTTCATCGTGAGAGAATACATATTTCTCAAGAATCTGGTCGAAGTGAGGGAGGCATTAGAAGAATCACCAATCATTGTAGAAGCAGATGCTCCATGTAGTCAAGCACCAAATTCGCTTACAACAAAGGAAGTGGAAGACACAATTGTTCCCTCAGGCATTACTCCTACCCATGATCAACAACTCCCTAGTACTGAAGGTCACTCATATGAGGTATGTATACCCACTGATACTAATAATATTGAGTCTAATGTTGGACAATATGTGTTACCCAATAGGTCTACTCGAGGTCAACCAACCAAAAGGTATGAACCAAATATTCATGCAAAATCAAAATACCCAGTAGCCAATTACATGTCCACTAAAAGATTATCTAAGTCATATGAATCATTTCAGTGAATCAAATATCACGGTGTATCAATACCTAACAAAGTGTGTGGATGTGTTGGGAGATCCAATATGGAGAAAGGCAATGGTCAAGAGATGGAGGCGTTACGTGAAGAATGATACTTTGGCAACTAGTGCCGCCACCACAAGGGAAAAAGCGTAGTTGGTTTGTCATGGGTGTTTACTATAAAACATAATGGTGATGGATCTCAGAATTCCAGATATAAGCTCGTCTTGTAGCAAAAGGGTTTACTCAAACGTATGGGTGACTCACGATGAGACCTTGCCTCTTGCCAAATGAACACCATTCGGGTTTTGCTCTCACTGCTACTAATCTAAATCGCTACCATGGCAGCTTTGATGTCAAGAATGCGTTTCTTCACGGAGAATTAGCCGAGGAAGTATACACGTAGTCTTCCACTGGGTATGTAGTTGATTCTCCTAGTAATTTTGTATGCAAACCGAGGAAGTCTTTGTATGGTCTCAAGCAATCCCTCGAGCCTGGTTTGGAAGATTCTCACAGTTCATGCAAAATGTTGGTTATGCATGCAGTAATCTCGGACCACACTCTATTTCTCAAACATCAACGAGGAAGGTAATGTACCTAATAATTTATGTTAATGATATGGTAATCACCGCGATGATACTATTGAGATAGATAAATTACAAAGATAGCTAGCCTCTCGACTTCCGAGATGAAGGACTTAGGTGAACTAAAGTACTTCTTAGGAATCGAGGTAGTTTGGAAGAGAAGGAATATATTTGTGTCAAAGGAAGTACATTATTGATCTGTTAACAGAGACAAGTATGTTGGATTGCAAACCTATCGACACTCCTATCGAGCAAAACCATTGTTTAGGTAGTATCCAGATCGATACCAACCGATCGAGCTCGCTATCGTGAGATTGGTTGCGTTTGATTTAATTGGCCGATACTAGACCGTATGTTGCATATACAAAAGAAGCGTGAGTCGGTCAACATGCATAACCCAAGTGAGAACCACATGAATGCTGTTTTGAGAATTTTAAGGTATTTGAAATCGGCTCCAGGAAGGGGAGTAATGTTCTCTAAATAGAACATCGGGCTATTTCAGATCATCTTGAAGCCTGTGGCTTCACAGATGCAGATGGAGTAGGAAGTATTACAGATAGAAAGTCAACATCGGGCTATTTCACCTTTGTGGGTGGAAATTTAGTTACATGGAAAAGTAAGAAATAGAAAGTAGTGGCGCGATCTAGTGCTGAGACCGATTATAGAGGTATGGCTCTTGGGGTTTGTGAATTACTATGGATAAGAACTTTGTTATCTGATTTGGGTTTCGAACTCAAAAATACTATGCAATTGTATTGCGATAATCGGACAGCCATTGATATATCACAAAATCCAAGACAAATACGATCGCACTAAGCATATAGAGGTTGATCGTCACTTTATAAAAGAAAAGCTAGATGCCAAACTGATTAGTTTTCCTTTTGTTCCCACTGAAGAGCAACTTGCAGATATGCTTACCAAAGGAGTTTCTAAGAAAGCATTATATGGTTCATTAAGCAAGCTAGGCATGATCGATATCTATGCGCCAATTTGAGGGGGAGTGTTAATAAATTATTATTAGTGGTATATTAGTTGTATACAACTAATATAAGCACTTTTCCTAAAAAGTAGATTCCTATCTTCCTGTATTTATACTTGTATTATCATTCATTGTAATTAAGATTAATAAACATATTTTCAGCATATTTAATTCATCCATCATGCTCATTAAAGTGCGCACAAACAGATTGCTGTGAACTTCTAACATCTCAAAAAATATTTTTAGTTTTAACAATTTTAAAATTATTCACATGTAATTAAACTAAAATAAACAATATAAATTAAATAAATAAAAGAAATAAAATAAAATTACCTAAAATGATAGGTTGCCTCCCATCCAGCACTTAGTTTAAAGTCCTAGCAAGACGTAATTTTGGGATTTCATTTTAAGTAAACTCAATGCCCCCACATCATTGAGTCAATCAAACCTACAAGTAAGACAATGTTGTCTATCTTTACTTTTTCAGTAATGCCCTATAGATTTTCAAACTTTTCTGTACTTAAAACTAGGGCCATGCTTGAGGATTTTCGATAACCCACGTCTAGGTGTAAGTCAAATAATTAAGACATCAAAATACAATTGCACCTAGATCAAACAAAACAACTAACTCCTAGACAGAACTACGTTCCCAAGAAAGACTAGTGGCACAAAGGCTTCCAAGAACTAGTTTCCTAGACAAAACTCCCTTAGATATTTACTTTTTATGTTATTAAGTTAATTAAGTTAAGTTAAGTTAAATAAGTTAATAAAAATGTAATTTATTTAAGTTAATGAAAATCTAAGTTAATTAAGTTAGTAAATTAAGTTAAACGAAATTTAGGATAAAAAAAATTTTTAAAGGAAAAAAAATTTAAATTAAAAATTAAACCAAAAATAAAATGAATAAATAAAATAAAAAAAATTGAAAAGTTAAAAAAGGAAAAATATTAAATTAAAAATTCAACCAAAAAAAAAATAAAAAAAATTGAAGATAAATGTTTTTATATATATATTTTTCTCTTTTTAAAAGAAAATAATTAAATAAAATAAAATTTTATCTTTTTTATATAATTTTTATTATTTATTTATTATGAAATTTGAATTTTGAATTTTTTTTGGTTTTGTTTTACTAACGGTAAGTTCTTTTTTTTAAATGAAAAAAATATATTTATTTTTAAAGTTTTTTAACTATTCACGAACATAAATTTCTCTTTTTTTTATAAAAAAATATATTTATTTTAACTTTTATTTAAATTTGTTTTTTGTTTTTACTATTCATGAACATAAATTTTCTATTTATATTTTTTTTAACTCAAAATAAAAAAATTACAATTATTTAAAGCACAAAAAGATTTTAAAAATTTGATAAATAATTTAAAAACCATATACCTTCCCCGGCAATGGTGCCAAAAACTTGACTAAACAAAACCGGTATCGTCGATCCTGTCGACACTTTGGTTTTATATTTATAAAACTCTCGCAAGTGTAGGAATCATTTCGTAGAAAATGATAAGTATACTTCCAAAGTCGATTTAAAGAAGAAATATATGTTGTTTTTAATTTATTATTCAAACTTTTAAAAACAAAATTAAATCATAAAATCATGTGACGATATTTTGTTTTTGTGTTTCTAATCTAATAACATAAAAATAAACATAGATACAGATTCAATAAATATTTATAAAAATTTTATTATTTATAATAGTGTAGTATTTATGGATATAATAACTAAGTTAATTATGTTTTCTCATATTATTTAGGTTATTAAAGATATAATTTGATATTTATTAATTATCTATTTTTTATATGAACACCACATGTGGTGGGGTTATATATTTTTTGTTAACTAAACAAATCAATTAACACCTATGGGTGGGGTTGATAACTAATTTTGTTAATTAAATTAATTCCTTTTTTTCTAAGAGATTGAAAATGAACCATTTAAATGCCACCTTTGTTGGGGTTAGACAGTTTAAACTTTATTCAATGTTTATAAATTAAATCTAAGAATTTAATTATCCGAGTAGTAGTTTTCTAGTTTTAAAACTACTATTGAAAACATGTTGTCAATATATTTTGAGATAATAGTTCTTATAAAAACTTTTGAAATAGAGCTTTACTCTAACTATCGGGTGATTGTACCAACAAATAAAAAAGCACTCCTCTGAATTAGACCGGATAACTAAACCTTAAAATCTAATTTTCAGATTTAAGTTTGAAATAAAAAATAATATATTTCTTTCTAACATTCTTAATATAAAATCTTGAATAAAAATAAAATCAATTCATTTTAGAGATTTTTACCTATTTAATATTTCGCAAGCATAACAACGTTATTATTATATTATGTTTACAAACAGCTAGTAATGTTAAATTTAATCACAGACAAATTAAATATAACATATAAGAATAAATAATAAAAAATAACTGCAAAGAAAATAAAATCCATACATTACTTTGATGCTAATTTTGTTGCTAGATAACCTACAAACGAAATTTGCATTTTCATTTATTGAATCAAAAAGAAAATAAATTACAAAAACATAATTAGTTCTTCTCAAAAAATAGAAGAACTCTAAAACTAAGAACTAAGAAATGGAGAGAAAGAAAGAGAGAAGAATATGTTTTTGAGGTGTGGTTTGATATGAAGAGAATATGGGTATTTATAGGTGAGGAGAGCAAGAAAATGTGGGTAGAAAAATGATTAAAAATGGAGGAAATGCGTAGTAGGTGGGGCGCGATGGCACACGCGGAATGAGGCAGATGGGCGCAACGGTGAACGCAGATGGGGAGATGTGTGTAGTGGCACGCACGGATTGGGCACAAATGGGCATGCGGAATGGAGCAGATGCGTGCAGATTGGCGCACGGTTTTGACGTTATGGTGCGCACTGGTGGGCGCACTGCACGCGTTGGCCGGCGATGCGTGCATGATTTCCTTTTTTTTTTGACATTTTTTACCCTTTTGACCTATTTTGTCCAATTTTTAGATCTTTTTTTACTTTTCCTCATTTAATTTATGAATATATTTGTGATGTATTGCCTCAAGTATTTTTCTTTGGAGTCTTTAAGTTTCTTTTTTAAGCGAAAATTCCTGAAAGAAAAATAAAAATACACATGCCGAAAAGATGGATTTATATAAATATATGATAAAATCATGTAAATATATATATTTTTAAAGTGCATAAAATCATGGTAATTTTAGTGTTTTTTGAGCAATCATCAACATGCTAGGTTAAGAGCATTTTTAGCACCTAGTGTTTTGGGTTCATTTCAAGTGTGAGTTTTAAGTTGCTTTTTAAGCGAAAATACCTGAAATACAATTAAAATACCCATAATTTTGAAAAGACAGATTTATATAAATATATGATAAAATCATGTAAATATATATATTTTTAATCAATTAAAGTGCATAAAATAATGGTAATTTTAGTGTTTTTTGAGCAATCATCAACATACTAAGTTGAGAGCATTTTTAGTACCTAGTGTTTTGGGTTCATTTCAAGTGTGAGTATTTGTAAAATTTACTTGACATTTTTGAGAAAGAAAAAAATATCATTTTTAACACCTCGTCACCACCTTTGGCGAAGTGGTTGGCAAGGTGGTTATCCAAGAATCTATAAATACCCCTACCTCTCTCAACTATTTACCCATGTTTTTAGTATCAAAACTCTACCAAAGTTCATATTAGGATTTATATCTTTTTTTGAAGTTGTTTTGGAGAGCTTACTTTTTGAGTATGAGTCATTTAGTAAGTTAGTTATCAAATTATAATATGTGTGTGACTTGGTTTAATTGTGTGTCTCCCGTACATGATTTGAGTTCTATAGAGGATAGTATGTCCTTTAGTACCCTTAAGATTGAGGGTAATCCTTGAAGTGTCTCATTTTATATATTGCACAATACTGATCTATGGCTACTAATCACATCACATTTGGTGGTGCTGGTTATAGAAAAAAGTTAGGTTCATGTGTAGAACTAAGTCGTTACGGAAGCAGGAATTGGCAATATGGATAGAGGTCACAACTGATAGAGGTAATATTAGTTTTATTTCTTTTAGAGGTGTAACTGTTTTATTAAATGACTTGTTTGTTGCTAAGTGATTTTCTTAAGTAACCCGAGAATGTTTCCACATAGATACTATCTTTATGTGGTTTTATCTCAAGACATTGCTTGTTGTATTAAAATGATCAAAGTTTAAGGTATGTTACAACATACTAGAGCTAAAACTCTAATTAGAAAGCATTTATTGTTTCATGCTTCTGGTTGAAATATAATATATGTTGTTAAAAGTCATCTACTTATATGATATTATATTATTTGTGATTATGCTACATTTTCTACTTTGGTGTACTTTATTCTGTTTGTGTAAGTTAGGGTTGGGTCATTAAGGAATCTGTATCTTCTTACCTTGATAGTGTATTCAATTATGGACTCTTTCACTTAATTCTATTGTCTTTTCCTAATTAGTTACAAGTCTACTTATAAGTGGTTTGATTGACATTGAATTTTGAAATAAATCTCAAATAACAACAATGTCATAAGCATTTCAAAGCTCTTGACAAAAGAAATTCAATGGTTGTTAGGTTGGTCACATGTAAGTATTTAAATGATGCAACCAATAGGGAAAAAAAGTGGTGTAAAATATTTTAACCACCACATTTACTTTGTTTAAAGACTATTCTTAAGATAGTTCGATACACATGATATTCACATGAAAAATACTAGTTCTTTTCTTAATAAAAATATAGTTTACAAATGTTACTAATTAAAATTTAAATAATACTCAAGCTAAAGCATTAATTTCACTACTATAATACATACATATGGCCTAGAAAATGTAGCCTCAGGTTTTTTAAAAATCGAGACCATAGACATACCCTATCAATTTTCTCTCTTTTACACCACATACCGATTTTTTGTATCAAATATTTTATTTTTATCTCCCAATTTTTTCTTTTCCCTTTTTCCTTGATCACCAGCACACCTTATCTCTCTTTTTATTTTCCCTTTTCCTCAACATGCACCACACATCTATCTTCTTCCTTTTCATGACCCAACTTCGACCGTACCACTCACACTCTCTGTCGCTCTACGTGTGTTAACGTCAACGGAAATAGCATCGGCATCGACCTTTCATTTCTTGAAGCAGTTGAGAAATCCCAAAATGTAGTGGAAATTCTCGACTTACTAACCCTAAAGAAGCTCATGCTCTCCTTTGAATCTATTACAAGTTGTTGTTGGATGAGTCGCAAAGATGAGGATAAATGAAGAAGGTTACAAGTTATACTAGAACAAAGGCCTTTTGGGTCCTCTTGTAAAACCATATTTTGGGTATTCCCACAACTTGTTGGAAATTGGAGGTGATGGAAATCCCTAATGATTTTGCTTATTTCTATAGTTGGTTTGATGGAAATGTTGCATGTTAGGGTGTTTGAAGTTTTTTTGGTACAACTTATGTACCCTTTTTATGATTTATGTGATGCAAGAACCTTCAAGTTACTTTCTATGGATTTTGGTTTTTTGTTTAGCTAATGATCCTATTTTCACTACTAATTGAGTGTTTTCATTTAGTAGGAGGTGATTTATTATAAAATGAGTCTGAAAATGCTTATTCTTTATGAATGTGGCATGAAGGTAGCATTTTGACGAAGAATGATAATATTCCAATCAATTTGGTTCTACTTTATAATAGTTAAAATTTTACTTAAATTAATCACCTATTCTTATCTTTTAACTGAGTTGATGCTACATTCTTTTAAAGAAAGGAATTTTATGTTTTGACAGCTTTCTCATGTTCAGAGATCAAGTCCATGAAAGAATTGAGCGGGAAAATGTCAGATTTATAGATATGAGATAGAGATTATTGTGGGATAGAGAGCTTTTTGTTGCTTTCAATGAATGTGCTTTCCCTGTGTGTAGGTCGTGTTATGAGTATGAGTATAAGTTATGCTTTCATCAAGGCCAATGCTTCTTTCAAAAGTTTTTGATAATTTTAATTTCTTGTCAAATATAGATGGAGTTAATTTCCAGAGTCCTTTTGAACTGGAGCATCCCTGCGCACATAAATGGTATGGTTTCCTCACTCTATCATAAGCAAATTGGTTCGACCACCATTTAAATTTGAAGCATATGTATAACAAGTACAATTTCTCTTACATACTATCTCACACTCATTAAGACCCAAACAAGTAGGCCAACTTACTATCATTGAGTTTGGAATTGATCCTTTGATTTCTAAAAACTTATCTCCATTTTTTGTAGAAGGAGGCATATGCAAACAATGACAACTTGAATTGACCACCAAGGCATCATGACATGTTGTAAGTGTGCCGAATAATAGATGATGGTATGCTATTTTTTATGATTCTAAAAATTCTAAAAGTGCATGTGGTTAAAAATTCTTAATGGTAAAAGACAATAACCTTAGTTATTAATATTATAATATTTTAGGATTATGACTTATAATTATTTTATTATAACCTAAGATATGATTATTTGATGGATATTGAGTATACAAATGGAAAAGGTTTTTTGGATCCTTTTCTAGACGCGAGAATATTTTGGGATCTTAGTATCAAACCTTAATGCCACAAGACCTCACAATACACTTACCATTCTCCAAAACCAAGGTGCTAGTGCATGTTGCTAGTGTTTCGGCCTGGTGTTGGTATTGGTGCCACATGCCTGGTATTGGTGTCTGGTACTGGTATTGGTGCTTGGTACTGGTGTTGATGGTGGTATTGGTGCTGGTGTTGGTACTGGTATTAGTATTGATGGTGGTACTAGTACTAGTGTTGGTATTGGTATTGGTATTAGTGCTGATAGTGGTACTTGTACTGGTGTTGGTGCTGGTATTGGTATTTTATTTGAATTTTATTTTGCACATCCTGCATGCATTCATTGCTTACATATATTTCCGAACACACTTACACACGTTCTTGACACCTACAACACACACATAGAGCACACATCTAGAGAAGTTTGATGTTGTTGGCAAGGTTTTTGAACTTCATTGATGATCTTGTAATATTATTTGATATGATAACTTTATTTATGTAACATGATTTAAAAATTGATCATTATAGGTGACAGTTCTTATATGAAGTAGCGTAACTTGAAAATTTAAAGATAGACTGATTATTGTTGCTTTGCTTTATGAAATTTATTGTGATAATCTTAGGTTAATCAATTAGCCGAAGTCATTGGTGGTAGTGGTGGTATAAACATAATCCCTACAGTTGTCCAAGTTTTTCTATACCATTTTGTCTTTGGTACGAAACCATCTGTTGTAGTTCAAAATCCAAAGATCTACAACAAGGTAATTCCTACCAGTTAAATTGCAACACATTGTAAGGTAGGTAGTTATGCTTAACTTTAAATTAACGTGACTTCAATTTTCCCTCTCTTTACTTTTCTGGTTATTATTTCTCTACATCTAATACCTAATAAGGTCATGTATGAAAATTGGACTATAATTGATGGAGATCATATTGAGCATTCAGAGGAAAGAAAAGTCTTCTTGCAACAGAGAGGTCATGAGTTAGAAGCTAAAGTAGAATGTGCCTGCTATTATTTGAGTATTGGTCTTTTATGGATTCAATGTCTCTATATTTGATTTGTTCATAAATCAATTGTATTTTATCCTTTGTATCTATCATAACAATGTATAAACTCTCAAATTTAATTACACTTTTAATTCCAATATAATACACTATTACAAATTCAAGCTTTTAAGTCGGTTATTAACTGACTTAAAAGTTGTTTTAAGTCAGTTAGGTGAACCGACTTAAAACAAGGAAACTTAGAATTTAAAGTCAGTTCACGGGTTGAACTGACTTTAATTTTAAAGTCATTTCAAGTTCTAAACCAACTTTAAATTCTATATTTTTTTAACATATTTTGCACATTTTTTGCTATCCACACTAACTATTTTCAATCATATAATAGCAGAAAAAATAAAAAAAAATGTTTAAAATAGTTGTTAAATAGTACAAATTATTGAAAAATTAAATATTAATTAATTATTTGAGAATTAAATTTATTACAAAAAAATAATTTATATACAATATATATATATATAACTAAAATTACAAATAAAGCGATGATGCCTTTTTTTCATGGATTTTGTGATATTTTTACTTTATTTTAGGGAGAGAAAGCTTAATTTATTGCTTAAAATCACCAGCAATGTCTCATTCTTAATGACTAGAGAACTCTCAAATAAGTATTAAAACCGGTCCAAAATACAATTCGTTCCCCTAAACATCCATCAAACATCAATCAAATAAGCCCAAATTTCAAAGACACAAAAATAGAGAAACTAAAGCATTAAAAAAATTACCATGGTGTTGTCCTTGGCTATTCAATATCATTAGATTTTTCTTATGATTTTTCTTGTGAAGTAATAATTTGAAACTTGTGTTCTACCAATTTTTCATGTAAATTCTCAAAAATTTGTATATCATAGCCGGATGTGTTCCAACCAAAGAACTATATTTATTTAAATTCAAAATAAGAATGTAATATCATGAATTCACAAAAAATAACTTATATATGTTAAAAAAGTATATTAGTAAAAGAGATTACCACATCTTTAATTGGAATGTTGATATTTGAGGTGATTTTGCTCATAAATTTCATGACAAAGTAACCACACATGACTCTATCATTTTGTTGTGAAACCTACAAAAAACAAGTATACATGGTTTTATATTTTCGAACATCTTTATTATTCAATAGTAAAATTCATTAAATTATTAATATTCGCTTGTATATACCATAACTTTGTCCCATATAAGCCTATGTGATTTTTTAAGGGTAATGCCCCTACTCTTTTTCCACAACTTCCATACCCTATCAAAGTTTAAAACAATCATTCTTTATTAATTATTACAAAAAAGCAATAAATATCTAACTATAACTCTTACATTTCAACAACTTGTTTTGTGTCTTTACTCAATTCTATGAAAGATGGATCACAATACCAAACATAATTTTCATATAGATCAAGGATTATCAACATCTAATGATCTTGGCCTTGTTCAAACTTTAGTGGCCAATGGATTATCAACTTTTGATTTCTGTTAAGTATTAATATCAACATTTATAATTCAAAAGAATACCACTACGGATAAGGTGATACTTAACCTCGTCAACATCATGAAATTTCTCATTTTTACATTTAACACATGTGCATCGAATTATACTAATTTCATTATTACTATTTCTACGAGCAAATTCTAAGAAACTTTCAACTCCAAAAATGTAGTCTTAGTCGATTCTACACTTTGACATCCAAGATTCGTTTATTTTCTATTAATGACATTAAGCATATTAAATATGTATCTAACCAATATATTTAAGATATTATTATATATGAATTCCCTAATTATTAGAATATCTATCAAAATATCATATAAAAATAAATACATAAAAACCAAACAATTAATAAACTCATAATAACATTAAAAAATATATAATATTAACAATATATATAATATATAATAATTTATATATATATATGTAAATATAATTAATAATAATAAATATTTTATACATATATATATATATATATAATAAATATTAATAAACTCATTATGTATTATATACATATAAAAATATTATATATATATATATATATATTTCATGTACATATAAATAATTTTTAAAAATTTTAAGTTTAAAATATATTAATATATATCAAAAATCTAAATGCATAAAATTATTAAAATGAATAAATGAATAAAATACCTTCTTCTCTTCTAAGTTTGAATAAAAATACACAACCTAAATAACACAAAAAATTATACATATAATCAATAACAAATAATATACACTAAAATAAAAAAATATGAATAATAAGTGTAAAATAATTCATAGAAATACTTACAAGAGTAAATGAAGTGACAAAATGAAGGAAATGAAGGAAAATAGTGTTTGGTAAGTGAGAAAGTGAAGCAAAATGGGTATGAAAAATTTGAGTATTATGCTAAAAAAATAGTGGATCTAGAAGAGAAAGAAAACCAAACTGATGGCATTAGAAATGTTTGTTAAAAGTGGCCGAAAAAGGAGAAAGATAGAGATAACAAACGATTTTTCTCTATAAGGGAAGAGGAAAACATGAGCTAGCATTGTCGGTAAATAAGGGAAGGAAGAAGATAAGGAAAAAAAAGATAAAATTGATTGACACGTCAAACCAACTTAAAATCCTACGTGTAGCTTCAGTTCTACGTGTCAACCGACTTAAAAAATTATAGAAAAATAAAATAGTATTATTAGTTGACACATATAACAGTACTACATGTGGCTTAAGTCGGTTGACACGTAGAACCGACACTATACGTGGCTTAAGTCGGTTGACACGTAGAACCGACTTAAAATCCTACATGTAGCATCTGTTCTATGCGTCAACCAACTTAAAAAATTACCGAAAAATAGAATAGTAGTACCAGTTGACACATAGAATAGTACTACACATGGCTTAAGTCGGTTGACACGTAGAACCGACTTAAAATCCTACGTGTAGCATCGGTTCTAAGCGTCAACCAACTTAAAAAATTATAGAAAAATAAAATAGTAGCATCGGTTAATACGTAGAATCAATGCTACATATAGAATTTTAAGAAGGTTCTATGTGTCAATCGATGTTACATGTGGATTAAGTTGGTTGACACCTAGAACCAACTTAAAATCATACGTATAGCGTCGATTCTACTTGTCAATTAACTTAAAAATTATAGAAAATAAAATAGTAGCATCAGTTGATAGGTAGAACTAACGCTACAAAGTGGGTTTTACGTATCAACCAACTTTATATCCCAACTTATATACCCTTTATTGTAGTAGTGATATGCTTTTTAATATTATAATTAATGAATTTATTGTAATTTACATTGACTTTTAATATTGTAATTAATAATTGCATTTTTATTTAAATTTATGACCATAGGGTATGTCTATGGCCTTAATTCAATAATCGAGGCTATAGGCAACAGTCTATAGTTTCTAACTTAGGCCTCGATTCTTATAAACATGGCCATAGACCTACGATCACGGTTAAAAACTGATGCCATATGTATGTATTGTAGTAGTGTTTATTGATGACTATATGAAAGTAGTCATTAGCACACTTTGTTACTTAATATTTACTTGTTTTATTCAATAAATAGTATTTTTTGGGCTAAAAATATTAAAATACAAAAATTTTAGTGAAAAGGGATGCAAATATAATTTTTGGAATTTTTTATAAATTTTTAATGCATATCCAATCAAAAGTTGCCATGTGGCATGCCATGCAAGTAGGTACAATGAATCGTAGATCACCACATGTGATGAGTGATGAGTGCTCAAAAAGCACTAAAATTACCATGACTTTATGCACATTAATTGATTAAAAATATATATATTTATATGTTTTATCATATATTTATATAAATTTGTCTTTTTCGGAATCCCGCGTATTTTTATTGTTTTTCAGGGTATTTTCCAAAAGCGTCGTTAAAGACTCAAAAAGGAATACTGGAAGCAATACATTACAAATATATTAATAAATAAATGCGGAAAGGTCAACAAATATGGAAAAATTGGACAAAATGGGTCGAAAAGGTCAAAAATCTCTAAAATGAATTGATTTTATTTTTATTCAAGATTTTATATTAAGAATGTTAGAGAGAAATATATTATTTTTCATTACAAACTTAAATCTGAAAATTAGATTTTAAGGTTTAGTTATCCGGTCTAATTTAGAGTGAAGCTCTATTATTTGTTGATACAATGTAGGTAGTTAGAGTGAAGCTACATTTCAAAAGTTTTATAAAATTATTATCTGAAAATGTATTGGTAATGACCGTTTTCGGTAGTGGTTTAAAACTTGAAAGTTAGTACTCGGATAACTAAATTCTTAGGTTTAATTTGGACATACGCTGAATAAGTTTAATTGTCTAACCTTTGAAGGTGGAATTTAAATGGTTCATTTTCAATCTCTTAGAAAAAGGAATTAATTTAATTAACCAAATTAGTTATCAATGATGAGTGCTCAAAAAGCACTAAAATAACCATGATTTTATGCACATTAATTGATTAAAAATATATATATTTATATGTTTTATCATATATTTATATAAATTTGTCTTTTTCGGAATCACGGGTATTTTTATTGTTTTTGGGTATTTTGGCTTAAAAACGCAATTTAAAAGATTCAAAGAAGAATACTTGAAGCAATACATCACAAATAAATTAATAAATAAGTGGAAAAAGATCAACCAAACATGGAAAAAATTGGACAAAATGGGTCGAAAAGGTCAAAAATGTCAAAAAGCGGAAAAATGCGTCTTGCTTGCCAGTATGGCGCCGGCGGCCCGCCAATGCGCGTTCTCTCACCGCCAGCGTAGCCGCCTTGCGAACGCTGTTCCTGTAGCGCAGAGGCTGTGCGCCAGCGCCCAGCCAGCGTAGCGTTTTGACCCACGTTTTTCACGGCGACCCTATGGCGTCATCTTTGGCGTCATTGATATTCTCCGGCATGTCCCTTTACCGCGTTTTTATTTTTTTATATTTTTAACATTTTTTACTCATTTTTCTCTCCGTCCTCACCTATAAATACCCTTTCTTCCATTCACTTCAAGCACACCTCAAAACCACACTTCTCTCTTCTTTCTTTCTCTCGTTTCTTAGTTTTTGAGTTTTCTTAGTTTCTTTCTTAGTTTCTAAAGCTTTTTCTTAGTTTTTTCTCTGTAGTTTTTAGTTCAATTCTCTTAGGTTTAGAGAGTTCTTCTCTTTTGAGAGGAACTTGTAATATTTTGTAATAATTTAGATTTTGATTCAATAAATGGAAGTGCAAATTCGACTTGGAGGTTTTCTACTTAGCGGGAATAAGCGTCGAAGTTACGTAAGGATTTTATTTTCTTCTGATTATTTTTATGCTTTATTCTTACATGTTATATTTAATTTATACGTGATTAAATTTAAGCGTGCTATTTGTTTATAATCATGATATAATAGTAACGTTGTTATGCGTGAGTAATATTAAATAGGTGAAAATTTCTAAAATGAATTGATTTTATTTTTATTCAAGATTTTATATTAAGGATGTTAGAGAGAAATATATTATTTTTCATTACAAACTTAAATGCGAAAATTAGATTTTAAGGTTTAGTTATCGAGTGCGATTTAGAGTAGTGCTCTTTTATTTGTTAGTCTGATCGCTTAGCATTAGTTAGAGTGAAGCTCTATTTCAAAAGTTTTTATAAAATTATTATGCGAAAATGTATTGACGACATGTTTTTCGGTAGTGGTTTAAAACTTGAAAGTTAGTACTCGGATAACTAAATTCTTGGGTTTAATTTGGACACCTTGAATAAAGTTTACTTCATCTAACCAAAGGTGGCATTTAAATAGTTCATTTTCAATCTGTAGAAAAAGGAATTAATTTAATTAACCAAATTAGTTATCAACCCTTTACGTAGGTGTTAATTGATTTGTTTAGTTAACAAAAGAATATCTAACTCCGCTGAAAGGTGGTATTAGCTCTAAAAAAGAGAATCAATAAAATACCAATTTATATCTTTAATAACCTAGATAATATGAGCAAGACGTAATTAATTTAGTTATTATATCCATAAATACTCACTAATATAAATGATAAAATTTGCATGAATATTTATTGAATGTTTGTATTTATATTTATTTTTAGGTAAATATTTATTGAATTTGTATCTATGTTTATTTTTTTTATTATATTTAATTAATACTGTATACATGTTTATTTTATGTTATTAGATTAGGAACACAAAAAACCAAACTATCATTGTGACGGATGTTTAGGATTTAATTTCGTTTTTAAAAGTTTGAATAATAAATTAAGAACCACATACATTCCTTCCTTAGATCGACCTTGGGAGTATACTTATCATTTTCTACGAAATGATTAGTTGCACTTCTTGAGAGTTTTACAAATATTAAAACCAAAGTATTTGCGAGAATGTGATCTTTAGGTTTTATTTCATCAATCCAACCAGCGTATGTGTTAATTGATTTGTTTAGTTAACAAAGAATATCTAACCCTTGAAAGGTGGTATTCATTACATACAAAAAAGGAGAATCAATAAATATCAATTCATATCTTTAATAACCTAAATAATACGAGCAAGCATAATTAAACTTAGTTATTATGTCATAAATCTCATTTATTATAAATGATAAAATTTGCATAAATATTTATTGAATCTATGTTTATTTTATGTTAGTAGATTAAAAGCAAAACCGAAATATCGTGACGGATGTTTAGGATTTAATTTACGTTTTTAAAGTTTGAATAATAAATTAAAAACCACGTACATTCCTTATTATAGCGTAAATAGTAATAATTAGGTACTTTGCCGAGAGTTTTATAAATATAAAACCAAAGTATTGGCGAGAATAATGATGTCGATTTTAGTTAAGTGAGTTTTGGCAGCGATTACTTAGGATGGCATCAAAGTTTTTGTATGCAGATTCTACTCGTCAAGTTTTTGTGATTCTTAGGAAGAATAGCGTTTTTAATTTATTTATCAAAATTTTAAAAATATTTTTGTGTTTTAAATAATTGTGATTTTTTTTTGTAAAAAAATAAAAAAATTTAATCAAATTTCAAATTTCATAAGAAATAATAAAAAATAAAAAAAATTAATTATAGCATAAATAGTAAAATAATTTAGAAATTTGAAATTTGAAGTAAAAAGTTTTTACCGTTCATTAATAGTAAAAAACAATTAACAAAAAAAAAGAACATTTTTAAATAAAAATGGTATCGTGAATAATAAAATAATTTAGAAATTTAAAATTTTAATTAAAAAAAAAATTTACCGTTCATGAATAGTAAAAAAAAATTCAAAAATTTTAAGTTAAAAAAAAATTCAAAAAACAATTATATTGTAAATAGTTAAAAAAAAAGTTTTAAAAATAAAAAAAAAATAAAAAAAATTCTAATTTTAAATTTTTTAATAAATATAGTGTTAATAGTAAAATAATTTTGGAATTTGAAATTTCGAAAAAAAAATAAAACAAACAAAAAAATAAAAAAATAAAAAATCATAAATAAATCATAAATAAAAAAAATCATAAATAAATAAAAAAAACCTAATTTTTAATTTTTTAAGTTTAATTTTTTTTATTTTTTTTATTTTAAATCATAATTTTAATTTTTCTTTTCTTTTTTTTTTAAAAAGATTTTTTTTTTAAAAAAAGTTTTTTTTATTTTCTTTTACCTTTTCAATTTTATTTTATTTTATTTTTATTTTATTTTATATTTTTCTTTCTTTAGCTATTTTTTTTCTTCATGATTTTTATTTAACTTAATTAACTTAGTTTTTTTTTTAACTTAACTTAATTTACTTAGATTTTTTTTACTTCACTTAACTTAATTAACCTTTTTTTTTAAACTTAGATTTTCATTAACTTAGATTTTTACTTAACTTAATTTAATTAACTTAATAGCATGAAAAGTAAAGATCTAAGGGAGTTAAATAGGAAATTTAGTTCTTGGAAGCTTTTGTGCTTGCTGGTCTTTCATGGGAGCGTTGTTAAATACAGGAGGATGGTTTTTAAGGAGCCTTTGCACCACCATTTTTTCCTGGGAGCACTCTTGGTTAATACTAATTATGTTATTTAAAAAAACAAAACAAAACAAAGCGAAACAAAAAAAAATTCTTAAACTATCTCCAAAATTTTAAAGTTTTAATTACAATCTAAGGAGTTAGTTGCTTTGTTTAATCTAGGTACAATTGTGTTTTTATGCCTTAATTATTTTATTTGTACCTAGATGTGGGTTATCTAAAACTCAAAGTATGCCTCTAGTTTTAAGTAGAGAAAGAAATTTGAAAATCAATAGGGCATGAATGAAAAAGTATAGGTAGACAACCTTGTCTTACGCGTAGGTTTGATTGACTCGATGATGAGGGACATTGAGTTTACTTAAAATACAATCCACGATTCACGTCTTGCTAAGGCGTTAAAACTAAGTCTTGGATGGGAGGCTGACCCGTCATTTTAGGTTATTTTCCTTTATTTGTTTCATTTACTTGATTTTTTTGTTTATTTCATTTTAATTACATGTCAATAATTTTTAAATTGTTAAAACTAAAAATATTTGTTGAGATGTTAGAAGTTCTCGTGATGATCTACGTATACAACTTTAATGATGAATATGATGGATGCCGCTGCATTTTACATTACTACTTGCACATTCTCAGGAAATAGGTAATATTTCTTCTCTTTTCTCTTTATCTTTAATTTGCAGTTGTTACATTGAGGACAATGTAAGTTCTAGGTTGGGGGTGGTGAAAAGTTACCATGCTTAATTAAAAAATTTTTGACAATTTAAAAATAAAAATAAAAAATAAAAAATAAAAAATAAAAAATAAATATAATAATTTTATATTTTATTTTTATGTTCACATTTTCATTTTTTTGTGTGTGTTTGATTTTATTTCTATTTTGTGTGATTTAGTAAATTTTGGAATTAAAAAAAAATTCTCACAAAAATTTATCATTTTTTTAAATCAAATGAAGTAAATAGTTAAGTCTTTTGTACTGTTAGATTAATTTTTGAAAACATATCATGAAATATTTTGTAATTAGTTTTTGATAATTAGTTAGTTTTTGTCATAACTAGTATTTCTTGATAAGATGTAGAAATTATATTAAACCCAAAATCGGTGTTTATGAATTTTTTAGTGGAACTAAGCTTTGTGAGATATAATTTGAGCCTAATTTCCTTTATTGAGTGAAATATATATTTTTCTACTCGAAACACATTTCTTATTTCTTCAATTTTTATATGATCTACTATAGGTATTAGCGTTGAATGTTTGAATTTTTTCTCGTCTTAATAAGTATCGTATATTTTTTTATTATTATTTTTGCTTAGATTAAATGATTTGAGTAGAAATTGATAGTATATGCTTATATCTCATTCATGCATGGCTACTTTACAAAAAAAAGACATATATGGGGTTACACAAACCAAGATCAAGCAGAAAAGCCACAAAATTAACCAACTTCATTAAAATAAAAAAAAAATGTACAATCTGTCATTGGGTTGACTTCTACAAAATACATTATTGAGAAATATCTTGAGAAAAAAAAATAGAGATAAAGAATATATAGTATAATCTACATCTTATAACCCATTACTTATGAGTTGTGAGTAAAAGTTAATTACAAAAAGAAAGATATAGGAAATAATTCCACTAAAAGTCATTGCACTCTCTTCATTTGTAAAAGGCATATATCTTGAAATTCTTTCTTAATGAGTTTGATTTATGCATGAAAATAATTTTATATATGATATCTTTATAATTTATACATTTGATTCCTTTCATGAGATCAATGTTAAAAATAACACTTTGAGCCTTTATTTTTTATACATATGCGAACATATTAGTTCATTTCTATACATCAACTCTTTTGCATATAAAATAGTATGAGTGTTTGAACCCGTATGGATTCAGTGTTTTGAGAGTATTAACTTGTGAGGAATAGAGTGAAGCGAATTCTTATTCATGACACTGAAATTGGGTGAAATTAAATTGATACATTTTTGACATGAAATATGAAAATGATTTTCGACTAATTATTATAATAAATCATGATTGTTTAAAGAGATTAAAATAACTTATGCTTGAGATTTTAATTATGATCTTAAAGGAGATTAAAAAGTATGAGACATTTTTGTAAGATGTTGTTAATTTGTGATTTTGTTGTAAATTTAATTTTTAAGTTGTTTGTTTTTATTGTTTCTTTTGTTTTTACATTTAGTTCAATGTTTGTGGGTATCAAATTCTTGAAAACCACTCACGAGACTCAAACTCGTCCACTGAAGACGCCTAGGGGTTTAAAGGAAGCTTGTTGCGTAAATTTAAATGCAATAGTGTCAATCCGTGGAAGTGATTTAGGATAATTTAATTTTTAGTTTTTAAACCTCTTTGCTGAGGGACTAAAAGAAAGCTGGTTGGGGCTTGTGATGAGTGCTCAAAAAGCACTAAAATTACCATGATTTTATGCACATTAATTGATTAAATATATATATATATATTTATATGTTTTATCATATATTTATATAAATTTGTCTTTTTTAGAATCACGGGTATTTTTATTGTTTTTCAGGTATTTTCGCTTAAAAACGTCACTTAAAGACTCAAAAAGGAATACTGGAAGCAATACATTACAAATATATTAATAAATAAATGCGGAAAGGTCAATAAATATGGAAAAATTGGACAAAATGAGTCGAAAAGGTAAAAAATGTCAAAAAGGAGAAAATCACGCCCGGAGCAGCCCACCCCGCGCGCACAGCACGCCACACGTCTGCGCGCAGATGCGCACGCCTTCCTCCAGATCCGCGCGTGCCGCAGCGCGTTATCACTGTTCACGTGCGCGCCCCAGTTGCCCTCTGCGCGCGCCGACGCCATTTCGCCCCATTTTTCACGTCGGCCTTCGCCACGGCGTCATGACATCATCAATGACCTCCATGGTACTACGCATTTTTCACCATTTTTAACATTTTTTCACCCACTTTTTCTCTCGTCCCTCACTATAAATACCGTTCTCTTGACACCAAAGCACACCTCAAAACCGTTCTCTTCTCTCTTTCTTTCTTCCATTTCTTAGTTTTTAGTTTTTTAGTTTTCTTATGTTTTAGCTAGTTTCTCTTAGTTTTAGAGTTCTTCCTCTTTGGGAAGAACTAGTTATGTTTTGTAATTTATTAGCTTTTTGATTCAATAAATGGGAGTGCAAATTCAGCTTGGAGGTTTTGAAGCTACGGGAATAGCATCGAAATCTTGTAAGGATTTTATTTTCTTTGGGTTATTTTTATGCTTATTTCTTACATGTTATATTTAATTTTTACTGTGATTAAATTTAAGCTTGTCTTTGTTGTTGTAAAAATGATATAATAATAACGTTGTTATGCTTGAGAAATATTAAATGGGAAAAAAATCTCTAAAATGAATTGATTTTATTTTTATTGAATTTTATATTAAGAATGTTAGAGAAATATATTATTTTTCATTACAAAATTAAATCGAAAATTAGATTTTAAGGTTTAGTTATCGGTCTAATTTAGAGTAGTGCTCTTTTATTTGTTGGTACAATCGCGGTAGTTAGAGTGAAGCTCTATTTCAAAAGTTTTTATAAAATTATTATGCTGAAAATGTATTGACAACACGTTTTCGGTAGTGGTTTCAAAACTTGAAAGTTAGTACTCGGATAACTAAATTCTTAGGTTTAATTTGGACACCTTGAATAAAGTTTAAGCTTGTCTAATCCCTTAAGGTGGCATTTAAATGGTTCATTTTCAATCTCTTAGAAAAAGGAATTAATTTAATTAACCAAATTAGTTATCAACCCACGTAGGTGTTAATTGATTTGTTTAGTTAACAAAGAATATCTAACCCACTTAAAGGTGGTATTAAAAAAAAGGAGAATCAATAAATATCAATTCATATCTTTAATAACCTAAATAATATGAGCAAGCATAATTAACTTAGTTATTATATCCATGAATACTCCACTATTATAAATGATAAAAGTTGCATAAATATTTATTGAATCTATGTTTATTTTTATGTTAGTAGATTAAAAACACAAAACCCAAAATATCGAAATGACAAGATGTTTGGGATTTAATTTCGTTTTTAAAAGTTTGAATAATAAATTAAAAACCCATTACATTCTTTCCTTAGATGGAAGCCTTGGGAGTATACTTATCATTCTACGAAATGATTTGTGCACTTTGCGAGAGTTTTATAAATATAAAACGAAGTATTAGCGAGAAATCGGCGATGTCGGTTTTCGTTCATCAAGTTTTTGGCGCCGTTGCCGGGGATGGCATCAAATTTTTTGGCAATCCCGATTCTGCTCATCAAGGAGTGATGAACCATGTGCCACATGATGGCATGGCGTTCAATCAGAGTTTGGAGTGTGGTCAAACTTTCATGCCACTTGTCATCATGCGATGATTCCCTATAATTCACCCGTACGCCATGCCATCCATTACTGAGAATCATGTTGTGCCATGTGGCACTAACTCAGCGAGTATTGACTTGGATCGATCTCCCTAGCCACGTGTCATGCTCTAATTCGCCTAGTGAATTCTATGTACCACGTGTCGTGTTATGATTGGCTAGCACTTTTAAATTTGCTTGTTTGATCTCAGACCTTGATTTGAAGCTAATCTGACGGTCTAGATTGCAACTGAGCTAAATTTAAGCCCCTAATCACCCCATAAACCCTAATGAGCCACCATTAGCATAATTTTTATCAATTTTTAGAGATAAAAAGAGAAAAATACAAAAAAATTCAAAAAGTGAAACAATTTTGGTAGGGATTCAAGAGGAGATTTGCACTACAATTCAAGATATTGTTGTATTTCTTCTTCTACTCTTTCTTTTATCAATTTTATTTCTTTCTTTATGAAAAATATGAGCTTCATGAACACAATTATGTGTAGTTAATTTAATAATCTAGAGATCTTATAAACCCAATTTTCACCATGTGATGATCTAATATTTTACCCTAATTATAAATTTAATTTAATTATATTATTTAATCTGATTTTCATGCTTTTAATTGTTTGGCCAACAATTTATATATAGAGGAAATTAAAAAGATTTGAGAGAATTATTTAATTGTTTGCCTTGATTAAATAACATGCATAATATTTAGGCATGTGATCCATAATTGATGAACTTAATGAGTAATATGCAATTTAATTGGCATGAGAGTGATTAAATTATTTACTATATGGTGTGTAATTTACTTAAGAGAGGAGTACATGCTAAGTTAGATTCAATTAATAATTTAATTAATTGATAATTTTATTGCAGATATTTTAGTTATTCACATATTTAGAAAATTAGAAAATTAGAAAATTAAATATTCTTAGATATTTTCTTAGTTACCAAATATGATTTAATTAATTATTACTATTTACTTTTAGTTATTTTAATTTTTTTCCTTCAAATATAAAAACACAAAAAATTGATTTTTATTTTTTTAGTTTTAAAAATTAGTTTTTAATAAAATAATATATGTGATAAATATCTTTTCTTATCATTATATTACTTGTGATACATATACTTCCTTATTCATTGCACACACAATTTGTGTGGTGATCTAGTTTTTGTCACCATTTCTTGGGATTATAAATATTATAAATTATTTTTTTATTATTTCTTATTTTAGTTATTTTTCATAATTTAATTTTAATTTTAATTTACTTATTTTCTTTTACCAACTTATTTATTTATTTATTTTGGTTAATTTCTTTCTTTATTTATTTTTTAACTTTAATTAATTAATTTTTTAATTTTTATGTATTTTAAATTTAGACACATCCTTTAATACTATTAGAAGCATAATTGAGAAAAAATATCTACCAATAATTTTCAATGGCCAATGTATAGAATGACAGCTAAAAAAAGAGTAGTTGGAATGCCTAAGGAAAATGATATTACGGCATTTATAGCTTAAGTGTCATCTTTGGTAATTCTTTTAAAGGTTCAAAACTCGCTAGCGAGTATAAACCAAAACCAAGATTCAAGGGTGTCTTGTGTGTTTTGTGATGGAGCCCATTTGTTTGATAATTGTCCAAATAATCCTAAATCGGTCTTCTATATGGGTAATGTGAACCAAAACAATAATCCATATTCAAACACATATAACCGAGAATGGAGAAAACATCCAAGTTTCTCTTGGAATAACAACAATTAGAGTGCTAATCAATTCAACAATCAATCATTTCCACCACTTAGTTTCCAACAGTCACAACAATTACAAGCCCAAGAAAAGAAGTCACCTATTGAGGACAATACAAATGCCTTAATGAGGATGATGAAAGACTTCATCCAATCAATAAATACAAAAATGTCCACTCAAAAGGCTTAAATTAGGAATTTAGAGAATCAAATGGGATAACTCGCTTAGGCTATAAGCCAAAGGATACAAAGATAACCTTCAAAGTGACACAATTGTAAACTCAAGAAGAGAAGGTAAGGACCATTGTAAATCATTAGCCTTGAGGAGTGGTAATACTTTAGAGCAGGAAAGTAAGACTCAAAAGGATGAGAAGAAACAGGAAATTAACAAAGATAGGGAGTAACTAGTGGATAAAGATATCACTAAAAAGGAAATAGTTAAACCAAAAAAAAAATCTCTACAAACCCATTATAACCTTGACTGGAGGTTGTAGTGTCATCCTTACTAGAAAACTGCCCCAAAAATTGAAAGATCCAAGTAGTTTTGACATTCCTTGTACAATTGGGAACATCCATATTGAGAAAGCATTATATGATTTCGGTTCTAGCATTAACCTCATGCCATTATCATTCTTCCAGAGATTGGGGATTGGTAAAGCCAAACCCATTTTAGTTACATTGCAAATGGAAGACAGGTCAATTAAAAGACCCCGGGGTATGGTAGAAGATGTGCTAGTAAAAGTAGATAAATTCATTCTTCCAGTATACTTCATTGTGCTAGATATGGAGGAGGACCATGACATTCCTATTATACTTGGTCGTTTGTTCTTACCAACCAAAATAGCACTTATTGATATATAAAAAGGTGAACTTACAATGAGAGTGCAAGATGAACAAGTAATGTTAAATTGTTTAAAGCATCTGAACCCCTTGATATTGACAATGTTGATGAATGCTTAAGGATAAATGTCACTGATTGTGAGGACAACATAAAAGAATCTATTGAGTCGTTCACACTTAAGACTGTTACACATGATACTATAAACAAGGAAATAAACTCACCAGAAAATAACTCATCTTGTTTTAACTTTGAAAGTATGGAATTGAAGGTTGATACTATAAATCGTGTGAACTTTTTAGAGGACGCGCCTCTCATGTGTGTATCAAAGGCGATTATGGAAAATTTGAGATAGGATCTAAGTTCAAACCATCAATTGAAGAGCTAACAAGTTTAGACCTCACACTTTTACCCTCCCATCTAAATGTGAAAGAGTCCAATAGAGAGGTGAAAAAGATGATGGAAATACATAAATTGGATGAGTTACGGTAGAGTTCTTATAAGAATGCCAAAAAGTTCAAAAAGAAAAAAAAATATGGCATGAGAAGATAATTGAGTACCATGTTTGCAAACTAGAGCATAATGTCACGACCTTAAGTTTTTCAAGTATCGATCGTGCGGCACTTAGCACCGTCCGTTGCACTAAGCCTGCCTTTGAATCCGAATGAAACTCTAAAGAGACTAGAAAGAGAGTTTGTAAAGAATGCTTTGTATTACTTTAGAGAGAGAGAGTTTATGTTACAAATGCTAAGAATTCCCAAGGATTTCCCAAGATTGTTAGGAATTTCCAAGATGAATACAAATGAAGACCAATTGGTCTATTTATAGTGTGGCTCTAAGCTTAAGAATAAGCCACCACTTTCTAGATTCTTCTAGCTCTAGAATTTACAAGGGTGTTCTAGAGTTATGTACAATGTACCACAAAGATCTAGGACCTTCTAGCCAACTCTAGAGTCTTCTAGGTTTGTCTAGCTTCTTCATGCAAGTTCTAGGATGCTCCGTAAGCTTCCAATGGCTTCTACATCCTTCAAGAACCCTCCACCACGTTCTAGAATATTTTAGTCCATTCTAGCACTCTCCAGCGAGCTCTAGAACATTCTAGGGTATTCAAGGCTTGAGTTGTGTCCATCCAACTCTAGCTTATTCTAGACATCTCTAGGCCACTCTAGAACCTTCTCATGTAGAAAAGTCTAGATCCTTTAGGCAAGCACCATTTATTTGGATTTTGTGGGACAATTTGATTGAGACGTGACACCCTCCCCTACTCAAGTTCGCGACGCCCTCGTCGCGCCTTCAAGCTTTAACCTCTCTATGTCATCTTTGAATTGCCACAATGAATCCTTAGGTTCCCAGCTTGTCTCTACATCTAGGGCGTTCTTCCATTTGACCAAGTATTCCCTATAACTTGGTAAGCCCCTTCGTCGGATCAAGCGGTCCGCCAAAATTGAGTCCACTTTCCTGTCAAAGGAGGTTACCACTACGGTAGGCGCCCTCTTGGATTCTTCCCGACTTATGTCTTTCTTGTCTTCATGAAAAGGTTTCAGCATACTTACATGAAAGACATAATAGATTTTAAGCTTTGGAGGGAGTTGTAGCTTGTACGACACCTTACCGACTTTCTTGAGGACTGGAAATGGCCCCTCATACTTTCGCACCAACCCTTTGTTAACCTTCCACAAGGACTTGAATTGTTGGGGCAATAGTTTAACCAAGACCAAATCTCCTTCCTGAAATTCCACCATCCTCCCTTTCTTGTCAGCCCATTTCTTCATCTTCTTAGACACCTTGTTCAAATAGGCTCGGGCCAACTCCGCTTGTTCATGCCATGCCTTGGAAAGCTTAAAGGCAATAGGGCTCTTCCCTTCATAACTTTTGGCCAAGGCATGGGGAGTCATGGGTTGTTGCCCCATGACGATCTCAAAAAGACTTTTTGCGGTGGACTCGCTTCTCTGCAGATTATATGAAAATTGGGCTACATCCTACAGCTTCGCCCAATCCCATTGATTAGCACTCACAAAGTGCCTAAGGTACAACTCCAGTAATGCATTGGTGCGCTCTGTTTTCCCATCGCTTTGGGGATGAAAATTGGTAGAGAAATTCAAGTCTGATCCCAATAGCTTGAATAGTTCAGTCCAAAATTTCCTCGTGAATCACGGGTCTCGGTCACTCACGATATTAGACAGGATTCCCCAATGCTTTGCAACATTCTTGAGGAACAAACGTGCCGTCTCATCTGCCGTGCAGTCCGTTGAGGCAGGTATGAATGTCGTGTATTTGCTGAAGTGGTCTATGACGATAATAAAGCTGCCAAAGCCCTTTGATTTTGGCAAGCAAGTAATGAAATCCATTGAGACACTTTCCCATGGTCTCTCTGGAATAGGCAGCGGTTCTAGCAATCCTCCGGGTGCATGCTGCTCTATCTTGTCTTGTTGGCATACAAGACAAGTCTTCACATAAGCTTTTACATCATCCCGTAATTGAGGCCAATAATAGATTGACTTAATCAAAGCATGGGTACGCCTCATTCCTGGGTGTCCGGCCCAGAGCGAATCATGGCACTCCTTGATTAGGTCATTCCTTAAGTTTCCCCACTTCGGCACAAAGATGCGATTCTGCTTGGCGTATAGTAGTCTGTCACTCAGCCAAAATCGCCTAGTCTTTCCTTCCTTAATGAGGGCAAGTAGGTTTTGAGAAAGGGTATCATGCTATAACCCTTCTTTAATCCTTTCCAGTAAAGGACTACTTGGCCTACTCAAGGCTGCTAGCTCCGTCTTTCCACTTGGCGGGTCAACCACCATGCTTCCGTTGCGCACCTTTGATTTTTCCACCTGATCGGGGCTTATTGTTGGTGGTCTTGTGTCGAGCTCCAACTCGACTTCATGGTTCACCTCCCTCCTTGGAGGTAACCGTTTGGGCGAGGCCTCATGCATCACCTCATGGGACTTATCTAGGATAGCTTGCACTTTCGTTGGCAAGCTTGGCTTTAGTGATGCCTCAATCATCACCTCATGGGACTTATCTGAGACAACTTGTCCTTCTGTCGGCAAGCTTGGCTTTGGAAACTCCTCCTCGTTGTACTCTTTTGAGATGGTCAGGTAACTCTCTTCGTCCCTCTTCAATCCCCTTTTCATTTTAAGTGCCAAGAGAGCTTGGTTTGTGCGTTTGGTAGTCATGTTCGTCGGTACCACACAAGCCTTTGAACCATCCATAATACACATAGAGTTTGAGCATGGTACCAAGAAAGCTCTAACATGGTCCAAGAACTCCATGCCGAATACCATCGAGTATTTATCCATAGGTGCTACAGATAAGTCCACTTGGCCAGTCCAAGCACCAAGACTGACCTTAACTCCTTGAGCGACTCCATGCAATGGTAGTGCTACTGAGTTAACTGCTTTGAGAGAACCCCCTCCATTGAAAACCTTCAGGCCGAGTCTCTTTGCTTCTTCCACTGAAACAAAGTTGTGAGATACGCCTGTGTCAATCAATGCTTTGGAGACCTTCCCATTGATGGTGGCATCCACGTACACCAAGCCCTTATGGATCTTTGGGGCACTCTACATTGCACCAAGTAGGCGCAAAGAACCCATCTTTGCACCTTCGTCCGACTCGCCTCCATCCCGATCATGAGTGGAAGCAACTAAGGCACTCAATGCCTTTCTTTTCGGACATTCACGTGCTCAATGCGGTTTGTCGCAAATGAAGCACGTTACACGGGGCTTTGAGGCACCACGATCATCCTTTTCCTTCCCCTTGTCTCGTGGTTTGAATGAGGAGCTGTCTTTATGATTCTTAGTCCCTGACTTTTACTGTGGCTTCCCCCACTCTTTCCTCCAACAAACTTCTTATCTGTGGCTTTTGAGCTCTCCTTGTTTGTGGAGTAGTCAATAAAGCTTTCAGCAGTCGCAATGGCCGAAGACAAGTCTTGGACACCACGTCGTTTAAGCTCGAGGTTAGCCCACGATTGGAGATCTTCTATGAACAAGAATAGTGCATCCTTATCGGATGTGTCAGGAACTTCAAGCAGCAAAGTTGTGAACTCTTTCACATAATCCCTTATGCTACCTGTCTGCTTTAACCGTCACAGTCGACCTCTTGCCTCTTCTTCAGCATTAATGGGGAAGAACTGCATTTTGAACTCCCTTTTGAAATCTTCAAAGGTTTCAATCGTGCAAACCCCTCGTTGCACATCTCCATGCCTCCATCTCCATCACAACATAGCAGTGTTGGATAAATACATGGCAACAGTTCGAATCTTGCTGGCATGGTTCGTTATGCCAGTAACCTCAAAGTATTGTTCCAGCCCCAATAGGAAGTTCTCCACTTCCCTAGCATTCCTAACACAATTGAAGGTCTTAGGTTTGGGAACATCCACCCTCTTAGCCTCAATGACGGTGGTTGTGCTAGTTCCCGCGACCATCGACCGCTTACATAGAGCTAGATCACCACCTATATCCTCAACTCTAAGCAAGACATTAGCAAGTTCTCTTTGGACAAGATCCCTTACCTTGGCAAGTTTAGCTTTTAACCCATCAATATCTTGCCTTAACCCACCGTCTAGCTCGTTGAGGGACATCTTAACCGCTGCATGGATCTCCACATCCTTGGCCTCCAAGCCATTGCAACGTTCCTCCAAGTTGTCCACCCTGTCGAATAGCTCCCCTAAGCTATCCTACGCACTCCCCACACATGCTTCTAAGCTAGAGAGTATGTCTTTCGACTTGGCTTGAGATTCCTTTAATGGTTTCCGAGTTTCCTCATGCCCACGTTCCATAGGTGGAACATCGACACTTGGTGTAGATGGAGCAGCGTTCTTCATTATGCCAAAGGTAGAAATACTTTAACCGAGGCTCTGATACCAACTGTCACGACCTTAAGTTTTTCAAGTATCGATCATGCGGCACTTAGCACTGTCCGTTGCACTAAGCCTGCCTTTGAATTTGATTGAAACTCCAAAGAGACTAGAAAGAGAGTTTGTAAAGAATGCTTTGTATTGCTCTAGAGAGAGTTTATGTTACAAATGCTAAGAATTCCCAAGGATTTCCCAAGATTGTTAGGAATTTCCAAGATGAATACAAATGAAGACCAATTGGTCTATTTATAGTATGGCTCTAAGCTTAAAAATAAGCCACCACTTTCTAGATTCTTCTAGCTCTAGAATTTACAAGGGTGTTCTAGAGTTATGTACAATGTACCACAAGGCTCTAGGACCTTCTAGCCAACTCTAGAGTCTTCTAGGTTTGTCTAGCTTTTTCATGCAAGTTCTAGGATGCTCCGTAAGCTTCCAGCAGCTTCTACATCCTTCAAGAATCCTCCACCACGTTCTAGAATATTCTAGTCCATTCTAGCACTCTCCAGCATGCTCTAGAACATTCTAGGGTCTTCAAGGCTTGAGTTGAGTCCATCCAACTCTAGCTTATTCTAGACATCTCTAGGCCACTCTAGCTTATTCTAGACATCTCTAGGCCACTCTAGCTTATTCTAGACATCTCTAGGCCACTATATAACCTTCTGATGTAGAAAAGTCTAGATCCTTTAGGCAAGCACCATTTCTTTGGATTTTGTGGGACAATTTGAGCGGGACGTGACAATAAGGTATCATTGAACAAATCAAGACTCAAATTGTTTCCAGACAAACTCAAAAGTAAATGGACACAGAGGGATGTGCTTTAGGACTTGATATAATCGTCTAGTCATGGATATTAAACGTGACATTGGTTGAGAGGCAATCTAACTTTATTTTACTTATATTTTCATTGTTTTTGTTTTGTAGGTTAATAAATGTAAAGAGAAATTGGACAACAAGAGTGAGCATTTTAGCTATAGATATAGTGTGTCATGATTAAAAGAGTTTTCTTTTCTTTTACCTTTTCATATTTATATGTGCACATTGGGGACAATTTGTAATTTAAGTTTAGGTGAGGGAACTTAATTCTCTACATTTTTTTTACTATGCATTTTAAATTTTTAGGAATTTTTTTAATTCTTAAGATGTTTTTAATTATGATTTGAGTAGTAATTATCAAATATATGAAAACTAAATGCATGCATGCTTGATACGAAACATATGAACTCAATGATAAAAATTGGTTGTCATGACTAGGATAAAGAATGTAACATACTTGTTAAGATATTTACATTAATCATGTGATATGCTTACTAGTTTTGATTGAATTCATTCAAATTTTTATGCACATGTTTATGATTGATTTTGGTGTGCTTATTGAGAGAAAATTTGTAATGAGTTGTACAAGTTGATAAGATCTATCAAGTTTTAGAATCTATTTGATCATCCTATGAGGTAAAATTCTGAATAGTATTTAGTAAAAGAAATGATTTAGGACTTATTTGGATTGATTGAGTCTTTCAAGCTAACCATTGTTAATATTCATAGTCGCCCATTTGAGCTTAACAAAAAACCATTCATATCTTTAAGCCACATTTTATGCCTAACTAATAAGCATTACCTTTATCCTTGCACCTTTAGCTTGTATGAAAAGAAAAAAATGCAATAATGTGTTATGCTATAGAGTAAGATGAAATGTAATGCACCCTAAAAAAAGAGAGAAAAAAGAAGAAGCAAAACTCACAACATAATTATCCCTCTAAAGAAAAAGAAAATAGAATTGATAATAAGTTTGGAGTTGTTGTGAAGTTACAATAAAAAAAGAGAAAAGAGATGTGGAATAAAATAATATGAAAAGAATGACAAAAGAAGGTACACTAAAATATCAAGTTAAAGCTCAATTGTAGTTAAAAAGTGCATGACGAGAAAAAGAAAGCTAAGTTGTAGAAAGAGCCTAAATGTCTTCATTTATCGACCCCCACCTAAGCCTTACATTACAACCATGTAAAATCCTTATTGATCTTAAACTAAGTGCATATTTATATTAGTAGAGAGGGATGTGAAAAATAGACTTATGAGACTTGTTCTAAGATTTAATTAATTATCATACTTGTATAGGTTGATTTCATGAGTGCATTAGATGATATCATGTGCAACACACACACATGAATCAATTTTTCAAAAACCTTGCATATCTTTGTATTGATGGAATGTTGATTGATGAATATGTGAACCTTCTTATCATAGGATTGTACAACTTTTGAAAGAGATAGTTTTCATAAAATATGCATGTATAAATATATATATATATATATATATATATATATATATATATATATATTTATGAATATACTACCCATGTTATTTTATTTAATTATACTTAGCTTTACTTGACGACAAGAAAAAGGGTTAAGTTTGGGGGTGTGATGACTCTATGAAAATAGAGTCATTAGCGCACTATTTTACTTAATATTTACTTGTTTTATCCAATAAATAATATTTTTAGAGCTAATAATATTAAAATAAAAACGTTTTAGTGAAAAGGGGTAAAAATATAATTTTTGAAATTTTTATGAATTTTTAATGCAAGATCAGTCAGAAGCTACCATATGGCATGCCATGCAAGCAAAGGAACTGATTGAGCAAGCCACGCAAGCAGGGACAATAAATCATATATCATTGCCTATGAGGAGTGACGAACCACATGCCACGTGTCGGCACAACATTCAATCCAAATTTAGAGGTCGGTCAAACCTTAATGCCACGTGTCATCATACGATTACTCCACACGTTCCCCCGTTACGCCATGCCATCTGTTACCACGAATCACATTACACCACATGGCACTAAATCAACGAGCGTTGACTTGGATCGGTCTCTCCTAGCACGCATCACACTTTGATTTTCCTAGTGAATTTTGTGTACCACGTGTTGTGTTGTGATTGCTTGTTTTGATCTTTGCCCTTGATCTGAAGCTGATCTGATCATCCAGATTGCACCTAAATTATATTTAAGCCCCTAATCACCCCATAAATCCTAATGAGGCGCCATTAGCATAATTTTGATCAGTTTTTGGAGCTAAAAAGTGATAAAAACACAGAAAAATTCAAAAGGAGATTAGCACTACAATTCAAGAGATTGTTGTATTTCTTCTTCTACTCTTTACTTTATCAATTTTATTTCTTTTTTTATGAAAAATATGAGCTTCATTAACACAATTATGTGTATTTAATTTAATAATTTAGAGATCTTATAAACTCAATTTTCAACATGTGATGATCTAATATTTTACCCTAATTATAATTTTAATTTAATTATATTATTTAATCTGATTTTCATGCTATTAATTGTTTGGCCAACAATTTATCTATAGAGAAAATTAAATAGATTTGAGAAAATTATTTAATTGTTTGTCTTGATTAAATAATATGGATAGTTTCTAGGCAGAGATGTACGATTCTTATGTATGTGATACATAATTTATGAATTTAATGAGTAATATGCAATTTAATTGGCATGATAGTGTGATTAAATTATTTACTATGGAGTGTGTAGTTTACAGAGGAATATATACTAAGTTAGATTCAATTGATAATGTAATTAATTGATAATTGTACTTGAGATATTTTAGTTATTCACATGTTTAGAAAATTAGGGAATTAAGTATTCCTATATATTTTCTCATATATCTTCTTAGTTATCAAATATGATTTAATTAATTATTTTTATTTAATTTTAGTTATTTTGATTTAGTTTCCTTAAAATATAAAAACACAAAAACATTAATTTTTATTTTTTTAGTTTTAAAAATTAGTTTATAATAAAATAATATCCGTAAAAACGATCTTTTTTTATCATTATATTACTTATTGTGATACGTATACTTATTTATTTATTACACACATAATTTATGTGGTGATCATTTATTTCCTAAATTTTTTTATTGAAATAATTCAATCCCAATCTTTTATTTAGAATAACTTGTTCTCTAATGTTTTTTTTTAATAGTTTGGTTACAAATCTTCCAATTAGATTAATTTGATACATTTTGTTTTTTAAATTGGACTTATTTAGACTAGGTGATTGTTATTATAGCCAGGGACTTTTCTCAGAATTTATTTTCTTCTCAGGAAAATGCAAAATAAAGTCATAAGAGTGGTGATCCAAGCTATTGGTAGAAAATCATAAGCATAACAACACTTGAGTATTTGTTTTTGCTTTTGCTATAGGAGCATAACAATATTGACCGACTCAAGGGTGTTAATGAATATAATAAATACCATATATTAATAAATAAAAATATTAATATAATATTTATAAATAATATAAGACTTATGTTTTTAAATTAATTTTTTAGGATAGAATATCTTATGTTATTTATACATTATATAAAATTTATAGTATTACATAAATTCAATTCTCATTACCAAATTGTAACAAAATTAAAACTCATTGAGTATCTACGAAAGAAGGTTTATCTATAAAAAAAAGTGATCAATTAAAAAAATATATATTATTTTATATCAAGTAATTAAAACACGATTAAAATATAAATTTTTAACAAATATAAAAATAAGATTTAATATGAAATTATTTAAAAAAAATTAACATTAATAATATACAAATAAAAAGTAATTTAAATATATATTTTAATTTTAAATCAAATTAAAAATTAATAAAACATGAAAATAAAACAATAAATATTAAAAATAATATTTGTTTGAATTTATTTTTCATATTAAGTATTACTTTATATTATTAAATACTCTTATTTTAATCATATTTAATCAATTAATAAAAATTAAACAATTATTAAAATATTATATTTTTATCTTAATTAATATTTTTTTATAATTAAGATATTAAATAATATTATTTTTAATATAAATAATTAAATTAACTTTTTTAAAAAATTGTGTAATGTTTCTCTAATTAATATATGTGGTTTCAATTATGTGTATCGTACTGTCATGCTTTTGTTGCTCTCTATTTTTCCTTAAAAGAACGAGTACAAGCAAAGAAAATACGATATATGATGAATGTCATATTGAAAAAGAAAAAAAAATGATCAAAATGTGTTTCACGCAAACTTTTTTTGCAAGTCAAACAAACATTAAATGGGGGGTCTTTTCAAAAGTCTATATTGCATTTTTCTCGTTGGACAAAACAAAATGTATTTATTGCATATATGTACGTACACTCGCTATTGCTACTCCTCCTACTCTTCCTGTATTTTATTTAATTATGTATATTGTATTAATTATTAATTATTTTATAACGTAATAGTATATATTTTTAATAAATATTAAGAAAATATGTGTGTAAACGTGTGTTAATTTTTAATTATTATTTAAAAAAAAATTTATTACATTACTTGTCTCTCTCAAAGACAAATACAAAAATTTAAAACAATACTACAAGAAAGAAATAACTTTATCAGGTAGACTATTAAAAGAAATGAATGGTCCATAGTGGTTCTGCTTTACTGTAAAACATATTGTATAAATATAAGGATGAGTTAATAAATTGCCACAGTATTTATGAAAAATTTACAAATCTAACATTTTATTGTAGCAGTGACAAAAATGTCATTTAAGTGCACAATTAGTTAGAAAAAAACTATCATATGTTTGGTTTGCCGTTAAATATGAAAATCAAACGAAAAGAACATGTGTAATAATTCGATAAAAGCAAAAAATTAATGGTAGATTTGTAATTTTTAAATTATCTTTCCTAAAAGACTATGAGTTTATAAATCTATAAGTTTATTTTTCCGTGAGTTTACAATTCTATTCGGTAAACAAACTTTCTTATATTATTTTAATTATTTTTGTTACCAGAGAGTCTCGTATTCTCTTATCAAGAGTAATATGTTTTAAGTTAATTAAGTATAATATTAAGATAAAATTTATAAAGATTATAATTATCTTTAACTATTAAGTTAATCTTTTGATATTAGAAGGTTTATAGTTTTTATAGGCTTTGATATAATATCAGAATTTTAATCGATTGGGTAAAAAAATTTATACATCACCTTACCAAAAAAACAAAATTTGAGATAGATCTTACGAAATTAAAAAGAACAAAATGATCGAAATAAAATATAATATAATTAAATAGGTAAAAAATACAACGTAACGGGTTTTGCAAGAGATAAAAACCTACACTTTAAGATGAATATTAAAGTGTAACATCTCACATTGATTAAATATAATGATATACTATAGTTCATAAGGATTAGAAGTTACATAATTCTTATAAAATTTAAGAATGGTATCTTACACAAAACTTACTAAGATATGATATATGTATTTGAAGTTCCTATTTTTCCTTAAAATTAAGCTAATTCTCTTCCTTACACCGGGTGTTTCAATACAAGGATTTTCTTAGACTAATTTTCTTATAATTTATGCTTCTTCTTTTTTTTTATAATTATATCGAACAGATTTGAATTTTAAACATTTTTATATCTCTAAATACACCTTGAATGAAAAATTTGTTGGTAATAGAATATCAAAATAAATTTTAAACATTTGTATTAAAGATCTATACTCAAATATAATATCAAAACAAATTTCATGATACTAATTATTGAATTTTAAATATAAGGTTAATAGAATATAAAATTAAATATTAGAAGATAAAAGGAATTTATGGGTAAAACATGTGAGAGATACCTTTATGTTTGGACAAAAGGTTTTATAATAATTTTGTTTTTAAAATTTAATATTTTAATCAATTTATTTGATTTGGTTTCAAAATGTAACATTTTAGATACTTTGATTTCTAATGGCTCATCTGACATCACTTCAAAACCGATATGGGTGAATGAACTGAATTTGAAAAAAAAAAATACCAAACAAAATTTCTAAGCACTAAAAATTCTTTTTCCCTATCGAACTAATCCATAAGACTATTTATTTTATGCAATCGAATATATCTTATTCAAATATTCAAATTTTATGTTAATAGTATTGTAAGAGAGATGAATGTCATAATTATATAAATCTAAAAAAAAATGGTATAAACTTTATTAAAAAGCAATACAAAATTTGCCAAAAAAATATTAATTGGTACTGTTTACTTAACCAATTGATCTTCAGTCATTAATTATCCCTCATTTATTAATCATTTGACATTGTTTTAAAGTTAAAAGTGAATTTATTACTTTTTAAATATAAGTGACTTAGCAAGTAAAAAATTGAATCTTTAATTTAAAAATAAATTAAATTGACGTGAGTTAATAAAAAATAAAATGATTAAAATAATCTATCTTGAAAATAAATTACGAACATTAATCCTTTTATTTATCATAATTATTATCGATTTAAATATTCAAATATTAAATTTAGTTTATTTTAGTTTGATTCTTATCTAAATTTATTATTTATTTTTTTATTATTTACGATTGTTTAATTTCATTATCGAAATTATTTATTTTCAATTGTTTAATTTCAAATATTTTACTGTACATAGTGACTATAAATTTGAAGGAAATTAATTAATTTCTTAAAAGATTAATAAAAAAAAGGTAATTTTTAATCATGTCTCAATAGCGCCTTAAGCTAATTTTGTTACGTTGTCAACTTTATACAAAATATCAGTTTCATACTTTACCTACATTTCAATTGGAAAACTTAATGGTGAACCAAGCGTAAATGCATAATCAACCTTTTATACATATTTGTCCAAAGAAAGGTTAATCTTTTGAATGTAGCTAGCCTTACTTTCTAAATTATGCATATATACTAGCAATAAATATAATTTTAGCCATATCTACTTTGATTACTGATTGTGGGATATTTCTAATAAAAATTTAACTATGAACACTACTAATTCGTTGAAAATTTGGTTGTACAATTAGATATAAAGTTTGAATCTCAGCCTCTATATTGAATTCCTAGGAATTTGTTAAGTGATGATTAATAACTCTTATAATTTTAGAGATTAATTTATGTTTCGAATATTATGATTTTTAATTCTTGTTATCGCGTATTTAAATTTGAATCACATTTTTATTTAATAAAAAATTAAAACTTAGTAACTCTATTTTTTTTAATATATTAGTATAATTTCCTTAATTTATTTTATATCTAAATATTCTATATTACTTCAACTTATATCCTTCAATAATTATGGCAAACTAATTCTACATGACACGTTAGTATGGTGTATAATCTAAAATTTAGAAGGTTAAAGGAACATTAAAAGATATTAATAAAATAACATTGTTTAAAACAACAATCAAATAAAAGATATTAATAAAATAACCATTGTTTAGAACAACAATCAAATAGTATTATAAAACCAAAATAATTTCTCGACCATATCTAACCTATGGTAGGAATTATGAAACTAGAATTGTATGAAATAACACCTCTTAATCTTTCTTTCTTTCTTTTTTACTTTTTCACTTAAATCAATAATTAAGATTTTTTTTAGCGTAGATGAGTCGTTAGTAGAACTCGATCATATTTTAGCAGTCTTTTATGATAAATAATCATGTTATTATAATTTTTTTAGATTATTTTAATTAAAAAATCTCTTGTTATAAATCAAACGTATATGAAACTTATCTCTTTAATATTACGAAAAACAAAACAATTATTACTTTATTTGAATTTAAATTTATTCTTTGTGTTTCATTATATGTATATACAAGTGGATAAGAACCATTAAAATGAAAAACAAAATAGTTTAAAATTTTGAAATTTTTGTCCACTTATTGATTACACATATTTGATACACCCGAAAATATCACATGTAATGACTAGCTTCTTTAACAAGAAATAACTATAGCTTGTTTGGGTGACTCAAGATTATATATCATGAATCTATGATTTTAAGTTTCAGTCTTATATACAAGCCTTATAAGGAAACTTAGCTTGGGATCCTACATTTCCTAGTGGTTGCTTTGGTTAAAAATACATGACTTTAAACCACATGGTTTTCAGGGAAAGCAATATATATGCCATAAAAGCTAGGTAGGGAATCCACGTACAATATTAAACCAAGCACTAGCAGCTGAAGCTATTTGAATTGATAGGAAGGACTTACTCGTTCATTAAAAACCAGGTCATCAAAAATATTAATTAATGCTTTATGATATGCATGTGGATTACAATCTTTGTATCCTCACAATCATGGATAAAACGTTTTAGGAGCCAACTTGCATAATTGTTTCTGTAGCTAATGCAATATTACTCACCGGCTACCGCTAAAACATAAGGTTTCTGCAACTAACTTGGAAATTTTAAAGTGTTTTTGATTCCCCTAATAACAAAAGATTTGCAAATCTTCTCTTAATTATGATTGTCAACTACTACCTGAGTACCTACCACATATACATACGGGAAATACACGATTTTAAAAGCTAATAATACTGAGATTTAGGCTTTCCTGTCAACTACCCCATTTTAGAGATATAATAAAAATATATATAAAAAAAATTAATTAATTCTGATATGAATTAATTTTTTTATATTAATTTTTTTTGGAAAAAATATATTTTAATTTTATTTATGAAAAAATTATATTATATAATTAAATAAAAAATAAATAATATTAAACATACGGTAAACTCAATAATTTAAATATATATAAAATATAAGTAAAACAATAATATTATTTTTTAAAATTTACGTGATACTCTTGAATTAAAATATTTTATCTACTAATGATACAGCTTACAATCTAGAAGTAAAAGTACTTATACTAAACTTCTCCACGGTTGTACACAATTTCAAGTTTCTGAAGAAGCTTTTGATACAAACAAGACAAACCAAGGAAAAAGAGTAAAAATTACAAATTCCTATTTTTTTATTTTATTTTAAGGCTTCATATGTTTAGTCAATTCTTCATTCATCAATTCTTTTCTCTTGATGCCGAACAATCTTGAGTTATTTGAAGCCATAGTAATGATGGAATATTGTATACTCCCTAGGAAGTGGCAGCAATAGCAGTAACATCTTTACTTGATCTATTATATTTCATATGACTGTTGACCAACTGTCCAGCTGCTAGAGCAGACATGAGGGAGAGCTCTCCAGCAAGAACAGAACCAGCCACAATTACAGCTAGTTGTCTTGAGTTTGCTCCTGGTACTTCTCTGTTTGCACCCTTCACACCAAGCAAGTTCAAGCAAGCAGCTTGAGATGCTAGTTGGGTACCACCTCCAACTGTACCAACCTGCAGAGAATAACAAGAAGCAACATGAGATAAAATCTTCAATTACTAAAGACTTATATGTAACAGAATTTTAGAACGAATGAATGATAGTTGTTACAAGAATACCACCTAATTTTTTGACTATTACAAAACTACCTTTAAGTATTATTACATAAATACCATTATGATTAAAATTTGTCAAAAAAAAAAAAAACTAACATAAAGAAAGTTACATAAATATCATAATTGTTAAAATTTGTTAAAAAATTAATTCAAAAAGGTTATACAGGTATTAATACTGTTAAAATGGTAATCCTAGAATTTTTAAATGAAAAAGAATACAAGTTACAACTAAATTACCTCAATGGAAGGCATGGAGACAGAGACATGAAGATCTTGTCCATCATTTAAAGGCTCCATCATTGTTATACAGTGAGAGCTTTCAACATTCTGTGCCGGATCTTGGCCGGTGGCTATGTAGATAGCAGAAACGATGTTACTTGCATGGGCATTGAATCCACCAAGGGCTCCAGCCATGGCAGAACCAGTGAGGTTTTTGAGCATGTTAAGCTCCACCAAAGCATCTACACTGGTCTTCAATACTTTCTTCACCACGTCACCTTTGATGACAGCCTCACAGACAACTGACTTGCCACGTCCTTCAATCCAGTTCACAGCAGCAGGCTTCTTGTCGGAACAAAAGTTGCTAGAGATGCCTATGACATCCATGTCACTGAAATTGTTCTGGAGATAATCCATGACGTTCTGAACACCCTTTGACACCATGTTCATTCCCATAGCATCACCTGTACTGCAGGTAAATCTCATAAACAGATTCTTCCCTGCAATTGCGCACTTGATGTTCTGAAGCCTACCAAATCTACTTGAACTGTTATACCAACCAAAAAATAACCGTTCAAACATTTACTGCAACATATCAAAAGCATGAAACTTTAAGAAAAACCAAACATAACCCAGAATTTAAAATTCAACCAACCTATTGAAAACCATGGACAAGGTCTCAAAGTTAGCAGAATCTTCCAAAAAGAACTTCAATTCAGCAGCCCTCTTAGCACTGTTAAACCTTACAACTGGTGCTCTACTCATCCCATCTCTCAACAAAACACTGGTAGCTCCACCAGATAAATGAATAGCTTTGCAACCCCTATTAGTGCTAGCCACCAAGCAACCCTCAGTAGTTGCCATGGGTACAGAGTACTCTCTCCCATCAAGCAACAAAGGCCCAGCAATCCCAACTGGAATCTGCACAAACCCAACTGTCATTTCACAACATTGACCCAAAATTGAATCATAATTGAAGCCTTCCAATGGCAACCCATCAAGCGACTTCCTAGTCATTCTCTGCAACGCTTCACGCCTTATGGCCGCAGCCCTTTTGGTATCGCCGAGCTTAGTCTCCAACGAATAAGAAGGAGTCTTCCCAGACACCACAGACTTGATAATCTCTTCATCTTCCTCGGTTGTTGCTGGATTGATAACTGGCTCCCTCACCTTGGAAACAGCTTGTTTGGGTGGAGAAACAACTGGTGGTGCGGTTTGAGGAAGCGAGCAATCGAGAGAAGCCCCACAAGGCACTTTGCAGGAATCTTCTTTAACAATCACATCCTCGTCGTCATCATCAGCAGGCCAAACATCAGCTGAAGGACGAATCAAAGAATGAACAAAATCAATGCCGAAGAAACCCAACAGGTAAATAAACGAAGCAACAAAGGTAACGAGGGCTACGATCTCAGACAGCGTAACGACGTGAAGAGGTGTTGAATTTCGGATCTTTTCACGCCAACGAGTAAGCAAGAAGTAAACGACAGAGAAAAACAAAGTAAAGAAGACAGCGTTGGTGAGATACAGAGGAAGTGGCAGTGCATCAGAGGGTTTTGGGTTTTCATTATTATCAAGCACCTTAACCATCTTCATCTTCATGGGCTGCTGATCACTTGTCTTGTTATTAGGTTTGGTTGCCGTCGTGGTCAATTGCTGTCGGATATCCATCCACGAAGTTTGTCAGAGAGATCTGACAACGAAGAGAGAGAGAGAGAGAGGAGAGAAAAGTGGTATCAGGAAATGAAGGAGAATTTTACTAAAAAGTTTGTGTTTGATTTAATTTATTATGGGATGGTTGAGCGAGTGTCTCAGGATTACTCGGGTATTTATAAGGTTAGTAAACTCGGTTTTTTTGACTCAGTTCGCACGTACTGAGTTGTTTGGCACGTTGGACTTTTGAAAATCTGTAATTAAATTTTATTTATTTTTAATAAAAATTGTGGGTGACGGCCATCAATATACATAAATAGAGTATAAATCTATGCTCATGTAAATAAAATTTTATTATAATTTATAGGTAGATTTGTTATTAGCATAAAATAAAATAAAAATATTAGTAAAGAAGATACATCTCGTCATCATGTACTGTATAAATTCTTAGAACCATAAAAGCAATACCATCTACAAGGCATTATATGTGAGAACAAGGAAATTTTATTTCAGATATATTCTTAAAACAATTAACCCAAATTTTATATCATGTTCACGTAATAGAAAATTTAATCCAAAAATAAAATCATCACATAAATAAAATTTAACTATAAATACCTAATTAGATTTTATACTACAACAAAAACGAGCTTTAAAGTCAGTTAAAAATTAATTTTAAATAAAAAGACTTAAAATTTAAAGTCGGTTCACGAGTTAAACCGACTTCAAAGTTTTTTTATATACATATTTTATTCATTTTCTACTCTATTTAAGAACCTGTATTCAATGACATATAAATTTATATAACAATTTTGTGATTATTAAGGTTTTTTTTAAATAACTACACTAATTCAAATTACAGACATTTTATTTAGCATCATATTGTTGAATCATGTTTTTCTCATTTCATAATACTTATACAAACCTACGTAATAAAAATAATAATATACATATAATAAAATTTATACACATAATATACAAAAACTAACACAAAGTGAATAATAAGTATGTAAGATTAATAGAAATACTTATAAGAGATGAGGTGACAAAATGAAGGAAATGAAGAAAAAAATGGTGTTTTGTAAGTGAGAAAATGAGTATAAATTTTTTGAGTATTTCGCTTAAAAAAATAGGAAATCTGGAAGATATTTTGGAGAGAAAGAAAACTCATTAAACGGTGCTGGAATTGGTGATCGTAGGTGACCAAAAAATGAGAAAGAGTGGAGGAGGGTTAGCTCGGTTTTGATTTTTTTGGGGGTTGTTTACAGCGCTGCAAATTAAAAATTGTGTCTGATAGAGAAAGAAAGAAGAGAAAAAGAAAAATTCAAGTGTATAACATCGGTTGACATGTTGAACCGACACTACACGTGGACATAGCGTCGGTTCAACATGTCAACCGACTCTATACGTAGCTTCCGTTCTTCATCGAACCGACATTAAATTCATTATAAATCGGTTTTCTCCAAAAACTGATTTTATATATTGACTTAAATGTCACATTTTGTAATTATGTTAACATTACAGAAGATTGAATAAAAAAATATTTGTTTTGATAACTACAATCATACATACAGAATAATGCAATGAAAATAAATCTATAAGTAAGAATTTTATTAAAAAAAATACTCAAAAATGGTTACACTTATTAGGGGTGAGTATGAGACCAAAATTGTATGTTTTTGGTAAATTTGAATTCGATATGATCTAAACAAATTTGAAGATTTTCAATCCAAATCCAATCCGATAATATACTTGATTCGAACCAATCTAAATCCTAATAATTCATATTTTTTGAATCAAATAGGGACATATTAATATTAAAATTTATTTATGAATTATTATCAATGCAAAATACAACATATACAAATTTAAATTTTAAATTTATATTTTTGTAAGAAATATTATTATTTATAATCATAACTAAAACATCAAAAGAATAAAAACTTTGTCTGTATAATTATTAAATTATTATAAATATTTATATTTATTTATTAAGTTAAAATAATAATCTATTGTAATCATGGTATGCATAATATTTAAATATAATATAAAATAAAATATTCATTTATTTATAATTTAATAATAATTCAGTCCGAATCGAATACAATAGATCAATCTGAATTCGATCTGAATCCAAACAAACTGTATAATTTTGAATCCAAATCCGATCCGAATCCTACATATCGGATTGAATTTTTCAATTTAAATAAATTGATCGGATCATTTGCTCACTCTTAACACTTATTCTTTAATTTGGATTTTCTTCTTTATCTTAGGTCTTTGTTTATTGGCATCTTTAAATCTTAACCATAATTGTATCTAAAGGACAATTTAAAGGCCAATAACATGCCACGTTACTAAATAAACATATAAAAGTTTAAAAATATGAAAACAATAAATTCTAATGGAGCACTTATCTTATAACATGTAATTTTTTGAATAAAAAATACGAGCTTCTCTTAAAGCTAAATATGTTTATAATTATTTAAGCTAATGTATTTATCCAAATAAATAACTAAAAATTAACTATATAAGAAACTAAATAAATTATTCTCAAGTTCTTAAATTAAAGTGTGTTAGTCCTATAATCTTTCGTATTTTGTTAGCTTTTTGTTTATAAAACATGAAATTTATTTATTTTACTTAGTGTATCTATCTTTTCTTTTTGTAAGGTTCGTAATTGACGATAAGTAATGTACATACGCATATAGGTAGGTATACTTTGTATGAAAGCATATTATACACATACCACAAGGATGATTTTCTTAGTATGCATGCTCACTTGCTCGCAAATATTATGGCTCATGTTTTTGTTTTGTTAAGGGAGCGAATATTTATGAAAATTACTCGGTATTTTTAGAAATGAAAAATGAGATTTTTGGAACCTCAATGAGGCCCTCATCGGACCCTTCCCCAACCCCTAACGAGGTGGTCGACGAGGACCCTCGGTGAGGTTGGCCGTGAGCTTTGATGATTTCTGTAACTACCCCATTCTCTTTGTGTTTGGCATCTAGGAAAATGTAGCAGAGCCCAATCAAATTGGCATCTATTTTTTTTCTAGTTTTGGACCACTATTACATTGAGTATTGTTTGGCATTAGTGATTCGTGACTAAATTGGAAAAACTGTACTCTTAAGTAGTGAGTACTCGAGGCGATATGTTCTAGTTGGTTTTTGGTACAGAGCATGTGTGGTGATGAGCTATATGTTTAACTGAGTGTAATTCCAATGTTAGTTATATACGGTACATGGTTGAATGTAGTTCCCACGTGTGGTAATGGATAATTCATGGTTGTAGTTCTCTTTGTGGTTCACTTTACTAATTGTCAGTTACTAATCACACTACATTGAGGAATATTGACTTTAGAGGAAAGTCGAGTTTGTGTGTTGGTCCAAGTTACCAAGGAGGCAACAAGCGAGGGAAGCAATAGGTAATTTGTACGAAGGTCCCAACTGATTGAGGTATTGTTGGTTTTATTTCTATCAAGGTTGTAATTGTTTTATCGATTAATAGATTTGTTTGCTATCGAGTGATTGCTATAAGGAACCCAAGGATGTTATCACATAGGCAAGGGTTCTATGTGGGTTTACTTGGTTATATATAGTATTGGGCATACTCTAGTGATTGGCTAGTATAGTTTGAGTTTAAATCATGTATGTTTCAATATATTGAGATTTAAACTATGATTATAAAACTTTTAATATTTATCTCCTGCTTTCTAATTGAATATTATATATGTTATTTAATATACTGGCTGACTTTTGTTATTATTTATTGTTGTTGCATGTATGAGTTTTTATCGGGTATGTACTAACATACTTGATTTAGACTCTATTTTGAAAGCCTTTTTATTTGTGTAGTTTCATGCTTTCTTTTCTTTCTGTGTAGCATGCTTATAGCTTTCTATTTATTAATTTTCTTATATTAAATTAATCTTCCTACTTCTTGATTAATTTATATTGCTTATACTTTTCATTTGTATGCGAGTTTGGTATGAGTCTCTAAAGATTCAATATCTTGTTACCCTTATTGTTTTACTATATTAAATTAATCTGCCCATTTCTTGATTAATTTATATTGCTTTTACTTTTTATTCACATACAAGTTTGGTGTGAACCTCTAAGGAATCAGTATCTTTTTATCCTGATTGTGTATCAAGTGTTGGACTCTTTAATTAGTTTGCTATGTTTTGTATGATCACATGAGTTTTGTGTGTCTTTAAGGAGTCAGTACCTCCTTATCTTGGTTGTGTACCAAATGTCAAACTCTTTCTTAAGATATGTTGTACTTTGTTTGATCGCATACTGATGAGCGAAAACCGGCATCGCCGATTCTCGCAAATACTTTGGTTTTAATATTTGTAAAACTCTCGCAAGTGCACGAATCATTTCGTAGAAAATGATAAGTATACTCCCAAGGTCGATCTAAGGAAGGAATGTATGTGGTTCTTAATTTATTATTCAAACTTTTAAAAACGAAATTAAATCCTAAACATCCTGTCACAATAGTTTGGTTTTTGTGTTCCTAATCTAATAACATAAAATAAACATATATACAGATTAATTAAATATAATCTAAAAACGTAAAAATAAACATAGATACAAATTCAATAAATATTTATCTAAAAATAAATATAAATACAGATTCAATAAATATTCATGCAAATTTTATCATTTATATTAGTGGGGTATTTATGGATATAATAACTAAATTAATAAAGCTTGCTCACAGTATCTTGGTTATTAAAGATATAAATTGATATTTTATTGATTCTCTCTTTTTTGTATTTAATAACACCTTTGGTGGGGTTAGATATTCTTTGTTAACAAAACAAATCAATTAACACCCATGGGTGCGGGTTGATAACTAATTTGGTTAATTAAATTAATTCCTTTTTCTAAGAGATTGAAAATGAACCATTTAAATGACACCTTTGGTGAGGGTGCTAGATGCTTTAAACTTTATTCAAGGTGTCCAAATTAAACCTAAGAATTTAGTTATCCGAGTACTAACTTTCAAGTTTTAAAACCACTATTGAAACCATGTTGTCAATACATTTTCACATAATAATTCTTTTAAAAACTTTTGAAATAGAGTTTCACTCTAACTACCGAGGCGATTGTACCAACAAATAAAAGAAAGCACTACTCTAAATTAGATCGGATAACTAAACCTTAAAGTCTAATCTTGATTTAAGTTTGTAATGAAAAATAATATATATCTCACAAACATCCTTAAAATAAAATCATGAATAAAAATAAAATCAATTCATTTTAGAAATTTTCAACTATTTAATATTTTTGCAAGCATAACAACGTTATTATTATATCATGATTATAAGCTTTAGCAAGTTTAAATTTAATCACGTAGACAATTAAATATAACATGTAAGAATAAAGCATAAAAATAACTCAGTAAAGAAAATAAAATCTTTACGTAACTTCGACGCTATTCCCGCTGCTAGAAAACCTCCAAGCGGAATTTGCACTTCCATTTATTGAATCAAAAATATAAATTATTACAAAAACATTACAAGTTCCTCTCAAAAAGAGAAGAATCTAAACCTAAGAGAATTGAACTAAAAACTAACAGAAAACTAAGAAAAGCTTAGAAACTAAGAAAGAAACTAAGAAAAACTCAAAAACTAAGAAATGAGAGAAAGAAAGAAAGAGAGAAGTGTGGTTTTGAGGTGTGCTTTGGAAGTGAATGGAAGGGGGTATTTATAGGTGAGGATGGAGAGAAAAAATGAGTAAAAAAATGTTTAAAAAATATTAAAAAATTAAAAAACGTGTAATGGACATCTTTGAGGGTCATCAATGACGTCGCATGACGTCACGGGTCAGCCGCACGTGAAAAAATGGGGTGAAAACGCGCGTTGGGCGCTGTAATGGCGCGCGCGCGCTGGATCGTCATCGCCGCGCGGCACCGGCGCGCGTGAACAAGTGCCCGCACGCTGCGTCGCGCGCGCTTGAGACGGGAGTCAACGCGCGGGCGCGCGCAGCACATGCGCTGGGGCGCGGCCATTGGGCATGCATATGCGACATTTCGCCTTTTTGACATTTTTGACCTTTTCGACCCATTTTGTCCAATTTTTCCATGTTTGTTGACCTTTTCCCACTTATTTATTAATATATTTGTGATATATTGCTTCAAGTATTCTTCTTTGAGTCTTTACATTACGTTTTTAGGCCAAAATTCCTGAAAAACAATAAAAATACCCGTGATTCCGAAAAAGACAAATTTATATAAATATATGATAAAACATATAAATATATATATTTTTAATCAATTAATGTGCATAAAATCATGGTTAATTTAGGGCTTTTTTGAGCACTCATCACATACTATGAAAGTATGTTCGTTATTTATTGAATATGTTATCACATATGAGGTCTTGAAGTGATTGGAAATCCTTTATAGTTTTTTCAATATGTATGCAGGATTCACATGTTGTGTCTTATTTTCAATGTTTAAGCATGCTTCTAGCCTAGACAAGAACCAGTGAGGCACACTATCACTAGTGTGTTTACCATAGATTGTTGTTTTCATATCTGTTGGTTGTTTTAGTTGTGCTAAATTAAGTATTTTTTTTGTTCTTCCATTATGTTTTTTTCTTAATTCACGTTGTGAACCTTACTTGGTAGAGTTGAATAGAGCTAGCAAAAAGATTGTGGGTGATAGTCATCAATATATGTAAATAGACTATAAATCGATAATGTAAGCTCATACAAATAAAACTTTATTATAAGTTATATGTAGGTTTACTATTATCATCAAATAAAACAAAAATATTAATAAATGATGATATATCTCATTGTGTATGGTACAAATTCTAAGAGCTATAAAAGAAATACTATCAACTACGGCATTATCCTTTATATAAACAAGAAAGATAAGTCAGATGATAATAGTGGTTTAACCATTATAATTTTGATCTTGAACATCTTTAAGAAAATAAGAATAGTTTAGAATATGTCCTTACAAGAGAATTAACACCTTTAACTATTTTTTTCTTACAATAATGAAACATTATGATATCAAGATCAAGATAAAGGAAAAGGATATAAGAATCTTTCAAGAAAAACTTGAGGTTTTATACTTAGAGAAGTCTCTTTTGGAGACATGAACTAAGTAGGAAGAACCTAACAATTCACAAAGGTCATTAGAGTTTAAAAACTTTAAAGAGTTATCCCCATTAGAGATTCCTTCTAAGGAAGATATAACTTTTGAAGAAGGAATTCAAAATAAGAAAGAATAACATAATAGTTCAAAAGAGAATAAAATCTATGAAAAGAAAAAAGAAAAGCTCAGTTGAACTGAAAAAGCAAAAAAAGAATACTAGAAAAAGACTTATGTAGTCTATAATGATCCAAAATCAGGAACTACTTGGAGCAAGAAAAGCTATTATTATATGTTGAGGAATAGCTCACAAAGATTTCACTAATAGAATAGAATTTGAAGGTAGTTATGTAAATTACAAAGTATCAAAACTAATAACTCCAGAAAATATAGTTAAAAATTACTCTGTAGCATTAGAATAGAAACCATCGCCACTAAAAAGGTTGAAGACCTTAGGAAAGATAGTACGATCACCAATACTATTCAAGGAAGTGCCTCTCACAAAGATAGTACAAATAGTATGACCACAAGTACTATTTAGGGAAACATCCCCCAATAATATATTAGTCATTGAAAATGAAAAAGACTAATATATGAATTTAAGTAAATCACAATGTTTGAATCTTTAAAATTTTGTTTATAAAGTTTTCCAATCAGGTTGAGAACCTATATCAAAGAATTAATTTAAATGAATTATATTATTTTCCTAAAAAATTCAATAAGGTTATTAAGAACTTCAGAAAAAATATCAGAATAGGTGACAAGTCTATCTATCTCAGATTTTTCAGTTCACTTGTGAACTAGAATGAAGAAGGTTGTGTTATTCCTTATTATTTTATCAAATTAGAGATTTCTAATATTAATAGGAAGTTCAAAAATCAAAGGTGCTACTAAAAAAGGAATTTAATACAAATGAACTTTGTATACTAAGAGGATAGATGTTAGATCAAATTTATCATGAAATAAAAAAAGATCGACAATTCTTCTGAATTCAAAATAAATTATTTCAACTAGTAAAGTCATAATCACTTCTTATAGTAATAAGGCCTTCATTGAAGAAGATGGTAAAATTTTTCAAGAAACAAAAAAGATGTTTTATTTTTATACCAAGAAAACTAATACGGATTACAAATGCATTTACTACATTAAAGATTAAGAAGATAAAGATGCATCATCGTCTACATCAAAAGGATTGTCGATAGAAAATAAAAAAGAGGAATAAAGATGTAGAATCTACATCTTCAGTTGGCAAGTCATGCCAAGGATATGAAAGGATCAAATCAAAAGCCAAAAGTAAAAAGTTAATTAAATTATTAAAATAGAGGTAAAATAGTGATTTTTTACTATTGTAACACAATGATTCCTTACCCTATAAAAGGAACCCTTATTTCCATAAGTTGAACATAGCTTCAACTTTAATAACCTTTCTATTCTAAATGATTATTCATCTACCAATTATGTATCTAAAAACTATGAGCAGTTAAGAATCTCTTCAAGGTTCTTAGTTGACTTTTATAATTGTAATAATTATTAATATTATGAATAAAACGTAGTGCAATAACTCTTTTTCTATTTTCTAGTAAGTTTAATTTTAACACCATATTATGTACCGATCCAAAGGTTGTACTATTATCAAGAGGGTATTAAGGTTTGAGCAAGCTAAGAGATATCAAGTGTAACAAAAAAGAGATAAACAAAGGAACATAAGACCATAGTGGATCCATTAAATTCAAGTATCATAATTATTATTCTATATTAATTAAGGATCTTGAATGAATAAATATTTATTTATAACATTTATAAAACTGATAAATAAGAAAATGAATACAAAGAAACTAACTACAAGTCTATTTGAACATAAACATAAGGAAATTATAAAAATAAAATAATGTTTTGATAAGAAGCTTAAATGTTTGTTTTTAAATAATAATATGCTAGAAGTATCAACTAACGTTATAAAACTGATAGCTTCAATTTGATGCCAAAATTATAGGAAAGTTAATATTGTTAACCATTCAAAGACATTAGTAATATTAACTCAAAGTAAAGGGAACCTAAATGAAGTAAAATAAAACTTGGAGGTTGTTATTGATATATGAACAAAACACAAGGGAGTTTAATGACAATTACCCTATTTTTTAAAAACAATTATATTTAAATCATATTTAATGTTATTTTTTATTTTTATTAATGAGATTAATCAATAAAATAATAAGTTTTAATTTATAAAATTATTGTTACTATATAAATTTTATTCAAATTTTACATAGATTTTTTAATGAAATTGATTTTATTTAAATGAATAAAATAAAATAACTATTATTATTTTCCTTTAATGGGTTTAAAATAAATGAATGTAGAAAAACTACGTATTGAAAATGATATTTATTCAATAAAAAATGTGATATTTAAGTTTTATTTTATTATATTCGGTTTATTGCCTATTTCTCACTATGATTAAATAAGAAAAAATATTTTTATTTTGCAAAAAATAAACAGTATTTATATTTAATATAATAACTACCAATCACATATTACATGAATTATTCATACTAAAATTAGTAAACGAGAGATTGAAAAATAATTCAATGGACAAAAGTAGACAAATAAACATATAAGAAAAGTGGCATTTTATTAACAATCGTGCATATATGATGGTAATCACAATTTATTTGAACACATAGCTTTGAAAATTTTATAGATATGCAGAACAAATTGAAAAAAAGAAGAAGATATTTTTAAAAATATTCTTAAAGTTTTAAAAAATTTTAAAATATCTCTCAAAAATAATGGAGTTAATCTAATAGAAGTAAGTAGTAGCATTTTATATACAAAAATGGAAGAAGAAATAATAGAGAACCAAGAAGAAATAAGAAATCAATGAATAATAGAACTAAAAATAGAAGATATTTTAAGATGTTTTTCATAATAAATGATAATTAGTAAAAACAAATTGAAGAAACTCAAAAGGCAAAATTAAATCTTAAAAAAAGAGATGAATTTAAATATCTATTTAAAGAAATTATTCCCAAGAAAAAAATAGTTTATTATGGAATAAGTATTAAGGAAATAAGCATTGATATTAAAGATATAAAATGAAGATATAATATGCCAATAATTAGCAAATAAATTATCAAAAATTCTCGAAAATGATAAAATAAAAATTGGATACATTCATTTAGGAAAATCCAAATATGAATATAAGCTCATTCCAAAGAAATAATATATACGCTAATAAAAATAACATTGCTAGATTATTAAATAATAAACAAGAAAGATGCTCTAATAGAAATGATCCATTGTAATTTAGGATACCATAAACTAAAATTCACAACATATCCTAAGTTTGCTATTGGTATTCATGATAAAAACTTAAACCAAATGTTAAGATTAGCTTATGAATTTGAAAAAAGATATTTAATAAAAAAACATTCCTTTTCAATACATTATATAGTAAGGTATTCATTAACAAACAATTATAATAGTTTAATATATAGAAAAAATGAATTTATAGAAATAGATAAAATATTTTAACAACTTGGCCAAATAATAAAACCAAAAATACTAATGGAATTTGAAATACCAGAAAAATGGCAATTAGATATTTAGGAAAAACCTCTGATACTAGGAACAAAAAGTAATGTAGTTAAAAACAATGATATACTAAGATTTACTTTTATATATCATAAAATAGAAACTTCTAACAAAGAAGAAGTTAAAGTAAAAAAAGTATTAGTTCATCATGATGTCATATTAAGAAGATAATAATGTTTAAAGACAAATTAAAAAATATACAATTAGAAATATATGATAGCCTAGTAGGTATAGCAAAAAATAAAACAACAATAATAAAAGCTTTAAAAAATATAATAGAGGAAATTGACATAGTTCAAAAATCAAACACAAAGTATCTACAACAAGGTATAATCGAAACACAAAAAGCATTATTAGAAAAAATAAATAAATGTGATTATAATAAATTACAACAAGATATGTATATGAAATTTGTAGAACTAAGAAAAGAGGTATATAATATACATAGAGACAATGATATTATAAATCATAATTATGATCCTTTAGAAGGATTAAAAGTAGAACAACCTAGAAGATCATACGCTCTAATACCAAGAAATGAGAGAAGAAAAATCTAAAGAAAAAAATATAATTTCAATTTAATAGAATATAGAAAAGAATTAGAAGAACAATTCATGAATCCTAAAAATAGGGATATAGAAAAATTAATTAGTTTTTTAACACTAACTAATGAGAACTAGAAAACATTATGATGAAAAGCTTTATGTAAACAATAAAAAAGACGATATGACAATAATCAATGAAACTGATTATGAACCAGAAATCATGATCCTGAAAGGTCATATAAAACCAATTTCATTACTAGTTCTTTACAAAGAAGAAACATTTAACCCACATAAAGAAGAAATAAATAGACAAAGGTCAGGAAAACCTGATACTTCCAATAAAAGATGACAACCACCTAAAATAGAATAAGGATTATATTGGGAAACTAAGCCCACCATAATTCAAGCTCAATGAAAATTATAGATCTAGATTGTATAAGATATAAAAAAAATTCTTAGATGAATGGATCTCTGGTAAGAGTGTACTCATAAAAACCTCTCAAGCTACACAAACAAAACCATCAATCCTTAATGTATTAGTAGCTCATAAAATGACAGAAAATGTTCAAGATTGGTTTTTAAATTTAACAGACCAACAACATTTATTAATATAAGGGAATGTTTCCACGAGAAGAGAATGTTTAGATTTAATAATAAATAAAATACACAAGAAATTTATTAGAGAAATAAATGAAGAAATATCACTGATTTTAGTAAAAATGAAATCAATAAAGCCAAATAGAATTTAATAAATATGAAAATTTATAACATATGTTGCATATATTATTTTATTTGTGAATATGAAATGTATTACTATAAATTACCACCCTATATGAAAACAACTTATAAGGAAATAGTTTTTTTAAAATTTATCTGGAATGTTACATAAGACCTTAATAGAAGATTGGAATAAAAACAAAATAGGGAATGATAAAATCTATTGTATCACAAGAGATTTTAAAATACTATAAAAATATAGATGTAATATAAAACTCTACAAATAGAAATATAAAAAATATAAAAATAAAATAAATTTAAAAGTTATAAATTTAGGAAATAAGATTTTTAAAAATATAAAAGAAGATTTAATAGAGAAATATATTTAAAAAAAGTTTTAGAAGAAAAAAGGTATAAACCTCCTAAAAACAAGAATTAAATTCCTTTAGGGAAAATGAAATGTAAATGTTGGATCTGTAATAAAGAAAGATATTATGCTAATGAATGTTCTAGCAAACTTTAAAATAAGAAAGAATTTAAAAAGGAATTTTCACATAAACAAAAATCTTAGAAAAAAACTTTTAAGATGAAATTAGAACTGATTGAGAAATCAGATATAGATGATATTTACAGTATTTGTCTATTAAAGGAAATTGAGAAGGAAATAACTGACTCAGAATATGGGTACTTTTCATCATAAGATGAATGATTTGTATAGTATTACAAATTCAAATAATACCTATATTAAGGTAGGATTGAAATTTAAAGGCTATGTCAATTATCATTTACATGCATATATAAATATAGGAGCTAGTAAGTGAATATCGAGTAAATATGTATTCCCATAAGAATACTTAAAATAGGCAACAAAAGATTTAATTCTAATTACAATAAATTTTAATAAGGTTTTAAAAGATACATATATAATGATAGAAGGAGAAAATTTTCATATTCCTACCATATATCAACAAGAAATAGAGTTGATTTATTAATAAAAAATAATTTCCTAAACTTATATCAACTTTTTACACAGTATTTAAATAAAATAAATCTAACAACATTAGATGGTGAAACCATTTATGTATCAAGATAAGAAAACCTTTGATTGTATCAAAAACTTCGTGAGATAGACATAAAGTAACATAAACTTTATTTAGAAAATATTTCACTAGATATAGAAGAGAAAAAAAATTCTTTTTTAATGAAATATAGGAAGATAAATCCCTAACGAGTATTGAAAAATTATTAAAATAGTAAGCTCAAAAAATTCTTTAGATCCAAAAATTAATAAATCTAAAATGATTGTAGGCATAAAATTGAGACCTTAACAAGGTTTTTAGAGTAAATCCAATGATTTATACTCCAAAAAAACATGATTGAATTTGAAAAAAAATTCAAGAAATTTTGGAACAAAAATTCATAATACCATGAAATCCACTTCACTTTAGTATAGTATTCTTAGTCAAAAAAGAAGTTGAAAAAAAAAGAATGATAATAAGCTTCAAAGAATTGAATAAAGAAACCATTGATGATTGATACTTTATTTCAAAGAAAGAAGAACTATTATTATTAGTAAAAGGAAAGAAATACTTCTCGAGTTTTGATTACAAAAGTGAATTTTGACAAATAAAATTAGATGAAGAATCTCAAAAATGAACTACATTTAGTTGCCTCTAAGGACAACTCATTGGACTGTTGTACCATTTGGATTAAAATAAACTCTAGATATCTTTTAAAGATATATGTATAACATCTTTAAAAAATTACAAAGTATTTACTGTGTCTATATAAATGATATTTTGATTTTCAATAGTAAATTAAATAAATACTATTTGGATATTATTAATATTCTACCAGAATGCAAGAAAGAAGGCATTGTAATCTCTTAAAGGAAAGTAATAACTGCACAACAAAAAAATTAAATATTGAAGGTTAAAAATTTAAGATGGAAAATATAATCTACAATTCCATTTACTAAATAACATTCAAAGTTTTCCTAGGAAAATAAAGAACAAAAATCAATTACAAAGATTTCTAAGGTATTTGACATATGTTGAGATATATATCAAGAAATTTGCATAAATGCGAAAACCCTTACAAGAAAAATTAGGATAGAATAAGATACTTTGTATATGGATAAAGTGAAAGTATAGGTAAAATATTTATCAACTTTATATTATCCAGGGCTAGATGATAAAATAATAATTAAAACAGATACTTTATAAGAATATTAGGGAGCAATTTTGAAAGCAAACGTAGATGACAAAGATGAATATTTTTGTAGATATAGATTAGGATCTTTCCATGGTCCAGAATTAAATTATCACACTAATGAAAAAGAATATCTAGCTGTTAAAAAGTCTATTAAGAAATTTGTAATATATGTCATAAGTTCCAAATTCATTATTAGAACTGATAACAAGAATTTTGGTTATTTCTTAAAAATTAATATTGCAGGTGATTATAAACAAGAAGGATTAGTCAGATGGAAACAATGGTTCAACAACTATAATTTTGATGTTGAACATCTCTTAAGAAATAACAATAGTTTAGTAGATGATCTTATCAAATAATTAACACCTCTAACTATTTTTATGCTTGTAAGAATGAAACATCTTGATATCAAGATCAAGATAAAGGAAAATGAGATAACAAATCCGAATAGAAAAACTCGAGGTTTTATACCTCGAGAAGTCTCTTATAGAGACAAGAAATAATCAAGAAGAACTTGATTGTTAAAAACAACTCTTACAGTTCAAAACTCTAAAGAGGAGTATTCATCAAAAATTCAATCTAAAGAAAGAATTCAAGATGAAAAGGAAGAAGTTAACAGTTCAAAAGATAGTAAAATCTCTTAAATGAAAAAGCTTAATTGGGTTATTGAAGTAGAAAAAGAATAGAAGAAGACTTATATGGTCTATAATGGCCCAACCATGAATCTATAACAATTGGGCAGAAGCAAGTAACTATATTCTTAGGTTTAGTGGAGTAACTCATAGAACATTCACCAATAGAATAAAGGTGGAAAGTAGTTATGCAAATTATAAAGTACTAAAACTAATAACTCCAGTGGAGATAGAAAGAAATTACTCTGCAGCACTACAACAATAACCACTAGAACCCAACAGGTTAACAACTGTAGAAAAAATAGTAAGGCCTCTAGTATTATTTAGAGAGGTATTTATCCCAAAAACATCAAAGATAGTAAGATATCCAGTGGTATTCAGGAAAACATCCCCCATAAATTTATTAGTTATTAAAGATGAAAATGACCACTATATAAATCTTAGCAAACCACAATGGTTAAGTCTCTATAACTTGGCCATAAAATTTACCCATGAACACATATAAGATATAAAGTTCAATACTATAGAAAAAGAATTCCTTGTAAGAAGTAAATTCAAAATTTTTGAAGGAGCTAATCTAATATATGTTTACAAAGCTTTGTATGTTTGGACTAATAGAAAATATATATCCATGGATTAATTTAAGTGAATTAAATTATTTCTCAAAACATTTCAAAAAAGCAATCAAGAACTTCATGAAGAAGATAAGAGCAAGTGACAAGCCTGCTTATCTCATATATTTTAGTTCACTAATGGACTGGAATAAGGAATGATGTATTAGTCTCTACTACTTCATCAAGTTAGGGATTTCCAACACAAATAGAGAATTTCCCAAACTAAAGGTGCTTTTAGAAAATGAATTCAACATAGAAGAAGTCTATGTATTAAGACGTCAATATTAGCCAAATTTACTATTAACATAGGGAAACTGATAATTCTACTAAGATCAAAGTAAATTACTCAATTATTGAAGTCATCATCACTTCTTATAGTAGCATGACTCTTACCAAAGAGTATAGTGAAAAAATCACCAAAATTGAGACAAATTTTAATAACAATAAGCTAAAAATTGGTCAAGAAACAAGGATGATATTCTTTTTTTATGCTAAAAAAGCCACCAAAGATCACAGATGCATTTACTGCATCAAAGATTAAGAAGATGAAGATGCATCGTCATCAATTTCATCCAAAAGACTGTCAACAAAAAATAACAAGGGAGAATAAAGAGAAAGAGCTATCAGTAGAAGACAACAAAGAAAAATAAAGATGTAGTAAGTACATCTTTAGTCGACAACATGTGCCAAGAAAAAGAAATCGTTGAAATTATAAGTCAAAAAGCAATAAAACAAATGAATTATTAAAGTAAGGATAAATAGTAATTCACATATTATAAGTGGGGATTCATTGTGCTATAAAAGGAACATTTATTTACATTTGAGAAGCATACAGATTAGAGAACACATAGCTTCTATCTAGCAATTCCCTTTATCCAAAAATTCCAACAAGTAATTATATATCTAGTAATTATAAGTGGCTAAGAATCTTTTTAAGGTTTTTAGTTGGCCTTAGAATTTTAATAATTATTATATTATGAATAAAATGGAGTGCAATCACTTTTTCCTAATACGTCTAAATTGAATATCATCTATGTACGAAGACTGAAGGCTCACAATTACTAAGAGAGTATTAAGGTTTGAGCAGAGCTTAGGCATAACCGGTGTAACAAAGGAAGACGAATAGAAGAGAAGATCGCGTTAGACACATTAAATTCATGTATAATTATAACTTTTAAGACAATTAAGGATTTTAAATGTTCAAATATTTGCTTATATGAATTTATAATACTCATAAATAAAAAAATAAGAAGATAGAAATAACACAATATTATGATAAGAAAATTAAAAAATTATCTTTAATCAATAATATACAGGAATTAACAACTAGCGTTAAATAGCTAACCCCTAATTTGATATCAAAGCCATAAGAATATTAACATAATATGGATGAAAAACTTAACACCATTAGATTTAAAGATATCAATGGTATTAATCATAAAATCTAAGGATATTATAGTATTTTTTACAAACCTTAATAACATAGATAAAGATACGTTAAACTTCATGCCTACTTAAGATAAATTTCTGCTTATCCAGTTAGCTCGGGTCAGCAAATATGTACGTGCAAGCTTGAGTGTTATCTTAGGCATTGATTTAATATTTATTTCTTACGCACAGGTATTAAGTGATAACGTTCCTATTATGTCCCAACATGTAATCATATAGGGAAAGTTTTGATAAATAGGTGATAAATTATACTATATAAGTAATAATATAGATAAAGTATTTACCCAATGGGATTTTATTTTTTATCAAAACAAAAATTATAGCTATTTAGCTCCCTTTATCATATAGGGAAAGTTTTGATAAATAGGTGATAAATTATACTATATAAGTAATAATATAGATAAAGTATTTACCCAATGGGATTTTATTTTTTATCAAAACAAAAATTATAGCTATTTAGCTCCCTTTATTGTTAAAAATTTATTTATTAAAATAGAATATACAAAATAATTTAATTATATAATGAGAATAAACTAACACCCTTGTTATTTATTCATGTAAGCATTGATAATATTCCTCTCATGTAAATGTTTGATTGGATTATTACAAAATTTGCATTAATGTCTCAAATCAACTTCATAGATTTCGAGATCTTGGCTACCAAATTAGCACCATCTTCAACAAATAAAGTAGCACATATACTTATAAGATTATATTTAAAGAAAAAAGGGCTTAATAAATAACCAAAAAATTGCACTAAAAATATTCTGTGTATAAAATCACACCTAGATATTGATCAAAATGAAAAAAAAAATCAAAAATCGTGATTTGCTATATTTAACTAAAATGAAAATAAAGAAAATTTTATATGAGAGAAAGCCAACTCAAAATAATAGCTTTACTTTTAAGAGGTAAAATTTAAAAGATAAAGATAAATAGATTAGATAAAACGTTAGGATTAAAAAAGTAATTTTGAAGCTACTTATTCTTAATAGTTACAAGTGGGAAACAAATAATGATATTTTTTTTAATTCAAATGATAAAGTAACTCAAATGATAATAAATCACTTAGATTTATTAGATTGTTTTAATTATAGAGCTTTAAAAAAGTGACAGTACCGGTTAAAATTATCGATTTTATGTTTTTATGTTTTTATTTTTTAAATTTATAATTTTAAAAATGTTTTAACAAATATTCATATTAAAACTTTCTTTAAAAAAATAATTTTTTTAAAAAAACCTAAAATTTGATAAAATTGATTAAATTATCACTTTTTATAACTTATGAATTAAATTGTCACTTTTATAGAACTAATGTACTAAATTATCACCAAAAAAAAACTATTAGACTTAATTACATGGTAGATCTAACGTAAGGAGTGACAAAGTGATTACTTTAATTTTTGATAAATAATATTTTTTAAATGTAATATTTATAAAATGATAAATAAATTAATACATAAAATAGAACTATGTTTCATTTTAATTTTAAATTTTAAATTTTTAACACTCAATATATAATCAAAACTTAATAATTTGAACATACTTATACTAAAATGATATACATATATAATATTATTTTTTAATTAAAAATAAATAATAATTGATTAATAATTATTAATATTTTTTATTGCATCTATAATATATCTCATAAATTTAAATCTTAAACCTATTAAGTATATTAATTATTATAACTAGCGGATATTTTCAATATTTAAAAAAAAAACTGTTTTATTAAAAAGTGCGAACTCTTCCTTATGTAGTATAATAGATTATTAGCTAAATACTTCATTCTCGAGTAATAATGATAATATACTGAGGATATTCCGCCATTATATTATTATGAGTTGTTTCTTTTATTTATATAATAAATATATTTTGTTGTAATTATTATTAAATAAATATTAATTATATAATTTGTATTAATATTAAATTATATGTTGAAAATATTACTTCTAAAATTATTATTAATAATAATAAGAAGAATAAAAATAACAACATCAATAATACTATTAGAAATATTTAATGATTGTATTATATTCTGTGAATATACATGTTGTCTTTATATATGAGTTACAAGTAAACTAGATATGTATAAAGTAACTAGATATAGATATATCTAAAGTAAATAGATATACATTAATCTCTTACTAGATATACATTAACAACCTCCCTCAAACTCAAGGTGGCTGTTAGACCAGCTTGAGGTTGTCAACTAAATTATGAGTGCGTCTTTTGGGAAGTGCCTTAGTCAAGATATCTGCAAGTTGATCGTTGGAGGAAACGGGGAAAAGCTTGAGAGCACCATGGACAAGATGAGAGCGAATAAAGTGACAATCAATATTGATGTGTTTAGTCCGTTCATGGAAGACATCGTTGTGGGAAATATGAACGGCACTTTGATTATCACAATAAAAGGGAGTAGTAGAGGATGTGGACATACCCAAATCCTTAAGAAGCCATCGTAGCCAAAGGATCTCAAATTTGGTATTAGTAAGAACACGATATTCTGCTTCATTATTGGAGCGGGGCACGAAGGTTTGTTTCTTACTTCGCTAAGAAATCAAAGAAGAACTAAGGAGAAACCAATAACCTGTAGTGGACCTACGGTCAATGGGATCTCCTACCCAATCAACATCAGAGAATGCACGAAGTACTAGAGGAGATTAAGCTGAGTAGAAAAGGCGATGGAAGATAATGCTTTTCAATTATCATAGAATAAGCAGAACAATAGTTTAGTGAGTCGATCATGGAGCAGACAGATACTGCCTCACCTAATGAACAACATAAGAAATGTCTGGATGAATAACTATAAAATAAATCAGGCTGTAAACCAATCGTCTGTAAAGAAAGGGATTAGACAATGGTTTCCCCTCCGAGGGTGTTAGATGCGCATTAAGTTCAACTAGAATGTCAATAGTCTTGCTGTCAGTGAATCCAGCTTGAGATAAGAGGTCAGATGCATACTTAGCTTGAGTAATATAAAGACCATCTGTTGAACGAGTGATCTCAAGACCCAAGAAATAGCTGAGATGTCTAAGGTCTTTCATCTCAAACTACTACCTAAGAAAATCCTTGAGTTCTTGAATGCCACTAAGGTCATCACTAGTTATGATCATATCATCCACATATAAGATAAGCAAAATGATGCCTTTATCATTGCGACGAAGAAATAAGGCAGAATCATAAGAACTGGCAGTATAACCCAAGTGAAGGATGGTGGAGCTGAACTTGGCAAACCATGCTCATGAAGCTTGTTTAAGGCCATAAAGTGCACGTCAAAGGCGGCAAACCTTATTTGTTTTAACAGAAAGACCAGAAGGAGATTGCATATAGACTTCTTCATGCATATCCCCATTAAGGAATGCATTTTTAACATCCATTTGAAAAAGGTCCCATTTACTAACAGCGGCAACAGCTAAAAGGGTACGAATAGAGGAAATACAGGCAACTGGAGCAAAAGTCTATTTATAATCAATCCCATACTCTTGTGTAAAACTTTTTTCTACAAGACGAGCCTTGTAGTGCTCAATAGACCCATCATAGCAAGTCTTGATTTATAGATCCACTTACAACCAACCACAGACTAACCAGGAGGAAGAGTAACCAGATCCTAAGTATGGTGTTTGGTTAATGCATCAATTTCTTCTTTCATTGCAATATGCCAAAAAGGGTTAGTAGATGCCTCATGATAGGTGTGAGGCTCATGGAGTGTAGCAAGGGTAGTGTAACAATGATAGTCAAGTAAATGTGTAGGAATGGATCTTACCTGGGTTGAGTGGCAAGGTGGAATGTATTGTGGAGGATCTTTAGGCGGAGTAGGAGCAAGGGACCTATGTTCAAGGTGGGGTAGCTCATTATCAACCTGTTCTTCTACAACCTGTTTAGGATAATCATCAAAAATATCTGAAGATTGAATAGAGAAGTCCAAAGGTGGATTAGGAGTATCTGTAGAAGGAACATGAGACTCATTTGGAAATATTTCTAAAACATTTGAATTAGTTAGGGGAGAACGAAAGTGAGAAAGTTCAACAAATAAGTGGTGTTCCCAAAAGACAACATTACGGGAAACACGAAGATGATGTGAGACAATATCATAGCATCAATACCCTTTTTGAGTTTCACCATAACCAAGAAAACAAAAAAGTCTAGATTGAGGCTCAAGTTTGTTGTGTTCATGAGGTAAAAGAAGAACGAAACAAGCAGATCCGAATGAATGAAGGTAATGATAGTTAGGAGATGATCCAAAAAGGCACTCATACAGAGTCTGATTAAGAATGATAGCACTTGGAATGCGATTAATGGCATGAACAACATGAAGAGAAGCTTCACCCCAAAATGGGGCAAGAACTTTGATAGAAAGAAGAAGAGCACGAACAATGTCAAGAATATGACAGAGTTTTCTTTCGGCTCGACCATTTTGTTGAGAGGTTCCTGGATAGGTTAGATGATGTACAATGCCATAGGAGTGTAACAAAGCTTGAAAAGCATTTTGAGTATATTCAAAAGCATTATCAGATCGAAAAGTTTTGATATGTTTGGAGAACTGTGTTTCAACCATTTTTGCAAAGTTACTATATATTGGTAAGATTTCAGAACAAGATTTCATTGGAAAGATCCAACTATAATGAGAATAATCATCAATAAAAACAAAAACAATATCGAGATCCACCAATACTAGTAACAAGAGAAGGTCCCCAAACATCAGAATGAATTAGCTCAAAAATACTATTAGAGATAGATTTACTATTATTGAAAGGTAAAGCTGGCTGCTTTCCTAACTAGCATGAATTACAATCAAAATTGTCTTTGGACACAGAACCCAATAGACCTTTAGAAGCTAACTATTGTACCAAAATGAATGGGGCATGACCAAGACGATAATTCCAAAGTACGAGAGAAGGTAAAGAAGAAACTGCAGTAGCAACAGGTGAAAGATAAAAATTGTTTACAGGAAACATACGCCAGTCCCTAGGACCGGTCCCAAGCTCTTGCCCTATCCTTGGATCCTGCACAATACACCCAGAATAGTCAAAAATAAGGTGATATCTTAGTTCAGATAATTGTCTCACAGAGCATAAATTATAGGATAGGTCAGGTACATAGAAAACCCTAGGAACATAAAGGGTAGAGGTCGAAACAAAACCTAGACTATTCCCATGAATGGTGGAACCATCATCTATATGAATATTAAGAGGATGTGGTGTAGGGTCAAGTTTGGAGAATAAAAATGAGTGAGGTGTCATGTGATTACAACATGTAGAGTCAAAAAGCCAAGTTTGAGACTTACCAGGAACTACTGAGAGAATAGTGGAAAGAGATGTATTACCATCCATTTGAACAGCCTGAGTTATGATCTTCTTTAGTTCAGTGGAGGAGAGGTTGATAGTGGATCCAGAAGACTGGGACTCTACTGAACTAGAAGGCATTATCGGAGTAGGCTCAATATTAGCAACAATAGTAGTAGATTTGTTACGACGGTAACAAGTCTCAATGGTGTGGCCATGACGCTTGTAATAATTGCAAAATCTTTTATTACTCTACTTGTGACAATTGTTAAAGCTAGAGGAATCACCCGATTGCTGAGGTTGCTCAATGGCAAGAGCAGGAGAAGTAATAGCCAAAACATTGAACTCATTTTGGGCTTGAAGGGTTGCAAGCCGAGCTTCTTCTCTAACCAACTCATTTACAGCAGTATCAAGAGAAGGAGGAGGACAACGATTAAGAAGCTAACCTCAGATGGGCTCAAATTCCTTGTGGAGTGATATCAAGAACTCATAGAGACGAAATTCATCCCTAACTGTAACATATTGCTGAGCATCTGTTGAGCATGCCCAAATTGGATCACAAAGGTCAATTTGGTCCCAAAGGAAGCGAAGCTGATCAAAGTAGTCATTGATGGATTGCCCTGGTTCCTGTTGAAGTAGATATAATTCAACTATTAGTTGATATTTTATAGATCCGTGAGTAGTGGAGTACATTTTGGCCAACATATCCCATGTTGATTTGGCATCATCAAAGTTGCCCAACAGATTGGAAATGGAGGGAATGGAAGTATTCTAAATCCATGTGAGGATCATGTGGTTGTGACTATCCCATTCAATCATACGACCAAGGAAGGTAGCATCTTTTTCACTTGCTCCTTTAACAGGAATGATAATTGCACCAGTATAGTAATGCCAGAGCATACGATCCTTAAGAAAACTGCGCATAGCTTGAGACCATGATAAGTAATTTTTGGTCCCTTCTAATATAGTATTGATGGGGCAACGAAGAAAAACATCATTTTTATCCATTTAGAAACACAATATGCAAAAACAGACTATAAAAACAAGGTCTATGCTAAAAAATGGGTAAGGAGGACCCAAACTGCAAAAGTCAACGGTCAATCGATCAAAGTCAATGGTCAACTGGTCACCCCTAATAAGTCAACGGGACAGCACGGTCACTATGACCTCAACTCAAGGCGATGATGACGTCAGCCCTAGGGATGTATCATTGATGACGTCATGGGACTAGAATGCAGCGTGTGTGGCGCGTGAATCTGACGCGCTATTTCTGTTGGCGGTACGTGCGATGTCCGATGATTGGGATACATACACGGTTGTGTAGATATGGTCAAGGCGATCACAGTGGTGTCTGCAGAAAGGTCGGGGCAAGATTCACGATGGCGTTTGGTTTTAGTGGCGGCGGGGAAAAAGACGTGCAGCTCCTTTTAGCGGCGTGTGAGGGAGTGTGCGGTGTCCGATGGTTGCATAGATCTGGTTGATCCGATCACAGTGGTATCTGCAGAAAGATTATCGGAGCAAGATATACGGCGACGACAGCGATTGTAGTGGTCTATGTGGTACCAGACTCTTTAACAATGACGATTTTAAGCCCAGAACCTAAAGACAATAGCTAAATGACGTCGGAGGTTCAACGGTGAGTGGTTGCAGTGGTTGTTATGACAACGGAAGTTATAAGAGTTAAGTAACACCAAAAAAGACAAGACTGCTAGAAAGATAAGAGCAGTGACTTTGATACCATATTAGAAATACTTAATGATTGTATTCTATTTTGTAATTAAATGAATATACATGGTGCCTTTATATAAGAGTTACAAGTAAATTAGATATGTCTAAAATAACTAGATATAGATATACCTAAAGTAAATAGATATACATTAATCTGTTACTAGATATACATTAACAAATACTAATACTAATAATAATAATAGTAATTTATTAAGTTTTTTAAACGTAATAATTATTGAATTGTGGTTACATTTTCAACTAATTGTTTTCTTGGCGGCTTTCTTTGTTATTTCTAACTTTGCTCTAGTAGACGTTGTTGTAATCAATTTGGGTTTATAAATTTTTGTAGTGTTTTTTATTCAATATATATATATATATAATTATGTTAGTTTTACAGCAAAATATTATTAATGTTTGTATTTAATTTTAAATATAATAATAATTAAATATTATGATTTAAAAGAAGATTTTAATATATATCATTCACTAAAATGTCAACTTGCCTCACGCACTAACAAAAAAAAAATGAAGGTCCAAACTTGTCTCTAAAATGATTAAAAAAAATTCCAATTTAACCCGAAAAGGAACAAAATAACAAAAAAAATTGAGAGGGGTTCTAAAAAATCCTAAAGCAATTAAATCACGTTAAGATGTTAATTTATCGAGAAAAGTAGTAAATGATTTTGTCAGGCAAACTTAAGTACTCTGTCTCAAATTAACCCTTAATACAATTTATAATAACTTTAATACTTTTAGAAATTAGTGTTGAAAAATAAAAGATAATTCAATAACTAGAAATAATTTTATAAATGAAATTTTTCTTTTTTCTGCAAATATGTATAATATATACTAAAATATTTAATTAAAATTTAATTTTTTACTATTTACGTACCAAAAATTAAATATAAGATCCATTAATTTTTCTGTCTTTGGGGCTATTATAATGATAACGTCTCTTAAACAACGATAGAAATTCTTAGATATGGAACCGCAGAATTGGCCTGTTTGTTTTGTCTTTATCTGACAAGCGACTAATATTTCCAAATTGCTTTAAATTTTACCTCAATGTTACGTTATTAATATTTTAAGTTTAGTTTTTTTTTTTATTATGAATAATCTTATACGTTTTCTCAAAGTTGATTTATTAATTATATTTAAAAAATAATTATTTAACTTAATTACACAATTGGGCATATAACTTAATAAGTCTAATATTTATTTAAATTTAACAAATTGAATTCAAATTGTTATTTACTTAGTATTTAAGAGTTAATTTTTAAAAATTATGGGATTATAGGATATAAAATAATTTTTTTAATACTCAACGATGTAATTTTAATCTAACTTTTAAATTAATATAAGTGAAGGAATTGTACGATTAATGTTTTTTTATTAATTATATGGTTTTATTATACTTTATATGCTCGTTCTTATATATGGTTTCTTTTTACAACAATTTTGTTTGGGCTTACGAAAATACGAATACGATTTTTTTTGTTAGGAAAAATTATCGACATTATTGGTTTATTAATTATAAAAAATATATTTATTCTAAGTTAATAGAAAGGATAATGTTTATAAACTCAACATTGAAATATATACTTTAAATTTTGAGTCATATATATCACTATTTAATAAAGTAATAAGGTTTTCTTATATTTAACTAATTAAGCGTGTATCATTATGGATGAAAATATGAAAATTAATAGATTTATATTTTTATATAAATTTTTTAATTGTTTAAGGTTTAAAAGATCAAATTTTCTTCTAACTTCTTATAAATTATGAAATAAGATAATATAATATATTGTGTAAAAATTAGATTTGAAAATAAATATTTCTGTTTTTAAGCAATTATACAATTTTTTAGATAGGAAACAATATTAATATTACCTAACCCGAGACAATGTTGACATAAATCAGACAATTTAAAGGTCTTTTTTTTTTTGTTTTTGGTTCGTAGGATTACTGATCTATTCTCTCTATGTTTTTAACCTTTAAAGTAATAATAATTTCAATAAAAAAAATTATATAATTCATGTTTAGTTTTATATTTATAAAATATATTAAAATCAATTAAAAAAATGTTCAAAATCACATTTATTAAGTCTATCTACCATAAATAATAATTTTTTAAATAATAATTATACATCCACACAAATATAATAATAGATTTGAATATAAGTTTTGGCCTTACTCACAATATATATATATATATATATGACCAAAAAAAAAACAATTTTCAATAGCAAAAATTATATAAACAAAATCAATTCAAACAATTTTTATTTTATTTATATTTTTTTTTTGTTGAGAAAAGTACATGTAATTCATATATACAATTAATAATTTATATGACTTTATGCACTAATTTTTATATATTATTTTTAATTAATAATCCAATATGAATCAAATCAACTGGAAAGGTCTATAGCGTGATAAGCTAAGATTGGTATTTCTTTGAATAAGCTAAAAATTTATTAATGCATATACTCAGTCTTCGGGTACCTAATTTTTTATATTAAAATTCAATGATAATCAACTGTAGAAAGCAAAATGATATTTTCACTGATAAATAGTAATAACTATGTAAATATTCAAACTCAATGTGTTTGAATACATATATCATTAAAATTTATTTCACAATTAACGTGTGTTTTAATTAATTATAATTTTATATATAAATAATATTATTACAAGTTATTATTTAAATGAGTAATGATATTTTTTAAGATTACTGGTCCTACAAAGTAGTCACTCACTGATAATAATAATAATAATAAAAAATAAATAATTAACAATGACACGTTGAATTTATGTAATTGAACAAGCCAGCCTGTTTTTTTATACTAAAAAGTTTCCTGTGGCTGGCGCTGGTTTACTTATTAGGACATGGAATTGAATGCTCAATTTGCAATTACAGGAATATGACAGACATGCACTACTAGCCATTTTAATAATTCTAATATTTTAGAAAAAAAATTTAAGAGGATGAATTTGCCTCCCTACTTTTAAAACTTACCTACTTTTTAAAGCGTTGGAATTGTCTTATCCATATTCTTATTTTTTTTTATGTTTATTCATTAGAAAAAACAATAAATTTGGGAAAAAGTATTAATAACAACACTCTTGGTAATTATAAAATTAATATTATTTATATATTTTTATAAAATAAATAATCGATATATTGAATATTTTTATATTAGTTGCAGTTTAAATGATATTCAATTGTTTATATTTATTTATTGTTAGACGTAGTTAAATTTAATCTCATTTAATATTATAATTTTAATGAATATTTTAAAGATATTATTTAAGGTGATTTTCTTACATATTTTGTGTACCAATAGCCATCAATATTATTTGGGATAACTTTTATTTTTAGTGATAATTTGTATAATTTATCATTTTTTTAATTTTTAATCTTAGTCTAATTTTATTTAATTTTAGATTTAATTAATATTATTTAAATTTTATTACAGATTTGAAAAAAAATGAGGATTCAAAATTTTAAAAACATATTATCTAAAAACTCTTATAATTTAAAAGAAAATTTATTTAAATAAAATTTAAGCATATTATATTGATAGATTATGAAATAGAAGGGAAGAAACATAAACAAAAGAAAAAGCATCGCCATAGAGGGAGGGTAACAAAGAAAGTGTAGATTAGAAAACAATTATGGTGAATTAATTTATGTTAAATTTAATTTTTAGTATGAATTAAATTTTATTTATTCTAGAAAACAGATGTAATTTAATTCTAAACTATGCTTCATTTTTTATGTTAATCTGAGTTATTTCTCTTCATGTTTGTCTGATTTATTTTGAGTTTATTGCTTCTAATTAACTAGTTATTAATTAGATAATTTTAGTCTTATGATTTACTAACGACAGAGGAAATTATAGGATAGATCTAAAATTCTTTGACATAGGTAAATATAGAAATCGAAAGACTTGTATGAACTTGTGTAGTGATGACTCTATGAAATTAGAGTCATTAGCGCTCTTTTTTACTTAATATTTACTTGTTTTATTCAATAAATAGTATTTTTATGACAAAAAATATTAAAATATAAACTTTGTAGTGAAAAAGGGTGAAAATATAATTTTTGAAATTTTTTGGGATTTGTTTGAATTTTTTATGGATTTTTTAACTCAAGATTAATCAGGAGCTACCGCGTAAGCAAATGAGCTGATTGGGCAAACCGCGCAAGCACGGAGAGAGAATCACGTTACGCCACATGTGAGGAGTACGAATCGTGTGCTACATGTCAGCACAACGTTCAATCCAAGTTTGAAAATTGGTCAACGCATCATGCCAAGTGTCGCTATGCCATTGCTCCACGCATTCCACTTGTGCACCACTCCATCCATCTCTGCGAATCATGTCGGGCCGTGTGTCACTAACATAATGAGTGTTAACTTTGACCAATCTCCCTTGCCACGCGTCACTCTCTGATTCGCTAGTGAATTTTTGATGCCACATGCCGCACTATGATTGGTTGGAATGTCAGTTTTGCTTGTTTTGATCGTAGCCCTTAATCTGAAGCTGATCTGACGGTCCAGATCATACTTGAGCTTTATTTAAGCCCCTAATCACTCTATAAACCCTAATTGGCTTCCATTAGCATAATTTTGGTCAATTTTTGGAGCTAAAAAGAGAGAAAAATACAGAAAAATTCAAGAGACGACACAATTTTGGTGGAGATTCAAGAAGAGATTAATACTACAATTCAAGAGATTGATTGTATTTCTTTTCCTACTCTTTTCTTTATCAATTTTTATGTCTTTCTTTATGAACACAATTATGTGTAATTAATTTATTAATCTAGTGATCTTATGAACTCAATTTTCACCATGTGATGATCTAAAATTTTACTCCAATTATAATTATATTATTTAATCTAATTTGTATGCTATTAATTATTTGGCTAACAATTTATCTATAGAGGTAATTAAATAGATTTGAGAAAATTATTTAATTGTTTGTCTTGGTTAAATAACATGCATAGTTTCTAGGCAGAGATGTACAATTCTTATGTATGTGATTTATAATTGATTAATGAGTAGTATGCAATTTAATTGGCATGAAAGTGTGATTAAATTAATTACTATATGATGTGTAGTTTACTTTATAGAAAAATACATGTTAGGTTAGATTAAATTGATAATGTAATTAATTGATAATTATATTTGGGGGATTTTAATGATTCACATGTTTAGAAAATTGAGGGATTAAATATTCATAGATATTTTCTCATATATCTTTTTAGTTACCAAATCTGATTCAATTAATTATTGCTATTTACTTTTAGTTATTTTAATTTTGCTTCCTTAAAATATCAAAACACAAAAAATACATTTTTATATTTTTTTTAGTTTTAAAAATTAGTTTATAATAAAATAATCTTCTTGAGAACGATATTTACTTATCATTATATTACTTGTTATAATACATATACTTGCATATTCATTGGACACACAATTTGTGTGGCGATCATATATTATTAAAATTATTGGTCTTAATACTTTCTTGCTTTATTAAATTACATAATCTTGTGTAAATTAATGAACAAAAATATTTCTAATTGACTGTGGAAAAATGCTTTTGGATGTTTTTAGAGATTACTAACAAACAGAAATAATTAAATTGAATTTAACTAGATGAGTAAAACATAATGAGTGATTAGGTGAAATCGATTTCCTATAAGTTTTTTTCCATTGATTTGATTTTCAAACATCTTTCTTTTCTTTTGCACATTTTCTTTAAATTAATTTTATTTTAAATTCCAATTATAACAACCTTAGTGATTTCTCTAGATAAAATTGAGATTTGTATAATTTTGATATTTTTCAAAAATAAGTTACCAATCCTTGAACACTATACTATTTTCATCATTTTATTATAAAATTACGATACTGTGCACTTGCAGTTTTACACCAATCTAGTTTTTGGTGTTATTTTTGGAGATTGATTTCTTCTTATTTTTTCCAATATCAATACAAAGTAATCTTGGTTTTAATATAGAATTATATTTTATTTACATTTATATATTTTTTATTTTTCTCTAGGTGTGTTTTTGATGTTTGATGCACCGTGCTAAAACTTGAAACATTATTCCTTTTAATATGGAGATTGAAGGATTATGTAAGGCCAATTATAATGTGTTAAATGGGAAATTAGAACCATATTTTATATTGCTTCTGGTGGAACTTTGATGTCAAAGATAGCTGATGGTGCTTGATGAGTGCTCAAAAAGTACTAAAATTACCATGATTTTATACTCATTAATTGATTAAAAATATATATATTTATATGTTTTATCATATATTTATATAAATTTGTCTTTTTCGAAATCACGGGTATTTTGATTGTTTTTCAGGTATTTTCGCTTAAAAACGCAATTTAAAGACTTAAAGAGGAATACTTGAAGCAATACATCACAAATATATCAATAAATAAATGGGGAAAGGTCAAAAAATATGGAAACATTGGACAAAATGGGTCGAAAAGGTCAAAAATGTCAAAAAGGAGAAAATCGCGCCGGGACGACCCGTCCGCGCGCGCTCGGTACGCCGGCTGCGCGCGCGGTGCTGTTCATACGCCACGTATGCGCGCGTGAGTATCTGTTCATCCACGCACGGTTGTGCGCGCCAGTGCCCTCACGCCGCGTGGCGCCATTTCGCCCCATTTTTCACGTGCGGCCTTGGCAGCGTCATCAATGACCTCACCCATGTCCATTCTGGCGTTTTACATTTTTTAACATTTTTTTACTCATTTTTCTCTCCATCCTCACTATAAATACTCCTTCCCTTCACTTCAAAAACACACCTCAAAACACTTCTCTCTTCTTTCTTTCTCTCCATTTCTTAGTTTTTAGTTTTCTTATGTTTTAGCTAGTTTACTCTTAGTTTTAGAGTTCTTCCCTTTTTGGGAAGAACTAGTTATGTTTTTGTAATTTATTAGCTTTTTGATTCAATAAATGGGAGTCGCGATTCCGTTTGGAGGTTTTCTAGCAACGGAATAACATCAATCTTGTAAGGATTTTATTTTCTTTGTAGTTATTTTTATGCTTTATTCTTACATGTTATATTTAATTTGTGTGTGATTAAATTTAAGCTGTACTTTATTGTTGTAAACATGATATAATAATAACGTTGTTATGCTTACGAAATATTAAATAGGTAAAAATCTCTAAAATGAATTGATTTTATTTTTATTCAAGATTTTATATTAAGAATGTTAGAGAGAAATATATTATTTTCATTACAAACTTAAATCACGAAAATTAGATTTTAAGGTTTAGTTATCGGTCTGATTTAGAGTAGTGCTCTTTTATTTGTTGACAATGTAGGTAGGTTAGAGTGAAGCTCTATTTCAAAAGTTTTATAAGAATTATTATCTGAAAATGTATTGACAACCACGTTTTTGTTAGTGGTTTTAAAACTTGAAAGTTAGTACTCGGATAACTAAATTCTTGAGTTTAATTTGGACACCTTGAATAAAGTTTAAGTAATACTAACCCGCTGAGGTGGCATTTAAATGGTTCATTTTCAATCTCTTAGAAAAAGGAATTAATTTAATTAACCAAATTAGTTATCAACCCCACCCATTGCGGGGATGGCATCAAAGTTTTTGGCGATCCCGATTCTGCTCATCAGTGCTACTTCTCTTTTAGAAAAAACAATGGCCTCAAACAACTATTAATGACGAATTGAAAGCTCTATGGCTAAGAAAGTTACTAGATTCATAAATTTGAGTCGTTTACTGCCCTTTTAGCTTAAATTGCTTCTCTATTACATTAGATTTTAGCCTTGACAACCCAAAGAATACCATAAAGTGCAGAATATGTTATAGATTCAAGTATGACAATTCCGATGAATGAAGCAAGTCAAGAACATGTTCAATACATCAACAATCAGAACTACAACTATCATGGTAATCCTATGCAAAATTACTACTATCCAGGGCTTCCAAATCATGAGAAATATTTTTATGGAAACACAAAGAATGTGCTGGAACCTCCTCTAGGTTTTGATAGTTAACCAACTGAGAAGAAGATGTCACTCGAGGATGCCATGGTTTCCTTTGTTGAGGAGACCAAAGTAAAGTTTAAAAAAAGTGATTCATGACTGGATAACATTGAGACTGATTGTAGCAATATGAGAGCCACTATGAAAAATCTTGAAGTGCGAATTGGGAAACTAGCCACAATCATCAATGCTCAACAAAGAGGAACTTTTTCTAGCAATACAGAAGTGAATCCAAAGGAATAATGCAAGGTCATTACACTTAGGAGTGGAATATAAATTGAGAGGTCACCATAAAAGGAAACAGAGTCCATCCCAATAGCTTCAAATAATGGCCAAAGCAATCATAAAGTAGAAGAAAAGGAGATTGTTGATGTTACAATAAGAGATATTGACATGCCTCCATCAATTTCACTTCCTAACAATCCTTCTATTTTCTCTACTCTAACTTTTTATCCTCAACGATTTCAAAAACAAAAATTAGATAAGAAATTTTCTAAGTTTTTGGATATCTTTAATAAAATTCACATAAATATTCCTTTTGAAAATGCCTTGGAACAAATGCCAAATTATGCCAAATTCTTGAAGGACATCATGTCTAACAAAAAAAGGTTGGAAGAGTTTGAAAGAGTAAAGCTTTCTGAAGAATGTAGTACCATTCTTCAAAAGAAATTACCTCAAAAATTAAAAGATCATGGGTGTTTCACTTTGCCTTACACTATTGGAAATTCATTTTTTTTATAAAATTTAATGTGATCTTGTGCTAGCATTAATTTTATGCCACTATCTATTTATTAGAAATTGAGACTTAGAGAAATGAAACAAACAACAATTTCTTTGAAACTAGCAGAACAATCCATCAAGTATCCATATGGAATCATAGAAGATGTATGGGTAAATGTGGATAAATTTATTTTTTCTGTTGATTTTTGGTGTTAGATATGGACAAAGACCAAGATGTCTAGCTAATTCTTCGTTGACCATTCTTTGCTATGGGAAAGGCTTTAATGGATGTTCAAAAGGGTGAGTTAGCATTGAGAGTGAACAAGGAAGATGTTATATTTAACATATATGAAGCTATGAGATTTCTAGAAGATCCAAGAACTTGCTTTCGGGTAGATATCCTTGAACAATGTGAAGAAGAAGCCTTTCAAGAAGATATTCCAACCGATCACCTAGAACGATGTATCACCACTTCATCTCATACTTATGATTTTAATAACTCTCCTATTTGTGAACCTGATTTACCTTTTTTTAGTGAAGAATTTCTCCACTATGTGTTTTCCTTGGAAGCATTGCAACAATGTACATCTTTTAGCAAAGAAGTGGAAAGGCTAGAGCCAATGGTAGTAAAGACAAATTCTGTAATCTCTGCAGAAAAAGTGCAACAAACTACAACTCGAGAGTTGAAACAATTGCTGGAACATTTTTGCTATGCATTCTTGGGTGGTAGTTACACCTTTCCAGTGATTGTTGCAGCATCACTTAGACCTAAGGAAGAGGAAAACTTACTACTTGTGTTAAGGGAACATAGAATGGCCTTATGATGGACTATCTCTGACATAAAAGGTATAAGTCTACCCATTTGCGTACACAAGATTCTAATGGAGGAACCTTACAAACCATCAATTGAACCTAAAAGAAGATTAAATCTAACAATAAAGGAAGTGGTGAAAGCTAAAATTTTGAAGCTTTTCAATGTTGGAATTATTTATGCTATTTCAGATAGCTCATGGGTAAGTCCAGTACATATTGTACCAAAAAAGGGTGGAATACCGATGGTGAAAAATGAAAACAATGAGCTTATTCCTATAAGAAAAATAACGGGTTGGCATGTATTTATGGATTACCACAAGTTGAACAAAGCAACAAGGAAGGATCATTTTCCACTTCCATTCATTGATCAAATGTTAGATTGATTAACCGGATATCCCTATTATTGATTCTTAGATGGTTATTCAGGGTATAACCATATTTCTGTAGCCTCTGAAGATCAGAAGAAAACTACATTGACATGCCCGTATGGAACATTTTATTTTAGAAGGATGCCATTTGGATTGTGCGATGCCCCAGCAACATTTCAACGTTGCATGATGGCTATTTTTTGATATGGTGGAAGATATAAGGGAAATTTTCATGGATGATTTTTTTGGTTTTTGGTACATATTTTGATCATTGTTTGCATAATTTAACTCTTGTTTTGCAATGATGTGAAGATAAAAAGCTTGTCCTAAATTGGAAGAAGTGTAATTTCATGGTTCAAGAAAGGATCATGCTTGGCCATAGAGTGTCATCTAAAGGAATTGAGATTGATCGAGCTAAAATTGCAATCATAGAAAAACTTCCACCTCCAAAGAATGTGAAAGGAATCATAAGCTTTTTAGGACATGTAGCATTTTATAGAATATTTATAAAGGATTTTTCTAAATTCTCTAAACCTTTATGTAATCTTCTTGAAAAAAATTCTGCATTTAACTTTGATGATGTTTGTTTGTAAGCCTTTAATACAATCAAGGAGAAACTAATTTCAGTACCAGTAATGACTATACCTGATTTGAGTCAACCTTTTGAAGTCATGTATGATGCAAGTGACATTGCAATTAGAGCATTGTTAGGAAAAAAGTATGACAAACTATTTAAGGTTATATACTATGTAAGTCAGGCATTGAATGAATCCCAATTGAATTATACAACAATTGAGAAGGATATGCTTGATGGGGTGTTCTCTTGTGAAAAATTCTGGTTTTACCTTATTGGTACAAAGGTGATAGTGTGCATTCATCATGTAGAACTTCATTATTTATTTGGAAAGAAGGATGCTAAGTCTAGACTAATTTGTTGGATCCTTCTTCTTCAAGAATTTGATTTGGAAGTTTGAGATTAGAAAGGAAGTGAGAATTTAGTTACTGACCATCTCTCTCAGTTGGAGCAAGAGGAAGTAAAACCATATTTAGTGATCCAAGAAGTATTCCTTGATGAGTAGTTGTTTGCATGTGAGATCAAGCTTCCTTGGTATGCTGATATTGTAAACTACCTAGCTTTTAGTGTATTACCACCATATCTTACTTACCACCAAAGTAAGAAGTTTTTGCATGAATCGAAATATTATCTTTGGGATGAGCCTTTACTTTTCAAAAGATGCCCTAATAAAATCATTCAAAGATGTGTGCCTGAAGAGGATATGCAAGCCATTCTCTATCATTGCCATTCCTCATCATATAGATGACATTTTGGGGTCAACACCAATAAAAAGGATTAGGAAAAGAAGCTTGATGATGCTTTATGGGCATATCATACAAATTTTAAAACACCTATTGGGATGTCTCCTTATCGATTAGTGTTTGGAAAAGCATGTCATCTCCCTATTGAGTTGGAGCATAAATCTTATTGGGCTATAAAAAAGTTTAATTTTGATTTGAAGGTAGTAGGGGAAAAGAAACTTCTTCAATTGAATGAGATGGATGAGTTCTAGAACGATGCTTATGAAAATGAAAAGATCTATAAAGAAGTGGCATGATAAACATATTCTTATTAATGAGTTTGCTCCAAAACATCAGGTTTTTCTTTTCAATTCATGACTAAAACTCTTCCCAAGTATGTTAAGATCAAGATGAACCGGTCCTTATACAATTGAAAAAGTTTCCACTTTTAGAGCAATAGACTTGAAAGACAAGGCATGAAATATATTCATAGTTAATGGTAAGACATTGAAGCACTATTATGGAGAACAAATGAAGAGGAATTATGTATTTATTCATTTTCGAAATCCCAATTGATGAAGATTGAAAAGTCTAGCTGTAGACTATAAAACAAGCATTTATGGGAGGCAACCCATAAAAATTTATTTTGTTATTTTATTTTATTTTATTTTTTATTATTATTTGAATAATTTGGATTTTGATGTTGGTTTATTATGCAAGAATAAAAAGCTAAAAATTACAAACTAATGCGGACATTGTTTAGTTTAAGTTTGGGGGTGTCAACTCCTATAGCTTGAGTTGTTGAATTATCTTATCAAGCATGTATTTGAGTATGATTGAATTCGCTATGACTCTGAATTATCTTATCAAGCATGTACTTGTTGTGTGTTTTGCAACACACAGAAATCGTGCAAGTATACACGGTCACAAGTAATAAAGATTTGTAAGTAGAGTATCGTTCCCACGAGGATTTGTACTATAGTTTGTTGAGTACTAAAATTGTATCTTTCTGATTTTATCCAAAACAATCGTTGATTTCACAAAAAGGTAATAAAAGAAAATAAAAGAAATATAGGATTGCAATTTTTCACTAAACTAATCCACTCAAATCATGTTATTTTCTTTTGATTTATATTTTTTAGTACATTTAATTTGTCAGAAAAGCTTCTTTTTTATTCATACATCTCTTAGAGCTTTCTGTATAAACACACCTTGTTAAATTAATTCACTATATCTTTATGAGAATTAAATTCACCAAGATTAAATTAAGTTCTAAGTTCTCGAATGGTCCTTGTCTGATTAGGGTATATTCACATCATACGTAAATACATGTCATTCTATTTCTGAGCAATATACACAAAAATGCCTTTCTCGAGTTTATTTTGTACTGAAATCGTTTTGATAAAATTCATAAATAATCAAAAAGCATTAAGCACAAAATAGAATATATGAACAAATCAAACGTCTTATAAATCTTTCAAAAAATAGTTAAAATTAAAAGCTTCGCTAAATTTAGATCAAATCTGACCACTAGAAAAACTAAATTACTTCATTAATTAAAAATAAAAATTACAACTTATGCAGAAAAATTAAAGGAAGAAGAAGGAAAATTAAAACATGAAGAAAGGAAAATATTTGTACGCGCGGGCCTGACAAAAGCCAAAAAAAATGGCTGCGTGTTACTGCGATCAAAAACCAAACACCACAAAAATTCTAAACTAAAAAAAACTCTTTAACTCTATCATAATATCACCTATTTATAGCCAAAAAAAATACATCTAAAATATTACATTTTTATTTTATTTTTTTATAAAAAACGCGTAATAATTTGTATCGAAAAACAAAAATCACACGTATCGATTTTCGTATCGAAAAATGTTAATTAATTCACGCGTAGAGGCAGGGTGTCGATTACGCATTTTTAATTCTTTATGCATGTACCACGTGTCGGCGTACGATTCGGCCCGAAACAAAATAGTGGGACACGTGGCCACATCTCATTCGTTGAAAGGAACGGGCGCACGCAGAAAGTGAAGCACGAGATTGGGGCGCCGAGAAAGTGAGGCAATAGCTGGAACGAGGACTTGATCCTGTGCATTCGAATTCATTGTAAATAGCCACGTGTCGGAACATGATTTGCTTAAATATTAGTGGGACACGTGGCAGATTCTTATTTTGTGGCGAGGATGCTGTATGCCAACCGCGTCACCGCACGATTTTTACACGAACGGTTCGGTGCGCGGCGAACTTGGTTCCACGCGGCTTCCAATTTGGACCGTTCAGAGATCAACGGTCGGCCCGATGCGCCTCGGGGGAAATCTGCGCGGCCAAACGTATGGGTCACTCTGACGTCGACACACGGTAGGTGGGCCTTCTGCCAGCCACGCGAGCGAAGATCTGTACCAGCTACTTCTGTGGTCGGGCTTGATGAACACGCCGCAATTTTTCCCGTTTATTTTATGATCCAGACGGTGTGGGTTCTTGTTGAATAATAAGCGCGTGAACCTTCTCTCTGTAGCGAAATTTAAAACTTCCATTAATTGTATTTTGACCCAAAAATTTAATCCAAATTACATTTTGCACTTTCTTAAATTATAGTTAAGCCCTTTGCTAATTTTAAATTAAATTTTAAAACTTTTAATAATTATAATTAAGCCCAAATTTAATTTAAATTATATTTTCAATTTTTATAAATTGTAATTAAGAACTATATTATTTGAAATTATATTTGTGGACAAAAAATATGAAATTAAGTACATTTTCGATACAAATTATTTAATTTTATTAAAAATGTATTTTTAATGCATAAAAGGAAAATATTAATTTATTTAACAAAAATTAACTAAATATTAAAAGAACATAGCAATTATCATTACTAAAATTGATGAAAATAACTATATAAAATACAGTTATCAGTAGGGGAAAAGAAACTTCTTCAATTGAATGAGATGGATGAGTTCTAGAACGATGCTTATGAAAATGAAAAGATCTATAAAGAAGTGGCATGATAAACAGATTCTTATTCATGAGTTTGCTCCAAAACATCAGGTTTTGCTTTTCAATTCATGACTAAAACTCTTCCCAAGTAAGTTAAGATCAAGATGAACCGGTCCTTATACAATTGAAAAAGTTTCCACTTTTAGAGCAATAGACTTGAAAGACAAGGTAGGAAATATATTCATAGTTAATGGTAAGAGATTGAAGCACTATTATGGAGAACAAGTGAAGAGGAATTATGTATTTATTCATTTTTGAAATCCCAATCGATGAAGATTGAAAAGTCTAGCTATAGACTATAAAACAAGCATTTATGGGAGGCAACCCATAAAAATTTATTTTGTTATTTTATTTTATTTTATTTTTTATTATTATTTGAATAATTTGGATTTTGATGTTGGTTTATTATGCAAGAATAAAAAGCTAAAAATTACAAACTAATGCGGACATTGTTTAGTTTAAGTTTGGGGGTGTCAACTCCTATAGCTTGAGTTGTTGAATTATCTTATCAAGCATGTATTTGAGTATGATTGAATTCGTTATGACTCTGAAATTTGTGATTGGGGATGGTTTTGAGAATTTTTTTTTCAAAATCTTCTATTATGTTAGACAGAGTTTTGTAGGTACTTTGATTTAAATCATAATTAAGCTCGTATTAAATTTTTTCTCTATTGCATTTTGCCTATGAAGAGAAATAGTTGAATTAATTGGGTCAGAAAAGTTCAATCTTGCTTTTCTCTTGAATCCATTGATGGATCCTTGAGGCAAAATCCTAGTTACTACTAAATATTAGAGAAATGATCTAGGCAATTTTTTTGTCACAACCAAAAAGCTTTCCCAACCGTCCTAATTATCACACCATCATTACATGGTGTATTCCCATAATTAACCCTCTTGAGCCTTATTTTACATAAGCCTTTATTTGTTCTTTTAACTACATAAACCATTCCTATTCTAAGCTTGAAAAATAATGATTTTTTCTTAAATTTTGAGAAAATACTTTGATGGAAATTTACATTTAAAGATAAAGTTGGTTCAAATTAAATAATTCACATTATGTTTGCTCTATTTGATCAAAGTGTGAAAAAAAGATAAGGTGAAAAGAAAGAATAAAAAAAGGGTTAAAGTGGTTGTAAATCAGAAAAGGTTGTGAGTATCAAGGTGAAAAAAAGAAAAAAAAGAGCACTCCACTTATTGAGTATGTCAAAAATATTGTCGTGAGTATGAGTATATTGTCGAGAAAAAACTATGTTGTGAATCCTGTGTTTTTTTTTTATTTTTATCTACAAAGTATTTTCCCAGTTTGTTTTTATTTTCAATATCCAATTCTTTCTTAGCTCTCACCATGTGGCCTGTCATTAAGACATTTTGATATCTGATTTTAGTATTTGATTACATTAATGGATAAGATTTTTGAAAATTGGACTTATGTAGTTAAGTTTTGAGAGAATTCTTCTGATTTTAGTTGTTCTACTTTTATCTAAATTTGCTGGTGGTTTGGAGTTAAATTGACTATTTCATACACACACACACACTTAAGGACTTAGTTTTAGGTTGAAGTAAATGCTTAACTCTTGCTTGACAAATTGCTGAATTTTTGATTGATTTTCCTGCTATTTTTTATTTAAAAAAGTAAGTTATTAGTGATGAAACTTAAATTCATATCATGCCTTAGTGAGTGATAGTAGTTTTCTATCGGGTCTAGTTAATATTATCTATAGGTGTCTTTTCTTTTATTTTCTTTTTGTTTGAGGAGAAATAAAGTTATAAGTTTAAGTATAATTTGACATAATTTAACACTTCTTAAATTTAAACTTTAGTCTAATTTTATTTTATTTTTTATTGATTTTAGACTTCATTATTATTATTTAAATTGTATTACAAATTTGAAGAAAATAAAGATCCAAAATTTTAGAAACATATTGTCTAAGGACTCTTATAATTTAAAGAATATTTTATTTAAATTAGGATATATCTAAATCAAATTTAAATAATATTTTTTAAATCAAAAGCTTAGGACGAAAGAGAAGGGAAGAAACATAAACAAAAGAAAAAGCATCACCGTAGTGAGAGAGCAACAAATAAAAGTTGTACAGATTAGAAAAAGAAAACGGGGGAAGACATAAAATCAGATTCTTTTTGCGATTCAATTTTCTCTCGATTTTTCTCAGAAAATTATGGTGAATTTGTTTACATTAAATTTATTTTTTAGTATGAACTAAATTTTATTTATTTTAGTAAAAAGATGTAATTTAATTCTGAACTATGCTTGATTTTTTATGTTAATTTAAATTATTTTTCTTCATGTTTGTGTGATTTATTATGAGTTTATTGCTTCTAATTAACTAACCATTAATTAGATGATTTTAGTCTTGTGATTTACTATCGAAAGAGGGAATTATAGGATAGATCTAAAATATTTCTCATAGGTAAATATAGAGATCGAAAAACTTGTATGAACCTGTGTAGTATTAAAATCATTGTTCTTAATGCTTTCTTGCTTTATTAAATTGCATACTCTTGTATAAATTAATGAACAAAAATATTTTTAATTGATTGTGGAAAAAGGTTTTTGGATGATTTTTGAGATTTGCTAACAAATAGAAAGAATTAAATTCAATTAATTAGATAAGTAAATCATACTGAAGGGTTAGGTGATTCCATTTCCTAAAAGTTTCTTTCCATTGATTTGATTTTCAAACAACATATTTCTTTTCTTTTGTACGTTTTCTTTAAATTAATTTTATTTTAAATTTCAATTACAATAAATTTAGTGACTTCTCTAGATAAAATTGATATTAATATAATTTTGATATTTATTAAAAATAAGTTAATAATCCTTGAATACAATACTCTTTTTATTACTTTATTATAAAATTATGATATTATGTAATTGAAATTTTATAACCGATTGTACAGAGTTTGAGTTTTAACTTGTGATGGAACTTAAACTCCTTTCTTATATCCCATTAAAAGTAAGATAGACATTTTAGTTGTTAAAGGATATTTGGGTCACGGGGCCATTGCAATTAAAAAAATAAACAACATATTTAATTTATATTTTTGGAAAGTTTTTATGAAAAACAATAGCGTTAATTTTAAGGTAGTTGCATCGAAACCTCTTTATAAAATATATAAATGTCCTGTAAGAGATTTAATTACCGTGTATCCGAGTCGTGAATGTTATTTATATATTAATTTTCTTAAATAGTCGTATGATTATAATGCAATATCTTAATCCTATAATAAAAGAATAGTGATTATATACCGTACATTTTTTTTACGCTTTTTTTTAGTTAAGATGTATTTATTTCAGGGGATACGATTATAAATTTTTTATATTTATTTCAAAAGTAATCTTTAGATATTATATTTTTTTAGAAGAGTTTTTTTTATTGTTATAAAAAATATCTGTAGGAGAACAAATAATTCTTTTCTATGTTTTTATTTTATTTTATTTTTAATTTTTTTAAGTTACAATTTATTTAAATTATAACAGTTTTTATAATATAATTAAAAAATTTAAAATTATATTTATTCTTGTATTATAACTTTTTAAAAACAATAAGATGAAATTTTTATAAAAAATAAATATAAAAATTAAATATTATTTTTATTATAAGTTAAAAATACTTAGTATTTTTCTCTTATTTTAAACGTGAGAGTTGGTGGTGAGATTTCAACCTATTGATTTTTGTCCAAGGCTTTTTTTTTTGCTTTTAAATTGTTCTAAAACTTTAACTCTTATTCTGGCAATAATTTGATTCAAGCAATTTTATATAACAGTTATAATTGAAAACAAATGTTAAATACGTTTTGCCTAATAACCTGAGTATTCTTCCTAGTGCTTAAAAACCATTTTTAACCTAATTTTAGGTTTAAAAAGCATTATTCAAAGTTTTTTTAAAACTTCAATTATAAATTTATTATTTGATATATCTTGAAAATGTACGTTAAAAGTTAATATATTATTTTTCTTAAGATTATATCTATGTATATATCGTTTCAATTAAGGATTGAATTTGTAGAGGGTTGATAATAATTATACTTTTAATTACTAGTTCTTTAATGAGTTAATTAAAATTAATAAATGAGAATTTTTATTGACTCTTTAGAAAATAACAACAAGATAAAATAAAAGTAAATTATACTATAATGATTAGATTATCTTCTACATTAACCCATAATTCAATTAAGAACAACCTTATTCCCCAACCTTCTTGTTGTTGTTCTCATAAGAACAATCCTTTAAGTGACCCAATTTAAGTCCATATGAACTAATTGTTTGCACTTACTTCTTATCATTTGAATCTAAGACATTGGCTATACACTTTAGTTAATAAAGCAAAGTGAATTTACATAAAAAGATGATATATTATAAACGCACTAAAATAAGATTTTTGAATGTCAATGATGATGTAATTGACAAATGGTCCAACACTCACAAGATAGGCCCTGAATTAATAGGTATCCCTTCTTGAATAATTGTAGTTAATAAAATAAAATAAAATAAAAAGGAATCCACCTAAAAAGAAATATAAGAATGGCATGGTAAAAGAAATTTAAGAAGGTAATGAAAATAATTGGAAAAGAAAAGAAAAGAAAAGAAAAGAAATTAATAATGATACTTGGACCCAAACCAATAGATTATGATCCTATTTTGTTAACATGAGTAGTCTTAGGATAGTGTTATTCCTAGATACCTTCCTCTTATTTCATGGACTTACGAACTTTTGTTTTTGTTTTTTTCCTTTCATTTGATTAAGCAAACAAGCCTTAATCTTATTACAACCAAGTGAAAGACATTTTGAGTTTAGAAAATACCTTTAGTAAGTGGAGATGTAACTTTAAAAGATAGCTTGTGGTGCCTGATTTAAACTCTAGAAATATGGTGATGTGTTTCGGGGAATGCATATGGGCTTTACTAGTTTAAATAACATAATTTGATTATCACTAATGAGGTTGTTACACACACAGACTTTGAGCTATATTATCACTAATGTGATCGGTTATGAATTTTGTTTAATGAATACGCAATTATACGTATCGTAACAAGTAATATAATTATAATAAAATATTATTCTCATAAAGAGTATATTATTATAAACTAATTCTTAAAACAAAAAAATAAAAATCAATTTTTTTTAGTGTTTTTATATTTTAAGAAACAAATTTAAAAGAAATAAAAATAAGTAACAATATTAATTACCTCATATTTGAAAACTAAGAATATATATGATAAAATATTTAAGAATACTTAATCTTCCAATTTTTTAAATATGTGAATAATTAAAATCCCCTCAATATAATTATCAATCAATTACATGATCAATTAAATCTAATCTAACATGTATTACTCTCTCAAGTAAACTACACATTATATAGTAATTAACCTAATCACACTCTCATGTCAATTAAATTGCATACTACTCAATAAGTTCATCAATTATGGATAACATACATAATAACCATACATCTCTGCCTAGAAATATGCATTTATTTAATCAAGACAAATAATTAAATAATTTTCTCAAATCTATTTAATTGTCTCTATAGATCAATTGTTGGCTAAACAATTAATAGCATAGCAATCAGATTAGATAATATAATTAAATTAAAATTATAATTGCCGTAAAATATTAGATTATCACATGTTAAAAATTGAGTTCATAAGACCCCTAGATTAATAAGTTAACTATTATAATTTGTTTTCCTAATGTTCATATTTTTCATAAATAAAGACATACAAATTGATAAATAAAGGAGAAAAAGAAGAAATAGAATCAATCTTTTGATTTATAATACCAATCTCCTTTTGAATATCCACCAAAATTGAATCTCTTTTTAAATTTTTCTGTTCTCTCTTCTTGGCTCAAAAAAATGTTAATTTTGGCTCATTCAATCGTCACATGAAGTATGCGCAATGAATACACATGTATATGTATCGTAATAAATAATATAATGATAAGAAAATATCGTTTCCATAGAGATTATTTTATTAGAAACTAATTTTTAAAACTTAAAAAAATAAAAATCAATTTTTTGTGTGTTTTTATATTTTAATGAAGCAAAATTAAAATAACTAAAAATAAATAACAATAATTAATTAAATATAAAAATTAAAATAACTAAAAATAAATAACAATAATTAATTAAATTAGATTTTGTGACTAAAAAGATATATGAGAAAATATATAGGAATACTTAATTCCCTAATTTTCTAAACTAACATGTATTTCTCTCTCAAGTAAACTACACACTATATATTAATTAATTTAATCACATTCTCATGCCAATTAAATTATACACTACTCATTAAATTCATCAATTATGTATCACATATATAAGAAACATACATCTCTGCCTAGAAACTAAGCATGTTATTTAATCAAGAAAAACAATTAAACAATTCTCTCAAATCTATTTAATTACCTCTATAGATAAATTATTGGCCAAACAATTAATAGCATAAAAACCAGATTAAATAATATAATTAAATTAATATTATAATTGGGGAAAAATATTAGATCATCACATGGTGAAAATTAGGTTCATAAGATCCCTAGATTAATATATTAATTACACATAATAGTGTTCATAAAGCTTATATTTTTCATAAAGAAAGAGTAGAAAAAGAAATACAATCAATATCTTAAATTGTAGTATTAATTCCTTCTTGAATCTCCACTAAAATTGTGTCTTCTCTGAATTTTTTTTCTCTTTTAAGCTCCAAACAATTACAAATATTATGTTAATGGAGACAAATTAGGGTTTATGGAGTGATTAGGGGCTTAAATAAAGCTCAGGTGCAATCTGTACCGTCCGATCAGCTTCAGATTAAGACCTACAATCAAAACAAGCAAAATTGACAGTTTTAGCCAATCACAATGCGACACGTGGCAAGGAAAATTCATTGAGCGAATCAAGGAGCATTGTATGGTAGGGGAGACCGGTTAGAGTTAACGCTCACTGAGTTAGCAACACGTGGTGTGACATGATTCGTGAAAATAGATGACGTGGTGCACGAGTGGAGCGTATTGAGCAATGTAGTAGCGACACGTGGCATGGTGCGTTGACATATTTCTGAACTTGGATTGAACATCGTGTTGACATATGGCATGTGTTTCGTCCCCCTCACACGTGGCGTGACATGATTTTCTCTTTGTGCTTGCGTGGCTTGCCCAGTTAGCTCATTTGCCTGCGTGGTATACCATGTGGTAGCTCATGATTGGTCTTGCGTTAAAAATTCATAAAAAATCCTAAAAAACCTTAAAAAATTCAAAAATTATATTTTCACCCCTTTTTATTAAAAAGTTTATGTTTTAATATTTTTTACCCAAAAAATACTATTTATTGAATAAAACAAGTAAATATTAAGTAAAAAGGTGCACTAATAACTTTATTTTCATAGTCATTAGGTTTATGGGTCAATTATAATTAAGCATAGGTAGAATCTACACCATCATATTAACTTTATATCAAGGGCAATGATGAAAATGAGGAAAATTAAAAACACTAGCCAATAGGGACACAACACGTGGTACAAGGTATTCATTGGGCGAATTAGCGTGGGATGCATGGAACAAGTAGACTAGTTTTGGTCAACAATATTGTCTCAACACCATGTAGTGATCTATGATTCATGTTTATGGCTAGTATGGTACACAGTTGGAAGGAAGGGACAAATAGTGTGATGACACATGGAGGGATGTTAACCTCGTGAGGAATTTGGAATGAATACAGTGCTAACATGTGGCAAGGCATTGCATCATTCTGTACATATGGTTTTCATGATTTGCCTGTGTTTGGTTTACATGGTTTGCTCCATCAACCTTGTTGCTTGCATGGCATCCACATGATAGCTTCTGATTGGTCTAGTGTTAAAAATTCATAAAAAATCTATAAAAATTCTAAAACAATTTTGAAAATTTTTAAAAATTATATTTTCACTCCTTTTCACTAGAAATTTTATATTTTTATATTTTTAATCCTAAAACTACTACTTATTGAATTAAACAAGTAAATATTAAGTAAAAAAGTGCACCGATGACTCTACTTTCATAGAGTTATCACACTTCTAAATTTAACTCTTTGCTTGTCCTCAAGTAAAGCCAAGTCTAATTAAATAAATTGACTTGGGTAGTATATTCATAAATATAAATCCATTAATACATGCATATATAGCAAAAACTATCCCATTCAAAAGTCGTTCAATTATATGACAAGGAGGTTCATATATTTATCAATCAATGTTCCATCATTACAAGGATATGCAAGGTTTTTGACGAATTAATTTGTGTGTGTGTTGCACATTATATCATTCAATGCACTCATGAAATCATCCTATATGAGTGTGCTAATCAATTCAATTTTAGAACAAGTATCATAAGTCTATTTTTCACATATATTTCCACTAATATAAATATGCACTTAGCTAAAGATCAATAAGGAATTTACATGCTTGTAATATATGACTTAGGTGGAGGTCAATAAATGAAGACATTTAGGCTCTTTCCACACCTTAGCTTTCTTTATATTCATCATGCACTTTTTAACTATAATTGAGTTTTTACTTTATATTTTAGTACTCAATCTCTTATCATTTTTTTCATATTTTTTTATTCCACATCTTTTTTTTGTAACTTCACAACATTTGTAAACTTATTTTCAATTTTTTTTTGTAGAGGGATAATTGTATTGTGATTTTTTCATTGAGTGTATTACATTTCATCTTACTTTGTAGCATAACACATGATTGTATTATTTTTTGTTTTCATACAAGCTAAAGGTGTAAGGGTAAAGGTAATGTTTATTGGTTAGGCATAAAATGTGGCTTAAAGATATGAAAGGTTCTTTGTTAGGCTCAAACATGTGACTATTGATATTAACAATAGTGAGCTTAAACAACTTAATTGATCCAAATAAGGCCTAAATTATCTCTTTTGCTAAATACTATTCATAATTCCGCCTCAAGAGATGATCAAATAGATTCCAAAACTTGGTACATCTCAACAACTCACATAACTCACTATAAATTTTCTCTTAATAGGGACACCAAATTCAATCATTTATAAGCCTTTGAACATTGTAGTACTAGCTACATATTTAAGGAACAAATTCATAAAGATCGCATGAATCTTGATAAAATAGTTGCAATGTCACTCAATGTTTGCTTGAAATGTGATTGATCCAAGTTGAGGTTTCTTGATTGTTAAGAGGGTTGGATGTAGTTCGATTTTGGTCAATTTTTGCTTAATATGCTAACCGAATAGGCATATATCAGTTTGCTAAATCAAAATCCCAAACCAATATATAAAATATTGGTTAGAAAATATTAGACCAACCTATTCATGTTGGTTTGTGGTTTATACCTACTTATTTTTAAAGTAAATTTAGAATATTTTTACTTTATGTTAATTTTAAATTAGTAAATAAGATTTTCTTTTTAATCATTAATTTAATTATATATATATATAATTAGATTAAATAATAAATCTTATTTATATTGAAGATTCCCATACCAATGAACAATTACATGAAGGTCAACTACTCTTCCAACTCAAATATGTAACTGGGACCTTAAAAAGGGGTGACATGCCAATCTATAGAATTTTTTTGTGAGCTTTATATCAATTTAACCAAACAAGCTTCATAACGCGAATTAAGTAATTAACCTAGTGGAAGCACAAAATAACATGTTCAATTCAACACACAACAAAACAATTAGCTGATATAAAAACAACAATTTGTAGAATACACATTATTGTAGTGTGCTTCACAGGCTCCTCTTCAAACTAGCAACATGCATACATGTCATATATGCCAAAATATTTTAGATCTATTTTGTAATTTCCTCTTTCAATAATAAATCACAAGACTAAAATCATCTAATTAATGACCAGTTAATTGGAAGCATTAAACTCAGAATAAATCACACAAACATGAAGAGAAATAATTCAAATTAACATAGAAAATCAAGCATAGTTTTAAATTAAATTTCATCTTTTTCTCAGAAATAATAAAATTTAGGTCATGCTAAAAATTAAATTTAACATAAATGAATTTACCATAATTTTTATGAGCAAAATCAAAATAAAAATGAATCGCAAAAAGAATCTACTTTCGCGTTAATACGTTTCGCTTCAATCTGATTCACTTTTCTCTTTCTTGCGTCTTTCTCAGTTTTTTATTTATTTTTTGTTTTCTTGTTTTCTACACCACCGTTGCTTTTTCCTCTTTTTTTCCTTCTTATTTCTATTTCTTTATTTTTTTCTTTGGCGTCTCTCTGTTTTCCTTATTGCATTGCTCCTTCTTTCTCCTTTATTATATATATATATATTTAGAGAAATCTTAATTTAAATTTGATTTAAATTAACTTTTATTTAAATTTGAGAGTCCTTAGATGACATGCTTCTAAACTTTTAAATATTTATTTTCTTCAAATCTGAAATAAAATTTAAATAATAATAATGAAGTGTAAAATCAATAAAAATTAAATAAAATTATACTAAAATTTAAAGTTGAAAAGTGATAAATTATATCAAATTATATAAGTCATTAACTGCATCAGCTAGTACACGCAACACACTATGATTAGTTCCTCTTCTCTTGCATGGTATCTATGTGTCCTATCCTAATTTGTCCTATATTAAAATTTTCATAAAAAAATCCATAAAAATTCAAGAAAAATATATTTTCATCTCTTTTAACTAAAAAGTTCATATTTTAGTATTTTTAAGCCCAAGAATACTACTTATTGAATAAAATAAGTAAGTATAAAAGTGCACTAATGACTCTACTTTCATAGAGTTATCACAAACTCAAACACCTAATCTCTTATTGCATGCAACAAGAGATATGAGAACTCAAAGCATTTAACTTAGCTTACTTTCACAACTATGTTTTCACAACATTGATAAAAATAGTCTTTAGAACTCACAACTTAAGAATGCTATTTTACACTAACTAGCAAACATTGTCTCGAGTACTCACAACTCACAAGTACGTTTTTACTCACACATATACGAGTCACTAATACCAAACCACACTCAAGGTATTAGTGATTTGAAAATAGAAAAATGAGATACCGATTTGACAAAGCTCCTTAGCCTTTTCTAGATTCCAAAAAGAAGAAATGGAGAATTTATAAAACTCAACTTTGCCACCTTGCCAACCACCTTACCAAGGGTGGTGGTAAGCTTGGTGGAAAGGTACTGAAAATTCACATTTTTTTGTTCCAAAAAAATGCTGAGTACTTCCCATAAATACCTACACCCAAAAGAAATCAAAAACACAATTGACAACATAGGCTCGCTTGCACGCTCCCTCCTCGAAAACCATCACCCCACTTAACATGCACCTTACGAATACCAACCTTGTGGTGTGTGTAAACATGTTTGCATATAAAGTGTAGTTAACTATGTGCATGTGTGTATTATTGATTCGCAGTAACCAACCTTACAGAGGAATAGAGATACACTAAGTAAAATAAACAAACACCGTATTTTGGTACTAATTCCATATTAGTAAGTAAGCTTTGCCTTTTCTCGGTTCCTTATTGGGGAATGATATTATGGTTATTTTAAAACATTGGAAACATATAATGGTTTCATACACTACAAATACCAAAATCCATATTTTAACCTTTGTTTATGGTAGTGGTAGCATATTAAGTGAAGGGACCTCTGGGACACTATGAGGTCCATTTTGCATCTTCAATCCCTATGGTTAGTAACGAGGGATTTCAATGCAGTTCTTTAATATTTGGAAACTATGGACTCACCTTATAATATGATCTTATCTAAGGAATTCAACTATAATTGGTTTCTCTTCGCTCGCATGGCATCCACATGTCTTGTCCTGATTCATCATGCATTTAAAAATTAATAAAAAATTGAATAAAAGTTCAAATCCATATTTTAACCTTTGTTTATGGTAGTGGTAGCATATTAAGTGAAGGGACCACTGGGACACTATAAGGTCCATTTTTCATCTTCAATCCCTATGGTTAGTAATGAGAGATTTCAATGCGGTTCTTTAATATTTGGAAACTATGGACTCACCTTATAATATGATCTTAGCCAAGGAATTCAACTACGATTGGTTTATCTTCGCTTGCATGGCATCCACATGTCATGTCCTGATTCGTCATGCATTTAAAAATTAATAAAAAAAATGAATAAGAGTTCTGGAAAAATATATATTCATCCATTTTCACTACAAAGTTCATATTTTAATATTTTTAACCCCAAAAGTACTACTTATTGAACAAGAGAAACAAATATTAAGTAACAAAGTGCACTAATGAGTCTACTTTCTTAGAGTTATCATACTCATAAACTTAACTCTTTACCATGCCTTCAAGTAAAGCCCAGTGTAACTAGATAAAATGACATGGATGGTATATTCATAAATATATATCTATTAATACATACATATTTAGTGAAAACTATCCCCCTTAATAGTCGTATAATTTCTATTACAAGGAGGTTCACATATCTATCAATCAACATTCCATCAATACAAGTGTAATCAAGGTTTTGAAGAGTTGATTCGTGTCTATGTTACATATGATATCATCCAATGCACTCATGAAATCAACTGGTTTGAGCATTCTAACCGATTAAATCATATAACAAATTTCATAAGTTTATATATCACATCCTTTTCCACTAATGTAAATATACACTTAACTAAAAATCAATAAGGCCTTTACATGCTTCTAATGTAAAGCATATGTGGAGTTATATAAAAGAAGACATTTAGGCTCTTTCCACTCCGTAGCTTTATTTTTATTCATTATGTTATATTTAACCATCATTGAACTTTTACTTGCTTTTTTTAGTGCACCCTATATTATCATTCTTGTCATATTATTTTATTTCACATCTTCTTGTAACTTCATAACACCGCCAAACTTAGTTTTTCTTTTTTTATATAAAGGAATCATTATGTTGTGAGTTATTATTTTTTTTCAAATGTGGTGCACTACAATTAACCTTACTCTATGGCATAACACATGATTGTATTTTCATTTTGTATAAGCTAAAGGTGCAAGGGTAACGATAATGCTTATTGGCTAGGTTTAACATGTGGCTTAAAGATATAAAAGGCTCTTAGTTGGGCTTAAATGAGTGATTAAAGATATTAACAATGGTTGGTTTAAAAAGCTTAATCCATCCAATTAAGGCCTAAATCATCTCTCTTACTAAATACTATTTAGAATATTTCCTCAAGGGATGCTCAAATAGATTCTAAAACATGGTATATCTTATCAACTTGTATAACTCACCAAATATTTTCTCTTAATAAGCCCCCCAAAATTAATTATGAAACTGTGTTTAAAAAATTGAATCAATCCATTTCAAACTAGCATGCATATCACATAATTAATGTAAGTATCTTCATGATCATGTTACATTCCTTATCCTAATCACAACAATCAATTTTTATCGTTGGGTCCATACATTTCATATCAAGAATGCATGCATTTGGTGTCCATATATTTATAAAATTCTACCCAAATCATGAATAAAATCATTCTAAAAATAAAAAAAATTTAAAATGCGTACTAAACACTAAATTAGAGAATGAAGTTATCTCTTATAGACTTAAATTGTACATTATCCCTAATGTGCACTTATAAATATGAAAAAGTAAAAGGAAAGAAAATTCTCTTAGTCTTGGCACACAAAATTTGTCATTGAAACTGCTAAATTTTGTTATGCCATTACTCTCCACATTTATTCACCAACAAAACAAAAATAATAAAAATATAAGTAACATAATTTTGGGTTTCCTCCTAACTAGCATCATGTTTAACATCATTGACTAGATAGTCATATCCACTTCTAAGGTACATCCACTAAGGTTATCACAAATGATTCATTTGATAACCGATCTCCATGATAGTGCTTCACTTTATGTCCATTAACAAATAACTGCTCTTTATTTTTGTTTTCTAATTCAGTGGCTCCATTATTGGTTATCTTAGTTATGGTGAATGGACTTGACCATCTATTCTTTAGTTTGCCCGAAAAAAAATTTGAGTCTTGAGTCATATAGTAATACTTTCTATCTCGGTTCATAGATACGATGTACAATTTTCTTGTCATGCCATTCTTTTGTCTTTTCTTTGTAAAGCTTGGAATTTTCATATGCATTCCACCGTAGTTCATACAATTCATTTATTTGTAGCATTATTTTTTCACCAGTTGCATCTATAAACATGTTCAAATTTTTTAATGCCTAATATGCTTTGTGGTCCAATTCTAGCAGTAAGTGACATGCCTTTCCATAAACTAGCCTATATGGGGTAGAATCAATTGGTGTTTTAAAATTTTTGTACACCCATAAAGCGTCATGCAACTTAGATGACCAATATTTCTTGGAAATGTTCACAGTTTTCTCCAAAATTCTAATTACTTCTATTGGACACCTCCACTTGCCCATTTTTTGGGGATGGTAAAGGGTAGACACTTTATGCTTAATCCTATACTTAGACAATAAGGACTTAAATGCTCTATTGCAAAAGTGACTATCTCTATCACTAATAAGGATCCTAGGAGTTCTAAACCTAGTGAAAATGTTTTTCTTCATAAATTTTAGGACAACATTGGCATCACATTTAATGCTAGATATGGATTATAACAATTTTGATACATAATCCACTCCTACTAGAATATATTGGTTACCAAAGGATGAAGGAAATGATCTCATAATGTTAATGCCCTAAACAATAAACAATTCCACTTGCATATAATCTCTTTTTAAAATATTACTTATCTTTTGGCATCTATCACACATATTTACATAAATGTAAGCATCTTTCAATAGTGTGGGCAAACAATAACTAGATTGAAGTACCTTAGCTATTGTTTTTGTGCTTCCAAAATGACCTCCATGGTTTGAGCTATGACAATGGTAACCAATGCTTCCAACTTCATCATAAGAGACACACCATTTTCCAAATAATTTATATTTAAGAACATGCAATGCCTATAAATAAGTCATATATGAATGCCTATAAATTATTATTTCCAATTTAACTGGTGCTAACAATAATTTATATTTAAGCACTTGCAATGCCTATAAATAATTATCATCAATTTTGAAAGGCATATCATTTTCCAAAAGATTGCACAAGGGTTTGGAGACTTGGGAAAAGTCTTTTATGAATCTATGGTAAAAGGCTGCATGCCCAAGAAAACTCTTTACTCCTTATATTGTGATAGATGATGGTGGTTGCTCAATCACTTATAGCTTAGCTTTATCCATCTCAATACCATTAGCTGAGATTTTGTGGCCCAAGATTATACCTTCATGTACCATGAAATGACACTTCTCTTGGTTTAAAACCAATTTAATTTCTTTACATATTTTTAGCACTAGGGAGAGATAGTGTAGACATTTATCAAATTTGTTTCCAAAGACCAAAAAATCATCAATGAAAATTTCTAAATGCCCATCTACCATGTTTGAGAAAATAACCATCATGCAGTGTTGAAAATTTACAGGTGTATTGCATAATCCAAATGACGTTCTCCTAAAAGAAAAAGTTTCATAAGGACATATAGATATGGTCATTTTTTAGTCTTCAAGTGCCACAACAATTTGGTTATAACTGGAGTATTCATTTGGAAGGAAAAAAGAAAAAATGCCTAACTAATCTATCAAGCATTTGATCCATTAATGGAAGAGGGAAATGGTCCTTCCTTGTAGCTTTATTAACCTTGAAAAAATGCATACATTCTCTCCATCCCATGAGAGTACTATTAATTAACTTGTTTGACTCATTTTTCATCATAGTGATTCCACCTTTCTTTGGTACATATTAAATTGGGCTCGCCTATTCAATGTCTAATATAAGATAAATGATACCCATGTCTAGCCACTTGACAATTTCCTTCTTTATCGTCTCTTTCCTAATAGGGTTTAATCGATGTTGTACATATGTAGTAGGTTTACCTTTATCCTTGCAAGATTTGTGTATGCATATGGATGGGCTTATGCCTTTGATGTTGGTAATAGACCAAGCTATAGCCCTTTTAATGTTCCATAGCACCTTTAGCAGTGCTTCTACTTGCTCATTATCACCCAAAAATGCATAACAAAGATGTGATAGTAAAATTTTATGCTCTAATTTTGGTAACTCCTTAATGGATGGTTTGAGCCGTGAGCTTGTCTTAAGACCTTCCATAAGCACATTTGACACACACCTAAAAGGTATGTAATCCAAAGGGTTTACACAATCCACAATATAAACCTTTGATTTCATACTTTCAACATTAAAATAGATTTAGTTATTTTCTGGTGAGGTTATGCCATTGTTCGTAGCATCATGTGTTAAATTTTTAAGTGGAGGTATCTCAAAAAGTTTTGTTTAGCTACCCGTATGAATGTGTGCACCTATATGAGTGTCATGGTGTTCATTGGCGTGTATGCTCTTAGAATTAATGATCATATACTCTAAAGCATCACTAGGTCAGATGTCATAAAGCACATTAGTGGTTAGCTCATCTTGCACTCTTATTATAAGCATTATCAACATCAAAATATTTTATTGCTTTGAACATATTAAATGTTACTTGTTCATCTTGCATTCTTATTATAAGCTCACATTTTTGTACATCAATAAGTGCTTTTTTGGTTGCTAAGAATGGACAACCAACTATGATAGGAATGTCACTATCCTCCTCTATATCAAGTATAATGAAATCTGCTAGAAAGGTGAATTTTTCCACTTCTATAAGCACATCTTCTACCACTCCATGGGGTCTTTTGAATGACTTGTTTGGAATTTTCAATGTTACTAAAGTAGGTTCGTCATTACCAATTCCTAATCTCTTGAAAATTGATACTGGTATGAGGTTAATGATGGAACCCAAGTAATATAGTGCCTTGCCAAAATGGAGGCTCCCAATAGTGCAAGAGATGTCAAAACTACATAGATCTTTCAGCTTTTGTTGTATTTTTCTATCAAGAATGGCTCTATTCAAGTGCTTCTACAAATGGTATGTTTATGTGTAGCTTCTTGAAGGTTTCTAGGAATTTTGAAAATTGCATGTCTAACTTTTGCTTTTGCAGTCTTTGAGGGAAATGAATAGTGGTTTATAGAGATTACTCTTCTTTGGTTGAATTATTTCCTTTTTAGTATTCTCTTTATCCATTAGTTCCTTCATATGCTTGTTAGTTTCATGTTTCTCGACATCCTTTTTAGTCTTATTTAAAATTTTATTACTCCTTAAGCCCATAGCTTTACAATGCTTCTTACCTTCCCTTCTTAGGTTTATATGTGTGTCACTTGGAAGGTTACCTTGAGGCCTTTGACTTATGGCCTGGGCAAGTTGCCCCATTTGAGTCTCTAAATTCCAAATAAAATCCCATTGAATGGACTCTAGGCAATTTTTACTTTTGTATTTATTAATTGGATGAAATCTTCCATCATCCCTTTTAAAGCATTTCTGTTGTCCTCAGTAGGTGGATTCTTCTCTAGGCTTGTGATTGTTGTGATTGTTGAAAAATGGGTGGTGGAAATTATTAATGGTTGAATTGCTTGTTGTTATTATTCCAAGAGAAATTTGGATTTTGTCTCTATCCTAGGTTATATGTGTTCGAGTATGGATTATTATTTGAGTTCATATTACCCACATAGCCTATTGATTCAAGATTATTTGAAAAATTATCAAACAAGTGAGCTCCACCATAAAAGACATACGACACCCTTGAATCTTAGACTTGGTTTATACTGGCTAGTGAGTTTTGAGCCTTCTAAATATTCACCAAAGATGACACTTGAACTATAAGTGCAATGAAACCATTTACCTCATGCATTATGGCTACTCTTCTTATGGTTACTATTGTATCTGTTGGCTATTGATAATTATTTCTAGTCATTTTCTCAAGTAAACCATAAGCTTGATTGGAAGATTTCTCAAGTAGAGCTCAATGAGTGGATGCATCAACAATGGCTCTTGTTTTAGCATTGAGACCATTTTAGAAAGTCTCCATTTTGATTCAATAAAGGATATCATGGTGAGGACACTTCCTTAGAAATTCTTTGAATCTTTCCTATTCTTTATATAAAGATTCCTTTTCATTGTTGGTAGGAGTTAATGTAATTTCTAAGCTTAGAATTCTTTGTTGGTGAGAAATATTTCATCAAGAATTTATTGGCCCAATCATTCCAAAGTTGTAATGGAATCAGGTAGGAAAGAGTTTAGAAAAAATCATGCACGATCTCACAAAGAGTAAGGAAACAATATGAGTCTAAATGCCTCCTCAATCACACCACTGAACTTGAATGAATCTCCAACTACAATAAACAATATGTGATGTAAATGAGAATCTACTTTTGGTAATCGGCTAAATTGTCCAACTGTTTGTAGCATTTGAAACATCAATGGCTTTAGTTCAAACTAATTAGCTTGAATATTTGGCCTTGTAATGCTTGGATTTATCCCTTCCAACATAGGTAATGCATATTCATTCACAACTTTGTCCTTATCATCCGTTAAAGGTATTTGGTTGTTCAAATTGAGCTTATTATTATTTATTTTTAATAGATTAGCCATTTCTTTCACTTGGGTGACAACTTCTTGTTTTCTTATTAATCACAAAGTACGCTCGATTTCGAGATCTAAAGGAAAAACTTATCCCTTACAAAATTTGCTCATGGAAAATAGCTAAATATATTTTTTACAGCACTAAAGGAGATACCAAAAAAATAAAAAATGAAAAAAATAAATTAAAAGTTAAATTATGACAAATAAAGAAAGAAAAAACCTAAAATAAAATAAAATAAAAATTAATTTATAATGTTTATAATCCTCGACTTTAGCACCAAAACTTGATTGCTTAAATTATGTGCAATGGGTACACAAGTATATATATGGCAATCAAATAATATAATGATAATAAAAGATCGTTACCATGGATATTATGTTATTAAAAACTAATTTTAAAACTAAAAAATATATATCAATTTTTTATATTTTGAGAAAGCAAAATTAACATAACTAAAAGTAAATAGCAAGTAATTAATTGACTCAAAATTATCAACTATGAAGATATATGAGAAAATATTTAAGAATACTTGATCCCTAACTTTTTAAGCATGTGAATCACTAAAATCTCCCTATATAATTACCGATTATTTATATGATCAATTAAATCTAAGTTAGCATGTATTCTTCTCTCAAGAAAACTACACACCATACAATAATTAACCTAATCACACTTTCATGTTAATTAAGTTCATCAATTATAGATCACATACATAACAATCATACATATATACCTAGAACCTATGCATGTTATTTAATCAAGACAAACAATTAAATACTTTTATCAAATCTATATAATTACCTTTGTAGATCAATTGTGGCTAAATAATTAATAGCATAAAAATTAGATTAAATAATATAATTTAATTGAAATCACAATTGGGGTAAAATATGAGATCATCACGTATAGAAAATTGGATTCATAAGACCCCAAGATTAATAAATCATCTAAACATAATTAAATTCATAAATCTCATACTTTTCAATAAAAAAAGGCATACAAATTAATAAAAAAATGAGAAGAAAAAATAATAAAATTCATCTCTAGCATTGTAAAAACCAATCTTCTCTTGAAATTAAATGAGAATTTGCAAACAAAAGATAATTTGGATATTTATTAGTTATAGTAAAATTTTTTTATATAAAATTATTTGTAGATAAAATAAAGTTCTTCCACATTCTCAATTGAAATAAAAAATTAATTTAAATTAGATTATTATTAATATATATGATAAATTTATACAATATTTAAAAAATATGTATTAGGTCAATAGAGTGTGGTTTGAAATTGGAGATTTGCATGTAATAATCATGGATATACCTACTAATGTAATCACCTCTATCACTTATCCTACCTCAATTGAGACTACCCTGACCATGTATGACTCTTTTGCCTCTACCCTTTCCTCTTCTAGTAACTCTAACACTAGATCCTTACCCTTACTCTCTACACGAATGTTCACTTTACATGCTCTCCCTATCCCATCCATTCCATATTAATGATTGTGTTTAGTGCATGCATACATAAAATAGAAAATAATCAATTGAAAGATGTCGAGATTGAAGGGTGGAAGGTAGTAACTAGAAAAAGATGATGTACAACATCAATTAGCCCATGCTTTCAACCTGTGAGATTTACATCCTCTTTAGGGGCCTTAAACAATAGCTCATCATAAGTTCTGTACTGGAACTACAAATGTATCTTGAACAAAGATACCCAATCTACTCTGTAAAAAACATTTGTAGAAAGGAATGACCTTATTTTTTTGTATTGTGGGTCCTATGTTAGACCCTAACTCTCTAAAGGATCACTTCTGGAAAAATCTTGGTTACACTTTTCTTGGTGTTAACTCCACATCACTAAGTAAGCTTTGGCTCTTCTGGGTTCCTCATTAGTGAATGATACTATGGTTTTTTTACAACATCAACAACACATAATGGATGCTTATACTACAAATACCAAAATCCATCCTTTAATCTTTTTTTATGGTAGTGGCACCATATTAAGTGAAGAGACCTCTAGGACTCTATAAGGTCCAACTTGTATCTTCAATCTCGATGGTTTGTAATAGAGAATTTCAATGTGGTCTATGGATATCATGAAACTATAGTTTCACCTTACAATATGATCTCAACTAAGGAATTCAACTCCATCGTCTCCTATTGGAATTTGGTTGAAATTGATACTAAAAGGGCATTTTATACTTACTCTAGAGGGAGGCTTTCTTATATTCGCTTGCTACTAGACCATGGGTTATGCACTAAATCTTTTCTCCAATCTTGGTCCACTATCTCTTGCGCCATTCTCCCATGACTACTTTAGTCATAATATACTCCTACTTTCTACCATTATGGACAGGCTTGAGGGTTTGAGGCCATTTATGTTTCATGGTACATGGCTTGAACATCCTATTTTTATTAATTTAGTAATTCCTAATTGGTGATGCACAAAAATCTTGATACACAAATTTTGTATATTTTTAAATGGCTCGCAAGTGCATGAATCAATTTGTAAGAAATAATAAGTATACTTCCAAGGTCGCTCTAAAGAGGAATTATGGGGTTTTTAAATAATTAAAAAAACTCTTAAAAAATGAAAATAAATCTAAACATTTTTTTATAATTGTTTTAGTCGGAAAATACTAATCTAAATGACTAAAATAATAAACATACATAAAATAGATTAGTTCACATAAATTACAAGCAAATATGCAGTTAATATATCAATGGAGAATTAATGTGATATTTAGCTATTTGATTATGTTTGATAGAGTTAATTAGGTTAATAAAATATAAACATGTATATATTGATTCCTTCTTATATATAAAAATAACACATTTGGCCTGGTCTACTATTCATTATTAATTAAATCACGTAATGCCTTCGGTTGATTCTATAGGTTAATTAAATTAAATTATATTTATTTTCTAAGAAATTAACAAACCATTTAATTGGCCACCTTCAATTAGGACTAAGAAGTAAAACTTCTATTCAAGCTATCTAAATTAGATTTTAGATTGGTGTATATAAAATTCAACTTTCGTGTTTTAAATCTATTACAAAAAATATGTCGTTAATATATTTTTTAATAATAAATCTTATAAAAACTTTAAAATAGAATATAATTTTAATTAGATCTAGATTCATGTTTCTAAAATCAAATTTTCATATTTTAAATCTATTATAAAAATATGTCGTTAATATATTTTTCGATAATAAACTTTGTATATATAATTCTTGAATAGAAAATAACATGTGTTTAATAATTATTAAAAATATTTACCTAAATAATTTACATAAGAATATCAAAATAACTAAAATCTCATTATCACAATTAGCTAGACATACTCATAGCTAATATATTAAAAATAATTTTTAGAACAATACATAAAATTAAATTTGTAAATAGAATATAATTAATACCTAGAATGTATTCCTATATAACTTATGTAGTGATATGTTATCTAGAAAATATTTCTTCTTATTGTCACTTGTTTGTGATAACCTAATCTAAATTGTTTAAAAACTAAATCTTAAATAGAATTTGTAACTCTAAAATCTTGAGAGAAACTAAAAGAAAACTACTAAGCTAAATCTAAAGAACTAGTAGAAAAATCAACTGAGTTGGAAGGATGAATTAAAAAAGGGTGAGAGGGGTTTTATAGGTAAGAAAATGCTGAGAAAAGGAGAGAAAATTGTTACTTGTGTTGCACACCACTGCGGCCTACATCAATTCTGGTACTCGTTCCATTACGATTCAAGAAGTTCTTTTTTACTACTTTGCATTTAGTTGGTACATATGTAAGGCGTACATATATTATTCTTTTATTCCTCTTGGTTGCAATTTAGTTCTTTTAGGTATGATTCTTATGTGTTGATCTTTTTAAGTAATTTGAAGTTATAAATACATGATAAAATTATGAAAATAAAAATCTATTTATGACATTAAAATGTGAATAAATCAGGTAATATTTAGTTCTTTTCAAGAACTCATCGCCTGGTCAACCCCTATTAAAGCTATTTTCATGAGGATTGTTATTGGTAAGCTTAAAGCTATGAAATTGGCTCTTATAAAGAGGTATATGGAAATTTATATAAGAATATTGCAATAGTCTTGGATACCCTTGCGGATATACAAAAACAATATGATGATGTCTCTTTCTTCGAAGAGCTTCTCCAATTAGAGATTGATGCTAATGCTAACTTGGATGGATTACTGCATCAATAAGAGGCTTTTTTAGGGAACATATTAGATTAAAATGGCTAAAGGATGGTGATCAAAACTTTATCTTTTTCCACAAGCTCCTTTAGTGTTTAAAGGCCCAAAAACCCTAACTTACTTGGAAATCACTAGAGGTTATGCAACATCCTGAAATGATAGCTAGCCATATTTTGGGATACTATAAGTATCTTTTTTTTAGCTCTGATGAGGAAGCCATTGAGCCTATTAATGAAAATCTGCCCTCCCTGGTCACTTCTATAGACAATGACAATCTACAAGCATACCATCACCAAAGGCCATATGTGCCATGATTTTTGACATGGACCTCATGAATCCTAGATAGGTGTTTTATATTTAAATTCTTTTAGAAGCAATGGGACATTATTGGTTCATAAGTAATATAAGAAATTTAAGACTATTTCAAAATGGGTCAGATGCATCCTGGGGTAAATTAAAATATTTTAATCCTTATACCTAAAAACTTATAGGAAAATACTATTGATTAATATAGGCCAATTTCCCTAGGAAACTTTATGTACAAGCTAATAAAAAATATTTGCGTTGGTCATCTGGGAGAAATTTGCTATCATAACTTGTCCTAGAATCAATTTGGGTTCATTCTGGGATGAAACATTAGTGATTGTATGATGGGTGCATCTGAGTGCTTTAATGCTATGCAAATTCCTTGTCATGGGATAATTTTGCTCTAAAAATTGACATCCATAATGTTTTTGATACTAAGAAATGTAATTTTAGTTTAAAAGTGACTTAGTGCTTTGGCTTTGATAATAGCTTTCTTGTTTGGATCCAAGATATTTTTCCTGACATAAGAATCATAATACTAATTAATGGTTGATCTAGGAGCTATTTCTCTTGCTCTAGAATCATTCAAAAGGGGGACCCATTATCTTTTTTATTTTTATTTTATTGCCAAACATTTTCTTATTAGGTACCTAGGATCATTGGTTGACAATATATGCTTTCTTATTTTCCTTCATTGAAAGGAAACCTTGTGCTAAACCACTTTTTATATGAGGATAACCTTCTCATCTTTGGCCATGCCATTTCATCAAATCTCTGGGTTATATTTGAGGTTTTTCAAATATATGGACACCTCTCGGGTTAAGTGATCAATTTGGATAAATCATTTATTTACATTGAAAGAGGGGTGGCTCAGGCTAATGTCTTTTCACTTTGGAAAATAATTGAGATGTGTATTGAGGGCTCAGATATACCTTAATTAGGTTTCAATCTTTATCAAAGGGCCTTTAGAAAGTGTTGGTTAATAAAATATATGCAAGAATGGAAGTATAAAAAGGGTATATACTCTCTCTAGTAGGGCATAGATGCTTGATTTCTTTGGTCATTTAGAGTATGTTTCTTCACTTGTTTAAGATATATAAATGGCCAAAATCAATCATGGATTGTGTAAAAAATTCCATTCATAATTTCTTCTTATTGCTAAAAATTGATGCACTTAAATTGGTATAGGTTTCTTGGAGGGATTGTTATCACCCTTTGGAGGAAGAAGGTTTCGAATTAAGAGACCTTGGTCTTTTATATGAGGCTATGTTAAAAAGTTATCTTGGTGAGTTATCACATGAAACTTTAGCATGCTATTTTACTTATGAAGACGATACTTGGATAAAGAGGAACCTCCTAGATCTATTATATTCATTCTTTTGTCTAGTTGATGAGTGCTCAAAAGCACTCATATATCATGATTTTTTTTATGTTAAATAATTAAATACATTTATATAATTTAAAATAAATATATTTTTTTTAAATCAAAACTATATTTTGTTGTTTTTTAGATATTTCTTGTATTTAAGTGATTTAATTTAAAAAATTATACTTGAAGCACTCCATCACAATTTTAAAGCTTTAAAGATAACATATGTAAGACATTAAATATGTTCCAAACTATAAAAAATGATATACAAGAAAATGTGGGTTCAAAGTTGATCAAAACAGTGCATGTCGTGGCATGCAAAATATGTGTCCTATGGCATGAGGCTAACAGACTGAATATAATGCATTCCAGATTCTATGTGGCATGAGTTAATTGGATTAGGTACTAATTTTGTAATAGCCTATGTATGTCACAGCGCGAAGAATTGTGTGTGATGAGCGAAAACCAACATCGTCGATTCTTGCCAATACTTTGGTTTTATATTTATAAAACTCTCGCAAGTGCACGAATCATTTCGTAGAAAGTGATAAGTATACTCCCAATGTCGATCTAAGGAAGGAATGTATGTGGTTTTTAATTTATTATTCAAACTTTTAAAAACGAAATTAAATCATAAACATCCTATCACGATATTTTGGGTTTTGTGTTTTTAAGCTACTGACATAAAAATAAACATAGATTCAATAAATATTTATGCAAATTTTATCTTTTATAATAGTAGAGTATTTATGGATATAATAACTAAGTTAATTATGCTTGCTCATATTATTTAGGTTATTAAAGATATGAATTGATATTTATTAATTCTCCCTTTTTTGTATGAATACCACCTTTGGTGGGGTTAGATATTCTTTGTTAACTAAACAAGTCAATTAACACCTATGGGTGGGGTTGATAACTAATTTGGTTAATTAAATTAATTCCATTTTCTAAGAGATTGAAAATGAACCATTTAAATGCCACCTTTGGTGGGGTTAAACAGTTTAAAGTTTATTCAAGGTGTCCAAATTAAACCTAAGAATTTAATTATCCGAGTACTAACTTTCAAGTTTTAAAAGTACTACTGAAAACATGTTGTCAATACATTTTCAGATAATAATTCTTATAAAAACTTTTGAAATAGAGCTTCACTCTAACTACCGGGCGATTGTACTAACAAATAAAAGAGCACTACTCTAAATTAGACCGGATAACTAAACCTTAAAATCTAATTTTCAGATTTAAGTTTGTAATGAAAAATAATATATTTCTCTCTAACATTCTTAATATAAAATCTTGAATAAAAATAAAATCAATTCATTTTAGAGATTTTTACCTATTTAATATTTCGCAAGCATAAAAACGTTATTATTACATCATGTTTACTAACAGCCAGTAGAGTTAAATTTAATCACAGATAAATTAAATATAACATGTAAGAATAAAGCATAAAAAATAACTGTAAAGAAAATAAAATCCTTACAGAACTTCGATGCTATTCCCGTAGCTGGAAAACCTCCAAACGGAATTTGCACTCCCATTTATTGAATCAAAAAGCAAATAAATTACAAAAACATAACTAGTTCTTCCTAAAGAGGGAAGAACTCTAAAACTAAGAGAAATTAACTAAAAACTAAGAGAGAAGAGAATGTGTTTTGAGGTGTGTTATGAAGTGAAGAGAAGGGGGGTATTTATAGGTGAGAATGAGGAGAAAAAGTGAGTGAAAAAATGTTAAAAAATTGTGAAAACACGGAGTGCAATGGTTGAGGTCATTGATGACGTCAACATGACGTCATGGGGGCGGTTGTGCGCACAAATGGGGCAAAATGGTAGCGGTGCGCGTGGAGGGAAGCTGGGGCGCGCACAGGCATGCGCGGAAGGCAGGCACCGTGCGCGTAGGAATAGTAACAGTGCACTGGGGCGTGTGCGGATCTGGTGCAAGGCACGCGCTGATGCACGCGGACGTGGGGCGTGCTGCGCGTTGGCGCGTGGGCGACTCAGTGCGGCTGGGCGTGATTTTCTCCTTTTTGACATTTTGACCTTTTTGACCCATTTTGTCCAATTTTTCCATATTTGTTGACCTTTCCCTATTTATTTATTAATATATTTGTGATGTATTGCTTCTAGTATTCCTCTTTGAGTCTTTAAGTTATATTTTTAAGAGAAAATACCTGAAAAACAAATAAAAATACCCGTGATTTCGAGAAAGACAAATTTATATAAATATATGATAAAACATATAAATATATATATTTTTAATCAATTAATGTGCATAAAATCATGGTAATTTTAGTGCTTTTTGAGCACTCATCAGTGTGCCACTATACTAGACGTCTTATCCTTATTTTTCTCCTTTTATGTACCTATAAATTGGACCCTATTGTATTGTATCAAATCATCCTTTATCCCTCATCCCTTCTCATTCCTTTCAACTCTTAGCATTTCTCTTAGCTTTTAAGCCTTTTTTCTTTTCTTAGTTTAAATTTCTTCTCTATCTTGAGAGTTGAACAGATTTATTTTATCTGACAGTCTCAATTTTAATTCCATAAACACCACGGTAATTCTATTTGGAGGTTTTTCATAATAGAAACAATACTAAGAATCCATTGAGGAATATTTAAATCTATTATTTTCAAATATCTTTGTGTTGTCTTACATGTTACATGTTTAATTTATTGATCATTTAATAAAATATACATGTTTGATTATAAATAATATGGAATATTATTACTATTGTTACCTTTATGAAACATTATAGTTGATAAAAAAATTAATAAAATGAATTTATTTTTAATTCTTCATCAAGATTAAAATTACGTTTGTAAAAGAAAAAATATATTGACGAATTAATTTTTATAATAAATAAGATTTAGATTTATGATTTAATTATTTGATTCTCATATAGAGTAATACTCACGGATATTAGATAATTATAGTCTAAATATATTTTTAGGCATGCTCTATTTCAAGGATTTGTATAAGAATTATTATTAAAAGATATATTGATAATATATTCTTCATAGTAGTTTTAAAATCTAAAAGTTAGTTTCTAAATACTTAAATCATTAATCTAATTTAGACACATTGATATAAGTTTAAATTATTAGACCCGATCGAAGGCATCAATTGAATAGTTCATTAATCTCTTAGAAAAGAAGCATAATATAATTAAAATTAAGACAAGGTGGTAAGTAGTTTTAATTAACAAACAAATGGTAGACCTAATTCATCTTCTATTTGTATATATAAGAGATAATCAATAATCTTAATTCATATTCTTAATAATCTACTTACTACTAAGCAAACATAATTAATTGACCAATGTATCTTATAAATTCTCCACTATATGATAAATATTTTGATGCCTAAATATTTATTGAACCCATCTATATTTCTATTTCATTAGTTTAGATTTTCAAACCTAAAATTTCTCACAAATATTTAGGTTTTCTTTTTGGTTTTAAAAATTTATTGAATAATTTAAAAAACCCAAGATTCCTTGTTAGATTGACCTTAAAAATATAATTATCATTTTATATAAATAATTTGGGCACTTGTGAGCTATTTTATAAATAATATAAAACCGGCATCGCCGATTCTTGCCAATAACTTTGATACCATCCCCGGCAACGGCGCCAAAAACTTGATGAGCAGAATCGGGATTGCCAATTCTTGCCAATACTTTGGTTTTATATTTATAAAACTCTCGCAAGTGCACGAATCATTTCGTAGAAAATGATAAGTATACTCCCAAGGTCGATCTAAGGAAGGAATGTTTGTGGTTTTTAATTTATTATTCAAACTTTTAAAAACAAAATTAAATCCTAAACATCCTGTCACAATATTTTGGGTTTTTTGTGTTTTAATCTACTTACATAAAAATAAACATAGATTCAATAAACATTTATGCAAATTTTATCTTTTATAAATAGTGGAGTATTTATGGATATAATAACTAAGTTAATTATGCTTGCTCATATTATCTAGGTTATTAAAAATATGAATTGATATTTATTGATTCTCCCTTTTTGTATGAATACCACCTTTGGTGGGGTTAGATATTCTTTGTTAACTAAACAAATCAATTAACACCTATGGGTGGGGTTGATAACTAATTTGGTTAATTAAATTAATTCCTTGTTCTAAGAGATTGAAAATGAACCATTTAAATGCCACCTTTGGTGGGGTTAGACAGTTTAAACTTTATTCAAGGTGTCCAAATTAAACCTAAGAATTTAGTTATCCGAATACTAACTTTCAAGTTTTAAAACCACTACTGAAAACGTGTTGTCAATACATTTTTAGATAATAATTCTTATAAAAACTTTTGAAATAGAGCTTCACTCTAACTACCGAGCGATTGTACCAACAACTAAAAGAGCACTACTCTAAATTAGGCCAGATAACTAAACCTTAAAATCTAATTTTCAGATTTAAGTTTGTAATGAAAAATAATATATTTCTCTCTAACATTCTTAATATAAAATCTTGAATAAAAATAAAATCAATTCATTTTAGAGATTTTTACCTATTTAATATTTCGCAAGCATAACAACGTTATTATTATATCATTTTTACAAACAACCAACACAGTAAATTTAATCACTGGACAAATTAAATATACCATGTAAGAAATAAGCATAAAAAATAACTGCAAAGAAATTAAAATCCTTACAGTCCTTCGATGCCATTCCCGTTGCTAGAAAACCTCCAAACGGAATTTGCACTCCCATTTATTGAATCAAAAAGCAAATAAATTACAAAAACATAACTAGTTCTTCCCAAAAAGGGAAGAACTCTAAAATTAAGAGAAACTAGCTAAAACATAAGAAAAACTAAAAAAACTAAAAACTAAGAAATGGAGAGAAAGAAAGAAGAGAGAAGTGTGTTTTGAGGTGTGTTATGAAGTGAAGAGAAGGGGGTATTTATAGGTGAGAATGGAGAGAAAAAGTGGGTGAAAAAATGTTAAAAAATGGTGAAAACACGTAGTGCAAATGGTGAGGTCATTGATGACGTCAACATGACATCATGGGGGTGGCTGCACGTGAAAAATGGGGCGAAATGGCATCGGCGTGCGCGGAGGGCAGCTTGGGCGTGCACAGGCGCGCGCAGAAGGTAGCAGCAGCGCGCGCGCGTGTGAACAGTGATAGCGCACTGCGGCGCACGCGGATCTGGAGGAAGGCGCGCGCATATGCGCGCGGATGGGCACCGTGCTGCACACGCAGCTGGGCATTGGCGTGCGCGAGGTGGGCTGCTCCGGGCGCGATTTTCTCCTTTTTGACCTTTTCGACCCATTTTGTCCAATTTTTTCATATTTGTTGACCTTTCCCCATTTATTTATTAATATATTTGTGATGTATTGCTTCCAGTATTCCTCTTTGAGTCTTTAAGTGACGTTTTTAAGCGAAAATACCTGAAAAACAATAAAAATACCCGTGATTCCGAAAAAGATAAATTTATATAAATATATGATAAAACATATAAATATATATATTTTTAATCAATTAATGTGCATAAAATCATGGTAATTTTAGTGCTTTTTGAGCACTCATCTGTACTCGACCTGAGCAAGTCAATGTAGTAGGAGTATACCAACTAAGATCAAGGTGTAACCCCAATGCTAATACCTAAAATCATGTGTGCATAAATCATCCTAATTTCTCCTGAAAACAAAATAGGTCTTCGTTTTCCTAAAGCTTGAACCACTGTGCTAAAAATTCCACTAATAAATACTCAGGACTTTTCTAAGAAGCCAAATTTGGAAGACAACTTGAATTCATTCATTAAAGTTAGTAGAAACAACCAATCACGAATTAATCAAAGGTTGGACTCTCAAGAAATTTCCATTAAGAAGATGGAAGTATAGGTGGAGCAGTTAACCTAGCACTTGTAGAAGCAATGCAAGGAATAGCCGAAAGGCTAGAAAACAAAATAACTTAATAACGTGGGGATATTGAGTTTACAAAAATATGAAATCTGAGAAGAATTATTTCACTAAAGACGATAAAAATAGTCGTGGATGGGACAAAAGTTATTATTTATTATTGCTTCAATTTATTTACATTTTATAGATAATTAATTTTACTTGTTATTATTTTTATATTTTATGTGGTTATTTTATTATTTTAATTTATGTGTAGTTATTAAGTATATATATATATATATATATAAAGAGGGTTTAATGTGTAAATGAGTAAGAAAAATAGTTTTATACGTCTTGCAGCAGGGGGTATTAAAATCTGAAATGATCAAATTTTCAATGGTTCATGCTGCTACATGATTAATACTATGCTGTGATGTTCATTTATTGGGATGAAATACCTTGATTCCATGCAAAAGCACTCATTTTTCTCTCATTTTCTCACATTTTTCATAGAAATCCTAATTTTCTCTCCCATCAAACACCACTAAACCCTCAAAAATTTCACCTTTCTAATTTTATTCTTCAAATCCTTAACAAAAATCACTTTCCTAACAATTTTATATCTATCCTGCAAAGAAATTTGCAAAAATCAAATATCTTTATCTTCAAAAGGGGTATTCTTCATTGCTCTTCAATCCACAAGCAACACAAGTAAGTTTTTGTAAATTTTATGAATTTAAGTTTTTAAATTAAAATCTCAAAAATTTGTGAAATATTTATAATTTTTAAGAGTTTCAAAACCCTAATTGAGACATAGAAGCATTCAAAAAATATTGGATTAATTATGTGCTATTGTCTAGAACTTTTGTGAACTCCTGAATTTTAGATTTTGTTTAAGTTTGAAAATGGTACCAAAAAGAATTAGGAAAGGAAAAGAGGTTGGAGATCATGATACTTCAAAAGTTTCTAGTTATGAGGCAAAAATTCACTTTGAAAAAGTAGCGGAAGTTAATAAAGGATTTATACTAAAGACATGGATGGAATCTAATTATAGACCAAAGAGAATTACAAATGTCATAGTATTCTTTGGATGGAAAAGGTTTGTAAAGGAACCAAAGGCTGATATTGAATCTCTTGTTTAGGAATTCTATGCAAATTTACTTAAAGTTATTGGTAATCAAGTTTTAGTAAGGAATGTATTGGTTCCATGTGAGTCGAATGGTATAAATGCTCATTATTATTTAGTGAATATTGGTGAACGTGAATATGAGTAGTATCTTAATAATGTCGATTATACTATAGTTTTAAGAATCCTATTGATGAACAAAATTGGTAATGTTGATTTTGTAAATACTTTGGTTTTATATTTGTAAAACTCTCACAAGTGAATGAATTATTTTATAAAAAATGACAAGTATACTCCCAAAGTCAATCTAAAGAAGGAATATATGTGGTTTTTAATTTATTGTTCAAACTTTTAAGAACGAAATTAAATCCTAAGCATTCCTTTCATAATATTTTGATTTTTGTTTCCTAATCTAATGACACAAAAAAATAAACATATATATAGATTCAATAAACAGTAATGAAAATTTTTATCATTTATAACAGTGGAATATTTATGAATATAATAATTTAGTTAATTATACTTACTGCACACACCAAAATGTACTAAGCGTGTGCTGGCTACACGCAGGAGTGTATTGGGTGTGTGTGTGCATGTGCTCGGGACTCAACATGAATGGGCACGGCTGCACACGAGATAGGCTTGATGAGCACCTAATTGGGCACTTTTTTTATTTGTCCATTTTTTCATTTTTTTGAGTCTTTAAATTATTTTTGAAACGAAAATATCTAAAAAACAATAAAAATACATGTGATTCCAAAAAGACAAATTTATATAAAAATATGATAAAATCATACAAATATAAATCTATTTAATAAATTAAAATACATTAAATCATGGTAATTTTAATGCTTTTTAAGAACTCATCACAACCCTAACCATATTCTGCTAGTCTCTTAGAAAGAGAAGCGATAAAAACTAAAAATTAAACTATCTTAAATTACTTCCATGGATTGAAACAATTGTATTTAGCATATACAACAAGTCGTTAAACTCTTTGGTTGCCCTAGTGGATAAGTTTAAGTCTCATAAGGGTTTTCAGTAATGATACTCATAAACATTAACAAAAAAATGAAACAAAATAAAATAAATAAAACAAAAAGTTAACTAAAATTTAAAATAATGTAAAAGGATTAAAGTAAAAAATGAAATATAAAAATATATCATGCTTATAATTTCTTTAAATTTCATAATTAAAATCTTAAGCATAGATTATTTCTACTTCCTAAACATTCATGAAAATCATTTTTATTATTCATATAAAAAAATGTATCAATTTAATTTCACCCAGCTTAGTGTCAGGAATCCGAATTCCCTTCAACTCTATTTATCACAAATCAATACTCTCAAAACACTGAATCCTATGGGTTCAAACACTCATACTAATTTATATGCGAAAGAGTTGATGTATAGAAATGAACTAATATGTTCGCATATGTATAAAGAAGAAAGGCTCAAAATGCTATTTTAACGTTAATCTCATGAAATGAAACAAATGTAAGGATTTATAAAATATTACACATTACTTTCATTGATCGATCAAATTCATCAAATAATATACCTTTTAGAAAATGTGGGAAAATGCAATGACTTCTTCTGGAATTGCTTCATATATTTTCTTTTACATTAAACCATTTCTCACAACTCTTTAGGCTTTTTGGGTCATAGTATATATATATATTATACTATTCATTTTCCTCTCTTTCTTTCTAATTTTTTTTTCTTTCTCTTATATTATTTTTATAAGAGAATCCATTTTTTTAGATACTAGACCTATGTATAGATTGTACGTTTTTTATATGGTACGATGAGTGGTTAATATTTCGTTTCCTGTTTGTATTTGTATAGGTAATCATATATATATATATATATATATATATATATATATATATATATATATATATCTTTTTTAATAGAAGTCATGCATGAATGAAGAAAGACATATACTATCAATTTCTATTTAAATCATTTAATCTAAGCAAATGAAAAATAAATATATAATACTTCATTAAGAAGTAAAAATCCATACATTCAATACTAAGTCATATAGAGATCATCTAATAATACCGAAAAAAAAGTGTTTAGAGTAGAAAAAAAAATATTTATCACTCAGAATAAAGGATAATGGGCTCAAAATATTTCCTATAAGGGTAGTCTCCACTATTTGATTCCTAAACACAAAACTGACTAATTATCATAATATATTCCATGATATGTTTTCAAAAATTAATCTAATAGTGCAAAAGAATTAATTATTTACTTAAATTTGATTTAAAGAAATGATAAATTTTTGTGAGAAATTTTTTAAAACTAATCCTAAAATTTAAAAAATTACTAAACCACATAAAGAAAATAAAATCAAACATAATAAAAATGATAATGTGAACATAAATTTTTTTTAAAATTGTTAAAGTTTTTGAAATTAAGCATGGTAACTTTTCACTACCCCCAACCTAGAACTTACATTGTCCTCAATGTAACAATTGTAAATTAAATATAAAGAGAAAAGAGAAAAAAAGTTACATATTTTCTAAGAATGTGCAAGTAGTGATAGAGAAATGCAAGTGTATTCATCATGTTTATCATTAAAGTCACATAGACAAATCACTTCAAATTTATAATATCTTAACAAATATTTTTAGTTTTAACAATTCTAAAATTATTCGCATGTAATTAAATGAAAATAAACAAGAGAAATTAAATAAATAAATAAATAAAATTACCTAAAATGATGGGTTGCCTCTCATCCAGTGCTTAGTTTACCGTTTTAGCAAGATGTAATTTGAGGGATTTAATTTTAAATAAACTCAATGTTCACACATCATTGAGTCATCAGACTATTAGGTAGTACAAGTTTGTCTACCTATACTTTTTAAGTCATGCCATATGGATTTTAAAAGTTTTATTTATTTAAAACTCAGGACATGATTGTGGGTTTTAGATAACCCACTTCAAGGTGCAAGTCAAATAAGTAAGGCATCAAAACATATTTTTACCTAGATCTAACAAAATAGCTACCTCCTTTTATCACAGATTGTAATTAAAAACTTTGAAATTTTGAAGATAGCTTCAAAATTATTTTATTTTATTTTATTATAATTTCTAAGTTAGTTTAGTTATAGATTCTAAGAACTAGTCTCTTATAAAGAACTCACTTATATCTTTACTTTTCATGCTATTAAAATCTAAGTTAATTAAGTTAATAAATTAAGTTAAGTGAAAATCTAAGTTAATTAAGTTAATAAATTAAGTTATTTTTTACATTAGAATAAAAATTAAAATTAAAAGTGAAAGTTAAAATTAATTATTTTTTATTGTTTTTTTATGTAAAAAATAACTATAAAGAATTTATTTTAAAATGATACCTCAAAAGAATTCTTATAAAACTTTGATACTAATTCTATTGTTGGAAAACCTCCAAACGGATTTGCATTTTCATTTATTAAATCGAAAACTAAAAATCTATAAAATCATAACTAGTTCTTCTCAAAAAGAGAAGAACTTTAAAACTAAAAAAACTAACAAGTAGAGAGAGAAAAGATTTTGAGGGATTTGAAGGATGATTTTTACAATGTGGGAGAGGGTCCTTAGATGAGAAAAAGGCCAATAAAGGTGGAAAAGTTTTTCAAAAATTGATTTTGGACACGTTTATACAGGTTGTAACGTGTGTAGGGGGAAGATCTTCCGTAGATGGGCATTTGACGCATGCGAGATAGGCATAGGGGTATGTTGGGCATGTGCTAGCTGTGTGTCCAGGGGCATGTGATGAATTCATGCTAGCATATGCTAGGTGTATACGGGTGTTTTCTGGGCAATGGCACGCAAGGGAGTTAGCGTGAATAGGCGCAAATGTGCGTAGGACAGGCATGATGCTCGCGTGATTGGGAACTTTTGTCCATTTTTTCATTTTTTTTAATTTTCCTCATTTGTTTCTCAACATATTTGTGATATATTGTCTCTAATATTTTTCATTAAGTCTTTAAATTATTTTTGAAGCAAAAATACCTGAAAATAATAAAAATATCCTTGTTTTCGAAAAGAAAACTTGATATAAAAATATGATGAAATCATACAAATATAAATTTATTTAATCAATTAAAGTATATTAAATCATGGTAATTTTAGTACCTTTTTAGTACTCATCACCTATACAAGGTGCTGAATGGATATATACTAGTGATAAGCATAAGGTTTTTCTATGCAAAGTATATGAATAAAATTTCTAGAATTTGGCAATACTTTGTGTGTTCTAAAATGATGCCTACAAGACATTATAGCATTTTTGGAAGAGGAAGGGCTATATGATTGTAGACAATCCCATCCAAGATGCCTATAGTTTGTGGGACTATAATTACTACAGAATACATTTATCTACAAACAATCACCGTTTGGGTTTTTCCTCCAACTAGTAGTTACTTTATGTAAGAAAGCTACGGTACCCCATTCAAAAGATGAAGTTTTTAAACAATCTGATGAATTATTGAACATGTTATATTTTGATGAGCTCACCTGGGATATGAATATTTTTCCAAGAGAGAGAAGAACTATTCTTCCATCAAGATTATCTATGAAATAACAATTTCATAATTTTGGTGAAAAAAATGATCTATATGGAAGAATACAAGCAAGCCTATTTTTCCCAACAAGCTGCATGCATGAATCAACAACATCGTGATCAAGTAAAATATAATCGGTTAATGTATGAAACAAATAAGTCATCTCAGGATGGATACTAGTCAATTATCAACACCAGAGTATTCTAATTATGATTTCGCCTTTATACCTCCAAAACGATCATAATAACAACAACCTAAAGAACAAGATCCGGATGACATGGAAGAGGAGCTCTAAATTGGATATTGAATTTTTTTTATTTTATGTTAATTAATTTGTTTTATTTTTGCTATGCGAACATTATTTAGAATTGTTAATTTTATAATTGTTTATTGAAATTTGTGATAAACACAAGTATTCATTCTATGTAATATTTTAATGTTTGAATTGATGGAAGCACTTGCAATTCCATACCAACTCTTGAACAAGTTCAATAAATAGGTAACTTTTATATTTCTTTACTCTTTATCTTTAATTTATAATTAGTACATTGAGAGTAATGTAAGTTATAGGTTTGAGGTAAAAAAAAGTTACATTATAAAATTGTGCTAAATTGAAATTTTTATGTTCACAATTTTATTTTGATTATACTTTTACTTGTTTTTATTTACATTTTGTTTGCTTTTATTTATTTTAATTGAATTAGGAATTTTTGGTTTATTTAAAAAAATCTCTTACAAAATTATCATGTATTTTAAGTTAATTTTAAGAAAATGATTAAGTCTTTACATTGTTAGTATAATTTCAAAAATATTTCATGGAGTAATGTGATAATTTGTTAGTTTTTGTCATAATTAGTATTTCATGGTAAATTGTTCAAATTGCAATAAACCCAAAATCGATGTTTAGGAATCAAATAGTGGAGACTACCTTGTGAAAATATATTTTGAGCTATTATCTTCTCATTCTAAGTGATGATATTTTTTCTACTCCTTTACACACTCTTTTTATCAATTTGAAATTATTAAATAGGTCTTTGCATTGAATATTAGAATTTTTATGTCTAATAAAATATCATATATTTATTTTATTACTTAAAAAGAAAAAGTTAAGTAGAAATGGAGAGTATATGCCCTTCTATTCATTCATACATGACTTCTTAAGAAGACATATACATGGGATTTCCTAAACCAATAAAAGAAAAGGCCACAAATTAGCAACTCACTTTACCATACGTACTTCAAATTTGAGAGAATTGCTTAAATACAAAAGAAAAACATAGGAAATAATTACCCAAGAAGTTATTTATTTTTTCTTCATCACCTTAAGGCATATTACTTTAGATTTTTATTTGATAAATTTGATTGATGTAAGGAAGTAGTATGATAAATTTGTTATGCACCATTTTGAGTTTTTTATTCTTTATACATATGCGAACCTATTAATTCATTTTTATACATAAAATCTTTTCGCATATAACTTTTAATGACTATTTGAATCAATAGGATTAGTGTTATTAAGAGTATGCATTGTGAGAATAGAGTAGAAGCAAATTCTGATTTCTTACACTAAAATTAGAAAAGAATTAATATTGATACATTTTGATTTGAATATAAAAGTAATTTTTAACTAATTATTATAATAAATCATAAACGTTTATAATATTAAAATAACTTGTATTATAGATTTTAGTTATAATCTTAGAAGAGATAAAAAAGTATGATAATTTTTTTTATTCTGTTTTATTTTTTATTTTTCTACTTTGTTTTATTTTTTATTTTTTTATACATTGTTTATTTGTTCTTGTTTTTTTATTTTTGTTTTTTAAAATTTGATGTATATAGGTATCATATTTGAAAACTCTCATGAAACTTAAGCTCATCCACTGGGATAACCTAGGATTTTAAAAGCTTGTTGCATACGGTAAATGCAACTGTGTCAATCAACATATATGATTTAGGATAGTTTAATTTGATTTTAGTTTTTGTTTTAATTTTTCACCATTCTTGCAAAGACACTATCAAGAAAATGGTTTGAGAATTTTGATTATATCATGCATATATGCATGTTAAATGATTAAATAGATTTATATTTACTTAGTTTTACTATCATTTTAAATAAATATATATTTTCAAAATTACTGGTATATTTTATTATTTTTCAAATATTTCTTGTATTTAAATGATTCAACTTAAAGAATTATATTTGAAGCACTCTATCCCAAATTTAAAGCTTAAAAGATAACATATGTAAGACATTACATATATTTCAAACCATAAAAAAGAGATTCAAGAAAATATGAGCTCAAAGTTGATCAGAACAGTTCATGTTGCGATAGGAAAAAATTATGTTCCATGGCATGAGGCTAATGAATTGAATATAATGCATCCCAAATTCTATATTGGCCATGACATGAAAATTTTGTATGCCACAGTGCAAGTTAATTGGATCAAGTACCAACCATGTAACAAGATGTGTATGGCATGATGTGAAGAATTGTGTGACGTTGCACCATACATCTAATCATTATTTTTCTCCATTTATGCACTTATAAATTGGACCTTATTTGCATGGTATCATAACATTCCTTATCCCTTATCCCATCTTATTATTTTAGCTCTTAGCATTTCTCCAAGCGTTTTAGCTTTTCTTTTCTTAGTTTAAAGTTTTTCTCTCATATGAGAGTTGAACAAATTTAATTGATGAAAAATAGTTTCAGTTTTAATTGAATAAATAGTGCAAAAACTCTATCCAGAGGTTTTCTATTATAGAAATAATACTAAGAATCTATTGAGGTATATTTAAATGTATTCTTTACAAATTATCTTTATGTGTTGTTTTACATACTATATTGAGGTATTGATCATTTATTAAAATATGTTTATCTAACTATAAATAATATGATATATTGGTAATGTTATTACCCTTGTGAAATATTAAAGTAAATAAATATTTTTATAAAATGAATTATTTTTTATTTTTTTATCAAGATTAAAATGAAGTTTGTAAAAGAAAAAAAATTATATTGACTAATTACTTTTCATAATAAATAAGAAAGTTAAATTTATGATTTAATTATCGCACTCTAATTTAGAGATTAACTTACAAATATTGGATCATTACAGTCTAAATCTATTTTGAGACATGCCCTATTTCAAGGATTTTTATAAGAATTATTGTTGAAAGATATATTGACGATATATCCTTTATAGTATTTTTAAAATCAAAAAGTCGATTTCTAGACACTTAAATCGTTAATATAATATAGATAGTTTTGAGTTAAATATTAGACCCGGTTAAGGGCCGCAATTGAATGGTTTCATTAATCTCTTAAAAAAGAAGCATAATTTAATTAAAATTAACTACTAGATCCGATTAAAGGCGGTAAGTGGTTTTAATTAATAACAAATGGTAGACATAATTAATCTTCTATTTGTAAATATAAGAGAGAATCAATAATCTTAATTCATATTTTTAATAATATACTTAATATTGAGAAAGATTAATTAACTAGCAATGTATCTTATAACTTCTCAACTGCATGATAAATGTTTAACTGTATAAATATTTATTGAACCAATCTTTATTTTTATGTCATTAGTTTAGATTTTCAAATCAAAACTTTGTGATATAATATTTACGTTTTATTTTTGTTTTTAAGAATTTGTTGAATATTTTAAAAACAAAATGATTCTTCTTTGAACCGACCATGAATATATTATTATTTTTATAATTTATTTATATACTTACGAGCTATTTTATAAATTATACAAAATTTGTACGCAATAACTTTATGCATCACTAGTCAAGTTTACCTACTTGCCCCTTTTTAAAGAAATCTAGGTACTCCTTTAATTTAACTAGTGAATGTCCCCCCAATATATTCATCGATCTAGTCATTAGTAAGGGATTATTTACTAGAATATGGATGGCATTTACCATAATCTTTTGAGGGTGACTTTTTGGATATTACTTTGAAGATTTGATTGATATTTGTTGGGACTAGTATGGATAAAAGGGTTTCGACATAAGAATACTCTATAGATTAATGAGTTTCTACTAGTAGTTCCAGATATTTTGATTGATACTCTCATTGTACTAGCTCATTCATCTCATGTGTTTTTTTTCTAATTCTAGTACAATCTAGGTTAAGATAGTCAATTTTATTATTATTTTTGTGAAGTTTGAATTTTGGTGGTATAGAAACTTTGGTACCCTAGTATAATCATTCTTCCATTTTTGATTATTTCCTTTTCATATCTGAATGATTAGGTTCAAATAGACCGACTCAAACAAGCTTTAATTTTTAGTTGTAGATATTTTTTAGTGGTTAATTAGAATTTTATTATATATGAAAAAAAATATTTCTAGTGATATTAAAGCTCATAAGTACAAGTATCATTAACAACATAATCAATCACAAAAAAATATACATTAACAACATCCAATTATACTATCATTCAAACATTAAGATTTAAAATAATTTATACTAAACTTCAGAATTTAATAATTTCAAGTCATAATATCATTAATAAAATCATAACATTTTTAATTTAATTTTTTTTATTCGTAGTTGATTTGTATTTTAGATTCGATCAATTTAACTATGATACAAAATTGGCATCCTTAGTTTCATTGGCCTCAATAGCCACTACCATGTTTTTGCAAGTGGCATCCTTGCGAGTGCTTTTTCCCGAGCCTTTGGTGGAAGAACAATCTCTGGCTTTGGTGCGGTAGGCACAACCACCTTTCATATAAGATCTTCATAGTGATCGCAGAAAAGTCCATACTTAAAATAAAAAGAGGTCAAAATGACAAAGACTAACAAAATAGAGAGAATCATGTGACAGACGTCAGACGCTCTGACTCTGCCCAAACTCCAAAAGCCCATAAACGGATGGTGTTAGAATGTATTCACATGTCTGCTTCCTAATATTATACTCTTGAAGAAAAATTATGTTTTTTTAGAGGTTGTAAGAACGTTGGCACTGAAACACCACAAAGAGAATAGATGGACGGAATGGAATCGATTACTAAAAGAAAAGGAATCACAATTCGTTCTCCCCCTTGGTAATCATAATTCCATTCCCATCTAAACTTTTTCTTTCCAATTTTAACCTCACCTAAAATAAAACCTTAAACTCAAATCCCAAATTCTCAAACCCAAAATTCCAAAACCCTAAACCCAAAATCAAAATCCTAAGACCTAAACCCTAAAAGCCTAAAAGCCAAATCCCAAATCCCTAAACCGTAAACCCTAAACCTTAAACCCCAAAACATAAATCCCAAAACCCAAAACCCTAAAACATAAATCCCACAACCCTAAACCCTAAACCCCAAATTCCAAATCCTAAAACCCTAAATCCTAAATCCAAAATTCCAAAATCCTAAACCCTAAATCCAAATCCCAAAACCCTAAAACCTAAACCCCAAATCCCTAAACCCTAAAACCCAAATCCTTACCCACTAAACCCTAAACCCCAAATCCCTAATCCCTATATCCCTAAATCCTAAACACTAAACCCTAAACCCAAAATTCCAAAATCCTAAACCCTAAATCCAAATCCTAAAACCTAAACCCTAAAACTCTAAACCCCAAATCCCAAATCCCTAAACCCTAAACCCTAAACCTTAAACTCCAAATCCCTAAACCCTAAACCCTAAAACATAAATCCCAAAACCCAAAACCTAAAACATAAATCCCAAAATCCTAAACCCTAAACCCTAAATCCTAAAACCGTAAACCCTAAACCCTAAATGCAAAATTCCAAAACCCTAAACCCTAAATTCAAATCCTAAAACCCTAAAACCTAAACCCCAAATCTTTAAACCCTAAAACCCTAAACTCGAAATCCCTAAACACTAAACCCTAAACCCAAAATCCCTAAATCCCAAATCCCTAAATCCTAAACTCTAAAACCCTAAAACATAAATACCAAAACCCAAAACCCTAAAACATAAATCCCAAAACCCTAAACCTAAAACCCTAAAACATAAAACCCTAAACCCAAAACCCTAAACCCCAAATTCCATATCCTAAAACCCTAAACCCTAAATCCAAAATTCCAAAACCCTAAACCCTAAATCCAAATCCTAAACCCTAAAACCTAAACCCCAAATCCCTAAACCCTAAACCCAAAATCCCTAAACACTAAACCCTAAACCCTAAACCCTAAAACCCTAAAACATAAATCCCAAAACCCAAAACCCTAAAACATAAATCCTAAAACCCTAAACCCCAAATTTCAAATCCTAAAACCATAAACCCTAAATTCAAAATTCTAAATCTCTAAACCTTAACCCCAAATCCTAAATCCCACATCCCAAACCTCAAAATCCTAAACCCTATTTAGAAAAATAATAATTTTAATAATATATTTCTTTTTAATTAAGTGGTAATTATTTAAAATAATAATGATTTCAATAATGTATTTTGTTTGACGAAAAAATAGTAATTAAATGAAATCATTTGAACTTTACAGCATGTAGGAGTATTAAGGTCATTTATAGCTTTTTTTCTTCTATTCTAGTGGGAAACAAAACACCGTAATCTTGATTCCGAGTTTGATTCCAGTGGTTAAACCAAACAGCATTGTTTCCTTTCCATTCCATTCCATTCCGATTCCGATTTCATTCTACGAACCAAACGTCACCTAAACTATCAGAGGCATATAAGAAGTTATCCTTGTAGCCCAAATTGACTCAAAAAAATTAAGAACATGCAAAAATGTAAACTCTACCCTCATCTACACCATTTTCTTTATTATTATGTACTTGTTCTTTTAGCTCAGGCATGCTAAGCTCGATGCCTAGTTCGGTGCTAATTAACAAAGTAAAATCCATCAAGAGTTCAGAATTAATTAACTATGATCTAGCTTTGTTGAGTCTAAAAACAATCTTATCAAACGATGAAGAGGATATCTCAACCCACGACATCGAATTCCTCTATGTGAAATGTGACAAATTGGGTTAGAGGGTTGTGGTGATCAAGTTTAGTTATGAGGTTGGGATGGCAATAAACAAATCCGATTAAAATAAATTATTTTATACTAAATATAATTTAAAATTAATTAATTTTCATTAGTTTTTTATTTCTTTTTAAAATTTTTTTAAATGTATTTACATATATTTAAATTATATTAGAATTTTTTATTTTATCCTTTTAATTTTTCCAATAAAAAATAATAAATGTATAAATTTAATTATTTTTTATATTAAATATATTTTAAAAAATAAATTAAATAAAGTTAATTTATAATTAAATTAAATTATATAAAAATATATATTGATTAATGTTTAATATGTTATTTTGTGGAGGATGAGGATAATTTTTATATAAAAATGTAAAATTGTTAAGTTAGTACTTTAGAGTTACTTTTCAAATAAATAATAATACTTTGGAATGTTTTGTATTTGACTATGGTGGCATGGAAATAGTCTACTAGAGTGCTCTATTCCAATTTTCTTTTTCCTTCACTTTATTTATGAAATATACAAATAGTCATTAAATTGTTTTTTTATGTTCTATAATTTATCTCTTTATTATTATTTTATAATTTTATTTATTTATTTTTTAATTATATATTCTTATTTGTTTTTATAATTTGATCCTTATATATATATATTTTAATTTTCATATATTTGGTTTAAAATTATAAACTAATCTAAAATAACGTAATAAAATAAAAATTAAAATAAGTAATAAGACTTAAGCGCGAAAACTGAAGGGGCTATATCATAAAATATAAAACAAAAGAGCGAACTTATAAATGTAAAAAATTTAAAAATAATTTGTGTATTTTAATATTTTGTTTGTTTCCCATGAGTACGTTATTGCTACTACTATTAATAGTCAACTAGAGGGATCATTTAATGATGAAACTGTTCGCTGTATTCTTTGGAATTTTTGAAAAGCTAAATCATATCCATTTAAAAAATTTAGTGATCAAATTAAAGTAAGCTAGAGTCCAATAACCCAAGCTTGACAAAACTGTATTTTAATGGTTGACTTGGAGATAGAGGTAGAAACTACTATTGATTGGAAAATAGGCTTTAGACCCGAATGAGGCTAGCTCCATCTTTTTTCCAAGAATAAAAAAAAAGTTTTATTTCATATAACAAGAATAATGAAACATCTTGAAAATGGAATCCCTGAAAAGGTCATTGTATTCATACTCAATAATCAAATTAACATCTTGAAAATGGAATACTGTCATTGTATTCATACTCATTTTCATAAATGTTAGGCTAAAGGACAAATGGGTTTTGAAGATGAGAGAGAGAACTCCCCAAGCCAATGAGCTTATTATCCTAGGTCAAGTTGAGAAAGAGACTTAATGGAGGATATAAGTGAATGGTTAGTTAATATAATTTTTTGGTAAAATTAAATTATCTCAAATAACTTTTAAAATCATAAAAATAAAAATAATATCATTTTCTTAAATTAATTAAGAAGAGTACGAGTTATTATTGCAAGTATTGTTTATGTTATGGATTTTAGAAGTGTTAAATTCATTATTTTCACGAAATTTTTAGGGTGTTTTTTTCCTAGCTTCTAAATGGGATGTTTTATTTTAATGAGTTGCATGTAAATTCCATAGATAACTCATTCCATTTCATTAATTTCTTTTTCAATGAATTTGATAAATAGTTTCTTGTTTCATCAATTATTTTTAAGACTATATTAAGTAGTGATGGAATAAAAATATTTTAGAGTGTGCTAGTTGTATATATTTTAGAATATTAAATATTAATTATTTTAACTAAATTTATAAATGAGTCCCTACATATTTTAGACAGGCCATGTGTGTGACTGCACGCGAGACTGGAAAATGTGTGCTGCTCAACGCGGATTGGGCATTTTGATTTTTTGATAATTTTGATCCATTCTGTCTAATTTTTTCATGTTTTTCATTTTTTTTCATTTTTTCTTAACATATTTGTGATGTATTAACTTCAAATTTTTCTTTGAGTCTTTAAATTATCTTTAAACAAAATACCTGAAAAATAATAAAAATATTTAGTGATTCCGAAAAAACAAATTTATATAAAAATATGATAAAATCATATAAATATAAATTTATTTAATCAATTAAAATATATTAAATCATGTAATTTTAGTGTTTTTTAAGCACTTATCACCTACACACAAGTTATTCTTAGAATGTGACATGATCCAAGTAGGTAACCTTATGCTCAGTGGAAGTAAGAAATTGTTCATTGATCGTATTTAATGGGAAAAAGCACATCAAATCATTTTGGTAAATAATAATAAGGCACAATCGTACATAAAGTAAGTAATGACAGCTTCAACATTTTCATATAAAATAAAATTATTATTTATTTTATTAACTCTGAATATTTGATATATCTTGTATAATATCACATAATGCATTTAAACTTACTAAAGATTGATCCTTGTTATAAAAAAAAGGAAAAGAAAAATGGTTGCATGATGAGTATAAGCAAGAGCTTATTAATTGGTTTCACAACCATGTAAGTGTCACATAAAAGAATTTATTAGTACTTCTATGTAATGTTTTAAAGCTATATTTTAAACACATTTCATGTTTTTAAACGCATAGATTCGAGTTGGACTCAACAAACCCAATCATAAAATAACAAAAACTTTAGAATGGCTTGCACATGGTCCAAAATTCATGTAAAATCATATTCTAGTTTCACTGTTAATAGTTCTAGGTTTATGAAACAAGCAAGGGAGAAAATCCAAATAAATCATAATTGTAGTGTGAATATGGTTGTACAAACTAAGAAATTTTCTAGTTCAAAAAATGTTAATCCTGTACTTTCTGATATAACATATTATGGTATAATTCAAGAAATTTGGGAATTCGATTATGAGGTCTTCCATGAAACAATATTCTTTTGTGATTGACTAGAAGATGCTATCAATGTTGGATATAAAATAGATGATTTTGGATTCACTCTTATAAACTTATCCAAGATATGTCACATTGATGATCCTTTGATGTTAGCACTTCATGCAAAACAAGTATTTTACGTGAGTGATCAAATTGACACAAGATGGTCTGCTATGTTAACACCTCCATAAAAAGAGTTCTACCATTGTGATGCTTTAGAAGATGATGGCATGGTTGATATATTATCCAATACTAGTCATTTCTCAAACAAATTTTCTAATGTATGTTATGATCTAGTTGATGACGATGATTCTTTATTATGGATTCGAAGTGATTTTGAAGGAATATATATATACAATTAACAACCTAATTAAACATAATGTATGTTTTATAATATTCTAATAACTCTTGTTTATATGTTTGGACTTAAAATTGCGAATTAATTTCTATTTCATCCATGTTTGTAGATATATCATGGATCCTAGGGTGCTAGAGATCATAGATCCAAATGATTCATTAGGGAATTTAAAAAAAAGGGTTGGGCTAATATACATGATGCTCTACTTAATTCAAATGATAGAATACTTGTTCAATTCGATGCAACTGGTTATCCATTAGGAGATAATGGCCAACAATTGAAATCTTTAATTGGTAGACTTGTGAAGTCAAGTATACCAATCAATATAAATGACTAGGCTAAGGTTGAAGATGTTGGAAAGTCAAAGATATGGAAAAACATTAATGTAAGTCTCTTTTGTATTATAATTAATTACATATTATATCCTTTTTGTCTTACATCTCCTTTAAAAACTATTTTTTTACAGAATCATTTTAAAGTCTCTGATAATTGGATAAACAAGTGCTACAAGATTGCAAATAAGGCATGGAAGGAATACCAAACTTCCAAATTTTCCAAAAATGATATGTTTCCATACTTGGAACCACTTAATGAAGAAGAATTGTACAAAATCAATGAAGAAGAATTGTACAAAATCCCTGAAGATCACCCCTGGATTGAATCCCAAGTACGGAAAGACTTCGTAGATTATAAACGTATGGATGAATTTCAATCATTAGGGAAGAATATCAAAATATAAAAATACAGAATATTCTTTCTAACCGTACTAGGAGGTTATCAAATCATAAAGTTAGAAAAAGAATGGTAATATTAAGTTCTTAATTTATAACTATTTTTATATTTACTTCTTGCTAATTTAAGTTGATAAATTTATTTAATTTATGTAGGATGTTGAACTGGGTAGCTCGATCACTTAAATTTTTTATAGAATATGAAATGTGTGTTGAAAGATCTATTAATTATGGACTATGATGCTATTTGAAAGGTACAATAATTGAGCAACGATCAAATTATTCATAATCAATATTTTCCAAATCATTGGCGAATAGTAATTTTTCAATCATTGCTCCATCATTGTTCACTACCGATACCTTCTCATACTACCACAGTCCAAGAAGTTATTGGACAATATGTGCCTTGGCCGTCAAATCAAGTTGTGCTAAATTTTACTTAAGATAAAACTTGTTTTACTACTTGTATTATATTATTATTCTTTTATTGTTACTAACATATATAATACCTCTTGTTTAGTCTATTGTACTAGAATTGGTAAGTGTGGCACATTTAAGAGATGCAAAACAAGTATCTCGTGGAAAATCTATGTCTAGTGGACAATTATCACGCACTAAATCATTCAAGAAGAAGCCATGAAAAAAATATAATTATGAATATGCTATAAACTTAAGCAAAAATTATGACTATTGTTGCAAGCAAAAACACCATAAATGATGGGTAGAATGTGCCATTTCCTAGAGAAATATATAGCATAAACATTGGAAAATCATATATATATTGATCAAGTGCATAATCATTTGAATTTCAAATGATCGATTTAAGTATAATTCAAGTGTAAACAAGGTGACTCCTTAATCAATAAATAACTTTTATTTATATAGAGCATATAATTATATTTATATTATCTAATTATTTATATATATATATATATATATATATATATCTTTTACATAGGGCATGTTATTATTGACTTTAAGATAATCACCTATCACATTAATGTTCTATGATTCATCATTTAGCAATGTTCTATGATTCATCATTTGTCAATCAATATTAAGAGCATGATATTAGCATCACAGCTAAACAATTATGTGATAGGGCATTAGCGCTTGGGAGAAACCAAAATTTGATAATCCTTTGGCCCCTAAATTTTGAACAAGGCCAAGATCATTAGATATTGGTAATCCTTGATCTATATGGCAATCATATTTGGTTCTATGACTTGTCTTCCATAGAATTGAATAAAGACATAAAAGTAGTTGTTAAAATGTAAGAGTTATAACTAGTTATTTTTCTTCTATTGTTCTTTGTAATATTTAATAAAGAACTAATTGTTTTAAACTTTAATAGGACATGGAAGTTGTCGAATAAGAGTAAGGGTATTGTCCTTAAAAATTCACATAAGCTTATATAGGACAAATTTATGGTATATACAAGCAAATATTAATAATTTAATAAATTTTACTTATTGAATAATAAAGATGTTCAAATTGATAAACCGTGTACAATTGCTTTTTTATATTCCACAACAAAATGGAGTCATGTAAGGATACTTTGTCATGAAATGTATGAGTAAAATTATCTCAAATGTGAATATGTCAATTAAATATGTGAATTCATGATATTACATTCTTATTTTGAATTTAAATACATGTAGTTCTTTGGCTGGAGCAAATCAGATTATGATATGCAAAATTTTGATAATTTACGAGAAGAATGGGTACAACATATGCTTGAAATTATAATATCAGAAGAAGAATATGATGATATTGAATATCATGAGTATCTTATAATATTTAATGATATCGTAATTAATTTGTATATATATATTATATATAAATTATTTTTTATTATAAATTTAGTTCTTAAGTAATTAATTAATATTTAATTTTTCAATTAAAGGAATGTATTTAAAAACTCTTTTAAACATATTTTGATTTCTTCTGCTATTATATGATAGGAAACATGCAGTGAGGCTAGCAGAAAATAACCAAAATATGTTTAAGAAGGGTTATAGCATTTTAAGTCGATTCTAGGCTAGAACTGACTTAAAATTTAAAGTCAGTTGATACGTAGGACTGACTTAAAATTTAAAATCAGTTAATGAACCAATTTAAAATTTAAATTCAGTTGACATATAGGAACGACTTAAAATTTAAAATCAGTTCTACCCATAAACCAACATTAAATTTAAAATCCATTCATCGAACTAACATAAAATCTCTTTCAAGTCGATTAATAACCGAATTAAAGCTTTTCTTTGTAGTAGTGGTTATAATTCCAGAAAAAAAGTTTAGTAACCCAAGGATCGTGACACCCAAAGTTCAAGCTGTGATTCGAAGTTGAATTCTTCACACCCCATTTTCATCTTGAAAGCCCCAAGATATGGTCAGGAAAAAACCATGCCACGACATAAAGTTTTTTTTAAATAAATATTATAACTAATTTATTACTAAATAATAAATAAAATCTAATTAAAAAATAAGTATAATAAAAGAAATACAAATAATAACAAAAGTAATTAAAAATAAAATCAAACCAAATCAAAAAAATAAAAATAAACAAGAAAGAAAAATAACTTAAATAAACAAAAATAACTAGTGAGATAAAAGAAATAACAAAAATAAAACTAAAGTAAATAATAAACAAATAAAAGGAATAAATGAAAGAAATAATAAAAATAAAATGAAATAAAAAATAATTAAAAAAATAAAATAAAATAAAATTAGTACAAAAAAACACTAAAAGAAAAAAAATTAAGTTAGTTTGTAAATTAATGAATGAAAACAAGCCAATAAAAAGGAAAAAAATTAAAATTAAAATTAAAATTAAAAAATATATATTTTAATTTTTCATTATTTTTGTTTTGAGTGTTTTAAGTGTTTTGAATTTTAATTTTTCTATTTCTTATTTATTTTAATTTTTTAAATTAAATAACTCACAAATATTTTTAAGAATTTTGATAACAAAACTTTAAAACAATATTTCTCCTTGACAATAGTGCCAAAAACTTAATAATATTATATTATCAAGTTGAAAAATGTTAAGACAATCTTTGACAACTACACCAAAAATTTGATAGTCAAATTCTATAAATTTATAATAAGCTTACAAATGCATGAATAGCTTATAATAAGCGATAAATATATTTTCAATCTCGATCTAAAGAGGAACTACATGATTTTAAATGATCCAATAAACTTTTTATAAACAAACATGAAAAATAAATATAAACATTTTGTCACAATTTTTTAGTTGTGAAAAGATTAAACTAATAACATCAATATTAAAATGATAGACCTAGGATTGATTCAAACAATTAGAGGTAGATAAGAAATTAACAATCAAAGGAGAATTTATGAGAATAATTAACTAATTAATCATGTTTGTCAAAAATTAATTAGGTTGTTAAAGATATAAATTAAGGTTATTGATTTTTCCTTCGTATATGAAAATATCCTTAAATGAGGATTAGATTATTTCTTAATAAAATCAATTAATATCCTTAGGTGGGGATCACTAATTGACTAGATTCAATTATGTTTTGTTTCTAAGGAAATATCAATCCATCTAAATTACTACTTTAAGAAGATCATATAATTTAAACTTTTATTGAAGATATCAAAGTTAGATACTAAAACATAACTTTCATGTTTTAAATCTATTATAAAAATTATGTCATCAATATATTAATTAGTAATAAACTTACTAGAAATCTTAAATGAAGAAATAATTTCAATTTATTTTATAAAATTATTCACCGAAATATTAATCTTCACAAACATAGACACAAAACTAATATCACATAGTAATAATCAACCAGACAAACTCAGATTTAATAAATGATTAGTAGATTAAAAATAACATTAAAAATAATATAATAAGATTAAATCTGTGTATAAAAATAATTGAGTACAAATAAGTTATATAATACTAATTAAAGATAGACGATCGTATTCTACTCTATAATTGTGATCTTGATCCTCAATGTATTCGTTGATATACAAATATCTTATATATTTTTTGTGATCTAAAAAACCTCTAGATGATTAGCCTATACTATTATTGAATCCAACTTATTATATAATTAAAACTAATGAAAATAAAAAAGGTACAACTATTAAAAAACTAAAAATCCTAAACTCTGCAGCTACTCTCTAAAAGCCTAAACATAACATTATCTTTATAGTTAAGGCTAGCCAACAAGGGCTTTGGGGGAGAACAAAAATTGTGCACCATGGCCCAACTTTCTACTATCACGGCACGAGTTACGTAATGATTTGCCTCATATTTATCCTAAATAGGTTGCATCACAACCCAACAATTCTTCGCTATGGCACAAAACAAACTACGTGAATATTAGGAGTGCACCGCAACCTATTATATTCCATGATGCGGCTTGCAATGCTCAATGTTACTTCTTGTTTTTATCCCTTTACAAATTGGCTAGATTTACATGTAATCCTTATAGTTATTGTTCTTTCAATCTTCTAAGGTGCAAATGAGTGTTTTAGGTATGATTCTTTATGTGGTGATTAATTTATTATTTTGAAGTTAAAAATATCTAAAATACAACATAATATATGTTTAATTTTGAATATAGATTTACTTAAATAATGATAAATTCATACATATTCAAATATATTCATTAAATTTAAGTGCGAATGTCACGCCCTAAAAATAAGAGTACATGATTTTTATGAAGAGAATTATATTAAAAGAATTTTTTTAATTAATCAATTTAAAATCATTTGAAAATAAAGTTTTTATAAACAATTAGGGTATCCTTTAAAGTTTTCTATTCAAAAAACAAAGTTCAATATAATTTCATAAACTTAAATCAAAAACATTTATATAGCTAATTAAAAATCACTAAATCGTAGTAGTCTTAACCTACCTAAATGTAAATTATAACAACTAGTGAATTAAATAAGGTTTTAAGTCAAACCTTGTCTTGTTTGAATCATCTGTGAAGAGTCTTCATGTCTTTTCCACATTTACCTTGAATATCACAACTGGAAAGTAAAGGATGAGTAAAAGGTAAGCTTATAGCTTAGTAGGTGTTTACTCTAATATATTATTATAACAAATAATTATTCATTATGACATATGCATTGGTCAAATCAAAATCCTTTGGGCCCTCATCTATGTGCAGTCAACTCCAAAATACAGTGGGGGTCCAACTTTGAGGTCGTTGTACAATCAACAAATCCAAGACCCAACAGATGGAAAACTCCAAACAAAATAGTGGATCCAACTCCGAAGCCCATGTGTGAGCAACAATCAATAATCTGAGGCGCCATAAATGAAAAACTTTGATAATACATTTGATGCTATGTGTACCTGTAATCTGTCGAAAATAGTCTACTGCCATTAGTGGTCCATGGGTACCATAATCCACAAGACAACATACAATTATACTCCCTATGTATAAAACCATTCTTATGATGCATGTATAAAACTCTCAAATTCCATATAATATTTTCAATGCTCATTTAATATCAAATTTAAATTCTTGTTTGTATACAAAATTTCTCAATGTATACATATAAAAGTAATGACTATTTCATTTTAACAACATTTACATCATTTCCCGTTCGATCCTTTTTTTGACACAAAAATTTCTCGATATGTTCCTATATTATAAAAAATTATTTTCGAATACTTTAATTATTTATAATGAATTTTATAGGGTTTTACATTCCTACACCCATAAAGAAAATTTCATCCTCGAAATTTTATAACTTGTAAGTTTGGATAGCTCGTAGGGACTTCAAACTTTAACTTCAAAGTTGTATCTTCAATGCTATGATGTTTCCAGTAAACCTTTACTAGTGGTATTATTCTGTTTCTCAAATTCTTGATTTGGAAATCAATTGTCACCATCAATCTTTCTTTGTATGATGTGTCTTCTTGTGACTAAAATTTGTCCAATTAAGAGTACCACTTGATTCCATTAAGACTTTTCCATAGGTTAGATCCATGAAAACATTTGTGATTTTGTGACAAGTTTGGGAAACTCCAATTTACATGCTACATATCCAATTTCTTTAACAATTCAAAAATAGTTTAACATAACAAGGTGTTAACTCCCCTTTTATCCTAAAAAGATGTACTTTAGAAAAATATAATTATCCTCTTTGAGGTTCAAAGGCAGTTGTCGACCATTAGTGTAACTCTTGTGGCGATTATGAGCTATATGAAGTTATTTTGATTTAATCCTTTAATTGTTTCTAGAATAAGACCAGTCTTTGATGTATTATAACTCTTACTTTGAGCTCATTAGATTGGAAATTTATAGGGTCATCCATATAAGGCTTCATCTGGGGTTATCCTACTAGGTGTATAATAACTATTATTGTATATGAATCCAATTAAATGGTAATTGCACATTTTAATTTCTTCTGAACTCCATAGCACATGGTCACCACAAGTCATCTAATGTTTGAATACTCCTTTTAGGATGTTCGTTTGTTTCATGATGATATAATGTACTATGCCTAGTTCCATTTGTAAGGCTTCTTGTAATAGTTCTACAAATGAGAGAATTTTTTTTGGATCTTTCTACAACACAATTATTTACGACATAGTATGCAATTGTACAATTCCTTGTAAAACTTATTCACCAAATATCGAGTACAGTTGATTATAAATTAATCTTCATTCTTTTTTCATTCTGCTCTACCAATAAGTTCTCTTAAGATCATAATACATTCCGTACTTTTAAGATGTATTGTAAATACTATATGTTTTTTGTATGGTTTCTAAAGAGTCTTCATCTGGAGTTGCTATCTTCCCATTGAAAATGAAATGTGTCAATAAGGAGAATCTTCTATCCATCATTTCTTCTTCTGATAATCATCACCACGCTTTACATTTTTTGGAATTATTTGATTGAGTTATTTCATTGCCGTGTTGGACACCAACTTATTCTTTATGTAAATTCATCATGTAATCCTTCTATCCCTCGAGAATTTTTGCCAGGTACCACATCTATTATTCTTGTACTCCTACACTGCCTTTTTTTCTTTCTTTACTTGATCACCTAATAAGGTGATTCTATCTTTAGACTTTTTTCTTTTTTATAGGTTCATCTTTGTGGGAGTTTCTTGTCTACCTCCTCGTATCCCTCTAATCATCCTCCTTAGACTTGGTAAAGTCCTCACCCTGATTCTTCCACTAAAGGAGCTTTTGAGTCTTCCATATCTAGTCCTCCAATTTCTTCTCTACCAAGTCATAAATCTTAATAAATATCTCTAATAAGATAAGAGCTTTTAACTACTTGAAAAGACATGAATAATTGATTTATATCGGTCTACTAAAAGTTTACCTTTATTCCCTAGAGTATGGTGCAACTCAAATATTGTGTTTATACTAGAGCATATTGGTCCCCGATATTTCTCCTCATTGTGTTGGTTTTCACCCTTCCATCTGCCTCAAGGTAGTAGTGCTTCACTTATACATTCCACCCTTCCATCCTTGTGGGAGTTTATGACACTACTACAAAATGGGCCATTAAAGTCGATTAAAAATCAACTTTAAATTGAAAGACTTCAAATTTAAAGTCAGTTCACACGTTGAACCAGCTTTACATTTAAATTCAGTTCAATGGGTGAACCAACTTTACGTTTAAAGTTGGTTCAATGGGTGAACTGACTTTAAAATATATATTGATTTTTTTTTACATATTGTACTCATTTTCTACTCTACTAATAATCTGTATTCGATCACATATAGCATAAAAACCAAAATATGTTTAACAAAATTTAAATAATAATACAAATAATTAAAAAATTAAATATAATTAATTACTTGATAATTAAATTTATTACAAAAATAATAATTTATATACAATACATATATATATATTTAACTTAAATTACAAATAAAATAATGTCGTCAAAGTGTAATGAAACTTTCAACTCCAAAAATGTAATCATGTTCAATTCTACACTTTGACACCAAGATTTGTCCATTTTATGTTAATGATATTAAGCATATTAAATATGTATCCAATCAATATATTTAAGGTATTATTATATATGAATTCCCTAATTATTATAATATATACCAAAACATACATAATATAAAAATTTATCATTTTAATCATTTTAAAATTGTATTACTTTTATTTAATAAAATATAATTATTTATATGTAAATAAATTTATTCACGTACGGTAAATATTTTAGTTCCTCAAACCCACAACATCTAGATATTATTTCTATAGAAAATCAATCAAACAAATAATAATATGCATAATACAAAACATACATAAATAAAAAATTTATACAAAAAAATAACGCAAATTGAATAATAAGTGCGTAGTATTAATAGAAATACTTACAAGAGTAAATGAAGTGACAAAATGAAAGAAATGAATAAAAAATAGTGT